>JAIFGZ020000222.1:17977500-20377500 GCA_019925245.2 Oryza australiensis | reverse complement strand
CCATCGGCGATGGAGCGTGGCCGTCGGCGGTAGAGCGCGGGCGGGTGGCGGTGGAGCGCGGCGGTGGCGATAGAGTGCGGCGGGCGGCGGTGAAGCATGGCGGCGGCGCTAGAGTGGTCAGCGTCTTCTTCTTCTCCCCCAAGGCCCCAACAGTAGTAGGGGCGGCAGCGCGCGCGTCGGCGAGGAGAGGGCGTGCTGGCGGCTCCGAGAGGGGCGGCGCAAGAGGGGCGGCCGCAGCAGATACGCACGTGAATGGGAGCAGCGCCGAGTCGACGAGTCAGTACAACGCTGCTTTTCACGGTGGATATAGCCTCGATCCACGAGCCACGCACGTCGCCTGGTGAAACAACGAGGAGGCTGTCTACAGGTATGTACGAGGTGTTTTTTACAAAATAACGTCATATAGATGGGGTCTTATACCTTATACCTTAGTTTTCATTCAACATATTTTTTTCAATCGGGGATTTGAGTTTCACCGCTTCATAAATATGGCAATTGAAAATAAA
Source organism: Oryza australiensis (assembly GCA_019925245.2). Taxonomy (NCBI): domain Eukaryota; kingdom Viridiplantae; phylum Streptophyta; class Magnoliopsida; order Poales; family Poaceae; genus Oryza; species Oryza australiensis. Next base: position 20,376,994 of record JAIFGZ020000222.1, on the reverse strand, counting down.
TTACCATCATGTGCTAATTTATAGCACGTGGGACTAGGATCCACGTGTGACGTGTGTCAATGAGATATGCCATGGCTTTATTATCACTAATGTCGCCATTAAGGGACGTCGAATTGTCGATGGGTCACCTCTTTTCAAGCATATATAGGATCCTCAATGTTTCATTGTTTAAGCACTCAATGCGATCCTATCAAGTACCAATGAATCTTGGTCTCCGATAATCCTTGTCGATGTCACACTCCCAAAAAAACTATTGCACAACAGCGTACCTTGATAATAAAAGAAAATTAACCGTCAGCATGTTTATCTATAGACAAATAGAAATTATAAAAAATATAAATACACTCATGACATGACATACAATATTAATAAAAAATTAATTAAAAAATAGTATGCGTAGCCTTTTCCTTTTGGGAAGGCGCGGGAGATCGATCACTCGGCCGGGATGACGTGGCCAACCGTTTCCCGTGTGTGCTCCCGCGGCGCGTCCACATACCTGCCACGTGGAGGAGTGCTACTGGTCACTCGGCTGCCCGCGTGGCGCCATTTGACCGGTGATTTTCTTTTTGCGCGAGAACATTTAACCGGTGATTTTGCCGCCTCGCCAGGGAAGAAGAAGAGGAGCCTAGCTATCATCGCCTATACTGGGGCTAGTGGCTACTGCCTGTGCCGACGGCGACAGTGATATGATACAGGGTGCATACAGTAATTTGGTCTTAAAAAATATCATCATTCAATTAATTTTTATCATTTATAATGTATCTCAACGCTTTAAATTTAACATTTTTTCACTTTTTCATGTTATTTTTTATTTTTATGGTATATATGTATATATGTATATATGGATTTTTCAATTAATTTTTATCATTTATAATGTATCTTAACAACGCTTTAAATTTAACATCTTTTTTAACTTTTTCATATTATTTTTTATTTTTATGGTGTATATATATATGGATTTAATTGTAAGAGATTATTCGAGATTTGTTTTTATTTTAGATTTGTTTTTCTTACCTACATATTTTATTTTAAAAAATAATCGTAGTACAGATGTTATTTAATCAATAATACTACTAGCATTCGATGATTTTTATAAAATCTAATCATGAGCCTTTTTCGTGCCTCGATTAGAAAACGACCCAGAGAACCAGAACCGCTCAACGCGCGGCGACGCGTCGGCAGCACGGCTATCGCGCCACGCCTCCACGTACTTTACTACTGCTCATCGACGCGACGCGGGCTTCGCCGGCAGCAGCGCGGCTGCTTTGCCATCCGCCGCCGGCGCCGCTACAGCCAGGCAATCCACTAGCTTGTGGCCAGGCACGCGGCGCGCTCGCTCGTCGGCCTCCCGCGCGCGGGACGGCGCGTGCGCCTCGTCTCGCGCCGCCGCCGCCGCCGCCGCCGGCGGCGGTGGATAGATAGGCAGGCCTCCTCCCCCCGCTTCACGCACGGACGGCCGCACACGTTGGTGTCTCGAAGACGTCGCCGCGGGATGGCGCGCGCGCGGCGCCAGTTCCAGCGGGGCACGGGCACCCTTCCTCTTACTTGGGTTTCTCTTCTCTCCTCTCTTCCCATTCATTGCCTTGCCTGCGTGCGCCCGTGCCTGTGCCTTCGATCTAGGGGACGCTGCAGGTCACGTCGTGGAAGACCAGACCGCCCACCTGGAAGCGGATCCTCCAACTTAAAAGTGACTCAAAATTACCAATAAGTTAGAGAAGTAGAGAATCTGGTTTGCCTGGAAGCTCGATGGCTTAGACCGCGATACCCTGGCCGACGCGGTGTTATTTTCCTCGCCAATGGAGCCAGAGCAAGTGAAGCTTCTGTAAATAAAATAAAAGAGAAAATTGCATTTTGAGCCATATATTTTTATCGAAGTTTCATTTTTTATCATCCTTACAGTGTATTTTTCACTTTAGATTAGATCGAATGGCTCTAACGTATGGGTAACTTAGTCTCGTTGACATGTGGGTCACCCTGTTCAAAATGTAACATTTGGTAACAATACTTAGCTGAAAGTGAAAAAAGAACTTTTTAAGGATGATCAAAATAAAACTTTGGTAAAAAATGTGAACCAAAATGTAATGTACTCACTAATAAAAGCAGTAGTATGCTACTGGCCGGTGCTGGTAGGAAAGCCATTTGCAATGCTTACCAGAAACCGCAGGTTGTAACCGTGGAAGCTTCATCAACGATCATATATGCTGGGCAGGAGATGGCACTTGCTGGATCACAACGCGGCTCAGGGTGGTTGCTCTCAGGTTTAATTTGAGCATATCTTGTTTTCTCATGCAGTATCAATATGCAGCAATGCTTAACTATCGATTCATTGCAAAGAGAGGTCACCTGTGGACTGACTCACCACCCTTGTTCGTACCAGAAGAGAGACATAATTTACGATCAAAGAAAGACATATATTAATTTTGCAACACCTCCCTGTGCTCTTTATATATTTTGTTCACGAGTGCTGGAATGCTACCATCCAGGCGTTAGCTTGGGAGAGAGAACCACTGAACATACAACATACGTTCCTCCTCATAGTTATATGAAAAGTAGCAGTGATAATAAAGCCTAGCGGAAAACAAAACCTCGCTCCAGATATACACGCCTTATTACTATTGTATCAGTTGTTGTACAAACGCTTGGCAAGAGTAGGACAACAAAATATTTTTCACAGAACTGTTTAAATTAGAACTGAACTAAGAAACACATTTTCTATCATGCACATGTGGAAGCTAGTTTGAGTTCTAATTAACAAATAAACAGAGGAACAGAAGGCAGAAGCGCAGAAGAGCACAACTGCACAAGGCACAACTTGATACTTGCCGACAGAAATACAACAATGTCAGAATCAGCCAATAAAACCAGGTCCTTCAGGATTGCACCAGTTGGAAGTTTGAAACCTGACCTCTGAACTATATATATGTATCTCCTGGTGGATAGCATCTTTTGGTAAGCTTCTTTCACTCTTCATGAGCTCGTCTTACCTGAGGAGTATCATCTTGCCCAGTAAAGTACATCATGACACCAAGAAGAGCGATGACAAATATAAGAATGTATAGCGAGTTCATGCTGACAAGAGAGTTCAGGAAACCCATGAAAGAAGGACCACTGACTTTCTTCTTTGTTGTTCTTCCTGCTCTATATCCCTCAAGGAATTGGCTTATTTGAGAAGCTTGATCACCTTCCTCTAACTTCTCTGAGCCTTCCACCTTTGCCACAAAACATTTTTGGTTAATTACAGGGTATAAGTTCCTCATTGGTGGTAACCAGCCAACTAGAAATAGAAGTTTCAGAAAAGACGACAAATAGACCAGAAAAACGAAAAAATAAACATAGTACCTCTATGAATATGGAAAAAAAAATTATGAGCATGCCGTGAATATGCATTAACAAGAGCAAGTTGGCTTTATTAGTAAAATAGTACATGAAGGGATCGCTGATGCTGGTGCAGGCATGGATTTCTGAGGTAAATAATTTTTTCACAAGTTTACTTACCATTTCATACTCCTCATTTCTATCCCACACGATTAGCTTTGGCAGCTGTGAGCTCTTGGAAATATCAAAAGTCTCGACAAACTCATCCCATTGTTTGACTCCGACATACCCAAACACCAAGTCACGGTTCGCGTTGGCAGCAGACCTCAATACTTTTACCAACTGCGAAGAAGTTTCATCTGAATCATCCTCCAAAATTGCAAGAACAACTTTTCTGTCATCATCATCCAACATTTTGAGTGTCTCTGTGTTGATGGGGACAGTCAAAGGAAGCAGGGATTGCCGTATAAAATCTTCCAAGAAACTTCCTGTGTGCATAAGAAAAAAGAATGACTACCACATATTTGATACCAAGAAAATCATGGGTGAAATAGTATCAACAATTGTAGGTAGCTACAGTTAATCACCCTTTGTTGACATAAGAACTCAGGAGAAATGTGATAGTTTGAATTACTTCGTATTTGCATCAAGAAAAATATAAATATATAATAATAAACACAAGAAAACAGTAAAAAAATAGAGTTGCCAAATAAATACCTTCAAATGGGCCATAGAATGCACTTTGTTCTTTGTACTTTGGATGAAGTGAAACCAATGCAGGAACCTTATCAAAATCATAAGTGACCATGAAGTCCTCAGAAAAATCTTTTGCAACAGCAAACCATGCCCTTTTCTTGTATTTCCCTCCGTAATCAGCAATCAACGACTCATTCACCCCAAATCCAATGAACATCGGAAAGCTCGTGCCAGCATTCTCAACAAAGCTCTTGATCGCAGAGTCCGACTCAAGAATAGAAACATCAGGTGCAACAAACTTATTAAGATTGCGGACAAGGGAGTCAGCTTTTCTTGAACCAGTGTATTCAATTGGGACCCCATGGATAAAAAGCATCAGGGTAGGGAACCCACTGTGTTCAGGAAAAGGAAAAAGAGTATTAGGCATCTACCCAGCCATATTGACAAGAAAAACTGAACTAGTTATGAGGAAAACATCTTACTCCACTCCATATTTCGATCCAAGCTTCCTGTACTTGTCAGCATTTACTTTGGCAACTATGATGGGCTCACTCAGTCCTGCCAACACCGGTGCAGCTTCATCTAACTGCAACAGTTCATTTTCTCAAATCTTAAGTCCTAGTATAAAACAGGATAATCCACAGAAAGTTCCCTGCTTTCATAAGTAAGCAAAGTGTAAAATTCGAGAACCTAGTAATTGCCAAGAATGAACCATCTTGATGCATCTACAAGATTATATGATTATTCTCATGCGGCCACAAGCCCACAACAACATAATGTCTGTCTTTCTACCTTTTCACAGTAAAAAAAAAGCTCATAACAATTTCCTTTCTTCCCCAGAGTAAGCTCGATCATAATCAAAACGACGGCATTTAACATCCCATTCGTTGTCTAGTGGTCAACATAAGAATCGTAATGACAATACTAAAACTAAAAAAAACATCATCCTTTACCCTTTCCCCTACACGCCCTAATCTTTCATGAGATCTCATCTCGCCGACCAATTGCGATGCCGGATACCCAGTCAACCCACCCCCACAACACTCGTGCAGTACTGACGAGATCCGCAGCGGCGGCAACTACAACTCGTAACAGCTCACTCAATTCGCATCACATCTCGCAGTTCTCCGCAGGAGTTCATGATACTGGTAAGCAAACAGGTGGTGGTCGAGGAGAGGGAGTACCTCGGGGGCGAGGCGTTTGCAGTGGCCGCACCAGGGCGCGTAGAAGTCGACGAAGAGGTAGTCGATGGCGCCCAGAGCCGCCTCGAAGTTGCTCTCGTCCAGCTCTATCACCCGCCCGTCGCGCGGGAACTCCTCGGAGGCGGCGGCGGCGGAGGTAGCGGAGGCAGCGTGGAAGGAGAGCAGCAGCAGCAGGAGGAGGAGGAGAGAAGGCGGCAGCAGGAGGAGGGCTCTCGTCGCCGCCATCGCCGTCGATTCCGATCTCCGCCGCGCCGGAAGGAGTGGTCGTGACGCCCACGGAACTTGATGGATTGGAGAGGTTTATTGGGAAATTTTTGTATTGACCCCTCTAAAGTATTACTTGTGCATTTTACTCCCTACATTAGGAGTAGATGTAAAAGTTGCCCTTAGCTAATTAATTTGGAATGAATTGCGTTTCGAGCCTTTTATCACCAAAGTTTTATCCTCTAGTCAATCTTTATTTCGCATTTATTACACTTTGGATCACCCAAAATCTTTCCTCGAGCATGTTAATGATCGCACATCGACACCTGTACACCGACGATCTTCGCGATTTACATGTAGGCCATCATTTGTCAGATGGGACAGTAAATCCATAGATACACCTAGAATGAAATTTTAACAACAAAAGTTGGGTCAAAGTGAAATTCGTTCATTAATTTGTTTACTCTAATTTTACATATTCTTTTAATAGAAACTAGTCCATCTGCTCTAATATTCCTCCGTAAGACCCTATAAAGGAGTGCAAACGTACTTGATTTAGCAAATTGTACCGGCTTAACACTCGTTCTTTGGCTAATTATTTTGTTATCGTATACTCGTCAACATTATTTGACGTTTGGAGTATTAAGATTAGTACTGCCTTCAACGTCAAATATTATCGACTGAAGGGAGTATGTATTACAATATTAGAACCTCGTATATGAATTCTAGCTGACGTACTGGTTTGAGTCCAAAAACATCTGTGACCTACATTTCCGAAAGATTGGCAGATTGCACATCTCCAAAAATAATCTGAAAACTAAAACAGAATGTGAGCTACAGCTTCTGAAAAGAACGAACTCGTGAAGCTCTGAAAAGCACGCACCCGTGAAGATAATCCTGTTGCCGGAAAGAATGGTAAGTACAGCTTTTTCAGAAATTTCCAGCAACAATCCATCAGGCAGAACCATGAAATAGACGGGCAGGGCAACTAAAATACAATCGTGGTTAGCATATTCAAGAACTCAGGTTCCGCTTCCATGTATAATATCCACATCAGCAAAAGAAACTTGGAAGGCGAGGTAAACAAATAGTAGTAAACATGAATTCCAACTATCATTTCAATCACCAAAAAAAAAATAAAAAAAGATGGGTTAAAACAACTGTGATCACGCTGCCTGGTTTCTCCACAGCCAGGAAAGTTCATGCCATGATATTATTAACAGAAAAAAGCAGTATTCCTACATCAAACGTCATGAAAAGGAGCTTACAACTTCAGGCAAGAGCAAAATGGAGGAACAAGCAATAACCAAGGTAAAGTGAAGTCCCAACTTTAACTTCGCGGAGTGCTATAGAAAGTAATTTCATTATGTAGCACTTAGAGAACTTATCCAGAGGCGGTCTTCTTCTGCTGGAAAACAACCGCATAAACTGGGACTCCAATGCCAATGCCAACTGCTCCCAGCACGGAAAGATACACCTTCGGCTTCTGGTGCTTCATCCTGTGCAAGTTGTACATGTGCTTGGCATGGAGGTAGTAAGGCTCATCATGGCCATGCCCTCCCATCCTCTTCACACCAGTGGCATGGAATCCACGAGAGGCTGTTATATTCACAGAGATAATTCAGTAGTCAGAAGTGAATTAAAAAACGAAAGGAATTCATACTTCACAATTTGATGATACTGCTAAACATTAAAAGGAAAAACATATTAATATCTCGAAGGAAAATACAAATCCAGTCCAAGAACCAACAATTCCAGGTCTCCACAAATGGCACATCCAAGTTAATTTGATGATACTGCCAAACATTTAAAAGTCTTACAGGCCAAACATCTCGAATGGAAATACACATCCAATCCAATAACCAACAATTCCAGGTCTCCACTGTCCACACATCCAAGCGGCTCTGTTTATCTCTAAGATTGGCCAGAATGCACCATGGATACATTCTAACTCAACAAGATGAACACAGGCATTTTTTATCCTTGGCAGAAAACCATTAGTAATACTACCAATCATTAACATCACAGACAAATAAACTAGTAGAAGAAAATGCCAGCAAGCGATTAGACATTTTCTGAGAGAAACGGGTTGTTTGCACAGTACTCATAGGAAACCAGCAAATGAACACAAATATGAGAGCTTCCATCGAAATTCACAAGAATGCCCATCCGGTTGATCATTCCATACTGATCACATATCACAAATTCGCATTCCACCGGCCTACGGTCGATTCAGTCACCACCTACCACAGGCAAAGCCCAAAAATTAACCACCAACATTGTTCATCATCGGATTCATGCAACAAGAATGATATGGCGATTGATCTCATAAACGCCTACGCAAACCAAATCACAGCGGCCCAAGATCCATCAACCCAACAAACGTTTCGATCGCCAAACCCCGATTCGCTTTCCCAGGGACAGCGGATCTACCGTCGCACAAATCCAAAACACCCCCGAACAAAGAGAACGGAACATTCATCCAGCGAGGCGAACCGCTCGCCGCCGAAACCCTAGCCGGGCCGGTCGCGCGCGGTCAACGCGACATAGCGCGAGGGATTGGGGGGAAGGGAGGGGAGCGCGAGGCGCTTGCCTGCCTTGGAGGCCTCGGCGCCGGTGGCAAGGAGGCGGATCCCGGAGCGGAGGCCGCGGTTGAGCGCCGTCACCGTCGCCGTCGCCATCGCCCTTCTCTGGTTTGCTCGTGTTCTCGCGTTGGTCGCCCGCCGCCGCCGGTCTGGTGGTTTTGGGTTGGGTGCCGCGGTTTCGCTGATCTGGCTCACGGTTAGGTCAGTCTCATCTCACCGAGTCCCGAGAGATGCGGGGAGAGTGAGTGGGCCGGGCCACAGATCTTGGGCTCCAGCGAATGGGCGAACCAACGGCCCAACCCCCATACCACAGGCCGTGTGGGCCTCCATGGGCCTGAAAAATTTCAAAGGCTTCCTCTTCTTCCTCTTCCTGTCTCCAGGCTTCAGCAGAGCAGACCAGCATCTTGCAATTGCAGTTCTTTCATGGCGTTCTTCAATTCACTAATTCAGTGCATGATAGACTCTGCCAAGAACCAATGTTTTGAGGCCATAATGCCATATATTCCATGGAATGGTCACTACTGATACCTTTGGAGTTCCTTTTGAGTTTTGATAACCAGATCAGGTTGCCTCCTCTATCATGACAGATATGCTATCAACCTCCTGACATATCTGCTCGATCAGAGGATGAGCACCGTAGTTTGACGAGAATGAGACGACCTCCCCCTTCAGCTCGATCCAGCTACACCCGGTCTCCTTCTTCAGCCCTCGTTCCTTCATGAATCCCCTGACACCGGCAGCACTGCTCCACATCTCTTTGGCAGCATATATGTTCGACAGGAGGGTGTACATTCCTCCGTCAGAGGGTCTAGCCTGCAGGACATTTTTGGCTATGAGCTCTCCAAGCTCGATGTCCCCATGAGCGTTGCACGCGCTAAACAGCGTCTCCCACGCGTTCGATCGATGGTCAGATGGGATTCTTCTGGTAAAATCATAAGCCTGATGTATAAAGCCTGATCTTCCTAAAAGATCAACCATGCAGGAGTAGTGATCAGATCTTGGGACCAAGTTCCAGTCTACTTGCATGCTGCGAAAATGGTAGCAGCCTTCATATAGGTACCCCTTGTGCACACAAGCAGACAGTACGCTTAGGAAGGTCGCATGGTCTGGTCTAAATCCAGCTTTTGTCATCATGTCGAAAACTTTCAAAGCTTCATCAGCCAGACCGTGATAAGCATATGTTGCGATCATGGCATTCCATGTCACTGTGTCCCGCTGCAAAATCAGCTCGAAAACTTGGGAAGCTTCACTGATTAGCCCACATTTAGAGTACATTGATATCAATGAGCTCATCACCAAAGCATCATGCTCAAAGCCAGTTTTGATTGCCCAGAGGTGTACCATTTTCCCACATCCGAGGGAAACAAGAGATGCACATATGGAAATAACAACGCTCAAAGTGGCTTGGTCAGGTTTGAGTCCTCCACGGATCATTTCTGACAGCAAAGATAGTGCTCCTTCATCCTTGTACCCAGAGATCAACGTGTTCCATGAGATTGCGTCCTTGTTTGGCGCTCTTCTAAACCAGGCATTCGCACTATCCATGTCCCCTTGTTGAACATATCCTTGCAAAATCGCATTCCACGATATCTGATCCCTATCTGGCATCTCAGAGAACAACTTCAAAGCATCATCCAACCTATCATTCCGCACAAAACCATCCATCATCGTGTTCCAAGCAACAGTATCACGATGAGGCATGTCTTTGAACACCTTCCATGCAGCATCAACAGATCCATTCTGCAAATACCCACGCATAATAGCAGTCCTAGATAGAACATCCTTTTCAGGCATCTCATCAAACAGACGCTGCGCGATCCCCATACTGCCTGCTCGTGCGTAGCCTGTGATCATAACATTCCAAGAAACAAGGTTCCGTGTCTGCATCTGGTCAAACAGCTCCCTCGCAGCCCTCATGTAACCAAGTTCAACATAGCCTGACAGCAATGCATTGCACACAGAAGTCGGAGGTGAAGGCATGCTGTCAAAGAGCTCCCTCGCTTCGTGGACATGCCTCCTCTTGATATAACCAGAGATCATCGTCAGCCACGACACATCATTCCTCGATGGCATCATGTCAAATAACTCACGCGCCCTCTTGACCATCCCATTGCGCACATACCCTGATATCATCGCGTTCCAAGAAACAACATTCCTGTCAGGCATCCGGTCAAAGAGCTCCCTGGCCTCAGCAACCCTACCGCAACGAGCGTAGCCAGTGAAGAGCGCGGCCCACGAGACAGAGTTCCTCACGGGCATTGCGTCGAACACCTTACGGGCCTCCGCGAGCATCCGGTTCCTGATGAGGCCAGAGACCATGCAGTTCCACGTGAACACGTTCCGGTCCGACATTTCGTCGAACACTCGGCGGGCGGCGGCAACCCTGCCTGCGCGGAAGTGCTCGTTGATGGCGGTATTCAATTGGAACATGTCTCCCGCAGCATGTGGCTGCGGCGGCGGGGGCGGGGGCGACCCGAGGCTGTAGAAGCGGCGGCGAAGAATGGAATCTCCATGGCGTCTGCAGCGGAACGGTCGCAGAAGGTTCGGGATGGTTCCCACCATCGTGCTCAGGAGGGATCCCAAGGGAAAGATGCGTGGCCGCAACCGCATGCAGAGACACCATCAGGCAGAGAGCACCACCAGGCGGGCGCCACGGACGCCGACTCGCCGATTAGCTCCCCACCGCCGCGCCACCGATAGCTTCACCGAGCCAGCCCGCCTCCCCGAGGCCTGGGGGAAAGGACAGGTGAGGGCGATAGCGAGCGCGAGGTCAGCGCCCCCGGCGCCGGGGGCCGACGAGAGACCAAGAGAGCCGCGGCGCGGGAAGCCGTGAGGAAAGAGGATCTGTGTGTGTTTGGCCCTTGAAATTAAGATTCAGACATTGATATTCGTTAACATATTTTTCAAATTAATGTATTTCGTATGAAAACTAAATATTACTTTAAAATATCAAATATTTATTTTTTAGTTTTATGTGCTTCAACAGATTTAAATTTTATATTGGTTTTCGTTTTCGTGAGTATATTAAACAATATTTCGTTCAAAAGCTTTCTATATTTAAAATATCAACTTAACTAACTAATCATATTATATGTTAATAGCTTTTTATTTACATACTAGCAGCAAAATGTCGTGTGTTGTAACGAAACGACGATGCAGGGGAGGGAAGCGAGGCGGAGGGCGAAGGTCTAGGCGGCGCGGAGCTCCGAGCGACGACGGGGAGGGGCTGCGCGCGCGGGCGCGGGCGCGCGCGATAGGAACGGAAGAGAGGGACTTAGGAAGTATTTTTTCATCCAAGCTCTTCCTTTCTTTTCAAGATTGGGATTGCGAGTTAATTTTATAAATACTCAAGGGGTTTTCGCAAAATAACCAGAGACGGACGAAAATTTTGGATAGAAACATAAATTGCTTTATAGATAGTTATATATATATATATAACTTTGAAAGCAAGGTATCTTCAACTTTATGTACAACTAGACCTTGATTAAGAAATAGTATCAGATAGAAATTCAATGTAAGTTAATTTAATTTCACCAAATTAAGTCAAAAATATAATGAAAATAGATATTGACTTACTGATACTTTAAACTGATTAGAAATTTGGTAAAGTTTAAAATATTTATGACTCAGATATTATTAGTTAGAAAAGTATATTGATGAATAGGAAAAGTTGCAGTATATCGACGGCGGCGCGCTAGCTCACACGTGCAGCGTGTGCTCGGCCGCCGCTCATAGCAACGCACGACGACGTAAGATGCGCATAAGTCGGGCTCGCCTGCTGGAGGTGAGGAAAGTGAGGCAACAATGGAGCGAAAGGTTATACGGTTGGACGAAAAAAACAATTTGATAATCGAAAAGTTATAGATTTTTTAAGTAGTTAAGATAAGCTCTATCGTATGTATAACTAAGTTTTTTAAAAATAGCAAGGTGAATTGCAGGTTAATTTCGAAAAAGAGTTTTCTACAAACCAAAATTTAAATGAAAACATTATTTACTTTATAGATAGTTACGAGTTATAGATAAGTTAACTTAATTTTTATCTTAATTTTAATAGTATGTTGCTGTCGAACTGTTTGTATCAGTAGTGAACTGCAGAGGATTGTACATACGCCTCTGAGCTCGAATTAAAATTTTAAAATATACATTACTTTTCTCTCTCTGTATATATACACCACGTTTGAAAAATATATAAAAATATATGTTTTCCGCGGGCTAGGGACGCGACACGGCGTCATCAGCGTAGCCCAAATGTGTGGGACTGACGAGAGGGGTTGGTGGCGCAGAGCAATCGCGTGGGACCGGCGTGGTCCCGCGAATTGGTCGCACGGCATCGGCATGTGAACACGTATATGCATATTAACACTGTTCAACCGTTCACTACGTTATATCTGCGCAAACGGCTGTCGTGTCACTGAGTCGCGTGACCGAAGCGATCCCGCGTGACAAAGCCACCGGCTGGCGCGTTGCTCCCGTGCTGGACCGACCACGGTGGCGCGTGACGATGGCATGGCATCGTCGGTCCCGCGCATCCAAACTATGCCGAACATGTACATGTATATATTCTGCAAATGTTTCTAATCCATGTATATTAATGTGAAATCTCAAAAAAAACTCAAATAAAAAATATTTTTTTCCAAATTTAATTCCTCTTAACTCTGAATTCGTTTGTCAGCTATGGATACAACACACATAAGCAAACACGTGGCATGAACAAACATGCCGGATAATTTACTTACCTCCAACTAAAATTTATCAGATATTTATTGGACACACTAGAATTTTGTGGTACAAAGCTTATATCTTATCAGCCCATTATAATGATTTCTTTTCACTCTGTTTATTATTATTTACATAAGTACACTTTGATACATCATACAGGTCACTGGAGCTCATCTACGCTTGTGCTGCGGCAAGCTTGGCAATTAAATCCTTCAAAACATAGGGGTAATTTTTGCTCAGATGCTCGAGTCCCTCGGTGTTCACGATCTCTCTCAATTTTACTGGATCGTCGAGAAAACGCCAAGCACTTCTCCTGAAGGCCGTTGCAGTGGTGCTCCTCTGCGAATGCTAGCATAGCTATCACAGTCCTCTAATTCACATACTCACGTAACCTGTGTTCACAAATCAACATAGCTATCACGTATTAACCTTTCCATCTTATACCTGTTTGCTGCCGCGATCAGGTCCGGTAGCATCGCTGCCGCCTCTCCTCCTTTCCTCTCAGGTAGGTGATCAGTGTACGCGATCCTACATATTTAAATCCTACATATAAATTTTCGAGGTCCTCGGACCCGGGTAAATTATTTAAATCTACCTTAAATTTCCTCTTTGATAGGTGATGGATGTATAAAAATTAGCCCGTGTCACATCAGATATTTGACCATCAATTTAAAAAACTAAACATGAGCTAATTATAAAAATAATTACAGAATCGAAGGCTAATTTACGAGACGAATCTATTAAACCTAATTAATTCACGATTAACAAATGTTTACTGTAGCATCATATCGTCAAATCATAACATAATATCGTCAAATCATAACATAATTAAAGATTCGTCTCATAAATTAACCATCGATTATAAATAAATTTACTAAATAATTTACATTCAATATTCTAAAGTAACATCTACACAACATTCGATATGACAGAGCTAATTATTACCCCTGTGAAACCAACCAACCTATGTCGTTGATCCGTACAACGTCAGCGGCTCTGCTGCTGGTTGTGGCTCGCCTTCTCTGGTCCAGAGATCTGCACGGAGTATCGGAGACCGGGCCACATGCAACCATCCAAAATTAGTCATAGGGACGTGACATTTGTACATCAATTTAAAAAAAATAAATATAAACTAATTATAAAAATAATTGTAAAATTAAAGGATAATTCGTGAGATATATCCTAGTTAATTTATAATTAATAAATATTTACTATAACATCACATCATCAAATCATAACGTAATTAGACTCATTAGATTTCGTCAAACGAATTATCTACCGATTATTAATGAGTTTCATCATTAAATAGTTTATATTTAATACTTCAAAATAGCATTTAAACATTCAAACCAAACAGCAATCCTCCCAGTGATACGGAGATAAAGGCTAATCTACATCCACTCGTTTTTTATATTTAAAAAGCTTCAAACAAATTAACAAGATAAATTAAAACATATCACTTAGTTTAAATTTGATTTGTAGGTAAATTAATATGTAATATATCAATCTATAAACATACAAATTTAAATTTGATTTTACAAATTATAAAAAATAATAAATTAAACTCTAGTATACAAATATTTACACAGTTAAATGTTACAACTTATAAAAGTTGAATTTAAAGTTGAATTTAAACTTATATTTGTGAAGTGACATATGACATATTAATTTATTTTGTTATCTTTTAAAAAATTTTATAAGTATTTAGTTGATATGTAAAAACGAATGAACATTCACCTGAATACATAAAAAGAGTTTTTTCAGAGATACTCCGATCTGATCTCCAATATATCCCCCCTGACGAAAGACCTGTGCCCAAAGCCGTGGTCACGGCCGAAGACGTACTCCGACCTATCCCGGCTGATGTTGCCGGTGGTGGTTGAAGGCTGCATATAAGTGGAGAACACTAGCAGTTAGTGAGGGTGAAAAACTTATATACGTAGTATATAATTAGGCCTCGTCGGTATGGTGCCGAACTGTCCAATATTTGGTCCTAACGCCAACGAGGTTTCATGGAGAGTCGGTGTACATCGGATCTAAGTAATGTGCTAGTTGGGCTGGAACTAAAATCTCATTGTGCATTATACATTTTTACTACGTTTGTTTCTTTGAATTACGTGCTAAATCATGCTGGGTCAGACTGCGGCTTGATCCAAATTACCTGGGTACATCCGTATGGAATAACAAATGTACAAATGGAAGTAAGGTGTTTGTTTTAGTTTTCTGGGTAGCTTTGCAACTTTTTTGTTTTTCAGAAGTTGAAAATCTAAAACAAACTATAGCTTTCTTGTTTTCGAAAAGTTGAAAAGCTACGAGAAAATGAATGAAAACTGAAAAGTTGGTTGAAATAAGTTTTTGATGGCTTTTGTGTCTTTGAGAAGATAAAAATTTATTAAAAACTAATAGCAAAAGATCGTAAGCTTGCTTTTGCTTTCCAGCTTTTAACAAACTGAATGTCCACCCTTTTAGGTGTATAAGAAGACCAGTAAGTTGTCAACTTATCCTTCTATTTTCTAAAAAAAAGATCGATCTTACACACCCTTTTACTTTTGCTGTGATTTTACTGAAAAAGTACAAACAATATACAGCACACACAGAAAAAAAGGAAGGGTCACAAGAAAAAGTTTGAGCCTGACCAAAGTCACCCAATGCTGTGGTACCAATTAATGTAGCATAATATTCTTCTCGTTTAAAAATAAATTAACCTTATACGGGATATGGCAATATACATATAATACTATATAAT
Source organism: Oryza australiensis (assembly GCA_019925245.2). Classification (NCBI taxonomy): domain Eukaryota; kingdom Viridiplantae; phylum Streptophyta; class Magnoliopsida; order Poales; family Poaceae; genus Oryza; species Oryza australiensis. Next base: position 20,361,527 of record JAIFGZ020000222.1, on the reverse strand, counting down.
ACTAAAATATATTTTTGGGACAAAGGGCCTGTATATTCGATCTTGATGAGGCACGCACATATCTAGCAGTAGCAGTTTCAATTGATTGGTACCAGTATATACAGAATATCTATTCCGAGTCTACTCCAGTTTAATAATTTGCCATGACTTTATCTTCCTCTGTGATATACCACTACCCCCACTGTCATTGACTTTGTCAATTTTTCTATAATATATCATTGAGATATATATTTTTTCAAAAAATACCTAAAATGCGCTTCAAAACTTACAATGGATGACAATTGATCGACCCCACTTCTGTGTTTCCTTAACGGCACTGACAAAGTACGGATTATCCGCTTGCCATGGAGCAATGCCGGCAGTGTAATAAAACTTCGCCCACGCCGTTTCAATTGCGTCCTTAGCTAACTTTTCCTTCTTTGACCACCAACTTATGTCAATCATTGGTTGCACCGTTGATCTCACCGAAGCGATGTTATAATCTCCACACGCTGCGAAGGCACTCTCTACGGGAAGTGGTCGCCTCATAAAATTAGTGATGGGGTCACTTCCACCCCTAGAAGACTGTCTTTTTGATCGGGAAGGTGTGGCTCGCCCACTTGTTCTTCCACTTTCACCTCCATGTTCGTACACACCACCTCTTTCTTCTACACCCCTTCTGTATTCCGCCTCGTGGCGTGATGCTGCCAACGCCGTCTCCATCTGCTCTTCCTCGTCAGCATCTGTAGTTAAATGAGTATATCTTCTTGTAACTGCATCCTCCTTTCTTGCTTTCTCAAGTTTTCGTTCATCAGCAGCATGCTCCTTTCTATCCAAGCGCCACCTAAAGAAATCCCTAACATCGGGGGAACAGCGGCGCAATATTTCACTCCTTCGCCACGGTGAGCCAAATGGAACTTAAATCTTGTGGCTCCACCCCCATTCCTCTTAGCACCACAATATTTGCATGGAAACCACCACCTTGCCTTGTTCCATGTTCCCACGCGATGTCTTGGTCTGCCATTTTGAACCTACAATTGACAAATTAATATGTAAAACATCTTAACAAATAACAAGCAAACATATGTAAGCATAACATTTAAGCACAACATATCATCAGTGATTCATCACAAGTTCACAACTAATTTAATAAAATCAGCTATCCAAACTTAAAATAGCATTAACATGTATAATATATTGCCTATAAATTAGAGCTAACATATGTAATATAATCTATGAGCTAACATATTATCGTTCGTAAAATCCGTAGGGTTGCATAATTTCACACATGCATAATACACAACATCATATAAACGCATCATATACACGGCGGTTTTTTTTGTCACTTTCGTGCAGTATGTATGCGCAACAACCGCGACTTTCGCCGCTTCCCTCGCGAAAGCCGTCCCTGCCGAGCGCGAAAGCTGTGCCGCCAACACCGCGCGAAACGACGCCAAATACAGATGAATTTCGTCTAAAGCCGACGAACGCCGACGAAAGCCGTGGTCCAAAAACAAAAGGAAAGTTCGTACCTTCTTTCGCGGCTTTCGCCTGTGCCGTCGCGAAAGCCGCCGCTTGCCGCACGAAAAAACCCTCGCCGGCCGCGGTCTGCGCAGATCTGCCGCCGCTGCCGCCGCTGCTCACATGCGCTGAGGAATGAGGAAAAAATATCTGGTGCCGGATTAAAACCCTGGGAAGAGGGGTATACATGGATGGGGAAGGATTTGGGCTTCATTGGGCTGAATGAACAGTACAACGTCAACAGTACATTTTTTTCTTTTTTCCAAAACTGAAAACGATTTTTTAAGGGTCAAAGAAATATGTATTTTCATGTAAAAAATATCATAATTCTTGTAAAATCGAGATCTATTTGATGTATTTTTTTTCAATAAAAGTCTCCAAATTTTTTGAAATTTTTCGAAATTTTTCAAACCATACCACGCAGATTTTGTTTCGTTACCTTTGCGGCAGCTTTCGCGGCTTCTGAAACCCTGTTCAGGAGGCCAGGAGGGGGCGTCCGAGACTGTTTACTCCGTACACCCACTAAACAGGCTTGCAAAAGGCCGGCCCATTTGAGAAGGTCACGACGAGCCACCGGCCCACACTGACACAGCAACGCCAACGACGCTGTGGCAGTGATGTCTCGCGTTCGTTGTCTTCGTTTAGTACCATATCGCGCGATCTAAGACGAGGAGCTGCAGGGAGAGGCTACAAAAGCAGGAGGTAGCCAACGTTGCAACTCATACCTTTCTCGGCCTTTTGGCTAAGATCAAGTGTAGTATCTGTTCTTATCAGTTTAATATCTGATATGTGGGCCATGTGTCCACTTCGATATTAAATTTATTTTTTGTGGGGAGGGTCCATCACAGTGGCTTGCCATTGGGGCCCTCGCGTGTCGCCCAGGCGTTGCACTGCAGCCTGGGCCTGGCGCACCCCAACCAAAATCCAATTGAATTTTTTGGTTTACATCATGTATGCTAGCCTTGATTGGTTCTTGTTTCAGGGTAAGAACACATGGCCTATGATTTGGATATTTTTCTTGTACATGCTACGGCATGAAATTTTCATCTTTTGAGTCTCTTTTGATGGTCTTTTTGATTTCTGAATAGCATTGGCACATCCGAGCACAAATCTGTTCTTCAAAATACATACCGACAAAATTGGTCCAGTATATAGAGAGAATCTATTCTGTATCCGAGTCTACTCCAGTTTAATAATTTGCCATGACTTTATCTTCCTCTGTAATATACCACTACCCCCACTGTCACTGATTGTCAATTTTTTCTATAATGTATCATTGGGATATATATTTCTTCAAAAAATACCTAAAATGCGCTTCAAAACTTACAATGGATGACAATTGATTGACCACTAGAAGTATGAAAAAATATGAAATTTTTTTACATAGCCTATAATAAACAAGTACGTGTATATTTCAAAGATTTTCAATTTGCATGTATTTATTATAGAAGGTCGGTATATTATAGAAGGTGATAAAGTCGATTACAAGAGAGACTATCACCAATAATAATATCCAAAACACAAGACTTATTTTATGTTTGGATAACGCTATTGGTAAAAAAATCAATAAATATTTTTTTCTTCTTTCACAATAAAACTTAAAAATAAGATTTGGGTCTCGATATAGATATTTTACTGAAGACTGATATAACACTATGAGAGATCTATTTTGGGTTTTGATAGACATATAGGTCTTTTATTGGAGATAATTTTATAATCTTGTAAACTTCATGGTATATAATAGTAAAAAAAAAAGAAAGGATCGATGTACACACCAGGTCTGACGAGCGACGTTGATATTGTCTTGGCCAGACAAGCTGTTGTTGCAGGGTTGGCAGAAGGGCCGAGACATTTATATCAAAGGATTAAAAAAACCGACCCCCCTGGCCATTGCCTAGCTAGTTACCCGTGTAAAATGGGTTAACGCAGCTGAAATAACATGTATATACGCCTGTAATCCAAGGAAAGGGATCTACCGAGCTACATTGCCGCAGCAACCAAATTCTCTGAACTTCTGCAATCCTTTGCTCCCGGCAAAGGGTTCCTAGCCATCGCAAACTTGGGAACTCAGCAAAAAAGGCTACCTGCATATGCCTTTGTTCATCAGTCAAGCTCAAGCACGGCACATGTCAATAGTACGTATAATACAGTTGGAACTTGGAAAACCGATCTAACCCACTAAAAAGACAAAATTATGCAAGAAGATACATGAAATGTGTTAGAAACGATAAGAGAATAAATGATGAAGAACACAGATCAACCACATAAAACACAAGATTTTAACGTGAAAAACTCTTCTAAATTAGGAGAGAAAAAACCACGGACGCCAGTGAAATCTTCACTATATCGAATAAGGTTACAAAACGTCAAGGATTTACAATCTTAATCTCATATCTCAAACGATGGAATACATGAAGTATATATAAAGGTCAAACCCTAAAAGACGTGTCGGTTCTTGTTTAGTTCAAGCAAACCACCCCAAGAAACAAGCTTATGTGTCTTTAGCTGGCTAAACGGCCTCTCTATAGGAGAAAATTGCATATCTACTATCAGGTAAGATGGAATTCATTGAAATGCTGTCACTTAAATGACTTTCGCTAGAATACCCTCAACCAAGGTGTCTTCGGCAAAATACCATCCCAGACGAAAATGCCCTTGGCTCTTCTTCTTCATCCCTCCCATGCCAGATGAGGTCGCCGCTGGCCACTGCTGTGCCACTGGTGCCGTCTCACCGGCACACACTGGTGATGGTAGGGAGGGCAACGCCCCGGATCCACCCTGCCGGATGCTCCTCCGTCACGTCGCCGTCGTTGTCGCTCGCATCGTCTTGGCCACCGTCACGTGCCATCGGCTGAGAACGAAGCCCTCACCACCATCGTCACACCCTGCTCGTTCCCGGACTAGACCCCGCCCCGCCACGACTTGTCGGTCGACGATGACCTCGCCTCGACTTGCCGGCCAACGACGACCTCGCCTGACGCCTCATCGCCGGTGGCGATCCAAGGTGCAGCCCTCCCTACCATCCTCGGTGTGTGTTGATGAGGTAGCACCGGTGGCATGGCGGTGGCCGCTGGCGACCTCTTCGGGCATGGGAGGAAAGAAGAAGAAGAAGAGCCAAGGGCATTTCTGTCCAGAATGGCATTTTGACGAAGACACCATGGTTGAGGGTGGTATTCTAGCAAAGCCTATTTAAGTGATGGCATTCCAGCGAATCTCAACAATTTTCTTCCTCTACTGCCCTCATGTAACCAAGTTGAACATAGCCCTGACAGCAATGCATTGCACACAGAGGTCGGACTGTCCCTAGTAGGTGAAGGCATGTGTCAAAGAGCTCCCTTGCTTCGCGGACATGCTTACTCTTATATAACCAGAGATGATCGTCAGCCACAACACATCATCCCACAATGGCATCATGTCAAATAACTCACATGCCCTCTTAACCATCGCTTCATAAATATGAAAAATTTCACACCGTACCAATATCGTTTTCGTAAAAATAATAAAAGATAATATCATTTCAGATCGCTTTCATGCCTTCCCATTACGCACATACCCTAATATCATCATGTTCCAAGAAACAACATTCCTTCCCTTAAAAAAACAAACATTCCTGTCAGGCAACCTACCGCAGCGAGCGTAGTCTGTCAAGAGTGCGGCCCATGAGACAGAGTTCCTCATGGGCATTGCATCACCTTGCAGGCTTCGACGAGCACCCAGTTCCCAATGAGGCCAGAAATCATGCAGTTCTACGTGAACATGTTCTGGTCCAACATTCCGTCGAACACTCGGCACACGATGGCAACTCTGTCGGTGCGTAAGTGCTCGATGATGGAGGATTTCAATTGGAAGATGTTGCTGGCATGTGGCGGCGGCGGCTGGGACGACCCGAGGATGTAGAAGCAAAGGAGAAGAAGAGAAGCTCCATGACGTTTGCGGAACGATCATGGAAAGTTCTAGATGGTTCCTAGTCCCACCATCATGCTCAGAAGCGATTTGAAGGGAGAGATGCGTGGCCGCACAACCACACGCAGAGACACCATCAACAGTGGTACGTGGCTGTGGTTGTGCTATGCGCTGCGGAGAGCTTCACCAAGCGCCATGGACGCTAAGTCGTCGCCAATTAGCTTCTCGTAGCCCATGCCATCTATAGCTTCAGCGAGCCCGCCACGACATGTCATTGTCCGTTCCGAGGGCCAAGGCTTGGAGCCCTGTGGGGAAGGACAGCGGAGGACGATGGCGAGAGGTCAGCGTCGGGGCCGACTGAGAGAGGAGGGCGAGGGTAGCGAGCCAGCGAGGGGATGGAGGTGAAGCCGTGAAGAGAAAGGCAAGTCAGGGGTGAGCCGAGGAGAGACCTAGAGAGTCACGGCACGGAAAGCCATGAGAAAAAGAGAGATAGTACTCTAATGTTTTCGACGAAAACCAATCAAAAACCAGGAAATCTCGAGGTTTTGACACGGGGCAAAAGTAGATTTCTGGTGGAATCTGAATGGTTTCAAGAATTCAAATTTGAAATAGTAGTTCGACCAAAATTCGTGTTGCTCTGAGCCTAACGAAGTGTTGCAACTTGCAGCAAACAACCGGATACAAACTCTACACAAATCTCTGAACATGTTTGTCCGACATGGATACAATACCAATACACACATAAACAAACATGTTAGACAGTGGTAGACCCAGGTCCCGGGCCACCTGGGCCATGGCTCGGTGCCTAAGTGCTAATGCCCATAGAAGTCTATGTAATTTTAGGAATACGTTCATTTGATGTCCCTTAAATTTACGCCAAATCTGATTTTTCGTCCTTACACTCCAAAACCAGATACAACGGGTCCCTGAACTGTCAAAACCGATACAATATAGGTCCCTCTGCGGTTTGAAAGCCGGTTTTGGCTGACATGGCACCTATGGGGTTGCTTTGACTTGGTCTTCATATGACGTGGCAGTGGCGTGGTGCTTACGTGGCAATTTGGTTTGGAAAATAATAAAAATTATGGGCCCACATGTCAGTTGCACCAAAAAATTAATTAAAAAGTGGTGGGGCTCTTACAGGCCCCACATGTCATTCTCAGTCCTCCTCTTCTTCCTCCTCTGTCCCAACTCCCCTTTCTTCATCTCTGGGCAAGTGGTAGATCACGCGCCAATGGTGGCTCCGGAGCTGACGTCTACTGGGCTGCTGCTGCCGCCGTTGATTGCCTCTGCTGCCCCTGTGGCTCGCCGGAGCAGACGAGAGCCCTCTTGAGGCACCTCTCCACATGGTAACCGTCGCCGTAGCTTACCTCCCTCTCCAGGTGCCTGCAGAGCTCTGGAACATGCTGACGCTCACATTGAGCCTGAACTGCATCAGGAAGAGGAAGTCCATCTCCAGCGAGTTCAGTTCTGCCACGGTCAACCCGCGGTGGGCGTTGGCCGACACGACGCGCACGTCGGCGCCGCCGCCGTGGTGAAGCCGGTCTAGGTACACGTACGCCACGACATACACCTGCGACAAGACGTGTGCGTACCGAGAGAACCGCTCCAGGAACACGCGCAGGCTCATATCCAGCACCGTGCCGCTGTCGAAGGCAGGCGTCCTCCTCTTGGCCTCGCCGTCCGCCGCTGCCTCTCCGCACCCCGCATGGTCCCTCTCGTTGTGGGCGATGTGCTGCTCCAGCAGCGACGCGAGGACCAAGACGACCACCGGTGTCGATAGCGTCGTCGTGCCGTCGTCGTCGCATGGGAGCGCATACACATCCAACACTAACTCAGTGGAAGTCATCTCCTGAAGAACTCTTGTTGGTCGCGTCCTCGCAGGGATCTGTTCCAATGGGCAATGGCGAAGCTTGGTTCTTGACAACACCTATGGTACACAACGAACTCTCGTAAATGCAGACACTTTATACACGAGGAGGCGACAAGCCTTGAGGCAAAAAGAAACTATAAACAATGGCGAAACTGAACAGTTGAAGGCGATACGAGGAAGGAGGAAAGAAACAAAGTTATCAACATAAACAACTCAGCATGTACACGCAAACTGGAGCTAAAATTAATTGAGACACGAAGATGAAGCCTTTCAGGCACCTTCCATTGAGGCCCCTGACCCGAAAGATGGGTTGGGGATAAAGGAGGAAGAAGAGGAGGGGTGAGAATGACACGTGGGACCCGCACTGGCCTCACCATTTTTAATTATTTTTGTGTAATTGACATGTGGGCCCATAATTTTTATTATTTTCCAAACCAAATTGTCACGTAAGCGCCACGTCACTGTCACATCATATGAAGACCAAGTCAAAATAGCCACGTAGGCGCAACGTCAGCCAAAATTGTCTTCCAAACCATCGAGGGACCTATATTGCACCGGTTTTGATAGTATAGGGACCCGTTGTATCTGGTTTTAGACTGCAAGGACGAAAATCAGATTCGGTGTAAATTTAAGGACCTAACTTATTCCGTAATTTTACCATGTATTCAATGTATGGGCCAAAATACAATATGGGCCAGCTCGAGGCCTGGAGAAATACCGGCTCCGCTGTTGATGTTAGATAAAATTCCAAATTACACATAACAAACATGCAGATAAATTTTACTGCTTCGAACTAAAAATTTATTAGATAGTCATCATTGGAATAGTAGAATTTTGTGGTACAAAGCTTGTTATATTATCACCCCCTTGAATAATTACTTTCCACTTATTTTATTACTATTTACATAGTATCCCTGACCAGGCTAAGCAGGTACAAGATTGCATTGACACAGAACTTGTGAGCTAGTCATGCTTTTAGCTAGGCCACTCGAGCTCACCTAGCTAGGGGTGTTGCAGCAAGTTTGGCTATTAGATCTTTCAAAATAGAAGGGTAACTTTTGCTCAATTTCTCGACTCCTTCTCCTTGCACAATCTCTCTCAATTTCACCGGGTCGTCGAGAAAACGCAGGCACTTCTCCTTAAGGCCATTGCACTGGTGCTCCTCGGCGAATGCAAGCATGGCAGCAACCGTTCTCCCATTCACGTACTCGCATAGCTTGTGTTCGCATGCCAGCCTTAGCCTCTCCATCTTGTACCTGTTCGCCGCCGCGATAAGGTCCGGGAGCATCGCCGCCGCCTCACCTCTTCCTTTCGTCTCCGGCAGCGAGTCGGTGTACATGTAACGGAGTAGAGTCTCGAAGTCCTGCGCCTTCATGGCATCGACGGGCACTACGCCGCCGCCGCCTCCGCCGGCGGTTGTTGTGGCACCGAAGAGCGTCGCACGGAGCACCGGACTCCGGGCGGCGAGCAGCCACCTGTGTGCCGCGAACGTCTTGCCCTCGACCTCGAACATCACGTCGGCGCCCTCTCCGGTGGCGAGGAGACCTCCGAGGTGCCGGTGCAGGTCAGATGGTGGGACCACTACTGTAGGTGGTGGAGGCGGCAGCGGCGGCGGCGGCGTCGCGTCATTGACATCGATGTCCTCAGTCTGCAATTCCTTGAAGACCGTGAAGTCACACACGATCGTGAGGCAGTCGTCTCGGAGATATTCCGACGTTTCCAGAAGCTCCCTTTCGATGTAAGTCCGGTACCCCCAGCCGGCGTTGAGGAAGACGTCCGCCTTGCCGCTGCTCCGGGAGTACGACGGCTTCCCGGCACGGTCGAGCAAGCTGAACTTGTACTCAGCTTTCACGCCTTTTGTGACAGTGTAGTCGAGCTGGAGGAAGACGGCGATGCACTCGGCGTTGTCCGAGTTGAAGCCGTTGGGGTAGTAGCGCAGGTGCCAGCTATGGCCTCCGACGCGGAAAGATCGAGACTTGATGTCGCTGCCGGTGGGCAACTCGTCCTTGGTGCGGGAGTAGCCGTCGATCTTGAGAAGGTGTTGGCCGGTCTCCGTTCCGGCTATGATGGCGGAAGCAGACCGCACCGGTTTGCCGCTGCCGGTGGCGGTTGGCATAGCTACGGAGACTATTTGATTCTCTTCCACTTGATTAATTATTTGTGATCACGAGTCTGCCACAATTCTTGCTGTTAAAGGCTGCATATGTGTGCGGAATGGAGCAGTTAGTAAGGTCAACGGACTTAATTATATGAGTGATTTATTAGGAGGTATTATATTTTTTATCGTAAAATTAAAAAATTATGGTTTTTAAAAAGATACCGGGAGTATATATTTTCTAGCGTAAAATTGAGAAATTTTACGATTCTTTAGAAAGTATCTAGAGGTATCAGAAGTTATGTCAAATTTGATATGTTACCTGGTATCTTTTGACACCTTTCAAGGATGATAAAATTTCTCAAACTTTATAATAAAAAATTTGATACCTCGAAAAACCTATATAGGTATCAAATTTTACACACTAATATAGTATCTCTTGTCTCAAGGATGATAAAATTATCATGTAAAATTTGGTATCTCTGGTTCCTAGATAGAGATAAAAAATTTGTTATAAAATTTTTGGTACTTCTTAGGACTATAATTTTTTCCAAACTATATAGTTAAAAAATTACGGTCTTTAAAAACATAAATTTTTACACTCAAAATTTTGGTACCTCGAGGTACCAATTACCCAGAGGTACCAAGTTTTATATATTTTCTAGTATTTTCTTAAAGATGAAAAAACTATCTATGTAGTTGGGTCTTGTTGGTATTTTGTGCCAAATATTATCTATTCGATCTATATTTCATCCTAGCCAACGAGGCGATGTAGAGACTAGAGAGTTAGTGTTAGATCCAAGTATTGGGCTAGGTGGGGTGTGGCATGACGTATAGAACTTAAAAACTCGTTGTAATATGGACGCAATTAATGGTTGTGTAGATTTATAAGAAAGTATATATGGATGGAGATTTAGTAATAGTATTTTATTTTGACTATATTATCCCTCTCTGTATGTTGAATTGTTTGTGGATCTTTGGTATATATGGATTTTATATATTGGCAGTCTTAATTATGGGATGCAAACTATGTAATAAGTGGTTGCAACTTGAAGTAAAGCCGAGGTTCCCATTATCTAAAAAAACTATTAGTCAAAGGTTGCAAATGTTGTTTTTTTTTAAAATGTTGTTACTATGAATGTGACCTAAATCATGCTGGGTCAGCCTGGGATTTGATCCCAGTTACCTGGGTATATAGATGAATATCGAATGGACGGACAAATGGAAGCAAGTGTGAGAGACAAAACTGAATGTCCAACCCTGGTTAGGTGTAAAAAGAAAAACAGCAAATTGTCAAATTATCCATCCATTTTCTCAAAAATAGATCAAGCTGCATATCCCTTTTAATTTACTTTTGCAATGATTCTACTGAAAGACAGAAAGACTTCTCGCGCGGAACTTCACGGAGTACAAATAATGCATATAACACACACACAAAGTAGAAAAAGGGACACAAGAAAAAGTTTGAGTCTGCTCAAAGTCACCAAATGCGGCCAATTAATCATGAAGCGCAAATGTACAATGGATATGTGATCTTGATGAAGCTTTGAGGCATCAACGAATTTCAGTCAGCATGCAATTAATCTAGGCAGAATTTTAATAGGTATATATGAAGTTCAAACAAAGAAAGGATTTACACAAACCTGAAGGACCATCCGAATTGAATCAGGTCAGAGACAGAGATATATATGGCGTTGATTTTGTCTTGGCTGGAGATGGTTTGATCTTAGTTAGGATTGGCTGTTGTTGCAGGGTCGGTAGATATGGCATCGACACAGATTTATATCGGAGGCAAAAGAGAGGAAAAAAATGGTCTTTGCTTAGCTAAATTTGTTGCTGAATTCTCCAGCTTCCTTGCAAGCTACCGTCTACTCCTAGCTCACATGGATACACGCCTGCAAGTAATCCAAGGAATCTGAATCTGGGAACCTCTGCAGGTCTGCAATCGTTTGCTCCCGACAACGGGTTCCTCCTTTGGTCATGGCAAACTTGGGAACTCAGTAAAAAGGCAGCCAAAGCACGACGTATAATACAGTAAGTACAGTTGGAAAAACTAAAGGGAAGAACTGATTCAGATGGACCAGATATTGTTGGCGTCATCAGTTTGTTGTTGTTTTGCTGTGTGCTTCTTTTTTTAAAAAAAAAAGAAAGAAAGGAAGCCCGCGCAATTACGTGGACAATTTATTTATTGTTTTTGAAATATTTTAATCTCATCATATTCACTGTAATAACCATAAATTACCTTAATTAAAATCAGAAATATCTATAGACCATAGATTTTGATCTACTAAAGTGATATACAAATAAAAATCATTTTATCCTGGTTATATGTATTTGTACCTAAAAATAAATCTAATATAATTGTATTTATACCTAAAATAAATCTAATATATCATTAATATAATAAAAAGTTCATCCTCACTTTATACCTAACTGGCCATATTTTCCTTGTGTCCAAATCTATGTATAAATATTTAAAATACCATTTCTACCCGTTAATAGGATAAAACCATTAAAATTAGATATAACTGCTCCTCTAACCATATCTTAGCCGCCATAGCTTTTTTTTTTTCTGTGATGCCTTGAGACATGGATCTCGCATCGACGTAGCCGTGCCTCTTAAGACCAGTGTGAAGCACAATTTTAACGTCTAGTTTATTTTCAGTATACGCATAAAGGATTGCATCGGTAAGTAAGCTAGCTGCTCTATTGCCAAGGTTGGTCTCTCATTGGGCTCTCTCAACTCAGCAATACTATCGTACTTCCGATACTGATATCTAGCATGCTCTGTTGTCCATACTTTCTGCTCTCTAAGAAACAGCATACAGAAAATGGAGGTGATGAAAATAATGTTTTTTTTATGTTTTGAGTTGATTTGTGGTATAGAATAGACATAATTTTTTATGATGTTAATTGGTAGTACTAAATTTTAGTGATACAGGTATAAGTTTCTCTTTTTAAAATGAGCATCATTGATCATTGGACACTACGTCAGAAGATTCAATAGCTTCAGTGGTGAGAAACACATGAAAAAAATATTTGCTCAAGAAATAATTCTTCGCAAACAAATGAGTTAATATGGGTCTTGTTATTTTTCCCTTGTATTATCGATCTTACTCACCTATGCATTCGATGGAATAATATATGTTGTCAAATTTATTTTTGCTAATTGTTAAGACTATTTAAGATGAGAATGACATTAAAAGATAAACAAATAAACAATATGTTCAATCCGACAGTTTTTAATTAACATATTTATATATTTTCTTAAAAAGACGATTAATTGTTAAGATTATTTGAATATTAATATTGTTTCATGTGATAATATTTTAGTTAAAATATAGTTAATATGGGATATAATATTTTTATTAATAAATCCTGGTCAGCTATGTTAGAAAATAAATGGAGTGAAAGGAGTTACAGAGGCTAGGGATGGACTGACCGTATTTAGGTTAGTATATGTTTGTGTACATACAAGCGTAGCAATATTTATATTTTTTATTTAAGAATTAGGAGGGAAGGATTAATATTTTTTATCGTACAAGGTTTTCTCCGGTGAACAGCGTCTCTGATGAATCTGAATAACTTGTCTAGATTTATTCTAGAATCGATTTTTTTGGTAGAGGGAGTATTTATGTTCCTTTTCGGGCTTTTCATGAACAATAGCAGTACTTATTTTTTTCTCCTATTAAAGTATGATGTGAGTATGTATATTCAAAAGGGTGAGTTAACATCTGTGTTTGTATGTAGTATTTCAAAAGAGAAATAATCTACACTAATATATTATCAAATATTTATGAAAATTATCTTTTACATCATTAATAAATAATTCTTTCAAGAAAAGTGAACTGGAGGTAAAAAAAAGTAAAAATCTGGTGGGACGTACGCACTTTTTTTACATGTCTTGCTTAGATGTACGTATATGCATGGCTTATTAGCCGGTTTAATTTTTAGGTACGCATCTTTTTTTTCCTATCTCTTGCGTGCGTGCGTTCCTACTTAACAAAATATTAGCCGGTTGTTGATTACGTAAGAGAAACCATCATTAATTGAAATGATAAAAACCACAGTAGTTTCGATTTGAGTTGTACTCGAGACTAAAAATGATCTTTAGTCTCGGTTTAAAATTCAACGGCCCTCTAGAAACAATAGTCTCGGTTCATGTCACGAACCGGACTAAAGATCATCTCTAGTCCCGGTTCAAATGTTGTCGAGCCTATCAGTGGTGCCGGGCACCTTTAGTCCCGATTGGCAACACCAACCGGGACTAGAGATGCTATCGCTCGTTGGTGTTACCAACCAGGACTAAAGTGCCGTGCCTGCGCTTGCGGGCTCGACAACATTTGAACCGTCACCTCTAGTCCCGGTTCTTGACACGAACCGGGACTAAAGGTCCTAGAGAGCCGTTGAATTTTTAAACCGTTGCCTCGGGACTAGAGATGTCATCTCTAGTCCCGGTTGGTGTTACCAACCAGGCGAGATTTTGCTTTATATACTCCTTCTTCCTCCTCCATCCCGAGCGACCACATTTGTACATCTTCAAAATTTTTCTCTAGCTAGAGGTCCTAGGTCTTAAGGTTAGCAACTTTTTTGGTGATAATACACAAATATTTGCTATCTAGGTTAGCAACCTCTTCCTCTTATAGATTTACGGTTGTTTTCTATACATTTTTATCTCTAGATTTGTATACAAACATGAGAAGATATTTTTCCGCCCACTGAAATTCACCTCTAGTCCCGGTTGTTTTATGAACCGGGACTAATTATTACAATGCCCTATTATATTATGTTATATTCATATATAATTATAATTAACATATGTTCATATATTCATATATAATTAACATATGTTCATATAATTAACAAAACATATTATAAATTAAAATAATAACATATAATTAACATTTGTCATGTTCCAAATTATTTAAAATTTAAATAATAATATATAATTAACATATGGCCTATTTGAAAAATATTTTAAATTGAAATAATAACATATAATTAATATTTATTGTATTTAAAACTATTTTAAACCATAAACCCTAAACCCTATTACCATTAACCCTTAACCTAAACACTAAACCCTATTTTAAACCGTAAACCCTAAACCCTCGTGAGGCCTGCGTGATTGGCATGTAGAAGTACTGCGATACAAGCTGAAACGTCATTGCCTTCTCCTCTGATCTAACATCGTCTCTCATGCTCTTGGAGGCTGCTCCGTTCTCATCACTGTAATAGAGCAGTAGCAATCTCTTCTCACTTTGTTCTACCTTGTTCTCCGATTACTCCATCTCATCTCAATACTTTAGCACATCATCTTCAAAGATGACACTAAGCTCGTCTGCATGACAAGAAACAAGTGTCTAAGCAACACAAATCCAGAAAGCACCATTCTTTTTAGATTAGAAAAAAGAGAGCATCATTCTTGCATTGATTCGAGTAGAAAGAAAAGAATCATACTTTGTAAAACGTTGCTTTGCATGACAGTAGAGCAGAATGGCTGAGGATGGAAACTCGGGAAGGAGATACTGGAGAAGAGAGCTTCCTCCTCAAGCAGGTAACTACCAGGCCAAAGGCTAGTGCAATAAGGCCACCAGCTAGTTCATGAAAAAATGTTAGATCAATAACAGATAAACAGATAAACAAAGATAGTCTTGCAGCCAAAAGAAGCTACTGCTATAAAATTTTCTCAGCGATGAGCATGGTTAACCATATGCATGATGCAAGACAAAACTGCATTTACCTATGTTTTTGGCTGGGCTCCATTCTTTTGAGAGACATGAAGCAAATCTCACACTCCAATGAGTCGGGATCAATGAAATAGCTTATCTTAGTCGTCTCGTCCGTATCCGCATCCAGCTGCTCCTGATGATCCGTGGAGAGGCCTCGACGCTTTCTTCCTACCTTGTTCACCGATCTTGGTCTCTTTAACATGTCATGATCCATCGTAGTAGCCTTCTTCACCGATCTTGGTCTCTTCAACATGTCATGATCCGGATCACGATATTTTTTCTTGCTTTTCTCCCTTTGCTTCATAATCTTTCTGTCTTGCTCTTTCTTTGAGTATGGCGTAACAATACTCGTGTATCTCCATCAAACTTTGAATAGCAAGAGATATGACAATGATTGGATAGTGCGGCTATATATGGCAATGATGGCTTGCCTCCCTCGTTCCCGTCTCAATGCCTCGGCGGCGCCATGAAAGCCGTCGGTGACGCACGACGGCGGACTACCTCTATCCGCCTGCCGTGATCGAGCAGTACTACCGCCGCCGCCGTCGCAATCTATGCTCCCGCCGCCACCGCTGCTGCCGGTCTCCCTGATTTAGAGGTGTGCTTTCTCTGTTTTCAGCGGCAATGTTCAAGTTTTCGTTGCTAATGTCTTCTGCCTTATTCTCGTGAATTGCCACATAAGCATTAGCTGTTAGAGCATTATTGTTCTGACCACAAGTTAGGATCTTCTGTGAGTATGGAGCATGTCGACGGCCACCCTCTTCCTCCGCTTGTAATTCTCCCTAAGGACTTTTTCGTCGACCTCGGTCTTACCCTTTTACCGTTTTTATTCATAGCTCCCTACAAATGTTTAAGGTTTATGGATGACCGCTTTCATACATGCAAGGAGGATGCTCTAAATTTTTCTGGGTCAGGGCACTTGATTTTACACCCAATTATTTACATGCTAAATTCATGCTAAATTTAGAGCATAGAGGTCCTAACAGAGAAAACAAGAGATTTAAACAATTGGGAGGCGTTGCAGAAAAAAAAACAACGAAAGATCTTTTCTACGATCAAGCAAAGGGATGTGATATGGATTATACAGTGTTGCGGTCGGTGCTATAACTTCTTAGATTGAAGGCCAGGCACGAATGGTCTGATACTAGTTTCAACGACTTGATGAGTCTCCTGAGAGCTATGCTTCTTAAGCCTAACTTGTTGCCAGCTAACACCCATCAAGCCAAGAAACTGATATGTCAATTATCACTTGGTGTGAAAAAGATCCATGCATGTACTTTATCACAAGGAATACGCTGACTTGGACAAGTGTCCAACTTGTGGGGTGAATAGGTACAAAAAGGATAACAGTGCCTCCGATAGTGACGTTGCCGAACCAAATGCATTGGTCGAGCCAGGGAAAAAGATTCCGGCCATGGTGATGTGGTACTTGCCAATGAAAGATCGAATGAAGTGATTGTTCTCGAACCCACCGACGCCGAGTTGATGAGATGGCATCAAGAGGGTCGAAAGACGAATGGTATGATTTGACATCCCGTCGATGCTTGACAATGGATAAACTTTGATTCGAAGCACCCAGAATTTGCAAATGATCCGAGAAATGTCAGGTTTGCGTTGAGCACGGATGGAAGGAATCCGTTCGGTGACTAAGTAGCTCACACATCACTTGGCCAGTTCTGCTCACCATGTATAACTTTCCGACATGGTTATGTCAGAAGCGAAAGTATATTTTGTTGACTCTTCTTATACAAGGGCCAAAACAGCCTGACATCGACCTAGATGTGTTTCTTGAACCTTTGATGGAGAATATGCAAGAAATGTGGGAAGAAGATCTACGATTATTTGATGCATACCGTCAGGAGTATTTTACTCTGTGTGCTATCATATTCGTTACTATAAACGATCTACCAGCCAATTTTTCCCTATCCGGACAGATTAAAGGAAAGACCGGATGTCTGATATGTCTAGACAACACATCATACATATACCTGACCTCGTCAAAAAAGTTAGTTTACATGTGTCATCGTTGTTTCTTACCACAGAAGCATAGGTATCGTGCGATGGCTACCTTTTTTGACAAAACTGTCGAGGAAGGTACTGCCCCCGAAGCAAAGGATGGTTCCACGGTGTTCAAGGTGACAAAGAACATAAAGGTCGTGTTCGGCAAGGGAAAGAGAGCTTCAGGCAAGAGGAAGAAAAAAGTGATAGAAAACACATTGTCCTTCAAGAAACATTCAATCTTTTTCAAGTACCTGACGTACTGGAAAGACCTGAAGATTCGTCATGCCATCGATGTCATGCACCTCGAGAAAAACGTGTTCGACAGCACCATCGGGACTTTACTTGACATCCCTGCTTCCCCACCTCGCTCCCCACCTCGCTTCCCTCCTAAGGATAAAGGTCCTGATTCGCCAATGCTGTCAGCCCCTGAAGTCGTCGCAGAACATATTCATCAATCTCCTCCGACACCACAGTCAACATTGGCGGTATCTCAAAGGCCTCTACTGAAAACAACAAGCTTTTTAAGTCCGAACAAGCTTCAATCTCGTCAGATTATCCCAAAGATGATTCGATCAAGCTATGACAAGGAATTAATGGCCAAAGACGAGAGAAACTTAGTGTTCTTGGCTTTCAAGGGGAGGGGGCCGACTGACAAGCTGTAGGATCAATCGTCAAAGTTGTCGGAGTCAGAACAATCGGTGAAGAACCAAGCGGAGGACCTGCAAAATTGGACTTTGGACGAAGTGCCAACAAAGTACGAGTACGACAAGCCGTTCCTGCCCTGGCACGTCATGGGAGACATGCCCTGGGAAATCAGGCTAATGCACGACTGGTACCTAAAGGCGTCCAGATTAGGGCTCAACATGCTTACTGTGAAGGTCCCGGATAATGCTTTCACGAGTGACCCAAATGGGATACTGGCCATCGATTTCAACGACCTTCACGCATTATTCAAGATGAAAAAATGGATATAAATCTCGTTGTTGTGTTTTGCCTGTAAGTATCAGCCTAACTTAATGTCATTAATAAATTCATTTGCAGTCTAACTTGTGAATAATTAATTATTCGCTGTATTACTTAGGATGCAATACACAGATGCGAAAAAGACTAATTATCCAGCTGCATACATTAACCCAACAAGGATATGCTGGACGGAACATAAGGTTCATGTTCGTGAAGATTCCGATGAGCTCAAAGGCAAAACAAAGAAACAAAAAGCCGCGATCATCAAACAAATGCACAAGGACAAGATGATCGCGATATCATTCTACTTGGGCAAGGCTATGTTGGAGCACAGAGACAAAAATGTCCTCATGGTCCCTTATGTGTTGCGGTACGTAATATTCGTCCGTAAAACCGATATTTTACTACGATATCACCTACAATTAACATATCTCTTTTTTCGCAGCGATCACTACATACTATTTCTGGTATATCCGCGGGACCACGTGGCTGTAGTGCTTGATCCGGCACACTACAGCCAGGATACATTCAAAGAGTTTCTCATCATTTTAAATTTGTAAGTACTATCATGCACCATTTAATACGTTTTGTCTGTTTTTACTATTGAATAAATAATTGATCAGTGAAACATGCAATTATTTGTCTATAGAGCACACCATCATTATGTAAGAAACGGTGGACCGGTGAATGATCCACAAAAGAAGAAGCTTCTTGTGAGGACAAATTTTCCGGTGATTATATGCTCGCTATATGCCGATATTTTATACTGTGTTTAATTTCAAATTACTGACGCACATAATAAATTTTATTCAACACAGTGTTATAAGCAACCACTAGGCACTAACCTTTGCGGCTACTACATATGCGAGATGCTCAGAATCTACGGGAGATACTTTACTAAGTTAGAATAAGTAAGTTGAGAGAAATATATATTTCTACACGTTATCGATCTTGTATAATTTTTCTAATCGTATGTATGTGTACTATTCCTTAAACAGATCACGGAAGTTCCAGTTGTAGCGAACCGGTTCGACAATCGAACCATGCTTAACTTGGTTGCAGATCTTTGCCGCTTCATCCGTCGTGATGTCTGCAACCATTTGGGCGATTTCTATGATCCGGAGAGCGAGCTGGCGACAGACGATAAATTCAAACGACTTAGGGAGTGGAAAAAGAGCACCGCCATTAATGAATGATTTGTAAATTGTTGTTGGACTTCGTAATTTGCGCGAGATGAAACTTGATATGTATATAAACATGCATGCATGATCTATGTACGTACATTTATATCTTTTATGAGAAAATAATATAATTAAATATCTTTTTTCTCATACAAAAATAAATATATATATATATGCATCTTATCGATCGACCCATGCATTTAATATTACTTAGAGAAAGAGGAGAGGAGAGAGAGAGAACAGAGAGGAGAGGAGAGGAGAGAGAGACCATTTTTCCGTGCAGTCGACTTAACGGATCGCACGGGGAGATCCATTATCCCGTGCGATCGAGTAAAGTGGCCCGCACGGGATAATCGATCTTCTCGTGCGGGCCGCTTAAGCCGACTGCACAGGATAATTGATCTTCCCGTGTGGTTGGACCGCCCGCACGCGAAAATAGTCTTTTCCCAGACCTTTTCGCGCATGCGGGTAGATCTTCCGCACGGGAAGATGTCTTTCGGCCCGCATGAAAAAATGGTTTCTTTAATAGTGACACAATGACACATTTGTTATGGTAACGGGCGTTTCAATTTTTGTGAAAAGGAAGAACCAATTTTTTCTAAGATTTTATAAGATTTTCTCTAATTGGTTCGCTTTACTTCTTATTGGCATTTCCTATTTTTTGTTTTATCTTATGCAAGTATTTTTAAGTTCAAATGTCGTGAGATGATAAATGATGACAGTGTTACACCATAGTGTCAACTTAAAAAAAATAATCAATCACCTTTTATATAAGCAGCTAGACGATATATGTTCGTGGTCTGTTAGAGTCCAATTATATTACACAGTGTGGGAGACCAATTTGAGATGCAATATAACTAGACTCTAACAATTATATTACACAGTTATTTACCCAATATATTCAAGCAACCTAGCGAGAACACAAATTGCTAAATATAACTAAAGATGCATCATTACTTGGGATGTGATTTTTAAATGCTTCCCTGATTCATTCGTTTTACTTTTATTATTTGAGCATATTTTTATAAAAAAATCACGAACTAATTGGATTTTTTGGTTTACCTAAAGACACCATATTTTTTAATGTTGTGGTTTGTGCTATTAATATTTGATTTTGTTCTTTATTTTCCAGATAGTGAGCCCAGCACCCCGGTGTAAAGCAAAACCAAAACTAAAACCTATGTGCCCCTGTCACTGGAACTAACGGTGACACTATGCATATTTGAAAAATGATGTATAATGGCACAATTATGTTGTCAAATTTTTTAAATATTTAATTTACTTAGATGGCATGCAAACTTGCAAAGTGCACGGATCTATACCATAATGACATATTGCTTATATATAGCAAAACATTGGATCTAAAATACCAATTTAATTATAAATAGAGTTACAGTTTGGATAGAAATAGAAATTAGATATGTACATTTAAAATTATGGTCAGCTTAATACTAAAATTTTAGTTTTTCTTGCTTTTAATTTGATCACATAAAAGAATAGGAAGAGAAAGAGATGGAGATATAAAAGAATAGGAAGAGGAAGAGGCGAGGAGAGGCTGATCATGAAGGCCTGGAGGCGGCGGGCGTGCAGCCGTGCACACCTGCGTGTGTTACCCAGGGTTCACGATTTCGCCAAGACATGCCGTGCCGCCCTTGCGGCACCACGATTTCGGCCGGCTTTCACGAAAGCCGCGAAAGCCGCGCGGAACAAGTGCAAAAATTTGAATTTGGATAATTTCGTCCGTGCCGCGGATTTCGTGAATTTCGCGCGAAAACCGTGAAGAAAGGTGCGAAAAATTGGTAAACCGTCGCGAAAAATGTGTAAATATTGTCCAAAAAATTAGGAATAAATACTAAAATTATTGAATACATAAATTTGATATATGCACTAATATTTGTGTGTGAAAATATGTATAGTATATCTATTCAATATTGATATGATTATGGTTATATGAATTACGGGGGAATAACTAATGTGATGTTTAAAGTGTAGTAAAAAATAGAAAAATAATGATATATTTTGAATGATAAAAACATTTTGTGAAAATGGAAGATATAATGAACTTGGATGGGCCAACTTCACGAAATAATTAGATTACGAAACGAGTACGAAATATTTGTCTTAGCATATGTTACAAAGTTGCAACTAGGTCCCATAACATGAAAATAAAAATGATAGTAAGCATCCACATATTTCGCCATCGATATTGTAGTCTTCATGCCCAAAGAAGTGAGCGGCTGAGCGTGCGCATATTTCGCCCGAGTCCGGCACATAAATAGAGATATGTCAGCAGCAATATCATTTTTGGCACAAATTAGAAGTACGAAATGAAATTGGCTAAGTATGAATTTTTTTGAAAAATTTGGCATGACCTTTGCTAATATTTGGTTATATGACAGATGTACAACGACTATACATTCCCCAGACAACATTTCATAAAGCGATAACCTCATTATTTACAAACATAGTATACGAAGATATCACATAGTCACAATGCAATTAACTGGTAGTTTAGAAACAAAAGAGAGTATACCTGAGGTTCTGTAGATGTGCATTCTATTGATTCCATTGTCTGCACGCCGACGAATATTTTTCGGTGGACATTACCATGAGGCCATTAGTTCGAAGCAACTCTGCCTTGTACTCATTCCAAGTCTGTCCAGTCCAAGCAGCGGTGGTTTGACACTGGCTGTAGAGTTGAGCGTACCACTGTGGCTCTTGCCACTCGTACACCCAAGTGACAGGAGGACTGTCAGCCGCACTCGGTCTAGGGTAGCTGTAAGTAGGATAAGCACTGTCGACACTAGATGAGCTGTAGTCTGTGTAGCCCGATTGCGACGGATAATCTGGCCATGTACCGTATGTCGGATATTGCCCCCCATGACTCATTGTACTGTGCCGTGGAGCTGTCGGAGGTTCATAAGGGCCATGATCAGTGTTCTGAGTTGCGTGGGTGAAGTAAGTCTCACCTGTTGAGTGGTACACACGAACGATTAGAAAGAAATGATGTGTTCTTATAAAATTATTAACAATTCTGAATTTTGTGTAGTACCTGTGAAGTGGATCGGAGCCATAGGAGTTTCAGCGCCCTGTGGAGATGATTGTTCTGTTCTAGGTGCGGTAGTGTCAGCTTGCCCACCAGCGTTGCCTCCATCGTCCCCATCATCTTCTTCATCATCGTCTGAATCATCCTTTGACGATGAGCTGCTTTTTGTTGAGTCGTCGCTGAGGACTGTTTTAGATTTTTTTTCCTTTTCTCGTTGAAAGACCCTTCATTGTCTTTCTTTTCCCAAGGTGTGTGGCCCCCACATTCCTATCCGCCCATTTGCGAATGGAAGAATCCCCGTGGCCTTCTTCAATTCATCCTTGTCTATTTGGTCCGTCACAAGCCGAGATGGAAGTGGGGTCTCACCTCCGTCGGAGTCCTCGTCAAGCACGTGGTCGCATTTGATCTAGCACCGTCCATCCAGGCCTTGATGTTGTTGTTAGTTTCATAGAAAGAAAGATCGGCAAGTTTCTCAAGCGGGTCATCGTCGTCGGGTCTTAAGTATCCTCCAACCTGCTTAATCCTCACCGGAGGTTGTAGTTCACGTACACAAGCTTGTTTAACTTTTTGTGAGTTAGCCTATTACGGACCTTGGTATGGATGAGTGCGAACGTACTCCAGTTACGTTCGCATCCACTAGATGAGCAGCAGTGGGAAACAATCCGTAGCGCAAGCTGCCGTAAGTTTGGCGCATCCGATCCGAACATTAGCCACCATTGTGCTGCAACTCAATGAAAGTGTCGTTAGTTACACGTTAACCCAAAGTAAAGACACATTACACATATAAAGTTTGTAATAATACGTTGTACTTACAAGGTGATGTCCTTCCGTCTAAAGCCATCGTCTCTGCCAGGGGTGTACTAAATTCACCCAATTTTCGACGATAATATTCCACCTCATACAAGGCCGACGCCGCTGTATTCGTATCAGTCATCCACTCGAAGGCCTTGCGTAGGCCAATAAAGCATTGATCCGTCGTCACGAATCCATAATGTGTCCTTGGACTCAAGGCGGAAGCTGCAATATTGCAATCGACATGGAAGTGTATATGAGTTTGTATTCAAACCGAAAAAATAAAAATGTTTGTAATCACGTACCTGCCCACATAAGGGTGCCCTCAACGACGTCTTGCAGACGTCGCTTGACAATAGGGCTATACAAAGTGTACTTCGCCTTGTCGTTTCCAAATAAGCTTTCCCATTCACCTTTCAAAATTTCAAATCGCATTAAAAACTCACTCGTGTTGGGTATTTCATCTTGATCAACGAATCGAAGCAATGAATATAGTGGTTGTACAACTCCAACCACATACTCCAAACCTTCCCACCACTGCATGCTAGAGAGGCACCCATGGGCATATCGGCCTTCCGCAGTCGACACGAATTTACTATTCAAAAAACTTGCTGAGGCAACCCACTGCATGAACTGGTTTTTTTTCTTTCGAAAGCTGTCAAGGAACATGTAATTCGTTCTGAATCGGGTGATGTTCCACCGTACAAGCTCTCCACCAATGGCCTCTTTCATCATAGCATGTAGTTTAGTGTGGTTTTACAACCAACGACAAATCTTCCTTGCACTTTCAAGTACCGCCTTATGCTCAGGAATTATTCCAATATCTTTTAATGCAAGATTTAATGTGTGTGCCACACAAGGTTGCCAAACAATATGAGGATATTCTTGTTTTACCAATTTGCAGGCCTTCTTGTAGTTTGCTCCGTTATCTGTAATAATTTGAACAATATGCTTCGACCCAACGTCGCGAACTACTTTCCTTATCTCCTACATCAATAAATATAGTAAAGTAAGTACTCGTCAATTGTTGTGACATAGCATTAGTACATGTAATGGGGTACTTACGGTTTGTAAGTTGACGACGTCCTGGCTGAATGACGTAGCATCCACGGACTTATGAAAAAACATCGTGCCATTACAATAGATCAAAAAATTTATCACTGCCATTCCAAAGAGGTCCAGTATACGAGTCGCACATAAGGGTCACACCATATGTAGGCCAATCCTCCTTGAATTTTTCAAATTGCTTTTGCACGTCTGCCATAGTTGCATCAAGGTACTTTCCATCGATATCACGTCCAGTTGGGGACGTGATCCATTCTCCTGCATTGCATAGATGATTTGTTACTTCATCGCACGTGCAATAGTTAAATGAATGTAAAAATGAATGGTAGGACACATTTACTCACCCCATTTCTGTGTTTCCTTAACGGCACTGACAAAGTACGGATTATCCGCTTGCCGTGGAGCAATGCGGGCAGTGTAATAAAACTTTGCCTACGCCGTTCAATTGCGTCCTTAGCTAACTTTCCCTTCTTTGACCACCAACTTGTGTCAATCCTAGGCTGCACCGTTGATCTCGGCGAAGCGATGTTATAATCACCCACACGCCGCAAAGGCACTTCTCTACTCGAAGCTGATCGCCTCATAAAATCAGTGATGGGGTCACTTCCACGACTAGAAGACTGTTTTTTTGATCGGGAAGTTGCGGATCGCCCACTTGCACTTCCACTTCCACCTCCATGTTCGTACACACCACCTCTTTCTTCTACACCCTTCGAATTCCGCCTCGTGGCGCGATGCCGCCAACGCCGCCTCCATCCTCTTTCCTCGTCGCATCTCCAGCTAAATGAGTATATCTTCTCGCATGCATCCTCCTTTCTTGCTTTTTCAAGTTTTCGTTGATCAGCAGCCTGCTCCTTTCTATCCAGGTGCCGCCTAAAGAAATCCCTAACATCGGGTGGAACGGCGTTGCAATATTTCACTCCTTCGCCACGGTGAGCCAAATGGAACTTAAATTTTGTAGCTCCACCCCCATTCCTCTTAGCACCACAATATTTGCAATGAAAACCACCACCTTGCCTTGTTCCATGTTCCCACACGATGTCTTGGTCTGCCATTTTGAACCTATAATTGATAAATTAACATGTAAAACATCTTAACAATTTACTATCAAACATATGTAAGCATAACATTTGTCGCATAACATGTCATCAGTGATTCATTACAAATTAGAGGTAACATATATCAAACTATCATGTGTAATATATTGCCTACAAAGTAACATATCATCAGTGATTCATCAACTATCAAACTTACATTAGCGCTAACATATGTAATATATTGCCTACAAATTAGAGGTAACATATATAATATAATCTATGAGCTAACATATTGTCGTTCGTAAAATCCGTAGGATTGCTTAATTTCACACATGCATAATACACAAAATCATATAAACGATAATATACACGGTGGAATTTTGTCACTTTCGTGCGGTATGCATGCTCGACAGCTGCGGATTTCGCCATTTCCCTTCGAAAGCCGACCATGCCGACTGCGAAATCCATGCCGCCTACACCGCGCGAAATGGTTCCACATAGATACGAAATTCGTATGAAGCCGACGAAATCCGTAGAATGCCGACGAAAGCCGTGCGCAGCCAACGAAAGGACAGTACGTACCTTATACCGCGGCTTTCGCCTGTGCCGCCGCGAAATCCATTGCTCGCCGCACGAAAAGAGCCTCTCCGGCGGCGGACAACCCGATCTGCGCCGCCGCCGCTCTACGGCGAAGTGTGAGGAGAAAGTGTGCTGCGCACACTAGAAACCCCGAACTGGGGTTTAGATGGATGGGGATCGATTTGGGCTTGAGTGGGCCGAATGAACAGTGCACAGCACACAGTGAAATTTTTCCTTTTCTTTTTCCCATTGCAGAAAATGATTTTTTAAGGGCCAAAGATATGTGTATTTTCATGTAAAAAATACCATAATTCTTGTAAAATCGAGATCTATTTTATGTATTTTTTCAACAAAATTATTCAAAATTTTTCAAATCTCCCGAAAAATTTCAAACAATGTCGTCAATTTTCCGTTTCGTTCCTTGCCGGCATGGGCGAAAGCCGCGAAAGCCGCGCCGGCTTTCGTGAAAAGTAAACCCCGGTGTTACCTTGTTCGGGAGCGGGCGAGGTGGGCCTTGAAGCTCCAGTTAAATCAATTCATTAAAAATAAAAAATAATTAATTCAAATATTACCAATGTAGTTATGTATACATATCCATGAATTTTTGGAGCTGAAAAAAATCTTGACTCTAAAAAAGAAATCTTGGACACGATGGCATGCCAAATAGGACCTAAGTGAAAGCCTTAACCTAAGATTTAAACAAATGGGTATTAGCTTTTTAAAATAAATGGATATTAGCTTTTCACATGGCCTATTAAACATTGTTCATTACTTTCTTTCGTAATATATTATCAATAAATACAAAATTAACATAATATAAAAGTAGTTTTGAATAGGAATCCAATACTATCACATGAGTAACATTAAACACACATATATTATTATCTTAATTATTAGTCAAAAAGTTATAAATGTCGATTTTTTTCTAACAGAGATGTTTGCAGTGATTCCACTGAGATATCAGATATATACAGTATGATTGCAAAACCTCCGTGGAATACAATGTAGTAAGATAATAAATGAAGTAACCAGGGGCGTTGCGTTTCTACATATATGGGATTTACCAGGGTCACATGACCCTGGATAAATTGTTTAATTCTAGCTAATTTATACCATGCTAATTAGTATATCACTCAATAATTTAATAATTAGTATGTATTGGATCTGGTAATTTTTGTTGTGGGTTCGCCTACCCTAACAAAAAGAGTGGGTACTCGTCATCACCCAGCACAAAACAAAATGTATATATTCGATTCGGCTGAAGCTTTGGCATCAACGATAGATTTTCATTCAGCATCCACATCTCATTATATTATAAAGAAGTGATCTTTTCGATCTGTCTAAATCCACGATAGTTTTGATTCCAATAGAAACCGAGACTAAAAATGTTTTTAATCTTGGTTCTAAAGCGCAATAAAATCCTATAATTTTTAGTCCAGGTTCAAAAAATCTAATCTGCATGCTGTTGTCAGATCCTATTATCTTTAGTCCCGATTGGTGTTACCAACCGGAAATAAAAATCAATATTTATTTCGATTTTTTACACAAACAGAGACAAAAAATCCATCTCCTCGTCCCCCACGTCGTCCTTATCTTCTCCTGCTCTCTCCCTCTACCTCTCAGCTCTCTCTCTCCCTCTCTCTTCTCCTTCTCTCCCTCTCCCTCTCTCCCGGCGACGGGAGGCGGCGGCCTCGCGTAGGGGCAGGCGGCGGCGACGGGCGGCAACGGGCGGGCTAGGGCGGCCGGCGGCCGCGGGCGCCCTCCTTCTCCACTCCTCCCCCTCTCAGTCGGCGCACATCGGCTGAGATGATTTTGAGATGATTTTTTTAGATCTGTGATGTATTCTTGTTTGAGATGATGTTGTGAATTTGTGTGATGATTTTGTTGCATTAAGATGTACTTTTATTGATCTGTGAAATGTGTTCTTGAGATGTATTCTTGTTGATCTGTGAATTTGTGGATGATTTTGTTGTTGCATTGTTAAAAAAATTATATGCAAGCAGAAAAAACAATGAAAAAAAAAGATTACAACCATGTGACATTTTCATCTTTAGTCCCGGTTGGTGTTACCAACTGAGACTAAAGATCGCGGAGCCAACCGGGACTAAAGAAAGCGATCTTTTGTCACGCTTTCATAGTTTTGGTTTGATAACCAGGACTAAAGGGGGTTATAAACCGGGACAAATGTGGGTTTCCCTAGCAATGTCTCTAGCAGTCTCAATTGGTGTCAAAATACTTGCACACATGAAGGACCCCAATCGGATCAGCACAGAGACAGTATGGTTATAACTTGGCTGGAGATAATATTATAATCTAGCCAGATTTATAGTTGGCCAAAAGGCCCGAAACTCGACGCCCTAGCCCATAGCATGGAGATTTGGCCCGGCCAAGCATGACATGGCCCGATTTGTTGTTGGGCCCGTGCTGGCTTGGTCCGACCATTGGGCTATGCTTGGGTCTCTTCCTCGGCACAACGTGCCAGCTCGACACGGCATGACCGGACACCCCCCGCTCCCGCATAGGGCATCGACCCAGCCCAAGGATGCAGCACATGCGTGCCATATATAAGTTCCCCCTTCCCTTGGTTTCGTCTCTCAGCCTCTCTCAACCCTAACCCTAGTGCTCGTTCGGCGTTTGCAGCCACACTCCTTTCTCCACTGCTCCACACTCAATAGACCACTACAAATCCATTCCATCTTCGTCTTCGATCGATGCCTCACTGGATCTACGACCGCGGGTCCACGGCCACCCGCTGGGGCCATGAGGGCCATCTAGTCGCCTCTTCTCCCCTTTGACCCTTTGCTCCCTCTTTTTTCTTCTACTTGCATTTGCCTGAGTTGATCCGTGAGCTCTTCGTCTCTGGTCACCAGATCGATGCCCGCGCTCGCTATCTCCTCCCCTTTTTGTTCTTTTTTTTGCAACTGTCGTCGTTGCTCCGTGAGCTTTTCGTCAGATCTACCCCCAAATCCTAGTCACTCTCTTGTCTTCTTCTCTTGTCTTCTTGTAGATTTGATGGATCTTTGTCTTCAATGGCAACTGCGATGCTCTGGTTTCGTATGTACGAACCCTAATCCTAACCTTAGGTTGTTTTGATATTTCTTTTTTTCTCCATCCGAACCGTAACATCCTTGCTTGTTCTTCTCTTGATTGATTGTTCTTGCAGGTTGCAAGCATGTTGCTGAGCGGCAACCGCTATTAAGGAACTGGAGTGCCCGCGATGGACGATGATCCTACCTCTTGCAACTATGAGATGATTTGGAGGAGGAACGCGTGGAGATGTTCGGCAACACTGCTTCCACTCTGATCGATGTCCTTGGCAATGACGACCCACAATCGTAGTCGGACCTGGTCGATGGCGTTACTCCTGGTGTCGGTGGCAGTGGGGTACCGTCCGGCTCTAGCGTCAGCAACAAGAGGACCAAATCTGAGGTGTAGGCTAACTTTGAGGAACTTTTTGAAGAGCACAATGGATCTCAGGTTCGAGTCTCTACTAAGTGTAATTACTGCCATAAAACTTTGTCTACTCATTCATCTGGTGATACTGGACATTTGCTTAGGCATATTAAGTCATGCAAATAGAGAAGGCTTGGGTCTAATGTCATGTCTCAATCCATGCTTAGGTTTAATGCAGATGGTTCTATTTGTCACTAGGAATATTGTCCTGAGGTTGCTAGAATACAGTTGTGTAGGTTTATTGCTAGAGAGAATCTTCCATTTTGTTTTGGTGAATTTGCTGTTTTTGAGGATTATATTAAGTTAGCCCATAGCCCTAGGTTTATTGATGTCTCTAGGCAAACTATCACTAGAGACCTTCATAAGTATTTTAAGGATCATCTTGCTATGCTTGTTGAGTCTTTAAAGTTTGTTAGCTCTGTTGCTTTAACATATGATATATGGTCTGTTAATGTTAAGAAAGACTATTTAAGTGTTGTGGCTTAGTTTGTTAATTTTGATTGGCAATTTGAGAAGAGGATTTTTGGGTTTTAGGCTCATTGACTGGTGACGGAGTTCTTTGCCTTAAAGAATTGATAATTGCCATTGGAGATCTAACAGATGGAGAGCTCACTCAGGACATCATGTGTCTCACCCTTGGGGACCTTAGAGCATCACCAACAGCTCATCCAAATGATGCTATATATTAAATTTGGGTATTTTTGATAAAAAATATGGTCCAACAAACCACCCAAACCATCATCTAAAATAGATAATCATCCAAATTGGATTTCTTGTTACCAAATGGAGGGGACTCTTTCATCACCCAAATGGAGGGGACTCTCACATAAATTTCAAAATTTATGTTTGGATGGGAGTTTTAGGTGATCTGCTGTAGATAGAAGAGGTATGAGCACTCTATTTAGATGGGTGATCTTCTATCCATCCAATTTAGGAGATAAGATTTGGGTGGACTGTTGGTGATGCTTACTAATGGCAATATAGGTGACTGCAGTCGCTTGGCTGTAGGAGGATCAAAGAAGACTTCGACTTTGCCCCTAAAAAGGTTTCCTCTTTAGTAGCTTCAAATAATGATGGGATCTACATGGAAGAAAAGAGTAAAATCGTGAGCACTTACGAAAAGAGTAAAATTGCGAGCACTTATAAACTGTATAGTACTTAAAAAATAAAAACAAATAGAGTGCATGTCATCAAGGGCAAATAATAAAAAGAATGCATACCCATCCGAAATTCTGAATAATATAGGGAAAACAGGAAAAAATAATTATCCAATGTAAGCTCTGGGTTGAATATTACTACTACATGTAACTGTACTTTATCTAATATAAAACAAGAAAAAAAAATCTGAAGCTGCTAATTAAGAAATTAGTCTGAAGGAACTTCTCTGAACAACACCTATCAATCTTGTTCTGTCAAGCTAGCTGATCATGCATCACATAAATCCGATTAAAAAAATAGGATGCAATAGATCATTTGCAGACACTGATGTCCAACATAACAACAGCTAGATCACCAATCACAATCAAAGTTTAACATATACAAAAACAAATAGGGCGAGTGAGACAACCTGCTGTCATTCTTGCAAACAATTTAACATACCGAAAATTTTTCCCAGGGATATGCACATACATGCATGCATGCAAGTACATCTATAATTTATAATTTATAATTATCTATAAAGCACATGCATGCATGCAAGTACATCTATAATTTATAATTTATAATTATCTATAAAGCAACTAGTATTTTCACTCAAATTTTGTTCTGTCTGACTATTTTGCAAAAAACCCCTTAAGTTTTTTTAAATTAACCTGCAGTCCGCCTAGCTATTTTTTTTAAAAAAAACCAGTTATACGTACGATAGAGCTTATCTTAACTACTTAAAAAATCTATAACTTTTCGATCATCAAATCATTTTTTTCGTCTAAAGCTATAAAATTTCCGATCATCTCGCTCCATTGTTGCCTCGCTTTTCTCACCTCCAGCAGGCGAGACCGACTCACGCGCCTCCTGCCTCGCCGTGCATTGCCCTGAGCGGTGGCCGAGCACACGCTGCACGCGTGAGCTAGCGCGCCGTCGTCGAATAAGGGAGAGAAGCGCAGGATGCCTCCCTGACATCCTCCTATCGTCGGTGACTGAAGGCATGGCTGAGCCGCCGTCGAACAAGGGAAAGAAGCGCCTGTGAGACAGGATGCCTCCCTGACGTCCTCCTATCGCCGGCAGCCAAAGGCATGGCCAAGCGTTGTCACCTTTCGCGTGAGGACGGGAGGAAGACGACATCCTGTAGCTTTTGGCGATTTTATATTTTAGTCTCATATTTGTGGTGAATCACAGACAGATCCTAGAGGCTACATCAGGCACCATTGGCTGTGATGTTTGACCGTAGTAAACTGGGATAAGTAAAGTATAAGGAGATGCAAGGGTTCGCATGCCTGTTGATGATAACATGCAACTTATCCTGTTCATCAATATACTTTTCTAACTAATAATATCCGAGTCGTAAATATTTTAAACTTTTACCAAATTTCTAATCGGTTTAAAGTATCAGTAAGTCAATATTTGTTTTTATTATATTTTTGACATAATTTGGTGAAATCTTAGACTAAATGTCTATCTGATACTATTTCTTAATCAAGGTCCAGTGGTACACAAAGTTGAAGACACCCTTCCTTTCAAAGTTATATATATATATAACTATCTATAAAGCAAGTAGTGTTTCTATCCAAAATTTTTGTTCGTCTGGTTATTTTGTAGAAAACCCCTTGAGTGTTTATAAAATTAACCAACAGTCTCAATGCTGAAAAGAAAGGCAGGGCTTGGATAAAAAAAAGACCTCCTGCGTCCCCATCCTCGTCGCGCCCCACGCCACGCTTGCGCCCCTCCTTCCCGTTGCCGCTCGGAGCTCCCGCGTCGCCGCCTGGACCTTCGCCCTCCGCCTGTTTCCCTCCTTGCGTCATCGTCCCGTTACAACGCACGAGCATTTTGCTAGTACATATATATGTATGTATGTATATGTATATATGTGTGTATATACACACACATATTATTTGTGTGTGTATACACACGCACATAAAATCAGATATTATATATATGTGTGTGTGTATGTAGATGTATATGTATAAATATATATGTATATATGTATATATATATGTGCGTATAATTCCTGATCCTTTAGAACAAACAATAGCTCTCCAAAATTCATTTGAAACTTCTTTTGATGGTTTATTTCATAAGAATTTTGAGGGAAATCTAGCATGAGGTTGTACCTCATGTTTTTCTCGTCCAATGACATAAGGTTCATGCGTTTTTCCTATGTGTCATTCAAACTATAGTTTTGGAACTTTTAATTCCTATAGGAATTCAATGGATATGACACTATTTTTACGTTTTTCCTATTTTATGTTTTCACGATCCTGCATTCCAAAGAGCTCTTAAATATCTCTCCCAGTATGTGCAAAGCTACAAGGAAATGATGTATCCATAAGGTAAAAGTTCAAAAGGGGAGACTATTTGTTGGTGTTTTTATCCACGACTAGTGAATTTCTAGTGATTTGCGCGTTTGGCCCGGATGGTGTGCAAGGAAGACACGAAGGTTTATACTGGTTCGGGCAGAATATCCCTACGTCTAGTGACAAGCTGTTCGTGTTACTTGTATTTGGTTTGTAGTAGGGGGTACAAACAGGAGAGAGAGAACAGGCTCCCAAGTCTCTAGGGAAAGAGGAGAGTAAGGTGTCGCGTCCCAAAGGTGGAGCTGGACGCCTCCTGAGAGCTTGAGATGCCTTTGGTGTTGTGTTTTTTAGTTCTTGTTCTCTTTTTTTCTTCTCCTCCCTTATGTTCTCCCCCTCGTCCCCTTTCATAGCCCATGGGGAGGAGGGAGTTACATGAGAGAGAGAAAGAAAGAGAAAGGGCAAAAAGGCGCCTGGCGTCGCGTCGTCCCTTTCCCCTTGACGTGGGCCCCACGAGCCGTGTAGATGGCGACGCGGACGGCTCCATCTTGTGCTCATGTTCTGCCGCTTTAGCCACGCGCAGGCGTAGCTTGCTGGTCGTGGCGTCCCATTCCGCTCAGGCAGGCGACGTGGGGATGGACGCCCGCGTCGGACGCCATACATGGATTAGGCAGCATAGTGGCCGCCTGTCCGGTATTGTAGATGTCGTGACCCTTTGGTATAGTCGATCGTGGTCGTAGGTCAGCTCTGGTCGTTCCTACTCCCATCCCGCTGTCAGAGATTGGACCGCGGGTACACCTCTCTCACGCCTATAGTGGTTAAGAGACATCGTGGGTCATATCGAGGGCCCCATATTTTCAGGTGAGGCAGAGCCCGTTTTCTTAGGGTCGGGCGAAGCGAAGCCAACCCGTTTCCTCGGGGTCGAGGCGGAACCCGTTCCCTCGGGGCCGGGTGAGGCGAAGCCCTTCCCTTCAGGGTTAGGCAAGGCGAAGCTAGCCCGTTCCCTCGGGGTCGAGGTGAAGCCCGTTCCCTCGGGGCCGGGTGTTGATGTGAAAAATCACGCACTGACCTGAGAGATCTGCTTAACTTTAGTGCAAGTCCTAAATTTTGCTTTTGGGTTCAAGGGCGTGCCAGTTGATTTAATCCTGCAATCAACAAGAAACAAAGAAAGGAAACAAAGTTAAATCTATAAACGACAGTCGATTGGCTAATGGTCGATGACGTATCGTTTGATGTTGATTAGATCTACTCGATCGGCTGTAGATATCAATAATACATAATCTATACCTCAAAATATGTTTAAACCAAGTGACTGGGATAGATCGACAGTGTGCCAAGACAATGTAAATCACTTATGTCCAAAAACACTTTAAGATGAAGATTATATACATTTATAGCATAGCCGATGTCATAATTCTAACATGTATCGGCTAATACTTTGATATCATTTTATACTAAGATATCGGTATAGATTAAATACATTAAACAGAAACAAATCAAGTGTTAAGATGACCTAACAGATTAATAACAAGCTTAATATATTTTACCACAACGAGATCTTAATATAAAGGAAGTATTTAGCATATCAAAATAAAAGGAAAACAAGATAACTAAATGAGATAAGATCAGTTAAAACCCCGATACTATCTCTAATAGCAATCATAGAACAAGATAGATATTATGATTCTAGATGACAGTAGGTCAAACTTAACCGATGCATCATCTAACCACAAAGAGAAGCATCAGATCTAGACAAATCGATGAAAGCCTTTCGAGATGGTTGATACACTATATAATCTAGGTCAACGTTGATATCTAATCCTATCGGTTGTCGTCTGGTGACAGATGCTAGCCGATTGAGATTAGATGACAATATCGATCTAGATTATATAGCATATATGATAACTTGACGGTTTACGAGATCAAGATTAGAGTGTCATAAAAATGTAAGCACTAATCCCGAGAACGCAAGCCGCCATAACAAGATTTACCTCTCGTCGAAGATCGAACCCGATGCAGCCCAACTCGAAAGCAAGAACTTGTCAAAAGTAAACGAAAGTAAAAGGTGGCGATACGTCGAAGGTAGTATTAAACTGATTGTTGTTATTTACAAGGTCTTGGGTCATATTTATACCCGAATACATGATATGTCCCTGCTGGACATGACTCTTATCTCTATTATAATTCAAACTACGAACAAGTCCCTTAAGCGGACTCTCACCGATATTATATATAAGGAAACTACTTAAAACATCCTAATTAATAGATACAATTGTCTTTTTAGGATTCTATCCATTCATGACAATCCTCATGAAGCACTTCAACCGAATCATATGATGATTCCATTGTCCTTTTACCAAAATCGGCTACATCGGCTATCCTTATCGGAATCGGCTACATCGGCTATCCTTATCTGACTTGATCTTAGCCGATGAACACCTTAGCCGATTCGGTCTCAGCCGACGCGCACTCTGTCTCTGAGAACCACGATCTGCTCCAAATTTGCCTTGACCTTAATTTCAAAACCGATTCATGACTTGCTAAATTTGGTCGTCAACACATGTCCCCTAAGTCCGTTATATTTGTAATATTACGGATTTGCTTGATCTTATCTCCGAGAAAATTTAGAGCTTTCCGTTTCGACCGTTACTGTATCTTTTTAAATAATAACCACCGCCTTGAAGTTTTTCACACCGTTACTTGCGCTTTCACTGCTCTAGCCACATCTGTCACCAATTTCCTCCGGCGACCTTCTCGGAGCTCTTGGCGAACCCATAGACGACTCCCTTGTGGCGGCGACTCCATCCCCGACGATGTCGACCTCTAATACTCCCTCTGATGCACCGTTGGCTGAGTTCCCTGAGGTAAGCCCTATCGGCTTTAGCTCTTTTTCTTGCCACAGTTTGGTTTTCATCTCCGTAATTCTCTTTTCCCCATTGTAGCATCTCTCGAACCAAATTGCAATCTCCAGTCTTATTGATCCCAACCGATTCTTCCTAGGGCCAATCGGCAATACAGACCCCACCGAATTCATAAATGCTGAGACCAATAGGGTTCTTTTTAGATTGACAAACCCTAGTTTGGTACATTTGGCTAGAACTTTCAAGTCTTGGCCATCCACTAACTTGGCCGGGGTGGTACAACAGGGTATCGGCTAGCAAGCAGAGCCACTGGGAAGAACTGGGAATAGCACAGTGTTTGGCCCTAACCATAGCCGATATGACTAAGGATGAACCGACGCTATTGGCTGCATCTTATTTCTGGTCCAACACCTTAAATGCCTTCCTGTTTAACCAAGGACCGATGACACCAACCCTCCTGGACATAGTTATAATAATGGGTTTGAATGTCACTTCATCGGCTAACCCTATTAGCTTGAACACCAAGGGTCAGTTTTCTTTCAAGACCCAGGCTATTGGCGACTGGAATGGCTTCATCTCTCAGAACATGGGAGCCGGCCCAGTAGGTCCCAGGGAACACATAGCCTTCTTGCTGACGTGGTTGGAAAAGTTTTTGTTCTGTGGTCCAAGCTGTGACCCTACCACTAACTGGCAGCACGTGGCTGAAGCCCTAGTAGATAAAAATCAACTTCCTCTGGGCAAGTATCTACTAGGATACCTCTATCAGATGTTAAACTCTGCATCGACCAAGATTGCCACAGATTCTGCTATCGGCACTGGTGGCCCTTGGTGGCTTTTGCAACTCTGGCTCAATTTGCACACTCTTAAGGCTGCGAAGAGATCAGCACTAGTCGAAGCCGATTTCCCACGATTACAGCCGATCACAGATGAGGATGGGGATGAAGTCACAACACGCCGATGCATGTCTTTTAGAGAGGCAGCATCTTCATATGCCGGATCAAAGCTATCGGTTGACCTCTTCAGAGACTGGTTCGACAATTTTTACGAGGGATTTCCAAGAGACTCCAGGATCTAGTTTTCCTATGAGCACTCTGAAGACTTCGAGCTTCCAGCCGACTTTAGATTTGACGAGATTAACTCTGAAAAGTTTGACAAGTCCAGGGAAGTCTTCACAGCTGCCATCTCTCCCTGCATCCTCCCAGTCGGCATTCATCAAGGCAGAAATGTCCAATTGTCATATGAATTATACCACCCAATGAGTGTTGCCAGACAGTTGGTCATGGGTCAGCTGCCGATCGGCTTGTACTTTGCTGAAAAGATCCAAGCCAGGGGGAAATCACTTCAGACCTCATGATGGATAGACTGCTAAACATTCAAGGCCCCTCACTTGGCAACATTGAGAACATTGAATTGGCTATAATGGGGAGTAGAGTTTTTGACCGATGGTGGATAGAGCAGAAGAAACATATTTTTCACCAATCGGTCTCAATGTACCTGACCACTATGTTTCCAGAGTCAATTCCACAACTAAGCACTCTTCTTTTTATCATATTCTTCATTATCGGCCAACATCTTTCAATATTTGACTACATCTTTCTCTTTGTTTACAGACTACCGACTCCTCTCCTCCTCATGCCAGCCAAACTGGAGCAACCATCTGCTACGCTGCTGGGATTATTCCAAATGGTGGTGGACTAGCTCCTTCGAGGATCGGCTATGATGCCCCCAAGGTGGCTTCCCTACTCCACGGCCAAACTCGCGAGCCGACCCCCTCTGAGGCTGGAAGAAAGAAACGAACCAAACCATCAGTTGTCGATCCATAGGCTGTAAAGAAAAAGACCTCCAAGAAGCAAAAGATTGCTACAGCCGATGATCTGCCACCTTTGGACCTAGCCTTAGAGGACTTCTTAGCCCAAGAGGAAATGGAGGAAGTCATCGATGAAGCTGCTGCTGATGTGACAGAAGAACTGCACAAACACCTCTAGCCGACGCGCCAGCTACTCAAAGGACTCCACCTTCTCCAAAACTTCAACCACGTCCTGCTCCGGTATGTACTCATCTGGAGTTTATTTCCTTTAAATATTCATCTTCCAAACCTGACTAAACCCTTTTACTTGCAGAAAAAGAAGTTGGCGAAGATGAAGAAACTGGCCCTAGCTCCATCAGTAATTCTAAACTCAATTTTTTTTCAACCTTCAATCAGTCGATTCTGAATTAAACTTGTATTTTCTTTTGTTAAGCCTCCTCGCTCTCCAACGCCTGTCCACCCTGCATCCAGTGAACATACCCCATCGGCTGTGGGCATCCATCACGTAGCAGAAGGAGAATCGGCTCCTGCCATCCCTGTAAGTACTTCTTAACTCCATATCAGCTGTTTTAAGTTTTTCAACACTTTACAATTTCAACCTTCTCTCTTTCAGGTTCTAGCCGATATGTTTTCTTTCGACATAAGGCCATTCATGGATGAAGAGGAAGAGACCACAAGTAAAGCCCTAGCCCCTCTTGCCGATGACCTTAAGGCTAAGCTGTTAGACATGGCTCATCGGCTAGAGAGCTCCTTGGACTACTTAGTCATCAATTGCGGGCCGACCAGAGCTAGGTTTGAAGAAATTTAAGATCAAATCCCAGACAACCTTGCGGACATCATCTCTTAAGCAGCATACCTTAAACAATATCGACACAAGCTGGAGAGGGCACGACAACGGATTGTCGATCGACGAAAGAGAAAAGCTCTTGAAGCCACCATCGAAGCTAATCGGCAATCAATCACCGAAGACAAAACCAAGCTTGAAGAAATGACTGCAGGGCCAAGCTCCATTCAGACCAGCATTGATCAGCTGGAAAAACGCAAGGCGGAGCTGCTAGCCGCATTAGAAGAATGCAACGCCGACTTAGCATCAGAGAAGCAGAAACTTGCCGATCTTTCCAAGGCAATTGAAGAACAAAAGTCCAAATTAAAGATTTCTGTCAAGCATTTGTTACATCTCACGAAGTCTTTGAAGATAATCCCAGGGACTGATGCAACCGACGCCCAAGCCATCGAGGAGATAGAGCAAATCAGGCAAAGGGATGTATCGGCAATCAAAAAACTTGTATCCGGTTGAGCCGATTGTTGTAATATGAAACTTATGAACTTGTGTGACCTTCTGTAATATATCTTCTATGAAAATTTGTTTTGAAGCTCACATGTTTTTGTATGTATACGTATGTATGCCCCCCTAATTTTACAATACCAAACATTAATAAAATTATAGCTTCACTAAGGGTGATATAACTTATATCGGCCATCTAAAGGCGATGTCAACACATCGGCTATCATGTATCGGCATAACACAGCCGAATCATGAATTGATCCAAACACTTGGATAATATTTTTTTAAGTATTTCCCGTTGAGAGCCCTTCCAAAAACTTTCCATCAAGCCCTTGTAACATGAAAGCTCCCTTAGAAACAAACTTGTAGATCCGAAAAGGCTCTTTCCAATTCGGTGACCACTTGCCGAATTTTTTATCATGAGTCCCAATCGGCAGAATCAATTTTCAAAACAACCCGCCTTCTGAAAAAGATTTTGCCACAACTTTCTTATTATAGTGACGAACAATTATTTCCTTATCTCTTGTCACCTTCTCCAAAGTACACATCCTAGAGTGAACCAAGTCTTCTAATTCATCTACCATGAGATTATGATAGTCATCGGCTGTCAACTCATCTTGTAAATCAATCCTCCTTGAGCCGATGACACTTTTCTATGGAAACACGGCTTCATGTCCATAAACTAGTTTATAAGGAGGAACTTAGATCGATCTATGACAAGCCATCCGATAAGACCACAATGCTTCGGCCAATCGGCGATGCTATTGCTTTGAAAATTCAGAAATCTTTCTTTTAGTCAACTTAATCAAACTTTTATTGGATGCTTCTGCCTGTCCATTAGCTTGTACATAATATGGTAAAGAATTCAACAACTTAATCCCCATGCTTTCTGTAAACTGGACAAACTCATCTGATACAAAGATAGATCCCTAATCGGTTGTGATAGTCCGAGGAACACCAAATCGGTAGATAATGTGCTTTTTAACAAACTGAATCAAATTCCTAGATCAAGACCAAGCCGATTGACTTCTCATTGGCTGACTAGTACAACATGAAAGGTACTTCTTTTTGTGGAGGAATCAGAACTGGAGCGAAACTCAAATATTCTTTAAAATTATCCAAGGCCTTTTGTTGCTCTGTCCCCCAAGTAAACTCCTGATCGGCTTTCAACCTGAGTAAAGGTGTAAAAGGCTCCATCTTCTCAGATAAATTAGCAATAAACCTCCTGATAAAATTCACCTTGCCGATCAGAGATTGCAACTGCTTCTTATCTTGTGGAGGTTGAATATTCTTGATTGCATTAATGCTTCTCTGTGTTACTTCAATCCTCCTCTTATGAACAAGAAAGCCTAGAAATTGCCTAGCCAATACACCAAAAGCATACTTTGTGAGATTCAACTTTAAGCCATATTTCCTTGTTTTTTCCAAAATTTTCCTCAAATCGGCTATATGATCATCAACCTTCTTTGATTTCACCACCACATCATCAATATAGATCTCAACTAACAAGTCGATTAGATCATAAAATATTTAATTCATGGCCCTTTGATATGTACCTCTAGTGTTCTTCAAGCCAAAAGTCATTACAACCCACTCATACCAGCCAATTGCACCAAGACATCTAAAAGCAGTCTTATGAATGTCTTCTTCTGCCATAAAAATCTGATTACATCCAGCATTGTCATCCATAAAATTTATAATCTTATGTCTTGAAGCAGCATCAACCAATAGATCGGCAATCAACATTGGGTATTCATCCTTAGGAGTAGCCTTGTTTAGATCTCAAAAATCAATGCAAACCCTAAGTTTACCGTTCTTCTTGACGACTGGAACTATATTAGAAACCCACTCAGCATATCGGCATGGCCGAATAAAACCAGCATCATATAATCGAGTAATTTTAGCTTTAATAGCATCATACATATTGGCTTTACATCTTCTAGGTGGTTGTTTATATGGTCAATATCCTGGTTTGATAAGAAGTCGATGTTCTATAATCGATCGGCTAAGTCCTGACATCTCAAAACATTCCCAAGCAAAGCAATCTCTGTATTCTTTCAAAAGCTCTCTCAACTTGGTTCTAAAATCATTAGACAAATTTTTACTGATAAAAGTCGGCCTAGACCTATCTCCTAGTCCTATATCAACTTCTTCCAAATCATCGGCCGACATGAAGCCTTGTCCCAATTTGCCATCGAGATCATCTACAGTATCCTTGGTGTAGAAATTTGACCCCTCCATGACGCCCTCAAAGCAGTAATTGGGGCTCTTCATCTCCAATTGACTGTATATCACAATCAGACACCTTTAGATAATCTCCTTTCCAAACTTTTTCGGACAAGCAATCAATCTCATCCATCTTCCAAAGGGTTAAATCGGCATTAGCAATATTGACTAAACTGTCGACTAGCACGATTTTCACTTTGTCACCTTACCATTGGATCAGACTCTGATGCATGGTAGAAGGAATACAACAATTTGCATGAATCCAATCCTTTCCAAGCAACAGGCTATATGAACCCTTCCCATCGATGACAAAGAACGTGGTAGGGGTAGTTTTGCTGCCGATTGTCAACTCCATGTTTAACACCCCTTTGGTTTATGAGGGATTGTCACTAAAATCTTTAAGACCATGTTGGTCTTGATGAGATCATCTAAATTACTGCCCAACTTTTTGAATGTGGCATACGGCATTAAGTTCACAGTAGCTTCACCATCAACCAACATTTTGGACATCGGCTTACCATTGACAAATCCTTTGACATACAGT
This sequence comes from Oryza australiensis, assembly GCA_019925245.2. NCBI lineage: Eukaryota > Viridiplantae > Streptophyta > Magnoliopsida > Poales > Poaceae > Oryza > Oryza australiensis. The sequence continues at coordinate 20,320,138 of JAIFGZ020000222.1, read as the reverse complement.
GGCTTAAGGTGTCGATGCCATGTCCCTTCTGGCTTCTCAAAGATAGCTTGTTCTGGGGACAAAACCAACTTGGCCAAGGATTCTTCAACAACATCTGCATCGGCTTGGCTAGCCTCATATTCTGCTGGTAGCACAAAAATCATGTTAACCGATGCAGAAGCAACAACTTTCCCCTTAGCCAGTCTTTTTGCCTTATCAGCTTGGACCTCATCGGCTAAAATGACTTTGCTCTTGACACGCCACTCCTTCTTTCCCTTCTTCAACCGATGATCAATCCCTTCTTGGACCTCCTGGAATTGCTCTCTGTTCCTCATCCTTTGAACCCTCATCTTCTAGCTCTTAGTAAAAATACCAGAAGGACACCATTGTGGGTTCTGGGTTTCATCCTCATCATCATCAAAATTATCTTGCAAAAAGTCCTGATGAATTGGACCCAACCTCTGATGAACAGACAATTTCCTCTGTCTTAGCCGATTTTCCCAAGGAAGAAATCGGCTTGATCCTCCAGCATATTCCTTATCATCGTTGCTGCATGCTGGACAATCTTCAATTGATGGTAGCCTCATCCCTTCATTCCAGAAAAATCTGAAAAATTCACAACTCCAGTGGGGATCGAAACTGTCATCTTCTTCATAGTAATTCTCTTCCTGCCTGTCATATTTCTTTTGGTATTTGTTGATGATTCTGGCAGAATTGAGTTGCATGGACCAATAATCTTTTCTATCGGCTGCTCTCCCACTTGTGTGAACCATGTTGACAGGAAAAGGATTATCATCAACTTTTATCGGTTTTTTTGAATCTTTAAATTTAATCTTCCTTGCTCAACAGCCGATTGGATCTGCTACCTGAAAACTTTGCAGTCATTGGTGCTGTGAGATCCAGTATTGTGCCACTCACAGTACTTCCTTTTCCTCAACTCCTCAGCCGATGGAATCACATGGCCAGCAGAAAGTTGGATTTGTTTCTCCCGAAGTAGCAAATCAAAGATTTTGTCAGCTTTAGTGATATCAAAGTCATATTTTTCCTCCTTTGCAGAATTTTTTACCCACTGACATGTAATATTTTTTTTGTTCCTTGCCCATTCGGCTGCTGCTACTTTAGAGTCATCCTCATCTTCTTCAGATTTAGAGGTATATGCGACGTGGCTAACCTTTTAAAAGCTTTCTTGGCTTCTTGAAATCTTTGTTCATGTCTTCGTCATCTTTTAAGCCAAGTGAGCCTTTCTCTGATTGGTGTCAACAAGCCTTGGAAAGCAAGATCGGCTAACTGAGAATCTGACAAATCAGGCTGTAACATATATTCCTCATATCTTTAAACCTCTTAATATAGTCTTGAACAGATTTGTCATGTCTTTGCCTGATGGCTGTCAGATCGGACAGTTTCATCTCATGAACTCCACTATAAAAATATCTATAAAACTGCTTCTCTAGATCGGTCCAACTTTGAACAGAATTATATGGTAAGGATGAAAACCATGTGAAAGCCGATCCAGACAAAGACAAAGAGAATAATCTAACCCTCAGAGCATCAGTAGCCGATGCCTCACCATACTGCGTGAAGAAACGCCTAAATGCTCATAAGTTGACACATTGTCCTGCCTTGAGAATTTTGAAAAATTTGGTACCTTGTATCGGTTTGGCAATGACACCCTCTCAAAGTACCCTGGGTATGGATACCGATACAAGTTACTAGTGTCCTTATGCTTGAGTCCAAACTGTTCCCTCATCACATTAGCTATCATATCAACCCAACGTTTTTGTTGAGATGACCCTTGAAACTGTTGCTGCATCGGCTTATTCTGATTAGACTGAGGTAGATATTGGGGTTAAGGTGATCCTCCTTGCCGATACTGCACTTGAGGTGAATGAGGCTGATACTGGAAATTAATATTTCCCCCCATGTGATGTTGAGGAGACTGATGCACCCCATGGGCTTGCTGATCATGAACGAACAAAGAACCGATAGGCTGATACTACTGTGGGATTGGTGACTGCTGCCTCATCGGCATCTGCGGAATCGGCTCAACAGCCGGCTGGTTTGTTCTAAACATAGCCGTAACCTGCTCTTGAGTAACCTGGCTGTCTCTGTGCTGACAATGATGCAATCGGCTTTCTAGGAGCCGATGCTGAAGCCATCGGCTATTCTAGGACTAAGACTGAAACAGGTTGCAGTTTGTCAGTAGCCATAGTCCTATACGGTGAAAAATTGCCCTCAGGAAGAAACACCGGCCCCTTGGCTTGATGCTCAGCAATTCTAGAATCAACCACAGAACTGATCATGTTGTTTAAGGTGTTGACAAGAATTCCTGATTGGTTGATCAAGGCATGATGTACAACATAGTCAATCCGATCATGCAGATTGTTGAGTTCTGGGCCTTCCTCCTGCTTGACATCCTGAGGTTTTCCACTCTTGCCGGAACTTGTTTCGGGCTGATCATCGTTCGGCAAAGTCACTTTGTACCTCTGAATAACCGAGCCCGAGCGAATCTAAACAAACAAATGCAGAAATTTACTCTGCAATTTGTTCATCATCTCTGCAAACTCTACCCTCTGTTCCGGCGTTAACTTGTCCATGGTGACGGGAATGATGTGCTCCTGGTCGACGTCGGTCGTCTTGATATCCACCATTGCGTCTGACTTGTAATCGTGTCCCACCGGGCGTGCCAAAAAGCGTGTTGATGTGAAAAATCATGCACTGGCCTGAGAGATTTGCTTAACTCTAGTGTAGGTCCTATATTTTGCTTTTGGGTTTAAGGGTGTGCCAGTTGATTTGATCCTGCAATCAACAAGAAACAAAGAAAGGAAACGAAGTTAAATCTATAAACGACAGCCGATCAGCTAATGGTCGATGACGTATCGTTTGATATTGATTAGATCTATTCGATTAGCTGTAGATATCAACAATATATAATCTATACCTCAAAATATGTTTAAACCAAGTGACTAGGATAGATCGATAGTGTGCCGAGACAGTATAAATCACTTATGTCCAAAAACACTTTTAAGATGAAGATTATATACATTTATAGCATAGCCGATGTCATAAGTCTAACATGTATCGGCTAATACTCCGATACCGCTTTATACTAGGATATCGGTATAGATTAAATACATTAAACAGGAACCAATCAAGTGTTAAGATGACCTAACAGATTGATAACAAGCTTAATATATTTTATCACAACAAGATCTTAATATAAAGGGAAGATTTAGCATATCAAAATAAAAAGGAAACAAGATAATTAAATCAGGTAAGATCGGCTGAAACCTCAATACTATCTCTAGTAGCAAATATAGAACAAGATAGATATTATGATTCTAGATGCCACTTAGTAGGTTAGACTTAACCGATGCAGCACTAAGCACAAAGAGAAGCATAAGATCTAAACAAATCGATGAAAGCCTTTCGAGATGATGGATACACTATATAATCTAGGTCAACGTTGATATCTAATCCTATCGGCTGTCGTCTGGTGACAGATGCTAGCCGATTGAGATTAGATGGCAATATCGATCTAGATTATATAGCATATATGATAACTCGACGATTTACGAGATCAAGATTAGAGTGTCATAAAGATGTAAGCACTAATCCCGAGAATGCAAGCCATCATAAAAAGATTTACCTCTTGTCAAAGATCGAACCTAATGCAGCCCAACTCGAAAGCAAGAACTTGTCGAAAGTAAACGAAAGGAAAAGGTGGCGATACGACGAAGGTAGTATTGAACTGATTGTTGTTATTTACAAGGTCTTGGGTCATATTTATACCCGAATACATGATATGTCCCTGCCGGACAAGACTCTTATCTTTATTACAATTCAAACTATGAACAAGTCCTTTAAGCGGACTCTCACCGACATTATCTATAAGAAAACTACTTAAAATATCCTAATTAATAGATACAATTACCTTTTTACGACTCTATCCATACATGACAATCCTCATGAAGCACTTCAACCGAATCCGATGATGATTCCATTGTCCTATTACCAAAATCGGCTACATCAGCTATCCTTATCGAAATCGGCTACATCGGCTATCCTTGTCGAAATCGGCTACATCGGCTATCCTTGTCTGACTCGGTCTTAGCCGATGAACACGTTAGCCGATTCGATCTTAGCTAACGTGCACTCTGTCTCCGAGAACCACGATCTCCTCCAAATTTGCCTCGATCTTAGTTCCAAATCCAATTCATGACTTACCAAATTTGGTCGTCAACACCGGGCAAGGAGGAGCTCGTTCCCTTCCCTCGGGACCGAGCGAGATGAATCCTGTTCACCTCGGATGGGCTAGGATGGGGATTATCCACCCAAGCGTTCGAGCACCTTAGCCTTCATGGCTCATAATTTCCTCCTGCTGGGTATCCTGTTATTGAAACCCGATATTATTATTGCAGTAGTTCTCACAGAGTTTGAATCTTGATGCTCTTATTTGCGATATATATATGAGTGTGTTTTAATAAATCTTCTGTGAGATTTGCGAATTTATCATGGGATTATCCTTGTAACGCAGCTATATATAGGTGGAGTACATCTTTGGGCGGGCAGCAGTAAGAAAGTGAATCGTCGTTTAATATTTTAAAAAGGGAAACGGTTATTTTTGCATGCTACTGTCTACTGGTCTAAAAAAGAGGCATCCAAAGAAAGGAGCGTAAGCTTGGAATGCTTTGTTCCTTTCAGTTGTGCCAAGAGTGGGAGCCAAGCGAGGGCTACTAGTCGAGAAGAAAAATGTGCTTTCCTTAAATAGCTGAGATACATTATTCTCAAACAATTTATTTATTATATCTGAGAAGCATGTCGTTTTGTTTTAAACAAAATGTACATGTAATAAATGTTAGATCTTAACGAATTAACTTACACCAGGCATGCGTACGTAATACATAAGAGAAGTCATTAACCGGTATTATTACCAACGGACACAACTATGGTCTTGTAGCGAACTTGGCAATTAGATCCTTCAAAACAGAGGGATAGCTTTTGGTCAGATGGTCGAGTCCTTCTGTCTCCACGATATTTCTCAAATTTGCCGGATCATCGAGGAGTTGCAAGCACTTCTTCTTAAGCCCATGGCAATGGTGCTCCCCTGCAAAAGCCAGCATGGCGGCCACGGTTCTCACATTGACGTATTTACAAAGCATGTCTTCACATACCAGCCTTAGCCTCTCCATCTTGTACCTGTTCGCCGCCGCGACCAGGTCCGGGAGCATCGCCGCTGCGTCTCCTCCTTTCATCTCCGGCAACGAGTCGGTGTACATGAAGTGAAGCAGAGCCTCGAAGTCCTGCGCCTCCATATCGTCGACGCGTACGATGACACCGGCACCGCCAGTCGCGGCATTCTCCTTCTCCGTTGGGGCGAAGAGCTCATCGTGGAACACCGGGGACCTGGCCGCGAGCACATTCCGATGCGCTAAGAACGTCTTGCCATCAACCTCGAACGTCACGTCGGTGCCTACTCCGGTGGCGAGGAGGCCGCCGAGGTGCAGTGCCAGGTCCGACGGTGGCAGGGTTACCATGCCACCGTTGTTTACGTCCTTCGTCTCGGGAAACTTCATGACCATGATGTCGCATCTGATCGTGAAGCAATTGTCCCGGAGATACTCCGATCTCTCCAGTACGGTCTTCTGGATGAAACGCGGAGAGCCTTGACGGCCGCCGTATCTATTGAAAGTTTGCACCCCATAATTGTAGGTGTAGGATGTCACTGGCTCGCCGTCTTGGTCGAGTAAGCCCAACGTGAGCTCTGTTCTCACATCATAGTAGCCGCGCCGCCCGTCGAGGACGAGGTAGATAGATATGTAATCGGAAGAGGAGCTGACTCCATTGGGGTAGTACTGGATGTACCAACCATGGCCGCCAACGTGGAAATTCCGAGACTGGACGTAGTTGTCGGTGGAGACGGCGTCCTTGATGCGGGAGTAGCCGTTGATCTCGAGCAGGTGCTGGCCGCTCTCCGTGCTGCCTACAATGGCAGAGGCGGACCGCAGCAGTTTGCCGCCGGCAACGGTGGGCGTGGTGGCCATTGGCATATGGCTTTGATTTGGGACAGACAATCGTACCAAGCTGCAGAATTTTATATTAACACGAGTCTTGACATCAGTGGTTATTCGGTTAAAGCTGAATGAAACCATCAATTGAATACAAGAGAGAGAATATATGGCCAAGCTTAAGTCGGTCAGAACCTCTTTAAAGCTGCCTTCTATATTACCCTTAGGCCCTGTTTAGTCGTAGATTTTGGGTGTAAACTTTACACCCAAAAAATTTTGGGTGTAAACTTTACACCCAAAAGTGGTGTTTAGTTCTCTCTGTGTAAGTTTTTTGAGATGCTGTAAAAATACATATTTACCCCACTCTCTTCTTCTCTCACCTGCGCCTCCTTCCTCCACGCATGTCCGACCCGGCGCTCATCCGCGTCGGCGCGACAACGGCGAACTCGACCACCTCGGCGTCGACGACGACGACCTCAACCTTGACGTCGGCCGCTTCAGCTGGTTGCCGGCAGGATCTGGACAAGCATGAGATTCTAGTTGTTAAATCAGTTGATGGTAATCTCCTGGTTGCTTCATTTAGTGGCATCGGCCTTATCGGTGACAGCGTTCTCCCTCCCGGCGCCCACCGCGTCGACCTCCCCGGCCCCGATTGCCACCACGTCGACCTCCACCCCGGCCCCACCGCGTTCGTCGCCGGCCATCCTCCTCGCCACCGCTCTGCGCGGGATGGCGCTGCGCTCGCCGGAGCTGCGGTTCGCCGCCCGCGGCGGGGCTCGGCGCTCTCGCGTCCAGCCCGCATCGCGCCCTCCCGCTCGCCGCGTTGGCGCGCCGCGCCGCGCAGGGCCGCTCCGTCGCCCGCCCCCCTCCTCCTCCGACTCCAACGCCTCCACCGCCCCGCGAACGCCGGTAGGGTTCTTCTCTCGCGCGTGGGAAATATGGAGGGCGGCGCCGGATGCGGCGGCGGATGCGGCGCGGGCGCTGCGGAGGGAGCCGACGACGCCGCGTTGGACTGTGCGTGCGGGGTAGGGATGGGATACACTGCTACCGATGCAAAATTTCTACTTTTGGGCCAAAACACTCCGAAAATCAAAATCTTTACATGTCCAGTTTACACCCACATGTTTAGTTCCAAAAACCCAAAAAATGACCAAAATCCCAAAAGTTTTTGCATTTTGGATGCAACTAAACACGGCCTTATTCAATTTTCACTACTCCGTTTTTCATTTGTATATTTTCTGAACTACTAAACGATATAATTTTTTAAAAAAATCATAAAAAACTGTTTTTAAAAAAGTATATTAATATATTTTTTAAAATTTATGCCTTAATATGTTTGTGTCAGGTGAAAAGACAGGGTATCGATCACAGCATCTGTTCCACTGTGAAACGACCAGAGGTAGAGTCTCACTCTGCTTGAAAGTTGAGGGGTACGGGTTTCGTTCAATTTAGATTTTGAAGATTAAAGTGCTGAGGAACGAGAAATAAATTTTTTTCCATAATTCTTAATATATCATGTTACTACTGTAGTGCTTGCATGGTAGGCCATTATATTGGGATGAAAAAAATACCAATATATATTTTAATATCTTCTCAAATGATTGTAAAATCACTCTTTCAAAAATAGTAAAATCAGTCCGGACACTAGGATTAAGGTGAGTTACCTACCTCATATGCTTAGGCAAGGGTGTACCTACGAGTATAGGAGAGAAAAATGAGCATCCGATTAGATGTATTGGAAAATTTGTCAACTACCAACCTAACAATACTTTTCTCATGAATAAAACAAACTTCGTCCTAACTTTACGTTTAGGTTCCTCACTTGAAATCTATTCAGGAAACTCCATTTTTCCAATTTAGAGATATGTTCGTGCAGTGAATGCGTACTGAAAGAGTATTTCTTTCGGGATGTGAAGATTCTACCAAAAGAGTGTTTGCAACACCTCGTGTAACAGATTCACTAGGAAGAAAAACTTCATGAATTAAAATTATTTTAAATAAAGGGAACTCACAACAATGTGAGTTCGTTGCTCTATCACACCCAGGTTGCTATGGGAAAATATGATGGATAACCTCGATAATGTCTTGGGATCAACTGTTTTGAACATGAATATCTAGCATATTGAAATAGATCAATCGAATCAACTCACCTAGATCAATCGAATCAGCTTATAGAGCTGAACTGGAGATCAATGGTAGATGATTTGACAATATCACAATGATGTGCGCCTGAGCGAGGTTGCGGGTAGCTACACATATATTTATACTTGACGTCAGAAAGGCCTTGATAATGTAAAGAGAAGGACCGGGAGACAAGGAACCACTTAGCTGGTGGAAAGTGATTTTATTCATTAGGGCCCAAGTCTTATGTCATCTTTGGTTGAGCGTAAAACTTTCACCAATATGGCTTGCAAATCTAACAAACCAAGGGAAGTTATTGATATTCATGCCATAATTGCGACCTACTAACTTTCTTAGCCAATGAGTCTCGTCATAAACACATTTTTTCGCCGCAAATTGTCACATTCAATAAGTTGTTAGCGATAAAATATACAGTATGCAACAATTTCACCAAGATTTTTATGATAAATTTCACACTGCCAAAATTTTTAAGGCAAAATATAAAAGGTAATTAAACAAAATATTTTACAAAGTGTGGATGATATATCGAATAGTTCATTGATGCTCTTATTTTCCCACTTGTGATCGACTTCCTTTTAGTAAATCTTGATCTGTAAGATTAAGGATTTGTTAAAGGATACCTTGTCGCAGTACATACGTACTACCGTGTACATATGTGGGGGGTGTTTACGTCTTTTCATATCGGAAAGATAAAAGTGATTAACCATTATTTAGCGAACTAGGAAGGTATAGCCCGTACATACGTGCAGGCCCGCTGTTTTGTATTGCTTGAATTTTCTTTACGAATGTTTATATGTGATGATATTTTTAAATATTCTTCGACTCTATCTAAATATGTTCGTCTATAACTGGTTCGAGCATATTAATTGAAACCATATATCCTTTAATTTATTAAAAATTGTGTCAAAATAATGAAGTTGTTCATATCTATTTGTACTATGTGTGATTTTTTAAATATTTTTGGAAACTTTAAGTAACATTTTTATTTTGTATGTATAGATGACTTTAAGTAATTTTTTTATTTTATGATATATTATTGAAAATATTTTCTATTAAAAATATAGCTAATGGTATTACTTCATCTAAGTAAAACATAGTCATAAATCTCATGATAGATTAAGACCAAATTCAGTTTTTAAAAGGCGAAGCTCGCTTTTGGTTTTGGTTTTTAAAAGTGAAACTTGTAGAAGTCAAGTTGAAGTTGAAGGTGGTTGGTAGTAGCTTTTGAGTTGACTTATTTAGAAATGAATCGTTTTTGTGTAATAATGACCGGTAGGTAATTACTTTTAATTTTTTTCTCGGAAGCGGAAAAGCTATCCAAAGTGAGCTTTTGGCTTCGGGCTTTCTAGTTTAATTCTAGCTTTTGACTTTTCAAAAGCGGATTAAAATCAGCTATTTGGTTCAGTTGTCGGCTTTTTAGGCTAAACCACCACCATGAAATTGAACCAAACAGGCCCTAAAGGTATTATTATAGCAAGATCATTGGCTATTTTATGATAACTTTTTTCACATCTATGTAACATTTATGTTGCTCACTTCTCCAATACCAATCAAAGAGTTTAAATAATTATAAAAAAACTTTGAGAATCTTAATCTCAATCAAATTAAAATTAAATCAAATCTAATTAAAAAACTAAATTGTGTTGTTTTTATTTTTTAGATATGTAGATTTGAATTAGCATTGTATATTCGTTAAGTGATATTTGACACCCTAAAATATGATGTGAAATTATTTAAAATATTGTTGTAATATTAATTATTATATGTCGACCTCATGTGAAGATAGAATGTCTAAAGAGTATAAAAATCTAGTTTAACTAAGTATATTCAGAGTCGAATAAAAACTAAGTATATTTGCGTAAATTTATATAGTAATATATTTTATATTAAAATAGTAAAAAATTTAAAATTTAAAGACCATCAATTTTTCTAATGGTACTTATGTACATACTTTTTGTTTTTATTTTTTTACAGTAAGTCCGTGCGTAGGTTCTTTTTTCTTTCGACAAACAGTAGGTAAGCTTCATTGTTTTTCTTTTCAGTCATATGTACCATGGAGTACTTTTGTTTTTCTTTTCCGGCCAACAGATATGTTCTCCTGTATACGTATACAGGAGTAAGGTATTTTTCAAATAAAATACATTAGATTGTCTAATATATCGGGTTCACTGATTTAAGTGAAAATCTACAGTAAAATTAGACAGCATTACGTGGCAGCTTGAGAGCATTTGTAAAAAGTTTAATATATTTTTAGTGTATAATATTTAGTATGTAATAGATAGATTTGTTTCAAAAGCTAGACAGCTAAATTCCCGGTTTTCTTGCACGCTACCGTCTACAGTCTAAAAGGAAGAATCACAATACGCGTCTAAGGAAGGGAGCCTCTGCAAGTCTACAATCTTTATTCCATTGAGTTCCTACTTATGCCAAAGTTGGGAATAATCCAGCGAAGCAGGAGAGTTCTTTGTTAAGTGTGATTTAGTATTCTATTATTTATGTTGTAACGGGTGTTAATTTTTTATAAAAAGACCAAAATACCTATGTGCATTGCCATAGTCAGGACACCGGTGATGTCACCGACGCCACGGCAGACGCCTACGAGGAAGGCGGGCAGGACAGGGAGCCGGGCACCGAGCGCCCAGAGCGGCCGCCGCGCCCTCGCCGCCGCCGCATGTCGCCTACTCCGCTACTACGCTGCACCTTGCTAACGGGCCCCGGCGCCGCCGTGCCGCCGCACCCCGAGCAGCCACGTCCACGAGCCGCCGCTGCCACCGCCACGGCCCGTGTCCTCGAGCCACCGGGTTCGCGACCCTGCCGCCGCGCCCCGAGCCGCCTGCGTCGCCTTATTCGTCGCTGCGCCGCAAACCACAAACCGCCACGTTGGCAGCACGCCGCCACGAGAACCCGGTGAGAGTGCCGCCTAGGCGTAAGGGGATAGATTCATGAGGGTACTTTGGTTTTTGCATCGTTATTTTTATATATTTGGTATTTTTAATTTGTTTATTTTACACCATCTAACAGTCATTCAAATCAGGGGTAAACGGTAGCTTCATTTCAAATTTGCGATGGTAAAATCATAAAGTTAAAAAAGAAGGGAAAATTCACAATTAAAACGGTGAATAATGATAAATCACAGATATCTTTATTTTTTTCTGTAGAACACAAGCTAGCTTTGCCGCCGCCGCCGCCTCCTCCTCCTCTTCTTCTTCGTGAAAATTAGGAACCCATTTCCATCAGTTCCAATTTTTTGTCTGTCGTAGATCTCAATCAAAGCTTTGCATATTGCACATGCAAAACCTTGCATTGAATGAAGTGGCCATGTGTAGCAAGGATTATGATATAGAAAAACACCATTTGCATGCAAACATTAATTAACCATGAAGTTCGTCTCTGTGTACTACGCGACCAGGATATCACTTAATTGTCTCCTTATAACACGCTAAATTTTGAACGAGCGTCACATATACCTGATGATTCAATTTTGAAAGGGCCTCTACTAAGTTGGGAAGAAAAACGTGCTTCCATATATACTTGAGATACAAATTATTTATATCTGAACGATCATGTACAAATTAGTACTCCTATTTGATATATTATTTGCTCATACTGCTCTAGTCCAGCAAAAGAAGATAAAATAAGAGAAAAATGTTAAATGAAACGTCAGAAAGCATGGTTAATCAATCCTGGGTCAATCAGTATTTTGCAAGGTGATGGGTCCTCGTTTTTCTTTTTCTTTTTTTTTTAGATGGAGTGTTTCCTTTGTCAACTTAAAATCAACGACACAGTTCCGCGGACTGTTATCAAAAGTTATAATAGTTTTTCTTATGATAAACCATTTAAATATATTCAATTTTAGACTTATCTTGTTTCTCTTATAGTCTAATATATTAGAATGGATAGATTTCAAAACTATCATGTAATAAACATGATATATCATTACATAATTCAAAAGTAGTAGAAGGATTCTTTTGAAAATGTTGTTGCTGCCTGCCTACTCTGTCTGCCTGCTTGGCATCGTGGCCGTTGCAGAACACACGTCGGATGGTGTTGCGATGTTGGCGCGGACTGCAAGTAGCCAAGTTGGTGAACAGGGCAACAGTAAACCGGATGGCGTGGCAACTGGCAACGGGAAGAAAAGCCCTGCCGGGTGTGTGTATATATATACATATATATAATTCCTGATCCTTTGGTACAAACAAATAGCTCTCCCAAATTCATTTGAAACTTCTTTGGATGGACTATATTTCATAAGAATTTTGAAGGAAATTTAGTATGAGGTTTTACCTCATGATTTCTCCTCCAATGATATAAGGTTCATGCCTTTCCCAATGTGTCATTCAAATTATAGTTTTGGAACTTTTAATTCCTATAGAAATTCAATGGACATGACACTTTTTTTTTACTTTTTTCTTATTTTATGTTTTCACGATCCTGCATTCCAAAGAGCTCTTAAATATTTATCTCCCAGTATGTGCAAAGCTACAAGGAAATAATGTATCCATAAGGTAAAAGTTCAATAGGGGAGACTATTATTCCAGTAGTTCTCACGAAGTTTGAATCTTGATGCTCTTATTTGCGATATATATATGAGTGTGTTTTAATAAATCCTCTGTGAGATTTGTGAATTTATCATAGGATTGTCCTCGCAACGCAGCTATATATAGGTGGAGTACATGTTTGGGCGGGCATGCAGCAGTAAGAAAGTGAATCGTCGTTTAATATTTTACAAAAGGGAAATGGTTAAGTTCCCCAGATTTCTTGCATGCTACTGTCTACTGGTCTTAAAAAAAAAGAGGCATCCAAAGAAAGGAGCCTAAGCTTGGAATGCTTTATTCCTTTCAGTTGTGCCAAGCTTGGAAGCCAAGCGAGGGCTACTAGTCGAGAAGAAAAATGCACTTTAAGATACATTATTCTCAAACAATTTATTTATTATATCTGAGAAACATACATGTTTTGTTTTAGACAAAATGTACGTGTAATAAATGTTAGACCTTAACGAATTAACTTACGCGTACGTAATACATAAGAGAAGTCATTAACCGGTATTATTACCAACGGACACAACTATGGTCTTATAGCGAATTTGGCAATTAGATCCTTCAAAATAGAGGGATAGTTTTTCGTCAAATGGTCGAGTCCTTCTGTCTCCACGATATTTCTCAAACTTGCCGGATCATCGAGGAGTTGCAAGCACTTCTTCTTAAGCCCATGGCAATGGTGCTCCCCTGCAAAAGCCAGCATGGCGGCGACGGTTCTCACATTGACGTATTTACATAGCAAGTCTTCACATACCAGCCTTAGCCTCTCCATCTTGTACCTGTTCGCAGCAGCGACCAGGTCCGGGAGCATCGCCACCATGTCTTCTATCTCTGGCAATGAGTCGGTGTAGATGAAGTGGAGAAGAGCCTCGAAGTCTTGTGCCTCCATGTCATCCACACAAACGATGATATGAGCACCGGTAGCTACGGCGGCGTTCTCTTTCACCTCTGCGCCGAAGAGCTTCGCATGGAGCACCGGAGACCGGGTCCCCAGCACATTCCTATGCGCGAAGAACGTCTTGCCATCAACCTCGAAAGTCACGTCGGCACCTTCCCCGGTGGCGAGGAGGTCACCAAGATGCCGAGACAGGTCTGACGGCGGAACCGCCACCGCCGGAGTCGGAGAGCTGCCGGCGGTAATGCGCACGGACTGGGGCCACTTGATGACCGTGACGTCGCACCTGATCGTGAAGCAGTTGTCACGAATATACCCCGATCTCTCCAGAACAGCCTTCTGGATGAAACGCCAAGGCCCTACCCCATTGGGGCTAGCGATGTTTTGCACCCCGTAATTATAGGTATAGGATGGGACTGGCTCCCCGTCTTGGTCGAGCAAGCTCAGAGTGAATTGTGCTCTGACGCCTTCATTGCTGACAAGAAGGACGGATATGCAATCGGAGCAACCTGAGTTGATACCATTGGGGTAGTAGCGTAAGAACCAGACGACGCCCCCGACAGAGAAAGCCCAAGAGAATAAGCAGCTCCCGGTGGAGACGGCGTCCTTGATGCGGGAGTAGCCGTCGATCTTGAGCAGGTGCCGGCGGCTCTCCGTGCTGGAGACGAGGGCGGAGGCAGATAGCGGCAGCTTGCTGCTGTCAGCAGTGGACGCGATGGCCATGGAAGGAAGAAGGAATGTAATCGAGCTGCAGAATTTCAGATTAGTAGGAAACCCTGATTATTGACATCTCAAAACCGAGAAAAATAAAGAAGCTTGGTACGTATTATTCATAGTTAAGACTAGTGGATACCAAGCTGGGGGATTTTAGAAATCCTTGTATCATCATTTTTTTGCTATTAGATCGTATTAGTAGAAAGATAGCAGCAGTTGAATAGAGAAGTTGCTTATTATCCATCGAAGCCAATCATTGATTGATTAGTCATCCTTTCACCTCTCCACTCCTAGCAACATAGTGCATAGTTATTTGCCTAAATAAGAATTACTTTTTCAGCATAACCATTCTTCATCCATGATTTTTTTGGTTAATTCTTTAGTACTAACTCTAATTTAGTTTATATTTTTCATAGAGACCTAAGTATTAGCATGGGAGTGATGAATGCCGGTTATCTTCCATTCTAACGACCTAACTTAACCAAAACAAGCACAAAAAAAATGCATCACTCCATATGCCTATTAATTACTGATTTTTTATAAGTTTTTAAAATAGTTGCAATATATATTTAAATCATCTTAAATATCAATCGCGCCTAAAAGTTGATGTGATATACAATTTTATAATAGTGTCCAAGTATATATACAACCAACCGGATATTTTTTTGACGTGACGTTTTCTATTTTATCATAAAGAAGTTCTGTAACAATGCTCGGTATTCCCGCTAGTTACTATAGAAGCCGAGCACTAAGTTGGTCAAGTTCTAATAAAGGAAGACAGCAAAGAAATAAACACGAGAGAATATAATATCAATAATGTATAACAATATCATACATGTGAATATTAGTTTGGTAAATTTTGCTATAAAACATTTAAAGTTTGTGTAATTTGATGGTAGACATCGTAAAATTGTGTTATGGCTGAAAAACACCTTTGGTAATTTAGAAAACACTTTCGGATAAAGAGAACATTTTTAAATAGACAAAAATGTCCTTGGTCACATGCTTTTAACATGGTGTTGGAGTAAAATATTGAAAATTATGCAACTCTAAATCTCCCATCATCCCAAATACATTGCTAGCATGCATCATATTCCACTTTCGCTCTAGCATCATGTTAGAAGCTTTTGGTCCTACGGGCATTCTCGTCTATTTGAAAATTCTCTCTTCAATTGGCCAAAAAATGTCCTCTAGGTAATTACCAAATCTTCTGGGTGTCTTTCAGCTATAACTGTTTTTACGATGTCCATCGATAAATTACATAAACTTCAAGTGTCCTTTAGTAAAATTTTCTAGTTTAGACATACAACAACCTACAATAGAAAACTCAAACGGAGATAAAAGACCATAAGAAAATGATTTAGAAATAAAAGGAGATTTACACAGTCAAAAGTAAGGTGGCATATATGTACATACTGACACTAACAAGCAAGGAGCAACAATTAAGTGAAACTAAAATTAGATTCCTCATTAGAAACTAGTTATCTGGTAATTGCATCTAAGTATGTAAATGTGGGTGCCTATCCTACTAGTTTATTTGAAAACAAAATGATTAACGCACCTGAATCAACTAAATATTAGCTTATAGAGCTGGGCCGGTGGAGATTTTCTTATAGAGATAAATTTACAAAGATTACAATGATATGGCTGAGAAAGATAGGTCACTACGCATATTTATACCCAAAGCAAACAAGTCCTCAAGGAGAAGCACAGTAACTTGGTTTGTGGAGTTGTACTGCATGATTTTATTCCGGTAGTATGAGTCTAGCTAGCTAGAACTCCCTATTTTCCCTAGCATTTAAATATTTCTCGGTCAATATGTGCAAAGCTACACGGAATGATCGATGTATCAATCCATCGGTAACAATTTGAAAATATAGGGGGAACTAGTAGTTTTCAAAAAAAATTGAATCGTTATATATGCTTCTTTTTTTCACATATACAAGATGTTTCAAATAAATTTTGTGTGAAATTTATGAATTTATTGTGTACTTGCAGCTCTATATCTATAATCTGTAATCTATAACTATTTATAAAGCAAGTATTGGTTCTACCCAAAATTTTGTTTTGCCTAGCTATTTTGTTGAAAACCCCTTGAGTGTTTATAAAATTAACCCGCAGTCCTAATGCTGAAAAGAAAAAGAGGGCATGAATAGAAAAAGACCTCCTGCGTCCCTCTCTCCCTACGCCCCTCTCTCCCGTCCCCACCCGCGCCGTGCCTCGCGCTACACCTGCGCCCGTCCCTCCCATCGCTGCTTGGAGCTCCCGCGCCGCGCCCCACGCCGTGTTTGCGCCCCTACCTCCCGTCTCTATCCACGCCGCGCCTCGACTTCACTCGTTACAACGTACGAGCATAGTTGCTAGTGAATGTATATATATAGCAAGTAGTGTTTTCACCCAAAATTTTGTTTTGTCTAGCTATTTTGTAGAAAACCCCTTGAGTTTTTTTGAAATGAGGGTCACGGCCCAAGCAGTGATCCATCTCGGATTTGATCCAATTCCGAAGCCATCTTGCGCCCAACATGAACCAGGCCCAAAATCCCTGATGAACGATCAGGCGCGCAACTCACTATGCGTGCGACCACTTCCGTTTTCGGCTCATTGGTTGTTTTGGGAACTTTCCTTTTCAGCCCAACCTATGCGATCAATTCGGCCCGCTACCAAATTTGCATGCATGTTTTCAGACTTTCTTTTTTGTAATTTTTTATGGGTTTCATTATTTAGCAGGCTGGCCCAATTTGTTCACACACACCAAATCGGGCTTTTTTAGCATGCCTACTATTTAACCTATGTGTATACACTTTTATAGGTACGTACGCATATAAAGTATATATATATATCTATATCTATATCTATAATCTATAACTATCTGTAAAGCAAGAAGTGTTTCTACCTAAAATTTTTGTTCGTCGGACTATTTTGCAGAAAACCCCTTGAATGTTTATAAAATTAACCCGCAGTCTCAATGCTGAAAAGAAAAGGAGGACTTGGATGAAAAAAGACCTCCTGCACCCCTCCCGTCCATCCCCATCCATGCCGCGCCCCGCGCCATGCCTGCGCCCCTTCCTCCCATCGCTACTCGGAGCTCCCGCGTTATGCCTGCACCCCTCCCTCCCGTCCCCATCCGCGCCACGTCCCGACTTCACTCGTTGCAACACACGGACAGAGTTGCTAACATATATATAATAAGAATAATCTGAAACCACAGAAAAAATACTGTATAATCATCCATGTTTACCGTAGTTCAAATCTCGAGGCCCTTATTTACATACAGAATGTGGTTTATATTAGTAAATTAATCTTTTATGAAATTTAGGGATTTATAATGAGACACTCTCGCAGTTTTATATACCTAAGTGCGTGGCGGTACATATGTCTGCCTCTTCCTCCTTGAAAAAGGAAAGAAAGAAAGAGCAATATAGTCTGTATTTTTTTTGCAAAGGAAAACAGCTTAAATTCCCTAGATTTCTTGCACGCTACCGTCTTGTACCATTCCAAAAAAAAGATAATTCCATCAAACCTTTATTCCTGTGAATCTCGTTATGCCAACCTTTGGTAATCAGCGATGCCTGCGTCCTTTGTTCAGTGTGATGTTGGTCAAGGCACAACTCAACGGTGCAGGAAAGAATGTCTTTTCACTGCTCCTTTTTTCTAAAATATTATAATTTTTATGTTATTTAACAAATACTAAAGTTAGGTAAAATGATTCTTTTTACTTCAGATGTCAACTTTTAAATTTTGATTTGCTTATATTTTTTCCCAGCGTCTGATTGGTTTTGAAATCATTGAATTGAGGTGAATAGGAGGAATAAGTGCATGAATTTATATTGCGATATAAAATTTAAATTTTAGAAATCATTATATTTTAGAAGGTGAAAACTATACGGTGCGCGTGTACTATTTGGACTTATTCAGGGATGTAGCTACAAGCCATCCGATCGCTACGTGACGATGGAGATGCGACGAGAAGCAATTCGTTCAATGTCAACGAAAAAGAGGGCCCACGTCATCCGCCGGTAGTCATGCACTAATCTCTATCTTTATCTCTATTTTTTTATTTATAATCCACCTTATCGACATTTTCAAATACATCGTATTTCTCTTACTCATTCATCATCCAACGGACAAAATTATCTCATCCCATGGGTCTCTCTTCTTTATTTTTATCTTTACCTTTATCACTTATAATTCACATTGTCAACAATTAAGATATATCATCTTTCTTTTATTTACTCATCATCCAACGAAAATCATCCCATTGTGCGAGCCATCCCCATCACGCGCACCATCGCTCTCCCGCGAGGGCCATCCCCATCCGCCGCCGCGCGCCTCCCCCATCCGTTGTTCGTGCCACCGCTGCGCCCTTTTACTAATCAGCCGCCGCTCCGCTGCCTCCATGCCCATCCTCCGCCGCCCCCGTCCGCCGCCCGCGCCTCCAGGCGGCGCCTCCCCATCCGCCGCCGGCTCAAACTCCTCTCAAGTTTATACAATAAGTATTAAATGCTGGTATATTATACTCATACAACCCAGCGCCGAGGGTTTAGACTCGCTTTTTATTTATTGCAGCCCATGTTAATTGCTTGACAAAGACGACGTGTGCGTGTATATGTGCCGTTGGGGATAATTATATCCATGGCTACAAGATCACAACGCATCCATGGCGTATGTCTCTGTGCTCCACGACTTTGCTTTTTTGCCGGCCGGGCTGCGCAACTGCGCAGCGCTACGACGTATATTTGCTTCCTCTAGGTGATAATGCCGGCTCTATGCACATATCTAATTAGCACTACGGCGCCGTTGTGTTATTGATGATAAACAGCTTGATGGAGAAAATTATGTTGATGAAGCGTAGATGAAGACATGGTTGCTGCCGGTGGTGTATAGGCATGGGTTTTCATTAATCTTTTTACTCCTTGATGTTTCGTCGTGCTCGCAGCGCGTGCGGATCGGCTTGACGATGAATACTGGCATAATCGTCGTCAGCAGTGATTAATCTCCTCGTAAATCGCCGCCGACGAGTTTTAATCTCTTTTTGCCAAAGTATTTGTGGGTGCGTTGTATGAGTGATATAAGGTTCATCGCCGTATGATTTATATATCCGTAAAATATGGGCTTCTAAAACTGTAGGTAATTTTGAGCAGATCAGGGTTTCCGTTTGGGGAGGAGTTATCGTTCCATGTGGTTTGCCGGTTACCAGTAAGATAACAGTTAGAAATTGTTCAAATTTTATATTTAAATTTTGAATTCGAATCACCGATAGTTTTACGGTTTGGTGGCGGGCATGAGAAGGTAACCACGATATGAGATGCGTTATCAAGTTTGAGATGTTTTTTCTCATTTAAAGATTAATGGGTTAGATAAACATTACAAATAAAACTTTTAGTTTCCTTTTAATTTTAGAAACTAGACTCTCGATTTTATCTCCAAAAGTGATTTTATCTTATTTCTTTTTAAAAAAAATTTCATCATCTATCATTAAAATTTAAAAACTACATCCATAATTTTTTTTGATTTTTTTAAAAAAACTTAAATTCGAACGAAATTCAATATCGGCGGGAAGAGAAATCCTGGATCAGAGCACGCAACAGGGCTGACCTGCTGCGTCTCCTCCTCTGCCAGCCGCTTCTGCGCAGATGTAGCGGTGGATGGATCGGACTGGGACTCTCAACCGCGTCCGTAAATCGATCGATGTACAGAGTACAGTTCCCGACATGACTTCTCACAAACAGCAAGAATTTATCGGGACATTTTGTTGGTCCTTACTGGCAATGTACAGGTTGAATTAAGATATGACCAACGGAGACATGCTTCCCTGCAGATCCCCAGTACAGAAAGAGACTGCAACATGTGAGACTGCCTTAGATAACATGTGAGAAGGGCCGTCGGCTGATTTCCAGCCAGCCATACAACAGTGTTTTTATCTTACATCAAATCAGCACCCACAATCAATCGGCTTAAAACAACAGTACTTTTCTCTCACAGTAAATCAGCACCAACATCAGCCTCACAGTAAATCAGCACCAGCACCAGTCACCAGCCAGCCGAACAGTCCCTTGAAGGCAGCGAACATGCGTGTTAATCCACTGAGCTGCTCGAGATAAAATCATGTGTGCTGCCGATTAAAATGATCCTAGGATTAATGGTGCTAATGACAGTGGGTCCCATGTATTTGACGTGTTTGCCGAGACTTATCTCCATGCCAGACATAACCACCGTGTGCGCGCTTGTCACATTAGCAGCAAACCAATGTGGTAGAGCTGTAGCACTAACCGATTTCTTTTTCTTTAACAGACCAAATACTTTGAATTATGCACCTGAGTTGAAATCCGTTTGAATCTTCGTTCTCCATTCAAAATATACAACAAAACTAGTCTAGTATTGGATATATTTAGACATCACGTGATATTTAAATTTCTAGGCCCACACGTCATGTAATAATAATTGAGCCAATTTTCTCTAATGAATGTTGATTTTTTTTGATAATATGTATCAGCACACACGTCAACAATTTCTCCTTTGTACTATTTCAGGAATTTTCGGTACAAAAATCCATCAAACATAAAGTTTATCCGACTTAAGATTAGAACAAGAAGAAACATTAACAAACACTAGTAACATAATCATGTTAACGCTACAACAATATAATCGATCACTTCTTTTTAAATCTAAGCATACATGCAAACTAGAAAAAAAGAGCAAATCTTAGATAACATGCATCCATGCAAGCCAAAAGGAGCAAATATGGGATAATCTCTCGCAATTAAATCTATGAATACATGCACACAATAAAAATAGAAAATAATATAAAACAAAGAAGTGAACTCTGATTTTCGTCCGTTGGATATGAGTGAGTAAGAGAAAAAGATTAGATCTGAAACATTTGCTAAGGTGTATTATAAATGGTAGAAATGGATATGAGTGAGTACGAGAAAAAGTTAGATCTGAACCATTTGCTAAGGTGTATTATAAATGGTAGAAATGGATATGAGTGAGTAAGAGAAAAAGTTAGATCTGAACCATTTGCTAAGGTGTATTATAAGTGGTAGAGAAGAGATAGAGATAGAGACGAGTCAGATTATGACAATATTGATCACTCAGTCAATCAAATTAGCTTACAATTTGGCGGGGTTTTCGAATCCACGTCACTTAATCCGATGAAAAAATGACCGTCTTGCCCTTCTTTTTCCCTTCACTCACCTTCATCCTCTCCCTCTCCTCCGGCAGGTTCTCTGCCGATGAAGGCATATGAGCAGGCAGAGTCGCACAAGCTCCACCCTGAGGGTGTGGCCGAGGGCCATGGCCTCGCAGTCAGCATTCACGAGCACCATGTCGCCACCTATCGGCTCGTTGTCAAGGGGTACCTATCCCACGTCGATCGTTGCGCCCGTGATATCTGACCCGTCGTCGAGGGCCCCATTTTCACGCTGTCGATCTTAGCCACTTCTGCCTCACTCCTCGCCGACCTCGTCGCTGAGCTACCATTGGCCGGCCTTGCTTCCTATGCATTTAGAAGAGTGGGGTGAAGGGGATAGTTGGAGCTCGCGGGCCAAGAGGATCCTCACCGGAGCCCAAGCAGCTTGTTGCCTAGTGAGAGGGAGGGAATGAAAGAGATTGAGTGAGAGGAGAAAAGAAGAAAAAGGGTAAGACAATCATATTACCTTAAAAACTAGTGACATGGCTTTTCATGGACTGAAAAATGGCATATGAGCAAAAAAAATCTTCTCTCCGATGGCAAAAAATCAAAGTCATTTAGGAGAGTGGCATTTAAGAATACATCTTTTGGAGGAATAGGAACCATGATCCCATCACTGGCTACACATGGCATTTCTGCCATCAATTTTCGAGCATGATCCCATGTGGGTTGTGCTGGGGCTGACCGTGACTGCTCATGACATATTTACCCAGGCATAGCCCCTGGGTGTCGCCCCTTGCGAGCGGTGCTCGAGGCACATCCGACTCGAGCGTACCTCCCCTCCTCCTCCTCCTCCTCGTGGATTGTGCCTGGGGCATATTGGTCCATGTCAGCTCTTTGTATGCCCATGTCAACCAAAGAAATAGAGGACACAACGTGTGGCACGTTCATTCTGACACATATGTACCAACACTATAGACTTTGAAGGATCAATGCCACCAAGAGAAGAGGGAGTTTGAACGAAGAAGGGTTCATCCTTTCACACTCAGAATATCCTCGAAGAGTTTACTGTAATTCCTACGATCACAATCCATCAAAGAACGCAGGAATAGGTATTATGCCTCTGAACGGACCGAACCTGTAAAAAAGATTACCTCCCTCGTCTCTGTCACCCATGTTCATCTCTCTTTTCATCTCAATCGATCCAAATCGTTGGCTCGGTTCCATGCAAGACACCCTCGAACCGAAGAGTCCTTTATTTCTTTATTGTTGGAGAACCAATCTTCGACAATGCCATTCAAAGAGAGTGGCAAATAGTCCAAAAACCCCCAATTACGACTAAAGACGCCTTAAGACAAAATCCGCCTTCCTTCCTCGTTGGCGGAGATATCATGAGTACGCCTTCTTCGTCGTCGTCTTCTGATAGTAGCCCTACAACCAATCATCGCGATCCGCCTCCGCAAACAAAACGAAACGAAGCTTCTTCTTCTCCCTTCCTCCTGCTCCCATGGAGTCGCTTGCGTCGCAAGCGAAGCCTGCGGCCGTGCTCTGGCTCGCCGGCTTCCTCCAGGCCGCGCGCCTCCACCGCGTCGTCTCCTTCTGCGCCAGGTCTGCCCGTCCTCTCTCTCCCTCTCTCTCTCTCTCTTCTCACCGCCCCCACCCTCCCCTCTCGATTCGTGCGTGTCGAGAGGGAGTGATTTTGTGGTGGGGAAGTTTTCGCCTCGTGCAGCCTAGCTGTTTGAAATCGATTCGCTGCTCGCTTGCTAACCTTTGACGTGCGTGTCTCGGTTGGGTGCAGCTCGAGGCCTCTCTCGGTCAGGATCGCGCAGTGCTTCCTGCTCAACGGGTTCATCTTCCTGGGGAGGTACAGTTGCTCGTAATTGAGGTTGAAATCTCTGCTAAATTTGTGCTTTTTTCGGAAATTTAATATGAGGGGGGCGGCCAAAATTGATTAATGTTGGCGAGTGGCAGAGTAGTTGGGTGTAATTTTGCTTTCTGAAGCAAATTAGCCTGGGGTTGGCGTGCAGTAAGACTAAAGAGGCTAGCAAATTAGCGAATTGTAGTATATATCTGAGAATGTTTAGCCTGGAATGCAGTAGGGTCTCTGATGGAATAGACAAGTATGCTCTGCCTTTTGGAATTATTCAGGACAGTAGGGCACAATGAGCACTTGATTTTTTATATTTCTCAATGAGTCTAAGCGTCTGTCACTTTGTTTATTCAAGTTCTTTTAACTCGGGATTAGGGGATTTATATGCAATGTCATGATCTTGTTCTCAATATTACTGCATGGCTGTTTTTCTGTTCCATCTCATTAGTGCCCTTTTTAAAATAATTCTTACACTTTATAGCTTGTTAACCCTAAAATCGGTGGTCATTCCAATCCTTTCGTGGATACTGCCTAAGGATTGCAGTCAGTTGCAAGGGCAGCATCTGTGTGATCACACAGTAGCTGTAGCGACCTATTCATTTCTACGCTCTGTTCTTATTCAGATATTCTATGTAAGTTCTTATCTTTACGCATTGAAATATATTAAGGATACTGATTGTGTTGCTTTTTTTCAAATAAATGTATAATTACTTTTTAACTTCTGCTAAAACTGGAAGGTTATCAATTAGCAAATAGCAATTGAATGATAGACCATGGTAACTTATCTTTTCAGTAGTGCACTTAAACTTTAATGTTAGAACTTCAGTAGGTGGTTGCAGAACTCATGACTTCTGTTACAATGATGGTTCAAAAAGGATATGCTTTCTCTTCAAGGCCGGAAGCCTTGATTATATTTCCCAATGACATCTTGATGCTTTATATGAAAATTCCTAGATCCAGAATAAGAGTGGTTCACTTGTATTTTCTGTTAATTTACCTCCCCACCATGACCGTCAATACTTTATATACTTTAGTACCTTAATTTATGTATTTCCATTATTACATACTTGACAAATAAAGAGAAAATCAGAGTATTGTGTATTTCTGTTATATGCGAGTTTCTTATAACAGAATATCCTTTTCAGGTATTATGGTTTTATCCACTTTACATCTTCAGCTTCGTGTTGAGTACACTTTGGTACGTGTAGTCTCTGTCCACACTGGATATCTTACTTCCCTTGTTGACCATACCAGTGGTTTACTTTTCCTTTAAAGAGCAAACACATGGTTTGAGTTGATAACAGAATTACCTAGCAGCACTTGATATAGTATCTATTTTTATAAGTAAATAGAGAAAAACAGAATGATCATAACAATGGTACTAAGCATGTATGAGCCTTTCAGACCACAATTAAATTAGTGAATTTCTGTTGAACTTTAGTGCTTCTAAATGTCAGTATTACAATATTTGGTTCAGAAGTTACCCATTTTCAATTTGTGGTACGTTTTTGATTTGTGCTCTGGGATTATGAGCTCAAACATAAAATATTTCAGTAAGTCTCCTCAGGGCATTATCGTAGATTGCAAAATTTTCTGTTGGATGCACGACGGCACCCACTCTCTGTTTCTTTTATCACCTCATTGATGGTGTTTTGCATAGTTTCATTTGGTAAAACCCACCTGTCTTGTAAGATGTTACTGCAGAATTAAGAATCACTGAGTAATCAGATAAAAAAGTGTTACATTAAGTGAGTTCTCTGTGTTGCAGTCCTTGGATCTCAACACTAAACTGCGATGAATAGAATCTAAACCTCGATTTACTCATAGAAGTTTATTTACAATTTCTCTATGGAAAGCTCAATTCTTGATTTTTTTCCTGCATTGTTACATTATTATAGGTATGGACTATTGTTTTACCATACTCAAGATTCCCATATTTCACATACTAAACAGTGGAGAGCCCAATTGTCCCTTTTGTAACGTTGGCCATCTCACGTCAGGTATAATGACATTGCTAAGCATGCTTTGGATGTTGTGAAAAGAAAGAGCTTGGATGCAACTAAAGCATTGGATGCTCACACCTTTTCTGAATCAACAGAGAGACCTGAAGGATTTGATGAGTAGGTTCACATGAAAACTCATTGATTGCTTGTTGTTTTTACATGTTCTGCATGTTGACATGCTATTGTTAGGGTTGCAATTGGTATTGGAGAACAGGTCTATTCAATTCTTCTTTTAACTATTTTCTTTATTGAGGTATGTTTCTTTGCTCGTGTTTTTTTATTTGTCATGACTTACTTCACATCTAATTTCATAGAACATGTTTTGTTGACACCTCTTGCTCATTTAAGCTTATCTAGTGCTATTCTTTTATGCTATCTATTTCCACTGATATTTAAGTTGATGCTGTACAGGTTTCAGTGATTGGTTACATACCTTACTTTGGGAAACCTATGAATTTCTTGCTATTATCTTTGATGTATGCCTACTACTGCTTCGAGTATGTACATCTTAATGTCTTTAAGCATTCTTTCAACTCCCTATGTCTTATACATTTGCCAGGTTACTTTATTGTTTTAAATTTATTCAACTTTTCTTGTCAGGTACAAGTGGAACTTCTTTGCAGTGAGTCTGAATGAGCGGCTTGATTTCTTTGAGTCAAATTGGGCTTTTTTTGCTGGATTCGGTATGTTGATGATCAGTCATTGCATATGGTGCAAAACATATATGATTTTGCCTTCTTAGGCCATGATGCCCTGCTTGTTTCAGCTTTGGACTATAATGCAAAGTGATTTTGCATTTAAAAGTTCGATTTTTAAGAATAATTTTAGGTAGATTTTTTACTTGTCTTCTTAGCAATCTCAAAAAGAGAACTGGACAAAAGTCACAAAGAGAACTAAAATCATTATGGTTATGCAAATGTAATTGTTGGAAAAGTAATCTAAACTATAAACCTTTTGCATTCTTGTGCATATGTTCTTGGCAAGAAATGCATGCATCTCTAATCGCCTTGATGGAAAGTGAGTACTTATGAGATCTTAATTCTCTCAACTTGTGATCATGCTTGGCAGTTAGCAGATAAGTCCTCTATTGGAAGCAATCCTGTACCAAGCTGAACGTTGAGCAAATTTCTTGTAATTTTCATGGACAAATATATCTCGGATAGGTTCTCAGGCAGTCCTAGCCATTTGCAGCATGCATGTTCCTTATAAAATTTGACGAACTTAGTTCCTACGACAGTTTCATATGAACTGTTTGCAAGCTCCTACCATAACTGGCCGTTGTTGATCTGTTTTGATGTACCTTTATAAATGGCATATGTTACTATGTAATTCTGTTTCTGTACATTCTTCAACTTATATGCTAGCATTTATGTGATTCTGACATGTTCTTTGATACCATTTTTATATAGGTAGTCCATGTGTACTTCCAATTTTCTTCTTCTCTCCTCTTACAAGTTATGGTGTAATGGCAATACTTTATCCACTGGTATGGAGAAACACTCACTAGCAGCATTTTTTTTTTTGTTTCCATTTAAACAGCATGCAAACATAATTGCTCTTGTAAAATAGGCATAGAAGCTAGCCATGGAAAATCCCTTAAAAGCACTAACTCATAATGCCATTCCCAATTCTTATTTGGGCCAATTTGTTTGGTACCATCGCAAAAATCAGAGTTGGAAAAATACCATCGCACGTGTCATTGACATGTGGGTCCAGGCACCACATGTCTATTCTTACATATGATGGTATATTGCAACTCACTTATCTCTAGGATGGTATTTTCCAAATTCTCTTATTAAAAAGAACCCAATCCGCAATTCTACATCCAGTTCTTTTCTTCACCGAAACTGGTGTGGAAACTGGATGAGAAAACAGTATCTGCCTTTGTTCCCTTCCATCTAATAATATTTCCCATCCAACAAATTCTGAGTGCAGTTATGCAATTTTGTATGTTGCAGTTTGTATTGTCTGCTGCAGGTACCCAAGCAGAAAAAGTAATTGATCAACTGAAACCTTCGCATGGTGGGAAACTGCAGAGAATACCTGTGTTCTTCATAGCAAAGCGACTAACGTAAGCACCCATCATATCACTCATTCAAGAAAATTGCATTGTTATATTATTCAAGGCTTCACAGGAATCATGTCATTTTCTTGTTGTATAGAATTAGCTACCGGTGCTAATGATGTGAGAATAGTTAATTGCCATTGTTTGATATATATATATATATTAATTACCATATCCAT
This sequence comes from Oryza australiensis, assembly GCA_019925245.2. Classification (NCBI taxonomy): domain Eukaryota; kingdom Viridiplantae; phylum Streptophyta; class Magnoliopsida; order Poales; family Poaceae; genus Oryza; species Oryza australiensis. The sequence continues at coordinate 20,292,616 of JAIFGZ020000222.1, read as the reverse complement.
CCAAGTAAAAATTGGTACTGGTTATTTAATTCTTATTTTCATCTTCTTATATATATAGTCTTAATCCGAACTAGAATTCAGTACAGTTTGCTGAGGGCTAGTATTCAGAATTTCAGATTAATTTCCTTTTAGGGATCATCACAGTTTTCCTGTCTCCACTGCTACTTTCCTTCCCTTGGGTGCACTATAATATATTGAAACTTGTCTGAAACTGTATATGCAGGACTCAAGCGCTGCAATTATTTCCAGAGGTACAAAAAGAACAATGAAAGGATCCACATAACCATAGCAAAGGAAACAAACGCTGTGCTGGGCTTATCACAGTGCTGCTGTGGTAAAGCCCAGAAGTTACACCCGAAGGGTGTACAACCATAAGCCCGCACGCCTGCCTGACACTAAAGCTGTAAATATTCTGTTCCATTGCCACTGTATATATGGGGATAAAGGGAATTACAAGAAAACTAATACTTGTGCATATGATGTCATTCATATTTGTGTACATAGCAACAGCAACATCTCTTTGTTCTACGAAATGTTATAGCCAGCAGAAATGTTAATGCCATTAGTCCTAACTTTTAAGACCTTGTTCGGTTTGGTTTGAAGGGAATTGAAGAGGATAAGAGAGGATTGATGTGGAATAATTTCGTATCACGATATACATGCAATAAATCTTCTCAATCCCCTTAGGATTAACCGAACATGCCTAAGTGATTCTAGTTGGATCTACCCTTCTAGGTTCACTTGTGCATTCGAGATTTGCATGAAACGAGTGGCACATTTGATTTTTTCAGTTTTTAGACATCCGTTACTTTGAGTTTTCGGGTAAGGAAAGGGAGAGGTTTTGTTCATTTTTCAATCATTATTCATGAACGAAGGACATCATGGCGGTCAATTATCTACTCCCTTCATTTAAGTCGATTGATTTTTTTCTAGTCAAAGGTGTTTATGTTTAATCAAATTTATAAAAAAGTTAACAATATTTACAACATCAAATTAGTTTTATTAAATTTAATATTAAATATATTTTGATAATATGTTTGTTTTGTATTGAAAAGTTTCTATATTTTTATAAATTTGATCAAATGTATGACAAAAAAGTCAAATAGTCAAATGATTTATAATATGAAACAGAGGAAGCTTTTAGCTTTATTAGGGTATTTAGCACTTCATTTTTGGACCATATTACTTAGCATTCTAGTAGACTGATGATGGAACTTGCAAGTAGCGGTCACGAGAGTTGATATGCATCTGGCACATTTCAACCTCAAATTTGTAGGATTTGAATCCCATGAAAGAACTTTCCTATTTGATCAGTTGGTATAAATGGCTGGGACGTCAATAATCGTATGTAATTCTATGGAACGGAGAAAGACATGGAGTCTTAACCGCCAGCATCACAAATAGTACTTGGGCTAGCCGGCCCAGTTTAAGGCTAACTCCACCATTGATATGAAATTCCTTCCTTTCATATCTAGCTTTTTTTTATTCCTATGAAATGGCTCGAGATAGGAACCTTGGAGAAAATTTAACATGAGCTTCTATCTCTCTCCTCAAATTCCTGCTCTATTCTTATGATATGGAAATATGCATGTTTTCATTCTCTTCTTTGCAGTTTTCATTGTAGAGAAACATTTCTATTAAATTTATCTTTTTTTATGATATAGGAGTATAATTTATGCATTCCAAAGGACCTGCACTATTCTTATGATATGTAAATATGCTTGTTCATTTTCTTTTTGCAGTTTTCATTTTAGAAAAACATTTCTATTAAATTTCTTTGTTTTTTCTTATGATATAATACTATCTCCGTTTTTAAATATATAACGCCTTTGATTTTTTTAAAAAATATTTGACTATTCATCTTATTTAAATTTTTTGTGCAAATATAAAAATATTTAAGTCATGTTTAAAAAACATAATGTTTGTGCAAATATAAAAAAATTTAAGTCATACCTAAAAAACATTTGATGATAAATCAAGTTATAACAAAATAAATAATAATTACATAAATTTTTTAATAGGGTGAATGATCGAACGTATCTTAAAAATTTATCAACGATATATATTTAAAACAGAAGGAGTATAATTTATGCCCCTAAGTCGTAAGGAATTTAATATATCAACTAATACATTCATGTAGATATTTTTCCTTTTTGGCAATGATATCTTGCGTAATTCAGGACCCAGGAATACGCCGAGTACCTGCTTCACATGCATGTACGTACTCTATGAAAGCGAGCAAGCATATCTCTTAATTCTCTTGTGCTAACCACTGTAGCTTAAGATGTTTATCACTAGTCTTTATTAAGCCGAGTTGACGTGTAAAGGCTAACCATATTCATTAATTCATGGATTATTTAACCACGTGATTAGGTCTCACACGAATATTTAGAACCTTTTTTTTTACCTCAGGAATTTCAATTGACCGAACGATTACTCTATATACAAGAGCCAATACCTAATGTTATAGTATTAGCTTAAAAATAGGTAAATCATTAGCTTAAATTTATCATTCTGAAGCAGCCTTTAAGATTGTATGAGACCGGTTTTGTACTTTCGTAAGAAGCTTGACAAAGTTCCATGATTTCATCGGCGCAGCATTATTAGCTGGTATTTTGTCCTCTTGTAATTCTTTTCTCAGTACATGACCATCCATACCCTCATGTCTACTCCATTTTGAATAGCATATTAACATGCAGTCATGTACACAATAGTACAATACAGCTAGATGTGTACAATGACAATTCTAAACACTAGAGTACTACCATGATTGCTTAGAAACGACCAAAACAAAGGCAGCTGAACCCCGATCATCGACTAACTTGCCATCAACAATAATCAACTAAATTTTCTCCCCAATCAAGGCATGATAGTCTGCTTTCTTCCTGGCAATTTTGTCTGCCATCTTCCTTCAGCTTCTGTCATGAATATTATACATAAAGCATTTTCCTACAAATGTGTAAACATTTTTTTATATAAAAGATTGATTGGATGGTGCAGATCAACTAGACTTTCAGGATGATAGTTCACATCTCACACAAGGAAGAATAAGTTGGTACTTTTTGAGTTATACCTAATAAGCCGTAAAAAATGAAGAAAGAAACTTAAAAATAATTTATATGTAAACTTTTTTTACTTCCTTCGTTTTTTAATATACGACACTGTTGATTTTTTAACGAATATTTGTTTAAAAATTTTATGTAAATATAAAAATTTAAGTCATATTTAAAGAATATTTGATGATAAATTAAGTCCCATTAAAATAAATAATATTTGATGATAAATTAAGTCTCATTAAAATAAATAAATGATATACGTAAATTTTTAAATAAGACGAATGGTTAAACATATTAAAAATCAATGAGGTCCTATATGAAAAATGAAAGGAGTATTTATATTGTTTAATAAACTAGTGCTGAAAAATATAATATAAAAGCAAAATACCAAAATCAAATTAACGTTTTAAAATTTAAATTTTGGTTGGGGCTGATAAGCCACCAAGCAGACGATGATATACTTGTGAAACATTTTTGTTTTCTTTTAATTAATGCAGTCTATGGCCGGTGATCGGATTGAACAGTCTTTATTTAAGGCATCCCCTGTTTCAACTCCAAGAAGAACTTGCTGCCATGAGCTGCACCCTAATTTTGTTTGGCAACTGGGGCCGTTCCAATTCTTACATGTGGATTGCACAATCTCTCTCATTTCGTGCATCAGTGCTTGTCATCTCATTGCTTGATGTTGTGTTGCCACCTAACTCATTAGCATAAAGAAAATGATGAACAGAAGCTTAGAATATCCTCCCCACTATTGGAGCATTACTTGATGCCATTGCCATGTACTCCATAACTGCACCAATGCAAATACAGAGAAAATAAATACCCTGTTTCATCATAGAGAAAATAAATTTTGTCTATGGCCAAAAGTTACCGTCAGCTATGATTTGCAAGATACCAAAATTTGGTACACCCTCTAAATGTTTGCTGTCTCTTTACAAGAACTCTCTGTGTTACTTGGCATAGATATTGAGTTTCTTGGCACTGTAGGGATGTACTAATCGTTAATGATTGATCATTATATATAGTTCATATATCAAACGAATGAGCATTAATTGGTCGTTATTACGAACCCTCGCGCTAATCAATATCTCAGATGCAACTTAGATCTCATGATGGATTGGTGGAGCCGCAGCTGCAGTGGATGTAGCTCTCAGCTTGCAGGACCAGTACTACTACTGCCTCTGTGCTGGTTCACTGATCCTTTTAAGAATGTTGAGCTAGTTCATCTTGGCAAGCAACAACTTCATCTTCATGCACTTGCATTACTTGCATTGTGTTATGATCTTTTGTCTTTTTGGCAAGCTTGTTGGTACGAAGGTGACCACCCTGTCCGGTGCGTGTATCATCACCATTCCATTGAATCCATGTATGATGTGAAGTCAACTTAAGCTCAAAAAGAAAAGGTAATTTGGACATGCTTATGTTTGATGAGATGTCTTGTTTGCAAGTGGGCCACCTTCATGTCAAGATATTACTGTGTAAATGGCAAGATTCCCAGTATTATGGTAGAGAAAGTTTGCTTCAAATGAAGTTGAATGTTCCGATGATTTTCGAAGAAATTGTTGGATTCCCTTTGCGCCGCGTTTGGATTGGAACGAGGGGAATTTCTTCCGTCTTTAATTGCGGGAATTGAACCTTTTTTTCCTATGAAATCTTTTCAATACTTCACCAAGCATTACCCTAAAAGAAAGATGCAACTGTTACAAAATCATCATGATGCCTATTTGATCTCATCAAAGGCTCATCTAAAAGCACTTGTAACAGCCATATAATTGAGCATTTGTATCACATAAATAGCCACATTTAGAGGCATAATTCTCTCTTAAATCCTAGGAGAATCCTAGGCTTGTACGCATACAAATCTTCACTATAAAAGGGGACATATTGAGATCAATAAAATATGGTGAAACTTTCTCTTTTCATTGTTCATCTTTTCGCTTCACAACACGTTATCCGCACGCTCTACCAAGCTAGAGTAGTGAAGAGACTCACCGGCACGTGCAGGATAAGAATGGCTCGTCTTCTCACTGCTGACTCCTCCCTTCCACGTAATCTATATGCACGCCACCTTCGTCGTCTCTTGCAGCAGCTTGAGAAGATCCTCCGGGCTCCGACACGCCGTCCTCGACGTGGCAGGGGCCGTGGTGCTGGCATTGCCGGTCGTGGTCCTCCGTCTCCTCCTCCTGGCTTCGCCAGATGTGGAGCACGACGCCGCGACGACGACGTCGTTTCCCGCAGGAACACGGGAGCCGACAGCACCGTCTCGAGCACCCTCATGACTCATCGAGGGTCTCCAATGATGTCGGACATGTGCACAGCACCAGAACGAATTCTGGTGGAGGCACCGCACCACTGTGAGTCCCATGGGTAGACTGCACGGGTACGGAAGCAGCAGGAGATGCCCGATATGGTGACGACTTTTTGCCCGAACCATGGTTGGACACATCATCTTCGCCGCGTTATTTCTCCACCACCATCGCCGGACTATACACCGAAGACGCCGCTGCACACACCAACACCAGCCAATCCGTCGGAGTTCCTCCTTAGAGGAACCCTCACCGCACGCCGTGGAGCCCCGCCATTCTACATGGCAGCAGGGGTCGACGACGAAAGCTTCGCCCCCAATCCCTCCGTTCCCCGAACCACGCCGCATCATCAAGACCTGGATTGTCCCGGCCAAGACTAGTGGTGGCGGCAAGCCGAGCCATCCTCCACCCTCGGGTGAGAGGGAGGCTTGAGCAGAAGGGGGAAACGAGGTCCAGGGGGTGCCGGGCGACGGCGGCGTTCGGCGGCACCACGGCGTTGGAGGCGGCGGCGCACGCTGCACGCGCGCGCGCGGCGCGCCGGCCCTCCATGGCGAGGCGGCGCCGCGCCTCTCCGTTGGCGGCGGCGGCGGCGCCGCCCGGGGCTTCTCCATCGATGGCGGCGGCGCCCGCCCGCGCCTCCATCGACGGCGACGGCAGCGCCCGACCGGCCTCTCCATCGGTGGCGGTGCACCCGGATGGAGGCGGCGCGCCCGGCCATGACCGGGCGGTGGCGTGGAGGGGAGCTAGGGTTATTGCCCTAACCACACCCCTCCTCCCTTATGTCGGCGGGCCGGCCGCCCATTAGCCGCCACGCTAATGGGCGCCCTCCCGCGCCAGCCACAGGCCAGGCCTCGCCCACACCACCCTCGTGGACCTACAGTGGTGGTGGGCCAAAATACTCATTATTTCGGCCCACCACCCAAATTACCCAAATTATCCTAATATTTTTCTACATTTTTACGCTATAACTAGTTGACCTTCGGTCATTTTCATTTTAGCAAATAAGCAGAGACTTTACATTTGTCATCAGTACTTTGTAACTCTCTGTCATTGTAAATACATATGGGTTTGTTTCAGCATTTCTATGTCCTTTGTTATACATTTACTTTGCAAATTTACTCTTCTCGCCCTACTTTATTTTATATTGCAAATGTGCCATAATTTCTCAAAATTTTGGCTACATAGGTGAGATGACAACCAAAGAGTTCGATATTCTCGCTCTCGATGGTTCCAATTTCCCTACTTGGGTGATGGATGTCAAAGTCAATCTGTCGACTAATGGACTATACAGATGTATAGATGAAACAGCAGATGGAGGTGTCCCCCCCTCAAACATTCCAAATTCTTCGCCTTAAAAGTTATAAGGAATCATATCCATCAGGATTTAAAAATGGAGTACATGTATGAGGAGGACCCACGCGCTTTGTGGACTGCTCCTAAAAATCGATATGAACAACATAAAGCTATCCTCCTCCCGGAGGCAACGCATGAGTGGAACCACTTACGTCTACAGGATTTCAAAATTGTAGACGAGTTCAACCATGTTGTTCATAAGATATGCTCTAAGCTCCGGTTTTGTGAGAAAGAACCTTCTGAAGAGGAGAAAATTGAGAATACTCTGTCTACAATGCTCCCATCAGAACGGATCATCACTCAACAATACCGTGAGAAGAATTTCACTGTCTACTCTTCACTCATTCAGACATTGAAACAGGCAGAAAAGAACCATGAGCTCACTATATGGAACTCAAACCAGCGTCCTTTGGGCACTGCACCATTGCCTGAAATACATGCGAATGAGAAGAAACAAGTTCCAAATGGGAACATATAGACAAGAAATTCCTCAGGAAAGGGTAAACGCAAGAGAGTCAAAAAACAACGTGGGAACACTAAAAAGGGAAAAGGCAATTCTAAGCATAATGTAGTGGCAACAAAACCACCTGCTACAGGTGTGGCTGCTACAATCATATTGCTAAGAAATGCAGGACCCCTAAACATCTTGTTGATTTATACATGAAGTCTGTGGGTCGTACACAGAGCAACCAGAAGCACGAAGCACACTTCGCCTCTCAAGTGCTGGAGACTGGAGCTATGGACCCCATTCCTAAAGGAGCGGGACCAAGCAAAACCAAGACTCCGCCAAATAAAGAGGAAGGCTCTTTGGACATCGACGGCATGCTCGTGGAATATGCTTCCAACGATATTTATGGAGATCTTAATTAGTCGTTGTCGGTGATATGGGCCTGGGGGTATGTCGGGGGCGTGGCATTTAAGAAAAAGGAAAGCGCCCTTGTCCATCAAGGAACGCCGAAGTTATGCCCTGAAAGGCTAGGCGAGTCTCGGCCACGGGCGGCCACGTGGCCGCCCCAGAAGGGGCCGGCCTGGAGGCTGCCCGGAGGCCTCCGTACTCCCGGTCGGCGGGGTCCGGGATCACCCGGACCCCCAGTCTGTGGGGTCCGGGATCACCCGAACCCCCATCCTTCATCCCGCACCTCTCCGAGAGAGGGGCGAATCCAACTACCAACCAACACATTTAATTCTCAAATGAAGAAAAGCTGAGCGCCAGCCCCGCCGCATTCAATGCGATGTGAGGCGCAGCTGTCAGTTGCTCTCATCATCACCCCTTTTTGCCTATCATCATGCAAAGGGGGCTAAAAGTCTTTGACTAAGACCGTGGTATGACCGCGCGCCCACTCCGCGCATGCCCCCCTCACGTCCTGTCCAGTCGCATTTAATGTCTTGGGCAGCTGCGTGGGAAAGAGAGTGCGAGCACAGGAGGCACAGCGCCAGTGCCTACCCGCGAGATGGGTCTCTGACCAGTGGGTCCCGTTGGACCGGTAGGCAGACCATCATCACGTCAGTGGCACGGCTACCACGACGACCACTCCTTTTTCGCTTTCCATGACGCAGCAAACAGAAAGGAGTAGGAATGGAATGGCTTCTTCGACAAGACAAGGCAAAAACCACCCCTATGTGGAGTGAAGTAGGGAAAGGGTAGGACTACTGTGGTGCTCCCTTACACTATAAAAGGAGACCCAAGTCCATCATAAAAGGGTCTCCGTTCTGAAAAGATAGGTTCAGCTTCCTGAGATAGAACAGAAGGTTCTGTCCCTCCAGCTAACCCGCAGAAATCTCTCATCCACCACTGAGTCTAAGGGAGAGGAACATTCTCATTGTTCTTGGCAACTTGCCCCATATACTACACACAAACAGCAGTAGGGTATTACACCTCGCCGGTGGCCCGAACCTGTATAAACCCCCGCCTCATCTGCGTTACTCCCTCTTTTTTCTACGAGTTTGAACCAGGATACACCGCTCCCTGTGCCGAACCAAAAAAAGGGGGTTCCCAGGATCCTCGCGTGTCGATCTACGACATCGACAGTCGTCATTACTCTAATGTTTAATTTTTGCAAAAGTAACCGTTGTAATAAAGACATGATGTTGCTACCCCTATTTACAATTGCAATAATCGCAAATGCTATCTTAATATATTCCTATGTGATTTTCTATATTTTGTTCTCATGAAATTACATTATACATTATATAGATTATTACGGGAATCAATCCGGTAGGGCCACTATCATACTTCCAATGGGTACACAAATAAACATCGAGGAGGCATTATTGTATTCCGATTCAACACGTACCCTACTAAGTTATAGAGATATTCAAAAAAATGGTCTTCATGTGGAAACATATGAAGAAAACAATGAGGAGTTTCTCCTCTTGACCAAAGATACTGGATATGGTAAGCAAACAATTGAAAAGGTGCCTTCTCTCCCGTCTGGATTGTACTACACATACATCAAACATATACCATATGTTGCATACAAAGTGATTTTTCAAAATATGGATGCATTTAAAACTTGGCATGATCGTCTTGGCCATGCCGGCATCGGAATGATGAGAAAAATCATGAGCAATTCAAGTGGACATGGTATGAGCAATAGAAAATTCTCATAATCCTCAGATTTTGTGTGCACCTCATGTGCAACTCAACTGGGAAATTAATTTTGAGACCCTCACATCTTAAAATAATGGCTGAACCACTAAAGTTTCTTGAACGCATTCAAGAAAACATTTGTGGTCCTATTCAACCATTGTCTGGACCATTTAGGTATTTCATGGTTCTAATAGACGCATCCACAAGATGGTCCCATGTGTGTCTCTTATCGAAACGGAACCATGCCTTTGCAAAATTGATTGCACAAGTCATCAGACTTAGAGCAAGTCAACCTGAACACCTGATAAAATCAATCAGATTAGACAACGCTGCATAATTTTCTTCCAAAGCTTTCAATAATTATTGTATGGCTTTAGGAATTGAAGTTCAACATTCTGTATCGTATGTTCACACACAGAATGGTTTAGCCGAATCTCTTATCAAGAGAATAAAACTCATAGCCAAACCATTATTACAAAATTGTAACCTCCCAACCTCATGTTGGGGTCACGCAGTCCTACACGCTGGTGACTTAGTACAATTGCGCCCAACTGCATACCATACAACCTTCCTACTGCAATTAGTTCGTGGTGATCCTCCTAGTATTTTCCATCTACGGAAATTTGGTTGCGCTGTATACGTACCAATCTCACCACCAAAGCGTACATCAATGGGCCCTCACAGGAAAATAGGGATCTACGTGAGATATTTATCTCCCTCGATTATTAAATGCCTGGAGCCCCTTACATGGGATTTACTCACGGCCCGGTACGCTGATTGTATCTTCAATGAAGAACATTTTTCGGCATTAGGGGGAGAATTTAAGTATCGCACTGAATGCCCGGAAATAAATTGGGATGCCATAGACACCCTAAAGGAGGATCCTCGTACCACAGAATCTGACCTTCAGGTTAAAAGGATCATTGATTTGTAGATTGCTGCAAACAATTTGCCAGACTCATTTACTGTGAGTAAAAGTGTCACAAAATCATACATTCCTGCAAGGAATATGCCAGAAAGAATAGAGGTACCAAATAAAACTATTCAACTCCCTTCCTCAAAAGAAAGTGGGAGAAGTACGGCAAATCCTCGCAAGCGCACGAGGAAACAGAGGAAAGAATCCTCTGACACAGTAAATGAAACTCAACCTCAAGTTGAGAGACACCAAGTGAATTCACCCAATTCACTTCCCACATCAACAGTGCACTCAATTTCTGATGATGGGACATTGGAACGCCCCGACGCGGTCATATTGGGAAATACTGAGCCGTCAACTGGGGTAAATAAAATATCCGTAAACTATGTTGAGTCTGGAGAATCATTCAACCGAAAGACTACAATTGTCGACATATACTTTGCCTCATCAGTTGCAAAAATCATCCAAAATAATCCAGATCCAAAATCCATGGTGGAGTGAAAAAGCACTCGGACTGGAACAAATGGAAGGAAGCAATTGAAGCAGAGTTAGCCTCCCTCAATAAAAGAGAGGTATTCTCACAAGTAATACCTACACCTCCAAAAACCTTCCCGTGGGTTTTAAATGGGTTTTCATCCGGAAGCGGAATGAGAAAATGTGGTGGTGAGATATAAAGCGAGGCTTGTAGCACAAGGGTTCACGCAGAGACCCGGCATTGATTTCAATGAAACATATTCTCCAGTCATGAGCGGAATTACGTTCCGATATTTGATATCACTGGCAATACAAAAGCGTCTATCTATGCAGTTGATGGATGTCATGACAGCATATTTATATGGGTCACTAGATTCGGACATATATATGAAGGTCCCCGATGGGATCTCTATACCGAATGAAAGCGCAAATCGAAAAATGTATTATGTAAATCTCAAAAGATCACTCTATGGTCTCAAACAGCTTGGGTAGAATGTGGTACAACCGACCGAGTGAGTACCTTCTACGTAAAGGTTACTTCAACAATGATGATTGCCCATGCATATTCATCAAAAGATCCTCCACAGGATTTTGCATTATATCAGTGTATGTAGATAATTTGAATATCATTGACCACACACAAGATATTAATGAAGCCCGCCACCATCTTAAGGCGGAATTTGAAATGAAGGATTTGGGTAAAACCAGATTTTGCTTAGGTTTGCAAATCGAGCACCTTCATTTAGGAATTTTTATGCATCAATCTGTCTATATTCAGAAATTATTGGAGAAATTCAATATGGACAAAACACATCCAAATAAAACTCCCATGGTTGTTCGATCTCTCGATAAAGAAAAGGACATTTTCCGACCACGGGAGGAAGGAGAGGAGATATTAGGACCAGAATATCCCTATCTTAGTCTCATTGGAGCACTTATGTATCTTGCAAATAGTACCATGCCAGATATTGCATTTGCGGTAAATCTATTGGCAAGACATAGTGCTGCCCCAACTAAGTGTCATCGGACCGGAGGAAAACAAATCCTCAGGTACCTAAATGGCACTAAGAATCTTGGCTTGTTCTTTCAGAAAACTGTTGATCCTAGCTTGGTTGGGAACACTGATGCTAGCTATATGTTTGATCCCCACAACGCCAGATCACTAACATGTTTTGTATTCCTCCATGGAGGAACAACTATATCGTGGAAGTCATCTAAACAAACATTAGTGGCTACCTCCACAAATCATTCTGAAATCATCGCACTGTTTGAGGCATCACGTGAATGTGTGTGGCTTCACAGGATGATAAACCACATTGAACAATCTTGTGGTATTGGTTCCTCAAAATCACCTACCATTATCTATGAAGACAATGTTGCTTGTATTACGCGGATGCAAACAGGCTATATTAAGAGCAATATCACCAAGCATATTGCCCTTAAGTTGTTTTATCCCCATGAGCTTCAGCAAAATGGAGAAATAAACATCTTACCGATAAAGTCTTGCAATAATATGGCAGATCTCTTCACAAAATCCCTACCCACTTCCTCGTTCGAGAGATGTGTTAAGGGAATTGGTATGAGACTACTCAGAAACTTGCAAGCTTCAGGGGGAGACTCTCTGAATGATGGACCCTGTTAAAACGCTTCACATTGTACTCTTTTTCCTTTTATGAGTTTTTACCATCCGGGTTTTCTCATATAGTTTTTAATAAGACAATGATAGATGCAAGTTTATGTCTTATCTCATGTTTTCTCCCACAGGAGTTTTTCTAGAGATAAAACACGATATGGATTACTCCTTTAACTTTGCAGGTTGATAGAGCAATCACCAGTTATATTATTCTTCTTTTTTTCCGTAGGGTTTTTCGAAGGACTTAAAGAACAAGTTGATCTCAACATGGACTCAATCAAAAGGGAGAGTGTTACAAAATCATCATGAGGCCTATTTGATCTCATCAAAGGCTCATCTAAGAGCACTTGTAATAGCCATATAATTGAGCATTTGTATCACATAAATAGCCATATTTAGAGGCATAATTCTCCCTTAAATCTTAGAAGAATTCTAGGCTTATACACATACAAATTCTTCCTATAAAACGGGACATATTAAGATCAATAAAATATGGTGAAACTTTTCCTTTTCATTATTCATCTTTCCACTTCACAACAGCAATCACGTAGTATGTGGTAGTACATATTAACAGGCAGACTTTTTTTTCCTGTTGGTTGTCAACATTATTGTTCTGATGCTGTCGACCGCAAATTAATCAATTTATTGCTTTTCTTGAAGACTAAAATTAGGACGCAAAACAATCCAATTGCTCATTATGATGCTGGTTGAAAACCCCTGTTTGCGCAACTAACCCATAGCGTATATGTTATCCCAATCGGTGTTAGGATGAGTGTCTACATCCATTACCAAGTAAAAAGGATCATACCCCAATTGGATACAGGTAAAATAAAGGAAATATTACTGACCGAATAAGCAATGCAATTAAGCAAAATATAATTGCAACAAGCTTTAATTAGAGTTTATCTCACCATTTATAATTCCTGTTATTTTCTTGCAGTGGCATTGCTAGCTCATCATCAGTGCAATGGCTGTAGTGCTGTACTTGGCTTGTGTAAAGCGCCGAAATGCAACTATGATCCTTTTTTTTCTTACAGACAACAGAAGCTTTGTCTCCTCGCCGTGCCGGTCTGCCCCCTCTTTTCCACTTGTGCATGCATGTACTAGAAAAGATGAAATCATGGAACAATATTGTACAATTAAACTTAAAACAGGTACTATAACCCTCTAATCGCTTGCTCCAAAATACAACATAAACTAATATGGTGAGATAAAGAAGAAAAAAAAGAGAATGAGAAGAAGTTACCCCTCATGCAAAAGCAACATCCACACAAACTTAAAAAAAAAGGTTAGACAAGCAAATAAAATAAAAATATTAGGGTTAATGTGCTAGAGCTAGTGTACAAATGATATTTTATACACAACATTTAGCTTAAGACTAAAAGTAGCAATTGTTTTTTTATAAAACTTGCTCTTATACTAACTTTACATTATTGTGCCTTTCTATCAAAAAAAAGGATAGGAGTATATTCAATGTACAAAAGTTCCTGAAAGAATATCATTAGCCTAGAATTCAGCAAAGCGACACCACGAAACTCCTACATTTATTCGAAATGGCCTTTTCAAATTTGCCTCGCTTCTGCAGATCAATGATTCGAAGAGGAGAATTTCTCACGAACTTTTCCTTGGGATTTCCCTTTCGTCGTTTCTTTCTTGCAGAGGTCGTAGTGGCAATGTGTGTGCACACACACTCTCTCCTCTACTTTCCGGGTGATTGTCTCCGCGATACCAACGCTAGCTTTCGGCTATCTCCTCCTCACCTCATGAAGGTAACAGATGAAATGATCAGTGCGCATTGCCCCACGGAAAAGCTAGAGGAATCGAAAAAAATTCTATAAAAATTACCACCTTCATCTTCATTTTTTAATATATTTTTTAAATATAGGGACCACTCTTTATCATCAAATAGTTTTTAAGCTTGGCTTAATTTTTTTTATATCTGTAAGTTTTTTTAATAAAACGAATAAACAAAAGTGTGTTTAAAAAATAAAATGGCTTTATATATTAAAAAACGGAGGTACTATTTTTAGCTTCTGAGAAGGGAATGAAATCGATCTAGTGAGTAAGCTAGCTAGAAATCGATCTATTGATAATTGATCGATTCGTACTACTTGATTAGGACTTTGGAGTTAATGTAGGTTTTGATGCTCTGTGTTGCTGCACAGTGCACTAGTGGAAGCAGGCACAGTGGCGTCTCTGTGATTAGCACGTTGATGACATGGCACCTACTGCGTGTGTGCCTGGCTGCCTTTGATTTGTTATTGGCCAGTGGTAATCAGTGAATGATGGGGTTGCTTTGGACTGAATATGATGCTTAATTAATTTGGTGTAGAACAATTAATTAAGCAAGCCCAGTTGACATCTCAGTTGGTGCATGTAATGTACTCTAGTATACTTTGTGTGCTTAATTAGTACTAGCCCAGTTGAATTTATTCTGGTTTAAGCATGCAAAAACAAAAACCAAGGGTCCTTGAATTTGAGCACAGAAATCGAAATTTCACTATATGCCTCGTTCTTTTATTGTGGATTATCATGGACACGATTTGCAAACTTTTGGACTGTGCCGTTTTTTAAGATACCTTTTTAAACATTTAATTTTTCAATTTTTAAATAGTTAATCCATTCATTTGCACGCTCAAATATTATCACAAAATCAGATGTGCATCATTCATTCTAGACAAAAGAACTGAGCATATAGCGAAATTTTCATACTAGCTAGCCGTGTTAAATATATAATTGGATGAAATGACACTAACCCCACGTTGTGGAATTTCAGCTAAGTAGCAGCTTGCGTATTTTTCTTTGATTCGCGTGACAAAAAGGCACTACCTTACCAACCCCTCACGGTGTGGTAATGTTGATTCGGCATACCAATCTATTATTTAGAACCACGTGAAAAAAGTTATGTGTGACAAAACAACGCTGTTCTCATTGTACGAGGTAACATATGGTAATGTTGTTTTTTTTACGTCAGACGAGTTGGTGTGACAAAAAATTTAAATTTAAAAAATTAAGTTTTAAGAGGATTTATTTTTAAAATAAAATTTTTTAGAAAATAACAAAAATCCGCAGCTTGCAACCTTGATGACCATAAATCAGCATAAATCGTAATTACTAGATGGTTGGTTGTTAAGAGTAGCTGGAACAGATGATTAGATGCAACAATAAGCATGTAATCCGACAAAATCAACCGATCATTTGCGACCTTTTGCGTCGTAACAGACAGTGTGAATTGGCCAGGGGTCAATCGGCGGCGGGTTAGTGCGTCCAAATCTCCGTTATAAAATAGTCATGAGAAATCAATACTGTTTTTCATCCGTATCAACTGATGGTTTCGATCGGCCAAAAAGACATGAAGTGCTGGAGTTTGAAGGACGCTGGAGGGTGCCAACTCTGTCTTACTTGGTTCCGTCGTTACCTCCCGTGTCTAATCCACATCTAATTTGTTAACAATGTTTTTTCAGAGTACATCAAGTTGGTAATTAAGTTTCCTAGGTCCTGTTTGGATCAAGGGGCTAATTTGTAGCCTATCACCTTTTAGCCCCAATTAGCCCTCAATGATCCAAACAGGAGGGCTAATTTGGGGTTAAAATGAATTAGCCCTCCAAAAAATTAGCTCCTCCAAGGAGTGTTAATTTAGGCTAATTTGGTGTGGGTCCCACCAATTTTGTGTGTTGCCTCTCACTCCACCGAAAAAATCGCGTTGCTCATCTCATCGCGCGGCTCCTTCCTCTCCTACCGCGCCGCCGTGCGCCTCTCCCACCGCATCGGTAAGGATGGGAATGGTTAGCATATGGATCGAACCTAAACCATTTTTAATAAGTTCGTTGATCCATGGTTCAATAGGATAAATCCATCATGAGTCTATTATATTAATAGGTTATGCATGGATATCCAAATGGATCAGCTACATTACTATTAGAAAAACTCATATTATATATATATATGTAAAACTCGGGTCTAAAATTTTTAAACTCGCGTTCACATTATAAAAACTTATTAGATTCAGTTGAATTTTGTAGAAATGATTCA
This sequence comes from Oryza australiensis, assembly GCA_019925245.2. NCBI lineage: Eukaryota > Viridiplantae > Streptophyta > Magnoliopsida > Poales > Poaceae > Oryza > Oryza australiensis. The sequence continues at coordinate 20,276,253 of JAIFGZ020000222.1, read as the reverse complement.
TTGTACCGAGAAGCAACTTTGTACAAATTTTGAGCTATTTATCTATGCGGGGCCCACGATGCATTATCGACCAAAAATTCTAGTTAAATGTGTGTAAAATCCGGACCCAAAATTTTTAAACTCGCATTCACATTATAAAAACTTATCGATTCAGTTAAATTTTGTACGAATAATTTATTATACGAGAGAAGCAATTTTGTACAAATTTTGAGCTATTTATATATGCGGGGCCCACTATCCATTACTAAGACCCAAAAATTTTAGTTTAATGTGTGTAAAACTCAGACCCAAAATTCTTAAACTTGTGTTCACATTATAAAAAACTTATCAGATTCAGTTGAATTTTGTAGGAATGATTTATTATATAGAGAAACATGATGCATTACTAAAACCCAAAAATTATAGTTAAATGTGTAAAAAATTTGGACCCAAATTTTTTTAAACTCGTGTTCATACTATGAAAACTTGTTAATTTCTTGTTAATTTAGTTAATTTTTTAGGAACAAATTATTATATAGAGAATCAATTTTGTATAAATTTTAAGGATATTTATACATGTGAAGTCATTTTGGATCGAACCTTTTAAACCTAGGTTTTATTGGTTTGATCCGTTTGATCCATTTGTATTTTTGGAACAATCCTAAATATCCATTGGAGCAAATTTATGGATAGGTTTAATGGATAAAAGGATCGAACCTAACCATTCCCATCCCTACGCACCGGCGTCCATCCGCCGCCCCCCCCTCCTCCCCGCCCGCGCCCTCTTCTCCCCCGCGCGCGGCGCCCATCCGCCGTCGCCCTCCCTTCCTCCCCGCGCCGTTGTCCCCTCATCTCCCACGCATCGACGCCTATTCCGCCGCGGCCCTCTCCTCCTCCCCGCGCCGTCGTCCCTTCATCTCCCACCACGCCGATGCCTATTCGCCACCGCCCCTCCTCCTCCCCGCGCGCCGTCCCTCATCTCCTACCGCGCCGCCGCCCCCGCCGCCGCTCCCTCCTCCCCCGTCGCGCGCCCCTTCTCTCCGCCGCCACCGCCATGACCGACGCAGCGGTAGGCCGTCGCGGTGGGCCTCCGTGCCACGCTCGACCACCTCCTTCTCCGTGTCGTTGTCACCGCCACGACCGATGCAGCAACGATGCCGATGAGGCCGGCTCGAAGGAAGCTAGCGCCGGCTCGTCACTGGCCGAGATGGGTGCGCTCGTGCTGTCCACCACCGAGCCCTCGCCAAGGCGGGGCTAACACACGCCGCCTTCTCTTGGGGTCGTCGGCCTCCTCTCTTACTTTACTCTCGTTTAGTTCGTTGAGGCATTTCATCAAACGAGTTCAGGGCCGGTTGTTGCTGCTGCTCTTGTCTCCTTTAGGTGACACAGAAGGAGATCACCACGCACGAGCAGTAGTTGAACCAATAATTGATTAGGGCATATGCATTGAAGACAAATTAGCCCATGGATCCAAACTACTCATGGGGCTAATTTTTAGAAGGCTAATTTGAGAGCTAATTTTTAGTCTTCAAATTAGCCCATGGCTAATTATCCAAACAGGACCCTAGAATTGAAATTGGCTGATGCATGTTCCATTTGATATGGCAAATGCTTTTATTTCTCGTGTCAACTGTTATTTACGTTTGAAAAAAAAAACTAAATTTCCAGTTGAATGGACTCATTGAGATATCCTCTTCTAACTAGTTTTTTCCGGTTATTTTGAATTCGGTCCTATTTTCGGGTATTTTAAATTCGGTCCCATTGTTTTGTCTGTAGTTAATTTACAATGTAATGCTTTATTAATGAATAAAAATATAATTTATGAGTAAAACTTTTATATAAAGTCCTAGCAAAATAATCGATGATAAAAACATTAAAATCACCTATAAAAAAATTCTTAAATTTTGATAGTGGCTAATAAGTTAAACAGGAAATGATAGAATATAACAATTTAAAAATAAATCTAACGTATAATTTGGTATCTCTGGATATCTGACATACTAATAAATACTAAATTTTATATTAAAAAATAGCTACCCTAAATCACTCTCTATTGGTAAGACACGCATGAAAGATTCACGTAGGTTACTGCTAAGGGTAGGCCCAATGTAATCCAGGGATATTCAACCCGACATTTTTTATAAAACAAAAAAGGTTTATATAGTATGTGATATGTATTGTATATGAAAAAACCAAAAAAATGATCATATTCAACCCAAGGAAGACCGTATTCGACACATAATATGTTTGCTACTTTTTATTATACCATTAGTGCTGAAGTACACGATATTATATATGCCAAATATTAGGTTTTTGGCCGTAAATGACAGGATCCTCCTGCTCCTCTGCTGACGTGTACAGAACATGCCAGCTTAGCATCCACGTCACGCAACTCCCCAATCCCACGTGGTCACCGCGACCTCTACACCATATGAGCCAACCATAAAAGCCCAAGCGGGCTCACGCTCACGCCTACGCCTCCAAAACTCCACCCCCACCCACACCATCGCGATGCCCACCGACGCCGCCGCCGCCGCCGCCACCTCGCCGTCGCCGCTCCTTCCTCCGGCCCCCCTGCCGCCACCCTCCGCCGGCGCCGTCGCCTCCTCCCTTCCCCCAACCCCTCCGCCTCCTCGACGTCGACGTCGTCCTCCTCCTCCTCCTCATCATCCTCATCCTCCAGCCTCTCCTTCCCGTTCGCTTCCTTCTCGCCGGCGCCCTCGCCGTTCCACCACCGCTTCCTCTCCCCGCTCCGCGCCTCCGCCGTGCCCTTCTCCTGGGAGCACCGCCCGGGCATCCCCAAGACACCCGCGCGCCAGCACCACCACCACCGTGGCGGCGGCGGGAAGATCTCCACGCTGCCTCCGCTGCCCCTCCCGCCGTCCCTCCTCTCCAGCAAGGTCGTCGCCGACGACGGCGCCGACTACCTTGTCGTCTCCGATGACGACGCGAAGGCCTCGAGTAGGCGGCGGCGGCGCAGGCGGAGGCAGCAGCGGCTGCCGGCACTGGCCGCCGCCCTGACGGACTGGCTCGCCGTGCTGAGCCTGTACCGTTCATGCACGAGGTCCGTCGACTGCCTGGCCGACGTCCGCCAGCCGCCGCCGCCGCCGACGCCGGAGGCGAAGGCCGGGTGAGAATTGAGATACGTCATACTACGTACGTATACTCAGTTTGGTCTGCGTGAATGGGTGGGCGCGATTAATTAAGAATGTGGTTTGCGGCGGGATTAATCAATAATCACGTCGATTTGTGCGACACTGTAATTAAGGTGGCTTTTTTCTTCTCGTATCGTATGTGTGCAAGTGCTTGCTCCAACATAATTAGTGGATTAATTCGACACGATTAGTACAGTAGGTTGCTAATGACTATCTGTATTGGTGCTGCTGCTGTTGCGATTGGTCAATTTTTCTTCTTCTTTTTTTTCTTTTTGAGAAATGTACTTTGGTCAGTTTGGTGGCTCATGCTATTACTACTCCATTCTGCTCCATGTGTGGTGTTACACTTTTATTGTTTACTCTGTTAGGTTTCTGATCATGTGGACTGTGATTAAGGTACATCTGCCACTGGATGGTGGGTTCACTGACTGTAATTTTCTCCTCGCATTCTAAAACAAACACTACAAGATGTATGTGTTTTCTTTACAAAGACATGCATTAATTAGATCACATTTTCTTTGATAATTAGTTCACATATTGGACCTACCAACGTAGATACTGCTTGGTTCTCGTATTACAATTCTAAACGATTTAAAAAAATAAGTTAGATTTTAAAGAATAATTATGGACATATTTTACTTGATCTATGCAATGAAAGTGATAAAAAAAACCCTCTTAATGTCGTCCGAAAATCAGGTGCTTTGGTTTTTCAGATTATAATATAAAGATTTGCCAAGCAGGACCTAGAGTTATTCACCAAGGATTATATCTAGGGCGAATTAAGAAAAAGAAATGTAAATATTTTTTAATTATATAACCAAACTATATATGACCAACAGTTCAGCTGAGATCTCTAACGAATGGAGTAGAAATGTCTATATATCTCCAATATTAAAAAATGATATCTGGATCCGATATATGTATATCCTCTGTTCTTGTTGTATTTTTTTTCCTTCTACATTTGGCCTCTGTTAATTATGCAAGCATTAGTTCAGGTTGGCTGATCAGCACATGCACTCGGCGGTTTGAAACAGGCTGCAGCGCTGCATAAATGGATAATTAATTTGTGCAAAAATTCCATCCACGTGCATATATGTATACTACCGAACTATGTGATGTTCCAATATTTTATAGTTTCCCCTTAATGTGACAATGTACGAATGAGCTTGTTGTCTTGACAGCATATTAATCAAATGGATGTCCAAATCTAGTCACCAAACATTCAAAACAATTACAAAAATGCAGTATCATGGCCCGGGTTATAAGCACAATTTACATACACCCTAAAATGCATATTCTAAAAACACTAGCTTTGTGTCTAGCTATGTACACTGGTACTGTTCAAACTAAATTTACCGCAAATTAATTAATTTTTTTTAAAAAAAATTGTCCTCAGTTAAGTTATTTTGAGTACATGCGCAATACATAAAAAGGTCAGAATGCCGTGCGCGCACACAAAGAATGGAAGGCAAGTAGTAGTGATATTTCGATGAAATTATATTTGCATAGTTTGACCGAGAGAATGTGCTGTACGTCACGCTTGTCTATCGGAGCCACTAATTTCAAGTTTCAAATCAAAATCTACAACAACTAACATGTTTACATTAACCTTCGAGTGTGACCAAAACTGTAATTTAAACCAAAAATATGATAAAACCGCCATACAAAGATAACTAGATAAGCATAAAAATGTTAGTAGACAAACTCATACAAACAAAAAAAACTAAACCAAATAAACAATTGTAATAAGACAATACTAAACTTCACAACAATCTTGAATAACTGACAAGTAGAAAAGATAAATAGTAACAAAAAAAAAACCGGTGTTTTCTACTGTGTCACTAATTTTGTTTTAAGCGGACGATTACATGCAAACCAAACCTCCTTTTTGTCAGGTGCATCGCAATCAATTAGTGAGTGCGAAGTTTAAGAGAGAAAAAAAAAGGTTGGCCAGTAGTACGATTAATGTCTCGATCAGACTATCAGCTTGCTAAGAGGTGCTGTCGGCTATTTACTCTAAAAGATATCATATTATATCAGACTATATATAATACTAAACTAATATTTTTTGTGCTATTTTTAAACTACTGTTTTTCTTTTCATCCTATTTTTTGCTATTTTTTAAACTACTGTTTTTCTTTTCATCCTATTTCTCTCTCGATGGTGGATTTGTCATGCTGCCTTAAAGCACGCGTGTAGCTGACGTTGGTTTAGTCGCCTATTAACGCTCTCTTCTCATCTCTTACGATTAAAAATTAACATAGAAGGCTTATATACCAGCTAAAAGAGTTACCTGGTCTAATCACTCAGCCTGATGTCCCAGAGTATACAAATTAATTAAGGTATTAAGCTAGCAACATGCATACTGAGCTGTAGCACGAAGCAGTAGATGCAGAGACAGGGAAGCGAGGAGGCGTTCGTTGGGTCACGCTCTTCGTCTTGACCACGAAAGAGGCTTCCATTCGCTGCTGCTGCTGGTACAACCGCATGCTAATTGGAGTAATCTAAAGGCATCTGTAAGAACTGTTCAGCTGGTCGGTGTTGAATTTGTGCTGAATTTCCTATGAAATTTTTGTGAGTTTCGTTTGAAACTCCAGCAATAGTAGTGCAGAGCTGGCCTAGCTAGGTGGTGAAGATGAACAGGGAGGGCTACGCATTTGTGCCACGTAAAGTCAAATCGCGATCAGGAAAGTAGGTTAGCAGCATCGGTGCAGGTGTGACACTGTTTCTACCAAATCGCTCTCAGATCTGCATGAGTAACCAAATTAATCGATCGGCGTCAGATCTGGGCAGATCGACTACTGATGGATAGCAACCTCTCTGACATCATGGTCTTCAGTAATTCAGGGAGTATACTACTGAATTGGATCAACCGGAAGAGGTAACTTGATGCTAAAGCTACTACCGATGAGCTACAGCTTCGTCAACCACGCATGCGTTATTTACCTTGGCCGAGGTGAAAGTGAATTCCTCGTTTGACTGTACCAAGGAGTTAATCCTGCTTGGAGTACAAGGGAATTCTTGGCAGAATGCAGATTATTCGCTAATCCAGTAGTCGACACTGGCTTCCAAAAGTCAGCGCAAAGTCTCTCTCTCTCTCTCTCTCTCTCTCTCTCTCTCTCTCTCAAGCTAGCAACCGTACATGCACATGTGCAATCGATCGATGAGCTTTGCTTGTTGCCGTCACGTCGGGCTGTCGCAGATTGATCCATGCTATGCTTGTCTGGATAAAAGCTTTTCAACGATGAACTGTGCAAATGTTTGCAAATGTCATGGCTGAATAATGCTGCCATGCCATGGCAGCCGGGGCCCGGGAAGGAAGAACTGCACCGACTGCGTTCTTGCGTCAGCGGCTTCAGATAATGATAATCACCAATAATCGGAGGAGCTGTTCATTTTATCAGAGCTCTGAAGACATGGCCAGTATACTTAATATGTGAGATTTTGTGTCATCAATTTGAGTAGCAGTATATAATATGTTTTGAGATTTGAGAGTTGACACTGTTCCTAATTCGTTTTTGTTAATCGAAGTGTAAGCTCGTGAGAGAGATCGATCGATCGATCGACCGATGGTTGCATTGGCAGTGTGTGCAAAGTCAAGAGTTGCTGCCAATTACAAGGGCAGGATCATCCAACACGCGTACGTGCGTCGACATGTACGGCGATTTGCTACTGCCTGGTCTCTGCGTGCACTTATCTGAACTTCTGAAGCAGCGTAGCGTTGTAAGGAGTAGCAAGGCGTCGTTTATCGTTTGTTTTCCTCGAGTTCTCTGAAGATTTTAGGTACGGTCAAGTGGGTCATGTAGTACAATCTGCTGGTGGCGTCAGTAGAGAGCAGAGCAGAGCAGGGCAGTAAATTGGCTACAGGTTATATGGGCCGGCATAGTTCTACTACTACTTCTATCTGTCTAACTGAACGGCTGTTTGTCTGCAGCAAATTATTCAGGGTTCAGGTATAAGATGGGGGCAATAATTCGATGAATAATCCAGTTTGGCCAAAACCAATATATTAGCTCAATGCCAATTTACAAACTAATAAATGGAAACCGGTTTATTGTTGCTCTTGTCAATTTTTTTATTACACGACGGACACATATGCACATACACTACTGTACACACAATATCATAGTCATATTCAGCAAATACGTCTTCTAACATATATTTATTTTAAAAGACGAAAATTAACGACACATATATGATTCGTATATTACCAAACATGCATTCAGCAAAGCTAGTATAAAGAAACCAACAGGATGGATCACGTACAGGTGCCAATCACGAGCGCCATCGCCAAATAAAACTGCGCTTAATTCTACAGGTGCGTACTGTAGCTACTCTCCCAGCTACACATTCATTCGCGTAGGTGTGCTGTGCAACCTCGCACACGTACATGGCTTGCTCGATTGACGATGCTGTTGCGTGCGGCCACGATAAGAAAATGCACGGATGGATGCATACGCATGCTGCATCTGTGATTCGACCGACCAGATCATCGAGGATGGATCATGGATATGTCATCATCCGAATCGATCCCCACATGCATGTAGTTATTTTTTCGGTTATAAGATGGAAATGAACGTACATAAATCACTACATACATAACATCATATGCATTCTGAAATATATCCCTTAACATTTAAAAACCAACGGGCACGTTTCTAATTTGACTAAAACTCTGTTTAAAGACCATCTACATATATAATATTGATGAGTATGATTTAAGATAAAGTCATATACTAGGGGTCCATCATGCTATTGGTGCTTTTTTCCTACATGTAATTCGTTTTCAGATTAAAAAAAGATCTTGGAATTTCCTGCCGACCATTTGCCCCGCCATTATCAAAATTCAGACTTCGATCATCTGGATCGGTCGATCGACGATCCAGTTACGGGGGTCGATCAAATGAAATCTTCTCGCTCCCTCCCCTAAGAGCATGCATGCATGAAACGTTTCTTCTAATTTTCAGTTTTCACAATAACAACAAAATAAAAGAGTTGAACAGTTAGGTAACTTCTTTCATCTAAAATATAAAAAAATTTATTGAATGTGACATATTTTATATTCATATTATTTATAATATTAAAACGTGTTATATCTAACCAAAATATTTTATATTTTGAGACGAGAGAAGTATCTATCTAGGTCTTTTTAATTTCATGTTTCATATCAATATATATAGCATATTATTTTTTTCTAAAATATAGTAAATTTAAATAGGACGTGACATATACAACTATACAAATTACATATTCAGATTTATTATATCAGATATATTGTTTTATATAATTTAATTATGTATTATTATATTTTTTTGAAATGGATATGGTACGTTGCGTTCGGAGAACGGCGAGCAAAGCAGAGTGTCCTTTGCCGAGTGTCGCCGTGGCCGTGCGTACGTACGTACACATGCGTGTGCGTGCACGGTGCTGGGCGGTGGCAGTGGATCGATCAGCCGGCCACGAACGAACGGCGTACTGCCCCTCCAGGTAGCTGAAATTGCGACGACGGACGACGACATTAATTAATTCGCACCGCATCCGTACGTGAGAGCAATCGCAATCGACGACATACTACACCAAACACTGGTCGCTACTGACGCAACGGCGCGGTAGCGCGTACGTTGGTACGTGCAAAGTTTTACTTCTACTCGCTTGTACGGCGTGTTTAATTTTGCTGTGTACTTAGTACAGTTTAGAATTTTTGGCCTTTATAATTTTATTTTTAAAAGATTTACAAAATTAATTTCTGGATTCGAAAATTTGTAATCTAGTCGCTTCCTATCCTCTGGGAGGGCGGGATTTAAAAAATGTCCTTTTAGAGGGCGTTTTATCCGACGTGGCAGACGGCCGTTGGGTGCCGTCTGCCGCACGGGGATATTGTGCAGGCGGCCCCCTTCTCGCCCTTGGTAAGGGCTTTTTTCCCTGTTCACACGGGACCGCTTGTAAAAAGGGCGGTCGCCCTGGCTTTTTTGCAGGCGGCCCCCTTCCCGCCCTTGGTAAGGGTGTTTTTCCCTGTTCATACAGGGGGCCGCCTGTAAAAAGGGCGACCGCCCTGACTTTTTTGCAGGCGGCCCCCTTTCCGCCCTTTCAGAGGGTGTCTTTTGACCTTCCCGCCCTCTGAAAGGGTGTTTTTTAGCCTGGGTAGTATATAAGCCGAGAGTCAAAGGTTTTCTTCTCATTTGCATCCTCCCAAATCCAAAAAAAAGAACAGAGAGAGGGATGAGGAAGAGGAAGGAGCGCGGCGAAGCCCTGCTAGATTGCATACTCCATCCGAGGTAAAATGCAATATCCCGTAGTTATTTTTTTGTTAGTTAGTATGTAAATGCAACATTAGGAAAAATGTAATTTTTTAATATTTGAATAGTTATTGAATATTTTGTTTTAGATTTGTAAAACAGATGATTTAATTTAGATCAACTTAGATAATTTAATCGACAGTAACATAGGTAGAATAGGTAGATCAACAAGGATAATTTAATGGACATTAACATAGGTAAAATAGATAGATCAACTTAGTTAGAATATGTTTGGATCTATGTGTAAATTATATGAGTAGATGGTAAGCACTATAGATAATCGTACGTATAATTTTGTTGATAATCAAAATATGTGTAGATATAAAGTACGATTTATTTTAATTTAGTTTACAAAATTTGTTAGATTTAAATGAACGAGGTATGATTGACGGTAGATGAAACGAACAAATCGGTTCGGGATATTTTAAGATGTAGACCAGAGAACATATTGTTAAAGAAATTAACTTAGGCACAGAATTATAGGCAACATATTCGTAGTATGGAATAAACTCAGTTTTAATTTATTTGTTAGACATTATGGCAAGTAAGATCATATTTCAGATAGTTCACGGTGAAAACAACGTTAGATACGGTCTAGAAGGTGTAGATCTGTCAGAATTTAGGATGAAATCGAAGGGCATCGATAGGCCAGCTGAGAAAACATTTGAGTCAGTGTATAGTTGGTTGCTACGTGGATTTAAAGTGGATACAAGAGTGAACACAATGTCTCTATCCGTTGTAGTAAGTCGTGCAACAGAAGGATGTTATTGGGAACTTATGCCTACAGATAACATTGAGTCGTGGAGACGTTATGTGGATATGGCACTTGAAAGGTCCTGGCCCCTTGTTATTTTTGTGGCATTGCACGAAATCGATAGCAGTAATACAATGCGAACAGAGTATGGTGAAGGTCCGAGCAATGAAGCAAGCTTGGAGGAGGCGATTGGCGTGGCGGACAAGGGGGAGAGAATCAAAGCAATTGTTGAAGAAATGGAGAGGGAGGATTATGAAAATGAGCAGGCGGAGGGTGATGAATCATCGGACGAGGAAAAGATGTCATGCCTGTCGATTGGGAACAAGCTGATTTCTCTCAGCTTGTTATCTCAGAAGGGCAACATGTTTCATTTGAATACAAGGATAACGAGGTCATCCAGGGTGCTAGGTATGCTCATAAGGAAGACATGAAAGAGACAGTGAAGCATTGGGCGGTCTCTTTGCATAGAGAGTTTAGGGTGGTGAAGTCTACGAACTATGTGTATGATGTGAAATGTATGAATGATGATTGTCCGTGGCGCGTTCATGCATACAAGGGAAAATGAAGTGACTATTGGAAAGTGAGCATTGTTGGTGAGCACACATGTCTGTTGCCAGGGGTAGATAAGTACCACCGCAACATCACCTCGACGTTTGTTGCCGGTGAGATGTACAGCCATGTTGTTAAAAACACAGATTTTGAAGCAGACTCCATTATTAAGCACATTGAGAATAAATTCAAGTATACTATTAGCTATGCCAAGGCTTGGAGGGTGAAACAAAAGATATTGGAGATGAGGTATGGCATATTTGAAGCATCGTATGACAATTTACCTCGTCTATTAGCCACCATTGCTCAGAGAAACCCCAATACCTACTATGACATTCAGACCTTTCCATCATCTACTGATTCGAGCAAGAGCGTGCTGCAAAGAGCCTTTTTCTCGATTGGTGCTTGCATCAATGCATTTGTGCACTGTCGCCCTATGTTGTGCATAGATGGAACCTTTCTGACAGGCAAATACAAAGGTCAGATACTGACGGTGATTGGAGTAGATGGGAACAACCAGGTGTTACCTATGGCGTTTGCATTTGTCGAGAGTGAGAACACCGAAAGCTGGTATTGGTTCTTGGAGAGAGTTCGATGCCAAGTCGTTCGTATGAGGCCCAATGTTTGTCTCATACATGATCGTCATGCGGGCATGCTGAGGACAATCGACTATCTTCAGAATGGTTGGCCGGAGAGGTTACTTTCAGCTAGGTGGCATGATGTTCGGAGTAGGTGATGCATGCGGCATATGGGAGCCAATTTCTACAAACAATTCAAGAACAAGCACCCGATGGATCTATTCAAGAGGCTATGTGGTCAAAATCAAGAGAAAAAATTCAATGAGATGTGGAGAAGGTTGGATGAGCTGACAACGAAGCAAACCAACGAGCAATCTCGTTTGCCACAGGTTGAGAGCCTACAGTACCTCTTGGTCCATTGCATAATGACCCGCCAACAATGAGAAGGAGGTCTGCACCATCAATACGTAATTTCTCCCACTGGATAGAGAATGAACCGAAAGAAAAGTGGTCTCTGTTGTATGACACTGACGGAGCTCGATATGGTATAATGACAATCAACCTGGCCGAGGTGTACAACTGGGTGATGCGAGGAGTTCGGGGGCTTCCATTGGTGGGTATTGTGGAATTTATCCTTCATGGCACTCAGGCATACTTTAGGGATGGATTTAAGAAAATATCCCCTTTGATGGTCGATAACAACATTGTATTTGGTAACGTGGTGACGAAATATATGCAAAACAAAATTCTAAAGGCTATGAAGCACAGAGTAATCCCCCAAGGAACCCAAGTTCATAGGTACGAGATCATGTGTGTCGACAGAAGAAGGCGCGGCATCAACCGTGTTCAAGTTGTGCAGGAATGTGTGCTTCATGCGGATGGTGGTTGTAGTTGCAGCTGTATGAAGCCGAAGCTTAGACATCTGCCTTGCTCACACGTCCTTGCCACAGCTGGGGATTGCGGCATAGTTCCAGATATCTATGTGTCACCGTACTACAAGAAAGAATCAATTTTTCATACGTGGAAGGAGGAGATATATGGTTTTGGGATATTTGGATCGTACACTACACTGAGGCCACAAGTTATCTACATTCCAGATCCGTCGAAGTTAAGGATGAAAAGGGACGTCGTCAGTCGAGATGCATCAGAAACGACATGGACGAGTCGGAGGCCGTGGGAAGGACCCTACGTTGCACCAAATGCGATGAGCGCGGACATACATACAAAAAATGTCCGAGGAATTCACAAACTTCAACCGTCGCAGGTGCAGGTCTATCCGGACCGTCCATCGATGGCAGCCGTCCATCGGGAGAAGGAACAACAACGAGGCGACCACGTCCTAGACGTGCTCGTGCGGCGACTACGTCGTCCGCTGGCGATGCAATGGCTTGATTATTTTCTTTGCTCCTTTCAATCTAGTGGTGATCCGATATTTGTAATATTTGTTATGTTGTTGCCATCTGTCGTGCGTGTAATATTTATCATTGTGAGACATGAACTATTTTATTGTTGTTGTGATATTTTTATGTTGTGTTTGGTAGTTTGAATTACGATGTGTAATTTTTGCAATGTTCAGATATAATGGACCATTTATGTTATTTATTCATATTGTTTGGTTTTTTCCTTATGAATTGCTTACTAATGTATTCATGTATTCATGCGGGTATGGTGGACGATACACCGGCTCTTTTGCGGAGTCGGTCGACGGGGTGCACGAGTTGTACTTGTCGGCGGTGCGGGGTGCTCAGCCCGACCACCTTTCGTCCACGCCCGTCGCGCGAGTTGTTGCGTGTCGATCCGCGACACGTCCAGTGGTACGATCATCTTCTTTTGATTTACGACAGTAATTTTATACTGGACACTAATATTACACTTGATGATATGCAGGTTGCGTGAGTCTGGCCTGATCGTGATTAGCAGGCTTGTTGAGGCGCGTGCCGACGAGCACGACCATGCGAGACGGTGGGATGCGGACTAGTCCCTGATAGCTGCTTTGGTGGATCGGTGACGTCCTGAGACGCACACCTTCCATCTTCCTTGTGGGGAGATGGCACCGACGCTGCAGGACGTCTCGTACCTGCTAGGGCTACCACTAGCCGGAGAGGCTGTCGGGCCTATGGATGCTATTGGTGGATGGAGGGAGGAGATCACTGCACGATTCGCTCAGGTGATGAGGCTACCGGGGCTCCCAGCTGTTCAGGCGGTCTACCCTTACGCGACCACCGGGCCTACGAAGACTTGGATTGTGCAGTTCACAGTAAGTTAACTTGAAGACTTCGTTATTTTTCATTACATGTTATGATTGTTAACATGGTTTTCTCCTTTGTAGGCCGACAAGCTCCACCCCGACGCCGACGAGTACTCCGTGCGACGCTCGTTAGAGGCATACCTGCTTTGGATGTTCGGGTGGGTGATGTTCACCAACACGTCGGGGAACACTGTGGAGAGGGGGCTTATCCACTATGCACGGTCGATAGCGGACGCGGAGATAGGCTTCGTGCCTCAATGGAGTTGGGGTTCAGCAGTCCTCGCAGCCACCTACCGTGGGCTGTGAGAGGCGTGCACGAAGACGGATCCAGGAGCGATCTTCACAGGCTGCCCCCTTCTGTTACAGCTTTGGGCTGTGGAGCGGTTCACGATCGGCGGACCGATCGTCGACACCTCTCCTTACGACGCAGCACATGCGTTCGAGAACCCAGCCGACGGGCCTACGATGGGCTCGTACTGGTTTCGACGCAACGTAAGTACAAATTCTTATTTCTTTCAAATATTCAAATTGTGTTGAACAAAACTTGTAACCACTTGAATATTTTATTTTCGTAGCGTCGTTACGCCCACGCTCAGGTGAGACGGAGCTACCCGGACTTCGTGTTCGAGTTGGACCGTCTCTAGCGAGTGGATCCTCCATTCCTCGTCCCCTCACTCAGCCGGGAGGTGAGCAAGCGTCGTCCGCCGAGTAGTTCAGACCTATTAGTTTAAATCACTGATGCTTGACATTGCTTATATACAGGAGGATTCTACTCGGCGGGGATTTTCCGCTCGGGGGCTTCATCATCGCAGGCGGGCGGGTCCGGGGCGGGCGACAAGGGGGGGTCAGGTACGGGCGATGACTTCGACGACATGGAGGACCCAGATCAGGACGTTCTCGCCGCCTCTCAGCTTGGTGGAGAACCTCTACCACAGAGCCAGGACCTGCCACAGGAGACGCTCGCGCCGGATGTCCGTGCTGGTCGTGCCGTGCCCCCAGACAGGCTGACGTACTCTCAGGGGCACGTTAGAGCACAGTCTAGGAGGGCTAGGGGTAAGAGGCCTCGCTAGTAGTTTCTGTGTGCAATAGTTTGTAAAAATTGTAATTATTTATTTTGTGTTCGATGTTTGTATATATCTCTGTCTGTTCGTCGCACTCATATGTCACGAGATCCTTCCGTATCGTTCGCTGCAGGATACTCTTACTAATGACAAAAAAACTTTCGGTTGTGTCAAACTTGCACGAGACGTCACTATCAGCTTTTGCCCCATGACAGTCCTACACGATACGTCGCTATCAAATTTTGCCCCGTGACAATCCTACACGATACGTCTCGTTCAGCTGTTGCCCCGTGACACACATAAACGATACGTCGATGTGAACCTTGACCTCCCTGCACTATATATTGCTTAGATCCGAATACGAGCTCTTCAAATCTGCACTCTCTTTTCTACATTTACTCGTACAATGAGATCTTCATATCATCCATTCCTTGAGCGTCTTCACTGGCGACTCCATCCTTTGAGCGGTTTTTTCCACCATGGTGTGACCGTCCGTTATGCCATTGTGGAGATGGCTGCATACTTACGTCGTCCCTCCTCACTGAAACCCGGGGGAGACGATTTTTCCAATGCGCCAACATTGATCAGGTATGGCTTATCTGCAATGCTTTTAGCTATAAAATCTTCACACAAAAAACGCTAAATTGATTGTACATCGTGTTAACACCTCATGCAGGCATATCGTCGGGTGTGCAACTTCGTTGAGTGGATAGATACGGAGAACCCACGAACCGACGGAACACGTTACTACCCACTTAGCGAAACAAGGTCGGACTACCTTCGACGGAAGGCCGAGTACCAACGTCGAGTTCGTCTTGAAGCTTTGGATTGGCCTATGGATCAGCGGCACTACCCACATGACGGGAACGTCCAGAATGCCACTGTGGTCTCCGTTGCCAGGTGGTAAGATCCATAAGACAAGCAACTAGAGGACAAAGATGCTTCGTGTGTCCCGAGATTGTGGATGACGATTTTGTCGTGAGTATAATTTTTCTTTGTTTAACCTATTCGCTTGTTCCATTTTCTAACCCCGAACATCAAAAATGTGCAACCAGGAGGATGTATGTCAGTGTCCATACGAAGAGTGGATTGATACGGTTAAACCTGCTTCGATCGGTCAGACGGTAACACAACCTGAGTCGACTGAACAATTCATTCAGGCTTGGATGGAGTACGAACATCGTGTCGAAATCGCAAGCTTAGCTTGGAGGAACAACCCACTGAGTTTCCCTAAATGGTCGGAGCGTCCCATGTGCGGTTGTAGGGATCGTTGCAAGATGGCTACCTCCTTTGAACCACGAACATATAGCCGCAGATATTTCATTTGCCCCAACTTAGACAACGACTTCGTTGTACGTCTTTCGTTTTATCAATCCCACAAACGTCTTCACTTTAGTGGCTCTCTAACTAATTGCATGTGTTTTTTTACCAGGGCATTCAAAGGAGGTGTGGATTCACTAGGTGGATCGACAATGTCATTCCCCAATATAACGGCCTAAAAGTAACTGAATGTGAAACTCAAAAGGAGTACAATGCCAAGAAGGAAAGAGAAAATTGATAACAAGCTTATCGCCCTTGAACGGTTCGGTAGGTAGCCGAGCCTTGACTCGTCGGGGATGAGTAAGTTGTATCATGTATAAATAAGACATTTGCCATGTATTGTATCATCCATACCTAATGGGTTATGTAACAGTGTGACACACAACTGCTTAACCATTGCTACTAAGTTAACTTGGTTAAAACAATATGTTATGATCACAGGTAATGCAAACAACATATGTACGATACCTCGAATATTATGGTTCATTACACAACATATTTACAATTGCAACAATACGACGATAACATTTACATTTGAAACAATACGATAAATCAAATGGATCGGTTACATTTGCAACAATACGACGATAACATTTTACATTTGAAACAATACGAGAAAGGGATCGGTCGATTAAGGTTAGGTTTTAGGATAAAAACGCCCTTCCAGAGGGCGGGAATGGCAAAAAACGCCCTTTGGAAGGGCGAAAAGAGGATCGCCTGCAAAAAGGCAAAAACGCCCTCGGTAGGGCGGGAGGGGCCGCCGCAAAAAGGCGGGCGGCCGCCCTTTGCGAGCGGCCCCTGTTTGAACAGGGATAAAACGCCCTTACCAAGGTCGAGAAGGGGTGCTGCAAAATATCCCCCACGCGGCAGACGCACCCAACGGACGTCGCCACGTCGATAAAACGTCCTCCGAAAAGGCGTTTTTAAATCCCACCCTCCCGAGGGATAGGAAGCGACTAATTTTACAAATTTTTGAATCCGAAATTATTTTTTTAAATCTTTTTAAAAAATAAAATTATAAATGCCAAAAATTCGTACAGTTTAGGTATATGGCAGTAGTGTGTCTGCAGTGCCGTGTCGGACTCCTTGTCGACCACAAGGGCCCATATGTGTAGTGCAGATGTATGGCTACAAGGCCCATGGATCATGGTTGGTTTCAGAGTTTTGATTGAGAAGGAAGCGAAACTTTAATCAACTGTTTTCTGGTCCTCTATGATTCTCAGCATTTCAGCATTTAGTTCATATCATATAGAATATTTAAATATAATAAATATTTAAAATATTATTTTAAAATAATAAATATAGAATATTTATAACATTCATTCATAATTGTAAATTATTTATAAGACGAATCTAATAAGTTAATTATGTCATGACTTAACGATACGACGATATGATGCTTGCATTAAATATTTATTAATTATAGATTAACTAGGCTTAATAGATTTATCTTGTGAATAATCCTTAAATTTTATAATTATTTTTATAATTAATTAACGTTTATTTTTTAAATTAATTTACAAACATCCAACGTTAACATGAACTTTCCATAAAACCAAACACCCCCACCTCGGAGAGCCTAGCACGGGGGCGCGGGGTAATAACATCGTCAGGCCGAGCTGGGGCATGCCAAAATGAAGGCACACCCGGCGCACAAAGAAACTCGTGCTGCGGTGGAATCATGCGCAGTATGTGCATTTGGAAAAAATTTCATGCAACCCTGTTGCAAAACTGATCCATTGCAACCCCATCTACCTATGCGACACGTGGCAGCTAATTAAATCCAACGGCGTCCCCGCCGGCTCGCGTGCGGCTCCCACAAACCCAAAATTTTGAGAGCCATGCAGCTAGATCGTCCAAGTTGCACCCGCTCCTCTTCTTCCCAGCCGAGCCGACTCTCCCTATTCCGCCGCCGGGGACGCCTTCCGCCGCCGCCGGGGACGCCATCCGCCTTCCGCCGCCGCCGGGACGCCTTCTGTCGTCGCCGGGGACACCATCCGCCGTCGCCGGGACGCCTTCCGCCGCCGCCGGGGACGCCATCCGCCGCCACCATCATCTGCACATTCTGTGGCGCGTACACCAGTTAGCCCTAGTTCGCTGCTCCGGCGATCAATCGACTACGACGAGCGCTGCTGAATATGGCCGATGAGGACAACCTACTCGATGGTACGTCTCTGCTGGAGTGCGAGGTTCTCGCTTTTGAGAAGTATTAATGAATTTATATCAATTAATTGCCGTAGGGGACGACGTCGGGGAGGACGTCGCCGCCGAGGACGCCGCCGGTGGGAAGCTACCTCTCTGTGCAGTAGGAGATGATGACGACGGTGGTTATAGGGTCGATAGAGAGCAGCCATCACAAGTACAGCGATCACATTTTGATTGATACAATCAAACATAAACATCACATGTTACTCGTATAATTAATCGTTACCTCATTTTACAACAGGTGACAGATAAAGTTAGGATAACTCCAGTAGTTGGAATGAATTTTGCATCAGAGGAAGAATCTTTTGAGATGTATAATACCTATGCCCGTAAGGTTGGGTTCAGTGTTAGAAAGGGCAACACAAAGCGTCGAGTGGGTGGTACTATATCTCAGAAACAATTACTTTGCAGTTGCGAAGGACATCGGGAATCTGAGTCATCAAAAGACACTACAAGAACGGGGTGCGGTGCTCGTGTTTTGTTTAGTGTCAGCAGAGAGGGGGTTTGGACAGTACAAAAGATTATAACTGAACATAATCATTATCTTGCTAGTCCAAATAAGTCGCACAAGCTAAGATCCCAACGACGTGTCAATGAAGCTGATAGGATATTGATTGGCCAGATACGAGAAGCCAGGATGAAACCAGCCCAGGTGTATGAGTTCATGAAACAGTTCTACGGAGGGGCCGATAAAGTGCCATTCGCAAAAATGGATTGAAATAATGAGATTGGACGCGAGCGCAGAAAGTACTTAGAAGCAAATGATCATCTCAAATTTTATGTACTCCTTTTTGAAAACATCTTTTCGCAATTCTTTAATGTTTGAAGATCCAGTATGAAAATCATTCAAAGCTTTCCAAATTTCATTAGCGGTTGAAAGATGCGAAACACGATCAAAATCGGAGCGAGAAATTGCATTAAGAATGATGTTCCTAGCTTTGCAATTATTTTCATAATCTAATTTGAGAGTAGGAGTATCAATGCGTTCGGGAATCTCATAAGATTGAGAAACTTTTAGCCAAATATCATAACCTTGAGATGTGATATAAGATTCCATTTTTTCTTCCAATAGTCAAAGTCGGTTCCATTGAAAACATGAGGTTTATTTGAAAACTTTTCAGCCATGGCAAAAGATCGAAAAGCAAATAAAGAACGAGGCTCGATACCACTTGTAGGATCGAACAAGACCAAACAAACCTACCGGGGGTGAATGGTAGGGAAACCAAAAAAACCAAATCTTTTGCGGAATTAAAAGATTTACCTCTTACTGATGAAACCAATCTAAAAACGACAATAAACGAGGCTGTTGAAGCCGCCGCCGGTCACACGTCTTACTGCCCGGTCGACCGTCCCTCCGGCCGGTCGGACCGCCGCCTAGCCTCCCGGTTGGACCGCCGCCACAACCCGTCGGTCGGCCCGCGCGCACACGTGGTCGACCGCGAGATCCGAAAACACCGAAAGATGAACTCTCGAAGAAGTAGATCAAACTATTTCAACTTTATTGCATCTAAAAGTGTTTACAAAGTGCAACAACAAACTCCTCGACAAAATCTCGACCTAACTCAAAAACCCTAGCTATTCTCTCAAGTTTCGCTCTTGAAAATCGATGTCTAGGAGGCACACCCTCCCTCTCTATTTATACATGCAAAATCCTCCTACTCAAAGTAGGAGTAGAACTCCTATTCACAATAGGACTCAACCTCTCACTCATAATAGAAGTAGAACTCCTATTCCTAATAGGACTCAACCTCCCACTCATAGTAGAAGTAAAACTCCTATTCCTAATAGGACTCCTATTCCCAATAGGACTCATTCAACCTAACTTCCGAATTTAGACTCCCTTCCAAATTCGACTCCGCATACGATCCCTCTCGTATGCCATATAACTTCTTCATCTTCCATGTGCATTATCCTCTAGCCTTTTAGTATCCCGCGTGCTGGACATCTACTTCTCCCAAGTCGACTCCGATCCGGCACCGGCAATACTATCCGAGGCCTCAAGCAATACCGCATATATACGACAAAGAAACAATATACCGAGCACAAGTTTGTCCAAACTTGACTCACATTAGCTTGTCAACAGTAACAACATGCACAGAAATCATCTAGAAATCAAATCCACAAAGAAACAATTCAAAACCGAGAAAACAAACCGAAATCGAGAGGCCGGTCGGGCCGTGCCGGTCCAATCACAAATCCAATGTTTCATCACATAAATAAATCAAACTCACTTGATTCAACATGATGCACAGACACTTGTAGAATACTTGAGAAATAAGCAATTACATGATCCTACATTTTTTATGCCGTTCAGGTAGATAAGCAAGATGGTCGGCTAGCAAATTTTTTCTGGGCAGATGGTCAATCTATTATGGACTACAAATGCTTTGGTGATGCTGTGTCATTTGACACTACATTTCAAACTAATAAGTTTGAGATGCCTTTTGCTCCGATCCTTGGAACAAATCATCACAAGCAGACGATAATCTTTGGGGCTGCACTGATATTTAATGAATCTATAGAATTGTTTGTTTGGCTTTTTGAAAGCTTCCTACAAGCAATGTCTGGCAAGCATCCAATGACAATCTTCACTGATCAAGACGCGGCCATGGCTGGAGCAATTGCTTATGTATTCCCAAATACAAGCCATCGCCTTTGTATTTGGCACATTTACTTAAATGCTGCTAAACATCTCGGTCGTGTGATTCATGAGTCAGAAAACAAGTTTCTACCTGATTTTAAGAGATGTGTGTATGAAGATAGATCGGAGGATTATTTCATCGAGAAGTGGAATAAGTTGTTATCTGAATACAATCTGGCGGATAACTCTTGGATGAAAAACCTATATGATTTGAGGGCAAAGTGGGCAGCTGTGTATCGTGACGCTTTTACTGCGGATATGACATCGACTCAAAGGAGTGAAGGCATGAACAATGTCTTTAAGAAAAGGTTTCGCAGGAAACTAGGACTTTCGGAACTCCTTGTGGAATGTGATAAGGTTTTGTTTAGTCTTCGTGAAAATGAGTTGGATGAAGACTTTCATTCACGACGAAAGGATGTGGTTACTTACGCCCCAGATTTACCCATGCTAAAGATCGCAGCTGAATCATACACAAGAAGGATGTATTCGAGTTTGAGGATGAATTTAAAAAACAATTTACATTGTCTTGTAAATTGCTACAAAGCTGAAGGGAACAACTTGACATTCTTTGTCACATACATGCAATCCGATCATGGAGCAACGGTCGTTTTCAACAATGCGGATTCAACCATTACGTGTTCTTGCAGAAAGTTTGAAGCCAAAGGTAATAATATGCATTTCAATTTGTAATAATTATTTATACCACTTGCTGATAATGGAATCCATATCGTTTAGGTATATTGTGTAAGCATGCCCTTAGAGTCTTCAATATGAATGGAGTCTGTAGTTTGCCATCGGATTATATTCTGAACAGATGGACAAAATTTGCAAAACGGGGATTTTACATCGAGAAACAAGGAAGTGAGGAGAAAGATTTGAAAGCATGGGCTGCACTTATCTCTCGAAAGGCAACAACCATTGCATTGAAGTGTTCAAAGTCAAAAGAGCTTCTTGATGATTTGGAGAAAGCCATAGAAGTTGGACTTGGAAGCAGATACTTCTCTATGCAGGATCCAAGAATAAACAAATGAGGTTCAGCTATTTCCGAATGAAGCAAACATGGGGTCATTGAATGGTGTAATATCTTTTAGAGTTCCTCAGGTGGTAAAAGGCCCAAAGAATGCACGGTTCAAAAATGTGGTTGAAAAGAAGACAGTGAAGACAAAGAAGAAAAATGCTAGAAACAAAGGTAGTGATCCTGCACATTCAAGATGGTTTGGTTAATCTTATATTACGGTTCCTTCTATAATATTTTTTATGTTTATTTTTATAGGAAATGAGCCAAACATTTGTTGCCGCAAATGGAGATGTAGGTGCTCATCCACCTGCTGCAACCTCTATCGTCGCTGCTCCGACCATGATGGGGAATTCGTCTATAATGTCTGCCCCATATATACAAGGAGGATATACAAATTTATTACTTGGAGTTGATCAAGGCGCTACATTGCAATCAGCAGTTAGGAAATTATATATCAATGAAGAGTCCAATAATAAAAACATGTAACCGTGCTAAGCCGAGAACATGTAAAATAGAATCCGTTCATGACATGTATGCCATGCATATGTTTCTTAAGCTGCAAACATGAAAAATACTGTTTCTAATTATACCTATGTTTTTTCATATAACCATATGAAACTACCTCCATTTACATGATCTTAACTGAAACGGACCTCTGTTCAAGTGTTCATACAGTCTGGTTTTCGATTCAGGTTCATCCAAACCAGGAACTTGCTTCATGGCCATTTGATTAGCCTGGGGGGTGCAGTGTGTTTGCCTCTAGTATAACTTTGTCCAAAATCAATTGCTAGCTCTTTCTGTTAGCAATCATCGATGAGAGGTGCAAGTTGACTATTTTGTGTATTCTAATGTTCTTATTTGTCAATTGGGCACTTAGTTGAATTTGTATGTTCATTAAGTAAGCTGATGGGATCTTAGTCTAATGATGCAGATGCAGAGTAATGTTGAGGCCTTTGATTTCATCTTTTGGCACTATCATGTTTCTATCATCTAATGGTCTGTTAGCTGCATTGGAACACCCCCCCACCACCTTTAACTTCTTTCTTCTGCATCATTCTGGAAGTTCAATGAACAAGTATGTAATATGCATCATTCTTTTTGTGAATGTAATCTAATTGCTGATTAAGATGACAACAAGATTGTAAATTTCAAAACAGCACAAAGTGACAGATAATATTCCTTCAATCTCATTCAATTTATACATCTTGAATATCAATTTATACATCTTCTCTGATCTCATTAATAAGCCCTGAAACAACAGTCATATTGACAGCCAAAATAGTCCCGGAAAGCAAAGAAATAGATGGCTAAAAAGATCATAAACAAAGCAAAAGGAGATCCATATCTCGGCGACGGCGGCGTCCCGGTGGCGGCTGCGTCCCGGCGGCACGGCGACGGCGTCAGGGCGGGACGGCGATGGCGTCAGGGCGGCATGGCGGCGGCATCCCGGCGGCGCGGCGGCAGCGTCCCGGCGGCCCGTGCTGACAGGGGACAGATGAGGCGGCGGCTTGGGTAGATGAGGAGGCGGCGGCGTCCCGGCGGGACGGCGACAGCGTCAGGGCGGCACGGCGGCGGCGTCCCGGCGGCGCGGCGGCAGCGTCCCGGCGGCCCGTGCTGACAGGGGGACAGACGAGGCGGCGGCGGCGACGCCTTGTGTAGATGAGGAGGCGGCGGCGTCCCGGCGACAGCGAGTCTCCGGTGGGGGACAGATGAGCCATGAGAGGATTGGGGATGCGTCGCGACCGGGATTGGGGATTTTTGCAAGCCGCGCTCGAAATTTTAGGTTTGTGGGAGCCGCACGCGAGCCGGCGGGGACGCCGTTGGATTTAATTAGCTGCCACGTGTCGCATAGCTAGATGGGGTTGCAATGGATCAGTTTTGCAACAGGGTTGCATGGAATTTTTTCGGTGCATTTAGCAACACCAAAACCAAAGTTAAAATAATCAAAAGTCGTAGGAGGACTACTTTGCGACCGTATGGACACATATGCTTAGCAAAAGACTATCAATTTTTTTGCAAGTCCTACAGTAGTTAGATGCAAGTTGTTCATGGATTTGTTTTTCTATCAGTCTCAATAAAGTTTTATATAGAATTTCATGCACATTAAATATGATGTTATGTCAACAGATAAGAATTTTTTATGAAACTAGAAGGAAAGAGAGGGGAAACGTTTCGTGGATAGAAAACGAATCAGTTTCCAAAGCGTTGGAAACGGCATGAAAACGCACACCGAGGTCTCAATTCGTTTCATCGGTCTTATTTAATGTTGCGGGAACCAATATTAGATGAGGGTTTAATATGATAAATTGGAGATGAGAGTTCAATATTATGGAAACCAACACGATTTGAAGACTGACAGAATTGGAATTTTTGGAAAATTTCGGGAGAGAAATTGAATTTTGAATAAATTTTAGCTGAATCTAAACAAATTTTGTTTAAATTTCAAAAGAAAACAAACGAAATTTTTAGCTGAAATAATATCCTGCACGAATATCCTGCACGATTAGCTCCTCTCATAAAGGTGCGAGGGGAAAGGACTGACCGAGAAGAGAAGAAAAAGGGACCAGTGGGACCCACATAAGACTAAATAAGCATGTGAAATTGTGAAATTGTGTGATGTAACTATCTATTGAGAGAAAAAGACATGTTTTATGTTAAGTTCTGTGAGATGAAATCATACGATGAGACTGACCTTATGTATCAACGAACAAGATCATTCCTTATGTGCACCAAATTGCCCCAATTCTGCACCAAATGATCAGAGAGATACCAAGCGAACAATGAAACAAACAAGAAGACAATTTTTTTGCTGCCGCTCTAAGCTGAGAACCTGACAAGAGCACGAACTTCTCCCAACTCTCAAAGGGAAAAATGCCAACACAGGCGGCAACAGTAACGGACAGGTGTGTCACTTATTAAGCCCATAATGCCATTACGCCATTGCCACGAAACACGAAATCCCCGTGCAACGAGGCTCGCACGCGGGCGAATATATGGGGGTATCGATCGGACGCTCTGCCGCGCGCCACGCAACAACACACAAAGCCGCGGGGACGACGTTACGTTACGTTACGTTGTTGTTTAGTCCCATACCGGGGAGCTAAGCCCATGCGACCAGGGTGATAAGAGCGGCGGACCGAATGGGGGAGACGTGCCAGAATGCGGGCACACCCGGATACACACGAGACGCCTACTCGTGCTGTGGTGGGACCACGTGCGGAATACACGTGTAGTCGAGATATATCATCGAGGGATTCAAAAATCAACTAGAGAGTGATGGTGCGAGCGCATGACACATGCGTTTGGCGATCCCTCAACTTTTTTAGAAAAAACTTTTTGGGTCCATCAATGGATGGTTTCCATGCTTGTTTCATCAATGTCAAGGCCATTGCTTGTTTCATTGGTTCAATTGGATACGCTTTATTTAAGGACATGTCCACCGCAGCGAATCGATGTGCTTCGAGGCGAGCAACTAGTAACAAGAGAGGAGAGCAATTTTGCTGCTCTACCAGCTAGCCAGTCACGAACCTCTCGTGCGAGAAGAAATTTTTGCAACGGCTCTTGGTTCCAGGCTAGTGGCCTGGTGGGCCTGTGGCACACACGGGTGCAGATGGACCGACCTGATATGATCGGGACCAGAGGTGACAAAACGGACGGCCCGACCCATGGCATAGGCACGGATGTGGCACGGCCCGTTTCGACATAGCCCGTTAGACACGGTTACTATAACGGGCCATGCCGTATTGGCCCACGTACCTCACCCCCAGCCCAAGCATGGCCCATGGGTGACCGGACCGTGCCGTGCTGACCCGGGCACGCTTAAGGCCCACGTGTTGGAAATCGGCCCACAGGCCAAAACCACCGGTGGGCCACACAGGGAGAGTATAAAATAAAAAAATAAAAAAACCTAAACCTAACCTAGCCCTAACCGGTTCGGACGCCGACCCGCCACCTCTCGCCCTCTCTCCTCTCCCCTTCCTCACACGACACCGCACCGGGCGCGACGCAGCCGACGCGTCCCCGCCTTCGCAGACGGCGCGCCGCCTCCGACCTCCACGCCGCAGCCGCCGAGGACCGCCGCGCCGCCGTCGACCTCCGCTCGCGCCACGCCGCCTCGTCACCGACCTCCGCGCGGCCGCGCGCCGCGCTCCGCCCCGACCTCCGCGCCCGCCACCGACTCCGTGGCGCCGCGCCGGCCCGCTCCGCCTCCGCGACGCGCCTCCTCTCCCGTCGCCCCCGCCGCCACCACCACCGCCGCCTCGCCGAGCGCGTCGCGCCGCCTCCGCCTCCGCGACGCGCCTCCTCTCCGTCGCCCCCGCCACGCCACCCACGCCACCCTTCGAGCCGCGGCCGCGTGCCGCCTTTGCCTCCACGACGCACCCTCTCCGTCGCCCCCGTCGGCCACCGCTACCACCGCCTCCGTCTAAACCCTAACCCTAACCACGCGTCGCGTCGTGCCGACCCGTGGGCCGTGTCGTGCCGGGCCGACACGGAAGCAGTGTCGTGTCGTGCCGTGCCGCCGCGGCTCACCGCCGCCGTGCACGGCACGGGACCAAAGAAGATAACACACGATATCAATTTTTTTATTTTTAATTTTATTTATTAAAATATTTTAAATATTCAACGTAAAAAACGTTCTTCTCAGGCCAAGTAAAAAATAAATAAAATTCTTTCTATTTTGGTTTTTTTCAATACAATATTTTACTTTCTTTTTAGCAAACAGTTGAATATTGTCTTATTCCTTTTTATTTTTATTGATTCTATTTTATATGGAATAATAGTAAAAATCGTTCTCTAGGAGGACGGCAAGAGGACCACCTGCAAAAATGCCACCTCTCGTCGCCCTTTCGCAGGTGGCTCTCCGTCCTACAGAAAAAATCGCTCTCTGGGAGGACGACAAGGGGTCGTCTGAAAAAATACCAGGCTGTCTTCCCAGCCATTTTGCATACGGTCCCGCTCATAAAAAACGTCCTTTAGGAGAGCGGCAAGGGGGCTGCCTACAAAATACCTCTCTCTCGGCAGGCGACCATTAAGCGTGGGATAACGGTCGTCTGTCACGGTCACAAAAACCGTCCCTGAACGACTAGTTTTGAAAAAATTTCAAACAAAAAAAAATCATTTTTAAATATTTTAATAAATAAAATAAAAAATAAAAAATTCCACGATATCATACGTAGAAAAAGGAACATGACGAAATGGCAACAGCTCAGAGTGAATCAAATAAAATCAAATCAAATCCAATGTATAAGCAGAATAGTTGTTCCTGTTTGGCTCTTTGTCATGGATGACCATTGACCAACCATGTTCTATCGTTTTTTTTCTCCGTGTCGGCCGAAAGATTGGCCGACCAAATCCTTAGGAAGGTTGTTATATGGTTTAGTCACAACATATCAATCCTTAGGAAGAGTGAATTTGGGGTGGCTGAGCACCCACAAAGAAACAAGTAAAACCAAGACGAGGAACTAAAAAGAGAAAAAAAAAGGCTACTCCTCACGTGCTTGGAAAATACCCGCTAACTTTCAAATGAAGATTTCTTCCTTCACATCACCGACCAGCTGCTCTGCCACTTTGAATTTGTGCTCAAACACTCTTTCATTCCGTTCTTCCCAAATAAACCAACAGACACCTCAGAAAATAGCCGTGATTCGGCGGTTGAAAGCCCACATTAATCCACTCCCGCAGCAAGGTCCACACTCTGTTGGTGTAGGCGCATCTGGTGAAGAGATGGTTGCAATCCTCGAATTCAGCATGACACAACGAACAGATCGGTTCATGAGAAGGGTTGTTCGCCGTTAAGCATCGACCTTTAATAGCCAGCCACACGAAGAACCGTATTCTAGCTGGAGCTCTCGTCTTCCAGATCATCTCCCCATATGGGGCATTTCACAGTTGCCATAAAAGAAGAGGTTATATGCCGAGGAAACTGAGAACTGGTCACTGCTTGTGAGTTTCCAAAGTACTGCGTCATCCACTCTTTGCTGTGGCCTGCTAGTAGCAACGCTACCACCTTTTGGAAGCCAATTTCCTCGCCAAAAATCTATGTTCTTCCATCTCCCAAACCATGCTCTATTGCACCTTTCCCCTTGGTACAAATTGCGACAACCATACGGCTGCAAGAATGACCAAATTATCTGTCCTGATCGACTTCTTCTACCTACTTGACTGGTGTACAGAGCTCAAATTGCATAACAGACAATGAGACAGATCGCGTCACAAGATTAGGACAACAGAGAGGAGCTTGATGCCTTGATTAGCTTCCATTTACAACCAACAAATGCCCAGATCAAACAATCTGCAAGGACGAACCTCTCTCGAGAGAGAAATGCCAAGAGCAAAGGAACGGGGAGTTTACGCAGATCACTCTGCTCGTAATGCCACGAGAGACGAGAAGTATCTCCACCCTGCAGCAGAGCAAAGCCAGCAACGACGACGAGGAGGCAAACGCGCACTGAGGCGAAAAATGTTTAGTCCCATACCGGGGAGCTTGGCGCGTGTGGTCCGAGTGATAAGAGGGCCTGACCGAATGGGAGGCGTGCCAGAATGGAGGCACACCCCAATACACACGAGGCGACTCCTCGTGCTGTGGTGGTATCACGTGCGGGATGCACGTGTGGCAACAAAAACTATTGTAATGATGATGAATCAATCCACCAGAGTGATGACGGTGCGAGCGCATTACACATGCGCTTT
Organism: Oryza australiensis; assembly: GCA_019925245.2. Lineage (NCBI taxonomy): Eukaryota > Viridiplantae > Streptophyta > Magnoliopsida > Poales > Poaceae > Oryza > Oryza australiensis. The sequence goes on along the minus strand of JAIFGZ020000222.1, from coordinate 20,247,819 downwards.
GGCAATCTCCTAACCTTTTTTTTCTTTTTTTGGGTATACATTCTCAGTTCGAACAAAGGAACATTCTCAGTGAATCAATCCATATTTTTGCAGCCTCTGCATGCCTGTACAGGCAGAAGTTTATGTGTGTTTTGACTCTTTTCTATGAATCACCAGCCTTTTATTGCATCTTCCCCTTCGTACAACATGTGACAACCGAAAGGCTGCAACAATTAAATTAGAAACCTCTGTAACGACCAAATAATCGGAGAGAAAAGAAAAGGCTCCTCACTTCTACCTACTTGACTGATGTACATGTACAGAGCGCAACGCATGCCCACATCGCACCACAAGTTTTAGAACAACAGCGAGAAGCCTAGCTTCCATTTACAACCTACAAACAATGCCCACATCAAACAATCGGACAAGTCACAGGTGTCGTCTGGTGTTTGCTCTTGTCAGCTGCCGTGCAGTGCTATTCTTGTTGTGCCTTGTCAAGATCAGAATTGGTTAGAAGTGAGGTGGACTGCTCTTTCTCTTTTGCATTTGCCGGCCGGTTACTCTGGTTGACAAGGTGGTGAAGCCAGACAACCAGGTCCAGTATGTAAGACTCGGTCTTCGCCTTGTCCGCATGGTAGAGCGTCTCGACCACGTCCGGTTGGCCTGGCCTCCTTCCAATCCTCTCGGTCCTGAATAAAAACAGCATACGAACCGAAAATGTAAATGCCATGTGTGAAGGAAATCTTGGTTTGCACAACGAATTCGTAGGGAATTCGATGATATAGTTCTTACCCTGATTTCGCCCATTCGCTAAACCGCAAGAAGCCTCGGGCACTGGAGTTCAATTACAAAATTCAAGCAAACAGAGCATAAAAGTAGTTATAATCCTGAACGCTTGAAAAGCTAGAACTCAATGAAGCTTAAGACATTCATTACTATGTAACAAAGCACAGTACCATGTGGTATTGATGGCCATTGGAACAAGCCATTTCAAAGTTTTATCCATTGTAGCCCTTATTTGATCTATATTGAGCTGCAACAGAAAATCAGGATTCAGAATACAATATTTATAACCATAGTTCTGTCATTGTGTAGTGGTATTACCTCCTGAGGCACTGACGAAGTTTTTAATCTATTAGGTAGCGCTGATCTCACTCTTGGTGGCAATCCTTGGTAGAGGGCATCTCTTGTATTTGGTGGTATATATCCTGATCGAGAAACCTTAAACAGACAAAATTTAGTAAAATAGCTACCTTCAAATACTAACTAGTGGGCTTTGCTGAAAATACCAATTACACTCTTTGGTGCTCTGCCACTCTTATGTTAAATGGTTTTTTCTTTATTTATTATTTTGGGTACAATATACATATGCTAAAGCTATACAGACCAATGTGTAGTACTTTCCAGTTGATCTATGATAAGATAGCCAAATTATGCCAAATCTTGGGCAGACGTCGCAGGCAAAATCTGAGGGAACTTACAACACTATAGATCTGTATGATAATGTTTGCATAGTGTAATGCAAGTCCAGTAGGTCCTAGTCTCTGACAGTCTTCAGTCGATTCAGAACTCAATTCACCTTCATCTACAAATATATTGCAAGGATCAGTTGACAGTTACAAGTGTTCGATTCTAACATGAGAAGTAGGACCATGGAAGTACCAGAAGATCCAAAAGAAGCATTGATCTCAAAATGCAAGTACTGCACGATGTCTACAAGCTTCTCGACAATCTATAAAAAGAAATGTATCTTATATGTTATAAACAAAAGGACAGGTCAGCAGTAAAGGGAATTACACAGTAAAATGTACTCACGTCTTCCAATGTCTTAGACCACAAAGATCTTTTCTTCAAGCTTTTCACATAGTTCCTTTGACTCTTCAATTCTATTCTCACGATCTCAATATTTTCTCCTGGAAGGTTATCTGGCCACAGTGCCAAAATTCCAAAAGATTGAAGTTACATTGCTCTGACAACTAAACTGAAATAGATATGAATATTGAAAATACAAAGACACAAAAATTGTCCCTTAGCTTGAGCAATCCACATATAAGCCATTTGTTTGGGTCAAGAATATCATTTGGTTAGGTAATGGAGACAGAACTATTGACACAAATATTTGCCACTCTTTCCAAGAAATAGCTAGGGAATTTTGTAAAACAGGTATCTTACCTTTTTGATATGAATTTCCCTTTACTGTAAGCTTGCAGCGGTAATCTTGCTCAAATCTATCCAAGGCATGTAGCTCGTGATACAAATCCTGCGAAAAATGCCAAAATGAGCAAAACCTAGATTAATCAAATGATATATTCAAGTACAGTACAATGCTTACAGTTGTACGATGAACAAGATCCATCAACTTTTGCATCTCTGCAACTGCTGTTTCTTTTAGCTGCTTCTGTGGTGGATTTTCCGATTCTAGCCTATATTCCAAAGTAGTAAATATGATTAAAGTCTAATCTTTATAATGAAAAACATGTAAAAACATGAAAAGTCTTACTTGACAAAATAGCGGTCCAGGTTATGCCATTGGGGATCTTTACAACGGTTGCCAAACCTGACAATCTCCTGTGAAAATATTTTCAGCTCTTCCCTGCAAATATTAGCCAGAGTGCATAAAACAGTTATTGGGTAGTCAGACAGTAACAATGAACATAGAGAACAATCATGAATTATCTCTTCAACCTTTTGTCATTAGCTACAATACGCATCAACACACCCATGTCACTGGAAATTAAATTCTGTACGCCTTCAGAAGGAAGCACCACTTGTTTGAAGTATGTAACAGTGTCTTCTGAAAGAGATTGCATAATAGTAGCACCTTTCAATATAGTGTTTGCGACCTCAAAAGCAAGAATTGATATCGGGCATCCTTTGGTTTTCGCCCTGGAAATAAAGCCACCGTCTGTGCTAAGGCTTGTCGTTACCAAGCAGCCTATTGTGTCTAAAATATCAACGGCCTTCCCAAATCCAGCCATGCTGGCTGTTCCAAGCACTCTTAGTCTGGGAACCTGCCATGAAAGGTCAAGGATTTCAGGACACTGCAATTTCTACCAAGAAAGTTCAACATTTCAGGAATTGTAGTTTTTTTAATGCTCTTAAGGTAAAACAAGAAAGAATTGTCAATTCATCCGCCTACATTTGATAGTATCTTAAAAGTTAGCGTAGTATTTATGAACAGAGATAAACAAGATATAAAAAGTTCCCCTTTAGTTCAAGAAAACACAACTACTTGTGAAAGGAAAATCACTTTTTTCCACCACTTACCCTGCTTGATCCATTGCTTCCAGGCCTGTCTGTTGTCGACTCGGGCAATCCCTGTTTCCCAGGCAAATCTATATCTTCTGATGTGGAAATACCCAGCTTACTACTCCCGGAAAGAAGAAAATCATCACTATTGGAGAAGAGATTGAGTTGACTATCCAATTCCAGCTTCCCCAACATGGCTTCCTCGGCACCAGTGACCATCTGCTTGTGTGCAGCGCTCATCGCGTCAGGGAATTCGCTAATGCCATCCGCATCATCAACGGACCACGCATCGGCGATGCCAACAAGCCTTCTTGATTTCAGCACTGCCAAACAGAGAAACCACCGTGAGCACAAGCAAAATTCTCCACTCCAATCCAAGCAGCAGCAAGATCCAACAGAAACATATAGATTATAGACGCGTACTGTAGCAATCCATCCGCAAGCTGAGGCCCGTGCCCGCAAGGACGGCATGAAAGGGTACTCCCAACAAACCCAATTAACGCCGCCACCCAACCGCCCCCTCCCTCCCCTCCCCCAACAGGCGAGCTGCACGGAAGGTGCTCGACGGAATGCTCCCCACCCCAACGAGAACACGAAACGGGGACGCAATCACACAATCCGCACAAAGAACCCAACCAGAATCTCGGCAAGAACAGCAGCGAACCACAATCTACCCAACAGAAACAAAAAAAAATCTCACGCGGCAGCAGACGCGCCTGCCAAAAACGGAGAGAGCACCAGCGGAAAAGAAAGTAATAAAAAAAATCCAATTCTCCGCAGCGGGACGAGCAAGCGAGGAGGGGGGAGACGAGCCGCGCTTGTAGCTTTGCTCGAGGATGGAGATCGGAAGGGGAAAACGGAGTGGATCAATCGGTCGCCCGCCCCAGCTGCGGATGGAGACGGCAGCGATCGATTTCCTTTTCAGCTCTACCTTTTTTTTTCTTTTCTTTTCTTTTCTGTTTTGCCTGGGAGCCAGCGAGGCAGCGCCGAGTCCACGCGCTGACCCTGTCTTTTGCAGGGGGGTATTTTTTTCCCCTGGGGTTGTCGTTTGGTTGCCGGAGCTGGCCGGCACGGGGGGATTCCTTCTCTGCGATTGGCCGGCCGTGATTGCGTCGGAGGCTGGATCGATCAACCGCGTTTTTTTTAGTACTTCCTTCATCATGGGATATTTTTTAAAACATTCTCAAATGATCATCACGTTCATTCACTAAATCTATTAAATTTATTTGTTATTTATGTATATTAAACTAAATAAACATTAATACATGTATCCATATACAATATACATAAATATTTACAACCAAAATATATTTTTTTATTTGTTATTGGCTGCATGTATGAGTTTTTGTTGGATTAAATATAATACGAAAGGGTTATTAGCCTTTTTTTTTGATGTTTATATAATATGATATAATCAGTTAGGAAAGAAAGAAATATAGGGTACTACCTCGATCTTAAAATAATTTTATTTTTTATTCATCTCACACATATCAATAAAAAATTAAAATACTTTTACTTTATTAAATCTCGATGTAATTATTTTTTACTTTTACCTTTTTTAATATAAATTCTTTTACTTTTACAAACTTTGATGTAATAATTAATTAAAATATAATTTATTTTAAAATAAATAAGAGGAGTTAAAAATAAATTTAATATGAAACGAAGTATTAGTTTGGGTTTACTCCTCCAGATGCAGGGTGGTGGTCGTCACTTTCTTTCACCGATCCCTCTCCTGATGCGTACGCATGACATGATGTGGTTTTTGTTGGTTTGTTTATGGATAGAATATATAAGGGCGTAAAGATGGTGTTTGGTCCAGTTTCTTTTTCGAGTAAACTCTTACCGTGTGTTCGTTGGGAAAATTTTTAGCACATATGAAAAAAGAAAGTTGGTTATCACATGATTAGTTACCACATAATTATTTAAATATTAATTATTATAAACTTAAAAATATATATTTTTATTTTTTTAATAACTTATATATACTTTAAAAAACATGTATTATTTAACTATTTAAAAGTGTTTTAACGAAAAATAAGAAAGTAAAAGTTTAGGATTGAAAAAAGAGCCCAAAAAATTTTGTTTTTTTCTGTGTGCGCATATCTCGCATGGTTTTTCCTTGTGAGCCAGGGGGTTTTATTTTTGTACGTAATATCTTAGAGCAACTCCAAAAGACGGCTAAAAATTTCTTTTCTAAAACAAGGTATTGGGGCTATGCTAAAAAAATTTTCCCCAAAAAACATATCATCCCACAACAGAACGCTAAAAATTACTCCCCAGTAATTTAAAACAGGTCACGTCATCAAAATTAGGCCTAACTCGGGCGAAGCGTGGCGCGGGGTGACGAATGGCAAGCGGTGTGGAGGTGTCTGGGACGGGGAAAAAAGAAAAATCGTGAGAAGACACTACGGAAAAGAGGTCGGGAGAAGATTGGAGAAGGTTTGGTGTCGCTAATATATACGCGGTGGGGATGCTTTTTTAGCGTTGCTAGTTTTTTAGGAGTTTTGGGGAACTGTTGAATACTATTTTTTTTGTTTTTTTCTCTAAACAATGTATTAAGGGTAAGATTAACAGTCTCTTGGAGTTGCTCTTAACGGTTAAATTAATTTAGCGGGTAGTAATGAAAATCGTAGATTCGGCCCCAGTGCAATTTTTGCAAGATATTTGTAAATAAAAAATTTGTATGTGTATTTACTTTTTTTTTGGCTCGAGTGTTTTTTTACGGTTCAAAACATAGAAGTTGTAGACTTGTAGTATAACATGATATTACTTCAATCTAATCATATCTTATACACACAAACTTTGTATACATATTTCGTGTACCTCAAATAATAAATGTCACAAAAAATTCTAAAAAAATAGACATATTTTTATAATACTCCTAATAATACTATACATATATGTAAATTCTCATTTAAATTCATTATATTTTAGCTATGTCTAATTTTTTTATAGAATTAGACGTGACATTTGTTAATTGGTGTGTATGAAATATACATGATAAGCTTATGTGCATAGCATATGTTTTTGTTCATTGATGCATCGTTTTTCGGCGCTACTGATCCTGACCCTGACTCCTCAAAATGATTTGTGGCCTTCTGCCGACTGTGACTCAGGATGCCCAAAGGGGCCACGCGGGAGCAAAAGGATAAGTAGAATCGTCACGCAGGGCTTACATCCATACATAACCTGGACGTTTGGCAGCTCGCAGGTCGCAAGCCGCCTGTAGTATCGTTTACACAACAGCAGCTAAAAACAAAGCTCTACGTTCCCACCGCCGCGTCTCCGTCAATCAAGCCGTCGCTACGACCACGAGAGCGAGACGTCGTACGTGGTGGTGGTGGTGGTGGAAGCGTACGTGAGCACGACGACCTATCTGCAGTGCACGATCCCGACTCATCATCGCGGCGAAGACAGCGAAGCGAGGGGGCGTTTGACAGTTTGTATTATAACTGAGATTATTATAAATTTTAACAAGTGAAATAAAAAGATGATTTTTTCAAGTAATACTCGTGCGGTTTGCGGACTCGTGGCTGCAGGCGGCCTCCGCGCCCACATGCTGATCCGCTTGCCTGCCATGCATGCGCGACGAGGCAAAAACAACATACGTAGTTACGTACCACCTCGCCGCGCGCCGCGGCCGCGCGCAAAGTTGGTGGACGTACGAGGTGGATCGCGGGTCGCGGGGCTCGCCGCGACGCGCGCGCACAGTGTCGTGGTGCGGCATGCGCCAATGGGCGCGGCGTTTCGGTGGCGCGCGGTAGACAGATTCCCTTGCGTTCTCGCGTGCGGACCGGGCTTATTTGGTTAGTGTCAAATTTTGGATAAGTTTTGACACAATGTTTTGGTAGGGTAGGATAATGTATTGATTTGGTAAAATTTGATAGCAATCCAAACATATAACATGTATTATTCAAAGTTATCAAATAAAATATTTGATAGGATAAGTTTTGACATCAAACCAAAACAATCATAGTGCATGTGTTCGTGCTTGTGTTTGTGTGGTGGTGGTCGGATTGATGGTACTTCACCCTCGATTCTCATATGGATGAAGAGGTGTTCTCCCACATCCCATCACATGCCACCTGGACGATGTTGAATCTGGGCACGCACCGGTTGACTTTCACAATTGCTTTGTTTGAGATATTTTTTCTTCTCAAATTATGAACATTGGCTGTTTATTTGATTAGAGCAATAAATTAATATTTTCTATATTACTGTAAAAGGCACTAGTGATGGTGGTGTGGTGGTTCTTTCATCACCACTATTTTTATATTTTTTGCAAATTAGTTTGATATTTTCTGATACTATACAGTAGTATAATATTTGGTTGAATCAAGTAAATATCATGTATTCAAATTAGCAAACATATACACGATATATTATTATTATTTTAATCCGTAGCAAAATATGGGTATTTTGCTAGTAAAATATAAATTTTACAAATAGCCTATAATATATGGTCTAATTAATTTAGTAAAAAAAGTTTTCTAAAAAAATCATTTTTTAACGAAAACGTAAAAGATAGTACGAGTTCTATTGATATAATAGAAAAAATACAAGACTACGGCCCTGGGAGCCCAGGGTCGTAGACAGGAAAGAAAAAAAGAAAACTCTCCCGATTGGATTGGGACATCAACCCGGGCAACGCTCATAACGAGCCTCCACCATAACCCTAACTAGACCCATTTACACCACACGGCTGAAAGATCGACACCTTAAACGACGACACCCCCAAACATACACACAACTAGCCGTGAGAACTTTACCGTAGAGTTCCGATTCAACTGGACAAAAGGGGAATACAGACCACACTTTACCGAAAGGATTCCTGCCACGTCGTACTCGTCGCCGCTGCGCCGCTGCATGCTAGACCCCATCCGACGGGGTGATAACCACCAGATCCGGATTTGTTAAAGGACTCAACGCGCGGGGGCCTCGTCTCATCCGCCGTTGGACACCACCTCACTGCTCGCCCGCTCCTGCACTCCTCTTCACGGGGGTCACGCCACGCTCGCTACCGCACTCCTCTTCACAGGGGCCACGCCGCACCCGCTACTTCACTCCTTATCACGGATCTGTTTCTATTGTCGCCGTCATAGCGAGAGAGTAGTTGCCCTGCTTCTCCGATCTTCGTCGAACAACTGAGCCGCTGTAGAGAGTCGACCTAGCTTCGTTGCTTCACCGCCATGCTTAACTTCTCGGCCAATCCAGCAACCAGAAGCTTGCGCCGTCTTTTGACGATGTACCGCACCGGATAGCCCAGCAAAGCTGAAACCACCCGCCACGATCCGCTGCAAGCCTAGTCGTCGCACAATGTCGTCGCCGCAAGTGCAGTCTACTGACGTAGTCCCACACCGCACTGACTATTGCCAGACAATGTCAGCCGCCGCAGTCCGCTGCAAGCCGCTAGAAAACCGACAACCATACCACGGCCCCTAGCTGCCACCAAGACCTTGAAGCCTCGCCATGCCGTCGCTCTGACTCTATCACCACCGGTGTAAATGACTGCCGGGTCCGGATTATACAAGTGCTACTTTTTTGTTTTTTCCCCTTTTTCCTCTTTTTTATTTTATTTTTCCTTTTGCTCCTTTTTCCATTTTTCTCTTTTTTCCTTCTTTTTCCCCTCTCCTTTTTTCTCTTTTTAACTCTCTTTTTCTTTCTTTTTTTCTTTTCTCCTTTTTTGCGTGGAGCATCCAATCGATTACAGAAATCTAAAAAGAGAACGGGACTAATGTGGAGAGCGACTGCAGGGAGAGGTATCGTGCCTCCTCTCGAGTTGTCACTGAAAATCTGAAATGGGTTGAGAATTGAGATAAGGTGGAAAAGGTACGGAACGGTTGATAATAAACCAGCTTAATTAGGTCCTGTGGCTTTGTCAACTCGAGCCTGGCACCGACACTTCTGCGAGACTACGCGAGGACATTTCTCCTTTGCTCCAACTTCCTACCCATGACATATTAAAAAAACAATTGTTGTCCGTCAAATATAAACTTGGTTTAGAAAACAAAATCAGTTGAAAAAAATAAACCCTATATAGGAAGGAATTTCGCAGCACCGTTTTACCGATGCTTATACAGTGGTACTGCCAGGTGCCAGCTCTCATCGAATTTCATTATCAATGGCCAGTTTGTTTGCAGGTGGATGAGGCGTGATCTGAGCAAATCCTGACAGAACTGCAATTTAATTGACCGCCTTTAGAATACTACATATGAAAGAGCAAATGGAGAAAACGAACCCTTACGAGATCCCTTTCTAAACTAAACTACAGCAATTGGTCAGACAGTAGTAGGAGTCTGCATGATTGCGTAAAACGATAGAGATTTGAACTTCTTCAATGGATCACCCGTGACGTCAGCGTCTCAATGCTCAAACTGAAAGATAGAGCTACAAATAGAGTAGAATGGGCTCGTGATGGCGCAGCATGTTTCAAGATTCAGCGACAAATAGTGCTACTAAGCGAACAAACAAATAAGGCAACGCTTCTACTGAACTGACCACAAACAAATCGTAATTTGTTTTTCGGCTCAATGTTCGAAGATCGCAATAGGATCAAGCCCACAGTACATTGTACAAGGTGATTGCTGTGAGCTCTCCTCAGACATCAAAATAAGTAATCAACTTACGGCAGTAGGACATTTCGATGTCCACTTCCTGAAGCTGTTGACATCAAATATATAGTAGCATCATGTTAGTTACATGCGCGCTACGTGAACTATACTGAAAAGGACTACTACCATATGTTCAGAGGCAACCTAACATGTGGTCTGGTTGGTGGTTATCTTACAAGTAGTTGGCCCCAGGCCTACATAAAGCTCAAAGGGGTTAGCCTAGGATCCTACTTAATGCAATATAAATTCTTCACATAAATTAGAAACTACGGGAGTTGTTACACCCTAGGCTATTCTGGCGGACTGCCACGCAGGTAAAACCCTACCAGAAGCCACAGGTTTTTGTACACTGTATGGCACTTCATTCACTTGTTCACAACCATCAAGCTCGAGATCTATGTAGCGGACGTCCTGGACGATGCTGGCAGCATCAGATATTTCCTGCCTTGTACGTGTCTTGGCAGCCCGTTTCTTGGACTGGACCGTGCGTTCCTCAAAGTCGTCACAGTTGCTAGAGGTGTTGGTGGCGGTGAAGCCTCTTCGCTTTTTTACCGCCTCGCTGTGCTCGTTGCTGCCGCCGCTGCTGGTTTTCTTGGTTGCATTTGGATATTTGGTGAGAAAATCCTCTATGGTTGCAAGCACTCGATCCCCGTACTTGTGCAGCTTGTTCCTGGATGAAAGCATGTGAAAAACAAATATAATTCTTGCTCTACTTCTGACAACTGCTTGTCAAAATTACATTGTGCCACGGGGTAGAGTCATTACTTGCTGATGCCATTTATCTCCACAAGTTCCTCTTTTGTTCTTGGTATTCGGCTGCTGATTTCCCTCAATGTCTCGTTTCTGTAGGTTGAAAAATGAGAACAACGTTATAAGCCAGTGAGTTCTGTGCCACAACAAAAGGCATAACATATAACTTACTTAAATATGTGGTATGCCAATAATTGAGGATTTTCATCCATTATCTGAGTCCTAAGGCATCTTAAAGCTTCATAAAGCTCGGCTGCAAGGCTCTGCAATCAATGAAAATAGCCATTACAGCAGAGCAAAAACAAATACTGAGAAAAATACTGAAGTAGCTTTTATAACTAAAGAGCCACTACCCCGTCCACTTGACTCTGTTGTTGATTCGTCTTATTGATTCGTGGAACTGACGATTCATCGAGTACACCCATCTTAGGAGCCTTCTCAGGAGTGGGGAACCTGCAAAATAAGAGGATAAAGAGATGACTCTAAAAAAAGTAGATCCTAGTTTACAAACTATTTTTTTGGTCACCCAGAATGCAAAATTGTATTGTTTAAATAACACAAGGGAACAAAACGCTGTATCATAGAAACATAAGCAACTCTAGTGTCTATCCTTAAGAGACATACACACACTTTCCCTTGTGAATTCACAATAGTAATCAGTTAGGCAACAGGATAACTATATCATTGAATGAGGCCAAGTGGAATAAACATATGGTTTCGGATGTTCAAAACTAGGATGAACTAGGAAAGTTCCTAATACTACCTCTGGTCACAAATAAGTGATGTTTTGGAATGCATGCCGTTAACATGTTTAAACTTTGACCATCAATTTCTCTTTAAATATTTTGATTCAACTTTTGAAAATGGTTTTGTTATATTCTTCTTCTTTTTTTTCAAAATATTATACCTTTGATATACTTTTTTATAAGTTTTAAACTAGTAATTAGTAATAAAACAAGTTTATTGGTGACCATGCCAGGTGCCACAGCCCAAAACTACACCTATTTGTGACCGGAGGGAGTAACAGTCAAAACACTCTTTACCAGTATCAAGCTGTACATCTATTTTTATATAAAAAAGAACATAGAATTAACTTCCAACAGACTTTAGATGTGAAATTCATGTAAAAGAAAGATATGATAAAAAAAGACAATGCTTCTAAATGCAGCAATATGTGTCAAGCAAAATGAGAAAAGGACAAACAAAGTTCAGTAATATGTTTAGGAAGAATACAAACTTGAGGACAATGTTGTGCTTGCCAGAGAGAAGATCACCAATTTTCTCATGATTAGTCTGCTTAACAAAAAAATCACAAAAGGGAAAACATGTATTAGACCAAGGTAGAGACTAGAAGATTAAAAAAACGAAAACCCTAGTAAATTTTGTCTCAAAGTAAACCATTATAGGTGCGGGGTATATTTCACCTTTAAGACAGATGATACAGATCCATAGTTTTCGCTTTTTTTGACATCCTCAATGAGTATTCCCTCAGTTACTAGATGGCGCAATATTCTCGCTGCTTCACCTTTAGCTAGATGCTTTCCAGCTCCATGAAGACTCAAAGTATCATGGCGGTGCTTCTTGACCTGATTAGTAGTAATAGATAAATTTCAAATAATGGACTAGTATGTGGTTTTCCTTGCCAAGAAGACGTCTCTGGCAGTAACAGATAAATTTCAAATAATGGACTAGTATGTGTTCTGGACCATGGGATATTTCCATAGCACTAACAGTAGCCACTGGTGATGTTATCATAATAATGAACCTAAAAACAAAATGACATTAATTACTTGCATAATACATACATTTTGGTTTACTGAACCTCTGTATACTTCAAGAATATGAGTAGTTGAATATGTTTGCTTTGTCATCATTACCAGATCACCCTAAAGAAACAACGCGAGAATGTCAGTTTCAGACAAAGGTCTGTGCATGTGTCAGGTTGTTTAGAAGGGGCACAGAGCTCAGCTGACCACATACCAATTGTCTAGCGATGTTGGTCACATCTTTTTCGACCCATCTCAACTCTTTCAAGCAATTATCACATGTTTTTCCACAACATGAAGGATTAAACATCTCTCCAAAGTGGATCAGCTGTAGTAGGCGTCTGCAGTCCACATCATTTTCACAGTAACTAACCTACAGACAAAATATGACATTGTTACGATGGCTTCCAAACTTCAAGCATGCAGAAGCATCTGTAAGAATGATAGATACCATTCGCAGGAGATTTTCCTTATGTGTTTCAATCGCTTGTTCCTGTGAAGAACCTCCTCGTGGTGCTGATGTTCCTTGCTCCACAAATCCTTGGGTAACCATGTGTTTGAGACGAATCTAGAAAATTTTACAAAGAAAATACTTATTTATGGTGAGATATGAAGATAGCGAAAAACTGATAATAAAAAGAAATCACTTGACTCACATAATCAGAATAATTGTAGAACAGGACACAAGAAGAAAGCTGACCATCACGACCAGCACGCCCACACTCCTAAAAGTCATCAAACACAGTTAAGTTTATGAAATTCCATGAAATTCCAATGTGCACACGTTGTGAAACTTATATCATTGAAAATACCTGATGATATCCTTCAATTGATTTGGGCAGGGAATGATGGATAACAAAACGGACATCAGGTTTATTAATACCTGCAATCCTGCACAATTAGCACGAGGCACCAATAGACAACATATATATGTGGACACTGAAAATCAAGTTACCCATCCCAAAGGCAACTGTAGCACATATTATGTTGATTTTATCCTTGCTCCACTGTTTCTGGATATTTGCTCTATCATCAGGATCCATGCTACCATGATAGTGTGATGCCTTGTGCCCATATTCCTGGGTAGAAAAGCAGGAAACAGTCAGAAGTTACAGTAGCATAGGTATATAGCTCCATGGTGCATGACATTCAAACTAAGCACTTTCAATTATTAGCCATCAAAGTCCCATAATGTAACACATCACCCAACAATCCATTAAACATGTCCATTTTTTCAGAACGTCAAATACTAAAACAACTGCCTGTGTACATGACTAACAAGACTAGGATACAAAACCGCAAACTTTATGTCTGCACCCACTCGCTTAGGTTTCAAGCAATCATTGATTTAGTATTGCTTTCTCCTAATTTGATTCAACGCTCTATTTCTCTTAACTCCAAACAACAGACTAGCAAATACTACCCAAATCAAGAAATGGTACCCTAGAACATGTGAGTATGGATACAGGGCCATCCACCAGGAAAACTGGTAACCAACTGGTTACTACCATTGTTATCAAGCGGTGCATCTAGTCACGACTAGTCATCAACTAGTTGGCCAGGGAGCATGACTCGACTTGTTGGCAGCAGAAGACACAATGAAACAACAATCAACCACCTTGGAGGTCTGGTCTATCAGGCACTATTACTGGGTGAAAGGGAGATGGAGAGCTCCACCAGGTCCATCAAGCACAGCATGACATAGCAGACTAGCGGTAAAAGCAACTGCTATGTAGTAATAGTCTGATAGACTAGTCAACTCAATGATTAGTCTTCAACTAGTTGCGAGTTGCGACTAGTCTCCAAGTCACTAGATGGTAACTCAAGTAGACTTTACGACTTAACAACCATGGTCACTGCTGAGATCTTAAACCCTAAATGGGACCATGACACGCAAATGGGATAACATACAATTTCCTAAATACCCAAAACTTCTTACCAACTAGTGTCATGCAGTACCCGAACTTTCTATTTACTTCCTTGTCTCTTTTCGCTTTGCATTTTGGTATCCTTTGCAGCATTGATTAAGGATCATTGAAGAGATTACATATTACAGGCCAACTAAATTCAACACAGGAATGTAGTAGTTAATGTTTTGCAATATTCTAAACATAAATAACTAAAGGTTGATACATAATTAATAATTTTAGGCATGCAACTTGAGTAACACAGAATTTGTTGATGAGTAATATGTTCTTATATTACCAAACTATAACATTATTACATATGGGGGGCTCTGCTTAATTAACCAGCATGTGGAAGTAGTGCAGAATACCTTCATTTGAGAAGTTCCAGATAAAAAAGAGGAATGGCCCTAAATTAGATTTAAAATTTATATCTTGGAACAACACATCTAGATTCTGACAGTATTGATGACTAAGTTAATTCACAGAAAAAGAATTTTATTGTTTAAACACTGAAAAGTATAGCAGGCTTGAACAATTTATAGTTTCAAGAACCAACCCTTAATTTTGCAGCCACTTTCTCACAATCCATTCTCGAAAGGCAATATATGATGCCACATTCTTTAGGATGATTTGCATTTATAAAGTTATCGATGTCCTCCAAACACTTCTTTGTCTTGGGCCATACAAAATACCTGCAAAATTTGGGCTGAGATGGTCTGGTGCAATTGGAGTTGAATGTCAATGTCTTCTGAATTCTGGTAGACTTACCTCAGATTTGGACGATTAAAACTTTGTCTGAAAATAATGCAGTTTGCAAGGCCTAGAACTTGCACGACATCTTCCTTGACACTCGCAGTTGCTGTTGCAGTCAAGGCCAGGACTGGCGTCTGCGTGAACTTCTGTTTTAAAATGCCTAGATGCTGATGTATCACAAAGAACCGGATCAAAAGGTTATCATTTATTTAACATGAAAACCTGCTTGCTGACAAAAGGTACCTGGTAATCAGGTCGGAAATCATGACCCCACTGGCTAACACAGTGGGCTTCATCAATGACAATTCTAGAGAGATGACCTCGTGAATATAAATTTTCCAATTGTCTCAACAGAGCATCACTCCTGTACTCAGGAAATTGTTGTGAGTTAGGCAAATGAATTGGCAAAGCACGTGTAATAAAAGAAAGGAGTAATTGTGTGAGTGACAAGCTAATACGAGCTAAAGGGGATTAATCTTCACGAAGAAAAACAAAGAACTATAACCAATAGTCCAATACTAGTGATCTGGAAATGTGAACTGCTGCATAGTGACAGCAGGTTATTATGAAGCTTACTTACACTACATCAGAAAAGACTAGCTTTCAAATAGTCAAGAAATCATATAACATGACTGCGGATCAACTGCAAAATTTCACTTACTTGGCTATCTTTTCAGGAGTAACATACAGCAACTTGTATGTGCATGTAGGAGACATTAATTCTCTTAATATCTCCTGCTGTTCTGACCACTCCATGCTGGCGCTAAGGTAAGCTGCAGAAATATTTGCCTGTGATAAAAAAACAGGTGAGCAATCAGAAAATCATCAAAACACATGTAGAAGGAAATGAAACAACCCTCTACCTGCAATAAATGCATGATCTGGTCTTGGATGAGTGATACGAGAGGAGAAACTACCAATGTAACGCCATTACAAATAAGTGCTGGAAGCTGCAAAGTAACTGATGAGTTTTTTTTTTCTTTTTGGACGAAAAAGCTGTAGGAAAGGATCCTACTGTATATATTGATATATTAGGTAATGTACATATTTACATGAAAAGCCAAAACAATGACTCTTTCTACATCCTGTCTAGCAGTTTATTAATAAGAGGATAATAGCTTTCTCTTGCTCTATGGATAACCATGGCAATTCAAATCTAAAGAGAGCACTGGAAAACTTGTATAATGAGATTGATATCTCTGAAGATACTAGTCTTGCTTGTAATCCAGATGCTCCAAGGTAACACAAGCAATAGAATCTTAAATATTAACATAGTATCCAACAAGGAGAGATTGAAAGCAGTATGGCTTGTTACCTGATACGTCAAACTTTTTCCACCACCAGTTGGCATCAAAACAAAAACGTCATTCCCACTCATTGTGGCGTTGATTATTTCTCGTTGATTTGGGCGAAAAGAACGATTTCCAAACACTCTTTTATTGTTGGCCTGATGAGGCAGCAAGACAAGTCATTCTCACAAATAAATGATGTTTTAAATAATTATTACTGTCGATTTTGAAGAAAATAACCTCAAGTTCCTTAGTCCATGCAAAGTGTGTACTACTCCACTGTTTATCACCAGAACCTTCAGTGTAACTGATATCAATAGCCCTTGGAGTGTAATCTCTCTGAACAGACGGTAATGGCATGCTTAAACCATCCATATAGGAATATGGAGCAGAAGAAAAGCACAAACCACTTTTCCCAGGTTCATTCCTGATGTAAATCGGTGATTGGAATATATTGGTGTCCTTTACAAAAGAGCTACTTCGGATGATAGTGGGGTGATGGCCCTGACGAGTTGTTGTGGAGGCCATAGAATGAGATTTCTGTCTCTCCTCATCTTGGGTTAAGCTCGCCGTATACTCCCCAAGCAGCTCAATCTGCTTCTTTAGGAGTGCTCTGCAGAGTGTAAAGATAACATTGCATCAGAACTGCTGGTAGTCAAAAGGAGCTACCGAATGCACATTGCAAGATTCAAACTTCATATTTTGTACCAGACATGCCATCATTGGGTTCGTACTTGACTGTACTTTCCTACAGTCAAGATTATGTAGTTCTTCTTTTTTTATCAGAATTGTGGGCAATACATTCTGAGAGAAATTAGCTGTGAAAGTTGAAGTTTGGAGATCACACCGAATCAAATTAGTTTGTCAATGTTGTAAGGAAACATTAGTTAGTAGGACCAGCAAACAAACCTCTTTTGATGAAGCTCATCAGTTTGTTGAGGGCTGAGTTCACCATCAATAAGTTCATTGGATATTACAAGCAAGTTATCCTTCATTTCAAGCAAATGGGACTCCGCCTCTGGGCAAAAAGCTAACTGTACACGTATAGTAGCAAGTAGCAACTAGTGAGCTTACATGCTGAAATAGTTACTAGTCTAAAGAACAATGATGATGATGTAATTGGTACTTGTCTTACCTTGCTACCATGGTCACACATTATAGAGAGTTCTTGTGGTAAATTATTCTCATCAAATCCATTGAAGTTGCACTTCCCTAATGGAGTTTTCGATGACCCTCTGGGTGTATTTGTTGCTTGATAATGTTCCATAACTATTCGGTCCACATCGATACTCTGAAACGTAAACCAAGAGTGGAAATTCAAAAAAGAGAAGGATCCATTACAATTATGACATATAGTAGTTATAATAACTGCAGATCTGCAGTTCATAAGATAAAAACATCATGAGGCGGAAGCACATACCGCAAGAAGCTCATCCTCATCCATGGCATCTAATTTACCATCATCACATATGTTGTCAGCAAAAGGAGCAGTCTTGAATAATTCAGGACCACTTCTTGCAAGACTTTGATTTGTTGTTGTAATGGTATCTGCCTGCACCACATGATTGTTCACGTAAGTCCTTGTACAGGACTTGGTGCCTGCAGGCAGATGGCCACTGTTCTTCTCCATAGTACCGCTTTCAGTCTGCTGATGCATACTTTCCTGGGTGGGGTTTCTATTTCTGGACACACTGTCCATTTTATTAACATTATATGAAGAACTTGTCCCATAAGTATGAGCATGGCCGCTATCACAATCTTTCACTTTTCCAGATAAACCAGGTCTTAAATAATTCTTCCGTGCAACCTGAGTGTTGCATAGAGAACGCCAGGCCTGCCATAAGAATTGTTCTTAGAATACCAAAAAGCTCACAGAAATAAACAAGAATGTATTAAAAAGAGTGAAATTTATGTTAATTCTTTCTTAACAGAGGGATAAAGATAAAAGAATGAGACCAACTAGGATTTGAGTTTTCCGATAATGCATCAAGGGTTGACTGGACCTTTGGTGGACGGTTTACAAGGTTATAATGCAATTACCCTACTCTATAGCTCGAGATTGGAGTTAGGGGAACCCATCTTTTCAACATCATTTATTATGATGGAGCACAGATATGGTTACAAAGGAAACTGCATATTTAGCTAAACCTACAAATTGAAATGGCAAGTGACTATGCAACTATCTCATTTTTAAGCAAGTGATGACGCATACCATGTATGGTATTATTGTCATAATTCATACCTTCTCAATGGACGGAACTTGAAGACGCTCTAGACCTTGAATTTTGCAAGTAGCAGACCTGAAATATATAGATAATGATTTTGTCATTGTTCTGGCAAACAAGTATCTTTTGCTAGAAGAATACCAAAACTAAAGTTTATGAACAACATAATACTCTATTGTATTTAAAAAAGAGTAGATTGTACCTTACAGGAAGCATTCCCATACAATCTGCTTCCTGATTAGGCCTTTGTGTTGGTAAAGAGAACAAAAAACTTGAACTCAGGAATTCATCTTTGATACAGGAGCTTTGAACAGCATTTGCATGATCCGACCAGTTGACCCTTGGCTTATCATGGTAGGTGGACCCAACGGTGAGGTTATTTCTCCCTTGCATCCAACACGGTAACAATTAACACATGCCAACCTGTTGAATGTTGGTTCTTGATGACCTCGTGAGCTGGATCAAGAATGGGGCATGTACCAGGACTGTAATCTCTGCAATAAGAGTGATAAGTCTCCGCATGGTTCAAATGAGCAACATATTGACAGCCGCAAGTAATTTAGAAGAAGCTTATAGCATGGGCAAAGCCTAACTATGAATAACACGAGTGACAAACAAGTCAACTGTCAACATATTGACAGCCGCAAGTAGTTTAGAAGAAGAAATAATCATGCATTCAATGTACAAGTTCTCTACTCTCTGGCATCTCTTTGAACATAACTTCTACAGTCCACCAAAACAGTAAAGGAAGACTCAGATTTGTGGACAACCACCTTTCAGTTAGACAGCATAATGGGATTTCACTAGGAAAAGGAAAACTCTAAGGGCGGTGTATGAACTAAGAATCGAGGAAATGGGAATCCGAATTAGGACTTGAGCAACCTAAGCCTGTTCGGCTGTGAACTGTAACCCTGTAGGCTGGTCACCAACTCGCTGCTCCTCGGTCGGAGCCACACCCTCATCGCCACGGCTGACTGCCCTCACACCCTCGCCGCCGCGCTTCCAGACCCTAAACCACCCCGCCCTCCCCAATTCTCAGTGAAACCCACTTCACGCATTCCGTCGAACACCCTACCCCCAATCCCCCACATCCGACGCAACCATCCGACACAATCCCCCTCGCCGCCACCCCCACCTCCGCGCGTCCCCCCCAATACCCACACACAGAAATGGCCCCCAAAATCACCCAGATAAAAAACCCCAGTCGTCAAGGGCGGATCACCTGAGAGACCGGACAAGCGGGCGCCGCCGAGGAGGAGGACGCGCGCGCGCGGAAGCCGCCGCAGCGCACGAGGCGGCCGGCCTGCGAGGAGGACGGGGAGACGCGTGAGTGCGGGACGGAGAGGAGGAGGGGTTTCGGGGCTTGGGATTTTGGGGTTTCTGCGGGAATGAACTACTCCAAATCTGTTTCGTGAGCGGGAGAGGAGTGACTAAAAATTGAAAAATCCCCGCGTGGAGTGGAAACCAATCGCGGTTTCAGGCTTTCAGCCAGTCTCATTAGCCAATGATAGCCGGGCGTCGGATCTGCCTCGAGATTCGCGCCGGGCTAGCCTTCCAACGGATAGAAGATGGCAGGACACGACAACGGTTTCCTTTGTTGCAAAATGGAAAGAATGAACAGTAAAATATGAATTTTCACATCTTTTCTGTTGATCTTACTGTTCCATTATATAGGGAGATTACAAATCTAGGATTTTAGGCTTTAGTGAAATGCATCCATATAACAATAAAGTTGATTTATGCCTTTAAACATAGCTGTTACAAAAGATTCAAAATCCTCTTGATGGCTTCTTTTGATGCTATTGATGAGATCAAATAATAGTCAAATAATGGCATTTTGTAATACTCCTTCTTTTGATCGAATCCGTTTTTGAGATCAACATATTCTTTAATTCCTTCGAAAAACCCTGTGAAAAAATATAGTAATAATATGACTGGTGATTGCTCTTTCATCAACCTGCAAAATTAAAGGAGTAATCCATGTCGTTTCATTGAAATCAATGCTGGGTCTCTGCATGAACCTTTGTGCTACAAGCCTCGTCTTATATCTCATCACCTCATTGTTCTCATTCCGCTTCCAGACGAAAACCCATTTAAAACCGACGGTGTCGGTGATATGGGCCCGGGGGTATGTCAGAGGTATGATGTCTGAAAAAGGAGGGCACCCTTGCCCATCAAGGCGCGCCAAAGATATGTCCTGAATGGCCCAAGTGAGTCCCGGCCACGGGCGGCCACGTGGTGCCCGAAGAGGCCCGGCCCGGAGTCCGCCCGAGGCCGCCGTGCTCCCAGCGGCGTGGTCCGGATCACCCGACCCCCATCCTCGCCCCCGCTCCTCTATGAGAGAGGGGCGGGTCCAACTGCCAACCACCCCATTTAATGCCTAAAAAGAGAGAGGCTGAGCGCCTGCCCCGTCGCATTCAATGCGATGTGAGGTGCGCCTGTCAGCCGCTCTCATCATCACCCCTTTTTGCCCGTCACGAGGCAAAGGGGGCATAAAGTCTTTGACTGCGACCGCGGTATGGCAGCGCACCCACGCCGCGCACGCCCCCCTCACGCCCCGTCTAGTCGCGTTAAATGCATTGAGCGGCCACGTGGGAGAGAGAGTGCGAGCGCAGGAGGCGTTGTGTCAGCGCCTACCCACGAGATGGGCCGCTGACCAGTGGGTCCCATCGGAGTAGGTAGGCCGGCCATCACCGCGTCAGCAGCATGGCCGTCACCACGACGCCTACTTTATCCCATCAACTCCGTGATGCGGCAACAGGAACAAAGATGGGGGTGGCTTCTCCGACAAGACAAGGCAAGAGCCGCTCCCTCACGTGGAGCGAAGTAGAAGAAATCAGGACTACTGTGGTGTCCCCTTGTACTATAAAAGGAGGCCCAAGTGCATCATAAAAGAGGTTCCGTTCTGTGCTCTGTTCTGCTGGCCCCTTCAATGTTTTTGGAGGTTCCTTCCTTTAGTTTATCAACTTCCAGAGCAACAGCTAGCCCTTAGCAACGCTCGATCTATCAGACGTTGGGAGGGGGAATACCATCACTGGTCCTTGTAATCCATCCTTCATACTACACAAAGAACAGGAGTAGGGTATTACACCTCGTAGGTGGCCCGAACCTGTATAAACACTTGCGTCCTTGCAGTCTTGATTTTTCCCGGTTTATCGGCGTCATCCCATCTTCATCGCGAGTTTAAGCCTAGATTCACCGCTCCCTGTGCCGAACCAAAAAGGGGATCCCTCGGATTCCCGCGTGTCGATCTCCGACATCGACAAACGGGGAAGGTTATTGGAGGTGTAGGTATTACTTGTGAGAATACCTCTCTTTTATTGAGGGAGGCTAACTCTGCTTCAATTGCTTTCTTTCATTTGTTATAGTCCGAGCGCTTTTTGCACTCTACCATGGATTTTGGATATGGATCATTTTGGATGGTTTCCGCAACGGATGAGGCAAAGTATATGTCAATAATTATAGTCTTACGGTTGAATGATTCTCCAGACTCAACATAGTTTACGGAAATTTCATTTACCCCAGTTGACGGCTCAGTATTTCCCAATATGGTCGCGTCGGAGCGTTCCAATGTTCCATCATCAGAAATTGAGTGCACTGTTGATGTGGGAAGTGAATTGGATGAATTCACTTGGAGTCTCTTAACTTGAGGTTGAGTTTCATTTACTATGTTAGAGGATTCTTTCCTCTGTTTCCTCGTGCGCTTGCGAGGATTTGCCGTACTTCCCCACTCTCTTTTGAGAAAGGGAGTTGAATAGTTTTATTTGGTATCTTTATTCTTTCTGGCACATTCCTTGCAGGAATGTATGATTTTGTGACACTTTTACTCACATTAAATGTCTGGCAAATTATTTGCAGCAACCTGCAAATCAATGATCCTTTTAACCTGAAGGTCAGATTCTGTGGTACGGGGATCCTCCTTTAGGGTGTCTATGGCATCCCAATTTATTTCCGGGCATTCAGTATGATACTTAAATTCTCCCCCTAATGCCGAAAAATGTTCTTCATTGAAGATACAATCAGCGTACCGGGCCGTGAGTAAATCCCCTGTATGGGCTCCAGGTATTTAATAATCGACGGAGATAAATATCCACGTAGATTCTCATTTTCCTGTGAGGGACCATTGATGTACGCTTTGATGGTGAGATCGGTACGTATATAGCGCAACCGAATTTTTGCAGATGGAAAATACTAGGAGGATCACCACGAACCAATTGCAGTGGGGAGGTTGTACGATACGTAGTTGAGTGCAATTGTACTAAGTCACCAGCGTGTAAAACTGCATGACCCCAACATGAGGTTGGTAGGTTACAATTTTGCAATAATGGTCTGGCTATGAGTTTCGAATAAACCATTCTGTGTGTGAACATACGGTAGAGAATGTTGAACTTCAATTCCTAAAGCCATACAATAATCATTGAAAGCTTTGGAAGAAAATTCTGCAGCGTTGTCTAATCTGATTGATTTTATCTGATGTTCAGGTTGACTTGATCTAAGTCTGATGACTTGTGCAATCAATTTTGCAAAGGCATGGTTCCATGTCGATAAGAGACATACATGGGACCATCTTATGGGTGCGTCTATTAGAACCATGAAATACCTGAATGTCCCGGATAGTGGTTGAATGGGGCCACAAATGTCTTCTTGAATGCAATCAAGAAACTTTAGTGGTTCAGCCCATTATTTTAAGATGTGAGGGTCTCAAAATTAATTTTTCAGTTGCACAATGAGGTGCACACAAAATAGGAGGATTCTAAGAATTTTCTATTCGCTCATACCATGTCCACTTGAATTGCTCATGATTTTTCTCATCATTCCGATGTCAGGATGGCCAAGGTGATCATGTCAAGTTTTAACTGCATCCATATTTTGAAAAATCACTTTGTATGCAACATATGGTACAGGGTTGATGTATGTGTAGTACAATCCAGACGGGAGAGAATGCACCTTTTCAATTATTATTTTGCCATATCTAGCATCTTTGGTCAAGAGGATAAACTCCCCGTTGTTTTCTTCATATGTTTCCACATGAATACCATTTTTTCGGATATCTCTATAACTTAGTATGGTACGTGTTGAATCGAGATACAGTAATGCCTCCTCGATGTTTATTTGTGTACCCATTGGAAGTATGATAGTGGCCCTATCGGAACCGACAATCATAGCATCGCGTCCCGCGATGGTCAAAACTTGTCCCTTCCTCTTGGTAAAAAAATTGACTTCCCTAAGTATAGTGTTAGTGGTACATCTGTCCACGAGACACATCTCTTCTTCCATCGGACTGATTCCCGTAATAATCTATATATTGTATAATATAAATTTGTAAGAACAAAATATAGAAAACCACAAAGAAATATATTAAGATAGCATGTGTGATTATTGCAATTGTAAATAGAGGTAACAACATCATGTATTTATTACAACGGTTACTTTTGCAAAAATTAAACATTAGAGAAATGACGCCTAATTAAGATATCCATAAATGTCGTTGGAAGCATATTCCACGAGCATGTCGTCGACGTCCAAAGGGCATTCCTCTTCATTTGGCGGAGTCTTGGTTTTGCCTGTTCCCGCTCCTTCGGGAATGGGGTCCATAGCTCCAGTCTCCGGCACTTGAGAGGCGAAGTGTGCTTCATGCTTCTGGTTGGTCTATGTATGACCCATAGACTTCATGTATAGATCAACAAGATGTTAAGGGGTCCTGTATTTCTTAGCTATATGATTGTAGCAGCCACACCTGTAGCAGGCGGTTTTTTTGCCACTATTATTATTAGGCTTAGAATTTCCTTTTCCCTTTTTAGTGTTCCCACGTTGCTTTTTGGCTCTCTTGTGTTTACCCTTTCCTGAGGAGTTTTCAGTCTGTGTGTTCCCATTTAGAACTTGTTTCTTCTCATTCGTATGTACTTCAGGCAATGGTACAGTGCCCAAAGGGCGCTGGTTTGAGTTCCATACAATGAGCTCATGGTTCTTTTCTGCCTGTTTCAATGTCTGAATGAGTGAAGAGTAGATAGTGAAATTCTTCTCACGGTATTGTTGAGTGATGATCTGTTCTGATGAGAGCATTGTAGACAAAGTCTTCTCAATTTTCTTCTCTCAGAATGTTCTTTCTCACAAAATCGGAGCTTAGAGCATATCTTATGAACAACATGGTTGAATTCGTCTACAATTTTGAAATCCTGTAGGCGTAAGTGGTTCCACTCATGCGTTGCCTCCGGGAGGAGGATAGCTTTATGCTGTTCATATCGATTTTTAAGGGCAGTTCACAAAAGCGTGTGGGTCCTCCTCACACATGTGCTCTGTTTTCAAATCCTGATGGATATGATTCCTTATAACTTTTAAGGCGGAGAATTTGGACATGTTACACTCCCATCTGTTGTTTCATCTATACATCTGTATAGTCCATTGGTCGACAGATTGACTTTGACATCCATCGCCCAAGCAGGGAAATTGGAACCATCAAGAGCGAGAATATGGAACTCTTTGGTAGCCATCTCACCTGTGTTGTGATAGCCAAAATTTTGAGAAATTATGGCACATTTACAACAAAAAATAAAACAAAGTAGGGCAAGAAGAGTAAATTTGCAAAGTAAATGTATAACAGAGGACATGGAAATGTTGAAACAAACCCATATATATTTACAATGATAGAGAGTTATAAAGTGCTAATGGCAAATGTAAAGTCTCTGCTTATTTGCTAAAATTAAAATGACCGAAGGTCAACAACTTAAGCGTAAATGCAGAAATATTAAGATAATTGGGTGGTGGGCTGAAATAATGAGTATTTTGGCCCACCACCACTGTAGATAATATGGTCATGAAATTAGTAAAACAATGTTGATATGGATATTTAAAATTTATTATATATGTTGCTTAGCTGAAAAATTATAAATATTGATTAGTTTGAGAGGGTTTAATATTCCGATCAATATCCGTTACCGTATTTGTTTCGATTCGTATCCGTTTCGTATTTGTTTTCGATATTATTTGTTTCCGTTTTCGTATCCGAGGTTTTCGATTCCGAATCCGATTTCGAAAAAAATATGAAAACAAATACGGTATAGCTAGTTTCCGACCGTATCCGATCCGTTTTCACCCCTACATGAGGCGAGGTGAGGAGGCGTGGGCGCGACCTGGCCCATTGGCTAGCGTGGGAGGGGGTGGTGGCCCATTAGCGTGGTCGGCTAATGGGCTGGCCTGGTCCAGCCGACATAAGGGAGGGAGGGGGTGTGGTTAGGGCAAAACCCTAGCCTCCCCCTCCACAGCCGCCGCCGCCGCCATGGAGGGGCGCACGGGCGCCGTCGGCCGAGCGCCGCCTCCTGCCACGGAGAGGTCGACGCCGCCCTACAGCCGTCGTCGCCTCCTACAGAGAGGCCGATGTGCCGTCGACCGGGCGCCGCCGCCGCCTTGCACCCCTGGACCTCGTTTTCCCCTGTGCTCAAGCCTCCCCCTCACCCGAGGGTGGAGGATGGCTAGGCTTGCCGCCGCCGCTAGTCTTGGTTGGGACATTCCTGGTCTTGATGACGTGGCGAGGTCCGGGGAATGGAGAGGTTGGTGGGTGGCGAAGCTCTCGCGATTGCCCCCTGCTGCCATGTAGAATGGAGGGGCTCCGCGGCGTGCAGCGAGGGTTCCTCTGAGGAGGAACCCCAGTGGATTGGCTGGTGTCGGTGTGTGTAGCAACGTCTCCGGTGTGTAGTCTAGCGATGGTGGTGGAGAAATGACGCGGCAAAGATGATGTGTCCAATGGTGGTTCGGACAAAAAGCCGTCACCACATCGGGCATCTCTTGCTGCTTTTGTACCCATGCAGTCCACCCATGAGACTCGTAGTGGTGCGATGCCTCCAACATAATTTGTTCTGGTGCCATGCACATGTCCGGCATCACCGGAGACCCTCGACGAGTCGCGAGGATGCTCGAAACGGTGTTGCCGGCTCTCGTGTTCCTATGGGAAACGACGCTGTCGTTGTGGCGTCGTCCTCCACATCTGGTGAAGCCAGGAGGAGACAGGGGACCACGGCCGACAATGCCGGCACCATGGCTCCTGCAATGTCGAGGACGACGTGCCGGTGCCCGGAAGATTCTCTCAAGCTGCTGCAAGAGACGACGAAGGTGACGTGCACGAAGGTTGCGTGGAAGGGAGGAGTCGGCCGTGAGAGGAACAGGACGAGCCATTCTTATCTGCACGTGTCGGTGAGTGTGTCGGTGAGTCTTTTCACTATTCTTGCTTGGGAGAGCTGCTCATAATGTGTTGCAAACAAAAAGAATGAACAGTGAAATATGAATTCTCACACCTTTCTCATTGATCTCATTGTCCCATTATATAGGAAGATTACAACTTAGTATTAATGAAATGCATCAATATAACAATAAGTTAATGACCGTTACAAAATATTTTTATAAAATACTTTTGATGACTGGCTTTTGATGCTATTGACGAGATCAAATAATGACCAAATAATAATGGCCTTCCGTAACACTTTTCTACCTTGCCCGATGGCCCACCTGTCATACACTCGTCCAGGTCAGGCGTTTGGAGTTTGGATCCTCCTTTTCGAGGCAAAAACTGGTTCTGATTTCACTTTTCTTTAAAAAAAATAATCTTTTCAAGACTAATTTCAGGTAGATGTTTCTCACGAGTAGCACCAACACAAACTCATCTTCCTTCCCGAGACACGAGAAATGTTCAGAACTCGATCGACATAGCGAAAGTTCGTCCATGCCGCCGCAAACCGCATAACGTTCTCCGTCGTCGGCAGTAGTAACAGAGTTCACGGACACATGCTAACAGTAAACAACTACTAAGCATCTATAGGATCTCTCATACTACAAAGGTAGCTGAATTTACAGCAGTTTTGCCAAGACGACGACGACGATTTTCGCAGGGGCAAGTGATGTTCAAACTCCGCAGCTCGTCGACGAGGCTGTCCACTGTGCAAACCGGTGAGCGATCCTCAAGCCGCTTCTGCTGTTTGGCCTCCGCAGCTGTCACCACCGCTGTGATTCATCTCATTGGCAATGGCAAATGTCATATTCAAAATTACCGTTGCGGTTTTTTTTTCCTGGGCATAGCGTGAGTAAACTTTGAAGGGTTCAGGGTTTTCGCAGCTCACCCGCATTGGTGTCCGGACACTCGTACAGATTCCTCTTCAGTAGAACGGTTCCCGGGACCGACACCAGCCTGAGCTTGCTGAGATTCTTCCTGTCACTGTCGTCTATCGGTACGAACCCGAATGCCGTTGTCCACGTGTCGACCAGGCTCGGTATCGCAGATAGAAGAAGCATCTCTACCTTCAGAGATTTCAGCATCTGTTGAGAAACATCAGGTAGGCATAAGTTCTAGAGTAGCAAATTTATCTTAAGTAGTAAGTGGTACACATGGAAGCACAGAAATAATTTGCACAGGGTAAGTAATGATGCAAAATAATCTATTGGTGTTCGATAAACTATTGATTGGCTCTGAATTTCCATGCTCAGTTTTATGTAGAAGCATGTTGATCTGCCTTTGGTCTAAAAGCATTTCCAAGCTCAGACATGTACTTCAAGAGAAGAAGTTCGAATCGATTGTTCGGTTTAAAAAGGATATAGGCTGGGGAATAAGTCAGATGCAGATAGCTAGCCAAGCAAATATTTGGTAGAAATACAGGCAGACATTCAGGTCCTTAAGGAGGATACGATGGGGAGTAAGACAGAATGTCAGATAGTCAGATATGATGCTTAGGGAGTAAGCATGACATTATTCTTTGGGGTGATCTTTCTAATAAAGAATCCAAAATGGACTATGAAAGCATCAGTATCCAGTTATCTCGTACCTGTTCGATGTAATCCATGAGACGCCTGCACATCCCTTGTTGACGTTTCTCAAGACAAGTAGCTATCAGAGGCATCTCCGCCACAATTGTACCATGTAACCTGCATAAACATCTATGCTAATCCCAGATTCTGAAATATTATATAATCTGACTAATTTAGGGTGTTGAAGTTTTAACTAGGAAAATTGAATTCCAAAAGTGTAACTTTTGAACGTGCAGTACCTGATGGATGCCACAGAAATGATGTTGTCATCATTTTCCAAGACTACAGTATAGAACCCCTTGTAATCCAAATGAACAAAGTCAGACCTGGAAAAGAAATACAATGGCATAAATGACTGCCTGAAAATCCATGGAACTAAAACAAGATAAAAGCAAACACCTGTTAATAACGTTAAGAGGACAATATATTGGTTTGGAAAGGAAATAGCCCGTCTCACCTCCAATTATATAGTATAGGTGGGATAATATCTATTCCTGTTCTTGCGTCTATTATAGGCAAGAAGCATTCTTCCATAATACTCAACGCAATCACTAATTTCATGTTGCACTCAGCCAGGATAGCAATATCTGCAGCTGTAAAAACCCTTTGATCACCGTTGTTCCGGAGAACGGTGCAAGAGAAGCCATCAACGGTGTGGTTGGCAATCCCAACACGAGATCGCAAATTCATATAAATCTGCCAACATCAGAGCACGGTGAGGCTGCTTCAAGTAAACATTTTCGCCATCTCTGGTAAATATATCGCTACCATCAGTGAAGGAACAAGTCGAATTTTAGGATTGTACCTGCTGGCATCTTCTTCCACAAAACCAGGCACAAGGTCCACCTTCCTCATTGCACAAAAGTTTACCATATACGCATTTTGCATGATCTGGAGGGAATGAACTGGTTACGGAACAAGGCAATAAGCAATGTAATGAATGAGTATGCGGCGTAAAGATTTCAAGCAGTGCCAAATCTTTTGCTGTGGATTTGGTCAACGTAAGAAGTTCAGAAACTGCGATGAGTAGCATCACACAATTGAAGAGCAAATTATAGTCGAATTAACAGATTTCTTTATAGGGTAAACATTAATTGTTCGTAACTGCATTAACATATGCACACTACTAGAGTAAATTAAATTTCTAAAACGTACTATGCTATACAAATAGACAATCATAAGTGTGTGCGGTAAGCAATGAAACTACAGTGCATGAATAATGCTGTTAAAACAAGAAGCAGAAATACATATGGAAGGTCTACAGACAAATCTTGCTGACAAATGACCAGACGTATGATACAGTTGCAACGAAGATGTCAAGTGAGACATTACATTGGCGTTCACATTGTGAGCATTCTAAAGCAGGTAGGGAACTTCTGAGCTCCTTCAAATTTATCACGTCCCCACATATATCACAAAGGCATCTATAGCAATACCAGTTACCATCTGGAATGTCCTGAAAAAGTAGAAACTGAATCTGTAACATGAATGCAAACATTGCTGTTGAAGATGACAAGATTGACACATAAAAGGTTAGCCAAAATAGATTTACGGCATTAGCAATACAGTGAACTAGAGGTTGATACACAAATGGCAAGAGCAATTGTTCTGTAATGATGGTGCAGAATATGACCACTCTAACTGGTAGAAATGCTATCTCATCTCCAGGATAAAACTACAGAACAAATTTTAACAGTGTAACGTGCACAAGATTAAACAGATGCGGTAATGACAGCATTTTGCTGTAAGTTATCCTGGGAACAGCATGGCACAGTACAAACAAACAAGGGGGGAAGAGTACTCATGATAAAACATCATTTTATCCTCGAAAATTAGATAAATGAAACAATAAAATCTGGAAACAACATTTCAACTGCACAGAGGGATAAGTGTATATATAATTCCTTCAGAATATTGAACAAAAAATCTTTTCAGCACTGTGAACTAATTTGCTTTATTTCCTAAGCTTGATAAATCTATATGTCAGTTAATGAAAGAAAAAGGGAAACATCAGGGAAGCAGACCTGACAAGGCAAGCAGTCCTGATGGTAACTAGCGGGACAGTTGTCGCAGCATATCAATTCACCGCCATCACCACATAATCCACAAGTATCATCATTTTGATCAGCTTGGAGTGGCATAGCACATTTTGCACGTTCTTTTCTGGACCTATGCTCAATAGACCATGCTTGAAGCTGGCAAAGAGTGTATGATTTGCCAGAACCCAAGAAAAGATTCAGAGAGGGGATTTCTTGCCGCAGACCTGCATGCCACTTAAAGCTGGACATTGTAAACACGATATCACAGCATCGGCATCTAATGCCCTTCTTTGTAATGTTTCCATCCTTTAATACATTTTTGCTTCCTGGTCTTCGATATTGAAGAATATTTACTTTACAAACAATGCCCATTTCAAGCAACTTTCCCAACACTGTTCTTGCTCCTTTAGGAAATGTCTTCCTGTCACATCTCTCTTCGCTCCCCCAGCGACATCTAGGTAGACGTTTGAAACCAGATTTTTTGGCGAGCCTTCGACTAAAACGATTCCTGTAGCGTGCAGTTAACTTATGTATTACAGCTGTCATGAGAAGATCATTGTCGTCAAACTTGCATTTATGCCGCGATGATGCCTTTTGCCTTTTGACATCCTTTTCGGGAGTTTTTTCTGACACAATCCTTTCTGTTGATCCAATGCTTACTCTGGCTTGATCATTGTCACTGTTTTTTCTGGGAACTTGCTGTTCTGTTCCTTGATTCTTTTCATTGCTATTCCCAGGCCACAAGTTTAATGAAAACTGCCCAGTGCTTGCTGAACCTATCTGTTCTTTATCATTGCTAATTAAACAGCCAGCAGGATTCTCAGTTGTATGGTCCATATATTGACCAATCGCGCAGTCACTTACAGGAACATCATTTATCTTCTGTTTCTTTTGTCTGTCTTTGTTTTCAATATTTGCAGCTTTCTTGGACCTTTTCCGATTGGTTTTGCTCGAGCCTAATTTTGTCATTTCACCATGAAGTTCAGATGCCTTTGAGGTTGGTTCTGAACATATCAACTGCCTAGGAGGGTCTGGGTTTATGACCGTCCAACAAATTGGAGAACCCTCTTTGTCAAGGTATAGGAATCCCCGAATCAAACTTGCTTCATATGCTGAGGATTGGATGTCTATCTGCATGTTAGTCCCCATGGTGTGTATTGAAGCATTGAGGCAACTCCTCATCTCTCGGCTGCATATACTATCGTTCATGAAAGAAAGAGTCCCATCATGAGGGGACACAAACAATAACTGTGGCTCTGATATCACCATCGCATTATCGGTGCCTTCACAAGATAATTGCCCTCCTTTTGTCATCTCCTCCGAGCTCATCTCATTAGCTTCCAAATCCATATCCATTTTCGGTAGAAACGATAGTGCGCCAGCAGGTCCGTCTGTTACATCTTTATTTGCTGATTGGGACTCAGGGACAACTGCAGCATTATGCTGTTCATTGTTGACATCATCTTTATTAGCTTTCAAGCCTATATCCTTCTCTGATACTAGTGACGATGGACCAGAAGGTCCATCCTCTAAATCTGTGTTTTTTGCTTGTGGCTCAGAGACAGCTGCAGTACAGTAATGTTCATTGCTGATGTCATCAAGGAGCATCTCATCCACTTCGTGAGAAAACAGTAAGTTCGCTCCTAAGAGCAACTCATCAGAAGGACTATCTGCAGAATTGTCCATGTTTGCAGATTCTATCATGTCATAGGCATGAAAACTCGGATCCTTTATTTGAACATTTTGAACAAGGTCATCGCCAGAATAATTAGGTGGAAAATATAGTGGATCAGACTTGTCTTGAATGCACTCTGTCAAATTAGACTTGCTGTATGAAGGTTTATTTTTCATATTTAAACTAGTCCTTGAACCAGGAAAAGCTGTTGAATCTTGGAGACCCATCACTATACGATGAGCAGTACTTCTGATGCTTCTTTCATCTATTTCAGCTATGCTTAACAATCTTTCATCCATTTTATATTGGCTAGATTTACCTTTTCCGACCGTAGAAGGATGTTTGCTGCACGAAGAATTTCCATCGGGGTTGTCAGATTGAAGCAGCGGTAGAAGATTTTTCCGTGACCTGGGATGCATGCTGTTATAATTGTTCAAATGGTTGAGACCAAGTGGATTGTCAGAATTCCTGGGACTCAACAGCTTACTCTCGATGCAGCTGACAAATGTAACAGTGCTGTTTACAGCTTTCAGTGCTACTCCCTTCTTCAGGGCTTTAACCTTCTTATCGATGCAAACTACTGCCATGAAAGGATCAAGGAGCTGCCACTGGTTGAGAAAAGATAGAGATTGCTTCGGGAGCCGGACTTCATATTCTAAGCATAGCAGTGTATTCTTCAAATCACTCAGAAAGTCATGGATGTTGAACCATATCCTCCCGTAGTCATTTCCACCAAAGCCAGAGGAATTCATAAGCAACCACTGGCCAAAGCATTTCCAAGCCCTGGGAAGAGAAAATAGGCGCATAACTTTGTCAGGTGACTCGTAAACATGATCAACCTTACTCTTGTCCCATCTTTCCTTGCCATCGATCTTCCACCCAGCTTCCATCATCAGAAGATTTGCGTGCAGCCGGAGATGATCCCAAAGCACTGCATGGCCGTGTCCACCCTTATGGTGCCCTCTATCCCTACGATGTCCAACACAGGTGATGTCAACCATCTCCAGATCAAGAACACTGCAAAGTTTTGCTCTTTGGTTCCTGCGAGCCACTGCCCTACGAGTGTAAACCCTCTCAACGGAAGGCGGTGTCCACTGTATCACGAGATCAGAAGCGCTTGCCATATCCGGAAAGCCCACTGTCTTCTGCATTTTTTGTTTGTCGTTATTACAGAACACAAGATAGCTTGATAAGTTGCCATATGTGAAAGACTCAACCACGCGGCAGCGCGCCGACTTGTGATTGGAGGCAGAGCTCGAGGGTGTAGCTGATATCAATTCTTTGCTTGCATCCTTTAGCGAACTGTTCTTTCCATCTCGGCGTGGATGTCGGGTGCTTGATCCGCCGGTGCCTGTTCTGCAGAAGAGATCCTCAAAGATCTTTCGTTCTTCTTTAGAACTATCGAATGCATCTTCCGTCAGCTCGATAACCTTCTTTCCAAACAGCATTGTTGTAATGTCCTCCTCCTTCATACCTATTTCCACCAAGAAGTCTTTCACGTCCATTCTGTTAATTACTGGCCACCTTGATAGTGCAAAAAACAATCAGTCCTGATTATTTACGGTAGTAAGCAGCAACAGCACTACAATGCAGGTCAAACCAAGCTCCGGCAATCACCGTGACACTGACGATCGAAGCAATCAGACTGCAATGAAAGAGTAAACATATAAGCATCAGTTCACAAAGGCCATCCGAAAATGAGAGATGATGAAGAAAAATCACAGCACAGAGATTTGCAACGTTGGCCCTTGTTTGACAATGCAGACTGAAAAAGAAAAGAATAATCAAAGCATGAAAATTCCAAATAATGCCTGTCACATTGAGCAACTGCCCGAAATCGTCAGTCGCTAAATGCAGAAAATGGCCACCTGAAGCACCAAACGAGATAAACCACGATATCCAAATATAGGAGCCTTTACCACGTCAGTCCACCCATGAAAGCATAGCCGGTCTAACTAAAAATGGCAACTGCAACTGAAGTGAACTGGAATACTGGATGGACCAGAAATGATAGGCTGGTAGCAGTTGCATTTCGCGTTCATTCAGGAAGACTAAAAACAAGTTAAAATCTTTTTTTCCTTTTACCAAAAAGAAGTTGAAATATTTCAGGGGAAAAAATAGAAAAAGAAACGCACTAAAGCCACACCAGAGAGTCCTGGCACTGAGATAATCTCCACCGAACATGAGATGAGTTCAGTATAAACCATTCCCTTTACCTGAAATTACATCGACACGAACAAGACGCCATTTTATACTGAAAACAAAAATAAACACGAGGATAGCAGCAGAAGAAGAGTAAACAAGAACAGTAAACGAATCGGGGAGATCAGGTAGGATTCAAATGGCATGAATCACAAAACCCACAAGTCCAGCCCTCCTGTACTATAGTCTATATACATCCACAAAACATCAAACAACTTGCCTACCCAATGGCATGAACTAATCCCACATTCCGATTAGACCAAAACGCGCAGCACCATTTCCCCCCAACCCAAGAACGAATCCATCAAGAAAGAAAAAAGAACACAATAACAACGCAACGACGCAAACCCGCTACCTGATAGGAAACGAACACACACACACACACACACACACACACACACACACACACGCACGCACGCACGCACGCACACCGGCAGATAATCCCGCGGAGATTATCTCGCGCGCTATCAACAAGAAGAGAAGAGGCGAGAGGATCGATGAGATGTAACCTGTGTGCCTCTGCTCGCGAGCGGCATTGACCCCCCCCCCCTCGTCGTCGTCTTCCTCCCGCCTCGGCTCCTCCGGTGCCTCTAGCTCGTCCACTCCACCGAGCTACTTCCCCCAACACCCACTCATCTCGTCTCCGTGGAAGTTGCCGCCGCCTCACTGAACGCACCGGCACCACCGAAACGAACAGTGATAGCACTCACTCGGCTCCGGGACGCGCGCTCAAAATCTCTCTCACTCTCTCTCTCTCTCGCTGTCAAATGCAAGCGGCGCAAACGGATCGGCCTCCGTTACGTGTGTGCTTGCCATGTATCTATCTGCATGTCTTGCCGGGTGGGGCCCGGGGCAAGGTGGGTCCGTTGTGTCAGTGGGTGGGGACCGAGGAGGGGGTGGTGTTTTACCTGTGGTGTGTGTACTTGTGTACGACGGGTGGCAGTGGGGGGTTTTGACGGTTGGATGGATGTTAGGTGGTAATGGTGGTACCCTGGCCGTCTGATGACTGATGATGGATCACGTGGATGCATCAGAACGGGTCTTAGGAGCTTTCTCGTGTACTCTCTCCAAAAAAAAAAACTAATCTACGATTGGATGAGATTATATTTAGATTTGTTGTATGATTATGTCCATTTTAATTTTAGATTGTTTTTTACGAAAAGGATACTTGGCTGGGACTGAACATGAAACACGTCTTGAATACATTGTGTTGGTAATAGATGTTTTTAAATCTACTAGCAAAATATCCGTGCGTTGCAACGGGACGACGACACAGGGAGAAAAAAATGCGCGTGCGTTGCAACGGGACGAAGACGTAGGGAGGAAAGCAGGCGAAGGGCGAAGGTCCAGGCGGCGGCGTGGGAGCTCCGAGCGACGACGAGAGGGAGGGGCACAGGCGTGACGCGGGGCGTGGCGTGGATGGAGATGGAAGAGAGGGACGCAGGAAATCTTTTTTTTCATCCAAGCCCTCCCTTTCTTTTCAGCATTAGGACCGTGGGTTAACTTTATAAACACTCGAGATGTTTTTTTCAAAATAACCCCTTTTTCTTCTTTAACTGGGTTTTTTAAATAGCAAGGCGACTACGGGTTAATTTCGAAAAACTCAAGGGGTTTTCTACAAAATAGCCAAGCAAAACATAATCGGTGGAAACACTACTTGCTTTACTTGCTTTATTTAAAGATAGTTATAGATAACTATCTATAAAGCAAAGTATTGTTTCCACCTAAAATTTTGTTTTATCTCGGTTATTTTATAGAAAACTCCTTAAGTGTTTATAAAATTAACCTACAGTCCGTCTGATTATTTTACAGAAAACTTCTTGAATATTTATAAAATTAACCCGCGGACCTAATGTTGAAATCATTTCGCGCCCAACACGAACCAGGCCCGAATCCCTAATGGAGGACCAGGCGTACGTCCCACTATGCGTGCGACCACTTTCGTTTTCGGCTTATTGGTTGATTTGGGAATTTTCTTTTTCGGCCCAACTTGTGCGATCAATTCGGCCCGTTACTAAATTTGGCTACACGTTTTCAGACTTTCTATTTTGTATTTTTTATGGGCTTTATTATTTAGCAGGGCGGCCCAATTTGTTCACACACATTAAATCGGGCTTTTTAGAGGCATACTATTCAACCAACCTATATGTATACACTTTGTATAGATACGTATGAAGGGTTACGTGGAGGCTACGCTAGCCGAAAACAAAAACTTTTTACCGCGCAAACCAGGAACACTTGCAAGTAAGGGCCGATAGATCGTTACCGATTGAGTATGCAATGGAATTAGCCAATCGTGGCTATCCAACTGAACCGTGCCGCCGATGACAGCTCGATTCCTGGCGATGCAAATGATTCACCAATCATCCGATTCGTAGATGCCGCAGCCGATCTGAGTCGTCCGACTGTGTTCTCGCGCCTCGCTCCGATGCGCTCGACCGCAGCCGATTCCTCCACATCCGATCAACAGCGCGCAACGTAGCAGCGCCTCTACCGGTATCCACACGTTCGGGGACAAAACGTCGTACACACGTGTGCTAGCACGCGATGCAAGGCTAGGGTTTGGCTCGAAAGTGTGGAGGGTTTCCGTGGAGTTTGATCTCGGCGACTTCTGTTGCGAAATTGGTTTAAAGCGATCCAATTGATGTGTCGCGGCTCTCCACCCCTCGCCCCTTTATATAGAGTTGGCCAACTGGGACTAGTGACCGATCAGGACTCTATTTTGAATCGGATCTCATCCGTATCTCATAGAGTTGGCCTCCCACACGTCGTAAGCCCATAGGACTCTATCCGATCGGATCCCTATCCGATCGAGCCGTATCCGAGTCCAACTCGAATATCTATTCTATCCCCTTAAGCGTGCGACCCTGTAGGTTCAGGTATACTCGGTTTCGGCTATAGTCTAACTTAGCCGATTGTCGCTCGAGTCCAACTCACCACCCACATGGCGCCTAGCGGACATATTAACACCATAGTATACAAGAATAATATCGACTCGAACCCGTAATGTGTACACAAATCCCTTTGCCTCACGATACCAGTTAAGCTATAAGCAAGATGTGTGCCATCCCTTCAATAGCTTAACCATTCACTCGAACTGTATTGGATTATCTGTCTGTTGATTGACTTCTCAATCAACTTAGCATGGCCATGCATTTCCATAATCCATTACCTCGAGGGGCCCAGAGATATTTCTCCAAAGGAGGGGCAAATTCCATCTTGATCACTCACATCCCACTCCATGTTTCATAGTAAACCCGAAACTACCTTTATAACTACCCAGTTACGAAATAGCGTTTGGTAGTTCCAAAGTAGGCTACTACACATGTTGGAATCCATGGTGATCTCAGGTCTAAGGACTTTGTACCAACACTACCTGAGACCAACTAATGACACATTGATTCCTGTAGTGTCTCATGGTGGGTCTATCCAACAATGTGTTCTTTAACACATATGTCCATGTTTATTGATTTGGTATCTCCATACCCATGATCTATGAGACATGATCATCAATCAATAAACATGCCAATTTTAGAATCATATTTGTTCCAACAATATGACATATGATCAGTGATCGTTTAGAAATAGATTCATATATATCGAGTCTCATAAATAAGTCACGTACTTATTGATCAATACAAGATGTCTATTTCATGGAACTGAATAACACTTTATTCATTTATATATAAACATTGACGTGATATCCAACATCTCCATGTTGCCTCTAGGGCATATCACTAACAACGTACACATATAAAGTATATATTTATATTTATATCTAGAACTATTTATAAAGCAAGTAGTGTTTCTACCCAAAATTTTCGTCCGCTTGACTATTTTGCAAAAAACCCCTTAAGTGTTTATAAAATTAAGTCGCATTCCCAATGTTGAAAAGAAAGGGATGGCTTGGATTAAAAAAGACCTCATGCGCCCTCCCGCCCGTCCCCATCCGCGCCGTGCTGCGCCCTTCCTCCCGTCACGCTGCTCGGCTCTCGCGCTACGCCTACGCCCTCCCTTCCGTCCCCATCCGCGTCGCGCCCGATTTCACCCGTTGCAACGCACGAGCACGATTGCTAGTAAATCTTAGATCTGTTTATATTTGTGTTATTTTAAATCATACTATTTTTGTTAAAATTGATAAATACATAGATATATTTAGTTTGCTATCATAAACATGTAGCAGCGTATCGTATTAAAATTTGGTAATATTACCAGTTTATTAAATTTTTGGCATTGCCAAAATTTTGATATGATCATTTTACCTGTAATCTCAACGGGCCCCTTGTTTCTTCAATCGCCTCGCTAAGAATATGTGGTTTCAGTGGCTATGGGTGTATCAAAACCTCACATGTGATTTGTTTGATTGGCATTATGATGAGTTGCACGACATTAGGCGACCTCTGCATGATGGATGACCACCACTTTTGAAATATCCTGACTCCGGCAGAAAGTCCCATTTTTTTGCCTTTTGTTTTTATTAAGATTTTCACAAATACGATTTTAAAAAATGGACCTCGAGCTCGACGTCGTCGCTATTGACGTCGAGGTTACATCACTCGGTGTTAACAAAATTGGTATCGAGGTTACATGGTGTGACGCTGACATGGTCAGCTCAGCGCTGTTGATTTTGACGTCGAGCTTAGCGCCGCAAACCATGGTGCCGAGCTTAGAGCCATAAAGCATGACGTCGAGTCCGGCTTACAGGTGAACCCGTCTTTTTTCTCTGTCTTTGCTATCTCGCTCAGGCGTCCCGACGCCGTCCTGGGCACCCGTCGCCCATGTCCTCAACGCCTGCACCGCGCGCCCGTCCACCTGCCTCGCGTGCCTGTCCCCTGGGCGCATCGGCGCACCCACCCCGCCCGCACGCCCCGCCCGGCCGTCCCCGCCTCGGCCTTTATCTTCGGTCGCCTCCTACTCCTAGCCGCAGTGTCTTCATCGATATTTTTATAGGTAATTTTGACTATGCAATGTATGTGAAATTTAAATATGTAAAGTAGGTAATTTTTAACTATCCAATGTAGTTAATTTTTAATATGCAATCTAGGTAAAATTTAAATATGAAATGTAGGTAATTTTTGAATAGGGAAATTTTAAATCTTTGAGTATGTAATTTGTAAATTTTTGCATCGTTTTTCATAAATATTTATTAAGTTTGAATTGTAATGCAATTTTAATTAGTTAGCGACACCTTGTTTTCAATTTTTCTTCATTTGTTTACACATGCAAGTAATAGTGTCGAATAGTTGTACATTGCTTACTCTATATTTCATTGCATATTGAATATCAATTTCACTAACATATTTCATTGTGCAGGATGTAACAATTCCACCATCTGGATCCAGCGTACGACGCGACCCACCGAGGATGTCTCGTAGCGGAGGAACATGTACTAATTTAAAATTCTTTCAAAATTTGTGTACAAAAATGCATGAACATATAGATGATTTTGAGCAGTACATGATTTTCATATTAAGTTGTGGAAAACACTGATTGAGCAGTACACATTATCTACTTGAGTAGAATATCTACTGTAGAATATCTACTTGAGTGCCACTGCCATTATCTCAAAAAAAAAGTTCTGACAATACCTGTCAATGTGTGCAAAACATTTTCTGACAAAATACATTCTATGTTTTAGAACTCCAAAAATGGTGAAAAAATGTTAGATTACTATTCTCAGCAGTCGCAAATCTGCAGTCCTCATTGATGAAAATGGAACTTCCTTGTTCCTGTCAATAGCCTATTACTACTATTTTTAGGGATGGTTTGTTCTCCTTTCTTAATCATGGTTTGAGATTTCTTACATCTGTCTGTTGGTAGCTAAAATGTTATATGTCAAAAGATTACAACCTTCAACCTTGTTTGTTTCTTTGCAAGTTTGTTAAGCTGGGCAATTTTTTAGATGCTCATCATTTCATCATTACATAGAAGCAACCCATCATCATAATTGTTGTCTCTTTTATTATCCGATTCATCCCTCCATTTTTTTTGACATGCATGACCTCTAACTCCTTCGTCCTAAAGCCTATGGTGGGTTCTTGGACCTATAATATGATGATAGGTATAAAATTTTCGTAGAAAGAGCTGACCTAGACGTCATCTTATTTCAGATGTGTCATGGGCTGTCGACGTTCAACTCAGCGGCGTTGACTACGCTGGTTGATAGGTATTACCTCGAAACGTTCCCTGTTTTCTTGAGCATTTGTGCAGACGCTTCCCTTTTTGTCTTCATTAATATTGTAGTGTTAAAAATGCAGGTGATGGCCCAAGACACACACCTTTTACTTATCTTTTGGGAAGATGACAGTCACGCTACAGGACTGTCAGAAGATGCTTGGCCTGAGGGTTCGCGGTCATGCAGTGACAGGGCCGTGTAGGTTGGACGGTTGGCAATTTCGGGTAGAGTCCTTTCTAGGGCGTCAGGTTGGTGAACACGAGACTTGCATTTCTGGAGTATTGATTTCTTGGCTCTGGGGGCAGAGTTCGCACATTGCCCTGAGTTGGCGAACAAGCAGACTACTGCACAGTACTACCAGGCATGGATCCTCCACCTCTTCGCCTGCGTGCTTTTTCTCGACGCAACGGTGGACACTGCTCCCTGGATGTTGATCCACTACCTTACTGACTGAGACCAGACGGGTCAGTACAGCTAGGGCTCGGCAGTGTTGGCTTTCCTTTGCAATGAAATGAAATGTATATATCATGTCTGTTGCTATGAAATTTAGTAGGATCATCTCTCCGTTACAACTTACATTATCTTTTATATAGTTTGTAATCATTATTTATATAGGTTGGAAATGCATACCTAGGGCTCATTTGAACATTAAGATTTTAACGTTCAAGCAAACAATGATGAAAAATAGTTAAAGATCTTTTTGAACTTTTATATTGGTTCCATCCATGATTTACAATAATTCAGTTTAAGAGAAACTTGTATGAAGAGAGGAAAAATAAGCAGTAAAGTGAACCGTAATGTAAAATGGAAAAAATATAGTCAAGGTTGATTGATCATAGTTCGAAGGAGTAAAATATTTTTTTCTTAAAATTCGTAGGTTTGTTCGACCCCACCCACCAGATTTTAATATCAGGCATCCACAATATTTACGTACTGTTATATTTTCGATATGTGATAATATTTTGATAAGATCATGGATTCCTTGTAAGCTTGTCTTTTTTAGGGTTGTTAAGAATGTCGTCGCGAGGCCATGCGTGCATGTTTTACGGTTTGAAAAAGTAACCTATACTTCTTTAAAAACACTGTAATAGTTAATCTGTCATTGTCACCTTACCATTTCTTTTACGGCTTTGACAAAGTGACATTTGATATTTTATGGTATCATAAAATAATCCAATATTTATTTTAAATAATTGAATACCATGTATTAAATAAGCAAGCGAATATTTGATAAAATATATTTTATCTATGATATATTATAATATATTCTTTATATCTACCGTAAAGTAGGGGTATTTTGCTAGTCGTTAAGAACAAACGGAGAGAGAGAGGAGAAAATAAACTATTGCTCAAGTTGTTTTCCTCGTCTTATGTGTCCATCGTTTCCTCTCTGTCCTGCTTATCAGTCATTTCTCATTTTCTCCGTCATTTCCCCATGCCGCCATGTCTGAGATGGTGCGTCGTTGAGCTTGGCGGCCGATGACAACGACGTCCCGGCCAGCGCGCGCTGGGCGCCGCGCGGTGAATGATCGGGGTACCAGGCGGCGTGGCGCCGGAAAACCCCACCCCGTCTCCGTTTGGCAGAGCAGGTTCGGCTAAAATATTCCCTTATTATTTTTTAAACCCTTCATTCCCTCCACACGATAAATTAACACATAATTAATTAAGTATTATTTATAAAAACTTAAAAATAAATTAATATAATTTTTAAATAATTTTTTAAAACCCTTTTAGAAAACACAATTTAACAAAAAAATGTGTACATAAAAAACAAAAAGATAAGACAAAAAACTTGGGCCATGTTCGTAGCTTTTGTTGGAAGTAGCTAATTAGCCGCACGTAAAAAAAATATGATTGGTATATGATTAATTGAGTATTAATATGTAAAAATTATAAAAAATTTATTAAATTTTTAGAAAAATTTTTACGTAAAACACAATATTTGATTTACAAGTACGGTGCGGGTGCCACTCCCTTCCCCTGCAGTCGATTTTTTATTTTCTTGCTCTTTTTGAACAAATTATCACAAATATGTCTTTAATAATTTTAATTCGCAAAATAAAACCCAAGCTCAATGCCATCGATTTTGACATCAAGCTCGACGCCGTTAATCTTGACGCCGAGCTCGACGCCATAGATCTTGGCGTCGAGGTTAACGCCACATCTCAACTCCACCACGTTAATGTCATGAGGTCACAGGTTGGCCTCGAGTATAGTGCTCATGACATAATGTCATGAGGTCACAGGTTCTGCCACCTCCAGTTTTTGAAAAAAATTACATTAAGTTTTTTTAAATATATTTGAAAAAAATAAAAATGATATACAAAAATTCCTTTTTACATCTTATTGTTTTTACATCCTAATTTTTGCATTTTTTGAATTTTTTACAATTTTCGAATTTACATCCGGTGGCCGAGTACATAGTAAAGAAAGAAAGGAACTTGTTGATAGATGTTGATAACTTAATATGTGTGCTACTTAGGACAAATGTCCCTCTCCTCCTCTTCTTGCCGACCATTATTCTTTTCTTTTCTGTCCCTCTCATGATACTCACTCTCAACCTTGGATTCCGTCCGAAAAATTTAAGGGTATATTGCCAAACTTGAGGTTTCATCTTTGTCACAGACACGAGAATCTCATGGTAATGTTCCCTGAATGCAAGAACTTCATTATCTGCTTAGAAAATCAAAGTTTACCTTTGTTTCATCCCTGACATTTTTAAAAAAATCAAAAAATTAGATGTAAAATCCATGAAAAATTAGGATGTAAAAACAGTAAGATGTAAAAAAATAAGGAAATTTTTGTATATCATTTTTATTTTTTTTGCAAATATATTCTAAAATGACATTTTTACAAAAATTCAAAAAATTAGATGTAAAATCCAGGGAAAATTAGGATGTAAAAACAATAAGATGTAAAAAATTAGGAAGTTTTTGTATATCATTTTTTATTTTTTGTTGCAAATATATTTTAAAAAAGAAAACTTAATGTAAATTTTTTTACAAAACCTGCAGATGGCAGGATTCAAACATATGGCCTTGAAACATTCTGCACAACAACCAACTAAGCTAATAAACAACTATACCAAAATATATCTAAAAATACATGAAGACTAAACGTCGTGGAGTTGAGATGTGACCCGACCTCAGCGCCAAGATCTATGGTGCTTATGCGCAATAACCAACTAAGCTAATAAACAACTATACCAAAATATATCTAAAAAATACATGAAGACTAAATGTGGTGGAGTTGAGGTGTGGCCCGACCTCAGCGCCAAAATCTATGGTGCTTAAGCTCGACGTCAATTATGATGATGTCCAACTTAAGATATATTTTTCGAATTAAAATTGTCGAGGATCTGGTCGTAATAATCTTTTTAGAAAAAAGAACCAAGTAAAAATCTCGTCCCCTGCGAAGCCGCGGCCCGGCAGCTAGAAATTCGCGAAAGCCAAGCGCAGCAGCCGCATGATGCACGCAACACGCGGCGGTGTCCGTCAACGACG
This sequence comes from Oryza australiensis, assembly GCA_019925245.2. Classification (NCBI taxonomy): domain Eukaryota; kingdom Viridiplantae; phylum Streptophyta; class Magnoliopsida; order Poales; family Poaceae; genus Oryza; species Oryza australiensis. The sequence goes on along the minus strand of JAIFGZ020000222.1, from coordinate 20,203,904 downwards.
TGGAACCCACTGGCCTGTGTGGGCATCGGCGGAATGGCCGATGCCGCTCGCATCGCGTCCCCTGCGTGCCTCCTTGCGTGCGCGGGCACGGGGGGCGCGTGGCCTTCGAGTTGGAGCCAAAGCTACGGTGCGGTGCCTCTAGGCGTGCCTTGCCCCCACGCTCTCGCGGTGGCCGACACGCGCGACGTACTACTTACTACCCTACTACTCCGTAGCGAACGCCGGGCTCCCGCGCCGATGCGACGCGCGGTGCGGATTCGACCGTCGACGTCGCGACGACAACATGTGCGCGCCACCGCTGCGGCCACTTCGGGCAGCGTATGTACACGCAGGAAAAACGGCTGATCTGGCGAGCGGTTAAACAATCACTTGCCGGATTTGGATAGAGGCACCGAGCTACTAGCAGCAGTAACTACGAGTGGTAGGTGAGCGAGCGGCTGTTGCCAATGCCACGTGGTGCCTTTGGTTAGAGACAAAACATTTGTGCCGTTGTTTCTAAACACAAAATCAGAGTGGCGCAGGGGAAGCGTAGTGGCTTGGGAATGGTTAGGATGCGGCCAAAATAATTTAATTGAGTTTGTTATTCAATAGGATTCATTATATTAATATTAAATAGGTTATTTATAAATAATTAAATGGATCATCTAGACAAAAAACTCCCATCATATATGAATAAAACTCGAATCCAAATTTTTTAAAACTCATATTCACATTATAAAAACTTGTCGATTTAGTTAAATTTTGTAGAAATAATTTATTATACAAATAAATAACTTTGTATAAATTTTGAGGTATTTATATTATATGAGACTCACGATGCATTATTAAGACCTAAACATTCAAGTTAAATGTGTGCAAAACTTAGATCTAAAATTTTAAACTCAATGAAGTATAATTTTATATAAATAATTTATTATATAGAGAAATAATTTTATACCAATTCTGAAGACATTTATACATGTGATACTCGGCAAAAATACGAAAAAATGTATATACACAGCTGACAAAGAAATACTATGGTTATTTTGTATAACATATCACTTACGATTATAAACATATATTTTAAATGACATCTATAAATAACGGGTGTTACCAACCAACCATCCACACATAAGTTGTCCACACATGACCCCCACAACTATAATCATTAACCTGCACATAGCTCATTCTCATCTCAGGTTTTCGCAAACTACCCCTCATTAGATATCATCGAGCATGTCCATGACCATGGACGTGGTTATTTGAATAGATTAGTTAACACCCTGCAGAGGTTATACAACTTGACTCATAAAATACATTGTTCTTCCGACGACCAACTATTAATGGCACACTTTAGGTTGTGTACGGCCAAGGAGTCTATAACAAGACTTTTTAGAAACTCCATCTCAACACTGTCTTTCTCTATGAAACATATTTCCTTCGTACAGACAAGAAAGTATCCATGGCTAATCTTAAAACCTATTATCTAGCCACCTGGTCGACAGTGCCAGGACTAAATCTTACTTAGCCAAGTCCTTCCCATTAGGACATGGGGTTGCACGTTAGGCTCGAATAAATGGTTTATGAAGTGAAGTCTTTAATTGACCAAGGTAACTTGCCAAACTACAGTACCACACAACATAACATAGGGTAGCAGCTTAAGGACGGACACGTAGTTGGTCCTTTGAGCAACTAAATAGCACATAGCTCAATAGTAGGCTCACATAGAGATCATACCCAATAATAATCACACAGATATATTATCACCTAACTAGGTTCACACAGAACTACCCATCACTCCAGTCCAAAACATTTTATCCACCCATTGTTATTACACGGTGCAACACATGCTACCGAAAATATAGTATCTGATTAATCAAAATTATATTTTGCTTAATCACACAGATACACTATCATCTATCACCCTAGTCCAAAACATTTTATCCGCCCATTGTTTACTACACAGTGCAACACATGCTACAAAAAGATAGCACACAACCACACAGTTCTTATAAAAATAATTATAAATGTATGATTAATCAAAATTAAAATTATATTTTGCTTGTAAAACAATAGCGGGGCTAAACATAGCTATTTCTACCCCGAGTTGAGCCAAATGTTCAACTCACAAAGATTAAGTAACAAGGTATCAAAGTTAATCAATAATTATCAAAGGCATGATAAAATAACAATTAAGTCACACTGCCTATCGATAATTTATAAATAAATACATGTTCAAAACAAAAACATTTTATAAATTGAGTTCAATATGTTCCAAGAGTGCACTTGCCTTGCATCCAAGTATTATCCTTACAGTGCGTTTTCTGCAGCAAACAACTCCTTTGCTCCAACGTCTACATGAGCACAAACGAGAAATAAATAAACAAAAGAAAAGGCTAGCTAAATAACATCAAATAATATCAAATGTAACTGGGAGGTAGAGCTCGATTTTAGAAAAAAAAAGGAAGAAAAACATGTCAAATCGGAGTTTGAACGAAAACGTTATGACATCCAAAAGTTTGGATTTTGAGAAAATCCAAAGATAAAAAGGAAAAAATATTCCGAAAATATTAGTTGGATATTTAACTTAGGGAATTGAATTATTTTTATAAAAAATAAAGGTAAGGCCCACTAGGTCAGTAGCTCGGTTCATGATGGACCAAGTCCATGAACCGAAGGATGAAAAGGAGCAGTGGACATGGTGATGTGGATGCCACGTGGTGACACGTGGACAGAGGATGATGATGTGGCGATGACGTGGCGCTGATGAGGATAGATCTAGAGAGATTATGTAGATTCGAGATTAAATCTAGAAAATTGGACGGCTGAGATTTGCTTGGGACTTTTGGACGCGGGACCCACATATCGGCGACACATGCGGAGGGAGCAGAGAGCAAGCCGGCCATGGCTTGGCTCGTCACCAGGGGCGTGGTCACCACGGCCAGGACGCGCGACGGCGCGATGGTGACCGATGGCGACGGCGGAAGGCGGCGCCGATACGAGGAGAGGGAGGTGGTCTCGGCGACACAACACCGGGCTCCGGAGTGGACCGGCGGCGGCGCACGACCGTGTCGATGGGCGCCGGAGAGAGGAGAAGAGAGAGAAACGATGGCGCGGAGGAGAAGAGGCTTAGGCCTAGGGTCTCATCGGCGGCGGCTTTCAAAGGAGGATGCGACATCGACGACGCAGCTCCCGGCGACGAATGGAAACGGCGGCGAAGGCGGCTGCTCTCGGTGGAGATGGCGGCGTCAGCTGCGCACGGGAAAAAGGGGAAAACGGGGATGGCCTCGGCTTTTATAGAGGAGGAGAGCTAGGGTTGGCGGCAGATTTGGAGGGCGGCACCGGTTGCGGGAGTCCGACGGCGGTGTGGCTTGCGGTGCGGCGGCGTGGTTTGGGCCGGGCTCGGGTCTGTGGCGGTGTGGGCCGGGGCGACGCGGAGGGAAGGAATGGTCGGGGCAAGGATGCAGAGGGGACGGCCGGGCTTGGGGCTTGGCCTCCTCGGCCTGCAGCTAGAGAGGAGGGAGGGGGCTTCGGCCTCCCAGCCAAAGGAAGAAGAAGGAGGAGGAAAAAGAAAAAAAGAAGGAAAGAGAAAGGTAAAAAGGAAAAAGGAAAAAGAGAAAAGAAAAGGAAGAAAAAAAGGAAATTCTAGGGACTTTTCTGAAAAATTTTGAACTTCAGAATATTTGAAATTTCAAGAGGATTTTGAGGATTAGAAAATCAAATAGGAACATATTGGATTTTGGTAAAATTTGATTAGGAATTTGCGCTCCACATTCGAATTACAATTTAAATCTAAATAACATCGGTTAAGAAGCGACAGAGCTAACCACATAATTAATTATTTAATCATATTAAATTTTTAATTGATGAAATTTTTGTTAAGCTATTTTAGACGAACAAACCAAAAGTGAATTTTTCAAATCTATAACTATCTATAAACAAAGTAGTATTTTCACCCAAAATTTTGTTCTGTTTGGCTATTCTGCAGAAAACCCCTTAAGTTTTTTTCGAAATGAAGGGTCACGGCCAAGTAGCGATCCACCTCGGATTTGATCCAATTCCAAGACCATCTTGCGCCTAACACGAATCAGGCTCGAAATCCCTAATGGACGACAGCGCACGACCCACTATGCATGCGATCACTTCCGTTTTCGACTCGTTGGTTGTTTTGGGAATTTTTTTTGCCCAGCCTGTGCGATCAATTCGGCTCGTTACCAAATTTAACTGCACGTTTTCAGACTTTCTTTTTTGTAATTTTTTATGGGCTTTATTTTTTAGCAGGCCGGCCCAATTCATTCATACACACCAAATCAATATTTTTTTAGCAGACCTACTATTCAACATATGTGTATACACTTTGTATAGGTACATACGCGTACAAAGTGTATATATATATATTTATATCTATATCTATAATCTATAACTATGTATAAATCAAGTAGTGTTTCTACCCAAAATTTTCGTCCACCTGACTATTTTGCAGAAAACCCCTTGAGTGTTTATAAAATTAACCCGCAGTCCCAATACTGAAAAGAAATGGAGGGTTTGGATGAAAAAAGACCTCCTTCGCCTCCCGCCTCCCCATCCGCGCCGCGCCCGCGCCCTCCTTCCGTCGCCGCCGGAGCTCCCGCCGCGCGCTCGCGCCCTCCCTCCCGTCTCCATCCTCGCCGCGCCCGACTTCACCCGTTACAACGCACGAGCACAGTTGCTAGTTAAAAAAAAGGAAGACGAAGACGAAGAGTCAGAACGTGACATCATCATTACTTCATCAGACTGGCAGAGTTTCTTCCTTGAGCAACTGTTGCAGGAAACTTGACAAACAAATGACATGAGAGCCCCACTCCAACCCCTTGGTCATTTCATAGACCGTCCTGTGCCCAACCACAACCTGCAATGTAGCCAAGTTTCTGAAGAACACTTCGTAGTTCTCTGAACGTTTGATATCCGTTGCACCTTGTCTTGCAGGTTTGCAGCATCAAACGTCCAAATCTTTCATGGTGCAAATGAAGAACACCATGACGCAACACCTCCATTGCTTTTAATCGCAGAAAGCCTTCGTGCTCAGATAAACAGAGTTAGATCACCAATCGTCCTTGTTCTTCAGAAACATTCAACACAATTGCGAGTTAGAACATCTATCGCTTTAAAAAAATGTTTACTGCATCTCCTAAATATTTTAGTAAGAAGCATATCAGGGCAAAAAGGTTATTAGAGATCTTGTTGAGATCATGAATTGCAGTTTTTCCATATGGAAACAGAAGGATCAAGGATGGATACAGAAAAATCGCCAAAACTGAGCAGTAACAAACAGCTCAACTACAGTTACACATGCACCAGACTAATAGGAAGGCGTGGAAGAAATCTTGTAAGCTAGCACTACAATGAGGGCTACTGTCGTGGCAAAGCTTATGGCCAAGCCACCCCACAGAATTGTATCAACATTTGGGAACCTCCTAGTTGCTACATTTTGATGCCGAAACTTCCCTACCGGTTTTGCTGCATCACTCTTGCTACTTTTCACTGCTCCTTCAACATTTCTTCTCGCGAGTTTAGACTGAACAGCTTCCTGATGAGTAGCATCACCACAGGTTTGGGATGTGGGATATTCGGACCGCCATGGACTGGGACCGCATTGCTGTGTTGCATCAGAGCATGCGCAGGCACCACAAGATTCTGTGCCGCAGCAAGTGGCTTCCTCGACCTGACTTGGTCTATATTCTTCTTGCAGTTCAGTATGAATTTGCCTATGTGTTTCCTTTGCTACAACGGATCCTTCTATCACTTCACCAAACACAGACCATCTCCCAACAGATGTGATCTTCACATCTGCTGATGTTCCTAGCATGCTATCAGGAGCAATGACAAGCACCTGGATATATCCTTTGGTATGTCCAACCTGTGCAGCAAATGATAAGTTCAGGAAAACGTTTACATGATTATAAATGTGGCAACTGACACAAATACTATCAATGATGATGTGATTGGCAGCAATAATGTTACGCTTACCAAATGAACACCATCAGTAGCTATTTCAGTTATCCATATCCTCTCTACCTTGCCTTCCATTCCTTGGTAGGGTGAAAATGACTCGAAAACTGAGGTCAATTCGCGACTCCTTTTCTTCACTTCAACACTTGGAACCTTTTTCATTCTAGCAGCAGGTGTTCCTACATAGTACAAAAGAGAGAACAACATTATAGATGAAGACATGGGGAAAATTGATGAAGAATATTTGTAGAAACAAACATAGAAAAAGATACCTGGTCTAGGGTAGAATTGAGATATGTGAACCTGAGGGAATTGATATTCTTTTACAAGGTTAACAGTTTGAGAGAAATCTTCATCAGTCTCACCTGAAAAATCGCATGATTATACTTTAGCTTAAACTACTGTCAACATCTTTGAAGGATTTAATAAACACAGATGAGGGTTATTCATAAATGATCAGGTTGAATAGCTAAACCAAGATCTTCTTTATCATACCGGGGAATCCACAAATAATATCTGTAGCAATTTGCATTCCAGGGACAAGCTCACAAAGAGTGTCAACTACCCTCCTGAATTCACTCACAGTGTATTCACGATTCATTGCCTGAGATGTATAGTTGTGGAATAAGTCAGGGCCAGACGCAAACACTACAAATAGCTTACGGGTTTTATATCCATATGTTGCTACAAGTTCAAGCATACCGTTAAAACTGCATCACTTCCTGATTGCACAGGAACATGGAGGAAAGAATAAACACAGGGATGGCACAAAACACTAGCAATCTCCTTCAAATGCTCCAGTATGAAAGGAGGATTGGTCATGCCAATGCGAAGCATTGTGCTTCTGTCCGCAGGAAGCTCAGTAACAATTGCATTTAATAGATTTGGAAGATTTGTACCGATATCCCTGCCTGAAAACTTGGCAAGGTCAGAGGATAAAATTTCCATGATAATATTATGGCTTATCTCTCAGAATGAATCCAAAAAAATCTGGACAATGGCATTACCATAAGCACCAGTATCCTCGCTGCTCAACCATACTTCTCGGACACCTTCGGAGACAACAATTTTCACACGATCTACCTATAGTAAATTGCAAAGCAAATTACATGCTTGAGATTTAAATAAGCAACTACCTACAACAGACAAAACATCCAGTAAACTTACCAAACTTTCTATGGTATAGCTTCCAAGATGACCACGGGCATGCTTTGTCTTGCAGTATGTGCAAGCACCCAAACACCCAACATTAATAGGAAGAATCTCGATAAATTTGTTCTTCCTTACCTGAAAATTGTCGCTGTGGTCAGTCATTAGGAACGGTATTAGTATATTACATCTGTCAATTGTAAAAAGGTAACAACACATAATATTCTCACTATACTGGCCATATACAATTGATACACATAAGATCATGTACCAAAATATAAGTTGAACCTTGGGTAAATCAAGTGACGGCAGTGTTTTCCGACTCAACAGCCGAACCTCATGACCTTTTAAGGTTTCTTCAACAACTTCAACAACACGATCAATCTGTTGCACTCCAATAACGCTAATACCTTCAAGCTCTTTCAGATCCCGGCTTCCTTGCGGTACACATCCAGCCACAACCAAAGGCTTGTTTGCACTCTTACACTTCGATATGAGAGTTGTCATGGCAGATTGACTTGGGTTTTTCACAGTGCATCTGAAATGGCAAGATAGGTGTGTGTCACAATACATTCTTCACCACTGAAGTCTGAAGTTAATGGAAGGTTTGCCCCTACGTGTCAATAGATATCTCACCCTTCAGCACTACAAGTTGGATTCATAGCATATTCAAGCGCGGTAAAATAGTGTAGCTAGTTTTCCACAACATAAATCCAGAGCAGCACCAGTTTGAAACCATCATAAGTTAAATTCAATTCATGTACACTTTTAATGAACAGCAAGAGGTAATAGATAGAAACAAACAAATAACAGAACAATAAACTAGAACATACGTGTTAATTAGCCACAAATCCGCTCCTTCAGGCTCTTCAGTGATCGCATATCCAAACGCCGAGAGCTGCCCCGACATGTACTCACTGTCACTCTGCAGAGCAGAAAAGAGCAACGGTTACTACATAGCTAACAACAGCAGAACCATTGGCTTCCTAGCATCTGCACCATTAACAAGCCCGCTAGAACCACACACGGATCCGTGGATCACTACTTGTTTCAGCACTTCAACCAGGATTTCTTCACTTGCAAGTGGAAGTAACAACATTTAACGAATCATATAGCACTTCACAATTCATATCAGCTAGAGTATTCTGTGAGCTAGTGTGCAAAATTTCAGCAGAAATTATAAGCAGAAAGAGATGTGAAAGAAGCTTTGCCTGGTTATGCGAGCACCCGAACGTCTTCACATATATCGTCTGCAACACATGAAACCATCACATGCGTCAGATTAAACGTGAGAACACAGCAAGAGCTCGAGCTATGGCGGCTGCTTCACCTGCGTCCCGGGGATCCGTGCCTCGGGTTGAGGCCGAGTCTGCGCGACCCTGGACGACCTGGGACGCTTGGGCTTGACGGCGACGGCGGCAAGGGGGAGCCGGAGCCCCGGAGGCGCCCCACCGCCGGAGAGCCCCGCCGGCCCCAGCACGTCCTCGATGTCCTCCATCTCCTTCTCCAGCTGCGGCGGCGGCGGCGGCGGCGGCGCGTCCAGGCGAGTGGTTGGTGGGCTGGTGGCTTCCCCGACAGTGTAGGGTTTTCGCTTTCCGGGCCACGCAAACTCCCGCGGCTCGCGTCGCGACGACGCGAGTGAAAGTGGGCTTCGTGGTTGGGCCGCTTCGTGGGCAATCCTATGCAGGCCGAGGTAAAAGCCCAGTTGGATTTTGGGACTTATCTTTCCACCGGCTCAGAACGGAGCGCGCGAGAACCGAAGCCGCGCGGCGCCAAGCCACGTCCCGTCCACGCGTGTCGCCTCGCGGCCACGCCGAGCTCGCGTCCTTCGCCACCGCATCCACTGCGGCGCGTCCACGCGTACGCGCGGCAGCGCGCCACGGCTTCGGGCCTTCGTCCGCCGGGCGCTTCTACAACCATCGGCGGCTCAGTGCGCGCGCGAATTTAAGCCATTAGGCGGCCTCGTGGTTAAGCAGCAGTGCACTTTTACCGCGGTAGCTTTGCTTCTCCTCACTGAGCTCACTCACTGACCTGAAGGTGAGTATAGCTGACGAGTGCTCGTCCAATGCCACGGTGTGCCGCTCTCGCCATGATGAACGTTGTGGCCATCGGGCTCGTGATCTCCACCTTGGCGGCCGCGGGCGTGTGGTCGCCGGCGCCGACGCCGCCATCACCGGCGGGGCAGCACGGTGAGCATGTCATCCGGGAGGGACGCCGTGTGGTCATCGTCGAGTACGAGCGGGAGCACCCGCTGTACCCCGGCGACGCCGTCAAGGAGACGTACGTCCTGCCCCCTGACGCCCTCGACGGCGAGGAGGGCGAGGGAGAGGGCAAGATCACTGATAAAGCCAGGGGTATGGTCTCCGACGCGGCCGACAGGGTGGCCGACGCGGCGGAGGGCGGCAAGGAGAGGCTGTCCGACGCCAAGGAGAGCGCGACTGGAAAGGTGTTCGGCGCAGTGAAGCGCTGCAAGGACAGGCTCTGCGGTGCTGCCAAGAAGGCGGAGGAGGGCGCGAATGAGAAGGCCTCGGAAGTCGAGCAAGGCGCGGAGGAGGCGGCGAGAGGTGCAGAGGAGGCGCTCTCGCATGCTAAGGAGAGCGTGGAGGACAAGGTGTTCGACGCTGCGTCCAAAGTGAAGGAGACCGCCGTGGGAGCCAAGGACAAGGTCTCCGAAGCGGCGGGTAAAGCCAAGGAGAAGGCGTCACACGTCCAGCACGGCACAGCAGAGACCGTGAAGAGTGCCACGGACAAGGTCTCTCACGCGGCGAGACATGCCGGGGAGAGCGCTAAGGAGCGCGCCATGGACGCTAAGGACAGGGTCTCCGACATCGCCGAGAGAGCCGAGCAGTACACAGAGGACGCCGCGGGGCGCGCGGCGCGCAAGGCGGCGCGAGCCGAGGAGGCCGTGAAGGCGAAGGCCGGCGAGGCGGCCAGCAACCTCTCCGACATCGCGCGGAGGGCGCGCGACGTGGCGTCCGACGCCGCCTCGTACCTCCTCGGCGGGCCCAGGGAGGCGGCCCGCACCGCGACGGCGGTGATGCACCTGCTGGGGTTCACCATGGCGTACGGCGCGTCCGTGTGGGTGACGTTCGTGTCCAGCTACGTCCTCGCCGCGGCGCTGCCCAGGCAGCAGCTCGGCATGGTGCAGAGCAAGCTGTTCCCGGTGTACTTCCGCTCCGTGGCCTACGGCGTCGGCGTCGCGCTCGCGGCGCACCTGCTCGGCCGCGAGCGGAGCTCCTCGCCACGCGGGCCCAGAGCTTCAACCTCCTCGCGGCGCTCGCCCTGGTCCTCGCCAACATGCTTCTGCTTGAGCCAAAAGCCACAAAAGTAAGCTCGCTTCATCAATCTCCCAATTCTTTCATGGTTTTTTGATCGTTTTCTCGCGTTCTTTCCACAGGTGATGTTCGAGAGGATGAAGGTGGAGAAGGAAGAAGGCAGGGGGAGGGACATGGCCGACATCGTCGACCCGCCGGTCGTCACCGTGGCGGCGGGCAACAAGGCCACCACCACCACCGTTCCCACCGCGGCGGCGGCACGCAAGCCGGCAGACGGCGCGGCGACAGGTAACAACAACATGGCGGCGAAGTCGCCGGCTGCGGCGCCGGTGGACGCGCAGACGTCCAAGACCCGGGTGGTGAGGCTGAACCAGCGGCTCAAGAAGCTGAACGGCTACTCGTCTCTGTGCAACGTGCTGTGCATGATGGCGTTGACGTGGCACCTCGTGCACCTGGCACGTCGCCTCCAGATGGGCAGCGTCTGCTAGGCTCAAGCTCTTCGTTCTCTAGCTTGTCGTGTGCTGTGAATGTGAATCTGACATATGCTGTAGCTTTACTGTTTTACTCTTAGGCCAGTGTTCATGGCGTCTGATCTGTTCGTATGTATCAATGTGCTAGGTTGTTCGTCAACGTAAACAGTAGCATGTCGACCTGTTGTTGTGTTCTAGTGTCCTGCAGGTCTTGCAGGTTTGGATGTAACTCAAAAACTGCGTCATTTTGGACACGACGTCCGTAGTTGGGTTTGTAGCTGGGAATGGATGAATGTGACTGGAAATCCTCTGTTATATCAACGCGATCGTAGCATCGAGCGTTCGTCGACGATGGGGGGCTCAGGTTCTCGGGTTTTTTCTCCGATTTGCGCTGCGACCATAAGCGGCATTGCACGTTCCAATTGCTGATCGTCTCAAAAACTCCAAGAACTGGGGCAAAACACTTCACGAACCTTTCATGCTTTGAGCCGTCGTGTTGCGATGCGCCATCCCTTTTGGTTTCGGTTTTGCTATTTCACTTTGTAATAGATATTTTTTATTCGTAAATTCTGTCTTCATATGACGTTCAATTACAATTTTTCATATTTTCATATGACATTAAGTTACAATTTTTCATTCGAAGATTCTTGTTCTTGTTTATTACACTCAACTACAGAGATTTTTGGACTTCGATTATTCAATTTTTTATTCGTATAGTTTTAATTTTTGTTCTTAACCGATAGTAGTAGTACTTATACTTGATCATATTATACTTGGTCATAGAACACTTACATTTAATTACTACTACAATAGTTTTTCCACTCGATTTACGATTTTTTTATATATATATTTTATTTCCTCAAAACGGATTATATATACGCGTTAAAAATTATATAAGATTTAAAACTATTAGGCTTTTCTAAACCATTTTTTAAATTGAACTGTGTTCGTGCTCATGCGTTGCAATGGATAAAATCGAGGCGACGCGGATAAGGACGGAAAGGAGGAGCGTGACGCCGGAGCTTCGAGCAGAGACGGAAGAAAAGGGCACGACGCGACGTGGAACACGACACACATGAGAACAAAAGGAAAGAACGGAGAAACGTAGGGACGGAGGAGATTTTTTTATTCAACCTTTTTTTAAATATTAGAATTATGGGTTAATTTTATAAATACTTAAGGGGTTTTTTATTTGGGTTTTTATAAAATAAAAAGGTAGACGAAAATTTTGAATATAAAACTTTTAGAAATTTAATTTATAGCTTATAGACATAAATTTAGAATGTTTTGGTTAAGAAAACTATCCAACATATACTTTAAACGATTGTCTAAAATAATCATCTCTCCTATCGTGCGAGCGGCAAAACTCCCGCGAGCGGAAACTTCTCTCCGCATTCCCGCCGCCGGCGTCCCCGCATTCACGCCGCGCAATGCCTCCCGCGCATCCCTAGCCGCCTCCGGCCGCACTCCTCCCTCCGGCTGCATCCCTCCCCCATCTCTCCCCGCCGCCAGCCGCATTCCTCCCCTCCGCCGAATCCCTCCCCCTCTCTCCCCTCCGCCGAATCCCTCCCCGCAGCTCTCCCCGTCGCGGCTGCTGCAGCCCACGCCACCCCCTCCGCCGCATCCCCTGCCCGCCACCGCCACGCGACCCTCGCCGCGGCCGCCGCCCCGCGCGCCCGCCGCACGATCAATCCGCCGCGCCTCCCGTGCCGCGCCGCCGCGGGGGCGGCAGCCACCACCACCACCACCACCACCGCCGGCTGCGGCGAGGGTGGTGGCGCGCTGGTGCTGGAGGGGAGCGGTGAGGGCGCGGTGGCCGTGCGGGAGTTCGTGACGCTCGACGAGCTCCGCGCCGCCGTGCGCCTCCGCATCCGCACATTCTACGAGTACGCCACCGATTCCTACGGGGCCGAGGTGATGATCGATTTGATCCCTTTCCTGCTCTCTTGCTAGGTGATGGGCTGATGGCCGAGGCGACTATAAGTACAAATTTGGCTATGTTTTGAGAATACTTCTGCATAGTTCATTATCCGTTATGAGAAGAATACGTTGCAGAAGAGAGAAGAGTATACTGCATTGGTTGTAGATTGGTTCGTGATTGACATAGTAGTACCAGTTTTGCAATCATTCTGACTTAATTTCTTTTAAGTTTTACTAGATTATGTGGTAATGAATTGCTTAGGAGTAACGAATTAATTCTAAATCTTCAGGTTTCCAGTGATGAATAGATTAGGCAATAGAGCCGAGTTCTTAGCTCGTAGGCCATTCAACTCTTATCCTTTGCAAAGATGCAAATGTAGTGTTGACTATTGAGAAATAGAATTTTGAGAAAAAAATGGAACATGTAGTAGTACATCCTGCATCTTTTTCGATTATTTCGATAATAATGGAAATCGATCCAGCCTCTACATCTTGGGAAGTCACTCCTTGTGACTGAGGACATTTTAATAGTTACTAGTATAAATGGATTTTCTAGTCACAAATGATGCCACATTTGTATGAATAATGTTTAATAAATCTTCCTTTTATACTCCCAGTGCCTTTCTTTTCCTTTTTTAATATGGGCCAGGCCCGTCGGGCGTGGCAATTTGACAAGCAACGCCAGTTGCTTCGGCCCATGGATTGTCCAGTGGTATTCTGCGTCGGGTAACTGGGCCGTGCAAAGTTACCTATCCCCGGGCAATTTCGGTATTATTACTGTTTTGTACGTCGTGGCTTTGGGATACAGTTTGCAAGAGTTCCTTCCTTTACACCCTCAAAAAAAAAAAGAGTTTCTTCCTTTACGCTGTGACGCTGTGTCAGTCAGATCAGATTTCTGTGGGTCCTACCGGTTGACGGCACGTGCGAGGTGCTCGTGTTGACGCAAATGCAACGTGTGTGTTTCCGGCCTGCAGCCGCGCAGGTGGTGTGGACGTGTGGTGCCCGCGTGTCATGGATTATTCGCCGGGGGGGTTGTCTTCTGCATTGAAAGAAAATAAAATGTGTCAGGGGAAGCCAACGCTCGTTTTTGTCGCGTATTTACCAAATTTTAGTAAGGTAAGACGAAGGTGAAAAATGTTCAGTTCGATACATCATCAAATGTTGGAAGTGGTTTTATGAGTAAAAAGTTCTAAAATTATCAAAAATTGATAAAATTATTTGTTACCTTACTAAAATTTGAAATGGTTGTGAATGGTAAGAAGGTGGATAAACCCTACTACTGCTATGAACCAACCCTGACATTCACAGCCAAAAACGACCCCACCAAACCAAATCACTCACGAACACAAACCAAACACTGCCTCCTACCACACAAACACCCGCCACTGTCACACAATCGATCGGGTGACACTTGACAGAGACCCAGGCCCCGGGTGCTCTCGAAAAGCAGCAACCCGAGACCCGCAAGGCGCGTACGGTACCAGTAGTACGCGACACAAATCCTCGTGGGATCGTGTCAGATCCCCTCGCACCGAAAGCCCCCAATCGTGCCGGCCTAATTGCCATCATCACCCCTCCCGTCCTAAACACCACCCCCAGCCCGTGCCGTTCCACCGCGAGGGGACACACACATACACAAAAGAGAAGAAAAAAGAGGCAGGACGCGCCGAAAAGACAACTCGCGACGCGACCAGACGCAGCCCATTTCTCTCAGCCCCACCACCACCGCGGGGAAAAAAGACACAGATACTTCTACGTTCTAAAATGTAATGTTGTTGTAAACTAGGATAGGTTATCATGCAGCCGCGCGAAAAAAAGTTCATTTTTTAATCCATAACTATATGTATAAAGGTAAAGTAAAGTAATATTTTCATCTAAAATTTTCGTGTTATTTTGTAAAAAACTCTTAAATATTTATAAAATTATGCTAAAAAGAGAATTTGGATGAAAAAAACCATTATATATTAGTCATATATTAAAAAAATAAAATAGGATGGATCATTAAGCAGCCGCGTGACAATAAACCGTCAGAAAAGATTTCAACCGCGTCACAGAAAACCGTGCAATCCCGGCCGGCTCCACCGCTGTCGCCTCCGTGCTTCTTGGCCGTTGCAACTGCATCCTCCGGCAAATGGCAACAAAACCTCAGGCCGGCAACCCCCACCATTGGCGACGCAATGCAGCTAGGACTGTACTCCAGTGTGCTTGTAGCGGTGGTGGCTGTAGATAAGGTTTACAAAAACCGTTCGATAACCTCGTGATTTCACAATAACCACACGTGATTACCACAATAATCGTTTTATCGTGGGGGGACGGATTCGGTGATTTCTGTAGGTGTAGCTGCCAGTGGAGAGGCCAAATATCATGCAAAATCTCGCGCAGAGGCCGAGCAATTGGAAGCTTCCGGCGGTGAGGCAACGCACAGGCAGCACCAACACCAACACCAACGCGACCGATCCACTCACTGCCGTGCCCGATGCTGTTTAATGAGCTAGGATACGATGATTAGTCACTGCAACGCAATCAGTGGTAGTAGTACGAATGAAAATGAGATGAGACAATGCAGCAGCTACTGCTACTGCAGCAGAGTAGTACTAGTAGGGGGAGTAAATTACAGATATGCCCTCCGTTAGCTACCACGGCCGCGGTGCGGGGGGCAGGAGGGAGGTGGGTCATTAATTAATTAATTAACCGGGAACTGAGTGACTAGCGGCTAATTAATCGATGGGATGCTAGTTGAATTAGAGGTAAACCCTAGTGATTAAGTGAACTCATTAGCTAGCTAAGCTAAGCTAAGCTAAGCTAAGGCTAAGCCAGTGTGGGTCGCTGTGGGTGGCTACTGGCTAGACGCTGATCGGGGAGGGGGATGGGGAGGAGACGGCGGCGCGGGGAGGGGAGTCGTCGGTGTCGTCGTCGTCACCGTCGCCGTCGCCGTCGCCACCGACGCCGACGCCGAGGCCGGCGCCGGGGTTCATGCCTGCGGCGGCTGCGGCGCTGGCGGCGGAGGTCGTGGAGGAGGCGAGCTGGTTCTTGTGGTTGTGCATCCAGACCTTGAGGACGTGGCGCTTGACGCCGATCTCGAGGCAGAAGCGCTCCAGGGCGCCGTCGTCGTTGCGGTTGATGCGCCACCCTTGCTTCTCGGCGAACTCCCGCATCCGCTCCTTCTGCTCCGGCGTGAACTTGGTCCGGAACCGCTTCCGCCCAAAGCTGCCGCCGCACCCAGTCCCGCCGGCGCTGCCGGGTCCGAAGTCGTCCATCCGCGGAGGCGTCTCCGAACCGGCGCGGCCCGCCGCCGCCGCCCGTGGTGCCACGCCGCGGCGGGCACGGCGTGGTACGGCAGCGCGAGCTGCGGCGGCGGCGGCGGCGGCGGTGGCACGGACGGGAGGAAGCCCTGCAGCGCGGCGTGGTGCGACTGCGGCGGGCGGAAGAACACCGGCGCGCCGATGCCCCGCGGCCGCCGCGGCGCGGCGGTGGAAGCTGCGGTGGCAGCCGCATGCGGCGCACTTGAGCGATTCGGGCGACGCAGGCATGTACTCCCGCACCCGTCGAACGCCTGCCCGCCCATCGCCGCCGCGTGGTTCCGCATGCATTCCTTGTACTTCCCTCCGCCTCCACCCCCTCCCCCGCCGCCGGCGCTGCTCCCCTCGTAGGGCACCAGGCTCAGGTGATCCATCATGACGAGCTCGACCGCGATCTCACGCCGCCACTCGCTCGCTGTCACTCCCGCTCAAAGCCGCGGCGGCGTCTCGCTTTCGGCGTCGCTATCGGAGGAGACGATTGGTGTTGGTAGCGGCAGCGACCGGGGCGAGCAGGAGGGGCGCTTTTAAAGCGCGCGCGTGGACACGGCAGGTGCGAGGGTGTGTGTGACTCATTAATTAATACAGTGATCAGTTATACTAGTCGGTTAGTTAATGTGACCCCAGTTTGGACAAGCGGCAAAACAGTTTCACCCTAATGAACTGAGCCTGTACTACGAGCTAGACAGAGCACTAGAGCAGTGAACTGTCAAAGTAATCTTTTCTTTACTGCTGCATTCTATAAAAAAAGTATAAATTTCTACCGCTGAAAATATGTACATAATTATACACGTATCTATAGTACTACTATTTTCACGGACCAACCACCCCTCATTTATTAAGTAATACTGCTACTCCACTACTCTATGGTGTACTAGTTACTACGAGTACAGTACTTTTGAGTTAATACAAATATATAAATTTTTTTAGTGGCTGTATTGGTTTGGTCAATCAGTACTACGTAGTTGGTACGTGTTACACATCAGATATTCAAATATTTTTTTCGGAAACTGATCAGAGTTTATTTTAACTTGTTAGTTTTCTTGTGACCCAACCAACTCATTCAGATTTAAATCAGACATTTTATACAACTTTTTTCTTTAAAGTTAACTATTTTTATGATGGACGACCTCATTTAAAACAGGATATTCATGATGATTTTATTAATGTTACGTCGGTGAGATTATCACATGGATAGTGCATGTATGTTATTAGAGCCAGTACCATTCCTTAAAAAAATATTTTTTCATCCTTAATTTAAAAAAAACCTAAAAGATATTTGCGTGTTCGATTCATCTATAAGCCAGCTGATAGGACAAACTGATTGATTTGTTATGAAAAAAAATATTATTTAAATGGTTAATAAGATCGACTGATATGTATAAACGAACAGACATTCGTGTGAGAGAGGGTGTACCTTGTAGTACTAATACCGTGATTAACTTTTCTGATGCAGCGGTTAAATCACTGGGTTGTCTTGCCGTTGCCTGAGGTGGCGAGAAATGCCACGTGGCGGGCGCGAGGTGACGGGCTCCCGGCCCCTGCAGGCGCGTCACGCCGCCACGTGATCTCGAGTTTCGCTGACGGGACGAGACGGCGGGAGGCGGTAACAGTGTTTACGTGTCGACCCCGCATTGGGCCCCGGTAAAAAATATTAAGGTGTTTGCTTTTTTTCACACTTTAATAAAGTTTGTCACGCATAAATTTAGATAAGTTTGATCATATGTAGCAATAATTATGGCAAAATTTTTTTACTTTGTTTTCAACAAACGGGGTCCTAACTAAAAAAAGTGGTGACAAGATTTAATTTGATCAGTTTAATTTAGATAAGGATAGTAGTATTAGTAATATTTATTGGTAAATGGTGACCAAGTGCGGAAAGCAGGAACCAATCACTTGGGCCCACCACGTGGCCGTGTAGTCGCGCTCGGCACCGTGCCTGCGGCGTCTCATCGATCAGGTGCGGCGCGCGCCGGCCACGTACGGACGGCCGCGATGATGCGAACGGGCGGACGGAACGGTGGAGATTCTTCTAATCTCCAGATCTTCTGTGGCTCACACCCGCATATCACCATAGATTAAATTGAGATAAGCGGTAGAAGAGAAAAAATGGAACAAAGAAAAAAAACTAATAATTCATTAGTAATTTTTTTAGATCTGCGTCACTTATGGTTTAAGAATGAATGTTGAAAAACAAAATACGATCATGAGAACACAAAAACAACTATAAATTAGGTTTAAAATTAAAATTGTGACGACATGTGATAAGCTAACAAACAAACGAGAAGATATCAAACTTTAATGAGTTTAATTTAAGAGTCACTTTTAGAAAAACATAAGTTCTACGATCAAAGTTGTGTAAACCACGTGTTGTATTATAACTTGTGGTTTATAATCCTATATCATCGTTATAAAGAGACAGGAACGAGTTATCTTCTCTGGACAATCAAAGAAGAAGATACCTTTTGGGCGCTAAACATTTAGGCCAGATCACGCTGCTCATTGTATAGACCTCCCTATACTATCTTTTTTATTTTTTTTCTTTCTCTATTTGTTACTTCTATATAAAATAAAAATGTACTATCCTGCCATCTTCCTTTAAAAAAACAAAACCTCACCCTTTAAATGTTGAGCATGAATTCACTTAAAATTTTAAAACATGAAGTGTATATAAAAATTGTAATTGTTGAGTTCGATGATAAGGTCAATGGTTTAACTCTTCGCTACTTTAAAAATATTTCAAATATGTTAAAATTAATCTAGATTTTAGGAAAGGTAGGGTTTTATAAAAATTTGGACCATTAATGTTATGGTTACGTGTCCTACATCATAATACCTATCATTTTATATAATTTTATCGTAAAACATGAAGGTTTTTAAAAATGTCATTTTTAACGTCGTTTTGTTGGATTTTTGTTTTTACGTGTAAGGAGTGGGGATGACTACGATTCGAACGTCCGATGATTTATAAATTATATGATGGTATTTTATTTCATATATAAAAATATTTTAAATGTTTCATTGTTCAATAAAAAAATGTTTCAGATGTTTCAATATTTGGTTAAAACATGTTTCAAAAAATATTTCAACGAAAATATTTCAGACATTTCACTTACCAGAAAAAAAATGTTTTAGTAAAAGAAGTCGTCGAAACATAGTCATGTGATATCGTTTTAAAGATTTAATTGATATGAATACAATGGTACGATTGAATCATAAATTGGATATATAGTTTGAGAGAAAATTTTTGAAGTTTAATAATAACTTTTCATATATTGCTTAAGGAAAAAAACACACGTGAGGGTTTGATTGTTGGCTGATTTTTTTTAATGGATCAGCTTTTCGAATTGAAACGTTTTCGGTAAGGAGTTGGTACTAGAGAGGGCTAATTAGCCGCTCCCTGTGACGTAGCGCCATGGAAGCTCATCACTCATCAGTCATCACACGATTGCTTACCCCGTGCAATCAATCAGGGGGCACCGTCGTCGTGGGGGCAAACAAGCGAAGGGCGATGGATGCTGCTGCTACAGTGCTTAATGGCAGAGGAGGAGTAATAAAGAGAAGAGGATATCCGTGACACGTACAAATTCTCGCTGCCCCGTTACTGTACATTGCTAAACCCTATCTATCCATCTTCCTGACCTACCAGTACTACCACCCCAGCAATAACGCCATTAATATCATCATCTCGTCTCATCAAGTTTCATCCATGATCGATGGATGTACTCATGGACAGATTTCGAATAGTACGTGCTCAATTGAATGGAGGCTAATCGATCCTGAGGAGGAGTAGAGACTAGAGAGTACTTTTCGTCTCATAATAAATTTATTTTTTATTTATTTTAAATAAACATTTTATTATAGTTTTTTAAAAGTAGAAATATTTATATTGGAAGAAGATAAAATGATATGATAAAATAAGAGTATTTTTATGGAATATGTGTGAAATAGGTGAAAAATAAATTTATTTTAGGACATGCTTCTATTTTAAAATACAATAACTTGTAACCTTTAAAATTTATTTCACAATATACTATTTTTTATTTTTTTTAACCAATTACAATCTTGTTCGGTATCATTTATATTTTTGTTTATTTTTCTCAACTAATCACGAGTTCCTTTTATTTAAACTTTACAAATAATTTTTAATACTATGTTTAACTTTAAAACTTTTTGATTTTGAGACTATAAATAATTGAGTTGAAATGAAGCTGATGACTAGGGACATAGGAGAGTTTTAGCAAACACGATCTACTTCGCATTGCTGGCTTGCTGAGCCTACAACGAATTGCAACAAAAGCAAAAATGAGATACATTTAAAAATATCACATATAACTAAGTGATAGAACGAAGAAAAGAATTAGCGAGAGGGATAACAAGACATCCCTAAATTAAGAGATAGCCAAATTTTAAAAATATATGAATACTAGTATTTATGTATTAGTGATGATATTTTGTATATCGTTTTTTAATTTACGAGGGAACATCGTACATAAAATTAAAATTGCATATAATAATTATATCTGTTACTATATCAGTTATATCACTTGCTATAAGGAGAGCTTGTACTGGGATGCACAAACACACCATGACCAGCACGAGCACGAGCACGGGCAAAACCACGAACACGACGCGTGATGATGTCAGTGGCAGTTGATGGAATCGGACCGGCAATTAATGCGTTGCCGCCCCATCCACGTCGTACTCTCCTCCCGTCTAATTTTTTCCTTCCTGTGAAACTTTTTCAGACAGAACAGTGACCCCTCTCTCTCTCTCTCTCTCTCTCTCTAGTCTCTGCAGCAGCTACAGCGCCGTTGAAAAATCAACCGGTAAAACCAAAAAAAAAACAAAAACGCCG
This sequence comes from Oryza australiensis, assembly GCA_019925245.2. NCBI lineage: Eukaryota > Viridiplantae > Streptophyta > Magnoliopsida > Poales > Poaceae > Oryza > Oryza australiensis. Next base: position 20,182,969 of record JAIFGZ020000222.1, on the reverse strand, counting down.
TGAAAGAAAAAAAAAGAAAAGAAGAGAAGGCCGTACTATGCCATTGCCATTGGCTGGAAGGAGAAAACACGGAAGAGACAGAGCAAGCGTGAGGTGGTAGCAGCACGCGGGGGCCATATGCAATGCAATGCAATGTTATGCTGCGTAGGAGTAGGGACTAGTCGCGTCTGTGCAGCAGCCAGCAGCATCGCAGCTCCCATCTTGTCCGCGCTTTCTGTTGCTGCAGCTGCTGGGGGCGTAGCTGAGCTAGCTTTCGGTTTTGTTTGCTTGTTCGGATCAAAAAGCTGCAGCGAGAATCATTTCGCCACCTGCTCCCGTCTCATCTTATTCTGGGGTGTGTGGACGAAGAAAATTATAGTACTAGCGGATAGTTAAATATTAATTTAAAATACTAAATACAAACTAATTATTATTAAACTTAATAAATCTATAATTAATAAATATTTTCGTGACCTCAAATACGACAGGTAAATTTGTAGTGACCGGAACAAACGCCACCTCTGTCCTCCTCCACCGCGTCTGCGTGTTTTTTTTTTGTTCCACGGCGCTGACAGGTTTGATCAGATGGATGGAGGGGATGGAACTGGAGCTTTTTGGCCTCCCCGTCTCCACTCTCTTCGTCTCCTACTACTCGTGCGTCTGCGTGGTGGCTGTGCTGCTGCCAGCCTGCGTGTTTCCCGACGCATCTGCATGTTTTTGACACGGAATGATGGAGCGCTAGTTTTTCAGTGTGCCGGTGTGTAATTTTGCACTCGATGTTTCTCTCTGTGCATTACGACAGCTACAGTTTTAATGGGGAAGGTTAATGTTTTGCCTTCAGAACAAAAAAAGAAGGAACTCAGGCTGAGGATGGGCTGTGGTAGGGGGCACCCTGATATACTACACGATCTTGCTGCCTCTGTCTCTGGCCAAGGCCAAAACTCCACGTTCTCATTGGCAAATGTTTCCAAGTTCCGATCAGCGATCGCCAGGACACCGTGATTGACCGGTGCATGGTGAGGCTCTGTCAATATGTCATCAGCGTTGTGTTCTTTCACGCGGCTTCTGTTTGTTGAACTGAAGACCTTGCAAGAAAAAGCCACACTGACCAAGCGTTAGACTCACAGTACCTGGCCTTGTTATTTGGGTCCAGGGAATAAATGAACTTGTTACTTGTCCAAAATGGCAGGCCTCATTTGGAGCAGACAAGCTTTCTGAGTTCAAACTAACAAAACATGCAAATCTTATGTTATCCTACTAAATTTGCGCGAGATTACTTCATGACAAATGAAGTGTTCTCACTAACCACCATTGGTGATCAAATACGAGGATCTCGTGCTGTGGCAAGGCTGGAGTCCATATCGACCGGCTTGAGCCGTTGTGCGCGCTCGCACACCACAGAAACGGGCGCGCTTCTGCTTACGCAGCCATCGGTCACCCACTCCTCTGCCAAAATTTGCGCAGAGAGCACGAGTCGTCACGTCGCGTCATCCGTAACCGACGCTGGGTCAATGGGAGAATCCGTACCGCGGTTCCGGCCAGACCACGGTCCCGGCTTTTAACCGCTCAAGTCAATCCCACATTAAATAAAGCACAGCATAAAAACAAAACATTTTCAACAGATATGATATATCTTTATTAATTTTAATAATACATTTTTTATTTTTCTAACCGTTTATTTCGAGAAACCAAGTTTTTCCAGCTCATAGTCGCTATTTATCTTTTATGAACTTATTTATATAGATTCTTCAGATTATATATAATTTTTATGTTGTTTTTAAGATGCTCTTAGAGCATATGCAACAGCTGCCCAATACCCTCTAAAATCTCTATTTTTAACTAATTTGAACGAAATTTATCTTTCAATAGATTGTCTATCTCATTCAAAAAAATGGTTCCCTTTCCCATCATTTTCGTTCTTCACAAATAGCTAACCAAGTCTGACGCCCAATATCAATTTCGCGTCATTGCGCTTCTTTCCACGCGCGTGTTTTTGGTGTCGTGCGCCTGTCCTGCTCGTCCCCCGCCATCGCATCCTCCCCCGCCTCCTCTACCATCGCCGCCCCTTCTCGACCCCTTCTTGTACAGGGCCGTCGTATCCTCCACCGCCGCAGCCTCTCCCTGTCGCCTTCTCGTACCGACGTCGCTGCGCTCCTCCCCCTCCCTTTCCTTCCCACCGCCGCATCTTCTTCCACCGCCGCATCATCCTATAGCGTCGCCGAAATCGGACCGAAGCAATTTTAAATTTATAGAAAACCAGATTTTAAGACTTATGTTGGATGAAAGATGATGTATTGAGAATTAAATTTTTTAGAAATGACTAAAAACACAATTATTATAAATTTATTTAGGCATTCTGTTACATGTGCTCTTAGATAATACTCTCTCCATTCCCTGTTAAGCTATCATATAAGTTTTTTCATCAAAACCATGCAAACTTAATTTTCATACATAAATACAATAATAATACTACACATGAAACAACGAGACCAAGGTTACATAATTATCAATTTAAATTTTTTGATTTTTAATTATATGATGATCAATATGAAACGGAATAGAGTAAATATATTCGATATTCAAACATCAAATAAACACGAAGACGACTACTAGTACCACTGGTACTAAACTGCAGCTTTGCTACAGGCTACAACTACGAGTGTACGCGAAAAAGAAAAAGACCACGGTACAGTCCGTTCGGCTGTCTCTACTCTCTACAAGGAGATGTCCGGCTTGGCTACGCCTTCGGCGTCAATCGTACCTAAGTCCCTAAGTAAATACAGTCACAATGCTACGATCTTCCTAGTCAAATGAAAACTGTACAAGGGGGCAGATTAGCACCAGGGCTGCCAATCAGAAGGCATAACCACATTCCACTTCTATACTGAGCTTAACTTCCCAGATGGTTTAGCTCCGTTGTTGCAGCACATTAGAAATAGAATCGTCAGGGTTGCTTCGGCTGCTGGAGTATTGTGTGGTGTGAGTGGATCAACGTCAGCTGATGAATTGGAGGGCAACTGCAAAGCTGTGACCTCGAAAGATTGGAGACTCTCGCGCTGCTATAGCACCTGATTTGCCATCTGTGAAGCATAAATGAAGATGAGCCAAGCAAGGGCAGAAAGATACTTTGCAAACAATACCCCAATAATTTTCAGGAGCTAATGTGCGTGTGTTAGTCCAAGCTTAGCATATGTGGTCTGCATGTTCATACTCATGTGTGCGTGTGCGGTTGCTTCCGGTTGGCAGGAAGCAAGGAAAAACAACATAATAATGTCGATGGAGGAAATAGAAACAATACCTTTTCTTGGCAAATCCTTGACAACGCTTCTACATGAAAATTCTGCAACTCTTCCAGGACTTTGACATCTAAGCCTCTTAGATCCTCACCCTGAAAAAAGTTAACACTAGCATCATAGGAACAGATTTGGGCAAGAAAAAAACGAATGGTGCATAGATGGAAGCAGAGTTAACCAGTTTGCTGTGGGAATAATTACTTCAAGGGTGAATAAAATTTGGATCACCTTCAATCTGGAAACAATGCCTTCCAACTCTTTGCAGCGCCTTCTTTGAACATTATATGCAGTTTTTGCTTCTTCATAAGTGCTGACACTGACACCATCCCAGTTCCTATTATCTGAAGCTTCCATTCCACTCATCATCCTGCCAGTATCACTCTTCGATGAATGAAAGCCATTTTGTGTTGCTTTGAATTCGAACAAGTCCTGAGAGTTTTCTTTCTTTAGCTCTGCAACAAGCATCCACATGTTTGCCAGTTCATTTTCCAAATCATGCTCACGGCATTTTGCATCTTCAATAATCTTTAGAAGTTCACTCTCCTTTCGGGCCTTTTGGGACAATGTGTCCTCTAACACAGCCTCCCTCTGACAGCTAGCAACCAACTCTTTCTGCAGCTCCTCTACAAAGATTCCATTCTCCTGATCACGGCGTTTTGTGTCACTCTGGTCACTGCTCCTTGTTTGATCTTTTGCTGCAGCTAAGTCTGCATTCAGCTTTGCATTTTCATAAGAAAGCCTCGTAACTTCTTCTGCCAAGTTCTTTAGTTCAACTGCAGCAGCAGCTGCCAATTCTTTAGCATAGGATGATTCTTCAGCCAGCTTTTGACTGTGAATTTCCAGCCCATCTTTCTCTTCTGCCAATCTCAGCTTGTCTAGCTTCAAATTCTCGATTTCTGCAGCCTGCAGCATGATTTTTTTGGTTTTCAGGTAACAGATAATTAAAGGATATGAACGCAGACAGACTTCCATACTGTAAAACGAACTCAGCCTAAATTGTCGGTGATGAATTTAGGGGCATATGAATTTTACCTGCATGAGCAATTGAGATTTCAATGTTGACTCCGTATGATCTTCAGTTGTTCTAGAGGGCATTTTCACATGACTTGCAACTTCATTTGCCAGATCCCTAGGATTGCTGCTGGTACTTGATGGTTCGCTTGACTGCATACTAGCCACATTATCCTCATTTTTTGCAGTCTTCAACAGATTATCAATTTCTTGCCTCAGTTGAGCAACTGTTTCTATGAGTTCTGCATTTTCTGATACCTATTTGAGTACAAAGAAAACAAATCAAATTAATCTGTTGGACAGCGATTAGATAAAAACTCCCACCCTCTGCCCACCTTTGCCTGTAGCTGGTCCTGAAGAATTCTATTATCTGCAGACATGATCTAGACAAACCACCCAACCAGAAAGAGATGGTAATTAGGCCAACACAAACATCATATGAAGAAACAACCATTAACTAACATGTACACTAGAACAAACCTCCAACTCAAATGTCTTCTCGCTCAATTGCGTGCTCAACTTTGAAAAGGTCTGCGAGAACATCAGATTACACGAAATATTCAGATTATTGAAACAAAATGCCTATCAAAACACAAAATATTCCAGCATACCATCAGTACATATAATGGAGAGCAAAATGATCAAGGGGAAAAAAGGTAGACATACTTAAAACAAAAACATAACTACAATATGCCCAAACAACAATCTGTCTGAAGTTGGCACCAGCCAGTCAAAGATAGAATTAAGCCTCTTGGTTTATCATGCAGCCATTTAACAAGTATTACCTGGGACATTTCGGTCCTAATAGCTGGGTCTTCTGTAGTTTCCAATGATTGTGCCATACGCTGCTCCAGCACACGTATATGCGATTTCTTTTCGTCAATTTCAATTTTCAACTTTTCAATTTGTTCCTGCAGAAAGGGGATAATAGAAAAACGCTAAGTGCCTTTCGAAATGTATTATACTAACCAAGCTGCCCAAGAAACATGATTACAAAAGAATAGGTCAGAAAGGATTATGACATAGATTCACCTGAATTTGTGAATCATCAGGATTGTTTGCTGCTTGCTCAGACAACCTTTTGAGTGAGCTTGTACAAAGTGCAACTTCCCCAGCAAGCATTTTGACCTGCTCTTGAAGAAGATCTATTTGATCCACGATAGTTGTTCCACTCTAAACATGTAGCATGTCAGTCAGTGTCAAAATCAGTGAATATAGCAAAACCTACCAAAACAGGTAGGAGGCACAAGAAAATTAGAAGTTACGTGAATGTTGCTTCTGGCCTGAGAAGGTAATGATGCAAAGAACACAAAGGCCATTCGAATTCAGAGTCACTGGGTCAGATATGCACTACTTGGAATCAAAATTCCATCTCAGCATCAGACCCAAATCCAATTTCACACAGCTAACTTTAGTGTGGAAATTGAACTGCATTGCCCTCAATGGGCAACAGGCCCGGAAGGTCAGAATGGAGGCCTGCAGGCCCCCCAAAGGGCATCATCCTCCAGCAAAGCATCGATCCTGGACCTACCATGCTGCATTACAATTTTCCACATATTCCCTTCATATTCCAGAAGAGAGCTTGATCCAACCAACGGACCAAGCAGCTAGTTGAGGGAAGGCTTGAACAAATTGTTGATACCTCGATATGGAAGTGGGGAGCAAAGTCTATTGAGAGAAAGAGGTGAAAGTAAAACTCATAAGAGTGTACCAGTAAGAAATCTGACTCACCGGAAGATGGTGCCGCGCTCTAGATGCAGCACTAAATAAATCACCTGCTTGAGTCCTCCCTGGAAAAGAATCAGTAAGTGCTGGGTCATCTCCTTTCCTAGTCATAGATTTTCTTCGACCATCCTTCAGGTCAAGAAGCGGGTGTTTTTGTTGCGATGATCTAGAAAAGGAAGGTGAGCCGCTGGCTGTGCTTTCACTGTCTACACTAGTCGATAGTCCTGACAGTTGATCTGCCTTCTGCATAAGTTAAGTTACAATGTTAGACCATTAAAAAAACAACGTTAAATATTAATTCAGATAAATTTCTATAGATAATCATTCTGGGTTAAGAAATTCTTGATAACTCATCAAGCTGTATCACCACTAAAAATAACATGAGCAGTTAGCTGCACCGAATGAGTGGGAACAATGTACTCGCTGAGTGCCCATGAAATGCATTTGAACATCAAGTAGATGATAACATAAACTTAAACTAAAAAAGAAACAAAATAATCTTGAGTCTCCTTACATGCAAAGCTGCCCATGATGCTTTTTTTTTGAAGAACTCAACGGAAGACCAAGATGACCCACCTTGAAACTCATTTTTTTTTCACTAAACTAGCACGTTAAAGCTATCATGCACAAAAGAGTAACATTGAACGTCCTGCAAGCAAGCCATAGGTAATAAATCTACGAGACACATAGATGATCCCATGTTTCATAAAGGATCTTCCAAGACATGCATATATAAGTAGACCCATCCGAAGAAAATCCTCCAGGTTTGAAACTATATATATATATATATATATATATATATATATATATATATATATATATATATATATATATATATAAGGGACACATGGATTTAAGTGGAAAGGATTAAGGATTGATAGGATCATAGGAATGTGAATCCTTCACATAGCTTGACACGATTTGATCCCTGCAAGCAAGAGATACTTTTGGATTTTCCAATTTTGGTGGAGGTACTTTTGGATGATTTCTTTGTACCCAAACTAGAAGAGAACAAACATTTATGTAGCAGGCACCTCCAAAAAACTTTCATTAGAGAAAACGAAGCACAAACTGATAGGATACAAACCAATATTATCTCTACTCAATCCTAATGATCAGATATTAGCTACTCTTATCTAATTTATTCAAATACTTGGTATATTCTTGCAGCTGAAGATGATCTAGCACCAGAATTCTAAACCTTGCCCCCAGGCCGTTGACAATAATACAAGCACCCAAAGCTTAGCAGGACTACTAGCCTTTATTGCACTTGACCAAAAGAGTATATTTTCTTTCACATTTTTCAATATATATAAACCACTAAGCATGTAAGTCCAATTTATTCATGATATTTTGCTTGATACCACTGCAAAGATCACCAAGTTGGAAAAATACCATAACATGTGTTGCAATGATCACAAAGCCAGAGTGCTACATGTCATTCTCACCTACGACAGTTTCCAATTCACACATCTTTGAAATGTACTTATCTAATTTTCTCATGTTCGAAATATGAATGAACTATATTATTCAATTTAATCAAATGTAACTGGCGGTAGCATGTATGAAACAGACACTTTTTATAACAGACTGGTCCAAGACATTTCCAATAAAGCCACCTATAATCTTTTTAAATGAATCTCTTTTCTTAAAAAATATACATGCAGGATTGTCTGCCGTTGCAACCCTTTGCCAGGTGAAAACAGAAAATAGAACTGAGCAGCATAGACTGCCTCTCTTTATTGTATTTATAATCAATAGAGAAAATCACCTTTAGTTTGAACCAACCAAGCATTCCACGTTTGCGATTCCTTCTATCAAACCTCAGTGACTCATCAGGATTGTTAGAATCAAGTTTTCCCTCAATAGAAAACTCTGAATCGAGACTAACATCATCATCCTCTATGGAGTACTCCCGCTTCCGATCAGGCAAATAAGCAAGCTGCAATGAAGACAGAATTCAGAACAGGTACTCCAATGCAAGAGTAGTGCTTCGTTCTGTGGCAAAACCAAAATGCAATTTTTCCATGCTCCAATCAGTTTAATATTTAACCATTTCAGCTAAATGTCTGTTCTCATTGCACATATAACAATTTGTCAAGTTCTATTCGGTTTGATGAGTGATGACTACCCATTTCAGCTAAATATGACTAAGAACAGGTCAGTTCTTGTTGCACATAGAGCAGTTTTTCAGTCCATTCAGTTTGATACTTGCAATTTTTGTACCATGTAGTTTACACACATACCTCCCTCATGATATTATTATCTGTTCTTAGAACAGACCTCCCTCATGATATCGTTGGGTAGTTGTGAAGTTGTTAGGAGGTACCAGAACATCACCTCATAAATAGTGGTGTTTCTATTATCTTGAAAACCGTTTTAGCTAATTATAATGCAAAAAGAGCTCTGCATATGCAAAATAGTAGGTTGTGTATTAAGTGGCAAGGTGCAAAATCACATCATATAATCCCAATGTTACATGTAGTGTGAGTGAAAGCTGCAACAAAATAAGAATCTTACCATGATAAGAAAAGGGAGATACATCAGAAAAGAGGTATCACGATCATATTTTTTCACACCAGAACTATTTCTCAATTCCAGAACAACTATTGCAACTCAGTAACTCTTCTTTTTCCAAGAGAAAACTTAATGCTGTAATTCTTAAAAGATATTGCTCTAAGCTCAACTAAAAGAATAAGATGATGCAGCCAAACAAAGAAGGAAAAGAGCCAGGGTTTATAAACCTCATCTTCCCCAAATGAATGCCGTCGACGGAGGCTAGCCTTTCCTGAAACATTTGAGGATATGGAACTTTTCGTTGATACCAATATCAATTTTGTTAACCTCTGAATTCTGCCCATCAATGCAGCTTTTGCTTCTTCCTCCTCTTCTAGCCTTGACTGGAGTTTCACTTGACCAGCTTCAAGCTATCACACAGAAAGAATAAAAAGTAAAACTAATCATCTTGGATGCAACGATGGCCATCAAGGTAATGGCAAGAACTAATTCATGTCCAAAGGGACAAGGGATGAATTCAATCTCCCAGTTCTTGGATGCTATCTAGCACAATATTGTATAGTATATATTCACCTGCAGTTAATGATAAAAGCTATCTTATCTGACAAAGATGGTAAAGAAAACAAACCTGCAGTTTTAAGCTAACAAGATCCTCCTGATCCGTTGGAGGAATGTACCCATTACCCATCATACCACGTCTTAGTTGCTGCAGCTCTTCTTTCAAGCAGGTTATCTCTTTTTGATACTTCTTTATCAAGGACTTCTCATCAATTATCTGATAAGATAAACCCATAAACATCAGTAATAAGCAATTAAGCACCCCATAGTATATTGATTCTTACCTTATTTTGAGAAGCCTTTATTTCTATATGCTTGCTCCTGTGGGCAAATTTTAATGTATTATGTGTCTCTTCGCTGTTGCTGGAAGCAGGGGTAACTGTGCAAATAAGCTGTAACAAAGATTAAATTCAGAATGTAGTAGCATATGTTTCTATAGGTTTGTGGCCTCACACAAATATGTGGGAACTCTTTCTGGCAGATATGTGGAAACTTCACGAAGTATTAAAGAATCACTCACAGAAATGCGCCCATGCCCACTAAGAGAGGACTGAAGTAGGCGTGTGAGCTTTGAGTCTCTATAAGGAATATGGGTAGCCTTACCATCTGTAAGTTTAGCAATAACCTGCAGGAAAATTCCATTGTTAATTTAGCACAAGAACAACAACTAACTAAATGAACAAAAATGTGACCATTTCTTATCATTTCCTGGAAGCTAATCATATTTGAGGACTAAGGTGCTGTTTCACATGGCAGTGTTTTTTTTCAAATGCGCATTTTGCCACCATCTGGATGTTGCAATTAGTTGAAAGCATCATTTTTAAGACATGGCATCATTCCTACTTGAACTAGTAAAAATTATATAACTAGTAATCAGGTAAACAATGCATGGAAAAATGGTAGCGATGTGTCTATTTGTGAAACGGGCCATTTCCTGCAAATTAATCCAGGCAGACTGGGTAAAGCTCAATGAAATAGGTCATATAGTTCATAAAATCGTTCGCAAAGGAACTCCATAACAGCATCAAACACTTACAGTTCCAAGGGTGAGCAGACTTTTGTTTATGTATGAACCTTCTTTGCGTCGTAATCCAGTTGTTTCGGTCTTGGAACTCTCAGACCCAGCAAGATCAATCAAATTCTGATAAAAGCATGAAGATACCAGAGGATTCAACCTAAGTATCAGATACCTATAGACAATACTTAAGACGATTGAAATGAAATGATTGAATGGAACTATAAGTACAACTGGAAAGAGGCATTACCAACTGAGACAATTTGACTTCTCCTTCATCATTCTCACCAGAGGGGCTACTCTCAATAGTCTACAGGAGTGTAAGAGTCTAAAGTTAAGCAATTCTACCTCAGCAAAAACTTTATGTATTAAGCTAGCATACATCGACAAATGCTCATTGGGAGAAGAAGCAGAGTTTCAGATCAAGTAAGTTAGTATCTGGGACTATTTTATTGACTCAGGAGCGCCCCAACTCCACCACCCAGAGAGAGAGCGAGGGAGGGTACCAATGTGAAGATAGTGTGGCTCCGACTGCTGACAAGATTGAAGTTGTTTGAGCCAACATGTCTATGCTCTGCCAGAAAACAATGGCATCTGTCACTAAGTGCAAGTTTAACGATTTTAACGTATATGAAGATATAATAGTCAAGGAAATGCCAGGAGCCCCAAAAAAAACATGGGGCACACACATGGAGATAAGGTACATGCATTCTTGGAGAGGATCTTATACTGTGGGTTTGAAATTTATGCAAGAAAAAAAGCATGAAGTTATCTCCATGTAAGTGAATAAATCATTGGGTGCAATTAACGATATTTTGAGGGAACGAAAAAAGGATGTACAGTAGAAAGAAGAAATACCTTCACCAGATGCTATTAGAGAGAGTGCATGTGCAGGTGATAAAACAACCTCTTCTTTAATCCCTTCCACATAAGTTCCCTGAGTGAATAAAAGAATGAGGGTACAGTGTATTGGTCACAAGACACTCTTTTTGAGAGAAATCAGAAATGAGAAAAAAAGGAAATGAATCAATCGATAGGCGTAGTAAACTAAGAACTTTTAAGTGATAGATATGCAACAATCGGTGTTAAGAACGTAAAATAAAAAATCATATAGTTTGACGTGTTCCTGTATAATATTAATGGACATGATTGTGTGATCATAAAATATATTACATCAAACATTAGGTACCTGTGCATCTTCTCGAATTCTGAGATTTTGTCCAATTGGATCAAGTAAATCGTTGATAACCTAGAAGTGATCAAGGCAACAAAAAGGGTGAGCGCAAGTTATGAATCACATGAGTTCAAATTCATATGTTTATCACTATAAATCAGTTTATAACATTTTTATTTTCCTAGTGACTGAAATTGATCTAAAATATCAGTAACCACTTTGTGTATCAGATACATCACATAAGAAGCAGAGTATGGCAGTATGGCAATCCTTGTTTTATACGAATATGCATTGGAAACATATGGCTTCTACAAGGTAAGTAAGTACCAAGTAGGTAACATATCTTTGCAAATTATTGTGAAACAAAGACAGGGCTTGGAAAGAGAAGTCACCTCATTGTATATTTCAAGATATGAAACTCGTAGAAGAAATTCTCGTCCAGGTGTCTGAGGTGAACAAAAAAATAATATTGTCATACAATCCCAACCATTTTAACTGTTCACAGAGAAATGAACAAATTACATCTTGAATAATGCTGAAAACATCCTTCACTGCCAATGGGATGATTCCAGGTGATTTTTGCTCCCCCTGTAATAAAGTGATTCAAATGTATCGTAAAAGAAAGTTCAGTATTGAAATTGAAGCGGTAATCATTAAAAAAATACAACAGGATACTCGCTATATGATGAAAAATAGGGATTTCTCATGTTTAACGAATAGGAACACAGTGGCATATATTAGATGCATGAAAGAGAACAGATGCATAAGCATAACAACAGTACCAATACTTACATGCATGGTGTGAGTTTTCCCGCTACTAGTTACACCATACGCAAAAACAGTGCCTACAAGGAACAGAGAAATATTACTGAACTGAATAAACTTAACTAGAGTAAGAGACAAAAAATACACATCATCAACTACCAATGCTTCAAGTCCTAGCAAAAAGTAGAGGTCAAGTTTGTCAGGATTATGATCTGTCTCATAATATCCTAAAATATTGTCAGAAAATTCTGGTTCTGATGACACTTATAATAGGCACAGAATGGTAAAATGATGTTCATATGTGTTACAATCTTCAGATGATGACGTTATCAAATGATCTTGCATTCTGCTATTGTAACTATAATCTGATCCTACCAACACAAAGTTAATGCTACCTAGGGCCCTCATCTCAGCAGCCTTGGGAGATGATTTCTTTCAAAGAGGAAGGGGTAAAGGTGGCATCGGAATCCTGATATTTATCCGACTTGGAAATGCTCATAGCTATGTAACAATGGACGGTTCCTAGTTCAGTAACTTTGCACTTACGGTTTGAAAGTATTTAGTATGTTTTAAGAACCAAAAGGAGACTTGAGAATACCATTGATTCCTTCCATGGCACCACTTACAACATGCTGAGCAGCAATATCATATACATGACGAGTAGTAGTGGCAGGGCCAAAAACTTTATCTGAAAAGGTGAACACATACAACAAAAATGGTTTTAATAAACTGCAGAGATATCACATGTCACCGGTTGTAACTTGTAAATTCTAGGGCTCTCATCCTTTTGTTGGGAACAGTCTCAATATCATAACAGCAAGCCATTGATTTTTTTTTTAGCACTACTAACTTTATTGGTGCAGGAATAGGACCTCGATTCAAAACAATAACATATTAACTTGTTACCGCCTGATGCACTTGTACTAACAATCATGCAAGTTTCATCATGATCTGGTGCTCTTGATCGTGCATTCTATATAGCACCCATGACCAACCAAAGTAAGACATGTTATACAGCTACAATGTCGCCTTGTCATTCTTCCCATGTGTAGCCTGAGTTGTTTTTTCTATGTCGTACTACCAGAATATATTAATGATCTACAGCTGTAACTGATAAATACTCATTTCCAGTATGCCTCAATTCCGCAATTGAGCCAGCAAGTGATGTTATCCTTATTTCCAAAAGGAAATCCCATATATGGTTTGGAGTACAACTTCTTACCATCATTTCACACTACACAATGTTTTATAGGATGAGTTGAAGATCACTAACCAAAAGCATAGGCGATGCTCGGATTGTACTCGTTGCGCACCATGTTGTCGCCGTCTGCGTACCACGCCACCTCGTCCCCCTTATTGATCTCTCTAGGACTGAAACACGGAGACACTATGACGCCCAAAACCCAAAAACGTAAAAAACCCGCACTATACAGCACAGAGAGATTGAACCAGCTGCGCACCTGAGGGGCCGGAAGCGGACGGTGACCATGATGTTCTCCTTGGCATTGGCCGCGTCCAGCGCCGCGACGGACGGCGCCCTCCCGGCCGCCTTCGAGGAGACCGACGAGGGCGTCGTCGGCCGCCCGGAGGCCGTGGAGGATGGGGTGGTGGGGCGCGCGAACGCCGCGGAGGGGGTGGTGGGCCGTGCGGAAGCGGAGGAGGAGGAGGAGGGAGTGGAGGGGCGCCCCCGACGACGTCCTCGCCGGAGGATGCGGCGGCTGGGCCGCCCCAGCCCCACCCGCCGCCGAAGTGCGGCGGGATCGGAACGGGGAGATGCTGGCCCGCCCCGGTCTCGACGACGACGACATTGCGGAGGTGGTCGCGGCGGAGCCCGGTGTAGGTGCGGGCGACTAGGGTTTGAGTGCGGAGCAGGCGAGCACGAGGTGCCGCGAGCTCGTGGGCTTTGCTTTCGCTAGCCAGCCGTCGTCGTCTTCCTCGGAGGGCGCCTGGGTCGCCGTGGCGTCTTTTGTCGATTTGGTTGTGCCGCCTTTTTGGTGCTTTGGTCTAAAGCTCTCAAGTTTTCTGAGGGGTTTGGGGGGTTTGACCACCGGAGGTGTGCTTACCGCCGTCTTTATCGGGATCGCCACGTCTAACGAGCAGGCTCGTTGTTTTTATTTTTATATAAAAAAAATAATCATAGTAGCATTTTGTGAGGATCTCAAATAGGACTTATTATATATAAGTGTTAGTTTAAGCTAGTATACACAGACCTAAAGATAATAGCATATTTAATATCACAAAAGAAACCTAATATTAATAATAATATGAGTCTGATAAGCCTCATGACCTAAGTTTATATTTATTCTGTCTCGAAAGGCCTAAGAAAAAAAATAAAGCAACAATGAAAAATACGATAAACATGCAGGAGCTCCATTTAACTTGTTACGGGCATTCGATTAGGACACTCTGTCTATTCCTCGTCTTCAAAATCAAACTCCTCAGGAAACAACGAAAACCTCTCTTCTGGAGTTGGGGAAATTGCAAGGTGAATACATGGACACTCAGCAAATGCACGAAAATATGCATATACAAGGCTAACAAAGAAGACAATATCTATTTTGCATAACACAGCGATTTACAATTATAAACAATTTATAAATAAAAATTCAACAACGATTATAAATAACAGATGTTACCAGCCATTATACATGGCCAAACGGCCCGCACGGCACGGCCTGGCCCGGGCACGGCTAAGGCACGACCCATTAGGCACGGCTACTGTGACGGGCCGTGGTGGTCGGGTTGTGTCTGTGTCGGCACGGCACGGCAACGGCCAATGGGCTGAAATTGGCCCGTTTGGTCCGTAACGCGAAATTATTATTTTACACGAGTACTTTTTGCAACCATGCTACATACACTAAGTGTATTTTGGTAAAATCACATATTTTGATTCATCTCTATCCTAACCCTAACTCCCGCCCATCCTCTCCTCCTCATATCACGCCGCCGGCCGCCGCCCACGCCCGCATGCCGGCGGATCCGCGCCACAGCAGGGCGCGCTGGCCGACCGCGTCGCCCGATCCCAACCACGCGACGCCGGCCCGTGCCGCCGCCGCCCACCTCCGCGCCGTCCGCCCGCTGCGCCGACGCCGTCCGCGCCAACTCCCGCCATGCTACCGTCGTCCGTCCTCCACGCCGACGCCGTCCGCCCGCCGCGCCGACTCCACCGTGCCGAACGTCGTCCCTTCGCGCCGGCGTGCCGACGCCCCTAACCCTAGCTCCCCCGCCGACGCCCCTAACCCTAGCTCCCTCCCCATGGGTCGGGTCGTGTCGTGGGCAAAGCCGTGCACGGGCCGGCACGGTACAGTAACCGTGCCGGCCCACAGGCTGGGCCGGCAGCCCAAGCACGGCACGCCCTATCGTGCCGTGTCGACCCGGCCCATTTGCATTTGTGTCGTGCCGTGCTCGTGCCATGAACAGTACACGCATTCCCGTGCCAGCCCACTATGGCCCGGCCCATCTGGCCACCTATATCAGCCATCCACCCGCACAGGATGTTACCAGCCATCCACCCGCACAGGATCTGACCACAGAGAACCGCATAGCTACATTCATCAACCTGCACACAGCTCATTCCCAGTTTTCACAAATTACCCTCGTGACAAAACACCGAGCATGTCCATGGCAGCGAACACATCTATTCGAATATATTAGTTTAACACTGCAGAGATTGTATAACTTGACTCACAAGATACATTGTCCTTTTAACGACCATGTGCAAATGTCACATTTTAGGTTGTGTGTGCCCAAGGAGTCTGTATTGAGGCTGTTTAGAAACTTCGCCCCCAACAGTGCCTTTCCCCATGGGACACCTTTCCCTCACATAGACAATAAAGTACCCATGGCTAACCTTAACGCCTATCATCTAGCCACGTGGGTCGGCAGTGCCAAAACTCGGAATCATACTGAACCAGGTTCTTTCCATGAGAATATGTGGTTGTACGGTGGGCTCAGATCAATGTTTTATGAGGTGAAGTCCTTAATTGACCAGGGCAATTTGCCAAAGCTACAATAGCACACAACATAGGGTAGCAACTTAAGGATACGTAGTTAGCCCTTTGAGCAACTAAGTAGCACACAGCTTGAGAGTAGGCTCAAGCAGAGACCATACTTGGTAACGACCACACACATACATCACCACCTAACCAGGTTCACAAAGAACCACCCATCATCCCGGTCCAAAATGTTTTATCCGCCCATTGTTCATTACACGGCGCAACACATGCTACCGGAAGAATAGCACACAACCACACAGTTTATATAGAAGTAATTATAAATATATGATTAATCAAGATTATGTTTTGCTTGTAAAACAACCTTGAGCGAGCTAAGCATATCTACTCTATCCTAAGTTGAGCCCAATGCTCAACTCACAAAGACTAGGACGACAAGGTATCACAAATAATCAATTATCATAAAAGGCATGGTATAATAACAATTAGGTCCCACTACCCATCAATACTTTTTAGATAAAATAAAATAATGCATGTTCAAAACAAAATATTTTATAAATTGGGCTCAATATGTTCAAATAGTGCACTTGCCTTGCTCCCAATATTGTCCTTGCACCGCGTCTTCTAAAGCGAACTGCTCCCCTGCTCCAACGTCTATACGATCGCAAACGAGAAATAAATAAAAAAAGAGAAGGCTACTTAAATAACACCAAATGAAATAACCAACTAAACCAGGAGGTGGAGCTCAATTTTAGAAGAATTTAGGAAGAGAACGAGTCGAATTGGAGTTCGGACGAAAATGTTATGTCCTTCGGAAGTTTGAATTCAAAGAAATTCAGAGGATAAAGAGGAATGTTCTGGGAATATTCTCTGGATTTTTAATTAGGGAATTGAATTATTTTTGAATAGGAAAATATGTTAGGCCCACTGGTTAGTGGCTTGGTGCATGGGTTGACTCGGTGCACTATGGACTGGCTGATGTGGACTGACACGTGGTGACACATGGACAAAAAGGACAATGGCGATGACACGACGATGATGTGGACATATCTAGAGCTGACGTGGCAAGGTTTAGGGTTAGATAGATCCAACGGTTGAGATTCGACCGGAAAAAGGATGGCTCGGATTAGATGGGACTTTTTGGACGTGGGTTCCGCATAGCAATGGCACAGGAGGAGAGGATGAGGGAGCAAAGCCGGCCAGAGCTTGGCTCGACGCTATAGGCGCGGTCACCACGATCGGGACGACGGTGGCACGATGGTGTTCGGCGGCGACGACGACTGGTGGCGTCGGCGAGTGGCGGCGTGTTAATGGCAAAATTTGGTAAGCCCCGGATCCTCATCGGCTTAAGGTTCAAATCAGCTCAAAGCAGAATCGGCTAAGAGTTCTGAGTCAGCCGATGGAGTATCAATATCTTCAGCAGTCGGATTCTGGTTAGATTCGATTTGGAAAGATCTTATCCAGAAGACACCGAGTTCAAGAAGAATACGGCTTGTATCTATTAATTAGGATAAGTTTGTTAACTTTCTAATTTATCTTTAGAAAAGTGTGTTAGTATCCGATAAGGATTCAGTTTGTTTCCTTTTATCTTTAGAAAAGTTTGAATTGTAATCAGTTAGGATCTCTCTTAGCCTGCGGGTATAAATATGTAAGCTCGGAGTCCATGTAAATCAATCCTCACGATCAATACAATTCGGCGCATCGCCACCTTTTACCTTTTCCACTTTGTTCATTATCCGGCGAAACTTGGCACCCAACGCGGGGCTGCATTGGCTTCGATCTCCGGCGAAGGGGTAAGTCCAAGGTCCCGTCGGCCCGGTATATCGTATCTATCTTTAGTTTCATTATCGTTCATAGATACATCGGCTTAGTTAGGACTTTCTTGGTTAGGTCCGATATTCGATTAAGTCGATATTTCGTAAACGTAATATCGTTTTAGGTAGATTTGTTATATCCATCACATTAGACGGATCTATCGGCTCATCGAGTATTAGATTATCATATACAATCTCGTGCTACAACGGTTAGGTCCGATGTGGACCCCCGATTTTGAGGCGGGAATCTTTCGTGTTCATAGTACCATTTCCTGGATCGAGTAGTTGGTACCCACGAATACGATCTTGGATAATCAAGTGCGCATGCACGAATAGTCTTACAATACCAATATTACATTAATAGGCCCGAAGGCATTGTTCATCCCACGGACCTTATGGTCCGAATACAACATAAAAACAGAGTTTAGATAAGGCAGCGGAAAGAGGCAGCGGCTTGTCAATTGCCACAGGCAACGACCGGAGCTAAAGTCTAATATGCGCCGTCAGTTCTCTCGTCCTCCCGGTGATATGCGTATGGATCTTCCGCTCTTCAACTCCATCACCGGAGGTTTGTGCGTATAGCAAGGGTGAGTACCAACCGTACTCAAGCAAGCCAACACGAATTGATGCATATGATAAGGTTATTCAAAGAACATGGCTAGGGTTATTTTTGCGTAAAGCCGGTTTTCACAATTCTTTTCACAAGCCTATCAACTAGCCAAACCAAGTTTTAATTTCATAGTTCATTAACCCGGCGACGGTTCGTCTACCATCCATCGTGATTCCAAGGATGGCTTCCGCCTCCGGTTCGTCATGTTTTTCTACGGGAGCCCACCCTTCCCGCATTCTCGAGAAGTTGATCCACCAAATAAAATCATCATGCAAACCCATCCCAAGATTTTTAAGTTCAAAGTCTAGCCAAGCGAAAGTCTTGTCACGATGCTCAATATCCGCGAGCACGGCTATTCGAATAGATTGATTCATTCACACGCGGTGGATGTACACTTTACCCGTACTCCGCGACACCCAACAAATGAGCCTACGCCTCAACACATGAGACAGTCACGGCAAAGCCTTTCGATAACCTCACTTTGGCAGTACCGCTCCATGAACTTATGTCCTCATGCACTCTAGCCGTCCTTTTCTAGCGGTGAGAGGAGTTCAGCGCACCGGGGTAAGGGAAGACATTTCCAATTTTTAAGTTTAATTAACGGTAGTTTAATCCCACCATTCATAACAAAGGCCGCAGCCTCATTCTCATCCCATAACCACATCATAGAGAACCATCTATGCAAGGATACCGCCTCGCTCGGCTATCTAGTCGGCTAGGTCTATACCCATTCGAGAAGTACGGTTGTACGGCTCGTTTCCGGCTATCTCATGGCTCGGTCCTTAATTGACCAGTGGCACTTGCCTTTCCGGAATCCACCCAAATCATCCGCCGCCCAGTCTAAAACATTTGTATAGTACTTTCAATTTTCATCAAACTTAATTCATCATGGCCATGTGGCGCTCATGTCTCCACATGCCGAATCTCAACTACCTTCCCTAAGGTAGTTGCCCAAGCACAAAGCTTTTTCATAAAGTCATGAGTATGCATAAATCTAAGTATAGCATGGCTAAGCGCCATCAAGTTATGCTTCGGTTGTTTGTATCACATCGCGAGTTACAAGGAGTAATTCTAAAGGTAATCAACAGCAAGGAATGGCATAACAAGTATAGGTAACTCGTAAAGCATGCAGGTTTAAAGTTTAAAATAACATCATTTCGCAATTGGGATCGATATGTTCAAAGGGTGTGAAGACTTGCCTTGCTCGCACGCCGGTTGAGTGGGGTCTTCCGCGTAGTCGGTGTTCACTTCTTCGGACGCTATCCGTACGTGCGAAAAGAAGGGTTGAATCCAATTAAAATCCAACAATATCAACGAAAAGAAAGAGATCTCAAAATGATCGCGGTAAGCGGATTCCAAACACAACCTCAACTTCGGAAATTTTAATAGTTGAATCAACGAAAAGGAGTCCAGTTAAACCGAGCAAACCATCTCGTAATAAATATATATTTTGTTCCTAAATTTGAAGATATCCTAGAATAATTAGATTTCTAATTTCCATATCTCCAATAATTTTATCTTTAATGTTGCAATTATATCTCGCTAGGGGTTTTGAAATTCTAACGACCGAATAATGACATTCATGCTTAACCAATCTTTAAAAAGGTCTCATGTGAACTTCGATAACAAATTAGAGGTCGGACAATATTTGAATTCATAAAAAGGAAAAATTTAATCTAGAAATTATTTTCACCAAGTATTTCTTTTTGGAAGGAAAAAGAATATTATACCCATTCCTAGATAATAATATTTCAAAAACCTTATTTTATATCCTAAAATATTTCCAAAATAATGTTTTTACCTTTACCCTAATTCTTTTACTATTTTTTTCTTTTTCTTATTTTTTTCTTTCTCTTTCTTTTCTTTTTCCCCTTCTTTTCTTCCTCTCCCCTCTGCTCTGTTTTCCACCGGCGGCCGACGGTGAGGAGGGTGCCGACGCGAGGAGGGCCGGAGCTAGGGAAAAGAGGGGCGCTACACCATCTTGGGACCACGAGGGTTCCATTTCTCCACTCGGCGAGACCGGGAGCGGCGGAAAGAGGCGGCGGCGGCGGGGTGGTTCGGCGGCGGTGGCGCTCGTCGGCAGCAAAATCCGGTGAAGCTCGGCTAAAGTGAGAGGTCTACGAGCATCGGTGAACCCTAGGGATGCTAAAGGTGAGGTTGGTTCGGCCGAGAGGCGCTGCACGGGTGGCGACGGCGAGGTGGTTCGGCGGCCGAGACAGGGAATTCGAGGGGTTCGTCGCCGGCGATTTTCCGGCGACCATTTGGCTCGGGAGCTTAGGGGAAATAATACCTAGAGCACGGGAATGATAATGGTACCTTTAATTCGGGAAGAAATCGGCGAGGGTGACGAATTTCGGAGTGTCGCACGGGCGGTCGAGTTAGGGTTCTTCGGCCGAGCTCCGATCCTTCCCAAAATTCGCGCAATGTAGTGGCTAATCCTTGGGGGAAATTGGGGGAAAGCACGAGTGAGCACGAGAGGAGTATTTTTGATGTTGGGGGCCGGGTGCAGGGAGGCTTCTTATAGGCGGTCGACGGCGAGGGCGACGCGACGGCAGAAGCGCGAGCGTCGGCGGCATGGCGCGGTCGCGGGGAGATCGTGCGCGCGCGCGCGCAGGCCGATGTGGGTGCGTACGGTGAGCGCGGCGAGGCGGAACATGCGGCTATCGACGCGCGGCGCTTACGCGGGCAAGACGGCGACGACATGGCGACGGCCTAGCGCGGCGCGCGGCGACTTCGGCGACGCGGGTGGCGCGGCTTGTGGCGGCGGCCAGGCGCGCAGGACGGTGTCGTCGCCGAGGCACGCGGCGAGGGCGTCCGTACGGCGCGGCACGGCGCCGGCGTGTGGCGCGCGCGACGTGGCCGACGGTTCGGTCGAACACCGCTGAGCTAATGAACAGTGCACCTTTGCTTTTTCCCGATTTTAAATTCCTATTTTCCATTTTCATTTCCTTTCACCCTAAAAATTCAAAATAAATTCTAATATTCCCAAAATAATTTTGAAATTATATTTTCAAACTTTTCCCCCACTTTTTATTTTTCAAAATATATTTTTCATATTTTTATTTCTTCTTTTAAAATCAATAAATTGGGGTCTTTAATTAATTTCTAACCAAAATATATTCTTTTCAAGAATCTTTTGTAAATCCACAAAATTATGTATTTACCCTTCTCCAAATATATATTTTGAATTGTTACTCCCACCTAGGATATCAAGCTTAGGGTTTCTATCCAACTTCACATCAAAGCAATTCAAAAAGAACTCTTATGCAACAGAGCTTGGCAAGTAAGAACGAAAAACACGATAAGAAGCAATTAATCCAAAGGGTTTTTGTGAGTTCCGATTTTCACGTTCCGAATTCCACTCCTTCGATTTTCGGGATGTTACAAACCTACCCCCTAACAATAAATCTCGTCCCCGAGATTTTCTTACCATTGCTTGAATAGGTGTGGATATTCTCGTCCTCGGGAATTCTTCGCTCTCCCGGGTAGCTTCTTCTTCGGTGTGATTGCTCCATTGTACTTTGTACATGCGCCACGACTTGGTTCGTGTCTTCTTTTCTGCTTTGTCTAGTATCTTGATTGGATGCTCCGGGTAGGTAAGATCACCGTGGACATGGATGGTTTCTAACGGGGCTTGCTCCTCCGGTACCCGCAAACATTTCTTCACTGCGACACATGGAATACTTGGGTGGACATCGGAGAGATTCTCGGGCGTTCCAATTGGTAAGCCACTTCTCCCCTCCTAGCGCTTATCAAGAATGGGCCCACGTATCGTGGTGCGAGTTTCCCTTGACTTTGAATCTCTGTGTTCCCGTAGTGGTGAGACCTTTAGATACACGTAGTCACCCTCTTTGAATTCCAATTCTCTTCGTCGAGTATCCGCGTAGCTCTTTTGTCGTGATTGAGCGGCTTGTAGTCGGTCCCGAATCGGGCGAACCTTTTCCTCGGCCTCCTTGATTATGTCGGCCCGAATACGGTTCGTTCACCTGGTTTCGACCACATCAATGGGGTCCGACATCGGCGACCAAATAGAGCTTCGTTTGGCGACATCTTCGACGGCTTGATAGCTATTGTTGTAAGAGAACTCGGCGTACGACAAGCATTTCTCCCAATCCTTGGTGAAATCCAATGCACGAGCTCTTAGCATATCCTCCAATACTTGGTTCGTCCTTTCGCTCGCCCATCGGCCTCAGTGGGTGATAGGCGTGCAAAGCGAGATGACTTCCGAGTGCCTCGTGGACTTTGCTCCAAAAAATGAGATGTGAATTGGGTACCACGATCCGATATGATCCTCTTTGGTACACCGTGAAGACATACAATCCTACTCATATATAGTTCCGCTAGCTTGGCACTGTTGTAGTTAGTTTTCACGGTATAAATCGCGGAGTCTTGGTGAGCCGATCTACTATTACCCAAATGGAATCGTAACCGCGTAGTTTTGGGTAGTCCCACTATGAAATCCATGCCTATCTCGTCCCATTTCCATTCGGGAATCTTGAGTGGCTGGAGCAAGCCAGCTGGGCGTTGATGTTCGGCTTTCACCCTTTGGCACACATCACACACGGCTACGTATTCGGCTACATCCCTCTTCATATTAGGCCACCAAGTATTCTCCTTTCAAATCCTGGTACATTTTCGTGCTTCCGGATGTAACGAATATGCCGATTCGTGGGCTTCCTTTAAGATCAATCCTCTCAAACCGCCTCGTTCGGCACACGGATTCTTTTCTTGTACCACAGATTCCCTTGTCATCTACGAAAACTCCCGAGCGCGTCCAGCGGGCGTTCCTTGATTTCCGGGTTTCCTCATTCCCTTTTGGGCTTCCTCTATTTGAGTCCTCGGTAGAGGTTGGATTTCAATGAGTTCACTCCTCCGTGAGGAATTAGGTGTAGATTGAGTCTAGCCATTTCTTCTTGAAGTTCGCGGCCATACCTCCCAATCCCATGTGGTTGCATTGGGCTTTGCGGCTCGGCGCATCGGCCACTACATTTGCCTTGCCGGGATGATAATGGATTCCTAGATCGTAATCCTTGATCAACTCCAGCCATCGCCTCGTCGTAGATTGAGATCAGCCGAGTAAAGAAATATTTTAGGCTCTTGTGATCGGTATACACATCACGGTGGTTCCCGATCGATAGTGTCTCCAGATCTTCAATGCGTGTACAACCGCGGCTAATTCCAGGTCGTGTGTGGGATAATTCTCTTCGTGGGGTCGTAACTGTCGCGAGGCATATGCTACGACCTTCCCATCCTGCATTAATACTCCTCCTAATCCTTGCCGGAGGCATCACAAGACATCACGAAGTCCTTCCGTTGTCGGGTAAGGTCGGGATTGGGGCGGTGGTTAACTTTTCTTTTAATTGGTCGAAGGCTTTTTGGCACTTCTCATTCCATTCAAACTTCTTTTCCTTCTTCAGAAGTTGAGTCATAGGTCGGGCCACAGTGGAAAACCCTTCGATAAACCGTCGGTAATAACCGGCCAAACCCAAGAAACTCCGAACTTCCGTCACTGACTTGGGTGCCTTCCATCCCGTAACGGCTTCGACCTTGGCGGGGTCTACAGCTACTCCTCCCTGAAACCACGTGGCCAAGAAAAGCGACTTCCTTGAGCCAGAACTCGCATTTGCTGAATTTTGCATACAGCTGGTGCTCTCGTAACTTTTCCAGTACGAGTCGTAGATGCTCCGCGTGTTCCTCATCGTTCTTGGAGTAGATAAGTATATCGTCGATGAACACCACTACGAATTTGTCCAGGTATTCCATGAATACCTTGTTCATCGAGTTCATAAAGTATGCGGGGGCATTGGTCAATCCAAAGGACATCACTGTGAACTCGTATAAGCCGTAACGTGTAGAGAACGCCGTCTTAGGAATATCTCCGGCTCTAATCTTCAACCGATGATATCCCGACCGTAGATCAATCTTGGAGAACACCGCGCACCTTTAAGTTGATCAAATAGGTCATCGATTCGAGGTAGCGGGTACTTGTTCTTGATAGTTACTTCATTCGGCGATCGGTAGTCCACACACATTCTCATACTCCCATCCTTCTTTTGACGAAGAGTACGGGGCTCCCAGGAGAAGAGCCGGGCGTACAAATCCCTTCTCTTGTGGTTCCCTTATCTCGCTTCTTGAGTTCCTCTAACTCGTTGGCCGGCATTCGATAAGGTCTCTTGGATATGGGGGCGTACCGGCATTAGATCGATGATAAACTCTACGTCGCGATCCGGGGCATTCGGGCAATTCCTCGGGAAACACATCCGGGTATTCTTGTACTACGGGCATTCCGCCTAAGGGTAGCATGGTGAACACTCCCGCAGCTTGCTCACATAGCTTTGGGTTTTGATCCATAGTTATGCTCATCGGTGATCCCCATGGGGTGGATACCGTGACTTCCCTTCGACCGCAGTCTATAATCCCATTATTTTTGATCAACCAATCCATCCCGAGTATGACATCTATGGTCCGGGGTGATAGCACCATAAGGTTTGAGAGAAACACCACGTCTCTAATCCGTATGGGCACATTAATGCGAGCATGGGGTACGGTTATGTCTCCCAGGTGAGTGTACCAACATAGGCCTCTTAAGTGCTACTTGGTGTAGGTGGTGTTGTTTGCTTACTTGGGAAGATATGAATGAATACGAGGCTCCGTAATCGAATAAAACTTTAACGGTGCGAGTTGATAGAGAACATACCCATCAATACGCTCTAGTCCTCCCGAGCTTCTTCCGCCCGCACATGATTCACCCGGCCACGTCGAAACCCGGTGGCGGCCTCGTTGGGTAGCGGGGTCCCGAATAGACCTCGTCCCGCCGCAGGGTGGGGTTCCTGGACGGGCGTTGCATTGGCGCCGGTGCGCACGGGCGTTGCGTGGTTTTGGGCAGCTATTGGAGTAGTGCCCGAATTCTCCGCAATTGAAACAGCTCACATTCCTTCTTCCGGAGCTAGGGTTGGTGTGGGCGTACGAAACCGAGGTGTAGCCGACTGTTGACATGGTCGGAAGCGGAGAACGTCCGGTTGCGGAACATTTGGCTTCCATCCGGACGGGTGGCTCCCTTGGGGCGTTGTGGCGTTCCCAAACGGGCGAGCCATAGCGAGCCTCCTCTTGCGGTTATTGTCTACCACCTTTTGGTCATGCTCAAGTCGGACGACCTTGTTGATGAGGCTTTGGAACCGGTGTGATCTGCCCGATCATTGGTCCCCTCGGTTCGTCATTTAGTCCCTCAATGAATTTGTCTATCTTTTCTTCTTCGTCCCGCAGTCACTGGTGGCGTAACGGCAAGCTGGGTGAACTTGTTCGATATTCTTATCGAGGTGTTCCCTTGACGCAGCCTGCGGAACTCGTTTTCTTCATCCTCATCACCGCATGGCACGAAATTCTCACGAACGCAGCCGTGAATTCCTCCCATGTTGGTTCACCGGCGTCTTCACTCGTGTCTCCTTGTAGGTGTCCCACCGTCACTCGCGGGACCCTCCAGTGTTAGTAGCGAAGATAACTCTATCCGCTTCTCGGATTCGACGAGGGTTAGCTTCTTCTCTATCACTCTTAGCCAATCTTCGGCATCCATAGGTTCTTCGGCCATGGAAAAAGTGGGCGGCTTAGCTCTCATGAATTCTCCTGCACTCGATCCTCCTCGACCTCCTTGATTATTAGCAATCGCTTGGAGTAGCCGGGTCTCGCAAAGCCATGACCTCCGCCGGTGGAGGGGTTGGGTTCGCGGGTTCTCGTTGGTTGCCGCGCTCTGCGGCGATGTGCCATCCGAAGAAGGTAGATGAATTAAGAGATCGGACTAGTTTAGGTTATAGTTCCCAGGGGAATTCTTCAATCAACGACGGGTGACATAATAATAAGCTTACAATTAAGACATCGCAAGGCGATGCTCAGTTCATCATATTACATAAGGGTACACTGACCGTACACACACATCCTTCATGCCAGATAGCAATAATAATTATATCGTCCAACTAGATCAACTAATTAAGGGGAAATAGGAAGTGCCGCGAGCCGGGAAGGTCCTTCCGCCTAGTCATCCAACCACCCGCAAGAGCCGCGCCGGAAGTGGGTGGTCCGCCGCAAGCAAACCGAAGTCCCCATGGCTCGGAGGTGGTGGCCTCGAGTCACGCCGAATCTTCCGACTCGGTGGCCGCGTACTCTTGCGAGCGACCGGCGGTGAGGGGGCCTCCCGTGCGAGTCGCGACGAGGGGGAACTTCCTCCTCCATTGAGTCGGTGTCGCTAGACTCCCATTTGATCTCCATGGGCTCGCCTCGGACTCCGTATCGGTGTAGATCCGGATGGGGTTACCTCTCCCGATCCCGGCTCGGATGGTACGGTACGGAGCTCGGGGTGGGTCCCATGGATGTGGCAAGAAGGGGGTCTACCGTGCACGTGCGTGCTCGTGCTCAACATAAAGCTTGCTCCATCATAGCTTGAAAAGTATCTAAGCTTGCTGGAGTCATAAGGTAATAGTGGTCGGGCACGGGGGAGGGAGGTGATGGTACGTGCTCGGTGGAAGTACTGCAGCGTAGACAGGGACGAGTGCGCAGTGTTCCTCTAGCCGGTTGATCTCGCGCTTGCTCTTCCCGAGCCGCTCTTCCAGCTCTACCGAGCCTCCCCGGGCCATGTAGCGGTCCGAGAGTTGCTCATACGAGCACCATTGGCTGCAACGAAGTCCCAAGGCATGCTCATCTGGTCTCCACGCCTTGGTGGTTTGACCGATCATTGAGGCGTGATGCGATCGTTGATCTCGAGCGGGCCTCCTCGTAGCGTCGTCTGCTCCGCCCAACGCGATAGACGCGTGACCATCGGGTTGTAGCAGCAGGGGGTAGCCTCCACGGTGCAGCGGGTTGCCCTCTTCGCGGTAAGGATGATGCACGAACTCGTCATTGTGAGTTCGGCACGGTGTTCCGCATTAAGGCGAAGGAAGGCCTCGCGAGCCGCATCCCGAATAGCCGTCGCTAGGTCCCTGGTGGTAGCGAGTATGGAAGCGAAGATGTCTCACTTCCCATGCGGGCTTCTATGGATACATGCCTCCTCCAGCCGGATACTCTTCTGAGCCATGCCTTTTGGTGTGATAGGTGGGTGGTTCCGGTACCTCAAACACCATAGTAGGGACTGGAGTTGGACCACGAACCCTCGTCTCGCGGAATAGTGACTTCTCGTTCCGTCGTGGTTTGACATCTCGCTTTTATAGGCAACTTGCGGTTAGCGGGAGAGAGCTATCATAATCATTTGGTAAAAGAAATACGATGTAGAAAAGATATATTTGCATTTTCGGAAATAATAGTTTAAAACTCGATCCTATTGTAGGGATATTTCCCTTTAGCCATCTAGTTAGGGGTAGGGCGCCATTTGGTCTTAGCCTACGGTCGCATGGCTCGATACCACTCTGTGGACCCCGATTTTGAGGCGGGAATCTTTCGTGTTCATAGTACCATTTCCTGGATCGAGTAGTTGGTACCCACGAATACAAGATCTTGGATAATCAAGTGCGCATGCACGAATAGTCTTACAATACCAATATTACATTAATAGGCCCGAAGGCATTGTTCATCCCACAGGACCTTATGGTCCGAATACAACATAAAACAGAGTTTAGATAAGGCAGCGGAAAGAGGCGCGGCTTGTCAATTGCCACGTGCAACGACCGGAGCTAAAGTCTAATATGCGCCGTCGCCTCTCGTCCTCCGGTGATATGCGTATGGATCTTCCGCTCTTCAACTCCATCACCGGAGGTTTGTGCGTATAGCAAGGGTGAGTACCAACCGTACTCGCAAGCCAACACGAATTGATGCATATGATAAGGTTATTCAAAGAACATGGCTAGGGTTATTTTTGCGTAAAGCCGCTTTCACAATTCTTTTCACAAGCCTATCAACTAGCCAAACCAAGTTTTAATTTCATAGTTCATTAACCCGGCGACGGTTCCGTCTACCATCCATCGTGATTCCAAGGATGGCTTCCCGCCTCCGGTTCGTCATGTTTTTCTGGGAGCCCACCCCTTCCCGCATTCTCGAGAAGTTGATCCACCATAATAAAATCATCATGCAAACCCATCCCAAGCATTTTTAAGTTCAAAGTCTAGCCAAGCGAAAGTCTTGTCACGATGCTCAATATCCGCGAGCACGGCTATTCGAATAGATTGATTCATTCACACCGCAGGGGATGTACACTTTACCCGTACTCCGCGACAGCCCAACAAATGAGCCTACGCCTCAACACATGAGACGGTCACGGCAAAGCCTTTCGATAACCTCACTTTGGCGCACCCGCTCCATGAACTTATGTCCTCATGCACTCTAGCCGTCCTTTTCTAGCAGTGAGAGGAGTTCGCGCACCGGGGTAAGGGAAGACATTTCCAATTTTTAAGTTTAATTAACGTAGTTTAATCCCACCATTCATAACAAAGGCCGCAGCCTCATTCTCATCCCATAACCACATCATGAGAACCATCTATGCAAGGATACCGCCTCCGCTCGGCTATCTAGTCGCTAGGTCTATACCCATTCGAGAAGTACGGTTTACGGCTCGTTTCCGCTATCTCATGGCTCGGTCCTTAATTGACCAGGGTCGGCACTTGCCTTTTCCGAATCCACCCAAATCATCCGCCGCCCCAGCCTAAAACATTTGTATAGTACTTTCAATTTTCATCAAACTTAATTCATCATGGCCATGTGGCGCTCATGTCTCCACATGCCGAATCTCAACTACCTTCCCTAAGGTAGTTGCCCAAGCACAAAGCTTTTTCATAAAGTCATGAGTATGCATAAATCTAAGTATAGCATGGCTAAGCGCACAAGTTATGCTTCGGTTGTTTGTATCACATCGCGAGTTACAAGGAGTAATTCTAAAGGTAATCAACGAAGGAATGGCATAACAAGTATAGGTAACTCGTAAAGCATGCAGGTTTAAAGTTTAAAATAACATCATTTCGCAATTGGGATCGATATGTTCAAAGGGTGTGAAGACTTGCCTTGCTCGCACGCCGGTTGAGTGGGGTCTTCCGCGTAGTCGTGTTCACTTCTTCGGACGCTATCCGTACGTGCGAAAAGAAGGGTTGAATCCAATTAAAATCCAACAATATCAACGAAAAGAAAGAGATCTCAAAATGATCGCGGTAAGCGGATTCCAAACACAACCTCAACTTGAAATTTTAATAGTTGAATCAACGAAAAGGAGTCCAGTTAAACCGAGCAAACCATCTCGTAATAAATATATATTTTGTTCCTAAATTTGAAGATATCCTAGAATAATTAGATTTCTAATTTCCATATCTCCAATAATTTTATCTTTAATGTTGCAATTATATCTGCTAGGGGTTTTGAAATTCTAACGACCGAATAATGACATTCATGCTTAACCAATCTTTAAAAAGGTCTCATGTGAACTTCGATAACAAATTAGAGGTCGGACAATATTTGAATTCATAAAAAGGAAAAATTTAATCTAGAAATTATTTTCACCAAGTATTTCTTTTTGGAAGGAAAAAGAATATTATACCCATTCCTAGATAATAATATTTCAAAAACCTTATTTTATATCCTAAAATATTTCCAAAATAATGTTTTTACCTTTACCCTAATTCTTTTACTATTTTTTTCTTTTTCTTATTTTTTTTCTTTCTCTTTCTTTTCTTTTTCCCCTTCTTTTCTTCCTCTCCCCTGCTCTGTTTTCCACCGGCGGCCGACGGTGAGGAGGGGGTGCCGACGGCGAGGAGGGCCGAGCTAGGGAAAAGAGGGGCGCTACACCATCTTGGGACCACGAGGGTTCCATTTCTCCACTCGCCGAGACCGGGAGCGGCGGAAAGAGCTGGCGACGGCGAGGTGGTTCGGCGGCGGTGGCGCTCGTCGGCAGCAAAATCCGGTGAAGCTCGGCTAAAGTGAGAGGTCTACGAGCATCGTGAACCCTAGGGATGCTAAAGGTGAGGTTGGTTCGGCCCGAGAGGCGCTGCAGCGGGCTGGCGACGGCGAGGTGGTTCGGCGGCCGAGACAGGGGAATTCGAGGGGTTCGTCGCCGGCGATTTTCCGGCGACCATTTGGCTCGGGGAGCTTAGGGGAAATAATACCTAGAGCACGGGAATGATAATGGTACCTTTAATTCGGGAAGAAATCGGCCGAGGGTGACGAATTTCGGAGTGTCGCACGGGCGGTCGAGTTAGGGTTCTTCTGGCCGAGCTCCGATCCTTCCCAAAATTCGCGCAATGTAGTGGCTAATCCTTGGGGGAAATTGGGGGGAAAGCACGAGTGAGCACAGAGGAGTATTTTTGATGTTGGGGGCCGGGTCTGAGGAGGCTTCTTATAGGCGGTCGACGGCGAGGGCGACGCGACGGCAATGGCGCAGGCGTCAGCGGTATGGCGCGGTCGCGGGGAGATCGTGCGCGACGCGCGGCAACTGCAGCCGATGTGGGTGCGTACGGTGAGCGCGGCGAGGGCGGAACATGCGGACTGTACAGACGCGGCGCTTACGCGGGCAGTACGGCGACGACATGGCGACGGCCTAGCGCGGCGGCCGGCGACCCGGCGACCGCGGTGGCGCGACTGTACGGCGGCGGCCGTGCGCGCAGGACGTGTCGTCGCCGAGGGCACGCGGCGAGGGCGTCCCGGTACGGCGCGGCACGGCGCTCGGCGTGTGGCGCGCGGACGTGGCCGACGGTTCTGGCCGGTCGAACACCCGGAGCTAATGAACAGTGCACCTTTGCTTTTTCCCGATTTTAAATTCCTATTTTCCATTTCCATTTCCTTTCACCCTAAAAATTCAAAATAAATTCTAATATTCCCAAAATAATTTTGAAATTATATTTTCAAACTTTTCCCCCACTTTTTATTTTTCAAAATATATTTTTTATATTTTTATTTCTTCTTTTAAAATCAATAAATTGGGGTCTTTAATTAATTTCTAAATTCATATTTCCTTTTCAAAACATTTTTATCATCCAAATCCAAATATTTATTATTTTTCTTCCACCAGTTAGGGTTTAAACCAAAATATATTCTTTTCAAGAATCTTTTGTAAATCCACAAAATTATGTATTTACCCTTCTCCAAATATATATTTTGAATTGTTACTCCCACCTAGGATATCAAGCTTAGGGTTTCTATCCAACTTCATATCAAAGCAATTCAAAAAGAACTCTTATGCAACAGAGCTTGGCAAGTAAGAACGAAAAACACGATAAGAAGCAATTAATCCAAAGGGTTTTTGTGAGTTCCGATTTTCACGTTCCGAATTCCACTCCTTCGATTTTCGGGATGTTACATCCGACCTACTAGATTATTATCGATAATCTAAGTCTTATTAAGCCGATAGGTTCATGCTAATGTTTCACCGGAGGGTTAGCAGGTCTTATCATATGTCTCTGTTAATCTAGTCCTAGTATCTCAATTTAGCTCTATCGGCTGTTTCTCACTTTAGGGTCTCTGCCGATATCGGCTAAACTATTTACTAGATTAGATTATTTTAGACATCTACCACCCTGAAAATTAGTCAATGGCTTGATTGTCTAGATATTGCATTTTTTTATACTTAGTGCTGCATCAATTTAGTTTGACCTACTAAGTTGTGATTAGAATTGTAGTCTCTAGCCTGCCTGATGGCTACCAATAAGGGTTTCGTCGGGGTTTCAGCCGACGAGTTATCTGGACATCGGCATCAGCTAAAATCACACAATCGACTGTCAACAGATCAACTGTTTTGATTATCGGCCTATCAGCCGATATGATTTATGCTATGCTATTTTGCATATCTTGTCAGTGGCAGGATCAAACTGACTGGCACGCCTGCACTTCATCAATTTTAGGAGATGCACTGGAGCTAAGCAGATCTCCCAGGCCAACGTGTGGTTCAACGTCAACATATCTTGCGGCGGTACGAATTTGACGTCAACACAACGCCAAAAAAAATGGTGACGACCTCGGTGGCACGACACGGTGCTCTGGACAAAGGGAAGACGACGCTCGGCAGCAAACGACGTCAACCAGAGATGGGAAAGATAGAAGGAGCAACGCGGGGATGAAGGAGCTAGGCCTCAAGGCTCACCAGCGACGACGACTTCGGGAGGAGGCGGCGATGACGGCAAGCTCCCGATGGCGACACAAAGCAGCAGGGGCGGCGGCGGCTTGCCCACGACGACGGCTGCGCTGGGGTGGAGATGGTGGTGGCGATTTAGCTCGGGAAAAAGGGAAAAAGAGGGCGACGTCGACAACTATTTGTAGAGGAGGAGATGCTAGGATTAGGGTGGCGCTGCTGCTCGGATTTAAGGAAAGGCGGCGCCAGTTCTTACGGGAGTCCAGCGGCAGCGTGACTCTGTGCGGTGGCGTGGCTTGGCGGTGCGGGCCGAGTCGGGTCGAGTCGACGGTGGCGTGGGCTAAGGACGGCACGAGGAAGAGGTGGGGTTGAGCTGAGGGTGACGCGGCTCAGGAGCTTGGCCATCCTGGGCCGTGCTCGAGTGGAGGAGAGAGGAGGAGGAGGTCGGTTGGAGGTAGAAGGTGAAGGAGGGAAAAAGAAAAAGGAAAAAAGAAGAAGGGCTAAAATGAAAAATAGAAAAGAGAGAAAAGGAAAGGGAAGGAATTAAGGAAAAGGCTAGGGTTTTTTCTGAAAAAATCCAAATGTAAGTATTTGGAATCTTAGGAGAATTTAGTAAATTAGAAGATTGAAAATGAATATTTTGGATTTGGGTGAAATTTAATTAGAAATTTGAGCTCTACTTGCGAACTACAAATAAAATCCAATTAACTTCAATTTAAGAACAACTGAGGCAAAGACATAACTAATTAATTATCATTAAGCTATTTTAGGCGAAAAGGTAAATTTTCGAAAAAGGAAAAAAACAGAAAGCAAAAAATCAGAACCTGACATATTTGCTTGTGATCGATAATTTTTTACATGTGTTGAGAAACTGTAGTGAAAACATAGACGGCTGGAGGTGGTTCCGCCGCTGACAGGACCAGTGACAAAAGTGATAAGAAAAACCCTTACATTATCACTTATTTGAATTAGTGAAAAATAGACAATAGATTGAGAAGTTATTTATTTCCTGTTTGTTAGGTTTGAGGGGTGGGATAATGAATTCATCTACGTGATTCTTAGGGCGTCACACATAAAACGAAAAACGTGATTAGCATATGATTAATTAAGTATTAATTTATAAAAAATTAATTAATAAATTTGTTAGATTTTTTAAGCAACTTTTATATAAAAAATTTTCGCACGAAACGTATCATTTAATAGTTTAAAAAGCGTGCTAACGAAAAACGAGGAGAAGAGCGTTTTGATGATTAGTTTCGATCAGGCCCTTAATGCATTCTGTAAGGTTCAATGGCACGTATTGCTAGGGTGCTACATCTTGTATTGGACAAGTTTGATCAAGTTAATCACTTATTTGGTTTTTATAATTATACTTGTGACAAGATTCTCTATTTTTTTCTTAGCGCCACACTGCCCACACATCATAAACTTAAAAATATGTGACAAAAAATGTTAAGCAACTAAATAACCGACAGTCATTATTAAAACTACGGTAGATCATCTCATAGTAAAGGTTTGATTCCTCGAACCAAACAAACTATGTCGGTATCTTCACTTTTATAGTCACGTGCATGGCATCCTTTATCCACACGATATGTTTCACAATCTAAATTTGTTTTGCACCGATAATCTCTACATTGTCATAGTCAAAAGATACACTAAACAAAACTGTAACTGATTGAAAACTACCCCTAATCGCGCAATGGTTGTTTAATTAAACCAGCACATGGCATCCTAATCGTTTCTGACTTTGCACTGTATTTATTCCGTAAACAATACTCACAGTTCATGAACATATAAACACAGTACTCCTATAGCAGTATAATACTATCAATAGTGCAGGAGCATTTCCCTGTAAATAGTAACGAAGTCAAAATCAGTTGGGTCAATTTGGGCGGCAGAGAAGCGGTAAGCACGCTTACCATCACCGGGAAAGTGACAGAACACGATAACCTGCGCCTAGCGGGGGTGCGCTTTGAAGTTTGTAAATTTGGACATGGGCTCGCTCCACCACAAAAGCGCGCTCCCTCGATACCCGGCACGTGGCGACCACGTGACCCTGATCCGGCCGCTGCGATGCACCAGCACCACCACTTTGCCTGGCGCCATAGCCCCATGCCCCGTCAGCCAGTCATGCATTGTTTTATATATATTGACTATATTAATATAACACTGTATTAATGAAAAAAAGATAATAAGAGTTCTATAAAAATAAAAATAATTTTATGAGGATTGTTTTTAAAATTTACGTGGGTTAGAAACTGATACATGAAACGAGACTGATCTCAACCAATCACTCACGCCTAATCAATGTCTTAATCCAATCCACTGCTGCCATAATGGCGTCCCATTGGGCAAAACCCTGTAGAGTAGTACTCTCCTGATCTTCTCTCATGCGCGGTGGGCGCCCACCAGCCAGCCACTCGGCGCTCCCGATCTCGGTAGGCCGTACCGGTGGCGCGGACTGTGGACCGGGTCCATGGGCCCTGCACGGCACGGCACGGCTTCAAAAGATTCTTCGTGCCCGTAGCGGACAAAATACAACAGCGCTCGCCAAACGGGAATTTACTCGTGGTCTGTGTGGTGTGCGCATGTAGGGTCCGGAAGTTATGTGCTGCAGTCTGCAGATCTGCTGCCCCCGTGGTCGGGGGGCATCTGGTTGGTACAGCTAAAAAATGACAGGACGAGTAAAGCATAACGTAAAGAATAGTATTAAAAATGTTTTTTTTTCTGGTTTCTCATCGAATTTGGTCCGCAAGTTTGGCTCAAATTTGCCTCTCTGGCCTGTCTGTTTTTATTCGAAAACTCAGTTTCCAAATCCAACATGACTCGTAGTCGGGAAAAGCTTCATCTGGGATGATGATACAACGTTGGAGCAGAAAATTGGATCGTGTAGTGTTCTCTCTTGATCCTGCGAGCAAGATATATATAGCAGATTGGAATCATTTTAGCCAAGGACCGAGCGAACCTTCTGTTGAATCAGAGTGTCAAGTAAGCAGAACAGCTGACATGAACCAACAAATTGGGAGGTGGATGGGGGTAACCTTTCTGTGAAAGTGGTTGGCCACTTCAGCGATCTGGCTCATGCGCATCGCATTAACCGTCCAACGTGAATCCCTGCAGGACAACCACACAGTCACATACTCTCAGTTTGCCACAACACAAGGACCACGGACTAGGATTGGGCGCTAGTCATCGGAGGCAAAAACAACATGGCAATGGTTTTTAGGATAAACTAAGACTCTTATTTGTTTCAGGGACCAAAGTTTCATCAAATGTTTATATGCTATTTTGGAGTACTAAATGTATATTATTTATAAAACTCATTTATAATCGTTGACTAATTCACGAGACGAATCTAATGAGCCTAATTACGCTATGATATGACGATGTGATACTACAGTAAACATTTGCTAATCATGGATTAATTATGTTTAATAAATATATATCGCGAATTAGCCACGATTCTGTAATTATTTTAATAATTAGTTTACATTTAGTCCTTTAAATTGATGTCTAAACATCCGATGTGACACGGACTAAAATTTAGTCAATGGATCCAAACACCACCTTATTACTTGTGGCCTAGTCGGTCAAAAGTGGCCGTGTTGTGGAATGGAAAACTAAGGACAAAATGTTGTCACTCACCTCAGGAGGATTGAATTTTGCACCCAGATTGCTCAGTTTA
Organism: Oryza australiensis; assembly: GCA_019925245.2. Lineage (NCBI taxonomy): Eukaryota > Viridiplantae > Streptophyta > Magnoliopsida > Poales > Poaceae > Oryza > Oryza australiensis. Next base: position 20,146,844 of record JAIFGZ020000222.1, on the reverse strand, counting down.
GCATGAGCTTCGGCATAGTCTTTAAAGAATGCTTCTTGGTCCTCTGCGTATTTTTCTGCATAGACCTGAATGAGCGGTGGATTCTCAGACAGTTCAATAATTATTTCAATTTTCGAACGATCCTGACAACATACAGTTTAAGCATCATTCACCTTGAATGTTGGGTCCTCAAATAATGCAGCATCTGTAGGCAAGACCAGGAGATCCTGATCTCTTTTCTCTTTTATCTCCTACAGTATTGCTACCAGCTCAGATCATGCAAAATCATATGAATCATCCGACATGAAGAATAAGGGAAAAGTGGCACGTACCTTGAAATAACTGTTATCAAACTTAAGCCATTCAGCTGTCCATGATTGCCCACCAGGTGCGCCAGGGCCATTCTTCTGCAAAAGTAACAAACAAAAAAGGTGGAAAAAGTTCAAGATTTGTCCAATCCAGTCTAACCACAAAGACAAATGCGCTTGCAGCAGATGTTGCTTCATGGAGTTGCGGAGGCGGCACAATATTTTGCAGAGAATAATATAGAGATTACTGATTACATGAGCAAAGAATACATCCTTCAGCCAAAACCATCGGAGCAAAGGCAAAGGAAAAATATCTAAAGCATATGGAGTTCTGATTTACTCTAGCCTGTAGCTATGTACACATCTTGAAATTAATACTAGTTCCTTGCCTGAGAAATAAGGGTAATTTACGCATAGACATTAAGTACTGAAATCATAAAACATCATGAAGTACTAAGTGGTCCTTATTGAGAAAATGATGACATGATATGCAATGATAGACTGAATATGGGAATACATTGAAACAGTGGATATAACTGATCATGCTCAAAACACAGTTCGCACAGAAGAAAATAAAGATAAGAACATACAGTATATTTCGTTTCCGGTTTCCCCCAGCCACTACGTTCAGGTCTGGACCTTCCAAGTGTATGTGCTCCAGACAGCACAACAATCTCCTGCAGGCACAGTCGCACAGGGCACACACAACTCAACATCACATAAAACAAAGTAAATGGGAAAACGTCTGGTTAACTAGAATCTCATTTGCACACCTTGTCATCAAGATCCATCCTGTAAAATACCTTCCTCAAGTGGTCCGCAGGTGCACTTGGGCCAGCATCTGAGAAACCAAAAGGGAAGGATAACTGAAGGTTAGCAAGCATCAGTTTCAAGGGATTGAGTGAGATGCTGGTGCAATATTTCCTAAATACTCTATATGTAAGAACAGTTTTATGCCTGTCAATGTGGCAATAAAAACTACCCCATAATTTTTCTGGGGAAAAAATAAGGTTAGTTGATAAATCAAGCTGATAAGATACAATGTAGATATGAAGGTTAGCAAGCATCAGTTTCAAGGGATTGAGTGAGATGCTGGTGCAATATTTCCTAAATACTCTATATGTAAGAACAGTTTTATGCCTGTCAATGTGGCAATAAAAACTACCCCATAATTTTTTGGGGAAAAAATAAGGTTAGTTGATAAATCAAGCTGATAAGAGACAATGTAGATAGGAACCTTCACATCTAGTAAAAATTAAAAAAACAATTATGAAGTAAGCAAGACAGATGATATCACTACAGATGTTTGTGTTTTGGAAAATCCAGTGAACATAAGTTGCTGACCAGGAAGCTTCCCCTCAGGTGGACACTGCTCAGGACCTGTGACATCAACCCGTCCATATGTCATTGGAACCTTTGGACCACCAGCTTCCTGTTACAAGTTTGACAAAATAGATCATTAAGCTAGAATATTGTGTTCATATTAAAACCAGACTAGTTAGGTACTTCATTTTTCATTATTTTTTGGGGGTGTGAGGGGATCAGACCTCAATTGCTGTAGCACTTGCCAGCTGGAATAAATCCGCATAGGAGATATTTGGGTATTTGTCCTTGATAGGTTGGACAAGCTTTAGAGCATTTACCAGACCTTCAATAATTCAATCAGGACTTTTAGTTGCTGAAAGTACACTTACAAGCAACAAGGAAATGAAATCGTGAAAAGCCAGGTAATGTTACCAGCATTGGCTCCATGTTTTAACTCAACATCAAATCTCAAGCTTCCATTAGCTCCACCTCGTTGTGGCCACTCTTTAATATTCTTGTCATACGTACCAGAATCATGCCATCCAAGACGAACCTTTATGCAGGCAAAGGAATAACGTTTTAACCACCTTGGATATAGAGAAACTGGAGTAGAAAGCCTACTGACTATGCACATGCAAGGGTTTGAATGGAACTAAACAATAGCAAATGGTGACATGGTCTAGCCCCGTTGCATTGCATTCAGTATTTGCAAATTCAAAATGTACGACAGTACGAGTTCAGTCAATGGTGATTATTTGGATAAATGGTAGCCTTATCAACACCTTTAACTTCTGCAAGCTAGCAACAAAGAGGATGACACCTACCATGACCACATGGAGGTAAAAATACATGGAAATAACCAATGAACTAGACTTCTGTCCTATAATGTTGTTCTGGTATCATTAATTATTCAACGTTGCATTCATATTGCCAAATTCCGTTGGAATTTACTTGTACCATCTGATAACTAATCGAACATTCATGGAACTTCATAATAGTGAAAATTTTCTTTAGCATCTCATGCCATCTCATGAAAAAACATACCTAACATGCATAATCATACTTGTCTGTATACAGGGGCAAGCACCATGCATTGCTATGAGCCACATATTAAACTGGTCAGGTCTATATGGTGGATAAAAGGCATTAGATGCAGTAAAGGACACCACAGCCTAACAATTTACACAAGCACTACCTCCGTTCCTAGATGTTTGGGAACGGAAGGAGTAACTCACATGACACTTGATAGTCTCGTAACTCACATGACACTCGATAGTCTCACCGGGAAAAGCTGCTGCAAACGTTGTCAGTTATCACCACAAACAATAAATGATGATAGGATATGTGATGAATGAATTTATAGTTTCAATGCAACTCTGAACTCTCACAAGCCATTTGTGACATGTGCGACCTGCTCATCAGTACAGATGAGATCAGACTTAACAGTTGAACTGTCGTTATACATTGGTGATTTACGATGATATGCTATTTCTAGAGGTCAAAATCCTATTCGAGAGGCAAGCTGGTCATGAAATTACTTCTTCGTGATGTTTGAATTCCAGCATTGCTCCAGAGAGCATATTCAGTGTGTTCAATTGTTCGTAGTTCAGTGTGTTCACAGATTCATGACATCACTGTCTCCAGAAAGAAAATTCAGTGTGTTCACAAATTCATGACATCGCTGTCTTTGAGCGAGTTTGTTCTCATGTGTAATCAATCCTTGGTTGCAAAGGCGATCGGCCAGATGGCTCCTCTATACTACCGTATCAAATCTTCCACGTGGTGATGCTGACATAAGAGGTTTTAGAGGTTTCAGAGGTTTTAGAGCAGCCAAAGCCGCAGCGCCTGGTGTAGACGAGATCATACCAGGATGGGGTGGCAGTGGGTCGTCTTGAGGAGCTCCCTGATGTCCTCGCGAGCGGCCTTCAGCTCCGCAGCGCCCGACGCCACCGCCGCCGCCGATGCCGCCATGCACCTCACCGACCTGCCTCTCCCCGCCGCCTTCGCCTTCTGCGATCACACACACACAACCAGAGTACGGGTCAACAACAACAAACAACCAGGGCATCCTAAACCCAAACCTCAGCCCAACCACCACCATCCAAGTCCGAACCGATACGGACCTGGGGGAGGAGCCGAGAAGGCGCGGCGCGGAGGGTGGCGCGCGGGGCCGGGAAGGCCACCGGGAGGAGAGCGGTGCTGGATCGCGCCGCCCGGCGGCCGTGCGGGGGGGAGGAGGAGAAGGCCGACGGCGATGCGGCGTGGAGGAGGGCGGCGAGCCGCTCGGCCGCCATGGTGATGACGGTGACGGTGGTGGGTTGGTGGGAAGGGAGGGAGCCGTGGCCTTTGGGGCTGGCACGAGGTGTGACTTTGGAGAGGTGTGCGAGAGGTCGCAGTCCACCACGCCCGCCGCCTTGGGTTTCGAGGGGTCTTTTCGCGGTTGGTTGGTGGTGGCCTGGTGGTGCTCGGGGACGGGAGTTTTAATCGCGCCGGACGCGGCGACGGTGGTGGTGGTGGTGGTGGTGGGCCGCGCGGTTTTTCGGCGGCTTCCGGGGTGGCGGCGCGGTGTTTTCTGCCGTGATACTTTTTTGGAATAAAATTTGTTTCGTTTTGTATTTTTAAAATATTAAATATAAATTATTTATAAAATTTATTTATAATTGAAGGGTAATTCGTGAGACGAATATTTTATAATGTTATAATAAATATTTATTAATCGTGAATTAATTAAATTTTAATAACTATGTTTTTCGAATTATTTAACATTTGACGTCCAAACACTCCCTCCCTGTCTCTACTGGTACTGGTACGATCTGGTGATTGGTGAGTGGTGACGTGCAGTGTGTGTGCAGTGCACTCGTGTTGGGCCGTGACTCGTCGTCGTGATAGGGCTGATAGCTCCACGCCGACGGGGACGAGACTCCGGTCGTCCGCGGTTGTTCGATTGTCCGCTTGTACAGTTGTACTAGCCTGCTCGGTGGTTTTGGATTATCCCTCGTTGCTTTGCTTTCACACGTGTTATGATGGCAGTGACTCGTTTAGGGGCTGATGATAATCAAATTGGCCTCGTTCGGCTGGTGCAATCAGTCAACTTATCAGTCATTCGAATAATATTTTTTTCTTACAGAAAATCAGCTGGCTTGTCTTATCAACCAACTTATATCACCAGCCGAACACGCTCATTATTTGATTTTAGGCAGCTCACTGTTACAACTTACAAAATATATCATTTGGTTTGGAGAAGAAGTTGGCACGGATTTTCTTTTTATGACTTTGTTATTGATGTAACTGTATGAATAGCACTTTTTTTTATATGGATGCGAAATGCTCCTGTTAAATGCTACTTTCAACCTTTGAAAGTTTTTGGGTGAACGAAAATGACTTTCTTCTATATTTCTTGTCACGTGGATGACTTTGAAGCGATGATCTTCTCTGGTTATATAGTTTAGTTTTAGACGAATTTGACATACGTTAACACTATCCTAAACCACTCTTACAACTTCATACATAATTACAATATATCTTTCACTCTTTATCACTTTATTGTTGTTAAGAAAGATATCAACCTCAAAAATCACCATAAGTCTCAGTTGTGGTGACCAAGTCAACCATGAGTTAACCCAACATTTCATCAAGCCTCAAACCAGCCCATAATGCTTTTGACCCGAACGATAAATACATGATGAAATCACATAGTGTTTTATGGGCTTTAGTACTGAGGCATAGAGGCCCCTATTAAAGGTAAAAGATCAAATTATATTGGGTTACATGATTTGTTACATTGTTTTACATTCGATGACAAGTAGATAAAGTACGAAGGCATACAATGGTTTGTTGTGGCCACATTCAATTTTCACAAGCAATCTTTTAATCACCATCTAGTTGATGTGACAGGTAACAGGCCCTCACCTATGAAAAATAATTTTAGCCGCATGTAAAAAAGTATTATAGTTTTTATGATAGCGTGGGACAATGGCAATGGTCTACTGTAACATGGCCACTAGGGTACACACTTCCTTTTGTTTTGAATGACTAGCTGAATGTCTATGTTTGCTATGGATAAAAAATATGACCTTATCGTTTGGTCAAATATAAATAATACATCATTCGACATATTAGCAAAATAATAATAGTTTATAGGTAAAACTTTAATGTATATATTCTTAGCAACTTAAATGTCAATGATGAAAAATAAACTTCGATAAAAAAACTTTAAAATTGAGTTTGAAAATTTGCATTTTGACAACGGCTGATGCTATGCGAAGAAAGCGATGGAAACGTACATTACAATATGACCTAATACATACTTATATAAATGTGTTACCTATCATTTTGCTATAAAATATTCACCTTTGCCTTTATGTGTGGCTATCCAAATTCAAATTTTGACAGCGGCTGATGCTATACGGAGAAAGCGATGGAAGCGTATATTACAATATGACCTAATACATACTATATATAAAAATGTGTTGCCTATTATTTTTCTATAAAATATTCATCTTAATTTGACTTTATGTTTGGCTATCCATTTAGATTCGATTGATTTTAAATACCAACTAAGAAGTTCAAAGGAAAGTTTACAAAACTCCAATAAAAATATGTGGGGTGATATAATCACTGTAACCATCTCTATTTTTAAAAATAGTATAGATATATATTCATATATACTGTTATGGAGGATAGAGCGAAAGGCACTATGTTTTTTTGTTTAGTGAGAAAATATCAGCTAGAGTCTTAGAGTCTTTTGCAAGTACAACGACAATGAATGATACCTACGAAACAAAAGTGAAAGAAGAGAAAAGAAAAATTTGTAATGGACTTGTAACAATGTAGTGCACATGAGAGGTTATATCCATTAATGTACTCACGGTGCACTAACATATCTGTGCTAATACTACATTAATATAATCGATCATTTTTTTTAAATTCAAGCATGCATGCAAGCCAAAAACAGAAATAAATCTCGAATAACCTCAGATAACTTCTCGCATTTAAATCTATATATGCATGCACACAATAAAAATAAAAAATAATATGAAAAGAAGTGGATTTTGATTTTTGTTCGTTAGATTATGAGTGAGTAAGAGAAAGAAGTTTAATCTGAATCGTTGCTAAGGTGTATTATAAAAAGACAAAAATTAAGTAGAAATATAATGGAAGGAAAAAATATAGAAAAAAAGGAGGTCACTGCAGCAGGAGCATGAGAAGAAAAAACTGTCGTGTCTCTCTCTAGAAAAAGAAGAGAAACTGTCATGGATGCCGTTTGCATTTGATGGCCATAATTTCAAGCCCAGCGCACTATCCCAGCCCATTAAAAGAAACCGCTCTTGGCCCCACGGGCCAGTGTCTACGTGTCATACGGCGATAACGCGCGGAGCCGCGGTGCGACGAGCACAGCACCAACAAACCGATGCCACTCGTCGGCTGCCCTCGCCGCGGCCCGCCGCCGAGGCTCGCCGGCCGCGCCCAGCGCCCGCCTCCACCGCACTCCGTCGCGCCCAAGCGCGCCTGCTCCTCCTCCTCCTCCACCCCTTCTCCGCTGCTAACCACCAGGAGGGCGGCTTCCGCCGCTTCGCTGCTCCTCGCCGCCCTCCCGTTCCCCGCCTCGTCGCCGCAACTCCCCGTGGCATCCGCGAAGGAGGAGGAGGAGGCGTCAGAAGTGAGAGGGAAAGGGGAAGGAGAAGGAGGGGGTGCGAGCGAGCTGGAACTGGAGCGGTACACTGACCGGGACGAGGGCTTCACCCTGCTCAAGCCCGCCTCGTGGTCCAAGGTACGCATCACTCTGAACTTCGTAGCGATGCAACCAACGCAGGGAGATTGCGTAAACACGCTTACACAACATTGTGCAATGTAGTAGAAATCGATGCTTCGAGCATTTCTGATGCACTGGTATTGTGGATTGGAGCTGTGGATTGAGATTTCTGTGGTGTGATTGGTGAAGGTGGAGAAGGCCGGGGCAACGGCGCTCTTTCAGCAGGAGGGGAAAGGGAGTAACAATATTGGTATTGTTGTTAATCCCGTCCGGCTATCAACGCTGACAGAGTTTGGCACACCGCAGTTTGTCGCTGAGAGGCTGATTCAGGCTGAGAAGAAAAAGGTGACTGCATGAACGATCCTTTTGGACATTGCAATTTGTCAGCTCCATGCTATTTCCTAGTGATTTTTCATGATTTCACATTTGAAGTGCACTACTAATTAGATGGACACTGATTATTTATCATATAGGGGTCTGTGATACATCTTGTATTGTTGCTTGTATGACAAATTGACAGTAGCATATGTAAATAAACAATTATGTGAAAACTCTAAACTTAGTTAATTTTATTATTGCTTATGACTGCCTGTAAAAGATCAGTTGTACTTGAGGAGTTCAATGCTAGTAGCCACAGTTGGTTTGAATCCTTTCCCTTAATACAGGAAAGCACCAAATCTGCAGAGGTTATTTCTGCTGGAGAGAGATCAGGCCATGATGGCCTGGCAGTGTATGAAATCGAATACTTACTGGATAGTACAAGGGGAGGGATGAAGAGGATATTTTCGGCTGCATTTGTTGCTTCTAGGAAGCTCTATCTGTTAAATATAGCCCACTCAGATAGCCAGGAGAAGCCCTTGGACAGCCAGACTAGAAATGTTCTTGAACAAGTCCTCCATTCTTTTGATTCTGTATAGTTGATTTCTTTTAACAGGAGAGGCATTCCTCTGTCTCATCTGTTCCCATAACACGTATTCTTTTGAAACCATTAATCCAAATGCCTGTATTTTTGTGTTAATATGGTCTTTTTGGAAATACATTATAACTTGTTTCCCATATATGTCATCAGTATTGTTTAAGGAAATGGAAGCATGTTGTATACTACATTCCAGGGAATCTTCCATTGAATAACCCATTTTTGCATCACAACCAATGTAACTCAAGTGGTAAAATGTCAGTTGCTTCTATGCTATTATTTGATCTATTTTTTGTGATCACGTTTTAGACAAAGTTCTTTCTTTTATTTAAATGCTATAACCGACATTGCATTCACTGGCATGGCATAATATAGCGAGAAGAAAAGAGACAATGCCCATCAGTATTAGATCAGAAACCCATCTTTATCTTCATTTGGGGTACCATACTCCTGCTGATCCAGATAAAATAAGCCCTGCAACTAAAGTTTTGATTAAACAAATCAGTGAGCAAGTAGACTTCTGTAACCTGCAAACTGCTTGAAATTTGTATATTAAAAATGTGCTTATTCTTGTTGCATTTGTTGTTTCTATAAAGCTGTATATGCTGAACACAGCAGTATCCTACCCAAATACACTGGAAGAGGCCGTTGGATGTCTGACTAGAGTGGAACACGACAACATGTCTTTACTGAGTTATTTTGAATCTTTACAGAACGGTTTGATGACTTTGATCTTTTCAAACCGCAAAGGTATTTCTAATCCATTCTTCTTGGCAATATGTTTACTTGTATGTAAATAATGCTCAAATTTATGTTTTCTTGCAACACATTGTGCATGACTGATATGTCAATTCATGCTGCTAAAAAGGCTCCTAAACAATTACCTTGTTTTCCAAATACAATTGTCGTTTTAAGCAGGACATGCTATTTTCAGGATTCAAGACAATATGGATATGTTGCTGCACACTTCCATTGATGAGCATCCTAAATACAATGCATTGTGCAGTGCTAAAACAACAGCATTGCATCCTTATATGCTTTTTTTTTTGTCGGGTTGGCCAAAGGAGGCCAACCAATTTCATTAAGTTAAAGTGAAGAAAAGTTTTGATAACACCGGCAATATCATGCCGTCCTTAGGCAGCGCTTACGCGAAGCCTAAGAAATCAAAAGAAAAAAGAATAAAGCTGAAGCTTTGGGGCCTCAACAGTTCATCTATTTTAAGGCGATTACTCGCTAATATCTGGGAAAACTCCGGCTTCCCTCCAGATCCCAATCTCCTCTGTGATGTATTTAACCAAATCGGCCGCCGACGTCGCTCGATTTTCAAAGACTCGCGCATTTCACTCTTTCCAAACTTTTCAGCAAACGAGCATCACAACGGTGTCCAAAGAACCTCTGTTCCTTGTCCTTATATGCTTTTAGAACTGCCTGGTCTTCATGAGCATATCGGGCACACTGTGCATGCAATTCCATACTAACAAAGTTCAACCGACGAGATAGTCATTCAGGAATATTCCTTTTTCAAGCAGACAGAAGTTCAAAAGAGTAAGACTTATCAACTTCTTTCCTTAAAGAATGTTTATTTTCATTTTCACTTGGGATTGTGCACAATACATACTAAATGCAGTGCTTTGTGCAGTGCTGAAATAACCGCATCGAATTCTTATATGCTTTCAGGACTAGCAGGTCTTCAGTAGCAGATCAGGTACAGCGTGCATCGGTGCATGCAGTGCCATCTTCCACCTTTCCATGAGATAGTCGTCCAGGAATACTCCTTTTCCAAAAAAAGGCAGGGAGAATTCAAAAGGAGTAAGACCTATCTACTTCTTATCTTAAAGAACGTTTACTTTCATTTTCACTTGGGAAAACACATGCTACCAGCTGCCTAAGTTCAAAATCATCCATGGAACAAAAAAAGATTGTGAAAATACGTTTTAATCATCGTTCAAGATCATCCATGGAACAAAAAAAAAAGATTGCGAAAATACGTTTTAATCATCGTGAGACCTTTTAGGCATGAAAAATAAAAATGGATTAACATGCTTCACACACGTAGGATGGCCAATGGCCATACACAACATTCTGGCCTGTTTGTGGGTGGTTAACTGGTGATGCTGTTGCAAGTTGCAACCAACAACCATGCATGCTTCCCTCATATTGATTTGAAGCGCAGGCTTGAAATGGATCGTGAATCTGATATTATGTCTGATAATGAAAAGGCAGCTGTACAGCAATCTGCAATCTTTTGCAATTTTTATTCTGATAGTAGTCAACGGGTTTTCTCTTGTTTACTCCCAGAAGAAAGCGACACGCTGTCGTTCCCCTCCTAGATGTGAAATCGGATGCTACTTTAGTATAGAAAATTTTTGCAGAAGCTTAACATGTTGGCACATCAGATCAGCATCATGTGGAATGAAGGCGTCCACCAGTATTCTGCACCAGTGGCTATATTCTATTTGCTTCTTCCATTCTTATGACTCCGTTGCTCCTTGATAGCTGCTACTGACGTTCACATTCCCTTCAGAAGCAACTGACTTAGCTACTAGCACGGTACGTTCTTCATACTGCCTACTAGTATCTCACTATTACTTGTATTTGCACGCATGAACTTGAGAATACTCTATTTGCCGTACTCCTTTTCGCTCTTGATTTCCTGAACGGAACAGCATAGCACGAGTCAATTTTCAGCTCTGCACTATAGTCATGCATAAAAAAAGGTCTATGAACTTCTTCCGGCTTTAATGAATTGCAGAGCTCATGCTTTGCTCTCTTTTTTTTTGTAAAAAAGAAATTAAAAGGTTTTTAAAATGCACTAATTTGCTGTAGATTTGTATACATACATTTCATAATCTTACGTGGAGGTGCTCGACTGTATCAGTATTATTTCTTGAGAAGGTGAAGGAGAATTCTTCCGCTGAAAGAAACGTGCCAAGTTTTCTTTGCTTACGTAGCACTTGACATTTCAAAGGCTACTTTTGGATGTTTCTGTAACCCCAGTGGCTACGTGCCTAGTAGGTGTGGACGCTGCAAAAGCCAGCAATAATAAGACGCATCCCATATGACTATATGAGGGAAAAATATTTGCACGAGCGGATATTTTATTCGTCCAGTCAACGGAGATGGCTTCGCGGCTGGCCCACCACGTTTGAATATGAAGCGAAAGGGCCTTGCCCAATTATACTGTACTACTAGCATAAATGCAGTTAATTAGTAAATGAGCATACCCAATTGTGTTACCTATGCTAGTCATACATAAAAAGAGAGAATTTGTTCGTTCATGAATTGTGCATGATAGGGGTGACGTCTAAAAACTCTTAAACTAATAACTGAAGCCTTGGCAAGTTTATTTATGGATATTCGTTGTTTGATCTCTAAGCAAAAAGGTTTAGCACTAACAATTAAAAGTGAAGAGTTAATATTCAACAAAAACTTTGTACGATCGTTGTTAGTACTACTGTACTACAGAAAAGGAGAGATCGAATACAAAGTTCAACCCCCTGCCTCACTGTACAAACAACCAAAAAACACCTCAAGCATGTCTGTTCTCTTCTGATCTTCTTTTTGCCAACACGCCTGTTCTCTTCTGGTAAGACACTAATGGTGAATTTAAAATTTAAACCCAGCAAACTACTACCTTTATTTAAAACATATCAATTTAGCTATATATATCTAAATGTTAAAAGTTATTATATTTTTAGATGAAATCATTATATTAAGCCGCAATATTTTTCATCAAGATTCGTGTTACATTTGGTTATAGAGCACTTACATTTGGTTGACATGTTTATCTATTTTTATTATTTCATTCAAAACGGGTTGTATTCATTGCTTGAAAATTCTATGAGATTTGAAGCTCCAAATTTATTGAAAGAACAATAGGTAGTCCATCTTTCAATAAATTACACCTTGAGAGTACACATGCCATTTTCCAGCAGCGGCGAGTATCAAAGATAGGCTGGATAGGGAAGAGATGGGAATCCCATCAGTCAACGCAAGAGGCACGACTAGTCGGCAACATCCTGAAATTATGTAGTCTGTACACAACCATGCAACTATGCAAGCAACAAAGAACACGTTAGCGGTAGCTTCTATATGATGAACAAGCCTAAATCGCAGCTTCGCCTCCCTTCCTACCCAACACGAGCAGAGAGAGCTCTGCTCAACTCAGCAAAAACCCTCCCCTCGAAATCCTTCCCCGCTGCACTCTTCTCAATTTTATAGATTCCCGAGAAACGCCTAGCTAGAAGAAGAAGCCCAGAGCGCCGCGCAACCGAGGCTGCAGGCACCGCCGCGCCGAGAGCTACCGTGCCAAACATCCCGGCGAAGTGGGAGCGGCGATAGGAACAACCGTCGGCGCCGCCATGGCCGGGGAGGTGGCCGTGGACTCCGGCGAGAAGCGCCTCAACGAGCTTGGATACAAGCAGGAGCTCCGCAGGGAGATGGTACGGTGCTAGTGCTACCGCTCTCTCTCTCTCTGTGTATGTGTGTGTTTCTCTGTATTTCAATTTTTTTTTAAAATGATCGTGGGGGCAAAGAAGCTCCTCCGACATGGCCATGGCTGCGCTGAGTTCTCTGGATTGATAAGAACGACCAGGGAGTAGAGATTTGACTAAATTTGTGGCTAATCTCCTCCTCATGATGAACCGTTCACACTGGATCCTCTTGGATAGTTGGATACATGTGTGCTTGGCTTTAGTTTCTTCACTGTTGCATTTGATTTTGGCAGTTCTCTTTCATTTTTAATTAAGGAGATTGATGATATGGTTTTTTTTCCTGGAATGTTGTTGTAGACTCTGTTCAAGACGCTGGCCATCTCCTTCTCGACGATGACGCTGTTCACCGGGATCACGCCGCTGTACGGGAGCAGCCTGCGGTACACGGGGCCGGCCTGCCTCGTCTGGGGTTGGGTCGTCGTCTCCTTCTTCACCTGGTTCGTCGGCTTCGCCATGGCCGAGATCTGCTCTTCCTTCCCAGTAAGCACACCCCCTTCCTCTCTTCCTTGGCAACAATTTCTTGATCGCAATTTGGCTGTCCTCCATGCTGTGGATAAATTTTCTGAGAAAAAAAAACTATTTGGATCGCAAAGTATTATGATAACTTGGTGCTCATCGAATTGCTCTGTTTTAGACGTGTGGTTTCTTCTCGTAAGATTTTCAAGGGAACAGTCGGCTGTTTTAGGGCAAATTTCAAATACGACAGCTAATTTATGTTTGTTTTACTCCAACCCACTATAACATTTCGAAGTTGATTGTTATTCTGAGACTAGGTTGCGTTTTAAATTGCAAATTAGTTTGAAATACCTGCCTCTAACTTAAAACAAAAGTTATGGTACTATTTCCAATCGTAGTGGGCATAACTTAATTATCTGCTGGTTTCCTTAAGTAACACTCCTCCAATAGTACCTACATTAGGTCAACATCAACCCTACTTAATCACAGTTGGTTTGAAGCCTTGTAAAATGTTCGTGACCTTTGTCACTAGAGTTGCAAATTTGTTTTACCCTGGGTGATGCTAGCGTTAACTACTCTCTCTCTATAGTATACCTGTTTCCAGCACTATTGCATCTTTGATTACTTATAACTTATAAGCCTGCCTGCTGTCACTGTTCTGTTGACTACTCACATGCATAATGCTGGGCCTCATATTAGTACTACAGCATAGAGTCCACAAAATGCCATCAGCACATCACATACATCCTTGCAATTTTTGAAAAAAAAGAGAGAGTAGATTTTGCAATCCAGTTCTGACTCTTGAGTGTCATGACTGGAAAAACTTGAATGCATCATTTTGCAGTTGCAGTATACTACTGGTTTTGCTGAAGAAAACCTGCTGTTTCTGATAACAAGAGTCTATGTTTTCCCACTGATGACATTGTTTTTCTGTTTGAAACCAGACCACTGGTTCTCTGTATTTTTGGGCTGCTCATCTGGCTGGCCCAGTCTGGGGCCCGTTGGCATCCTGGTGCTGTGCTTGGTTAGAGGCCATAGGTCTCATTGCCGGAATTGGTACACAGGTATGCTCTTTTGTCAATTGTTCTCTACATTAGAACATGGTCAGTCACATGTTTGATCCCTTATCTAGCTGTGTTCTCATTTCTGGTCAGTAGTACCCATTTTGTTCTTAGGTAGAAACAAATTAAATGTTTTCTCAAGAAAACATCAAATCTATTGATACTGTCCATTTCGGTTTCAGACTTTCAGCAGTACCATGGACTTCAAAATGCAAAGCAATCCGTTAAATTTTTCATGCTAAATTCTTAACTCGTAGCAAAAACCGTCTTTTTGTTTCATTTCTTTGAGCATTTCAATCAATCATATTCATATTATGCAGGCGTACGCGGGATCTCAAGTGCTGCAGAGCATAATCCTGCTATGCACCGGCACAAACAAAGGCGGCGGCTACCTGACCCCTCGCTGGCTGTTCCTCCTCATGTACATCGGGTTAACCTTCATCTGGGCCGTGCTCAACACCTTCGCGTTGGAAGTCATCGCCTTCCTCGACCTGATCTCGATGTGGTGGCAGGTGACAAACTGACAACCCATTCCGTGTTCATCCCCTTCCGTTTCTTCTTCCAAGATCAGTGTTGGTTAATTTTGGAGAAATATACTGGTAGTATATATTACCAGTATAAACAATCAAAGGATGTAGATTGATTTGCCTATCCACTTAAATCTACTGCAGTATAAAATTAAAGGGGTAAAATGATCTTTCTCTGTGCTAGATAATCTCTGGCACTCTAGTTATCCAGCACGGTTAATGTTTTTATCTGTTTGATGAATCTATCGATCCTGTCAGAGAATGATTTGATTGTGCCATCCATTCAACTATATCCGGTTAGTAATCCGATCCAACCCATGAACAATTAGGATTACTATCGGAGTGAAGATCTACCACGAAATGACTAAAATCATTTTCTATTTTGTGGCAAATTCCTAACGTAATCTTATTTATACCGACAATATATACTACCAGTATATTGTACCGTAAAAATCCTCTAATTTTGATCGAGCTGCCATTGATGATGTTGTGTGTGTGCAGGTGATCGGTGGCACTGTGATAGTGATCCTGCTACCCTTAGTGGCGAAGACGACGCAGCCGGCGTCATACGTGTTCACGCACTTCGAGACGGCGCCGGAGGTGACCGGGATACGGAGCAGCGCCTACGCCGCCATCCTGTCCCTCCTGGTGAGCCAGTACTCCCTGTACGGCTACGACGCGGCGGCGCACCTCACCGAGGAGACCAAGGGCGCCGACAAGAACGGCCCCATCGCCATCCTCTCCAGCATCGGCATCATCACCATCTTCGGCTGGGCCTACATCCTCGCCCTCACCTTCAGCATCCAGGTAGGTACTCCTCCTCCTCGTCATCGTCGTCGAGCTCGGAACAAAAATGGAGCGTGATCTTGATCAATGTGAAGGCCGTTCCTAGAATTATAAAGGCCCTGTGCAAAATATAAAATATAAAATGGGATCTTATATGTAGTGCCGACAGCTAGAGGTAATGCCAAAGAAACTCACTCACCTATGACGATCTAGCTAGGCAGAAGGAGAATCACTGCATTAATTCATTTTTTTTACTAATTAAGTGAAAAAATAAATTGTTATCGTTTGGAATACACGTTTGTATCGCTGTCATAAAGTACAATTCTTCAAAGTAGTTATGATTACATCGAACGCTTGTCGAAGCTCATAAAAAATATATAGTTCTAGACGAATTCAATGAAGCAGAAAGAGATTTAAAGAAAATAAAGTGAAAAAAAATCCTAAACATATTAGGGCACTTATAGTTGCTATAGCTCCAAAACCTCGTAATAAAAAACTATCATTCTCAATACATTTTTTAATAGTAGTTTCTATAAATTAAAAAATTCAATATTTATCATAGTGATAGCTGATCGATGTGGTACGTTGCCATGTGATTCACGCTAGCAAAGCCTTCTAGCCCTTCACTCTTTTTCTCTGTTTTAATCGTCCGCCATCGGCTGGCCTCCTCCGCGATATCATCCACGGCGAGGAGGACGACAGGGTGGAGCGCTGACGCCGCGGGCACTGCCGGACGGCCTCACCGCACTCCGCCACACCGCAGTTGCGCTCACCGGCGCCGTGGTCGACGCGGACAGCCTCTATGGCGCAGAGGCGACAACGCAGGGGCCGCGCGAGGAGGGTGGGGCGGCGACGACGGGACGGGGCCGGGCGAGGGGGCGGCGGCGACGGGGCGGGGGTCGGGCGAGGGAGGGCGGCGGCCGCGGCGTCGAGCCGGGTGAGGAGGGTGACGACGGATGGCGGACGACGCTCGAGGCAGGAGGCAGCTGACGCGCTCGAGGTGGCTGGCGGCCAACGCGTGAGCAGGACTGGGAGCAGCAGAGGGCGCACTGGATCGGGAAGAAACGACGGTCTCCTCCCAACGCAAGTTTCTTCGCCTTTCGTTTCATGAGCCGAAATCGTTTCTAAAGAAGACATCGTTTCTTTGTTTTTATGTTTCTCTCTTCTGCTATATCAGTAAATTTAGGATAATAAATGAAGATAGAAACTGTATTAATTTCTGTAGTGGGAGTGCCAAACAATTGACATAGATTAAAATATATAATTTTGGGTGCCTGTGCGATCGCACCTCTCGCACTTGCCGAGGAACGGCCTGACATGAACTCTCTCCTCTCCTGTGTGTGTGCAGGACTTCGGCTACCTGTTCGACCCGAGCAACGAGACGGCAGGCACGTTCGTGCCGGCGCAGATCCTGTTCGACGCGTTCCACGGCCGGTACAACAGCTCCGCGGGCGCCATCGTGCTCCTCTTCGTCATCTGGGGCTCCTTCTTCTTCGGCGGCCTCTCCATCACCACCAGCGCGGCGCGCGTCGTGTACGCGCTGTCCCGCGACAGGGGGATCCCGCTCTCGTCGGTGTGGCGGCGGATCCACCCGCGGCACAAGGTGCCCGCCAACGCCGTGTGGCTGTGCGCCGGCGTGTGCGCGCTCCTGGGCCTCCCCATCCTGTGGATCAACGTGGTGTTCACGGCGATCACCTCCATCGCCACCATCGGGTGGGTCGGAGGCTACGCCGTGCCAATCTTCGCCCGCATGGTGATGCGGGAGGAGGACTTCTCGCCGGGGCCGTTCTACCTCCGGCGAGCGTCCCGGCCGGTCTGCCTCGTCGCGTTCCTGTGGATTTGCTACACCTGCTCCGTGTTCCTCCTCCCGACCGCCTACCCGATCAGCGCCGGCAACTTCAACTACGCCCCCGTCGCGCTCGGCGTCTGCCTCGGCCTCATCGGGCTCTGGTGGGTGCTCGACGCCAGGAGGTGGTTCAAGGGCCCCGTTAGGAACATCGACGACCTTCACAAAGGTGGTGATGACGCCCATAACAATGGCAACAAGGTCTAGTTTAGTTTTGCTTAATTCGAGCAGATTATTACTAGCTCAAGCCAAATTAATCACTCTCCCGATACAGTTTTTTCTCTTGTACTACTTTGTTGTCGTGTATGTGTGTGTGCCTATTCTGTGACACAATCAATGGAGTTAGTTTAGGATGTAGAGAACTTTGTGCCTTATAGAGTGACTTGATTAGCTACATGTATCTCTTTTGTTCAGGTTGTCAACCTCTTCACTTTTGTTTTTTTCCGTGTCCACGTTTTTAAACTGCTTTTATAAAAAAATTCTATAAATAATTTTTCGTGCGTAATTTCAAATAAACACATCCATAGAACAGAGTACACAAGCATTACAAAGAACACACATACGAGCGTGGATAAAAAAATAAATTAAATTGTATCAACATACAGGAGGAGGAGCTAAATTAAATTGTATGAGTGTGGAGAAGGAGAAAGAGCACCGAAGAACAATAGACATGAGAGGCATCAGGAAAACACCCACATCTTAACCTCTGAATTTAGAGGAGAAGCTGTGTTGGGCTTTCCTCCATGTTTTCATGCCAACCGCTCTTGGACACCCATTTTCCTCTCTTCCCAACTCAATCTCTCAGCATCTATCTTCGATTCATCATCGACCAAAATTTGTGTGTTGTGCGCTGTTTACTGAATTACTATGCTAATATAGTTGTATGATCAAAAGGGAAGAGGAAGGAAATTCCAAGAATTATAGGAATGGAAGGCATCGAGAAAACATAAGAGCAAAACATCCACCTAGGAAATGGGGAGGGGCAGAGAGCTCATGCTTTCTCACATGTTCCCAATCCACTATTCTGGAACCTCTTTTTCTTTCTCTTCCCAGCTCACCAAAACCCTAAAAGACTACAACTACAATAGTTTCGAAAATAAGACAAGAAGGGGATGTTTGGTGTGTTCTGACCTGAGGTATACAGTATAACTCAGTCTAGATGCACCGTAAAGAAGTAATGGGACAATGTGAGCCAAATCAATGCACATACCTACACCAATCAATGACAGTGAATCCGGAACTTGTACTGCCAAAGTGTGTCAACGTGTGCATGCACACCAGGGAGGGCATAGATGATCTTCTGAAGGCTTTGCGTATCTAAAGAGCTTTCGCCCAAGGGAAAAAAATCATGCAACAAATTCACATATTTTAGGCTAATTTCAGTGAAAGTTTTATAGAGGTTTTATGCACATTAAATACAGTGACACGTCAGCATATGTGATGACATGATAACATAATTATAATTATAAAGAGAGAGAAATCAGTTTTATCTGGATGAAATCATGTATACACGAATACCACCTCTTTATAAGTCATTAAATTAAATATGATTTTAATTTTATAAAATAATATCATAATTATGCATTGGGAGGAAGTCTTAAACACCATTTTATTTTGTTTAAAACTTTTGTTCGTACTGGATGTATAATACTTAGAAGAACGCTTTAAAGAACGCAATCGTCCTCATCCCTTTCCTATCGCACGTGCAACATCAGAAAATCCCGTGAAAAATCCAGCTGGGCTCACCCTAATCCCTTAAAAAATAAAACCGTCCCGCCTTGTATCACTCTAGATTCCGTTACAATACACGGATATAACAGTAGCTTCTTTTAGAGAAAATTTCAATAAACTTAAAAAAAAAGAATGTTTGAAAGGGGCCGACGAAAACTCACGGTAGGAGACGACGAATGGGCTTCAACTAGGCCCACTTGCCTAGAAATTGGGCCACCCAATACCCAAGGAAGGCACCCCCGTACAGGCTTGAGGGGAAGAGAGAAGGCCCTCTTTGTCGTCGTCGTCGGCGGCCACCGCGAGCTTCCGCCTCCGACGTAGCATTGCCGCTCGCCGGCTGGCCGTAGTGCCGTACGCGAGGATGGTGGCGGGGGCACGCGGGAGGGGCGTTCGCGGCGGGGGATACGGAGCAGGCGCTTCAGCTGCGGGCTACGGCCGGCCCGGCCGAGGACCTGCGGCGAGTTGGTTCCGTGAGTTCCTCTTCTCCAGCTCGTCCCCTTCCGCAACTAGAAACTGTGATGTAGTGAGATCCTGTGAATTTGCGCGATGCGTTTTGAGTCGATGCAAGTGCCTGTGCCTGGCTCTACTAGAAATGATCTGTTTGATGATTTGCCAAATGCCAACCCGTGAGATATTTTTGCTTTTAGATCCACTGAAAGGTTAACCTTATTGGTTGTATGTGCATAACATTAGGTCAAATTTAGTGGAATCGTATTAGATCAGGCTAGTCGTCATCTCTGCTCAGTTGACTGCATTCAGTAGGTGGAGCACTGGAGCTTGAAGATAAACACTGTAGAAGCTAGAGCGATAGGAACACACTCAATCTAGTATTGTTGTTACAATTGAATGGTAAAAGCCGTGCTGTATTATGAATGATTTCAGACAAATTGAGGGTCTGCCCATGAAGCTGTCTTTTGTTTAGTAAAAGTCGAGAATTTGGCACTGCAAAAGGGTACACTTCAAAATGAGGATTTGTCACTGTGTATCTGAGTTGGAATAATCTCAAGTGCCAAATTTTGTAGTGGTTTGATTCCCCTTGTTTCTCTGATAACTTTTGTGCAAGCCAAAAGGAGGAGGAAGGAACACTTGAGAACAATAGGCATGGGAGGCATTGGGAAAACGCAGGAACATATTGTGACCCCTAATTTTAGAGGGAAGTAATGGTTGAGGCTTTCCTCCATGTTCCCATGCCAAATGCTCTTAGATGCTCTTTTATTCCTCTTCCCAACTCGCCTTCAAGACCTCATCATCTAAACTATATTGACAAGCTGATTATGCGAGCCCAAGGAAAGAGGAAGGGACACATAAGGAAAATAGGCTTGGGAGGCATCGGGAAAACATCAAAACAAGCTGACCCCCTAATTTAAGAGTTTGAGCTTTCCTCCATGTTCCCATGCCCACTGCTCTTAGAGCATCAGCAGCAGTATTCCTAAATGAGCTCCTAAAACAAATTTGAGGGTTGTTGGTTAAAAAACAGCACAGATCAACATTCCTAAACCACCACCTAAAAATCTGAACTCCTAAAATCCAACCCCTCCACCCTATTCCTAGGAGCCCAAAACCCAACTCCTATTCATTTAAGTTGAGGGGTTCACGTTTAGGAGTTCTGCTGTACACAACTCAGAATCATGGCTCCTATTTTTATTAGGGGACCCCTAAACACTCAATTTAGGAGTTTAGTTTTAGGGGTACTGCTGCTGATGCTCTTAGGTACTCTTTTCTTCCTCTTCCTGACCCACTCTCTTTGCCTTGCCATCTAAACCTAAACATGAATATCTTTTGGCTTTCTCAACTAAAATATCTGTATGAGCTGAAAGGAAGAGGAATGAGCACCTAAGAACGATAGGATTGGGAGGCATCGGGAAAATACTACGACAAATATCCACCTCCAATTCTAGAAGTGAAATAGCTCATTTTTCCTCCATGTTCCCATTCCCACTGCTCTTAGATAACCTCTTTCTTCCTCTTCTTGGCTCATCCCAAAGACCTAAGGCTCCAAAAGTTTCAGACTGAACACACATAAGTCAGTGACAGTTGGCCATAGATAATCTATTGCTAATGTAGACCTCATGCAATGGAGACATCAGTACATCTTCTGTTTATGCTCATGCAGAAAAGCTGACATGATAGTCCTTGATTTTGAGCCTTGCAAGGTTAGTCATTTAAATCTGAGCCATGCATTTACAGAAGTAAGAAATGAACCTATACCATGAATTCATTCTGATTATTTGAGAATGATAGTTAGGTGAAGGAAGAAATAATAATGCATGCGGTGGAGAATCACTGGAACCAAGAAAATAATTTCTCACAATTAAAGATGATCTGCCCCAACATATGATGCTAGCCATTTGTTCATGAACATTACAATTTCCACATAAGCAAAACACACATTATGTAAGTGTGAGCTCCATTGGTTGATGGGTTTGAACTCTGTATGCCGAGCATGGAACAAAACTTAAAAAATATCATAGATTTGGTTTTACTAAAGGTGAAACTGTCACAAACTCTTGATTAATACAATCCCTTTGAAGACCAGAACTCTGCCACATTAGTTTTATGGTCATTCGTACATAAGCCAATGTATGTACCGAGCAGCACAAAAGTACCAGTTTTTCCTAATGAAGAATCTTGTATTTCCAGGACAGACTTGATTCCTTTTGACTTGGAAGAGTGAGAAATTTTGAGAAACAAACAACGGATAGTTAGCTCAGCTTCTGCTTAACCACTGTATAAAACAGATGATAAAAGTATTTGTGATTCTAAGGAAAGAGTAATAGCAGCAACCAGTTCCATTAACATCTGTTCATTTGAGGGAAAAAATATTTAGAGAGCTGCAAATTGGTCTTGTCACTATTACTGTGCTGCTTTTTGCTATTCTGTGTACATTTGCATTGCTTTGCTATTCCCCATTTGTTATCTCATTGGGCATAGGAACAGCTGAAGTCATCTAAATCATGTTGCATGCTAAATTGCTAGGTAATTCTACAAATGATGTTGAGTGTTCATTAGATGCACCGTTCTCTCTCTCTGTTTTTTTTTCTGTCAACTCTAGTGTCCACGCATCAGTGTCGGCTCAAATTCTCTTGCTCATAGCATTCTGGGTTTTGATTTTTCTAATTTATGTAATATCAACAAAAAAAGCTAATCTGATTGAACAATATTCTAAATTTCAAGTGCTAACTACATCTCCAGCTTTTTAAAGTTTTGTGCATAGCACATTGTTATTTTTGTCAGTTTGTTCTAACTCTTATTTAGAGCAGCTGTATCAACCTTCTTGTTGCAAGGTCTTTTTTTTTCCACATGGAAAAGCTTCGCATGTTATTTTATTCAGATGGTTCCAAGTTACTGCCGTAGCTTTTCAGTAATCCTAAACGTGCATTCATCTGTGAGTTTGTAACAAAGTTCACACTTCACAATGGCACACTGCAATCGTATTAAGTGAGCAGTGTCTACTGTGTAGGCATCGGTACAATGGTGGACCTTTTTGCCAATGTACTTTCTGCAGCTTTCAGAAATAGCCCATCTGAAATCTTCATCTAAAACATTAGAAAGTGTAGAACTAGCAAAAGTATTCCTCTTTTTCTTTATAAAAGTACACTATATAATTTCATAATCACATAACTTTCTTACTGTGATGGGACTTCAGCATTCACTTCCTTACTAGGTAATATGCACCAACTCTAGAAAAAAACAGCATGAAACACAAACTGAACCAAGATTCAGAGACCATCTCTACAAATGCATGATTTATGTATGGCAAGAAAAATAAAAACACTCCAAGTCTTATCTTTTCTCATTTAACTAAGAAATTTGTGCAAGCCAACAGGAAGTGGAAGGAGTGCCTAAGAACTGTAGGCATGGGAGGCATTGGGAAAACTTTAGAGGGGAAGAAAAGTATATGTTTTTTCCTCCATGTTCCCATGCCCACTGCTCTTAGACTCTCTTTTCTTCCTCTTCCTGACTCACTCTCAAGGCCCAAGCCCTCATTATCTAGATATATGAATATGATTTGGATATTTATCACTCCCTCCACTAAAATATTGTGCGAACCAAAAGGAAGAGGAAGGAGCATCTGAGAACAATAGGCATGGGAGGCATCAGGAAAACATGGAAACCAAATCTCAGCCCCTAGTTCTAGAGGCAAAGAAGAGTTTGGGCTTTCCTCCATGTTCCCATGCCCACCGCTCTCAGACCCTCTTTTCTTCCTCTTCCTGATTCACTTCCAATGCCTCATAATCTAAACCTAGCATTGGCACTTCTGTTTTTCTCCCTTAAAATAGTAGCATGAGCTAAAAGGAAGAGGAAAGAGCACCTAAGATCGGTAGGAATAGGAGGCATCGGGAAAACTGAGCAAATCTCTAGCTCCAACTTTGGAGCAGAAAATAGCTTTAGGCTTTCCTCCATGTTCCTATTCCCATCGCTCTTAGAGGCTCTCTTTCTTCCTCTTCCCTGCTCACTCTCAAGCCAAGGAACTTCACAGCTTTAACAATAAGACTCAAGAGTTGTTGAAAAATGGCTGGAGTACTCTGTGGTATATATAAGCCTCTAACGAAGTGCTCTAGACTGCACAGCTCTGTGAGCAAATCAATGAACAAACCTATTGCATGGTGCATCACAGCACACAGAGGTCAATGACAGTGGGCCACATAAACTTACTGTTAAGGTAGGACATCTATGGATGTGAATTAGACGATATTATTTCTATGCATGTATAAAAGGTCTGCTAGACTGTAACCTTGGGCCTTGCATTTACTAAAAGGGTAAGAAAGGGGTCCATTCATTCATTCACATTCTTAATTAAGAACAAGAGGGGGGGGGCAGGAAAAGATAGTACTTAACATATGTCATGGGCCTGATCTCTGGTTCTTGTTCATCGAGATGCTGCAAACTTCCCGAGGCAGTCAACAAGTGAATATCAAGTGTTAATGAGCTGAAAATTTAACTCGAGTAATCACAAAACAGTACAAGGAATAATGCTACTGTGATCCTATAAAAAATATAATGTATGAAAGCATGTATTATGTATTTTTACCCTATGGAGCAAGAGGTCCAACAAATATTGTGTTCATTAACAACAGGAAAACAATATGGCACAAATAGATCAATATAGCAGTAGCACTTTGATTTTTCAAATTGAGAGAACATCGGGAGACAGTTAACATAATATATTCCCTGAAAAACATACTCAGGTATCGACATTTTCTCATCATGTGTGTTGTGTCCAGCCCAAAGTGATTTTACATGTTGATTTGGCATGATCATATTGTTTTCAGTCTTAAGTACATCTACTGAAGCGTCTAGTATTTCCAGGACATGCTTAATTCGAAATAAACAGGATGAATGAGGAATCTTGAAGCGCATCAGGTAGCTTAGCTTGGTCTAAACTTCACCATAACGTAGAAGAGATTATGGGGATTGCAAATATCTGTGTCTCCAAACAGGGGGATCCTCCAAATATGTTCTCACTATAATCTTGCTAATCGTAGTACCACTACAAAGGTCCCTGAGTTGAATGATACCATCCAATCAGAGTGCCACAGACATGTGGTATTGGATTCCACATGCCATTTTCACAATGGATGACATTTTTCAATTCACAATCTATTTGCAGTGGCACTGATCTAATTTTGTCTTGAAAGAAATAATGACAATATGTGCCATTATATGTGTTATCAACTAAATGTGCCCCTTCAGCTGCGCGTCATCTGCTAAAGCATCTTGTATCCAGGACAGGCTTAATCTGAAATATGCTGTCTGAACTAGGAATTTTCAAGAGTGGCAGGTTATTAGCTTAGTATCTAGATCTCACTCTCTAGGGAAACAGTAGGGAAAAACACGAGAGCTAAAGAAATCATAACTAAATTCCTGTTTCACCATTGCACAAGAGATTGTGTCCATTTGTTGCCTGGTATGCTTCTTGCCGTACCTTTTCTTGAGAGACTATCTCATTGAACTTAATGAGAGGATGATAGCAATCTCACTGGAGTGTAGAACGTTGGAAGCTCAAGATATGATTTCTCACTGTTATTATATTGTCCCTCTTTCTAATAAATGAGAATTTAGAGCCCATTTGCTTGCTGCGCCATGGCCTGTGTAATCTTACTAGGAGTAAGAGTAGTTACTATTGACTCGTTACAAATGGCCTCCAGTATTCATGATACATGTACTGTTCTCTCCGTTGTTTTGCTCCAAGTATTATTCTTCACAAGAGTGTTCTAAACAAATTATCTAAGTTATGGAATAGCCACACTATAACATGAAATAAATACATGCATTTATAATTTTATATGTTGTCAACACAAAAAATATTCCTTGTTTATTTTGGTAGTATTCTTAGATCATGTAAGCATCCCATAATTATGCATCTTATGACTTATGGACTGATTCCTGAACAATCAAAGTTAACTTTTATGTCATTGTTTTAGTAGATTGACACTAAACTAGGCTATGCCACCACTTGAACTTTGGATCAGACATGCAAAAGGTAGGCAAAACACGCTGAAGTAAATGAAATTTGGATTCTGCTGCTTGAACAACCAAATCATACAGTGCTGCTAAATTTTTGTGAGACCAAAGGAAGAGGAAGGAGTACCTAAGAGCAATAGGAATGGGAGGCATTGGGAAAGCTGCAACCAAGTCTAGCTTGCACTTTCCTCTATGTTCCCATTCCTAAAGCTCTTAGACCCTCTGTCTTCCTCTTCCCGAGCTCACTCCCGAAGTCCCATCGCCTGAATTGCAGGCCTTTTTCCTACTAAGACAAATGTGCAAGCCAAGAAAGAAGGGAAAGGAGCACCCAAGAACAATAGGAATGGGAGGCATCAGGAAAACACAAAGCCGGATCTCCTTCGAAGGAAATTTAGAGCTCATGATTTCCTCCATGTTCCCATTCTCACTGCTCTTGAACCCTCTCATTCTTCCTCTTCCCTGGTTCACCCTCCCTACAACCAAGTCCTGAAGTTTCAGAACTCAGAGAAACAAGTTGGTGAGTATATATAGATCATTGGCCTATGCTATGGAGAGATATATGAGCAAAGAGGACTCCTAGTCTCCTACTGCATGGTGCTGTAAATGTAGATCAGCACTTGTGGTTGTGGGGAAGATCTTCTGTCCTTGCATAGCAACATATACAAAAAGCTGCCAGCTTAGTCCTGAACTGAGCTGTGCATGTACAAGTCAAAGAGAACAAAAGGAGGATGAATTGGGAAGTAGAGTTAGACACATCTAACTTGATGGTCCTTGTTGGATCTTGGGCAAAGAGGATTCAGAACACAGAAGAAAAATAATCTGAAAGAAGAGTGTTGTTATCATCGTAATGAAAATTCTCGTATAGCTTACTGTATTCAATTTCAATAGAACTGGAGTACAGAACTGTTATTCTAAAACATTCCAGGTGCAAAGAAAGTTGCAGTAATTAAGAGGGGAACAAAATTAGACCAACAAATGAAAACACTATTCGGGCTTTACAACTGGGGAGGTTATGGATTTGAACTCAAGAACTTTTAACTAAATCGCCTAATAAATCTGTGCTGATCTTAGGACCATGTTTTTTACTTATGGTGCTCAAGCCATCCAGATCACTGATCATCAATCCAATGGGCATACAATAGCATGCCACTGAAGGATTGCATTCAACATGACACCATGCGACACTCAGACTATTCTTGCTGACTTGCTGTACACTAGGTGACAAGGACAGGTCAATTTCAGCATCTATTGATGGCAAACCGGCCTTCAGGCTGCCTAGGCATGTACTGAACTGTTTATTTCAGATCGACCTTGAGATGCTGCTAACTAGTTGAAGCTGCCTAATGTTGACTTGTCCTCTCAGTGGTCAGTGCCACTGTCATTCAGTCTTCTTGTTAATCTCCATTATAGCAAAAATGAAAACAAGCTTGTGATTCTGGATGGAGCAACAGCAGCCAATCAGTTGTATATGGGTTAGTGTTAGAATTCCCTCCATCCTCAGTGCCTTGGTGATAGGGGTGGACAATCGGTTTTAACCGCACATGCGGTTCGTTTTTTTTCTACGCAAACTTCGGTTTGGGGCGCATGAAGAACCGATCGGTTTTTGTAAATACTAAAAACCGCGTACTTTGGCTTCGTTTTTTTGGGTTCGGTTTTCGGTTTTTACCGAAAAAACCAAAAGCAGAGAGCAGCGTAGGCGGCGGAGGCGGCGTGGCGCGGTGCGCCGGGGAGCGCAGCGGCGGGCGGGGCCGGGCGGCGCGGCGGCTGGCCGGGCGGACCGCGGAGCCGAGGCGGCGCGGCAGACGGAGCGGAGGCGCGCCGCCGCACGCGGAGGAGAGCGCGCCGGCGGGCCGGGCGGAGGCGGCTCCGCCGCGCGCGGAGGCTAGGGTTTCCCGCGGGCCCACGGGCGTGGCCGCGCGCGGCTAGGGTTTCGGCAGTGGGGTGTTTCGGTTTTTTTAGTGGTTCGGTTTTCCGACGTCAAAACCGGCCGAACCGAATTTCTCGGTTTATATAAAACCACAAACTGAAACCGAAAACCGAAAAACCGCAGATTTTGGTTCGGCTCGGTGCGGTTCATTTTTTTTTGGTTTTCGGTTTAAAAATGCCCACCCCTAGTTGGTGATGATTGCTGTTTGAAATGTGGAAAATTTCTTTGATTGCTTTTGGAAATCTGGAAATTTTCTTTTCTTTCCAAATACTAAATGTTCTAACATGTGCTTGAACTCACGTCCTAGTGTCCGCCTAAATTTATAATTAACATTGTGGTAAGGTTCCTGCTAGGCCACTATGATAGAAGTTGTTTATGTAATGTTGAGTTAATTAGTTCAAAATTTCATGGTTCCAATGACTTGTAGGAGTGACAGATGAGCAATTTACAGAAACATGCGCAGTTCAGCATATGGCTTCTTTGGAAAGGCATGTCAAAAGGTTATGCCTTGGGCTGTTTTGCAGAATTTTATATTATGGATTTGTGTTTTTGCATAATTATGCATCGTTTTTGCAGAAAAAAAGGATTACTATGTACCATGTTGCACAACACAGAGTGTAGGAAGTCTGTTAGAAGTTATGATGGTGATAAAATTTATTCAATATTTACACTATAGATGTTTTGGTTGTTAAAAGCTAAAAGTATTTGGTCTCTCTTAAAATTGAATATGTTCTAGCCAAATTAACTCCAAAGACTAGGCATGTCCGATGCATGGATCTAACCATCTTTCTCCTGTACATTATGCAAGCTGAAAGGAAGAGGAAGGAGTATCTAAGGACAATAGGAATGGGAGGCACTAGGAAAACACAGAAACATTATCTTCACCCCCACTTCTAGTGGAGGAGAAAGACATTGTAGGCTTTCCTCAATGTTCCCATTCCCACTGCCCTTACACACTCAATTTCTTACTCTTCCTGACTTGCTATAGAATTATCGAAGCCTACAATCAAAATCAATACATAGATGTTGTTCTATTGTCTTTGTTCAAGCAGACTGTGCAAGCCAAAAGGAAGAGGAAGGAGCACCCAAGAACCATAGGAATGAGAGGCATCAGGAAAACATGAAACTGAGTGTCCACCTCCAATGCTAGAGGGGATATTAGCACCTAGGCTTTCCTTCATGTTCTCATTCCTACAATTCTGAGATTCTCTCTTTCTTCCTCTTCCTGGCTCACCTTCTTGATAAAGGGTACTATATGAATTTCAGAGTGAGAAGCTGAATCTGTAGAACCAACTCATAGGGGGAGCCTGGGGTATATATAGAGCCTTTACTATAGTGTGTTGAGCAATGTACACAAGTGGTGAATGCCTGAATGGTGAATTGGTGACACATTAGTAGGTCATAATAGCAGGGACAGTGGCAATGGGGCAATGCATTTATTAATTTGGACTCCTTAACGAGAATGCAAATTGGGGCAGAAGTTGCTTTGCTAGTTCTGCAACTGAGGTGACTCCTGAATTTAGCTTTTTGGTGATTCTGAAATTATTAATGAAAATTTCTGCTGTTCTGTTTTTTGTATATTCTTATTTATGATTTCTTCTTTATATTTCTATGTGGAACCAAGCAATAGCGTGTCACAATGATACAACTTGGAAAAATAATGGCATTCAGCTCACCAACAAAATCGATTTTTGGACATATAGTATCCTCAAATCAGGAAGGTAAATTAGTCAGTAGTATCATATTATTGTAAGCCTCAAGTCCCAAGGAATTGAAGGTCCAAATTGACATTGTACATGATAGCATGACCAAACAAACCCATTACGTCCATTTGATTGATTGTACACACGGTGAAACTATCATGAACTACTTCAAAAAAAAAAAAGAACTAGAAGGTGAAAACACATTGGCATTTTCTTCTCCTTTTCTGTTTCCTGATCATGCATGTAAGCAGAGCTCTCTGCCCTGTCCTTGTTCTGCTGTATCCATATATTCATTCAGTACATGTTGATTTTCAGTCTTCAGCTATGCATCAGGTAACTCGAATGCAAGAACAAGTAAATGAAGATATCTTGAAGATCATCTTGTTGCCTCTGCAAAGTTTCAGAGATATTAATGACATAAGTATTTACTTAAATTTTTTAGCAAGAGGCATATATATAGGTACTGCCATTCCCTTTCTGATTGAGAGTTAAAAGGTGCAAACAGATGCTAATATATGTATTTGTCCATTTGGTTGTTATGTTCATGTGATGCAGAGTATCTCAGTAGGGACAGTTCAATCCATTTGAATCATTTTGCATATTGTAGCTGCTAAGTTCTGATATATACTCCATAAGTGATATACAGTTTATAATGTAAACTAAATGACATGCATGCATGTCTCTATGTTGAACTGCCTAGTCATATCATGTATATTTTTGCTCTCTTATCTATCTCTTATGGGTTCATCACTGAAGAAATAGTGATGATTATGTGCCATTTATGGATCAAAGTAAAGAATGTGTCATTTAGATGTTATCAAGTATGAATACAGTTTCAAACTAGTAGGGAATGTGTGGAATTTTTAGACATTTAGGAATGCAGGAAATTTTTTTTAATTGAACCATCTCTTTGAAATGTTATATTAGAAATATTAGAGCCCAATTCCTATGCACTACACTCCATTTTCTCTTGTTCTTCATGATTCACTCTAAAATTTCCATCATCCAGTGTCCGCTTTTGTTTTCTCTGCTGAAATATTTGAGCAAGTCAAAAGGAAGAGGAAGGAGTGATTAAGAATAATAGGAATGGGAGGCATTGGGAAACACACAACGAAATTTCCACCTGTATTGTCAGATGGAAACAAAAGGTTTAGGTTTCCTTCATGTTCCCATTCCAACCATTCTTAGACCCTCTTTCTTCCTCTTCCCTACTCACTGTCAAGGTCTCCTTCATCTAAATGTGGACATGGATACCTTTTGGTGTTAGCCGAAAGTAAGAGGAATGAGCACCTAAGAGCTATAGGGATGGGAGGCATCAGGAAAATCACCGGACCAAATCTCCAACTCCAGAGGTTAGAGCTTAGTTTGGCTTTCCTTCATGTTCCCATTCCTACTGCTCTTAGAGTCTCTCTTCCTCTTCCTGGCTCACCCTCTTTTGCACACAGCTCCAAGAACTTTCAGACTCAGAAGCTTAAACATTTTCTTCAGAGCTCTAGAGTATATATAGACATATGGAGTGCATGGCTATGAACAACAAATGAATTGAATCTGGTAGATGGTGCAAGGACATTGAAGTGATCAAGTGAATGATCACATATATTGGCCAAGAAACATGTACAAGTCACTGTACAACATCTGCAGGGATGTGATCTTCTGGATACTACATCTAGAAAGCTGATCGACATAATGGATAGGAAGCAAAGAACCGTGCATTCACTTGGGGTCTTTAAGAATAAGAATTCAAAGTAAAGAAAGAGTCGATGTGAATCTGAATTCAAAGTGAATCCTGTGGAACACTGCATGTTCTTTTCTGATACTTACAAAGTTTTGGAGGAACAGGTAGGCTAGTTCATCACATGTTACTTGTACTCAATTATTAAGAATTAGTAGAAACACATACGCTGTAACATTAAAATCATTAATGCTATCTGACAAAGTAATCACCAGGGGTTGAATAGCTAAAGCAGTACTGTCGATCTCTTGGGAAATTTAAATGCTCAGGATATAACGGTGAAGTGGCCATGTTATATGTGATATTAAGTTCCAAAATGTTTGTCTGACAGTATCAACCTTCAATTTCTCATCGGTTTCATCTGGCAAAATTTGCTGGATTTCAGAATAGGCACATTGTTCTACACTTGTACGTCTTTTCAAGTACTTAAGCACCATAAGGCCGATTATGCATGCCCACCAAGTAAATCTTTTTTTGCAAGAACAAACATGTTTAGAACAAAACGCATCCATATATCAATACCATGTTCTTTTTTGCATGCACTGACAAATGCATAATTTCTTTGGCTTTCAGGGACTGGATTCTGATGAGTAAACATGGTTGATGTCAATGAGCAGACGATTGGATCAGCTTGGACTGAACACGTGCTATTCTCCCACTGCAAGCCCAAGGAGAGTAACCAAGTAATCACACTGTCATCCTGCATTCCTTCTACAAAATGATTAAAATGTATCCAGTAAAATTGACTTCATGTGTTGCAACGATGGTCATATTTACTATAAAAGAAGAAAAAGGACATGACTATGTAGGCTGCAATAAAACCGATGAATGCAATAGAGGAGATGCTGGTGAAGGCCTGATTTTTCCAATGGACTAGTGCTGGATGATTTTCCTCCAAAATTTGTACGAAATTACTGCCCTCACTCAGTCAATTTCAACATGCCCTAGTACCCTATACTCCCCATTTTTTTTCTTGTTCTTCTTCACGATTCACTCTAGAATTACCATCATCGAATGTCCCCTTCTTTTGTTTTCTCTGCTGAAACATTGAGCAAGTCAAAACGAAGAGGAAGGAGTGATTAAGAGTGATAGGAATGGGAGACAGTGGGAAACACTGAGCAGGTTTAGGTTTCCTCCATGTTCCCATTCCCAGCATTCTTAGGCCTTCTTTTGTGGATTGGAAATGCCAAGGCTATCTCCCATGATGAATTCTTGGTTTCGTGCTTCTTTGGGAGGAAGAATTTCTGACAGCCTGTGGAATGGACACCTTAATGCATATTGGAAACATCATCAGTTCAGCATATGATTCTAGTTTGGTGAGTCATGTCAAAAAAATGTGTTTTGTGCTGTTTTACAGAAAATCATATTCTGAATTTTCTATGCTTCATTATGCATCACGCATGAAAAAAGTACTACTATGTATACCATGTTGCACAATGCAGAGTGTAGAAAGTTAATTAGAAGAAATGGAAGTTGTAGTTGGTTCGATATGTGCACTGTAGAAGGTTGATGGTTAACTAAGTGTTTGGTTTCTCCAAAAATTGAATATAATCAGCCAAACCAAGTCCGAAGAGTAGGCACATCTGATTCACAGGTCTAAACAGTAAACACTCTTTGCCCTATACTTTGTACAAGCCAAAAGGAAGAGGAAGGAACATCTAACAACAATAGGAATGGGAGGCATTAGGAAAACACAAAAGCATTATCTTCACCTCTAATTCTAGTGGAGAAGAAAAAACTATAGGCTTTCCTTAATGTTCCCATTTCCACTGATCTTAGACACTCAATTTCTTCCTCTTCCTAACTCGCTATAAAATTATCAAAGCCATCCAAATCAACACATAGATTTTCTTTGCCTAGGCAGATCATGCAAGCCAAAAGGGAGAGGAAGGATCACCTAAGAACCATAGGAATGAGAGGCATCAGGAAAACATGAAACTAAGTTTCCACCTCCAATACTAGAGGGGACACTTGTGATTAGGCTTTCCTTCATATTCTCATTCCTACAATTCTGAGGTTATCTCTTTCTTCCTCTTCCTGACTTGCTTTCTTGATATAGGCTACTACATGGGGGAGCCTGGAGTATATATAGAGCCTTTACTGTAATGAATGCCTGGATTATGAATTGGTGAGGCCATAGCATCCAGATCCAGTGACAGTTGATGTTCCTCTTAAGAATGAGAATACAAAGTACAGCACAAGTTCATTTGCTTTCTCGTGCAGTTGAGGTGAATCCTCTTTGTAAATCGAGGAATTACATAGCCACTAAATCTAGCTTCTTGGTAATTCTATATTTATATACTAAAGTTTCTGCTAATTTCTGTACATGGTTTTCTATGTTTTCTTCTTTATATTTGTGGAACCAAGCAAATAGTACGTCACAAAGTTGCAGCTCTGAAAATAGTGTCATTTAGCTCACCAACAAAGTCCATATAGCCTCAAACCAGGAAGTTAAATTTGCTATCATTATTTCAAGGCTCAAGTGCTGGTCCAAATTAACATTTGACACTGTAAATGACAACATGAACAAATAACCCTCAACATCAATCCATTTGATTAATACAGAAAAAACTATCACGAGCTACTTTTTGAAAAAAAAAAATGAGAGAAAATAATGAACTAGAAGGTGAAAATACATCGACATTTTTTCCAATAAAAAAGTACATCAACATTTTCTTCGTTTTTCCCAGTAAAGCTTTCTTTCTTTCCTTGTTCCGCTGTACGCGTCAATTCATTCGGCACATGGCCTTCAACCATGCGTCAAGTAATTGGTATGCAGGAAGAACAAGGAAATGAAGGAATCCTGAAGAGCATCATGGGACCTCTGCAAGGTTAAAGAGATATTAATTGACTCAAATATTTTTGTTTCAATTTTGGCAAGAGGAATATAAATAGGTACTATGTTTCTGTTGCTGACTGAATTAAAATGCACAATAGATGCTAATATATCTACTTGTCCATTTG
Source organism: Oryza australiensis (assembly GCA_019925245.2). Classification (NCBI taxonomy): domain Eukaryota; kingdom Viridiplantae; phylum Streptophyta; class Magnoliopsida; order Poales; family Poaceae; genus Oryza; species Oryza australiensis. The sequence goes on along the minus strand of JAIFGZ020000222.1, from coordinate 20,112,893 downwards.
GTTGTTGCTATGTTCCATGTACAGTTCTTTCCATTCGGTACTGACAGTTCACTCCATTTGGATCATTTTGCATCTTAGCTGCTAAGTGCTGATATATATATATATATAATGTTATACAGTTTGCAATGTAAATGCTTAGTCTCATTCAAAGTAGGTGTATTTTTGCTCCATCATCTATCTTGACTATGTGCTCATCGCAAAGAACTAGTGATGAGTATGTGCCATTCATGGTTCAAAGAAACATATGTGTCACTTTAGATGTTACCAGATATAAATACGGTTTCAAACTAGTGGGGAAGATGTAGAATTTTTAGACAGGTTTTGGAGTGTAGGATTTTTCTCAACTTTTTTTGGGAATTGAACCATCTTTTTTTGAATGGTTGGATAAGAAATACTAGAGCCAAATCCTTCATGTTCAGCCTTACATACTCCAGATCCTTTCTTCATGATCCACTCTAAAATTTCCTGCCCCCTGTTCTCTTGGTTTTTCTTTTTTCAGGATGTATTCCAGAATTTTATTCCTCAGTGTGATGATGCACAATTCTTTTGCGCATTCCCATAAAAAAGTTCCTGTCATCCAGTGTCCCCTATTTTTTTATTTTCTCTGCTGAAACAATTGAGCAAGTCAAAACGAAGAGGAAGGAATGATTAAGAATAATAGGAATGGGAGGCATTGGAAACACACAGCAAAATTTCCACCTAGAGATGGGAAATAAACAGTTTAGGTTTCCTCCGTGTTCCCATTCCAACCATTCTTATACCCTCTTTCTTCCTCTTCCAGACTCACTGTCAAGGCCTCCTCCATCTAAATGTAAGCATGAATATAATTAGTTCTCTAGTGAATTGGTGTTAGCCGAAAGTAAGAGGAACGAGCACCTAAGAACTGTAGGAATGGAATACATCAGGAAAATCATTGGACCAAATCTCCAACTCCAGGAGTTAAGAGCTTAATTTGGCTTTCTTTCATGTTCTCATTTCTAATGCTCTTAGAGTCTATTCCTCTTCCTGGTTCACCCTCTTAGTCACACAGCTACAGCAACTCTCAGAACTAGAAGCCTGAAACTCTTGAACATTTTCTTCAGGGTTCTGGAGCATAGATAGGCCTATGCAGTCCAGGGCTGTGATTATGTGAACAACAAATGAATTGGATCTGGTAGATGGTGCACAATAGGACACTGAAATGAATGAAATATATTGTGACCATTAAACATATACAACTCACTGTACGACATCTGCGAGATCTTCTGGATACACATCTAAAAAGCTGACTGCCATAATGGACAGTAAGCAATGAACAAGTCCTTAAGGACAAGAATTCAAAGTGGAGAGAGTCAATGTACATGTTACTTGTATTCTCAATTATTAAAAATCGGTTTCAAACTTACAATACAAACGCTGGAACATTAAAATCACTAATGCTATCTGGCAAAGTAATCACCGGGACTTAAATAGCTAAGCAGTACTGCCATTCTATCTCTCTTCTGGGTGCTGCACTGTCTTGGAACTTAAATGATCAGGATACAACGGTGAAGCAGCCATGTTTAGATGTGATATAAACTTCCGGAATGTTTGTCTGACAGTATCAACCTTCAATTGTCAGAGGTTTCATCTGTCAAATTTTGCTGGATTTCAGAATAGGCACTTTGTTCGTTGTTCTACACTACTGCATTTTTTTCTACTTCTAGAGCACCACAGCCACAGGAGCTTATTATGCATGCCCACCTAGTAAATCTTTTCGCATGATCAAACACGTTTAAAACAAAATATCGTCGTCGTCATCATGCATGCATTGATAAATGCATAATATCTTTGACTTTCAGGGACTTAATTCTGATGAACATCAACGTACTAATCTTTTTTTTGAGGTAGATGAACATACTAATTAACTCATAACTGATGTCAATGAGCTCATCAAGTTATCATCATACATTCTTCCTACTCGAGAGTTGCCAGCAGATGATGATGGACCCGGACCAGCTTGGACTGAATGTACACCTACTATTCTCTCCCTGCAATGCTGCAAGGCCAAGGGAGTAACCGAGTAATCATGCTTGCAATAATCATGCGTTTCTTCTACAAAAATGTTGTGTATTGGACTGCAAATCCTGCGGCTATCTCCCATGATGGATTCGCGGCTTCGTGCTGCTTCTCAAAGAGGAAAAAATTCTGACGGCCTGTGGGATGGAGACCTGAATTCATCAGCTCTCCCTGTCGATCTTGTTCTTGATCCCAACAGAGAGAGAGACAACCAGGAGGAAGAACAGTAGGAAGGGGATCAGGTTTGATTCATTTCCATTTCATACCCACCTACATACAACTTTTTTTGGCTGGAACGGAGAAGAAGTCCGCCCAAATTTTAAGATTGAAAGGGGCAAAATACAAAGGGTTCGGCAATAAGGAAGCCGACAGTTGGAATTATTGATTCCAGCTGTTTATTAAGCAAACACAGGAGAGAGACTGAAGAGAAAGAAAAACACACAGGGATTGTACATCGTCCGACATAGAAGACTACTCCTCACAGCAGAATACCCCCGCTACTCTCCAAGACCCTATTTCTTCGTTGATGTCTTCAGTCACTTGTAACACTGTTTTCTCCCTGTTTTCAAAGATCCTTGTGTTTCTTTCCTTCCAGATTAGCCAACAAATTAGTTGGAAAGCTGCATCAAAGTTCGCCCTGCTTTTCTTTCTGAATAGCTTGCGAGAAGAAAGCCACCACTGCTCATTTGATTCCGAAGGTATCTGAAAGTTGATTCCAAACCATCCTCTCAGCTTTGTCCAAATTTCCACCGTGAAACCGCATGAGACGAAGAGATGGCAACAAGTTTCAAATTCCACTCGACAAAGCACGCAAGTGTCTTCATGAGGCTAGTTTCTCTTTGTGAGGTTATCCGCCGTCAAACAACTTCCTCTTAACATTAACCAGGAGAAAAACTTAATTTTGGCAGGAGCTCTAGTCTTCCATAAAATCGGTCCATAGGGGCAATCTTTAGAAGTTTGAAAGAACCAGTCATAAGTAGCTTTAACTGAAAACTTCCCATTTTTCGCAGGCATCCAATCTAGCTGATCTTCTGAGGATTGCAGCGTGAATTGTTGCACCTCGTCCCACAAGTGAAGATATTCGTCCATTGCCTGAAGAGATAGCGATCCTTGGATCCATTTTGTCCACCTGTTCTGCACTAAGGCATCTGCTACGGTTAGTCTTGCACGTCGCACAAAAGTGTACAGCATAGGCCATCGCCAATCAAAACTTCCCTTTCCAGTCCAATTGTTTGTCCAGAACTGAGTGCTGTGACCATCTCCTAGAATGAAACGAGCCGTCGAAGCAAAGAAGCTGGATGTGATAGCATCTGCACTGTAACCCACCTGAACCCACGGCCTATTCTTCTGTTCCATCTTTTTGCACAACCATTGAGTTCGAAGAGCTTTCCCCTGCAGTGTAAGATCTTTTACTCCCAAGCCTCCTTTATTAGTCGGCCTGCAAATTTTTTTCCAAGACACTAAGCAGTGACCACTGTTTACTTGTTCTTGTCCTTTCCATAAGAAACCCCTGCATTTGCGTTCAATTTTGTTCATTGCCCACCGTGGGAGCTGAATTGCTGACATCATGAAGGCTGGGAGAGATGTCATCACCGATTTTACTAGGCATAATCTTCCATCGATCGAGAGAGTCTTGGGTATCCAACCTGCTACCTTTTTCCCTAGTTTATCCATCAACGGCTGGAGTTCAATTTTAGTCGGTTTTCGAATTCCCAGGGGTAGGCCCAAGTAAACAATTGGAAACAATTTAACTTCGCAGGACAAAAGCATTTGAGCCAGGTTCACTTGCTCTTCAGAACATCTTATTGGGGTTAGAGCGCTTTTGTTGAGATTGACTAGTAGTCCTGTTGCCTTGCCAAAAATACTTAAGATCTCTTTAATTGTCTGAGTTTCCTCCTGAGTCGGCCTGAAGAACAGGACTGCATCATCAGCATATAAAGAGACATGGGGAATGGATTGCCTTGCTTTCAGAGGGGCCAGCAATTTAGCTTCAGCAGCTTTTGAGATCAGGGCACTTAGGGTATCCATTACCAACACAAATAACAGTGGGGAGAGGGGGTCTCCCTGTCGAAGGCCCCTTCCAGGTTTGAACGGTTCAATTTCTTCCCCATTGATAAGAACTGAGGTCTGAGCTGTTAGAAGAATGGAAGAAATCCACTGTCTCCACATTGGACCAAAACCTGGTCTCCACATTGAGCTGTCTCCTACATACAACTTCATGTCTTTATTATAGCCTGATGTACTCACTAGCAACTGGACAATTAACCCCTACATACGTGTACTTGAATACTGGCCCCACAAAGTCAGCCAAACAGTCCTGGAGGCTGGCCTTTTCATTGCTAGCAATGCTTGTGTTGTGGCGTGTCAAAGCTGCTGTTTCTGTGTATAGAACTGAAAGAAAAAGGGGGAAACATTAATCTTCAGAACTTCATGGCGATGAGTCCATCTACTGATCTAGATGTGTTTGAAAATGTAAGAACGAAGTGATATAAAATCATGCGTGTTGCTCTCTTGCTCATGGTGTGACGACAAGCAGATGCCAGTTTGATGCCAAAAAATTTCACCACTGCTGCTTCCTTTGCGTTCTTTCAAGAGTTCGGGGACATGTTCATGTTTTTTTTCTTTATTCTGATGTATACTGTTCTCTATTGCAGATTCAAAGTTTGGACCCTATTTTGCTACCATTGCTTTCATTAGTCATGAACAGAGTGGTTGAAAGTTGCTCTTGGTTTGCTGTCATTTGGTCATGTACAGAATAATTGAAAGTTGGAATCTTTTGTTTGCTCTCATTTCTTTTTTCTGATTTATCTGTTGTTCCCTAATTGCTAGTTGTCATGACTGTGTTTTTACTTGTCTGAACTCTGAAGAGAGGTCATATCAGATAATAAAATCAGTAGACTGAATTGTTACACTGTAAAGTGAAAACCAGTAAGCCAAACCACCACCCTTTGCTTATGCAGGAAAACTAACCAAAGGAACAAAGCAAAGAAAATACGGAAACAAACCAACAGTTGGATGAATGAACTATGAAGAACAAAAACACACCAAGCTACGCATCAAAATCAAATTCACATTTTGCAAACAAAAGGAAAAGAAAAAGGAAAAGGAAGGAGCACCAAGGAACGATAGGCTTAGGAGGCATTAGGGAAACTCATATCTCCATCTCCAATCACTTGTGAGGATTGGAGTGGGATTAAGCCTTCCTTCATTCTCCCATGCCTACTGCCCCTTGGCCCTCTTTTCTTCCTTTTCCGATCCTACCTTCGAAGATCTCAAACTATCCAAAATGTGTCTGATTTCTCCGCTAAAGGAATTGCGTGAGCCGAAAGGAATAGGAAGGAGTGCTTAAGAACAATAGGAATGGGAGGCATTAGGAAAAAACAAAAAACCAAACCAAATTTCCACCTTCATTGCTGAAGGAAGAAAATTTGATTTTTAGGCTTTCCTCCATGTTCCCATTCCTACTGCTCTTAGGCTCTCTCTTTCTTCCTCTGGCTCACCCTTACCTCCCGAAACTCTCTAACCAGGAGGCTGAATTGTTCAAGTGCTCCAGCTCCAAGGTATTTATAGACATGTAGTGCAAAGTGCAAACAAAGGCATGGAGCATGGTGCACAATTTGACCTACAGCCAATGACAGTGGGGCAGCACATGCAGGGTGGAGATCTTATTATTACTCATATCCAAAAAGGGCACATGTTGGTATTATAAAAGGGGAAAAGTTAGGTGAAGAAAAGGGCGATAGTTTGAGAAAAAAATGGTAATAAAGAGCAAGAGAACAGATGTTGTCTTGTTAGCTGAAGTCAGGGGTCATGATTATGGGTAGATTACAGAGAATGATAGATAGAGAAGTTTGGATGAATTCCAAATAATAGACAAAAAAACATTGCAGTGATAATAACCACTTTTGATAGCACAAAATAAAACATAATAAGGTACTTAACACATAAACTGTTTCAAAGAAACAATCCATTTCCATATGAGCTAAAAAATAAGCAAAACCAAAATGTACATATATATACTGTCCTATTGTGTCCTATTGTGTAAGCATTATGATGTACAAGTTCTAGCCTTTGCACAGTGAAATGCAAGCAGAGAGACATACAAGGAAAGAAACAATTTTTTTTGCGATTACACAATAGACGCACACACAAGCCATACCACACTCACACACCTGCAAATGCGCCCTCTAACACATGCTCCAATAGACGGAAACCAGTGGCACATCCCTGATCTTACTAAATTCCTGTTAAAAGCATATTTCCAAGCTTTAGCAGATAAATGAACAAATAAACCTCCATGATGATCCATTTGATTAATACACGGTGAAACTATCATGAACTACTTTTTAAAAAAAAGTAGAGAAAAATCATGAACTAGAAAGTGAAAACACTTCTCGATGCTTTCTTCGTTTTTTCCGTGATCATGAGAAGCCCAGTAAAACTTCCTTTCTTTTCCTTGTTCCGCTGTATGCGTTGATTCATTCAGTACATGTTGGTTTTCAGGCCTTCAGCCATGCGTCAGAGGTGTCATGTAATTCGAATGCCGGAAGAACAATGAAATGAAGAAATCCTGAAGAGCATCTTGTCGCCTCTGGAAAGGTTTAAGAGAGATTAATTGACTCAAATATTTTAGTTTCAGTTTGGCGAGAGGCATATATTAGGTACTTCCGTTCTGTTTCTAAGTTCTGACTGGAAGCTAAAATGCACAATAGATGCTAATATATGTACTTGTCCATTTTGCATATTTAGCTGCTTACTACTAAGTGCTGATATATATATAAATGATATACAGTGTGCAGTGTAAATTAAACTTCATTCGTGCACGTCTCTGTGCGAAGCTGCTTAGTCACATTAGGTGTATTTTTGCTCCATCATCTGTCTTGACTATGGGATCTCACCACAGAAGTACTAGTGATGAATATGCACCATTCATGGTTCAAAGAAACTTATATGTCATTAGATGTTATCAGATATGCATACGGTTTCAAACTAGTGGGGAATGTGTGGAATTTTTAGATAGGTTTCGGAATGCAGGATTTTTCTCAGTTTTTTTAATTGAACCATCTTTTCTGAAAGGCTAGATAAGAAATATTAGAGCCCAATACTTTATGTTCATATGACCTGCATACTATCTTTCTTCTTCATGATTCACTCTAAAATATCATGTCAGCCAATGTCCCCTTGTTTTGTATTCTCTGCTGAAACAATTGAGCAAGTCCAAAGGAAGAGGAAGGAGTGATTAAGAATAATAGGAATGGGAGGCATTGGGAAACACTCAAGCCAAATTTCCACCTCTATTGTCAGAAATGGAAACAAAAGGTTTAGGTTTCCTCCATGTTTCCATTCCAACCATTCTTAGACCCTATTTCTTCCTCTTCCCTACTCACTATCAAAGCTTCCTTCCAAATGTGGGCCTGGATAAATTTTGTTTTCTCTACTAAATTGGTGTTAGCCGAAAGTAAGAGGAATGAGCACCTAAGAACTATAGGAATGGGAGGCATCAGGAAAATCATTGGACCAAATCTCCGACTCCAGAGGTTAGAGCTTAATTTGGCTTTCCTTCATGTTCCCATTCCTATTGCTCTTAGAGTCTCTATTCCTCTTCCTGGCTCACCCTCTTTGGCACACAGCTACTAGAACTTTCAGAACTAAGCCTGAACTCTTGAACATTTTCTTCAGGGTTCTGGAGTATATATAGACCTATGCAGTGCAGAGCTGTGAAGGACAAATGAATTGAATCTGGTAGATGGTGCAGAATAGGGCATTGAAGTGAATGGCATGTATTGTAGCCATGGAACTTGTACAAGTCACTGTACAACATCTGCAGGGATGAGATCTTCTGGATACTATACATCTAAAAAGCTGACTGGCATAATGGACAAGAAGCAAGAACCATGCAGTCACTTGGTGTTTTCAGTATAAGAATTCAAAGTGGAGACAGAGTCAAAGTGAATCTGAATTCAGAGTGTATCCTCTGAAACATTGCACGTTCTTTTCTGAATACATAGCAAATGTTCCATAAATACAGGAGGAAGGTAGGCTAGCTTATCACATATGTTACTCTTGAATGAAAAATACTACATGTTACTTGTACTCATAGTGCTTGTTGCATTGTAGGCACTGTCTCAATTATTAAGAATCAGTAGCAAATTGCAATACATATACTGCAACCCTTTTTTGGTGGGAAGGCCAAGCATGGCCGACCGAATTTTTTAAGAGAAAAGAGGATTTTGGAATTACAAAAGCTTATAAACGACACTAAAGGTGTCAACCCGGATGAGAAAAACAAATCCAGCTTTAGCCTTTATTTAGGAACAACTACAGAGCGAACACGGAACCATCTGGAGCTCTCTTTTGCACCCCCTCCCTTCTATTTAGCTATTAAGTTTAATCGCCGGTGCTATCAAAGATTCCCGCCTCTCTCCAAACTGCAATCTCCTCGTTGATATGATTCGCTAACTCATCCATTATTTTCGCCATATGCCGGAAAACCCTTTCGTTTCTTTCTTTCCACAACAACCAGCAGGTGAGCTGAACAAGACAATCAAAATTGTTCCTATAGCGCTTCCGACAAATTTCCCTGTGTCGTACCCACCAGTCTCCTAGGCTTGAGCCAAATTGGTCCAGCGTTGGAAATGGTACATTGCACCATCGCCGCAGCTTATCCCAAATTGCCGCCGCGAAATCACGTGACAAAAAGATGATGACTTGTTTCTTGATCTCGCCGACACATTGGGCAGATCTCAGGATGAGGCTAATTCCTTTTCGCCAAATTTTCTGCTGTAAGGCATCTGTTTTGCACTGCTAACCAGGTAAAAAACTTGACTATTGAAGGGCCTCGGGATTTCCAGATCACTTTGCCGAAAGCGTTGTCCTTTGTTGCCACAAAAACAGATCATAGGCCGATCCCATTGTGTAGACGCCATTTGAACTTAAATTCCAAATGATTTTATCCTCCTCTTGCCTCAAACTGATAGTGCTCACTTCCTCCCAGAGCTGAAAGTATTGGGCCAGTGCTTCATTTGATAAATTCCCTTGCAAGCTTCTTACCCATCTATTTGATTGTATTGCATCTTTCACTGAGAGCTTCCATCTTTTTGCATATGTGTATAGAATTGGCCATCTTTGCACCGCGCATCCCCTTCCCGTCCAATCATCTGTCCAGAATTGAGTGTTTGTGCCGTTCCCCAAGATAAAGGATGCCCCTGCACTGTGAATTGCTTCAGCGTCTTGGCCAAACAAGAAATCCACCTGAGTCCAAGGTCTGCCACTATGTTCTATCAAGTTTGTCGGCCATTTCGCTCTTAGCGCCTGCCCGAAGTAATTCAAGTTCTTGATTCCCAATCCTCTTTTTTGTACCGGTGAACAAATTTTACTCCAACAGACAAGGTAATGGCCGCCGCTAACCTCATCTTGTCCCTTCCAGAGGAAACCCTGGCATTTTCTATCGATTTGTCTAATCGCCCACTTTGGAAGCTGGAGAACATTCATGAAGTGCACTGGTAAAGCCATGATCGTCGATTTTATTAAACTCAGCCTCCCATCTATAGTTAGCATCTTGGGTTTCCAACCACCCTTTTTTTGGAGATCTTGTCAAACATTGGTTGAATTTCAGCTTTTGTAGGTTTGCGAGGGGATAGTGGCAATCCCAAGTATATAATGGGGAAGCCCTCGGTGTGGCAGGAGAGTATCTCTTCGACTCTCTGTGTTTGCTGCGAAGAACACCTTATCGGTGTCGCTGCACTCTTGGTTAGATTTATTTTTAAACCTGAGGCTTCTCCAAAAAGCTGGATGATCGCTCTGACCGCCTTGATCTCCCCTTCCTCGGGCCTAAAGAAAACTACTACGTCATCTGCATACACGAGAAGCTGGGCGCCGGTCTTCTTTGTTCCGGTGGTGGCAAGAGACCCGCCTGTCGTGCTTGAGAAAACATCGCCTGTAACGCATCCATTGCGAGTACAAATAACATCGGCGACAACGGGTCCCCTTGCCTTAATCCCCGTGCCGACTTGATCATTGGTGACAACTCCCCATTAATCAGTATCTTTGTTCGCTGAGAAATAAAAACTGATGCAATCCAACGCCGCCAATTGGGACCAAAACCTCTAAATTGCATCATTGAAACCAGAAAACTCCAGGAAAGGGTATCAAAAGCCTTTGAAATGTCTAGCTTTAAGAGGATCGCCGCTTTTTTTCTGTCGATGAAGTCGCTGCACCATACCTTTCACAAATATGAAATTTTCATGCAGGCTCCGTTCCCGGATGAACGCTATTTGTGATGGAGGGACCAACTCTTTTCATTTTTGGCGCCAATCTTCCTGCAAGGATCTTTGTAACAAGTTTCACAAAACTATGAATTAGACTGATCGGTCTAAAGTCCTTTATCAGCTCTGGATTTTCTTTCTTGGGGAGCAAAACTATGGTTGCTGAATTTAGAAAGGTTAAGTTTTGGTTATTTCCTGAAAAGAACTTTTCCAATGCTGTCATAATGTCTGCCTTGATAGATTCCCAACAGTGTATAAAACAAACCAGTGAAACCATCAGGCCCCGGCGATTTCTCTGTTGGTGTTGCATTTACTGCTTGTCATACTTCGTCCTCTGTGAAAGGCCCTTCTAGGGATGACAGATCCATCGAGGTCAGCTTGATTCTTTCAAAACACAATTGCTTTAGGGCACCATTTCCCGGTTGCAAAAGATTCTGAAAAAAATTTGCCACAAGCAATTCTAGGTCTGGCTGTGTGTGTTGCTATTGTTCCTTCATGCTCAAGCTTCGGTATTAACAGTTTCCGTCTTCTTGATTTGATTTTTAAATGGAAGAAGGAGGTGCCGGTATCCCCTTCTCTTAGGTTAAAGATCTTTGCACGTTGCCAAAACCTAATTCGCTCCAGCGAGGCCAGAGCTAAACACCTACCTTTGCAAATAGCGCGAAGCTTTCTTTCCAAGTCTGACAGCTGCCTGTTATCTTGCGCAGAGTCTAGCCTAAAAATGATTTCATTTGCCACTTGTATGTGCAGCCTGAACTTGCTTAGTTTCCTCTGTCCCCAAGATGACAATTCTTTACTAAGTCTCAGCAACTTGTGATGAAGGATAAGATATGGGTCTTCGGCTTCGACTGGTTGGTTCCAATTATTTTTCACCACATCACTGAACCCCTCAAGTTTGGTCCAGAATGTTTCAAAAGAAAATCTTCTTGCTCCTCTGTTTGCTTCACCACAAGTTAGAAGTAACGGGGTGTGATCTGAGATGGATGAGCTGATTGCTTGTAGAAAGGATTGCGGGAATTCTTTCTTCCCATTGCGTGGAAACCAGTATCCCGTCAAGCTTAACCAAGGTGGGTTGTCTTTGCTCATTACTCCATGTATATCGCCGACCGAACAAGTATAGATCCCGGAGTTCAAGCTCATTGATCTTGTTTTTGAACGCATTTATCAACCTTCTATTTAATCTGGTGTTGTTCTTGTCTTGTGCTGACAAAATCAGATTAAAGTCACCTGCAACCATCCATGGTCCTTGAAACTGGTCTCTTACTGCCGCTAATTCTTCCAAAAAGAGTATTTTTTTTCTTGATCCGATTGCGGACCATAGACTGAAGTTAACACCCAGGGTTTGTTGGCCGTCGCCCAATTCAGTGAGATTGTTATTGACCAATTCCCCCTGTGCAGCAGATTACCTCCAAAAGAAGAACTTTTCCAAGCGATGATAACCCCCCCAAGTATGTTGAGCCGGAAGCGCGATAAAACTATCAAATTCAGAGCCACAAGTTTCCATAACTGAAAAAACACTGACATCCTCGAGTTTAGACTCTTGCAGACACACGATAGAAACTCCACTGGACTTAACCACCTCACTAACTACCTTTCTCTTGGCCGAATTGTTCAAGCCCCTTACACTGCAACCCTTCAAGGCACTAATTCTGTCTGACAGAGTAATCACCGAGAATTGAATATCTAAGCATGGATTTGGTCCTATACATACATGGAGAAAGGTCAAAGGGAAAGAAACTGCAGTGCTATCAATCTCACTTCTGGGTACTGCACTGTCTTGGGAAACTTAAATGTTCAGGATACAGTGGTGAAGTTGCAATGTTAGAAGTGATATTAACATCCAAATGTTTGAGTGACAGTATCAACCTTTCTTCAGAGGTTTCGTCTGACAAGTTTTGCTGGATTTCAGAATAAGAACCTTGTTCTACACTTCACTTCTAAAGCACCACTAGAGCAGATCATAAATGCCCACCTAGTAAATCTCTTTGCAAGAACAAACAACATTTTTAGGACAAAATGTCATCCATATATCAATGCCATGTTTAACATCTTTGACTTTTAGGGACTGAACTCCGATTAACATACTCTTTTTTTTTGGCTGGTAAGACAAAGACAAGGCCAACCGATTTCATTAAGATTTTGGGAGAAAATTACAATAGTACAAATTACAAATTGACATCTGACAGAGTGACAGTAGGTTGTACAGATTCATCTTGTTAAGTCCCCAAGATGAACATACTAATCAACTCATAGTCGATGTCAATGAGCTCATGATCATGCGTTCTTCTTACCTGAGAGTTGTCAGCAAATGATGGACCAGCTTAGACTGAACACCTACTATCCTCTCCCTGCAAGCCTAAGGAGAGTAACCGAGTAATCACGCTGTCATCCTGCGTCCCTTCTACAAAAATATTCTGTATTTTTGGGGACTGGAAATGCTACGGCTATCTCCTATGATGGATTCTTGCTTCTTCTCAGAGAGGAAGAGTTTCTGACAGCATGTGGAATGGACACAACAGAGAGATTCACACAAGGAGGAAGAACAAGACGAAAAAAAAAGATGGAGATGCTGTTTAGAACTTCAGGTCCATGTAGTGATCCAGATGTGTTAGAGAATGCAAGAACAGAGTGAATGATGTTAGAATCATGTGTACTGATCTCTTGTTAAGTGGTGGATATATCATATATGACGACAAGCAGTTAGCAGTCTGATGCCACAAATTTTCACCACCTGCGTGACTGCTTCTTCCTTTGTTTCTTTCAGAGTTAAGGAATATGTTCATGTTTTTTTTCTTCTGATGTATCTACTGTTCTCTACTGCAGATTGAAAGTTGGGATATTAGTCATGAACAGAGTGATTCAAAGTTGGAACTTTTGTTTGCTCTCATTCTTTTTCTGATCTATCTACTGTTCTCTAACTGCTATGATTTGTCATGATTGTGTTTTTACTTGTCGGAACTCTGAAGAGATGTCGGAACTCTGAACGAGGTCATATCAGATAAAATCAGCAGACTGAATATTTACACACTAAAGCCAAAACCAATAAGCCAATCTACCATCCTTAGTTTATGCAAGAAAACATTTCAAAGGAACAAAACAAAGAAAATACTGAAACAAACCAACAGATTGGATGAATGAACTATGAGGAACCAGAACACACCAGGCTATGTATGCAGTTCATATATTTTGCAGACAAAAGGAAGAGGAAGGAGCACCAAGAAACAATAGGCTTGGGAGGCATCAGGAAAACTCATATCTCCATCTCCAATCTCATGTGAGGATTGGAGAGGGGCTTAAGCCTTCCTTCATGCTCCCATGCCCACTGCTCCTTGGTCCTCTTTTCTTCCTCTTTCGATCCCGCCTTTGAAGATCTCAAGTTATCCACTTTTTGTGTGTCTCACTTCTCTGCTAAAGCAATCGCGTGAGCCAAAAGGAAGAGGAAGGAGTGCTCAAGAACGATAGGAATGGGAGGCATCGGGAAAAAACCAAACCAAATGTCCACCTCCATTGCTGGAGGAAGAAAAAAGGATTTTTAAGCTTTCCTCCATGTTCCCATTCCCATTGCTCTCAGGCTCTCACTTTCTTCCTCTTCCTGACTCACTGTACTACTCCTGAAACTCTCAAACAAGAAGTCTGAATTGTTCAAGTTCTACAGCTCCAAGGTATTTATAGACATGTAGTGCAAATTGCAAACAATGTGCATGGTGCAAAATTTGACCTAGAGTCAATGACAGTGGGGCGACGAAATGACAGTAAGCACGTGCAGGGTGGAGATCTTCTTCTTACTCATCCAAAAGGGCACATGTTGGTATTATAAAAAGGGGGGAAGTTGGATGAAGAAAAGGGCCTTTCCTTCAGATTGTTTGAGAGAAATATGGCAATAAAGAGCAAGAGAACAGATGCTGTCTTGTTTAGCTGAAGTCAGGGGTCATGATTATGGGTAGATTACAGAGAATGATAGATAGAGAAGTTTGGATGAATTCCAGATAATAGACAAAAAAAACATTGCAGTGAAAATAACCATTTTTGATAGCACAAAATAAAACATAATACAAGGTACTTAACACATGAACTGTTTCAAAGTAACAACCCTGATTAGAGATATTCCATTTCCATATGAGCTAGAAAAATAAGCAAAACCAAACGTGCGTTATACTTTCCTATTATGTATTTGTGTAAGCATTATGATGTACAAGTTGCGCTGTGCACAGGAACATGCAAGCAGAGAGACATAGAAGGAAACAAACACATTTGATTTCACAAACTAAAAACAAAACTATCAGGAGCCATCAACCACAACCCCTCGGCAGAAAACACATCAAGATGTAGTGGTCATATATTCAGGCTGAACTCACTGTACACACTGCTTCACAATGTATCAACAATGCACTGATGTATGCTGAACCATCTAGTATTTCCTGAACAAGGTTCGGACGCAAAGGAAGAACGAGGTCTTGAAGAGAGTCCGGTACTTCTTCCATCCACCGAAGAACTTGCCAATTGCAACCTTGTAGCTGGGCCTCTGCTTCACCAATGTGTAGTACTCGAGTAACCTCGGTCTGCAGTTGATGTATTCCTCATCAAGGTCCAAAAGAGTGATGCGTGCGAGGATAGGAATGAACATCGAATCTGCAGGGGAGAATTCATCGCCAGCAAGGTATTTGCCATTGTTGAGCTGTGCTTCAACATCATCGAGTAGTTTGCTCAGCTCCTCCTCGCTATGCTTCATAATGTCAGGATCCTTCAATTTGTCTTCGGTCTCATAAGCCTCACGGAGCTTCACATGGTACATGCTGGCTAAATCTGGGGCTTCAGCCATGCGAGCAATCAGCACTCGCCGAATGAACTTGGAGACAAACGTGCGGTACTTGATCGGGGTGTGAGTGAGCGTGAACATCTTTGGATTCCAACTATCAACTCTCTGCATCCATTGGTAAACTTCAGTGTTCACAGGGACGATTTCACCACTTAAATGCACTGCAAGCCTGTCAATGTACCTATGGCAATGTAGAAGCAGATAAATGAGCATTCATATGTCATGCCTGATCAGCAAAGTTAAACATGCCCATCATTTTTGAACTTGCAATGTGAATGAAGAAACATACTGAATTATATCAAAGGCTCGATAAATGACATGGGCACCGTTCTGGAAGACGGGGAGTTTTGCAGAAGGGTTCATGCGAAAGAAGGCCACATTCATGTTTTTCCCGGTCAGTGGATTGACATGATATGAGGTGTAGTCAATACCCTTCTCTTCAAGTGCCATCCGCACTTTCTGACTATCCAGCGAATACGGGTGGTGATATAGCTGCATTGCTGCAGTAGCAGCAAAGAAAGATGCAATCAGTACAGATTCTCAATGACTATCAGAGTATTATCAGTGGAACATGACGAACAAGCGTGCAAGTGGTCTAAATTAATAATCTTTTATGTATTAAAAGTATAAATCTCATTGTCTGAACAGAATTTCATGACAGGGGTCTAGTTGGTGTCACACAAGTGAGCAGTGGAGTTTTTTTTTTTTTGGGGGGCAGACAGCTACAGTACACCAACGAAACTGGTATTGATTTGCACGCGGAGAAAGCCGCACAACATTCACTGTCGAACACAATTTGATCGAAATTCCTGTCTGTTCTCTTTCTTGGACGTATTTTCAGCATATATTCCGCTGCTAGTTTATCAGAAGATACTAGATTGTACCAATTGTACTGGCAAAAAAGATCTGCCTTTTCATATAAATCCTAAAAAGGGGGCAAGAACCACCAATTACGCTTTGCCCGATCAAATATTAATACAAAACGCATGTTTTTCAGTGCAAAATCACGGGAATTTTCAGGACGAACAGAAGCACTCTTCAAGAAAGGGAAAAAAAAGAAGGCCACTTTCCAGTTTCCATGATCTTTGCCATTCGTCCCAACTCCCAAAGCTCCACGTAACCACCGCAACACACAGACCGAATCTAAATCCCCCGAGACACAGCCAAATCCACTGGGAAATCAACCAAAACCCAGCCATATCCAATCCACGGTTGCTCCAGTAGCAAATCCTCCCAACTCCAACACACGCCGAGGGGAAGAAGAGAAAAAACGGGAGGAAGGATGGCCACCGTACCTCCAGAAAAAGGGTGAGCCGCCGGAGACGGAGGCAGCGGAGGGACTGGAGATGCTTCGCGAGAGATTCTTCCTTCCTCCTCCCGGGCGGCGAGGAGGAGGCGCGTCGCGTTCTTGGGCTGGGCGCCCGCGTGCGTGGTGTACAGCGGCGGCAGCAATTGGGGTTCTTGGGTTGGAGTGGGGGAGGGGGCGGTGGTCTTGATTCTCCTCGTCCTGGCTGGAAGTTTTTGAACTGTGGTCACTAGACTCACTAGCCTTTTCTTTGGGTTGTCATTCTCAGTGTTCCTCTTTCTCTCTCTCGTTTTGATGGTCAAATATCCCTGTTCTTTTCTTATTACTAAAATTCAGATTTACTTTGATTTTTTTTAGTAACACTTTTTCAAACCACTAAATAATAATACGCTTCGTGTGAAAATATAAAATATGTCTATTTGTTAATTAAATCTTAATTAATTATATGCTAGTGATTTTTTATTTTATGTGCGTTGATTTCTTCATCAGTTTCAAACCCTAGCATTTGGAAAAAAATAAAGATTAAGTAAAGACATGAAAAACAAAAAAGCTACTAACATAGGATTAATTGAGTTTTAATTATTACAAATACAAATTTAAAAAATAAATTTATTTGATATTTTAGAGTAATGTTTGTATAGAATTTTTTTTATGAAATGTATCATTTAATAATTTGAAAATAATAATTTGAAAAGCATGTTAACGAAAATTAAGATAGAATATATAATTTTAATTATTATTTTGTCTTAAAATATAATAATTTTCTTCTAAATGAGACATAAATGTGAATCTGAACATGTATTTTATTCAGTACATACGTGTCTCATCTCGTATAGAAAAAAAACGGAGCAGCAAGACAGCTCTGTTGTGTGTAGGGATGAAAACTGATGAAAAAACTCTATTTCTATTTTCGTTTCTATATTGTTTAGAGGAAACGGGATCCGGTTCGAAAAATATGGGTTCGAAAATGAAATCGGGATATACGGGTGCATGGAAACGGTCGAAACCCGAAACTTAAGTCGGAATTTACATATCTTCTAACCATGTCTTATCTTCTAACCATGTCTTGTTCGTTCTTTTGATAATTAATGAGATAATTAAGATAATTCAACCAACCATTCGAAATTATATGATAATTGATAAGAACGGTTTGGGATGACATACAATCATTTACTTCAAATCAAAAGGATCTCGACGGATGGAGGATAGGGTAGGTTTTGTTTAGATGGGCCTAGACGGTTGGGCCTTCAAGACATAAATATTGATGGCCTAAAATTTGAATTAAATCCAGATACAATCCGAAAATATTCCGATTACATACGGAATTCTACGAAAACAGACGGAAAAATGTTATTTCTACTTCCGTTCTATTTCCAATTTTTTTCAAAAATACGAAAATGATCAAATCAAATATAGAAAAATAGACGGGTCGAAACGCGGAAAAAATTTCGTCCGTTTTCAATCTTGTGTGTTGTGCCATGGGGTGGACTAGACTGGATATCAAGAATTGATTTCGGCAACCCACCGGAACAAATGGGCCTGCGTTACAAGCAGTATAGCATTGGTGTACATGAGAGCAGCCTTACTGATCAATCTCCCCTATATCATGGGATCTTCACGAACCCTCTTTCGTTCCACAAACATTGATTTGAATTCATCAGGCAGACCTTCATGGATAAGCAGAACGTCAAGCTTGATTGCAACCGATTCAAGCCTTGTACTCTTGGAGGCTCTTGATCAATTGAATCAATAGAAACCACTAATATGTTGAAACCACTAATTGGTTTCACCGTTCTTTATTTAGCAAAATTTGTTGACCATCTTCTGATTACATGAGGAAGGCAGGAATTAATTATTTGTCTAAAGTGTAGAAAATGATGCTGCCAGATGGATTTAAACTCAGATATCCATGATGTGTCATCTAGATCATATTTCTCGATTGGAAATAGAAATAATTTATTTTTTACTTGTAAAGTGTTGTCCATTTGGCTTTTTTTGTGTTGCTGTATTAACTATCAAAATAGTACGTGTGTTGTGTTCCAAACTTCCACCTGGTTATCTCTGGTCGGTGGGGGCTGATTATCCAAATGGCCGTGGTGCGTGCACCCGGCTTTGATCCCCACAAGGGACACGTGGCCGAATTGTCGAACTAAACTTTTCATCAAAAAAAATGAATACCTTAGTTCATTTAGGCAGAAACTTTTCATCAAAAAATGAATACCTTAGCTCATTTAGCCAGAATTGTCGAACTGTCCAAATCTGGTTAAGTTTAGCTATAATTAAGAAGTATCGGTTTCGTGGTTTTCACGTGTATCGCTGGGTAAGAGACGACATCCTCGCGGTTTCGTTTGAATAATTTTGTGCGAATTCAAAAATTTTTAAAAAATATTTTATCAAAAAATATATTTATCAGTAATTTTAGTATTTTTTCAAAATTTTTAACACGTCACGAAAATAAATTTCGCTCTAAACCACGTGAAAACTATGGTATGTGGCACGGTTTTCGTGTGGTTTGAGCGAAAACCGTGACACGGTATCGATTTGAATTTAATTCAAATTTAGATTTTGTCATTTTTGATTTGGACACGGTTTTCGTGGTTTTTTTAAAAAAACCGTGTTACCGTGTAAAAACGATACGATAGACCTTCGTAAAATCATAAACCCTCATTATTACTACCTCATTTTGGTCGGTCCACTTTAGCTCCTCCATGATAAACTCGGACATGAAATGATATACCTTACTCCAGTCCCAAACCAAGTTAATTTCTGGGTTTGAAATTTATCTTAACATAATTTGATGTTTAGTCTTCAACCTTCTTTTGATAAAAATAAAAAAATATTCCTTCAATACCACTTACCTATTCACTCACTAATACTATATTTTTTATTAGTAATAGGATGTTGTACTAATTATTTTTTGGAGGGTAGGAAGAAATTTATTTTCGTAAAGGGAGTATTTTTTAGATGGTAGTTAAACATTAAATTTTAAAGGATGTTGATTCAAGATTTAAGCTTGTGGAACAACATTACAAGAAAAATAAAGTCATGTAGTCGTGGATGTTGACTCACAAAGATTTAAATTTTGGTGTCCACGAATATGATTAAATACCTTCTTAATTAGGACATAGATCAAATGTTGTTATTGCATTGTTAACAAAATTAAATATGAGTTTCTAGTCTACCTTTGGTTTGGTCTAATGGATTCCTTTACCTGTTTGTCCAGCAAATACTCTTGTCTTTTGTCTAGGAGAGAATTACTCCAGAAATTTCGTGGAAGACTTTCAACTAGGCTAGCTTCACGCAAAACAACAAATATGATTAATTAAATATTAATATATAAAAATTGATAAATGAATTTATTATAATTTTAAACAATTTTATATAAAAAATTTTATACGAAACGCATTTAACAGAGAAAATAGCTAAGCTAAATAGCGAAAATAACGCTGCCTAAACCGAGTTGGTGATGAACTTTTCTACACAGATCGTATTTTAGCCAAGCCAACCATCTCGCTATCTGGAGGGCATTTTCCGTACCAACCAGAGCATATATGCGTGAGTAAATTCTCTTCTCGCAAACCAGAGCCGCTTCTGCTGCAGGGGTGCGTGTGATCCAAGTGATTTCCGGTGTAGCGGAGACGCGACCGTGACGCTTTACCTCATCACGATTCACGATGAGTTCCCATCGCGTCCACCTCGCTCTGCTCGGTGCCGTGCCGCCCGCCCGCACGCCACGCGTCGCGCACACCGACCCGCGCGCAGATGGCGGGGAGAGTGAGACGGCCTCACTCCGCGACGGCTCCACCGCCGCGAGCCATATTTCGAATTTTTTTATCTTTTTTATTTTATTTATTAAAATATTTTAAAATAATTTTAATTTGTAGAGTATTACAGATCTATGTCGTTCTGTTCCGTAGTTGAAGGAAATTAATCCCTCGTGCATATAAAATAAAGTAAATTATTAGTACATTATTAATTAAGTATTAATTTTTTAAAAAATATATTAATATAACTTTTTAAACAACTTTCGTATAGAATTTTTTGAAAAAAACATCGTTTAGCAGTTTGAAAAATAAAAGCAACAAAAAAAATAAATTAAGAAATATATAATAAAAATATTTTTTATGATGTGGTACATGTTAACAGCTGCACGAGCAAGGACAACTATTTTTGCAGGCTGTCTCCTTAACGACTTTGCCATCCTCTCTCTGCGAGGCAGTTAATTCCCTCCCTGCACCGAGTATACGCTAACGGTCATGTGTTATACATAGGAGCAGGGTTTCGATTTCAAAAAAACCATCACGTTTTTGGGATGGGGTACGATACAACAGCCGCACGGTTTTATTTAAATAATTTTATATGGACTCAAAAATTTGAAAAAATTTATTGAAAAAATTATGGTTGTAGGTCTAAATTTTACAATTTTATAAGTATTATGGTAATTTTTTTCATGAAAATACACAAATTATCATCGTTAAAAAATCGTTTTCCGTGTAAGGAGAAAAAGAAAAAAATAAACTTCATTGCGCATGCATACTGTTCATATAAGCCCATCTGAGGCCCATCAACTTTCCTCCATATAAACCCTACTTCTTTCTCCTTTCTCAAGCCACAGCCAGCTCAACTTCTCCCCTTTCAAGCCGCTACCGGATCTACGAAGTTATCGCCGGTGAATGAAAAACCATGCGGTTTGAGGCGAAACCGTGGCGGTAGTTGTGATAATAGCGAACAGAGGTATGTCATCTTCGTGTTGGTGTCATGCTCGGTTTTCGCGCGATATGGTTGTATTACCGTTCGGATCTACACGATTTTCGCGGTTGGTGAGTCGACACGGTTTGTGTGACCCGTCGCGTGATTAGTTGTGAATTTGTGATATGTTAGCTGGAGAATATATAATCATTGTATATATTCCTTATAGCCAACTATTAACAAAGATCATGCCAAATTTTTTAATAAATTTCATACTTATAGAGTACTTGTATTTTTTTTCACAACGAAATATTAATTATTGTTGACATATCTCTATTTATCTATTTATGTCTATGATAAAAATCCTCGTAGATTTATTAAAATATTAAAAAATAATTTTTAACTTATTACATATCTATAGTACTTTGAAAGTGAAAATTATTTTTTAAAAATGTTTTAATAATAAAATTAAAAATAAAAATCACATTTTTTTCCGTCGGGCCCAAGTAATCTGTAATCTTCACGGGCTGGATCAAGATTTCACATGGGCTTTTCACCGATGGATTTTCTACATCTACACTAGCCGTCAGTGTCCAACAGCAAGCTAGGACCAATCATTACTCTATCAATCAATCATGGCCTCGCATCAATGCAGAGGCGCCGGTGGGTTAGACTCAGTTCATCGGAGAACGCTTTGGTTGTTGCTGACAGCAGGTTTCATGATTATTGCTTCTTTCGTTTTAAAATATAAAGATGTGTTCGGCGTCAGCTGATAAGAAAAGCTAACTAGTTTGGTGTGAGAGAAAAATACTGTTCGAACGGCTGATAAGCCTGATTAATAAGACAAACAAACAGAGCCTAAATTTTTTGATTAGATGGGTCATATTTCAATCCTGAATCAGGCTTCCTATCCAGAAATTTTGGGAGAGAGAGAGAGAGGGAGTAGGATCCAGAAATTCTATACGGTGTGTTAATTACTCACTATCCATAGTCCATACTCCTCCTCACTTGATTTACTGACGGTGTTGCTGTCAGCCTGTCACTCGTCCCCGATTCAATTCCGGTGAGGCTGAATGGGCCACATATTGCCGCGATGAATTGATGCCATGAACACGACCGACGCGGCCACCGGCCTGATCGACCAATCTGCCGGCCGGGGACCCCCGGGCTCGGCGGCTGCCACCCTGCATTCATCGCGAGGCCATCATGCTGTTCCGGCACACCTCTCGCGCGCAGACGCAGTGAGGGATGAAAACGATCAAAAAAATAATAACATAAAGTTATTTTTTTACTATTTTTTACCAAAAATGATTAAAAAATTTATATTTAAGAATTTAATTGTTTAATAACGACTTTAACTGTAACATATATAGAAATTAAAAAGCAAAAACTTTAGGAATGATATCAATCGATAAAGATATTGTTATTATATTATTAGTTTTGTGAAAACGGTTTCATACCGTACCGTTTTGATCTCTATCCGCAAGAGAGCGGTCACTTGGTTGGCACTATGATGTGGCATCATATGCTGATCTCCCTAGTCGTAGCGAGACGACCAGGTTGGCAGTTGGCTGGTTTGGCTGCCTCGCGTGGAGGCGATGGGATTCGATGGTCGCATGATCGGTCCATGTCACGGACGACGCGGCCTGCGCTGCACCGACGACTCGCGTGCACGATGCAACCTGATTTTCTTTTCTAGCGCCCTCGTGACAGCGTAAAGGTCGGAGAGGGACCTTGAATTCTCGACGCTACAACTAGTTCTTTTTCAGTGGTTGATGATCTAGCCACTGTTTGATTTGGCCTGGCAGCTAAGCTACTGTTTTGTCGTCCGTGGACAGGTACAACATATTAGCAGCCAATGATCAGCCGAGAGTGCTGCAATCCACTCCGCTCAGGCTGTTTTCGAGAGGAGGAGTTGAAAACCTTTTTCTTCAACACGCAAAACACGTATAAATATGTTAAAAAATTTTAAAAATAAATTAATATAATTTATAAAGTAGTATTTTTATAATTTTTTTTAAAAATTATCATTTAACAACTTAGGAAGCCTCAGTCTCTACTGCTGCTCTTCCATACAGTAGAACAGTGTAGCAGTGGTATAAGTGCGAATTAACGCAGGCGCGGGAAGGCGGCAAGGATTCGTTGACCATGGGAGCAAGGACATCGGCGCCTGAATCCCCAGCCACGCGTAACTCTCCCGTGTCTGTCGCTGCGCGCCGACGTCGTGGGCCGGGCGACCGGGACGACGGCTAGCGCCGCGCCAGTTTTTTACCGTGAATTTGTCGGGAAATGGCACGAACGGTGTTACTGTGTTAGGTACGAGACTAGATGGTGTTCTTTTTCCTCTCTAAATATAAATAATTTTAATAGAATGTAACACATATTGATACTAACAAATCTAAAGACAATATTATTTTATCCAACCAAAATCTTTTATATTTTTAAAATGAATGGAGTAATTAAAATGAAGATGACGTTAAAGCACGTAAAAACAATTAATATATGATTAATTTAGTTTTAATTATTATAAATTTGAAAAATAAATTTATTTCATATTTTAAAGCAACTTTTATTCTATATAAAAGTTTTCGTATAAAATATATATTTATCAGTTTAAAAATTAGTAAGACTTATAATCGTGTCTTAGGGCTATTTTAGTTTCTTTCGGTCTACAGATATAAAGAAACTAAACTATAATAGTGTGATCATATAAAACTTAAACAAAGACACGATTTTTTTAATAGGTAAATAGTTTCGTTCTCATCTTATCTTTCCCGAGCTGTAGAATCTAACAAACACTGTTATAGAAACGCATAAAAGGGTTAATACTAAACCTGATACACACCCCTTTTAACTAATTATAAGATTTTTTTAAAAAATAATATATTATAGATGTTAGTTAATATTATAGATATTAGAGGTGTTTGTTTTTAAAAAATTGGCATCCACAAAACCAAGCTGACCCATGATTTTTGTCCTCCTTTTTTAGCACAAAAGGAGAAGGGGTCGAGTGGTCTTATCCACTTTGCCCCTTCACCCTCTTCACCTTCCTCTATATTGCCCGTCTTGCCTCCTTCACCTCCCTCTCTCTTCGCCCGCCCATCTTGCCTCCCCTGCAACCTCTTTTCTCGGGATGCCCCTTCGGCCTCAACGCCTCTCTCTCCTTCACTCCTTCTCCGGTAAATCTGCAACCCCTCCTTCTCCTCTTTTCGTCGCTGTGGACGGTTTCGTCGGTTGTGATGATGGCGACGACGAGCGATCCGACGATGATCGCTTCTCCCGTGAACGAGGCAATGTCGACGGCTCTCACAGGCAAATCCGACGACTGTGGCTTCTCCCGCTGGCGGATCCAACGATGACGGCTTCTCCCGCGGGTAGATCCGACAGCGGCGACATCTCTCCTCCTTTCTCCCACCCCGCCACCGCCGCCCCTCCTCCTTCCTTCTCCGCCGTTGCGCATCGTGGCGTCCACCCCCTCAAGGGCCACGACTCCTATGGATCTGGCAACAACAACCTCGTCGTCCCAGTAAGCTATTTGTTCTATGTGAAATTATTGGATATCTAAGTAAAATTTGGTCTGGGTGTGATGAGAAACACTCGAGAGCCGATGCATCAAACTGAGTTTTTTTGCATTCGTAAAACATCAAAGGTGTCGGTTCCTAAACGACACCTTTGGTTTCTTCTTATAGGTGCCATCTCCGGTGATGTCTATTGGAAAATTCGGTACCTATGAAAGTTTTTTAATCGACACCAATAATATTTTCTGTAGTAGTGAAATGATTTGAGGTTAGAGCATTAAAACTGAAACAAATAGCTCAACTTCAGGCTCTTATCCTTGTAAATCCCCGTGCCACTGGCACGAGAAGTTTCAAAAGCTAAAGGAGGCTGAAATGAACAGTACAAAACCTCCAACGAGTAATGTTTGTTGAAAATAGTTTCTAGTATAGCCAGTACGAAGTTGATTGATATTGCTATTTCCAAATGCACCGAAATTCAACTGTCCTTGCCTGATGATCAAGACAGCGTCGGCAACATCGTCACTGATATATTTGAAAAACAAAATACCACGTCAATCGACATGACATATATCATAGTTTATAGTGTTAATTCCTAATACATGTTCATAACTTTTAAGTTCTCTTAAGATTAAGAGGGAGTAACATAGTTTCTTTTAAGACTCATAACTTTATTATATACTAGTAAAGATAGAGTTCATGGAAAGAATCTCCATTACACCAAACGATTGATCTTACAGCACAAAATAATCCATCCGGAAGGTAAAGTTAACTTAACTAAGGAAACCAAATTCTAGATGAAACAATACAATGGTAATGGATGAGATTGGCAGGTAGCCGCAGTATTGCCGTGATGACTACACCCATAGGCCTGCTTTGACGTGCACACTGTTTGATAAATCGATAATCCCCATTAGTTACCTACATGAGAACGACATAAGTTAAAGGTTTGTTGTTGTTTTGTTGAGTCGTATATTTTAGTGTGAGCTTTATCAAACTCAACAATGAATTTCACGTACCAGAGTTCATCGTTGAATCTGAAAAGCATTGACTACAATCCTACAAACCAAAGTTTTACATGCAGTCTGCGCTCAACCTAAAATGGCGAACCTAACATGATTACTGCTGCAAAGAAATATCAAGAAAAGATCCCCCAAAATCCAGCCAACCTTAATCAAGAGAGGACTAGAATGACAGTGATAGAAATTCTGTCTCACTAGATCAAGCCAAAGCTCAACAGAAGAGGAGGATGAAGAGAAATGAACATGCAGCAGATTCGGATCAAAAGCAAGTGTTGTTTTGATCGGCACCACCACAATACCTTCAAGAAGCTCAGGTTGACACCGCTAGATCCATCCTTGACTAAAGGATACTGCATGCCCCAGAAGCGAGGGCCGCCGCCACCCCCCAACAACTCCCCACACCACAAACCGGTGGCAATGGCGCGATGGATGCTTTCTCCCCGTTGCAACGACGCCAAGCACCACACGACACGACTACGCCCTTGTGGATTGTGAGCCACCATAGCGACGTAGTGCCTGAGGACGAACCAGTCCGTCCTGTAACCACCATCGTGCGACAACCAGAGGCAATGGAGGGGCTCTAGACACGCCACCGCCAATCTTTCACTTTATCTACCGGCTTGAAGCACTTTATTTTCTTGACCGGTCTTCTCTCCATTCCATCCCCTCTTATACATGAGAGATTGTCTGTCAGGTGACTTTGAGTCATTGACATATAGGTAGTGGTGTAGCTAAGATTTTAGATTTGGGTGGTCCAATACAAGTTTACCGATTTCGTGTACGTGTACTGTGTTGTCCTTCATGGTAGCGCGGTTTTTGTACAAAAACCACGACAGAGTAAACAGTTGTTTTTGCGACGTTTTGTCGTACCGTAGTTTTCGTCTAAACCGCACGAAACTGCGCCAAAACCGTGAAAACCACGAAAACCGCAATTTAAATTTGAATCAAATTTAAATCCGTGTTGTGCCGTGGTTTTCGCTCAAACCACGTCACATACCGCGGTTTTCGCGGCAAAATGTGAAATTTATGTTTTGTGATAAAATGAATTTTTTCAAATTTTTTGAATTCGCACAAAATTATTCAAACGAAACCGTGAAAATGTCGTGTCGCACCACCACGGTACACGAAAAAAACATGACGGTTTTCACGGTTTTCAAAATCCTGATCCAACATACATATTTTTTAAAAATATCGTAAATACAACAAAATAATAAAATTATATATGTACATATATATACATATATATATGTATATATATATGGTAGTTTTTTTGGTCCCGGGACCACCCCTAGCTCCGCCACTGCATATAGGTCTATCTCGCATGGACCTTACGTGTCAGTGACCCAAAGTCACTCTGACGTCAGAGAATCCACGTCCCTCTTATATGTAGTCCAAAACTAAACTATTGATGACTAATTATGTTTCCTTTCATTGCCTCCGGTATGATAACTTCGGACTCCGACAATCCATCAACTTGTAAAAATGAAAAGATCCGACCATGAGAACTAACTTGACTGACCTAAACCTAGGTTACTTGGAGATAGTCACGGCCAAATGGGCCGTGCTCCGTGGGCCGGCCGGCACGCCGTGAACACTACCGGCACGGCCCGACAGGCAAACGGGCCGTGCGCACGCCCGTCGGCCGTGCGTGCTTGGGCGCCGCCGAGCCCGCGGGTCGGACGGCACGGCACGGCCCGCGGCACGGCACGGCCCGTTTGAGCCTGCGGTCGAATGGGAGCGCGACACGTGGCAGGACGGGAAGAAAAGCTACGCAACGGCTCTTTGGCGGTCCAATGGGAGCGCGCCACATGTCACCAACGGCTCTATGGTGTTCAAATTTCAAATTAGCCGTTGGAGACCAAAAAATCATAAAAATTCAAAAAAATTACAAAAAATCAGAAATTTCGCCCTATAAATAGGGCATTAACCCCACCATTTCTCCTCACCCCTCACTTCTCATTTTGTGCTCTCAAGTGCTCTCAAGTGCTCTCTTTGCTCTCAAGTGTCCGTTTTTTTGATTTTGACAAAATTTGCTCAAATTTTGTTAAAAATCAAAATTAGTTTCGTAGTTCAATAGTTTGATCGCGAAGTTTGAAGTTCTCGCAGTTGGAAAGATGTAAGTAATATTCAAATTTGTGTATTATTTGTATTGTGTTTATGAATTCAATAAATATTTTACAATTTGTTTATGTCGGTTTAAAATTTCGAATGGATCCGAACTATCCATACATCATCACCGTCTTTCACTTTGGGTGATTTCGACCACAACTACATGCCGAGGTTTGAAGATGCCTCCGGATCGGCTCCAACTCCACCATCGTGGAGGAGGTTGACGGCTGCGGTGGCTTCGGAAGGATTATCTTCCGGATCCGTGAGCGGAAGTGTTTCAACACGCACCGACCCAAAAAGATCGAGAACCTCCGGTGTATGGCAACACTTCGACGAGATAAAGGAAACAACCCCGGATGGAAGGGAGGTATCAAAAGCTCGTTGTAGAATATGTAGGCAAATGTTATCTGCTCGTGGTTCTGCAGTGTCATCTCAAGCGCCATGCGGAGTCGTGTGCCAAAAAGCAAGGAATACAACTCCGACAACAACAACTTATGCTAAATCCGGATGGTACGGTACGTAGTTGGGAGTACGATCCCATGGTTGCTCGGGAATCTCTTGTCCGGTTAATCGCCAAGCAAGATTTACCCCTGAACATTGGAGAGACTCCTGATTTTGAACAATACATTCAGCAATCTCATAACCCTAGGTTTAAATCTATAAGTAGGCAAACGACAACTAGAGATTTAGAGAATGTTTATCAGAAGAATTCAAATGCACTGAAGGAACTTTTTAGTACATGTGCTTTCTCTATTAGTGTAACTTCAGATATATGGAGTAGTAGAGCTAGGCAGGATTATCTTAGCGTTGTTGTTCACTTTATTGATGATGATTGGCAATTACAAAAGAGAGTTTTAGGGCTTAGGTTAATAGATGGCTCACATACAGGAGAAAACAGAGCTGAAAGAATTAGGGAAGTCATTAATGAATTTAATCTTGCTTGATAAGATATTTGTCACACCCTAGATAATGCATCTCGCTAATTCTCGTGCTATGGAAATATTGCAACCTTTATTTTGTGTTTATGCTCAATCGTTTCTACTACATCGCATTGTGTATGCCATATAATTAATTTGATTGTTAAGACTGGCATGAAAAGGGTTCATAACCATATTGATGTTGTTCGTCAAGAAATCGCGTGGTTAACTGCTTCGAATCTACGGATTGGTGCGTGAAAGAGGTTTTGTCATGCGGTCGGTAAGAGAGCTCGTAAGTTTGCCACCGATGCTGAACATCGGTGGAATTCAACATATTTAATGTTAAAAGTTGTTTTACCTTATAGTGAATTACTTACGGATTTTGTTCAATCACTTGGTGGCCACGAAACAATGACGGTCGCCAATACGAATGAGCATGTTTGGGCAATTGTCCAAAAATATAATCAATTTTTAGAAACTTTTTATGATTGTACTCTTACTCTGTCACAAATTTATTATCCAACTTCTAATATAATTTTGCACAATATTCTTGAAATTGCTTCTCTATTTAAAAAATATGAAAATGATGATGTTCTAACCGAACCTGTCTTTCACATGAAACAAAAATATTTTAAATATTGGAGAAATATACCTATGTTGTATGCGTTTGCTTTTGCTTCGGATCCTAGGTGTAAATTAAGAAGATTGTCTGCTATTTTATCACTTCTTGGTGATACTTCGGTATAGATTATAGTTCTTTCTATACGAGGTTAGAAGTAAATTATATGAAGTTTTTGGAAGATATGAACTAAAGTTTTAGGGAGTTCGACAACAGAGACCCCTCCTATCCCCACTACAGTAAGAAGAAGATACGGTGGGGTCGTATTTGGGGTGGATCTTCTTCAAGCCAAGGTGGTGGCGGTTAAGTCGACTACAAGTGGAGACGGCTCTTCGCATGCTGTGCCGAAGAGTTGTCCGGTTATTTGGACAACGACGCCATCCACCACGAAGCACAAGACTTCAACGTTCTCGGGTGGTGGAATGACCACAAGTTAGCATATCCCGTGCTTTCAAAACTAGCACGGGATGTGTTGACGTGCCGTCTCGACGGTGTCATCCGAATCGGCTTTCGATCTATGCGCCGTATTATCGAAGACCGAAGGACGAATCGAGCAGTGACCACGTCGAAATGCTACTAAGCGTTAAAGGCGGGAGCTTGCTCGACAACATGCCCAATATCTGCGGACAACCAAGAATTGGTCGCCCGGTTCGAGCAACTCTACCCGGATCCGACCAACCCCGTAGAATTTTGTTAGACGTAGTTCGACCTTTGAGTGTACCCTTTTCTTTGTCATGGTTTTCTCGTTTTCTCTACGAGTTTTTACATGACAAAGTTTTTAACGAGGCGATATATCATTGTATCCTATAATGATATAAACATCAATAAAGGTCATTACTATTTTTAACAAATTTGTTTTCAATATTTTCGTAAATGTGGATTTATTTTTAACATTACTAAGTCATTATTTTTTAAAAACTTTATTTTTATTTTTATTTTTTTAAACTTATGTGCTTGTTTATTAAAAAATTGGAAAAAATGGCCCGTGGGCTCGGCTGGCCGTGAGCCACCGGGCGTGGCGTCTTGCACGGGCTGGCCCGGCTCCCACGTGTCGTGCTTGGGCGGAGCCTAGGCACGTGGGCCGGCACGGCACGGCTCGTTTCATGAAGCGGACCAAACGGGTCGTGTCAAAACGGCCCGTGCCGTGCCGTGTCGGGCCGTCCGTTTGGCCGTGACTACTTGGAGATGGGAACCCTACCCCTCTTCTCATGTTGGTGGTAGGAGAGTCACTTGGCCGTGACTACTTGGAGATGGGAACCCTACCCCTCTTCTCATGTTGGTGGTAGGAGAGTCACCAGATATGGAAGGGAAGGGGTTAGGAGGAGAGATGCGACTTTTTTATCTCTAGAGACCCAACTTAAATTAATATCCGGAAGTGTGTTAATTACCTCCCCAGCACCATCCTTAATGTTTAATTGCGTAGTGTTACTAACACTTAGGCATCACCGTGTTAAATCTGAAGATCTTAGATACTTATTACTCGTGTTAGGCTAACCACACTTGGGAGTTAATGACCTAGTGGAGTACAGATTTATTTTATGTGATTTATGAGGTACTCCATCCTTGTCACACTGTTCATTTTTGCATTCACACACTAATACATTTCTTTTGTTTCATCTATTCGCACGTTACACATGTGCAAAGCTTTGAACTTGGTGGTCCAACAAGTACTAATGGTGCACAAAGTCTTGCACGCCCTTGCACTTCACATCAGAAACATCAATATTTGGCGGAGCTGTAGTTTGAAATTATGGGTTTTCTTGTTATATAATTCTAATGTCGCCTATGGTATAATTATACTGCAATATGATTAATTCTATCCCACTTTCTTAGGTTTTATTCGAAATTACAAGTTTTCATCTTCTATTTCCTCATTTTTCATTAGCATATTTTCCAAATTGCTAAACAATTTTTTTATAAAAACATATGCAAAAGTTTTTTTAAAAACTATATTAATTCACTTTTAGTTTTTAAGTTAATACTTAATTAATTACATGCTAACAAATAATCCTATTTTACATGCATAGGGGAGAAAATCTCAACCCCTCCAAACGAACTTTAGTCCTTTCCCAACTTTTAGCCATATGCATCATATGCATGATCAATGTCAACTATCGCAGGTTGACGAAGGGTAATTAGTTTGTAAAAAAACTCTATTTTATCTTTTATATGATAACAACCGCTTTTATCTCCTACTATGTTTGTCATCCAATTTTATTTTTAACATTTCTATTTTATTGCTTTCTTGCATAACCTTTGATAATCAATGACGCTCGCAACCATCATGCCATGTTGTCCTGACAACTCTCCTAACTACATAAAATGTATCACATCATTCTACCAACCCTTCTAGCTATAGAAGATATATCATTGTGATACATCTCGTTGAAACAAGTGGTGCTATCCTCCATCATTAGGGATTGTAGTGTCCCTCTCATCACCTATGGCAAAGGTCTATGGTCATACCTACGATAACTATAGCGCGGTTTGAAGAGAGCTCGAGATTTTTGAGAAACGGTTGATGAGAAATACAAAGTTAATTTTTTTCTGACTTTTAATTTATTTTTAAATTCTATATAACTATAAATTCTCAAAATCTATCCGAGAATCTAAGTTTCGCACATGCTAGAAGCTCCTCCAAACATAGAACAAAGACCTAACAAGTGAAGTACGAATCTCAAGGCACGAGCAACGGTCAGATATTGCTGATCCCGGAGGAAATTATTTGGAGAATGAAAAAACCGTGAAAAGAAAAACAACGAAAGCTTGGGCCCTCCCTGGGGCCACCGTTTTTCTTCCAAAAACCGGTCGAGGAAATCCGGAAGCGCATTAAAATACTCAGATAAGCCGGGGGAAGGCGACGTCGCGCGCTCTGGTCTCTTCACCCCGGCGAACCCCCAAGGCCCGAACGAGTGGTCCTCCTCTCCTCACCTCCAAAACCCCCCAAGCCCCTCGCCTACCCAATCACTGCCATGTGGGACCAGCAATCCAACCGGGCCCACCCGTCAGTGAATAAACCCGAGGAAACGTGACGACAAGATGAGGGAGAGGAGGCAGGGCCGTCGTCAACCTCGCGCCATAATGGCGCGGTAATCACCGGGCTTAGCCGCTAGAGTGGAGGCAGTGTGCCATTAGCGTCACATGGGGCTTGTACACTAGCCATTAATACGGCAGGTCGCCCATCCCATCGCGCGCGAGGCCGCCGTCTCCTCCGCTTAAATCAGGCGTCCCGGGGGTCTCGCGGACTAGAGCTCTGCCTCCGCCTCTCGCTCGCTCGCTCGCCGCCGCCGCCATCGCCGTCGAGCTAGCTTTTGTAGTGTAGCTAAAGCTAGCAAGGCTAAAGCTAGCAAGAGGCCGGGAACGCGCGCGTGGGGCCGGGGATTATCTGGTGGTTGGTGTGTGCCTTCCCCGATCGGGGGTGATCGACAGAGATGGACGCGGTCATGTCCGCCGCCGCCGACGACGCCGGCGCGGCGCCGGGCCGGGAGGAGACGCCGCCGCCTGCCGTCGTGCTCGTGTCCGCCGGCGCCAGCCACTCCGTCGCGCTCCTCGGTAAGCGTCCTGGGGGGAAGCATTTCGTCGAGCGCCTTGCCGGCGCTCCTATCTAACACGGGCGTTTTTCTTGTTCTTTTTCTTTTTCGTTTTGCAGCGGGCAATGTGCTGTGCTCGTGGGGGAGAGGGGAGGACGGGCAGCTCGGGCACGGGGATGCGGAGGACCGGCTGGTGCCGACGGTTCTGAGCGGCTTCGAGGCCGCGCCGGCGATCACGTCGGTCATCTGCGGCGCCGACCACACCACCGCCTACTCCGAGGACGAGCAGCAGGTGTACAGCTGGGGTTGGGGAGACTTCGGGAGGCTCGGGCATGGCAACTCCAGCGACGTGTTCACCCCTCAGCCAGTCAAGGCCCTGCAGGGGATAAAGATCAAGCAGATAGCTTGTGGCGATAGCCATTGTCTAGCCGTCACTATGGCAGGTGAAGTGCAAAGGTGAGTGAGATCGCTATCAACAGCCATCTGCCCATATTATTTACTGTATGCTCCAGGATTGTATAGTATGGTTATCATGGGATCTTGTTTAAAGCTGCTTATCAGCGACCAAAACATAATTTATGGGTAAAACTTTTATATTGATGTCCTTAACGATTTAAATGTCAATGCTGAAAAATAAACTATGATGAAAAAATATCCCAAAATCTACTCCAAAATTAAGTTTTAAAGATTCAAATTTCTGCAGCGGCTTATAAACCGTAGAGCAAGTGATGTGATGCAGCTGCCGGCAACTTATTATAAATGGCAATTTTGTTTTTTTATATTACCAAAAGGATGACCTGGGAATTCGAGGGCTGTGCATAATTTTTCTGATGAATATTGAATAGTGGCAAATTCTTACGTTATTCTGTTGTGTTGTGCTTTCTGAGTTTTGGGTGACTGTTGTTTGTACTGATCTTCTCATGACCTTTTGTTTTAGTTGGGGGCGCAACCAAAATGGACAGCTTGGTCTTGGAACCACTGAAGACTCATTGCTCCCACAAAAGATTCAAGCTTTTGAGGTAGAATATTGTGTATCATATTCATATAATTATACATATTAGAATGTTGTGTATTATATAATTACATAAATTAGAATGTTGTGTATCTAATTATGTAGATTATAAAAAAAGTTTTAGTACTACCTTACCGTTTATTGGTATTTGTGCATGGAAATAGTATATGAATACATTGTGCTAAGGAAGAGTGCCATGTGAAAATCACTGGTATGGTGGCATTCATTACTCAGTCTAGTGCAAATCTTTGTTCATCCCTGTACTTATTAACTAAATTTTGTATATCATGAGCTGGACTGCAGGTGTAGATCCTCTTATGTTATTGTAACAGTTTTTCTGTCATTTATGCATAGGTATCACACTCCAATATAGACAGCACCCAGAGACAATAAATGATATGTTCCCCATGTAATAATAATCTGAACATCCTGACCCACTTATTACGTGTTTCTTCAAAGAGAAGGAAGATGGATAACTTTTAGATTTTCTCAAGACACTATGCACTGTTGCTGATGGTCTAACATATGTATAGGGAGTTTGTGTGAAAATGATTGCTGCTGGTGCCGAACATACTGCTGCAGTAACTGAAGATGGTGACCTCTACGGATGGGGCTGGGGTCGATATGGAAACTTGGGGCTTGGTGATCGCAATGATCGGTTGGTACCTGAGAAAGTATCTTCTGTGGAGGTAAATATTCTAACAAGCATGCCCTTTGCATCCCCTCCTTCGAACTCCTTCAATATTTAATCCATTAAAAAGGAACATTCCATCTGATTCCCAGAATATGTTTTTGAAGATTCCATCCCAATATGTGCTACTGGACTGTGTTGTCAGTCAGCCACAATATCTGTTATCATAGAGTCAAGAATAAGTTGAAGGGGACAAGTTCCTTTATTTTGTCAATCCTTTTCTCAATACACTATACAACAACAAGATCTTTCCTGCATAGTTCAGAGCATCCTGTATTTTGTTTTCACCTTATATTCCAAAGCATCATTAGAATTTAGAACACATGAGCCAATCATTTTCTTATGCGGAATCCATTGGAATACAATAGGGTCCTCGAGTCAATTAATTGAAGCTTAGATACGCTCATCTACTTATCCAGTAGTGATTTATCTTGGAAACTCTAATCATAGGTTGCTAGTATTATCACCTTTTACAGTTTTCGCAAAGGAAGCACTTATACTATCAGGGGCAGGGAAACCGCTGGGGAGTGGCTGGTCACAGGCCAAGAAACCAGAACCAGCTGGTTCTGGTTTTCCAACACCCTTCAAGGCCACCATTCTCCACCCAAACCTCCACATCTCTTAACCACATTATCATTAGCTATACCAAAATTCTTAGAAATGATTGTAGGTTATATCACTAACATCGAATTGAAATTTGAGAAGAAAAAAGAAAGCTAAATGAGTTCCATGAATGTCAGAACTTGCCGGTCATATTAGATGATTTGTTAATTGGAAGTTGTGACTGAGCTGCACATGTGCAATATGGTTTCTTATAACTGATCTATATTGTTTATAAATTGATCAAACCACAAGGATCTTTTTCTGTGAAATAAATTGTAGATATACTTCTCTGAAGTTTCATATTGTAATACCTTGAATTATTACGGGCCTATGTCTGCTGCCATGTGGTTCATTTAATTCTCTTTTCATATGTATTTTAATAGTTTGCTCTTTGTTTTTGTGTTTCCATGTTTGTCTTCTTATTATTTGATCTCTCTTTGATCTTTTGTAGGGAGAGAAGATGGTGCTTATTGCATGTGGATGGCGCCATACAATTACTGTTTCTTCTTCTGGTAGTTTGTATACTTATGGTTGGAGCAAATATGGTCAACTAGGGCATGGTGATTTTGAAGATCATTTAGTTCCACATAAACTAGAGGCCTTAAAAGATAGCTCTATATCCCAGGTACACTCGCTAGCACTAACAACATTCTGGGAACTATGCTAAAGTTCATTGCCTGTTCTCATTTAGTTTCCTCTGATGATTGTCATTATATATTTATATATATTCTACTGATTTAGATTTCAGGTGGATGGAGGCATACAATGGCACTTACGTCAGATGGAAAGCTTTATGGTTGGGGGTGGAACAAGGTCGGTCATTATCCATGTGCCTCTTCTATTTGTGTCCCAGATTTGTTATCTTGTTAGAACTCAACTGCACGAGCGAAGCCTTTCATTTCATGGTTAGATTGATTCTCTAGCTTGGTGCCTATAAAAGAAAATGAGAAATTCTAAGAATCTTTTATGCACTTGTGTAGTTGTTCTTGCATGGTGAATAAATGTCGTGATGATTGCAGATCTCCTTTAAACAAACAAAAGAAGACGACCAACATTTTCTCCCAAACATAACAAACTGCGTTTCAGCCTTCAGGATATCAACACTTTTTTTTCCTTTCTGTGAGCATCATGGGTCTCTTGGCAAATCATGCACCCATTTCGACTTCCACCAGTACCATCTACTGCGAGTTCATTGCCTAAGAGACTAAGACGCTTCATGCTCCCCAACATCCCCTGCTATCATGCACCCCAGACCTGATGCTCACTTATGCCAATTAACTGGAAACATTTTGTGGCATTCTTTAACAAGTCAATTTTGAGGTAACGTGAGTTAAGTGATTAGTGATAAGCTCAGGTTGTCTTTATCACTAAGCATAGCTTGAGCTTAGGTTGATTTGTATACTGAGCTTACCTTGCTTGAGTTCCAGCTGTACCGGCTGCAGTCCTGGATATATCATCAGTTTGACATATAATGTTTCAGATATGTTTTACTTTCTTTCGAACTGGTAATTTACCATTATTTTTACTGATTCTATCTCATACTTATGCAGTTTGGGCAAGTCGGAGTTGGTGATAATGATGATCACTGTTTCCCAGTACATGTTAAGTTTCCAGAGGAACAGGTATGGCATAGATCTGGAGGACTAAGTACTAACGTAGAAACCTATCCATGACCACATGATTATGTACTAAATGAACTATTGAAGCATATGCGAGTCATAAACACAATATTTATGATGAGAGTTGATTAATTGATTTATATGAATCATGATCTTGATGTTCCATTTCTTGTGTTGTTACTGCAGAAAGTTGCCCAAGTTGCTTGCGGGTGGAGGCATACTCTTGCATTTACAGAAAAGAAAAATGTTTTCTCATGGGGGAGGGGCACTAGCGGACAACTCGGTCATGGTGAAATAGTTGACAGGTGGTTCCTATCAAATATATTTGTTTGCCTATAATATCCTGCCCCCAAAACGAAGCACTTTTGGTCTTTCCTGAACTTACAATCTACCATTCTGAAGGAACAAACCTATCATGATTGATGCCTTAAGCCCGGATGGTCCTGGCTGCAAGAAATTAGAGCCATCAACAGCTGTACCATTTCAAGGTTGGTCCCAAAGTGTTCTAGCTATTGCAGCTTGCAGATACTAGCAGTTGCATGACTAATGGTGTTTTCTGCTGTTTTCAGCCAAAGTTTGGGTCTCTCCATCAGAAAGATATGCCATTGTTCCTGATGAAAAAGTGAGTTCCTTTGTGGTTTACTTGAAGCCCTTTATTCTTCCGCAAGAACACGAACAGTTAAAATCAAACCATTACACGGCACTTATAATCTGATACTACTAGAACTGTTACTGAAGTTTTTTTTTCCTTGTTTACCTGTAGGTTCGCAATTCAGGTGAAAGCACGGCACGCGGCAACGGGGCTGACGCAAATGTACCGGAGAACGATGTAAAGAGAATGCGTATGCATTCGTAGGGGCCTGGACCTCCCAATTTAACCCTACTACACTATCCAATTATCCAAAAAAAAAACCTATATGCATTGGTTCACCGTACGTTTCCATCGAGTGCTGTCCGATTTTTGTGCATCCCATTCAGCCCAAGTGATGATTTCCACGAACCTCCTGGTGTTGAGATCCAATACCTATTAGGGTTATCGCAGCAGCCACTATCTGTAATCGATCACCTCTTAGAGGTGATTTTTTAGCAAAACCAACCTGCACCGTTGTGGACATAAGTTTGGAATGTTTTTAACTTCTATTGGAAGATGCAATAAGTGCTTGGTTCTGATCTCTTGATTTAGGACGAAAAATTTGATGATTTGTCACTCCAAAGAAGCTGCCCTTCTGATAATCACCGAGAATATAAAATGTTCGCAAACTTTTCGAAAGTGTCAAACCGGAAGAGAACTTGTGAAATGGCATGCTTTTCCAAGTGATACCACTACCACTACATGCTGTAACGTACAAGACTAAAACATCATCTTAGTCTTAGTACAACAAATTTAGATAAAAAGTCTATCTATATGTAGATTCGTTGTACCCTATGTCACATTCTATTAAAGGTTATTTTATTTTAGAAATCATTCCTATTTCATGATGCACTAAATCAGGCCGGTAATCAGGCTTTCACAGCGGGACAGACCATGGGCGAAATCCAATTTCGTTGTTGAGCAGAACGTTCTTCAGATTATTCCTTCCGTAGTCCGGTATGTGTTGGGTAATAGCGAGGATACACCCTTTTGGTCAGCTGATTGGTGAGGAAGGGGAAGCATCCTCCAGAGGTGGCATTGTCTCGCCACTTTTATTCGCCGCTCTAATATCACGGTTGCCCAGGCGGCATACAACAACAGATGGTTAAAAGACATAGAGGGGACTCTCTCCAATGAAGCTCTAGGGGAATTTTTTCAATTGTGGAATAAGCTGCGAAATACTTCTTTGAGCTCGGAAGAAGATGAGATCAGATGGAGGCTTGAATCGAATGGGAGATTTTCGGCCACATCAGCATATTCTCTGTTCTTTGTGGCCATGGAGGATTCAGGATTTGGAGATCTGGTTTGGCAGGCGAGAGCACCATCAAGGGTCAAAATCTTTATGTGGTTAGCTTTGCAAGATCGATGCTTGACAGCAGACAACTTGGCAAAACGGAATTGGCAGCATGACACTCTTTGTCAGCTATGCCGGGTGGAACCCGAGACATGTGACCATCTTCTGGTCAGTTGTAGATTCACATGAGAGGTTTGGTGCCGGGTGCAGCTGCAAACATCGGCTGAGGCGGGAGTGAGGTTCCTTAACTGGTGGCTGAGAGCAAGAAGTTTTTGCCGGACTCGCTACAGGAACTTCCTTGACTCTTTGGCGATGTTGGTATGTTGGAGGGTCTGGAAGGAGCGAAATGCCCGAATTTTTGATAAAGTGGACAGAACAGCAGCATCTTTATTGGAAGAAATCAAAGAGGAACTGATTATATGGAAGGAGGCCGAGCTAATCCCGGAGTGCTGTGAGTAGTTGCTTTTGCCCTGAGTGGATCAGCCGGTCTGGCTGAGACCTGCTGTTTTTCCCCTCCCCCTTATCCTTTTATTTTTCGGTTTTGCGTTAACTTGGTCTGTTGGTTCAACAGTCTAAGGGTGGTACCTTGTTGCCGTCTGTATTCGCACTTTTCTTCCAGTTTGCTTAATAAAATTTGGTTGGCCTGTTTTGGCTCAACCCAACAAAAAAAATGATGCACTAAAACAATTTAATATACCTGTCTTGTTGTCCATTTATTGTACTGGGTTATACCAGATTTTATCCTAGATCGTTTTATTTGAGATGGATGGAGGACATACACCAAGCACTCCTACTCCATGACGTATGCTTGTGCATGGACTATGATACACTTTAGCATACTGAAGTAGTCCTAAGGGATGTTTGGTAGAGCTTCAACTTCAAGCTTCAGTTGGAGCTATAGTTTGGAGCTGGTGAAAGATAACTCCAACTAGAAAGTTGATTTTTCTGAAATGCTTCATCCAGATGCTTCATCCAGATCTGTTTGGAGCTGGAGCATTTGACAATGCTCTAGCTC
This sequence comes from Oryza australiensis, assembly GCA_019925245.2. NCBI lineage: Eukaryota > Viridiplantae > Streptophyta > Magnoliopsida > Poales > Poaceae > Oryza > Oryza australiensis. The sequence continues at coordinate 20,073,204 of JAIFGZ020000222.1, read as the reverse complement.
CACTCCACTAGGATCGAGGATCTAAAACGCTGCCAAACATTCTTTCCCCCAAAATACTTAAAACTTTACACTGCAGAGTCATCGGTTCACAAACGTCTTGTCAGCCGAAACACGTAGCCCAACACTCGAATGTAAACATGCCGAGGCCGTAAACCAATCCAGATTTCACGGCCCAACTCCCTCGGCCGGATCAGCTGCGCCCGCCACGCGATGACGGCCCAGGGCGAACGACGCGGCGCACGAATTTTTGGCATTTTTATTTTTTTTTAGATTTACAAAAATAACTTCCGACTTTCGAAAAATACAAAACTAATCTCCTCCCGTCCTCTGGGAGGGCGTGAAGGGAAAAAACGCCCTCCCAGAGGGCGGAAATATCCGACGTGGCGGACGGCCGTGGGGGGCGTGCCGCGCGCGTGGCATATTTGCGGCGGCCCCCTTCCCGTCCTTGGGAAGGGCGTTTTCACCGTGCACGGGGCCGCCGCAAAAGGCCGCCCGCCCGCATTTTTGCGGCGGCCCCCCCCGCCTTGGCAAGGCGTTTTTCGTGCACGGGCCGCTGCAAAAAGGCTCTGGCCGCCCGGCAATTTTGCAGGCGGCCCCTTCCCGTCCTTACCAAGGGCGTTTTTCACCGTGCTTACGGGGGCCCGTTCCCGCCCTTCCGAGGGCGTTTTATGCCCAAACCCTAATTGCCCCGATCGACATCGACCCACTCTCTCGTGTTGTTTGAGATGTAAAATGTTATCGTTGTATTTTGTGCTAATATAATAAATCCATTGGATTTGTGGTATTGTTGCAAATATAACCGTCTTGGTGATTTGTCGTATTGTTTGAAATGTAAATGTTATCGTCGTAATGATGCAAATGTAAATATTGTTGCAAGTGTAAATGTTCGAGGTATCGTATATATGTTGTTTGCATTACCGTGAACATATTGTTTTAACCAAGTTAACTTAGTTGCAATGGTTAAGCTGTTGTTTGTCACGGTGTTACATAACCCATTAGGTACGGATGATGCAATACAACTAACTCATCCCCCACGAGTCAAGGCTCGGCTACCTACGGAACCGTTCAAGGACGATAAGCTTGTCATCAATTTTCTCTTTCCTTCTCGGCGTTGTACTCCTTTTGAGTTTCACATTCAGTTACTTTTAGGCCGTTATATTGGGAAATGACATTGTCGATCCACCTAGTGAATCCACACCTTCTTTGAATGCCCCGGTAAAAAACACATGTAATCGGTTAGAGAGCCACTAGAGCGAAGACGTTTGCATAATTGATAAAATGAAAGACGTACAACGAAGTCGTTGTCTAAGTTGGGGCAAATGAAATATCTCCGACCATATGTTCGTGGTTCAAATGAGGTAGCCATCTTGCAACGATCCCTACAACCGCACATAGGACGCTCCGACCATTTAGGGAAACCCAGTGGGTTGTTCCTCCAAGCTAAGCTTGCGATTTCGACGCGACGTTCATACTCCATCCAAGCCTGAATGAATTGTTCGGTTGACTCGGGTTGTGTTACCGTCGACCGATCGAAGCAGGTTTAACCGTATCGATCCAATCTTTGTATGGACACCGACGTACATCCTCCTGGTTGCACATTTTTATGGTCGGAGTTAAAAAATGGAACAAGCGAAAAGGTTAAAGAAAGAAAAATTATACTCACGACAAAATCGTCATCCGCAATCTCGGGACACACGAAGCATCTTTGTCCTCTAGTTGCTTGTCTTATGGATCTTACCACTGGCAACGTAGACCACAGTGGCATTCGGGCGTTCCCGCCATGTGGGTAGTGCCTGCGATCCATAGGCCAGTCCAAAGCTTCGCGCGAACTCGACGTTGGTACTCGGCCTTCCGTTGAAGGTAGTCGACCTTGTTTCGCTAAGTGGGTAGTAACGTGTTCCGTCGGTTCGTGGGTTCTCCGTATCTATCCACTCAACGAAGTTGCACACCCGACGATATGCCTGCATGAGGTGTTAACACGATGTACAATCAAGTTAGCGTTTTCTGCGTGAAGATTTTGTAGATGAAAGCAGTGCAGTTAAGCCATACCTGATCAATGTTGGCGCATTGGAAAAATCGTCTCCCCGGTTTCGGCGAGGAGGGACGACGTAAGTATGCGACCATCTCCACAATGGCATAACGGATGGTCACACCATGGTGGAATAAAACCGCTCAAAGGATGGAGTCGTCGGTGGAGACGCTCAAGGAATGGATGATATGAAGATCTCATTGCAGGAGTAAATGTAGAAAAGAGAATGCAGATTTGAAGAGCTCGTATTCGGATCTTGGCAATATATAGTGCGGGGAGGTGAAGGTTCACATCTATGTATCGTTTATGTCCGTCACGGGGCAACGGCTGATCGAGACGTATCGTGTAGGATTGTCACGGGGCAAAAGTTGATAGCGACGTATCTTGCGGGACTATCACGGGGCAAAAGTTGATAGCGACGTATCGTGCGGGACTATCACGGGCAAAAGCGATAGCGATGTCTCGTGCGAGTCTAATCGGCCGAAAGTTTTTTGTCGTTACTAAGAGTATTATGCAGCGAACGATACGGAAGGATCTCGTGACATGTGAGTGCGACGAACAGACATAGATATATACAAACATCAAACACAAAATAAATATTTACAATTTGTACAAACTGGTGCACACAGCAGCTACTGACGAGGCCTCTTACCCCTATCCCTCCTAGGCTGTGCTCTGACGTGCCCCTGAGAGTACGTCAGCCTGTCTGGGGGCACGCCACGACTAGCACGGACATCCGGCGCGGGCGTCTCCTGTGGCGGGTCCTGGCTCTGTGGTAGAGGTGCTCCACCGAGCTGAGAGGAGGCGAGTACGTCTCGATCTGGGTCCTCCAGTCGTCGAAGTCGTCGCCGTGCGACCCCCTCGTCGCCTCCCCGGACCCGCCCGCTGCGTCGACGAAGTCCCCGACCGGAAAATCCCCGCCGAGTAGAATCCTCCTGTATGTAAGCAATGTGAAGCATCAGTGACTTAAACTAACACGTGTGAACTAATCATCGGACGACGCTTGCTCACCTCCCGTGAGTGAGGGACGAGGAACGGAGGATCCGCTCGCTCCAGCAAAGCTCGCGTCTTGGGCCGAGTAGCGAAAGGCCGAGGGATCGACGATCCACTCGCGCGCCTGCCGTATCCCCGGTCGGTAGCGTCGGACCTAGGCGACATTCGGTTTGTTAGATCACGTTGTAGGGTTGACACAATGAAAATAAGTGGAACTAACTGTGGAAGCACCGGCCGTGTGGTGACCATCCGGATCTTGGACCGCGTGGACGAGGACTGTAACACCTGTGAAGGAACCGCGTCGACGCGAACGACACGAGAAGATCCGCAAGATCGAACGTGCCGTCGTCTGCATCCGCTGGAAGGTCATCCTCTGTTCCACCTCGTTCGGTGAATGCTGCGTCCGGCCTCGGCATCACGAGTCGATTTCGGCATTCAATGCCCGTGCGGCGTCGGCCTACAAAAATCAAAACAAGTTAGGTTTTTCGCTCCAATAAAAAAACATAATGACGTACAAAGGCTTTAATGCCGAGAAATCATGACGTACCCCAACGAAGTAGTCCCGGTCTCGGTGCACGGGTAGGTGTCCGTGACGCTCCGGTGTTGCTCGCTGCGTGGCCGGTGTGAAGGTAACTCGCGGACGCGTCCGCGTAGGTACGACCGAAGGTAGGCGGTGTAGTTCTCCTAGGAGTGGGCGTAGATCTCGCCGATCACCTCCTCGGTGGCTATCGGCCTCCGCCACGTATTGCTGCATACGTGGTTCCCGGAGGAGCCTCCTGCTGTCCCCGTCGAGACAACTGCGTACACAGCAAAGGTCGACTATAGTTCCATTTAATTTGACACAATAGTAGTACATTTGAAATAGAAATACTCACTGGTGGTCTGGTGGGGAACGGCAACCGGACGCTCTCACGGGAATCCCGGCGCGATCCGACGCCTCATCACTCGGCTGGCGGTGAGGCTCGACGATGATGTCGTACACCATCGGGATCAACGTCATCCAGTGGCCGAGTCGCGCGTGCACAACGTCGAGAGGCCTAGAGGCGCCCGAGCTGCGACCGCCTGCTGCGTGTACGGCTCCCAGACAACATCGTACGGCTGGAGACGGTCCAACTCGAACACGAAGTCCGGGTAGCTCCGTCTCACCTGAGCGTGGGCGTAACGACGCTGCGACAATAAAATAATCAAGTGGTTATAAGTTTTGTTCAACACAATTTAAATATTTGAAAGAAATATGACTTTGTACTTACGTTGCGTCGAAACTAGTACGAACCCATCGTAGGCCCGTCGGCCGGGTTCTCGCGGGCGCTACGTCGTACGGAGAGGTGTCGACGACCGGTCGGCCGATCGCGAACCGCTCCGCGCCCCACAGTGTAAGAGAGAAGGGGACGCTGTGAAGATCGCTCCGGATCTGTCTTCGTGCACGCGTCGCACAACCCACGGTAGGTGGCTGCGAGGACCGCCGAACCCCAACTCCACCGAGGCACGAAGCCTATCTCCGCGTCCGCTATCGACCGGGCGTAGTGGATCGGCCCTCTCTCGGTGTTCCCGACGTGTTGGTGAACATCACCCGCCGAACAACCAAAGAAGGTACGCCTCCAACGAGCGTCGCACGGAGTACTCGTCGGCGTCGGGGTGGAGCTTGTCGGCCTACAAAGGAGAAAACCATGTTAACAAACATCGATGTAATGAAAAATACCGAAGTCTTCAAGTTAACTTACCGTGAACCGCATAATCCAAGTCTTCGTAGGCCGGTGGTCGCGTAAGGGTAGATCGACCGAGCAGTGGGAGCCCCGGTAGCCTCATCACCTGAGCAAAGCGTGCGGTGATGTCCTCCTCCATCCACCAACACCGTCCACAGGCCGACGGCCTCTCGGCTAGTGGTAGCCCTAGCGGTAGGAGACGTCTGCCGGCGTCGAGCCATCTCCCCACAAGGAAGATGGAAGGTGTGCGTCTCGGATGCCACCGATCCACCAAAGCATATCGGGGACCGATCCGCATCCCACCGTCGGCTGGTCCTGCTCGTGCCGCACGCGCCTCAACAAGTCTGCAGAGCGATCGAGGCGGACTCACGTAACTCGCATATCATACACATAGTGTAATATTAGTATCGAGCATAGTATTCTTGCAATAAGTGATAAGAGTTTGATCGTACCGCGGACGTGTCGCGGATCGACACGCAACAACTCGCGCGACGGCCGTGGACGAAAGGTGGTCGGGAGCACCCCGCACCGCCGACAAGTACGACTGTGCGCCGTTCACCGTCTGTCGCAAAAGCGCGGTGTATCGTCCGCCATACCTGCATGAATACATGAAGCGACAATAAGCAATTTATAAGAAAAATCAAAACAACATGAATACATGACATAAATGGTCCATTATATCTCAACATAAAAAAGTTCACGTCTTAATTCAAACTAACAAACACAACATATAAGTATCACAACAACAATAAAACAGTTTACGTCTCACAATGATAAATATTACACGCACGACGATGGCAACAACATGACAAATAGTACAAATATCGATCACCACTAGATTGAAAAGGAGCAAACAAAATAATCAAGCCATTGCATCTCCAGTGGACGACGTAGTCGCTGCACGAGCACGTCTAGGACGTGGTCGCCTCGTTGTTGTTCCTTCTCCGGTTGGACGGCTACCATCGGAGGGCTGTCCGGAAAGTCCCGAACCTTCGACGGTTGAAGTTTCGAATTCTTCGGACATTTTTGTATGTATGTCCGCGCCGCTCATCGCATTTGCTGCAACGTAGGGTCCTTCCCCCGGCCTCGGACTCGTCCATGTCGTTTCTGATGCGTCTCGACTGACGACGTCCCTTTTTCATCCTTAACTTCGATGGATCTGGAATGTAGAACACTTGTGGCCGCAGTGTTGTGTACGATCCAGATATCCCAAAACCATATATCTCCTCCTTCCACGTATGAAAAATTGATTCTTTCCTGTAGTACGGTGACACATAAATATACGGAACTATGCCGCAGTCCCAGTGCGGCAAGGACGTGTGAGCAAGGCGGATGTCTAAGCTTCGGCTTCATACAGTGCGGCCTACAACCACCATTTGCATGAAGCACACATTCCTGCACAGCTTGAACACGGTTGATGCCTCGCCTTCTCCTGTCGACACACATGATCTCGTACCGAAGAACTTGGGTTCCTTGGGGATTACTCGTGCTTCATAGCCTTCGAATCTTGTCTTGCATATATTTCGTCACCACGTTGCCAAATACAATTTTGTTATCGACCATTAAAGGGGATATTTTCTTAAATCTATCCCTAAAATATGCCCGAGTGTCATGAAGGATAAATTCCACAATACCCACCAATGGAAGCCCCCTAACTCCTCGCATCACCCGGTTGTACACCTCGCCAGTTCGTTGTCATTATACCATATCGAGCTCCGTCAGTGTCATACAACAGAGACCACTTTTCTTTCGGTTCATTCTCTATCCAGTGGGAGAAATTACGTATTGATGGTGCAGACCTCCTTCTCATTGTTGGCGGGTCATTATGCAATGGACCAAGAGGTACAGCAGGCTCGTCAACTCGTGGCAAACGAGATTGCTCGTCGGTTTGCTTCGTTGTCGGCTCATCCAACCTTCTCCACATCTCATTGAATTTTTCTATTGATTTTGACCACATAGCCTCTTGAATAGATCCATCGGTGCTTGTTCTTGAATTGTTTGTAGAAATTGGCTCCCATATGACGCATGCACCACCTACTCCGAACATCATGCCACCTAGCCGGAAGTCCCTCTCCGGCCAACCATTCTAAGGTAGTCGATTGCCCTCGGCATTCCGGCATGACGATCATGTATGAGACAAACATTGGGCCTCATACGAACGACTTGGCATCGAACTCTCTCCAAGAACCAATACCACTTTCGTGTTCTCACTCTCGACAAATGCAAACGCCATAGGTAACACCTGGTTGTTCCCATCTGCTCCAATCGCCGTCGCATCCGACCTCCGTATTTGCCGCGAAAGGTTCCATCTATGCACGCACGGGCGACGGTGCACAAATGCGTTGATGCAAGCACCAATCGAGAAAAAGGCTCTTTGCAGCACGCTCTTGCTCGAATCGGTAGATGATGGAAATGTCCGAATGTCGTAGTAGGTATTGGGGTTTCTCGAGCAATGGTGGCTAATAGACGAGGTAAATTGTCATACGATGCTTCAAATGTGCCATACCTCATCTCCAATATCTTTTGTTTCGCCCTCCAAGCTTTCGCATAGCTAATAGTATACTTGAATTTGTTCTCAATGTGCTTAATAATGGAGCTGGTTCAAAATCCGTGTTTTTAACAACATGGTGTACATCTCACCGGCAACAAACGCCGAGGTGATGTTGCGGTGGTACTTATTTACCCCAGCAAGACATGTGTGCTCACCAACAATGCTCACTTTCCAATAGTCACTCCATTTCCCTTGTATGCATGAACGCGCCACGGACAATCATCCTTCATACACTTCACATCATACACATAGTTCGTAGACTTCACCACCCTAAACTCTCTATGCAAAGACACCGCCCAATGCTTCACTGCCTCTTTCATGTCTTCCTTATGAGCATACCTAGCACCCTGGATGACCTCGTTATCTTTGTATTCAAATGAAACATGCCGCCCTTCCGAGATAACAAGCCGAGAGAAATCAGCTTGTTCCCAATCGACGGGCATGACATCTTCTTCCTCGTCCGATGATTCATCGCCCTCCGCCTGCTCATTTTCAGAATCCTCCCTCTCCATTTCTTCAACAATTGCTTCGATTCTCTCCCCTCGTCCGCCACGCCAATCGCCTCCTCTAAGCTTGCTTCATTGCTTGGACCTTCGCCGTACTCTGTTTGCATTGTATTAATGCTATCGATTTCGTGCGGTGCCACAAAAATAACAAGGGGCCAGGACCTTTCAAGTGCCATGTCCACATAACGTCTCCACGACTCGGTGTTATCAATAGGCATAAGTTTCCAATAATATCCTTCATTTGCACGACTTACTACAACGGATAGAGACATTGTGTTCACTCTTGTATCCACTTTAAATCCACGTAGCAACCAACTATACACCGACTCAAATGTTTTCTCGCCGGCCTATCGATGCCCTTTGATTTCATCCTAAATTCGACAAATCTACACCTTCGGACCGTATCTAATGTTGCCTTCACCGTGAACTATCCGAAATATGATCTTACTTGCCATAGTGCCCGACAAACAAATTGAAACGAGTTTATTCCATACTACGAATATATTGCCTAGATGATTACGTGCCTAACTTAATTTCTTTAACAATATGTTCTCTCGGTCTACATCTTAAATTTTTCCCAAATCGATTTGTTCGTTCCATCTACCGCCAATCGTAACTCGTTCATTTCAGTTTGCCAAAATTTATAAACTAAATTCAATTAAATCGTAGTTTATTTCTAAACATATTTTGATCATCAACAAAATTATACGTACGATATTCTATAGTGCTTACCATCTACTCACATAATTTACACTTAGATCCAAACACATTCTACCTAAGTTCATCTATCTATTCTACCTATGTTAATGTCCACTAAATTATCCTTGTTGATCTATCTATTCTACCTATGTTACTTGTCGATTAAATTAACTAAATTGATCTAAATTAAACCATCTGTTTTACAAATTTATAAAAAATTATTCAATTCAAATATTACAAATTTATATTTTTCCTAATATTTCATTTACATACTAACTAACAAACAAAATAACGACGAGATATTGCATTTACCTCCAATGAAGTACGCAATCCAAAGGGGCTTCGCCGCTCCTCCTCTTCCTCTACCTCTCTCTCTCTGTTCTTTTCTGGATTTGGGAAGGTGTAAATGAGGTCGAAATGATTGAGAGTCGGCTTATATACGGCTCGGTAAAAACGCCCTTGCGGAGGGCGGGAAGGGCCGCCCAAAATTGACGGGGGCGCGCGGGCAATTTTGCGGCGGCCCCTGTAAGCCACGTGAAAAACGCCCTTGGTAAGGGCGGGAAGGGGCGCCTGCAAAATGCCAGGGAACCGGCCTTTTGCGCGGCCCCGTGCACGTGAAAAACGCCCTTGCAGGGTGGGAAGGGGCCGCCGCAAAATGCCGGTGGCGGCCTTTTGCGGCGGCTCCCGTGCACGGTGAAAAACGCCCTTCCCAAGGGCGGGAAGGGGCCGCCGCAAATATGCCACGCGCGCGACGCCCCACTACGCCGCCAGCGTCGGATATTTCGCCCTCGAGAGGCGTTTTTCCTTCACGCCTCCCGGAGGGCGGGAGGAGATTAGTTTTGTATTTTTCGAAAGTCGGAAGTTATTTTTTAAATCTTTAAAAAAATTAAAAATGCCAAAAATTCGGGGTTCGGAGAATAATACTCCGAACCCCTGGTTTCACGCGGACCGTCCGATCGAGAACGTGCGGTCAGAAAGTGACCACTGCGAGGGTGGATCGGTCATCGGGAGGTCACGCACGCACAGGTGGGGTTCGGCCTGGGTTCACGTGGGCCGTCAGATCGAGAACGTGCGCTCAAGAATCAAGCGAACAGATACGTGACGTCAACACGATATCGATCGAGTACGGAAACGCGATACCTGTACAGCTGTTCTTAGGAGTTGAATACTTGTATAACACGTAATGCCCTGATAAGTATCTCACCGTTGAGACGATAAACACAAGCACGTTGAGATGAGCCTTGCAAAAACACGTAGTTTCTGTCGAAGTTATAGGTGACTGACTGACTAACCATCTAACTCCAATCGGCAATCACTGTGGCCGTTGAGATAATAAAAACAAAATCAGCGAGCCCAGGTTTGCAAAACATACGCATAATTTCCGTGAAAGTCAAGTGACAGACTAAGAGCGTGTTCTATACCACCTCTTTCCATCTTGCACACTTTTTAAACGGTTAATGATGTGTTTTTTAAAAAACTATAGAAAAATTATTTTAAAAATCATATTAATTTATTTTTATAAGATAATACTTATTAGTCATACGCTAATCCGTTGTTCCATTTTATGTGTTATGAGGAAAGGTTTCTAACCTATATTAAGGGAAGAATCATCGGAGCACATGTGTAAGCAGACCTGACACCCCTCTACGAAAAAGTTGACAAATTGACATTTTCAAAAACTTATTTCAAAAGTCGACTATAGCAAAAACTTCAACATGAAATGGACGGGACCTCAACACCAGTACCGTTGGTGTTGACGTCCAATAGCTTTGTGCCAACCGCGTTGGCATTGAATCCCCTACCGACGTGGCGCGGAGACCAATCCCCGTGTTGACGTGGCACAAGGGTTCCCTACCTTAGCACCATACCTGTTAGCCCTGAGGTAGGGGACTTCATAATCCCTTCCTTTTCATGGCTAGCCATTTCTTCCTCATTTTTCCTTCAACAAAACTAGGGTTTCTGAGGAGTCTAAGCGGCTTGGAGATTATAAGCTCGTAACAAGCAAAAACCATAAAACATACTGTCAAAAATCAAAAATATTGCATGTGTGCTGTAACTATGGATACACCCTAGAGAAGCCAAGGCTAAAGGGAAACAAAAAAAAGTCGAAAAAGCCAGTGGAGGTAAATCCATTTCCTTTTTATGGTTTTTGTTTTTTATCCATGCAATTGTATTAGGAAACCTTAACATGTTGTTTATTGTGAAGATATGGAAGCCACCACCTTCTCTTAGTGACTTTGTGGAGTGAACTAACACGGAGATTCATTCAAGAGATACGAAGTATCTATGCACACTATAAACGTGCGTATGTGGAGAGCAAAAAGAAGAAAGAATGCAAGAAGAAGGAAAAATGCGCGGCTGACCGGGTGAGGAATATTGCTTGGGTCAAGCATGATAAGGAAGCCTGACCGGAGGCCACTATTAAGGGGAACTCTTGGTGCACCCAATAGGGCGTATTTAAATCCCTAAGCCATATATTAACGATTGTTTGAAACGTTTTGTGTTGAACCAAACAAGCACATTTCGAACCAATCTGACCTTTTGCTTTGCAATGTACCATGTTGATTTCTTTTTTTTATGTATGGGATATTGGTACATGTATTGTTTACGTTTTGAAGGTATGTTGAGTTTGTGTGTGTAGTAGGTATCGGCCTTAATTTGCATGTTTTGTGATCAACATTAGGCAAACTAAGAACCTATGACTATAATTGCATGTTTGCATGAGAGGTGATAGAGATTGGAAGAGTTCATAGAATTTAGGATATTAGAATCTTCAATAAAAAATAGGCTTCGTTTGGGATTATCACTGTGAAAAAAATCATGTAATTATACTTAGCCTCTAAAATCGACCCGGGAGTACTGAAATCAAAGTAGAAAAGCAGCGTTTCAAGATGTCTTTCTTTAGCTAGTTTGTGGCCTGCCTTATATACCGTACACCAACACGCAGGATTTTTGATATCTGATTTGATCAATATAGTACTTTTTCTAAACTCTCGAATGTAAACAAAAATTGGTCGGTGGAAGAAGGGCGGAGACTCTCGAACGAGGAAAAGGATCCCTTCGAAAGAATTAAACGAGGAACCATATAAGGTAAAAATCTCATGTACGGTTCGTAGAGGGACGAAAGGGTGACTCGAATCTTTTGCTGGCTCGGCGAGACTGTAGCTGAAGGGGAGTGTGGTCGTGCGTCACAGCTGAACATCCGAGGATTTATTTTATTTTTACATTTTTATTAAAATATTTTAAAAAAACTTTTTGTTTTGAAAATTTATAAATCTAGATTTCTCACGCCGTTATAGTGAACTTTTTAGAAAACACAGTCCTTCCAAAAAGACGTTAAAGAATATAAAGTCGGATGAAATCAAACTTTATATCAAAATTATAAAATTATAGAGCTCGAGAAGATCATAACTATTTAGTTAACATCTTTTTATTTAGGATTATTTAGATGTCCAAATATTCGTTAAAAAATTTAAAACCTATAATAATCTCAGATATATATTTCAAACAATATCGGATGAAGATAAGCTTTATATGAAAGCTTATAGATCTTGACGAGATATACAACTAAGTTTATTATTTTTTATTTAAAATTAATTAAAACCAGCGGAAAAGGTTTGAACAAATATAAAATTTATATTCAGACCCTTTAACATCTTTAACGTCTTTTGGAAGAGTGATTTTAAAAAATTAACTCCTAAAAGGCGTGAGGCGTATAGATTTGTAACAATATGCTGTCATTTTGTTTGATGCAGCACTGCAACTGAATCTACTATGAAGTGGTACAATCAAATGCTTTCTCCCATTTTTACTCAACTCAGTGCTCACCTGTCTTCTGGAGCTTCTATAGCTTAGGAGCAGAGATTCATTACTTCCATAGGTTGGAGGTTGGATGTCCCTGTCCTTGATCTCTTTTGGCCTTTAGTGCCCCGAATTAATCCCCTGTCCCTATGTGAGAAACCTAAATTAAACACGCATCCTCCTAAGCACAGTACGGAAGCTTTTCTTCCCCCCACAAAAAAAAGTGACCTCTAAAAGGCCGTACACCTTTCCTTCTCCAGATCCAAAGATGATATCGTCACAAATCATGACAGCATCTCGTGACCAATAGAGAGAAAAAGAATCTGGGTAGGTCTTGATCTCTTCTGATTATGTTAACGTAGATTATGTGATAATTAAACAAGCTATTGTTACTAGCATTGAAGACCTGGAAAATGAATTCCATATTCAGTTCCATATATGTTAATGCTGGATTAAGATGACAGCTAGTACCAAGCTAGAAGAATTAATTGCGATTCACCCTACCATTTTGCATGAGAAGTTGAGAAGTAATGCTTCTTAAGCCATGTTTGGAGAGATTCTGGCAACGACAGCTAGAACAGAACCTCTGGTTCCTCCGAACAATCTAGATTTTGAGCCTCAATAGCTACAAAAGTGCCAAAATTCCCGAAATGAACTAATAGACAGATGTTGGGTTACAGATTCTCACCGGTTATTTTCCAGAATCTCGCTAACTCCACCAAACAGACCTAATTAAGAATCTGTATGCATAATGTAGCAGTGCCCTTAAGCCCTTGGATGAACTTGAAATCATGGTATAATTCTAGGGCAAAGAAAGAAAGAAAAATGTTGTGATTCAAATAAATTACTGTAAAAAAAACCTGAAGAGTTCAAAATTCAAGCGATGCTTAACTCCCTCAGTCCCTTGTATCTGCTGAATAAACACTATCTAGCTACATGGCGTAATCAGCATGCAGGAACAATTCGTGTGCCTATAATTTACTTAATTGCAGTTTAATTAGCACCATCAGAAGCTAGTGATGCTTCTTAATTGAAGGCGATTAATCGTGCAAAGAGGAGCAGTACGGATGCGCTCATGAATGATGGCGGCATCACCGGCGCGCACTCGAATGGCGGCCGGACGCCGACGCCGACGACGATGAGATGGTCTTCTCGATGACGAAGAACCTCCTGAAGATCTTCATGAGCAGCACCCAGCTGGTGGTGCGGCGGTAGCCGCCGGCACCGGCCCTCGACGACGGCCGCAGCATCGGCGCGCACCCGACGTGCCCGCGCAGCGCCGCCGCCGGCTCCGACTCCGCGTCGGACGTCTCCGGCGACAGCTCCATCCCGGCCGCCGCCGCCGCGGCCCGCGCGTCCGCGCGAGGGCAGGAGCCCAAGCGCTGGTGCAGCGCCTGCTGCAGCTCCTCGTTGAAGTTCTCCCACAGGAGGTCCATCTTCTCCTCCTCGTCGCGCGCCGCGCCACCGCCACTGCCACCGCCGTCGCCGTCGTCGTCGTCGTCGCCGCGCGAGAGCTCTCTTGTTGCCTCCTCTGCTTTCTTCTCCTCCTCCTCCCCCTCCTCCCGCCGTCCGGCGTCCGACGTCGCTTCTCCACCTCCTCCTCCTCCTGCTTCATCGTCTTCTTGTTCTTTGCCTGCCATGGCGTCTCGGACGACGACGTCTTTGACGGCGCTCTCCACGGCGGCGGCGGCGGTCACCGGTACGTCAGGTGGCGCGGCGGCGACGGGGCAGGAGGAAGGGAACCAGAGCGGCGAGGCGGCGAAGTGAAGGCGGCGGCGGCGGTGGTGGTGGAGGTGTAGGCGGAGGGGCTCTGCTGCTGCGGCGGCGGCGGTGGTATCTGCCGCTGCTGTTGCTGACGCTGCTGCGGTTGTAGGGAAGGCGAAGTCGTCCATCTGTTAGCGCTGCGGTTGTGCGTAAAAAATCGGAAAAATGCTCAAACGCCACGCTGTTGCGACAGGGATATTAATCAATCTCTCTGGCTTGTATATGTGTGTGGCCCTTGCTCTTTAGGTGGCTAAAGCTTACAGTAAATAATTCTTTTTCATCGTTTCCAAATATAACAACTTATAATCTTTCAAATTTATTTTAAAATATAATAATTTTTCTATATATATTATCTTCTCAATCAATCATAATATTCTACCTCTCTATTATTTTTCTTTCTCAACCAATCATAATATTCTCTCATTTAATCTCATCAACTTTTTTCTACCATCATCAACTTTCTTAATACTATGTAACTCAAAACTTTTTATGTTTTCAAAAAAGTAGTAACAAGTACGGCAGTAGTTACTCTTGCTGAGTTTTTCATGCAAACTCTACTAGTGTTTTAAATTTTAGTTTCGCTTCAACTGTATTTTTTAAATACAGTACAAACGTGGACGCATGGCACTTACTCTATCACCCTTATTGCACATCATATTGACAAGCATCACTATATGTAAAAGATTGATGAAATTATTATAAAGACGTATAGCTGTCACCATTCCTATAAACACTTTTTCGAGATAGAATAGATTGATATGCTGAGACCGATGAAATTCGTATCAGTAGAACTTATCACCGCTCAAACAATATTTTTCTCTCACAAAGAAATCGCCTCGGTTTGTCTTATCGGTCGGCTTATAGACACACCAAACACGTCCAAATTTAACATAGATGTCCTGTTGCCAATATATGTAAAGTCTGGAATACTTGAACCCTAGCAGACAGGAACCAAGTTACACTCAATTCACATATACAATATCATATTGATATTGGTCACGGAAAAACTTAAAAACGTCAGACCCAATACTGATACATTATATAAAACAGTTTTATAAAAATACCCATGCATGACACTTAAATTCATTGTATTTTTTTTAAAAAAAATCGTCCTTGGTGTTTCGCTTTTAGGACTTCCTCTGCAACGAAGTATAATTCATATAAATTCTTTTTTAGAAGTACCGTCAGAGTTAAGCATAATTTAACACTACAATAAACTATTTAATCTTCGAGCGTGTTGGTACAAAACCTGGTAACTTCGAAAACGCTCCAAAGTACGGTAGAAAAGTTGCTGGTACGTACTAATTAACAGGTCGTCCTAATTACTACGTACGGTTAAAAATGTTGCTAGCTGGTACTAATAGTAATAGATGAGTCTTATTGCTCGCCATCGCCTAGTGTGTGTGTCAATGGCACAGTGGCATTGCAATGCAAAGAACCACATGCACGAGTCACAACCGAAGGCCGTACATACTATTTCCGTTTTAAAGTATAAAAAATTAATAGAAAATTTAATATTAAATAAGATATATTATAATATTACGAATCTAAATGTCTCGTTTAGCATTAGGCTTTTATATTTTAAGAAAAAGATATTATTCCTTTGTACATGCAAGCTAAGCTACCGTACGCAGCCATGCGGGCAATACGTAACAGACATACTCCTGTGTACGTATTCTCACCGTAAAAAAATGTAGCTACTTCTTGTTTCATACCAAACATATACTCCCAACGTTTCAATATATAAGGATTTACGGCAATTTTAAAACCAAACTAAGGAACAAGACAAACCATCTTGGTTGTCGTTACACAGAGACCACTCCTGATTGGGTTAATTGCTACTCTCTTCTCTTCTGTTCGTTTCAAAATATAGCACTAAAATACTCGATCGATTAGATATGGAAAAACATCAATGATATTGTAATATAATAGAGTCGTGGACTAATGATTTCACCCACCAAGATTTAAATCCTGGTGCTCATGAGTCACGAATATTCGCATATATAGGTGGGCTTTTTACATGATTTTAGTGAGCACTGATTTTTATCTCTTAAAACATGTATTAGGAGACGTATTTGTGAAGGTGTAAGTATGATGCTACGTGTGTAGTGATGTATGCGTGTTTTTCGTATAATCTAAAAAAACTCGATTATAATGATTTGTCATTCATAATATTAGGTTATGTCTAATCGAATAATATGTTCTAACTGAGTGAGTAGCTGCTGGTTATCGAGCTAATACCTGCTATAAAATGGGGTCCATTTGATAAAATAAGTATTATACTTGTAAAAAAACTCGGTTATATATGATTTGTCATTCTAATATTAGGTTATGTTAATATATTTCTATATTTTATAACTTGGTTATCGAGCTAATACCTGCTATAAAAGTGGGGTCCGTTTGATAAATTATTATACTTGTGGGGTTGGACTTTAAATTCCTAAAGTCCTTTTATTTTTGGACCGGGGGAGTAGCTACTTATCACACTAGCTACTCAGTTATGTTAAACAAACAACATAGATTCTTTTTATCTTCTCGGCCCAATCAATCATAATTATTTTTTATTTAATTTTACATCTCTTTTTATCCTCCGTGAAAAACTTGAGAAACATTTATATTTGGCAAATATTGATATATGACATATAAAGTTTGTGTAATTTACTGATATACATAGTAAAAACATGATATATCTAAAAACACCTTAAAAACTTGGTAATTGGGTGGGATATATTTTCTTCAATTAAAAAAGAGAATTTTAAAATAGACGAGAATGTTCTTAGGACCATAGACTTCTAACATGGCATAGTGAAAATTTGAAAATTATTCAACTCTAAACCTGTCATCACCCTAAGTATATTGCTAGGAATTAGGAATTAGGATGCATCATATTCCAGCGAACTTCACTCCAGCGCTATATTGTTAGAAGCTTTTGATCTACGAGCATTCTCGTTCTTTTTTAATAATATTTTTCTAACCTACCATGTGTTTTACGATGTGCATCATCTTATTCATAAACTTAGCAAATTGGGACGGTGAGGGAGTGGGCGGTGCGTTGGGCTGCCGCCGTCGCATCAGCCTGTGAGCTAGGCAGGCGCCCGCGCGGTGAACTTTGGCGTCGACGAGTGTTGCTGTGTTTGGGGGTGGGGGAAACATTGGCGTGGACGACTTAGTACGTACGTGTACGTTCCACCGTTTTGCCTCGCCACGCGCAGTCACGCACGCACGTCGGTTTGCTAGCTGCATGTGGGTACGGACTGGCGAAAGGTGGTGGCCGGTCGGCTTGGCTAGCCTGATTGGGCGTGTGGATGTGGTGGGGGCGTCCCCTTCCTTGGAAAGGAGAGGAGAATAGGAGATGCAGGACGTATTCGGCTGATTTGTAAGTCGACCGGTTGATTTGTAAGTCGGCTGATAAGACAAACCATGAGAGAAAAAAAATTGTTTGAACGGTTAATAAGTCTAGCTGATACGAATAAGCTAACAGGTCTGTAGAGACGGGGTCCCCGTGTGGCCGGCCGTGTGTATGATTCATTTTGGGTAGGGCCATGTATGTTGGGCTGTGCTTTACGGGTGCGTAATGGCGTGATGCTGGCTGGCTGGCTGGGGCACCCGCAGCTGTGGCTGTCGCCCGTCTAGGGATGGATCTTTTGTTCTTTTCTTGTTCATTCACAAAGCGAAGGGTCTACAGCCTGCAGCTGTGTAGTTAGTCTGCACGTACCCCTGCACGCTGGATGCAACCCTCAACGTACGGGGAAATCGTATATGCGTCACACCCTTCTCGATCGACTGCCTTTGTCTTCGCATGCTGACAGTTTAACGAACGGTTAAGACAGTCCGTTCATTAGTTCACATTTATCGTTTTCTGTGTACGCACTTATCAAATTATAAAAAAAAATAGTTTTAAAATCCATATTAATTTATTTTTGAATTTTTATCGTTAATACTTTAATTAATTATATGTTAATTTATTGTTTCATTTTAAGTGGAAAGGGAAGCGGTTTCGTGCCCTTAAAAAAAACACAGCCTCTTTCTTGGTCCTAACGGTGTCTTTTAAGTTTTATGTTTTTTTGTCGCTCTAGCTAATCGTCCGTTTCACGCCGACCGACCGAAACCTTTTCTCGTTTTCAAGAGCACCGAGAGATCGACAGGCGCGCGCCGTCCCCACCTCGCAACCGCGCGCCCCGCGCGCGACGTGCCGAGCCGACGTGCCCCGATGCTTCTCTCCTGCCCGCGTCGCTTCTCCCCTATTCCATCCGATGACCGGTGTGAGGCGGTCACGTCATCGTCGGCCGCCTCAGCTACCAACGCAACCACGCGAAATCGAGTGGCACCCCGCCGAGCCGAGCACACGGGTGACGGGCGCGCCCACCTCGGGCTTGGCTTTGCAGACGATGGATCCCGCTGCGTGCACGCGTGCTCCGAGCCAAGCCGGCTGGGCCGCTTATCTCGCGTAGCACCCGGGCCGGGAAAATTCACGGTGGAATTCTTTTATTTTTACATTTTTTATTAAAATATTTAAAAAATAATTTTTCGTTTAGTTTAAGGTTTGCGATTTGCGGACTACACACTCTGTTTCAAAAGAAAGCTACAAATCTGGACATAACTTTATGTCCAGATTCGTAATCAAGAAAGATTCGTAATCAAGAATTGGTTTGGTTATGTCTATATTTGTAACCAGGAATTGGTTTAGTTTATTTAAACATGAAGGAAGTATCTTTCAAGAAAGGTAAACCAGCAAGTTGCACTGGAGCTGAAGTGCTGGGCAACTAGAAAATCTCACAATGAAGGATCTGACAATCATGTACCGTTGCCAGTTCAATTAGCACAGGGAGGAACAGAACAGTTGTACAATCTACAAACCTAACCTGAATAAATCTCCCAATTGAAGTCAACCAACAGCTAGAGGCTAGAGCAGACAACCCACAAGAAATTATTTCAAACACAGAGACAAGAATGGTTGCAGCTGGCCCTACATTCACCAACTATCTCAGAGCAATGTAGTGCATCCAGATTATATATGCAGTGGATACCATTATAAGTCACCAAACAAATAATACAGCAATGATCATTTGAACATAGGGAAACTCCCTAGGTGAGGGCAGACTACAGTTATGCAATAGAAGATATTAACACAAACGCAATCTGATTTGAGTACTTAACTACTCCTATTTTCCAGTTGCTACGTAATTTCTGAGGCCCTGTTTGTATAACTGATGAGTTGAATATGAACATGGGAGGATTTACCCCCATTTTCTGTGAAATCCCTTCATTCCCAATAGGAATTATCCCGCCACATTCTTTGAAACAAATTGACCCAAGCAATATAAATAACAGAACCACCATCAATCAATGCATTTCAGATGGATAAGGTCCTATTTTAGAACAATATACAGCACTGACAACGTATGACAAGGTCCAGAACTCCAGACAGTAAAGAGTTTGACATGATCATTTTGATATCTGGGAAAACCTCATAATTTGCTAGATACAGCGAGGTACTTGGTATGGCGGGCCTGCGCTATCAATTTGCCTGTCTTTTTCTTCCTGAAATCGACAGAGACAACACCGATTGATTTTCCAGCACGCAACAGCTTTCCCTCAACCTCTATTTCTTCCTGGAAAATTTACCAAAATAAAAGTAGTTAATGGCATGTCAAACAACTTCTTGAATCAACATAGCAGCGGAAAGAGAAGAGAATTTGAAAATTAAAAACGCCTTGTCATAAGAATCAGAAGAAATTAGCCAAAGCTACAGTCAATCAACCTGTAACAAGCTATGTAGATTCTTCACAAAATAATGGACAAGTAGCAACAATTGGTGGTTAGTTCTTATATTTGACCAGGCATTTTACCAGCAACACAGCTAGTCATATTCTAATATCCTATACTGGTACCAGGAACGATGTTTTAGCCAGCAAGTTTCGATCTCAACTTACCCTTGAGCCTCAACAAAGGAAAAAAAAATCACAAATGGAATGCAGGCGCATTCACTTCAAGTCCTGAACCATCCTTTTTGCCTATAGAGACTACACACCTATTGTCCTACAGTAGAAAATTGACCTAAAGGTGAAAGGTAAGAAGTAATGCCCCTTTTTACCTAAACAATTGGGCTGTCATTCCCCCGTGTTCACCAACGTTAACCCATTAGAATACTACCTTCCACCTTTCTAGAAGAATACAAATATGCAATTGCAAAAAAAAAAAACTTTAGGGAGTTTTTTTAGTCTGCTGAATATTCACTTATTCCAAAGAAGAAATAACATACTTGCACATCATCTCATTTCCCAAGACAGTCCTAGAATTTCTTATGTCCATTTATGGAAGATATTGAAGCAGGCATGTGCAGTGCATGTGCACTATTCTTGAGCACATAAGGCTCAACAAAAGGTCATTACTCTTCATGAAACTATTTGCATCAAGTTATATACTTCCTCATACAATAATAGCATCACTTAAGCATATCAAACAGTGAAAAATGGGCCTATTGGTGGAGGAAATGAAGCGATTAGAAGTACACTGTTTAGATATGCTATCAGAATATCAAACCAAAGCACTGTCACTCAATGATTAATATGAAAATAATGCAGGAAAAATGCATTCAAATTCATTACAGGAAGTATTACAAGTGCAGAAGAGGCATCCAAGATGGGCAAATCACTAAGAGAACTGCATTCAGATCACCATAAGAGCACCACAAATCACAATATGCGTCCTAACTAATAACTAGATTAAAGACACTGATTTTAGATTGATATGACCACACTTATGGAAAACAACTCCAACATGATGATCACCAATGGCACAATTAGAGCCTCTATTTATTATGAATATGTTTAATCTTTCATGAGGAAGCACTGAAAATGCTCTGATGAATGATGTGCCACACCCTAACAACGGCAAAGTACTTGCGCTATAAAAAGTTGCACGCGCCCTAAAAAAAGCATGAGCCCACACACAAAATCTTTGATTTAGGCAGAATCTTAATTTATGTCATGGAGCCAGAAAACTAGGAAAATTAAACAACCTCCATCAAGTTCAAAGTAATTGTTACCCCGGTTCATCCCTAGTTCCTTCTTTGAGCAACTTCCCTCCCTCCCTCCCTCCCTCCCTCTGGGGTACTCAGTGACAGATTCAGCTAGACACAAAGCTGTCCTTAACAACAAGCTGTAGCACTCGTACCAAACCATCCACAACAACCACCTCATGCCCTCATTTGGCATCCACCTGCAAAGCATCCCAGCATCGTGACAGAACTTGATCAAGGATCACTAATAGAAACAAGAATGCTAGACACCTGCAATAGTTTTAACCAACCGCATTGGTATTATTATTGGGTACCACTCCTCCTTCCTTGCCAAATGTGACTGCCAAACGTGATCCCACTCGGAGAGAAGCCTCACAACTACTTGCCTAATCCCATTGTTTTTTCAGGCTCTCAGCAATTCGACAAGGCCAAAGTTTGCCAAACGCGCACAAAATTTCGACAGAACCGCGGCGTCGACGGCACAATTTTTTTCACCTACTTAGCCCCAAATTAGTTGATTGCACAGCCAAACATGACCGAAAGTTTGTAAGTGGAAATTGGCAAGAGAATCCTTGCACTCACCCCGATGCTGGCCACGTCGACGTAGGAGAGGTTGAGCTCGAGCGAGACCCCGCTCGTCCCGACCCCGCTGCAGAAGAACACGCCCGACCCCAGCTGGTCGGCGAGCGTCGCCGTGACGCCGCTGAGGAGGTACCCGGCCGGGCTCTGCAAACCACCAGCCACCACGCGTCCGCGCCGTCACCATCTCAGACCGAAGCTTAGGGTTTGGGACAGGGAGAGGGCTGTGGGCTTACGGCGATGCGCGGGGTGACGACGAAGGAGCAGAGGAGGCGGCCGTGCTCGGCCGCGTCGATGCGGACGCCGGTGAGGACGAAGGCGTCGTAGCGCAGGCTCGCGGAGGCGGGGCCGGCGATCTCCTTGGACAAGGCGGTGGGCTCGAGGGTCCTCCGCACCGCTTCGGGGTCCATCTCGGCAGCGGCGGCGGCGACACTCCGGCCGGCCGGCGACGAGGTCGCGAGCCCGGATCCGACAAGGGGACGGTTGGGTTGGTAACTCCACTAGCTAACCGGCACGCGACTTCCCTTCCCCCCAACGATGAGGTTTCAGTGGAGACACCCTGTTCCGTTTACCCGTTTCGAGAGGATTACCGGTTTACCGCATCCGCAGCAGCTCCAAAGAAACTCTTTCAACGAACTCTTCATATTTTCATATTTTTTTAAATGTTAGAATAAAGATTAATTATCTTTCAACAGTTTTTTATTCATTTTTTATTTTGGAATTTTTGCTAACAAAAATAAAAGACATCGCAGAGTGCGCATAAAATGATTTTTACACAAATGACTTAGAAAAACTTTTAAAGATGTATCACCGAGAAAACTAAATACTACTAAATTCATTTATTCATCTACACTCATTCCAGTGTAAATTTAAACGTAGATAATAAATTTTAAATTTTTAATTAATTTTTTTAAAAAGAATTGAGAGTGTTCATATTTCTGATTGTGCACTGGATCTCGATTATGACAATTTTCATCAAATTTTAATTAAATTTCGATCAAATTTACTGTTTTAAACTTAAATTCTCGAAACATTTAAAATTTTACTCGGAATATGTTTTCAGTAGCCGGAATCGAGTTTGTGACTTTGTGAGGCTGATAGTGAGGCCACGAAATTAGCTGACCAGTGGGTCCATCCAGGCAAGTGACAGGATGCGGTCATCATCTGAACTGTCTATTCTGATCCAATGGCTTTGTGTGAGACTGAAGCTACAATTGCACTGCTTTTAAGTACAGATCAATCAACCTTAATTTCCTTTCCCTTCAAGTCTTAGGGCCCATCTGGCTATGAGAATCAATTCCGTTTCTCCGGTTTCTTCGAGAATCTGTACCAAACGGTTAAAAACGAGAAACGTTTTTTGAAGAATCAGCAGAAACGTTTCTTGTTTTTAAACTAGAAATGAGAAACACCCTTTAGATAGTTTTGTTGGTTTCTGGAAGAAACGTTTCTCCGAGAATCACCTGTGAATCACTAGAAACGTTTCTGCCCGTTTCTTCTGTTTCTCCGAGAATCCGGAGCTGTACCAAACGGCCCCGGCCCTTAGTAGCGTCAGAAAACGTTTCTAATGAAACGAACACCCCATGTTCAACGGAACAAAAAACGAACTGTATTGAGATTATTCAAGTTTAGACAGCAAATTTCCAACAAACTGAATATTGTTCATAAATTTTCAACAAAATGGCTAGTATTCCTGTAAGCGCATGGTGACAAGACTGACCAAACTCAAACTTGGTTGGGTCATGGGTCATGGGTCATATTTAATCCGCTCTGAATTTGTATGAACAACTGCACTGCATACTCATTCTCAGAATCTCAGTAGTCTGTTGTAGGATAGAGATCACATTCATTCTCTGTAGTATGCAGTGTAGAGATCATCAGTGTCCTTCATAACACAGGTGCTTCTGAGCATTAAATTTTGCAAAGCAAGATACAGGGCAAAATACAAGGAACGCTGGAAAAGAAATTAAAGATGCGTACAGCACCTTGATCAGAGTTCATCTTTAACAGGCTCTGATGATGATGCTACTTCCTCTTCCACAGCATCAGTCTGGGTTTTCTCATCCACTGCAGCAGCTGCACCAGCTTTCGGTCCCCTCTTCTCGTTGATAAAACTGATGATCTCCTCAGCCGTCCTTGCACCGTCGTACGACAAAAGGTTCCCACTTGATGAATAGAAGTAGATAGTTGGATATCCCTCAACCGTGAAATCTGTCGGTATATCATTCGCAGTTCCATCCTGCAAAACCATAGACAAGGCATTGATTTCCATAACGCAAAAAGGTAAGAATAAACGATCCACAACAACAGCGAGGAATATAAAGTCAACTCAAAATGAACTACCATTTTTGCTATCACTATATCTTGGTCATCTTGCAATGAGACCGCGATTTCCTCCAGGATTGGGGCGAACTTGCGGCAATGACCACACCAAGGTGCATAGAACTCAAGCAAAACTGCAACAAAGTTGATGCCATGCAGTGTTGAAACACGCCATCAAATAGAACATAGCAAAATACCGAATGGAACTACTCAGAAAATGATACTGCTCGCAACCATTGAAATGAAAACATACCATTTTTGCCAGAGTTGAAAACAATGTCATCTATATTGTCGGCCACAACAACCTTAATAGGTTGGTCATTCACCTTAGGGATTGGCTCTGACTTAACATATGGTGTCAAGTTGCCATACTACATGGACAAAACACAGAATAAATACTAACATGCGTCAGAAATGTGTGGGCATGAAGTACCCTTAAACAAGTAATTGACCAGCACAGTAAAATAGAGTAAGACTCAACTATATACTGCTTAAGCCAGGGTATGATCTGATCAGGGTCCATTGTTGGATTGAGATATTTTCCAGTAGATGCTATCACAAAAAGGAGGGGCACATCACTTTCTCTGAGCCCAAAGTACTGAAAGGGTGCATGTGGAAGCTCGTAAGTGGTAGTTCTAAGTTCTAAGAATCCTTCACAAGAAAGATCTGAGTGGTACAAAAAGTAACCTGGAAGACACGATCAGCATCTGCAACATCACCAATTAAAAAACTTAAGTTATTAGCACTGAATTTCCTGGCCGCTTCATGAATCTGGCTCTTGAAGGACTCGATTCTGTCATCACTGAAGCTCACGAAAAGCATTGCCTGTCCAATCGTGTTTGAAAGAAAGTAGATTATTGCAGTTATGCAAGAACAACGCCATACCAATGTATCTAGAGGCGTTATACATGCTAGCCATAATGCTGATGCAGGTAAGGAAAATTAAATAACATAACTGAAATGTCCGTCGTTCCATACAGCATATATACAGATTATTTTATAAGAATTAGCATGTATAGTTGTCACTGTATTTTGATGGAACAAACAGAATGTAACAGCAGTTGTGTTTACTCACTTTGGCACTAGGAGTGCTATAATATCTTTCAAGAAACTTATGGTTGGTTGGATCAGCATCGTAGGTAACAACCATTGGAAAACCAGATACCTCGATAAACTTCTCAAGTGCGTCCTCACCAAAATCCTGATAAAGATGCAGGGTAGAGTGTTACACAGGTTGCTGCACACGCAAGAATTGATCAGCATTCAACTTGTCAGATGAAGTATACCTCCGAATCAACAAACAGCTCGTCAAACGGCTTAAAGAGACGGACAATGGGGCCTTTGACACTCTGATCACCACGTGGCAAAATGCTTGCATCAGACGTGTGGAAAAAATCATAATCTGCTCGCATTTTTTCTGCCACAGCCATGAAATTTTCATATTCTGTACCAGCAAACTCAGGGAAAACTCCCACCTACAACACAAATTTCAGACACATGCATCACATCCATCAATCTCCCGTAATCCCGTTGTTCTGAAGAACACATAAGCAAACTGAGTAACAATAAGCAAACTTTTTTTGCGAATACAATGGGCAAACTTACAAGGATCACCCCCTTGTCGCTGATGGAATGGGCCGCCTCTTCTACTGATTTGAGCTTGATGGATGCCGGGCCAACCTGCCTCTTAAGGTACTCCACAATGCCATCGGCCTCCCTTGGGCCACCGTAGCCACGCACATCACTCCCACCATTCTTCATGATCTTTATGGTCGGGTATGAATACACCCCATACTTATCCTTCAGCTCTTTGTTCCTCTCGTCGTATGCGTCCACCTTCGCGAGTACCACCAGTGGGTCGTTCTTCCTCAGAACGGAGGCTGCCTTCTCATACTGCATTGCATCATATCAATATATCACACAAATGGTACAAACTACAGATACATTCACCTCGATGTTTGCATCGTCCATGCTGCTGAAAGTATCAAAGTAGTCAGTTACCTCTGGAGCAAGTTGCTTGCAGTGGCCACACCTGCGGGGGCACGTAGTTACTGTTAGCCACTGTCCGGTCGATGAGAGTGATGCTGTGATACTGAGCTAGCTGCTCAAAGAAGTGAGTGAACTGTACCATGTCGCGTAGAACTCAACGACAATGAATGGGTGCTTGGCCACCACCTCCGAGAAGTTGCCCGCGTCCAGTGTCAGGACCGCCTCCTTCAGCTCCTCAGTGGCATCAACACCCACCACGGCAGGGCTGGAGGAGATCAGAACGGCGATAGCAAGGGCAAAAGAGAGCACCAGGTTGACAGCCATTGCTTAGTCTGTAACTAAATTTCCTAGGATCTCCAGTAGGAAGGGGAGGCCAACTTAACTCGAGCTAATATAACCATATAGATCAGGGGAGTTGAGTGATGCTGCACTAGCAGGGATCTCGAGGAAGTCAATGGGAGCTTCTTTGCTAATTTCTAGCTTCTCTTTGACTCCATGTTCCTGATCTTTGCTTATAGAAGACACTAATTAAGTATTTTTTTCTATCATCTTTCTTGTTTTCAGGTAGTAAACATCATGTGTAAACATGTACTATCCCTTGCTGTACAACCAACAATAGCTGAAAGCAGATGACTTTCTGTACAGAAATTTCAGTACCAGAGTTTGGCTGTCAGATTGCATGGTATATATTGCTTTGTCTGCAAGTAGCATTTCACCTTTATATAGTGAGTTCAAGGAAGCAACTCATGATCCATCATGGCATTGCCATTTTCAAGTTCCCAATACTTGTCAGAAGAATTTCAGTTTTAGAATCATAGTCGGGATCATAAATGTCTTTCATGCTTTACCCAAGCAAACTGTGGCACCCAGTAACAGAACCAATGACAATAGATATTTTCTGCTTGCACATTTTTTCCCCTCCGAATTCTACATGATCCATGATTTAAATTGCAAAATGTACTACATTCGAGCTCTAGTCACATGCTTCAGAGTAGAAGTTCATCAGGTCATCTGCAATTTCAGCATCTACACTCATCCTGCTCATCTGCATCTGAATGATTCTCAAGGTATCATGTATCTCATTCCTGCATGGATGGACATTATCTCTTGCGAGAAACACATTTACTTTCCTGCCTATCTCAATCCAACTACAGCCAGGTTGCTTGCTAACGCCCCTGTGCTTCATGGATCTCCTTACTCTAAAAACATCTGCCCATTTCCCAAGCTCAGCGTACATATTTGAGAGAAGAACATAGGGTCCAGAGTTATTAGGATCAAGCTCAAACAATTTCCCTGCGGCCCATTCTCCCATGTTAATGTTCTTATGCAGCCTGCAAGCACCTAACAGAGAAGCCCAGAGCACAGCATCGGGTTCCATTGGCATGCTCTCTATGAGCTCCTCAACTTCTTTCAGATGACCAGCACGACCAAGCAAATCAATCATGCAAGTGTAGTGATCTCGGGTTGGAATTATCCCATGATCCACAGTCATGGTCTGAAAGTATCTCCGACCCTCCTTGACCAATCCAGAATGGCCACAGGCTGATAAAACCCCAATCATGGTGACAGAGTCTGGGCGTTCGTTGTTGCAAAGCATTCTCTCAAAAAGATGAAGCGCATCTTTTGCATGGCCATTCTGTGCATAACCAACAATCATTGCATTCCATGATACATTATCTCTGGCTGCCATCCTCTCGAACACCTTTGCACCATCACTGATGGACCCTGTCTTCAGGTACATGTCCACAAGGGAGTTCCCAACAAATACATCAGATTCTGGTCCAAAGTCAAAGCGGAAGCCTTCTTTCAGGACATGCACATGAGCTTGCTGACCAAGCTGAAGGTTAGCAAGATTGGCACACGCGTTTAGAACATTTCCGTATGTGTAATGTGTTGGCCAAACTGACTCTCTTTTCAGCCTGACAAAGAGCCTAAGCGCTTCTTCTTCCTCACCATTCTGTGCATATGCTGCAATGAGCACATTCCAAGCAATGACATTCTTCTCCACCATCTGCAAGAACACCGCCTGAGCATCTCCCACATTGGCAGACTTTGCATACCCAGCTATCATTGATGTTTCTGAGACAACACTCCTGAAAGCCATGCGATCAAATACACGCCTCGCCTCCCACGTCCTCCTGCACTTGGCATACATGTCCACGAGAGCATTGTTCAACACCGTGTCCTCCCTAAACCTATCAGACTTCACCATGCAGGCATGGACCTGCCGTCCTTCTCTACCTGCAGCAAGGCCCGCACATGCGCTCATGACGCTTGCAAGTGTCACCTCATCAGGCACGAAACCATCTTTCATCATCCTGACAAAGAGCACGAGAGCCTCATCGACAGGGCCATTCTGCTCATAGCAAGTGATCAAGCTGTTCCAGGAAACAATATTCCGCTCCTGCATTGCATCGAACACCTTCTGTGCCTCCTCCGGCCGCTCACACTTGGCGTACATGTCCACAAGCGCGCTACCGATGTACACATCGCTCCCATGAGACGACTTGGTGACAAGGGCATGCACCTGCTCCCCGGTCCTCGAAGCCTTCTCCGAGGCGCAGGCGCTCAGCGCGCTGGCGAAGGAGTAGGCGTTGAGCACGAAGTCGTCGGCGTGCATGGCGGCCAGGAAGCGGAGCGCGTCGCCGCCGCGCCCGTGCTGCGCGAGCGCCGCGACGACCGCGTTGTAGGAGCACTGGTCGGGGTCCGGGATGTCGCCGAAGAGCGCGCGGGCGTCGTCGGCGTGGCCCAGGCGCGCGCACGCGGAGAGGAGCACGTTGTAGGAGAAGGTGTTGCGGTGGGGTATCCCGTCGAACACCCTGCGGGCGTCGCGGAGGCGGCCCAGCCGCGCGTACGCGGAGAGGAGGGTGTTGAGGAGGAAGGTCTCGCCGGTGAAGGGGGACCTCAGGGCGCGCGCGTGCGCGGCGCGGGCGGCCGGGAGGTCGGGCGCCGAGCGGATGAGGTCGGCGAGCGGCGCGGACGCGCGAAGGTGGGAGACGAGGTGGAGGCCGGTGTGATGCGGACGCGCCATGCCAGAAGAAGGCGATGGGCGCGTTGTTTGATAAGCGAAGCACTGCGCCACATCTTCAGTTTAAAAATTCATTCAAATTTCATGCCCATCACTTCAGGCTCAGATTTCAGGTTCAGCCTATCTTCTTCTTTTCATGTTGAAATTCTTCTGTTTCTGTTGGTGAGATCTGAGATGTATTCTTAGTAGAAAAAAGCCCAATTAACACCACCTCCCCCCCAAAAAAACATTTTCATTCGATCATCTAACCCCTAAACTATTTTTCTACTCATTTACCTCCTAATTAACTTTACTAATTATTTGTAACTCTCTTCTTTGTTTATCTTTGAGTCATATTTTAAAGCTGAATTTTGTAGAGCCATAGATAACATCATTATCAAAGTTCTAAAATAATTTCAAAATTTTTCATGACAATTTGCTTGAAATTTAAAACATCTATATCTAAATTAGTCTAAGTGCTTCCAACCTATGTAAATAGCAATTAAAAAATTTTAAAAAACATTGAGAGATAAGTTATAATGTATATATCAATCTGATCAAATTTCGTTGCAAAATACGACCTATATAAAGAGAAACGAAAAAAATTATTGTTAAAGAGCAAGATGAACCATTTTCAAAAGTTTTAGATGTAAAATGAGCCAAAAAAATTGTTGAAGGGGTTAAGTGCTCTAGCGAGTTCAGGGGAGTAATGGACTTCTTTTCTTGGTAGTATTTAGACAAGAAATCAATTACTTCCTTTCTTAGTCAGACTTTTTAAGTTTGACTAAATTTATGAAAAATATAGTAATACTTCTAACATAAAACAAACATATTATCAAAATATATTCAATGTTTTTAATGAAATATGTTGCTAAATTTTTCTTACCTAAAAAATTTGACTAGTAAAAAAGTAGCAACTTATAATATGAAAAATGGAGGTAATACTTCGTAGATTGTAGGTAGTAATAAAACTACTAGTGATGGAATGATGAACTGTCAGAGCAAAAGACAGGCACAGTACATGAAGTTGTCATCCTATTGCATCTTTCTTCTGCATTGCCAACCAGTTGTTGACTTGTTTCCACACAGAAAGTGGAATTATGTACAGTTAACACAAAGGCACCAGGAAGCACAGTGACATGCATATTAGAATACTACAGAAGCAAGGACTTCTTGCCAAGGAGTAGCGAAGCTCCGCTGTGCCTTGCCATTTGCTTGCTGATAGCTCTCTCATGGAATAAGTTTACAATGAGAAAGCAACACCCCAAAATTCCAGGTCGCCACACAATCCAATGACTGGCTGCAGATGATATGACGAATCGTGTGACATGAAGTCCGCAGTAGCCACGAGAACACAAGAATTTTACCAAATCATGTTCGAATTCAAGCATGGGAATGAGCTTGAGGTCTTCAACTCCTGGTACCCCACAAGGATTGGTTCAGCTCATCTAAGCAGAGTCCTGTCAACATGGACGCTATCAGCTTAAAGGAAGCTGAAAAATTCTTTTATGGGTTCATCCCTTGATTCAGCATGGCCTACTTTAGCCATCTATTTGTCAATTTGACCGAAATCAGAGGGCCAACTTTCAGTCTTACTAGTTTTCACCCTCCCAGCTCACTGCCATCGACTCATCGTTGTCATCATCACTGTATTTGTAGTCTGGAGCAATGTCAAATCGAACTGGTGTCAGGGGATTGCTGTCATTGATGCACTGGGCAGCCTTCTCCCCTAACTTTCTGTTCCCATATTCCCTACAGCAGTCAAAGATCCTTAGCCACATCGCAGTTGTTGGCTCGAATGGCATGTGCCCTATAAAATCCTCAAGCTCAACCATGTAGCCATGCTTGCCCAACAGCTCAATCATGCACTCGTAGTGCTCAATGCGAGGCATGATGTTATATTCATCAGTCATCTGGGTGAAATAACTCCGTCCCAACCTGACATGGCCTTCGCTAATACATGAAACCAATGCACCGAGGAAAGTGACAGAGTCTGGTCTAATCCCCTGCTTGCTCATTTGAAAGAACAATTCAAGCCCGTACTCACCTTTGCCATTATAAGCACATCCAAAGATCATTGAATTCCAGAGGATGACATCTTGCGATGGTCCTGCCTCAAAGACCTTGATGGAATAATCAAACAATCTACACTTGGAGTACATGTCAATAAGTGCACTTCGCAGTATATCATCGATCACATTACCGTTTCTGATCATGTACGCATGAATCTGCTTCCCATGATTAAGGAGAAATATGTTGGCACAGGCTGCCAGTGCTGAGCTGAATGTCGATTGGTTAGGTGTCGCCTCATATTGCATCTCGATGAGTGCATGTAGAGCTGCTTCACTCATGGAATGGCGTTCATAACCTGAGATAAGCAAGTTCCAGGAGTAACTGTCTCTTTCTGATCCCATCTCAAATAGAAGAAGCCGTTCAGCACTCCTTAAACATCCACATTTGGAATACATCCTCAAGAGAGCATTCTTCAGGAAAGGATAACTAATAAAACCACTCTTGAAACCGAAAGCGTGGATCTCCTCACCTTTCCCAAGATCAAGAAGCCCAGTACAAGCATTGAGCACACAACCCAGAGTAACAGCATCAAGCTCCTTCTTCTCCTGCCTCATCTGCTGGAACAATTGCAAAGCACCAGTCAGATCCATGGACCTGACATAACCAGTTAACATAGCATTCCAGGACACTAAATTGTGTTCTTCCATCCCTTGGAACACCCTCTTTGCATCAGTAATCCTCCCACAGGCAGCCAATCCTGACACAATTGAAGTGGACATTACGATATCCTTCATTGGTGCCAAGTTGAAGAGCCTCTGGGCTGCATCAATGGCACCACATTTCGCATACATATCCACAACTGAGCTCCTCACATGCACGTGCTGCTCATACCCATGTCGGAGCACAAAAGTATGTATGCGCCTTCCCTCTTCAAGCGCACCATTATCCCGGCAAGCAAGAACCGCATGTGAGACAGTATAAACAAGTGGCCTAACTCCTGCCCAGACCATCCGAAAGAACATGCCTATTGCCATATCCCCCATCCCAGCAAGAAGATAACGCCGGATAATGACATTCCAAGAGATGGCATTGGGTTTTGGGATGCCATCAAATGCCCTTCTTGCCTCTAGAAGGGCAAAGCACTTCCCATACACGTCAACCAGTGCCGTTCCAAGAATCACATTTGACTGGAAGTCCCTCTTGGCGATATGGGCATGAAGCTGCCGGGCACCACGGAGGCCCAGGTACTCGGCGCAACAGCCGAGAACCGACGCCAGAGTGACGTCCTTGGGGCGAACGCCACGGGAGTTCATGGCAGAGAAAAGGAAAATCACTTCGGTGGGGTCTTCTCCACGGGAGTAAGCCGAGATGATGGCGTTCCAAGAACCACCGTCCCGGTGCGGCATTGCGTCGAACAGCTCCCGCGCGTCGGTGAGGCTGCCGCAAGCGGCTAACGACTCGATGGCGCGGTTGAAGAGGAAGGTGGAGGTGGTGGTAAAGGAATGGGAGGCGGAGGTGGAGGGTGCAGAGGAGGATGCTAGGTGGGAGGCGATGCGGCGGGCGGCGGCGAGTGACCTGCGGGAGGTGGCTAGGCGGAGGAGGGAGGCGTAGACCGCGAAAGGGATCTGGGAGGAGGAATATGACGGGGAAGGGCGTCGAGGGCGGCGAAGAGACGGCCGGCGGC
Source organism: Oryza australiensis (assembly GCA_019925245.2). Lineage (NCBI taxonomy): Eukaryota > Viridiplantae > Streptophyta > Magnoliopsida > Poales > Poaceae > Oryza > Oryza australiensis. Next base: position 20,040,546 of record JAIFGZ020000222.1, on the reverse strand, counting down.
GACTAGGGCGGAGAGAGCGGACGCGGTTGAGCCGGCGGCCGCCATGGCGGCAGGAAGGGAGAGAGGGGGACGATGGGATGTCCAGTGTCCTTCAGGCGGGGTGAGTAGGTATTGGATAGCTGTATATTTTTACATGGGCCGAATTTGGGCCTTGATTTTTGAACTAAAATGAAATTCGAGCCCACGTTTTATTTTCTTCCATTTTTAGTTTCGCTGTTCCTGCAATGTCTTCAGGAAATATAGGGATAAGGGACCAGATACTGCCTCCAATCATCATTCACAAGCAGATTGCAAACATTTATTTCAGGGCACGTCGCTGGTTTGGTTTGGTTAAACCAGCTACCGCTTCATCCTATGTATAAAACCCCTTCAGTTTCTAAAAATAGCAACAAGCATTGATAGATTGGTCACTAGCGTATTTTTCTTAAAAATAGATGACTTATATTTTCAAAGTGGAGAGTAAATTCAGGTAGAGAAATTTTTCAAGTAAATACATACATTTTCTTTATTTTAATTAATCAATATATTACTCCTTCTGTTTTCGATTGATCATCATATTAAATGAGTGCGTCAAGACCAAGAAAAATCAATAACTCTTACGTACTAGATTTACTTTGTAACAAACTCGATGCATGCATGTATCATCTTCACTATTTCCTAGCTAATATATATTGGTTGTAAAAAGTTATGTGTATTGCATGGATTGCACCAATGTTCATTTACTTTCATACATAAATAACAAGTAGACTTAGGGAATAAATATACTTCCATTTATAAATAATCTCTGTCTCTCTCTCTTTATATATAGACAATTTTACTCCTCCGAGATCACTTAACCCCTAATTTTTTTCTCACTTTACCCTCTTAAATAGTTTAAGAATGATTCATTTTATGTCATAATGACATTTTGTTTTTTTCTTTTATACAAGTCCTATTTAAGCTAAAACTTGTATTTTAAGTTTAATTTTTTAATTCTTTTCATGACCATTTGCTTAAATTTTAAAACTTCAATGTTTAAATTAGTCTTAAAAAATTCCAACCATGTAAATTGTGATAAATAATTATAAAAAATATAGAGATGTAAGTTGTAATGCATATATTATCCTACCAAATTTTTAGTGTAAAATGTAACTTATATTGAGGGAAAAAGGAGAAATATTTTTAGGGGGTAAAGTGAATCAATTTTTAATAGTTTAGAAGATAAATTGAGCTAAAAGAAAAAGAATACTTTTGTGGGGTTAAGTGCTCCGACAATATAATTTGGAGGTATAAAATGAACTTTTTCTTCCCTCCACCATAGGGTTTTAGTGATCACTGCAGTGTTCTCCAGGATTTCACACCATCATTTACCATCCACATTGTTACAACTCAAACAAGCCGTAACAACGCCGACAACATTTTTGGCTCATCCAAACATCCACATTGTTAGCCCGATATATAGTTATGGCCCGAGTGCAGTTAATTAGTGCCTTAAACCTAGCTGTGGTAGTGTTGTTAATATGGTTTGTATTGGCAATGCATTGACGCATTGCGCTCTTCCAGCAGCGGTGGCGCCCTTATATAAATTCTTTCCCTAAACTCTAAATTATACTAAATATACTTTGGCCGGCTCGCCAGCATGACGAGAGAAAAAAAAAACAGCCACGTTGAACTAATATCTCCGGCCGTTTTTTCCACATGGAATTGCAGAGATTGTGACAGTTTAGAGTAAATAGACATTAGACAATGGACTAGGGCGAAGAAAAACCAACACTGAGACCTCTAAGCTAGGAGAGGAGTAGCCTACATCTATACAAATTAATTAACGTCATTGACAGTACTCGAGGAAATGGACGTCTGACATATCTTTTCGTTATTACTGTGCTAGCGATCGATCTTTCCAGGGTTGCTGTCGACACCGTCACGTTGAAGAAAAGGATAGCTCAGCCCCAGAAAAGATAGGCTTGGCCGACGACCCCGACGCAGTGATCGACGACGGCCGTTGCAGCAGAATGTGAGAAGCTAAATATGTATTCTTAATATAATATTTATTATATTATAATATTATAGAACATATAGTTATCAGAGATGCATCTTTTGCCCCATTGACACGGGAGCAAAGATATCACAAACAGCAACACCTTGGATAGCCTTAGCCTAATACTTCTTTCGAGATGAAGCTGTTTATCGTTTATTTACGTATATTCGATCATTAGTTTTATTAAAAATTTGTGTAAATGTGTAAGATATAAATCATGTTGAAAAGATTTATAGTGATAAAATAACTTATAATAAAAATAAATTATAATTTCACATTTTTTTTAAGTAAAACGAATGGTCGTGTTTAAAATTTTATTTGTAAGCTATTAAAAAAAACAGAGGTAGTACTGATAAGCAGTTCAACGGCGACAACATCATATGCATTAACATCAGGGAGTCAGGCCATGGTCGATCAGAAGAGCAGCGACCAGTGGAGTGTCCATTTCGTCAACACGAAGATCAGCGAACGAAGCAAATCGTAATTGGTAAACAGCATCAAGACTAATCGCTGCTGTCAATTGCGTCACACAAGGACAGGACAGGAAAGACCAGAAGAGCGAGCAATAATTGTGTGTGTGTGTGGGCGGCAAAACCAGAAAAAGGCGTGGTAATCTATCCATTTTGATGAGCCTCCGTAGGAGAGCAGGAGGCGAAAAGGAAGAAGCAGATGGACGAAAAGGAAGAGCCAATTGAACGGAGCCAATCTTGGTTTTGCCCTAGCTCGATCACCTCCACCACCAGCAGCCAACCATGATGGAATGGCAGTGCCACCAAGGTACCTGCCTGCACGTACGGCCATGAAAGGGATAACCCAAGCAACATAGGTGTGTTCAAAGATATCCTTGTATAAAAGAAGGCGATATATTTTTTTAGTGTGTTTCATTGGTGAATAAGGAATGATATGACGATCGAAGAGAGAATATTTTATGAAGATGTTGAATAAGCGTATCTGGCCAAAGTGGCTGATGAGAATATTCACCTTTGCTAATTTAATCATTAGTAATTGATTAGCAGTAATTAATATATTTTGTTGTTAATTAGTAATTAATTGGTCAAAATTATATTCACAAAGTTTCTGGGTTGATAGGATCCAGGAACATGCTACTTGAGAGAGGTTTTTACAAGGTAAAGATAAAAATGACTCGAGTTCCCGGGTCAGGAAAACTACTAGAGAAAGTCATAACTGCTTCCGGTTCGTAACCCTCGCAGTCCCGGTTGTCAAACCGGACTACGAATCCGGACTAGAGATGGGCTATCTTTAGTCCGGTTAAATAATCGGGCTAGAGATGCATCTTTAATCCCGATTGAAGCACCAACCGAGACTAAAGATTTTTTTTAAAATTTTTTTTAATTTGCCCTTTCTCCAGCCCACTGCCCTCAGATTCTTTTGTTTTTTCTTGTCAGAATCCTAAAATCATCACAGATACTGAAATCAAATATCACAAATTCACAAATAGCAATGAACAAACATATCCCAAATATTTTTTCATTTTTTTCTCCACATATCAAATACATCTTCAAAATCCACAAAAATCACAGATCAAATACTATCACATCACATATCCAAATCACATCACATATCATCAAACATAAAAAAATTAAGATATGGCCGCCACGGCCGCCCCAGCCGCCCGCTCGCCCGTCGCTCCCGCCCGCCGCTCGCGCGCGCGGGCGCGCCGACCCGGCCTCCCGCCCGCCCGCCGCCCGCACAGGCAGCCGCCAGCCGCCCCCACCCGCGCGGTCCGTCGCCCCGTCCCCCCCGCGCGGGCCGCGCAGCCATCTCCTCCTTGCTTGCCAAGGGAAGAGGAAGAGGGAGAGGAGAGAGGGAGAGAGCGAGGAGAGAGGAGAGAGATCTGAAAAATTTGCTAAGTGATGGATCGGTGGAGAAGACGATGCGTGCTTGGGATATATATAGCCCTAAATTTTTAGTCCGGTTGGTGTCACCAACCGGGCTAAAGATAATTTTCTGCTATTTTCAATTCATCTTTAGTCCGTTTGGTGGCACCAACCGGGACTAAAGACAATTTTCCGCGATTTTCTAATTCATCTTTAGTCTGGTTGGTGTCACCAACCGACTAAAGATAATTTCTCGCTATTTTTTCAAACTTATTTGGTCCCACCGGGTTAACAATTAAATAATTTGTAAATATGACCAAATTAAATTCATTAAATATATGTTTAAAATAATAATATTAAAATTTAATCAAATATAGATAATCCTAGATATTAATGTGCTCTTCTAGATAGTGTTCCTCTTTTGCCCTCTCTATTTTTCATATTCATTTGAAGTTGTTGTTTTTTGGAAAAAATCGACTTTTTTATTTTATTTTTTAAATATTTTTATGGACTTAGGAGTACACGAGAGGTAAACACAGAAAATTTGAACATAAACAAGCAAAAACGTGGACTGTGGAAAATTCGAAGACACGCTCATAATCGAAAAAAATTTTCGCTCGAAAAGGCAACCTTCTAAGGCTTTTTGGGCAAAATAAAATCACCGAACGTGGCAAAGCGGTGGACGAACGCATCCGAAGTTTTTTTGATCGATTTTCATATATGGAATGTCTCGATCGGAGTTCGTATGCGAAAGTTATGGCCGTTTTAAAACCGACTCCGAGTTAGAGGACAAAACGGGAACAATACGCGTAAAACTTGTTACACGCGCATAAACTAGACGTGACGGCCATGATTTGAATGTTCTTATCAATATATAATTATCCCTTCGATTTGTATATTTTCACCAAAATAATTTTACAAAAAAATTTATATATTGAGAATCATTAGTTAATAACAATATGATAATATATAATTACAATGTAATGATTAAATTAAATCTTTCTTCTATCTTCAATCACCCACCCCACACAACATCACACTTTTTAAAATTATAGATCCCCTCAAATTAATTTTAGATCATTTTAATAATGTAGAAAATTTGTATATTTTTATTAGGTTGAGTTAAAAAACACATTCACTTTTGTTCCTAGTTGGTGTTACAAACTGGGACTAAAGATTTAAATGATTTTAGTCCGGTTCGTAACACCAACCGGGATAAAATAAGATCTTTAGTCCCGGTTGGTGCTATAAATCGGGACTAAAGATGTTATCAGAGGTCGAACTGTCGAGCGCCGGCATCTTTAGTCCCGTTGGTAACACCAACCGGGACAAAAATAGCATCTTTAGTCTCGATTGGTGTTACCAATCTGGGACTAAAGATGCTCGACGCTTTGACAACCTCGACAATATTTGAACCGGGACTTCCTAGAAACCCGTAGACTTTTAAACCGGACTAGAAATATTTTTAGTCCCGGTACTATTCAAACCAGGACTATTATGAATTTTGGCACTTCAACCAAAAATGATTTCTCCAAGAATGAAACGTTGCCACCAAACCCATTTCCTGTGGCTATGGTCAAAATTAGTGTTGGTTAGGTAGTTTATTTTATTTTTAATTAGTTTAGATTTGACTATATTAATGATAATTAATATATTTTATTATTATTTAATATATTAGTTTAAATTGGATTACCATATACGTCGAAAAAAACAGAACCAATATATTCATACAAATATGCACGACCATATTCTATCCAATCTTAATTATGAACCAAACATATCTATATATGAGCTCTCAAAACCTGATCCAAAATACACCCATGGCACTGGCACATGCACTACGGGAGAACCCCTATTTGCCAAGTGCCGGGACAATCGGCGAAGGTTTTAAAAACACTCGACAAAGACTTCATCGAGTGTTGCACTCGGCATAGCTCACACGGTGAATTTTGGGTCGGCAAAGAGCTCTTTGCCGAGTGTTTTTCATCGGGCACTCGGCGAAAACTTCGCCGAGTGTCCCTTCGACACTCGGATAAAAAAAGGTACACGTTCGATTGGGTGGACGGTGACGAAAAATTTCGCCTAGTGCAAAAAAACTCTCGGCGAACGTTTTACTTTTGCTGAGTGCCAACAAAAAACACTCGGCGAAATTACCTTCTTTGTCGAGTGCAAAAAAGAAAATTCTCGGCGTAATCAACTTCTTTGCCGAGAGCCAAAAAACACTCGGCGAAGAGGAGAACTTCGCCGAGCGCTTTTCTCAATGCACTCGGCGAATTTTGGGCACTCGACAAAGAGGGTTCCCAGAACCCCCTGTTTGCCCTCTTTGCCGAGTGTTTTGGCCATTGCACTCGGCGTCTTTGCCGAGTGTTACACTCGACAAAGTGACAATTTTAACCCTATTTCATTTGTTCAGTGACATATTTCACAAATTTTTAAAATATACATCACATTCACAACCCCAATCATTCCACAATCTCATAAGCATCATTCCACATCCCCAATCACAACCCCAATCAGCACAACCACATCGACAACCACAATCACAACAACCTTAGCCACAATTCACAATCCACAAGACATAAATATAATCCACAATCGTTGTCACAGTCACAATCCATAAAACATAAACATAGTAGTTCACAGTAGGTAGTCCATAATTCACAATCGAAATTCACACGGTAGTTTGGACCATAATTACAATCGTTCGAAGAAAATTACCGAGGTGGAAACGGCGGCAAACTTCCGTGGTCATTATTGGGGTTATTCGATGCCGCCGACTGAGGCTGCACAAAAGAAAAAGAGAATAGTATAGGTTGTCAAGATAGTAACATTCGCAAAGAAAATTAAATGCGAGGTTGTCAAGTGACTCACCGGAGTGCCTACAACAGGCTGTTGAGGAGTGAATACCACAGGCTATGGCGGTACGATAGGAATACCCATGTTCTAACTGATTGTTTGCACGTAGTTGTACATCTCAGTCATCCTCATCTCAATCTCCCGCCGTTTCCTTCTCTCCTCTTCCAACTCGTCCTACATATTCCATCCCAATGTTACAAAGCGAAGCAAACAATCAGTAAATATCAATGAATTGAGCATAAAACTGAAAATTTCTCACCTGGAGTAGTTGCACTTCGGACTGTGAAGCGGTCGACCGTGTGCGTATGGCCGGGCTTTCGCTCGTGCTCCTTGCTCGAAGCTGGGACAGAGTGGGTGTATTGGCTGTGTCGAGGAGGTTGTCGCCAATCCAGTACCGTCCATGCTTCTTGCCTCCTCCCACCCTCACGACAACTTCTCCATCAATATCCTGGGTGATAGGATCGAAATCTTCCCCATGGAGCTCCCTTGCCATCGTGGTGTACTGACTGAGGCGGCTATGGACGGTCGCATTGGTGTATGCTGAGGGCCCGTCCTCTGGGTTGTAGTCGACATCGGACATCACCTTGCCCTTGTGGGCCAAAGCCCATGCCTTAAACTGGGAGATAGGCTGCCCATCTTGCGACGCCGATTGCGAATAAAACAATAGTATGATTAAGAACTATTAAGCCTTGGTCGTTGAAATGAAAAACAGCTAGTTGCATCCGGTTGAGGCTAATGCCGCTTTGGTGGTGTGATGCACTGGAATCATCAAACGCCGCTCCCGGCAAGCGAGTGCGTCTCCTGCCACTCGGCGGCCGCATGACTGTCCACCATGCGCTCCCAAGAATCGAGAAGCCGGCCGCACCACCAAACAGACGTCTACACGTCATCAAGTATAAGATATATACCTAGATCAAATCAAATGTACTTAATCGTTCAAAAATCTGATGTTATATTTACCAGCATGTATTGTTCCTTTGTGAGAGTCATGGTTCTTGCTTCAGTTTTGGTGACCTTCAGGTTGTTGTATGAAGCGTTGTATGCAATGATGGCTTGGATGCATGCCTCGTAATTCATGTTAGTCACGAGTTTGCGACAGGATTTGTCAGCCGCCGCAGCCGCTCTGGCCTCTTATCCTGTCTAGCATCTAAAAAAATCCTGCATAAACACATGATGTATTGAGCCATTGTTTCAATAATGTGCAATCAGTGTGATGTATTGAGGGACGTAGTTTGACAGAAGACTTACCCCCAACTCGGCCTTCACCCGCTCCGCCCTGTTGTTGAATATCCTTCCATCTCGATTAGGAAAATCGGGGACGGCGACGTAGTGGTCAAACGTGTAGGCAGGCTCCGACTTTTCGGCATACTGAACAAGGCCAGGAAAGTGTACTCTGCACAGAAGACCCAGGATGCCGTTGACATGGCGTTTGTGATCACCTCCTCGATCACATCCAACACCCGCCAAGTGAAAATAAAATGAATTATTAGTTTTAATTATGATTTTTAACAAATCAAATGAAAAAGTATTGACAACATCCAAGGTTATTTACCGAGTCCCTTTAGGCTGAATCAGCGGGCGTCTCTCGAAAGGTATCGGTCGCCGTGGGAGGGTCGAGGGACCTCGCAACCAAACAGTCGACAAACCCCCAACGAGCTGACTCCCAAATGAAGCGTAACCCCCGGCGAAGGCGAGCCCCCGCCTCTTGCTCCTCCTCGCTCCTCATCGAGGCAGAACCCCCACCCTCTCCTCCGCTTTGCTCCTCCTTCACCCGCTCCTCCTCGCTCCTTGTCACTACAGGAAGCTACAGGGGCGGGTATCCCCCCTCGACCCCTGTCAGCACAAACCTTACGTCGATTCCTGTCGCGACTCGTACCGGACCCCTCAGCTGCATCGGACCCTCGAATGGCATCGACCGCTCTCCTGAACACCGACGAGCACTTCCTCAAACCACCCACCATCTTTGTTCAATCACCTGCACTTAGAAAGAGTAAACCAATTAGCACGAATATACAAAAATACGAAGAGAGAGATGCAAAATAAATAGAACATAGATGCAAAATTAATAGAACATAGTTAGTACGATGCATACATGTATTAGAAATAGTCATCATGGTCGGGATTAGCTGGATCATAATTGTCATCATCACTATCAGCCATGTCGATATAATCATTAGGTTCCTCCTCGGAAGGAGGAATATTGTCGTCCCTCTCATTTCCTAAATGTAACAGCTGAAGTAATTCTAAGTCCTTCACATTATGAACCTCATCTCCAGCGTCCTCGTCAACAACCATTTCATTGCCTACATCCATCCCCATCGCTTCGGTTAAGTCTATCTCAAAACTTCCTTGTAGCCCATCTTCTTGAAAGAACTCTCGTCATATGTATTTGGGTCCATGTTGTAGTCTTCATTGTTTGGCACAGTAGTTTACCGTGTGGCGATACCTTGTGTAACATTCCAACCCCGAAGACGGTCGTCTCTGCTTGGCATGGATATGACAGATAATAAACTTGTGTCGCCTGTTGAGCAACGATATACACATCGTCTCCTGCTAGGACGGTTGACTGTCGAATTTCGACTAGCCCAAGATTAGGAGTCTGTCTCACTTGAGCAAGATCAAACCAATGACATTTCAATATGACAGATTAAGAGGTCTACAACCATGAAACTCGAGTTCATATATTTCTTCTATTCTTCCATAGTAATCAACCCATCGAGCCCTGGAGTAAAAACTCCAGTATTTGTGGTTCTTCGATTGGGTCGACTCTGCTCATGGCTTGTTGTGTGAAAGCGATATCTATTCACATCATAACCGGAAAATGACTTAACCCTATAGGAACAGCCACCAGAAACTTGTCTCAACTCGGCACTCATAGACGCATCGTTTTGGCCCTGCAAGTTAAAGCAGGTTGTAAAGTCAAACTTCTAAATTTCAAGCAAAAAGCTTAAGCATAAGTTTTGATAGTACCTTATTTTTGAACCAAGAAATGAAATCGGGCATTTCATTTTCCGCACCCTGCCTTAGAAGGTTTTTGGCTTCTTGCGGGGTAGGTTCCCTTGGTTGACGCCAGAATTGATGTTGAAATTCCCTGTACAAACGAGAACAAGGGGGTTGAACAATGAGAATAGTGACCAATTGGTAACAAATTTGTTGAGAACTTACCGCATGTATGGCTCCACTTCATCGAGGTTGGTCAACACGTATAGCATGATGTTGCGCCACTCATGATGATTCAATGTCTTGTTGGTCGCTTCACTCGTACTTCCAAGTTGCCCTTGGAAAAGACTGAGGTTCAATTCATCTTCGCCAGCATTGTAACAAGGGGGTAGATTATGCACACTAGGAAGGTTGTCAGCATAGTATTTTGATGTGAAATTTGAAACCTCCTCCAGAATGTATGCCTCTGCAATGGAAGCTTCAATCTTGCATTCATTTTTACATTTCGTTCTAATAACCTTCGACATCTTTCAATTACATAGCACCAACGACACTGCAAAGGCCCCCATTCGGCACTCATGCGGGAGGTGCAGAATCAAATCCTGCATCGGATTGAAGAAGCTGGGAGGAAAGATCTTATCTAACTTACATAGCAACACATGCGCCATTCTTTCCATTTCGTCAATCACAGTCGGAGATAACTCCTTAGCACACAGCTGGCGAAAGAAATTGCTCAACTCTGCAAGGACTAGCCAGACATGCTCAGGGACAGCCACAAACCATCACCGAGAGAAGCCGCTCAATCCATATGTGGTAGTCATGACTCTTGAGCCCGTTGATTCGCATGGTAGATAAGTTCACTCCCCTCTTCAAATTGGTTGCATACCCATTAGGGAACATCAACGTTTGGAACTATTCGAGTACTTCCCTCCTTTTGGCCCTCGTCAGAACAAAATCGGCCTTAGGCTTTCTCCATGACTTGCCGCCTCTGGGAGGTGTCATGTCTAGCTTTGGTCTATTGCATAACATAGTTTGATGCACTCGAGCCTTTACGTTGTCTTTGTCTTATCAGGAATGTCCATGATTGTACAAAAAAGTGCCTCGGCGATATTCTTTTCAGTGTGCATCACATCAATGTTATGTGGAAGAAGGAGATCTTGAAAATAGGGGAGCTTTCACAAGGCAGATTTCTGAGTCCAGGCATGTTGCTCACCATATCCCAGAAAATCACCGTCTTCTTCATTGATCTTAAGAGCTTCTAACTGAGCATGAACCTTGGCACCTGTCATCATCTGTGGTGCAGCCTCAGTAACTATTACATCTTTTGTGTAGTTCTTGATGTCTCGCCTGAATGGATGGTCAAGAGGGAGGAATTGTCGATGTTTGTCAAAAGAAGAATATTTACCACCCTTCACCAACAAGATGAACTTCAAAGCTGCCTTGCATACCAGACATGAAAACTTCTCGTAAACACACCATCCGCAGAATATCCCATACGCCGGTAAGTCATGCAGGGAGTTATGGTACCAAATATGCATTTTGAAGTTTATCTTTGTAGCTCGGTCATATGTCCATACCCCTTCCTCCCAAGTATGGACCAAATCATCAATCAAAGGCTCCATGTAAACACTCATATTCTTCCTCGGATGTCCAGGAATTATCAACGACAAGAATATATTCGGTCGTTGGGAGATGACGCCGGGGAGGAGATTGAGGGGGATAACGAACATGGGTCAACATGTGTATGGGGCAGCCACCATTTCATAAGGATTGAACCCATTCATTGCTAATGCAACCCATACATCACGAGCCTCTAGAGCTTTCCCAGGATGAATCACATCAAACCTTCTCCAAGCTTCACCATCGGATGAATGTACAAGCTTCTCAGGATTGTATCGACGTTCATGATTGTGCCATGTCATCTGTTTCACGGATTCCTCGGTCATGTAAAGCCGTTGGATCCTTGGTATGAACGGAAGGTACCATAAGATCTTCATGGGGATAGCGAGCTGCCTCTTGTGCCCATCACCAGAGTCTACCTCTACGAACCTAGAGGATCCACACTTTGCACAGTACTTTGCTTTCGCATGCTCTTTCCTAAATAGGATACATCCATTCGGACAAGCATGTATCTGCTCGTATGACATCTTAAGTGCACAAAGGAGTTTTTGTGCCTCATACATGCTCTTTGGCAGAAGGTGACCATTTGGAAGCAGGTTACCAACAACTGTCAACATAACATCAAAGGCCTCTCTACTCCAGCTAAACTGGGGCTTTACGGCCATTAGCCGTGCAATGACATCGAGTTGAGAAATCTTTGTATGCCCATGAAGGGGTCGCTGTGCCGCAGACAACATGTCGTAATACGCCTTTACGGTAGGCTCCGGCTCCTCCTCCCTACATCCTTCATCGAAGTGTGCTTCATCATAGTCATTTAACATGTCTCCTACCCCGACATCAGAATCAAACTCCTCGATGCGTTATCGGACGACCTCATCTCCCCACGGTAGGCTTCACCATGGAACGTCCACCGGGTATAATCAGTTGTAAAACCATTCTTGCAAAGGTGTTTGCCCATGATCTTTTTTGTTTGTCGCTTCATGTTACCACAATTGCTACAGGGACACCAAGTGGTACGCGCTCCTTTAACCTTGGCAAAGACAAGTTCCAAGAAAGCATCGGTCTTCTTGATCCATTCATCGGTCAACGAACCGTGACTTGAGCGGCCCGTATACATCCACTCACGGTCATCCATCCTCTATCATATCGAAGAAACATATAAATATTATTTGCATCTACCAAGCGCCTATACTGTCTAATAGGTAAAGATAGGTCCTAATCCCACCCAAGGATGTGTAGATGAGTTTAGTTCCCATGCTCTAGTACTCCGCTCCGAGACAGAATTTCGGCAACACCTCCCCGCTGTTCTCCAAATACACGTCCCGACGGGGAGATTGTGTATCCGGAGAACAACTGGGAGATACTGCCAAAATTCTGAGTCAGATCAGAATACTAGATCATGGAAACAAACTCATCTACATATCCTCAGGGTGTCAAAAAACGTGGACAATTCGAAACAAATACGGTTAAAGATATATAAGAAGACGCATATTTTCATCCTTTTTCGAACGGGGGACGCCTAAGGTTACGTTATACACAGCTATCCTTCCATGTTCAGGCAGCGGCACCTGCAAAATAGGGAAGCACGGCTCGATGGCCGGCACACAAGCGACGACATGGCTGCACGATGCGACTCCATTCATCATCTCAAAAAAAGGATTCGAATATTCACAATATTTCCTACTCAAAGCAAAGAAGATAGACATTTCCTACATAATATATTTTGCCATTGTTTTCTTACACAATATATTTTGCCATTTCCTACTCAAATCAATATTTCCTACACAATAGATTTTGCCATTATTTTCCTACACAATATATTTTGTTATTTCCTACTCAAATCAACATTTCCTACACAAATGAACATTTCCTACACAAATCAACATTTTCTACAAATTTTTCCATTGTTTTGTATGTATGAAAAAAAAAAGAGACGTTTACCTTGTGACGACGCCGGAAAGGTGCAAAGGGAGGGGAGTCGGTGGGGGAGTAGGGGTCGGCGTCGGCCGCGCGGCCGGGAGGAGGCGTCGGCGGGAGGAGGAGAGAGGGCGTCGGCCGCGGAGGGGCCTTGACATATAATATCATGATATCCAGACAATTTTTATGCTTTTCGACTTCGTTTGCTATTTTTATATTTTAAAATCATTCGATGAATAGGTTCCTAGTCATGTTCCATGAAGAAAAATTTTAAATTTAATCTCATTTTGAGGATAATGACTCAAACGGGTCTAAATAACATCAAATATAATTTTTTTCACTTATTTTATTCTATTTTTTATCACTTGCAAGTTCAAATTTATGACTTAGAAAAAATTATGAAAATAAAATAAATCAAATATATATAGCAAAACCAATTATAAAATTACCAAATTTTATAATTATGATTGGCATGTTCTATTTACATATTAGAGAAAGTTTGGAGGGTGGAAGAAAAAATTTTAAATTTTTGTCGAGTACCAGTGGGAAAGACACTCAACAAAATTATCCTTTTGCCGAGCGCCTTGGTTAGACACTCGGCAAAGTTTCAATTTTGTCGAGTGCCTAACCCCGACACTTGGCAAAGACCTTGAGGAACTGCCGTTTCGGTTGTTGGGTGATGGCCGTTACATTTTTGCCGAGTGTCCCAATATGGCACTCGGCAAAATTAACCTTTTGCCGAGTGCTCGAGGAGGGCACTCGGCAAAATATATACATGCCGAGTGTTTTTTCGCCGAGTGCTTACACTTGACAAACTATATATTTTGCCGAGTGTTTTGTTTGCCGAGTACACACTCGACAAACATGTAGTTCGTCAAGTGTCCGAAGAAAAGCACTCGACAAACAATATTACACTCGACAAATAAGGGTTTTTCCGTAGTGATGCCAATACACACGCCGAAATGACCAACTCGATATATGCGACAAATGCGATTTGATCTTAAAGATTAGTAGCAAACTACATTTCACTGTTATGATCATGTATTCATTCAGGTTGAAGCATGAAATTTGTTCTAAGCAGTTTTTAATTCTTCAAGCAGGTAAGCTACCTGCTTATGGATCTTTTCATGTTAGTGCTAACACGGAAAACCTTCGACCAGCTGTCACTACGGGAAACCGTGGCTTTGCCGAGTGCCCCAGGTACTTGGCAAAAGCCTAAATACACTCGACAAAAGGTTTATCGAGTGTAACACTTGACAAAAAGAACACAACAAATCTTTTATCGGCAAAGGTGATTTTGCCGAGTGTTTTCGTCGAACACTCGACAAAGACTTTGCTTGAGTGCCCGAAAGGCACTCGACAAAGTTTATAATCCAATTTTTCTAAAAGAATAAATAAAAAAATTGGATGCAATCCAAGCAAGCAACTAGGCCTAGGCCCAACATAGCTGGCTCAAACCAACCGCACGTAAATTTATCTAGAAAATTATCCTTCATGAGAGTCAAACTCGCGACCTCACCTCGCTCCCCTAGCCAATCCGTCCAATGAAGGGTTGTATCTCTACTTATCATATCTTGGTGGATCCACTCTTCTGCCGAGTGCTAGATCTCGGGCACTCGACAAAGAGGCTCTTTGCCGAGTGCCGATCTAGGGCACACGACAAAATATTTTTTTTTTTCAGTTTTGTCGTTAAGAAATTTAAAATATAGCTCAGTAAATTTTGCCGAGTTAAAAAACACTCGGCAAATTGGGTTGTTTACCGAGTGCCTACATAGGCACTTGGTAAACAACCCAATTTACCGAATGTTTTTTTAGCGAGTGTAAGCACACAAAAAACATGATATTTTGTCGAGTGTTTTTTTCTAAATGCTCACTCGGCAAAAAGGGTTTGCCGAGTGTCGATAAAATACACTCGGCAAACACTCATGTACTCGGTATAAAATTGCTCTTTGTCGTAGTGTGTAAGAGGACACGTGGGCAGCTAGAATGGAGTAAGGACTTTATACGTATCACCATTGATTTGAAGAGCATATGTCGAGCTGTTCCCCTCTTTGTTCTTGCGACACGAGGATATATGTAGAACTGCGTCATCAAGACGTCACCCGGACAGGTGGACCCACAGAAGCCACCTGTGCGTGATCCGTGGGTCCCCTCTTCTCCAGGTGTTAGGTAGATCTCCCACGTGGACCGCTTGCTCTCCTGCCGCCACCAGCAAACGCCACTGCACCAGCCACCGCCTCAACACATTCTGAGCGGTGGATTTTAGCCTAATCTTTTCATGGCATGCCAAGAAGATTTAAAGAGGAGGCATATCTTTAAATATTTTTTTAAAAAAATTATAAGCATAGGATTTAAGTTTGAATCCATACATTTTTTTTATCACTACGTTATCAAATGTATCTCATGATTTATCATAAAAGTGTATATGCATACGAACTCTTCCTACAAAGAAGAGGATAATAAAAAAAAGGCATAAAGGTAGGGAAAAAAAGGCAGTGTGTATGAGTTTGAGCACCATGGAATGATTTGTTAGTATTTTTATTCGTTATTTTATTTTGCAAAAGATTGAGCTGGTAGAATACTTGCCGGAAGATATTGATGATCAGGAGGATTATACTTGTAAGCTGCAATAAGATAATAAGATAAGCATCTTACCAACTTCTATGGACCGGGGAGTATCATTGAATGGCTCAGCAACTCAAGAACTATATTAATATAAAACCACACTCTCGACTGACACGCTTTTATGCATAGGAAAGATAGCCTTCTTATCGATTGGCCAACATCTTACTTAACGGTGTGGTAACTACCAAATTATTCCGCAGCTTAGTATCACTATCATAAAATCATTGTCATAATAGTAACACCTAAATAAAAGTTTCTGTCTCTTGCAAATTGAGCTCTGAAAATAATTTGAAATGATTGATGCATGTCTATTTTGATGCGGCAGTTTGCAAACATGTGCATAGAGTATACGCCGCCTCAACTTGAGTGGCTTCATCACCAAGTGACGCTTTGTACTGGAATAAAAACGTTCCTGTCATATCATATATTATTTTGAAGTATTAATTATAAACTATTTACAAAATTTATTTATAATCGATAAATTATTCATGAGACGAATCTACCTAGTTTAATTATGTAATTATTTGATGATATGATATTATAATAAACATAAACTAATCATAAATTAATTAGGCTTAATAAATCTGTCTCATGAATTATTTTTTGATTATGCAATTATTTTTATAATTAGTTTATGTTTAGAATTGATGTCTAAATATTTGACGTGGTATGAAAACATTCGATATGATATAAAAGTTTAGTCCAGTTCATCTAATCATCTCCTTATCCATATTTTCACTGGACTCTTCGCACTTGTTGGGGCCAGTATGTGAGACTACTGATAATAACTATGGTGAAGAGGGAATGAGGGATAAAGAAGCATGTTGGAGAAGGATGACGCCGGCATGACATCAGGAGGAAGACAGCCATCAGAAAATAAATTTGTGCAGTAAGGGAGCTCATTATCGGGATGCAGGACACTTACCAGTACATTCTTGTTGGAGATTTCAGAAAACAGATTTCAGAAAAGAGTAGATGGTACTTCCATTCACTACTGTACAAGACCCCAATAGGTTCCAGACGGATCATAAGTAACGCGTCTGGAAAAACCAAAGATGCATTATTCCGTGCGACCTACTTAATCGGCCACACGGAAAAATCTATTTTCCCGTACGGTCGCTTAAGTGAGTCGCACGGGATAATACGGCATTATCCCGTACGGCTCACTTAAATGACTATACGGGAAAATGGATTTTCCCGTACGGCCGCACGGAATAATTCATTTTCTCGTGCGGTCGCTTAAGTGGGCCGCACGAGATGATGCATATATATTTTTAAACTAATTTAGAGATGTAAGGTTTCAATTATCTATAAATCTATTGAATTCTTCATCTAATTCTTGGATATGGGATAGAATCGAACATAAAAAATTTTCACAACACAAAAAACAATATAACTTTATATGTTGTGATATTAAGTTAATGTTAAGGTTATGTACAAATTTAATATGCATACAAGTTCATAGCTTCTTATAAGGTATATAAATTTAAAACTTGGAGTTCATTTAGATGAAGCTATAATAGAATAGCTTCCACTACACACATAATGCAGTTTGTGCGCGTGTAACAAGTTTTTTGCGCGCATCGTTCCCGTTTCGTGCTCTAACTCGGAGTCGGTTCTTAAAATGGCCATAACTTTCGCATACGGACTCCGATCGAGACGTTCCATATATGAAAATTTCGGATGCGTTCGTTCGCAGCTTCACCGCGTTCGGCGATTTTGTTTTCCCAAAACGCCTCGAAGGTTGCCTTCTCGAGTCCGGAAGTTTTTTTTCGATTTTGAGCGTGTCTTCGAATTTTCTACCGGCCACGTCTTTTGCTTGTTTAGCCTCAAATTTTCGTGGTTACCTCTCGTGTGCTCCTAAGTCAAGAAAAATATTTAAAAATAAAACAAAAAGGTTGATTTTATTTAAAAAAGGTTATTACTTAAAAATAGAACTTCATATGTTGTGATAATGAGTTAATGTTAAGATTATGTACAAATTTGAGATGTATACAAGTTCATAGCTTCTTATAAGGTATATAAACTTAAAACTTAGAGTTCATAAACTATAACACAGGTGTAACCATTTATGAACAATATATAGTCTCACTTGATCAAAACTAATTAAATTTTTTATGACAGTGTTATGGATCAAAATTAAGTTGTCTTGTCAATTTATAGAATTTTCTAACCAAATTTAGATATTATTATATTTTTTGAAGTCTAATTTAGATATGTAAAGATTATTGCATGGGGACGGCTTAAGAGTCCGCATGGAAAGATAGTTTTCCGTGCGGGCCGCTTAAGCCGCCCGCACGGAAAGATAATATTTTCATGCGGGCTGCTTAAGACGCCCGCACGAAAGATAATAGTTTTCCGTGCGGACCACTTAAGCCGCCCGTACGGAAAGATAATCTTTCCATGCGGCTCTTAAGCCGCCCGCACATGATGATCACCATCGCCTATATAGGTGCGCGCGGGCTCCGAAATTTTCTAACTCTCCACGAAATTTTCTAGCACCACGGGTTCCTCCACCGCCGAGGGCCTCTTTCTCCGCTGCCTCCTCCTCCTCCACCAGCCTCCTCCGCTGGCCTCCTCCTCCTCCTCCTCCGCCACCGCCGCCGTCGCCTCCACCAACCCCGGCCAGCCTCGTCCACCACCGCCTCCATCGACCGCGGCCACCTCCTTCTCCACCGCCTCCGACCACGGCCGCCACCGCCTCCTCCTCCACCACGACTGAAGGGTTACGCGGAAGCTACGCTAGCCGAAAACAAAACTTTTCTACCGCGCAAACCAGGAACACTTGTAAGTAAGGACCGATAGATCGTTACCGATTGAAGTATGCAGCGGAAATAGCCAATCAGGACTATCTGATCCGGAACACTGTAGCCGATTCCCGCAAGCCGACAGCCGATTCGTAGCCGATCAACAGCGCGCAACGTAGCAGCGCCTCTACCGGTATCCACACGTCCGGGAACAGAACGCCGAACACCCGTGTGCTAGCACGCGATGCAAGGCTAGGGTTTGGCTCGAAGGTGGGGAGGGTTTCCGTGGAGATTGATCTCGGCGCAATGCAATTCAACTGATGTGTCGCAGCTCTCCACCCCTCGCCCCTTTATATAGAGTTGGCCTACCGGGACTAGTGGCCGATCAGGACTCTATTTTGAATCGGATCTCATCCGTGTCTCATAGAGTTGGCCACCCATACGTCGTAAGACCATAGGACTATCCAATCGGATTCCTATCCGATCGAACCGTATTCGAGTCCAACTCGAATGCTTGTTCTTATCCCCTTAAGCGTGCGACCCTGTAGGTTCAGGTATACTTGGTTTCGGCTATAGTCTAACTTAGCCGATCGTCGGCTCGAGTCCAACTCAGCCGACCTGTCAATAGCGACACCTAGCAGCACATATTGACACCATAGTATACAAGAATATAATATCGGCTCGAACCGTAATGTGTACACAAATCCCTTTGCCTCACGATACCAATTAAGCTATAGGCAAGATGTGTGCCATCCCTTCAATAGCTTAACCATTCACTCGAACCGTATTGGATTATCCGTCGTTGATTGACTCCTCAATCAACTTAGCATGGCCATGCATTTCCATAATCCATTACCTCGAGGGGCCCAGAGATATCTCTCCAAAGGAGGGGCAAATTCCATCTTGATCACTCACATCCCACTCCATGTTTCATAGCAAACCCGAAAACTACCTTTATAACTACCCGATTCGGAATAGCGTTTGGTAGTCCCAAAGTAGGCTACTACACATGTTGGAATCCATGGTGATATCAGGTCTAAGGACTTTCTACCAACACTATCTGAGACCAACTAATGACACATTAATTCCTGTAGTGTCTCATGGTGGGTCTATCCAACAATGTGTTCTCCAACACATATGTCCATGTTTATTGATTTGGTATCTCCATACCCATGATCTATGAGACATGATCATCAATCAATAGACATGTCGATCTTAGAATCATATTAGTTCCAATAATATAATATATGATCAGGGAACATTTAGAAATAGATTCATACATATCGAGTCTCATAAATAAGTCACGTACTTATTGATCAATACAAGATGTCTATTTCATGAAACCGAATAACACTTTATTCATAAATACATAAACATTGACGTGATATCCAACATCTCCATGTTGCCTCTAGGGCATATCACTACGGCCGCCGCCCCTTCTCCACCGCCACCGACCACGGCCGCGTCGCCGCTCCACCAACCCCGCCGGCCTCGTCCACCGCCTCGACCACGGCCGCCACCGCCTCCTCCACCGCGGCCGCCTCCTTCTCTACCGCCACCGACCACGGCCACCGTCGCCGCCTCCTCCTCCTCCACCGCGGCCGCCTCCTTCTCCACCGCCACCGACCACGGCCACCGCCGCCGCCTCCTCCTCCTCCACCGCGGCCGCCACCACCGACCATGGCCGCCGCCGCCGCCTCCTCCACTGCGGCTCCACCGCCGCCGGCAACACCACCGTCGCCATCGTCATCGCCATCGTCATTGTAAAATTTGTTGTAAAACATTTGAAATTTGTGGTAATAAAATTGTAATGATGTGAAATTTATGGTAATAAAGTTGTGATGATGTGAAATTATTTTTGTGCAATTTGTGATGTGATATTAATTATTGATTTAATTCAATTACAACAATTCAATAATTCAATATGCAATAGGACGGGAATGTATCTTTCCGTGCGGGCCACTTAATTCGTCCGTACGGGAAGATCTATTATCCGTGCGGGTGGCTTAAGTGGCCCGCACGGGATAATAGATCTTTCCGTGCGGGCCTCTTAAGCCGCCCGCACGGGATAATAGATCTTTCCCGTGCGGTTGGGCCACCCGCACGCGAAAATTTGATTTTCTCAGACATTTTCGTGTATGTGGGCCGGCCTTCCGCACGGGAAGATGTCTTTCGGCCCGTATGCAAAAATCGTTTCTTTTAATAGTGATTGTTGTTGCACATACTTTTTTCTGGCCATTTTTCCTTCGCGATTTCTTTAGATAATGGAAGCCTTTATATCTCTCCAGCCTCTGTATATCAGCTTGCCAAATATCTGGTGAAAAATACAGTGGTATGTTCCTCAGTGGAGGAAGCAACGAAAGGATGATTGTAGAGTACACCTTGATTATGATTCAGCATGTATGATGCATACTTGCATATTGGAGTTATCTGCCATTAAACTGCTAAAATTGTACAAGAAACAAAAATAATTCATCCAAGCAATTAAACTAAAAGACCGATTAATTGCTTTAATGCAAACAAATTGAGATTACTGGTTCACTTCAGAATTCAGATAAACATGTCTACTCATGGATCAATATTCAATAAAGATTATTTAAAAATATGGAACATCTGGTCAACATCCTTAATAAAAATGGAATATGATGCACTGAAGATTACTTTAATCCTGCAATAAGAAAAATAAATTCGCTGATGCATCGAGTTGAGGGCATATTATGCCTTGAGCAAGAATGTCGGTACCATCCATGAAACTTCAGTAGTACGCAACCATGCGTATAGCAGCGTCCAAACAAATTTCAAGAAACTGTTTGCTGCATGATTGATTGATATTAACATGATATCCAACACACATCAAATTAGATAAAGGAAGTCAGAACTCCAGTCTAATCTCCACCATAGTTTAATGACAGGATGAGGTTTCACATAACTTGGGCGTGCAACCTAAACAAGCCTGATGTATGACCATGTCATCTCACCTAGATCTTCAATTACATCTCCTGATTTGAGATAAGAAACTCTAATTACCTGATTATACGTTTCATTGACAGTTCTCATGGGCGAAGAGATGGCACTTTTTAAAATTAATGAACCTAATGTACCACAAAACCAATATGTTATATTATGATCCATGTGCAAGAGCCTGCTATTAAATACTTTGGATGAGATGTCTATGTAACCTGATATATCCAAGCTGAGTCAACGACCAAATGCATTCTCAAAAGGTTAGCCTAATCAAGGACACTGAGACGAACATCATTGCTACAAATTAAAGGAACTGTCTTTCTTGTTTCTTCAACTTTGTTGATAAAATATACCAAACATGATGAGGTGCCACCGTGCCATGCATGCATGCATGCCTGCCTTGATGAGCTTAATTTGTTAGTTCCCATCAATCCTTCTCAATAGTTAGTGCAGCCGCATGCGTATCGATATATTCCCAAGGCGCAGATACTACTGTCTAAATCCAACACCAGCCTTTCAATTGCGTAGCATGATCAGCTCCCTCAATAGAAAAATGCATGGGGGAGGAAAAGAAAAAAAGCATAATGGTGATTACGCCACTCAATTCACCTCTTAGATTCCAATACTTTAAAAATACTTTAAAATAGATAATAAAACACGTCTTTCTCTTTACGCCAGTCAATTCACCTCTCAGTTTCCAATACTTTGAAATAGATAGTTTCATCGTATAATTTTATAAGTTATTTTAGCTTTTTTCCACCACACCAGTCCTTTTCATGAAACGACAAATAATAAGATGTTTATAAAACTAAGGAAGACTTTCAGTGCGGGTTTTGTCTGGTTTTCAATGTTTTGAAAATAACACTTTACAGTTTTATCCTCATATGTAAAAACTATAATATCACTTTATTTAATACGCATAAAACATTTATATAAGCTGCCAGGCTTCTGAAGGTACCGTGCATGCTGCAGCCGCCTCAAAACCTTTCAAGCGCTCCTTGAATTGCACGTCTCTCTCTCTCTCTCCACACAATTGCATACAAGCATGCGGCCACTATAAGTAGCACCAAGTCACCACATTAAGCAAGAACCTGCCCTCATCTTCTCCCCGTAGCCTTAGCTTCCACCAGCCTGCCTAGCCTATCTACTTCTGCCTTACACTTCACCTCAGCCATGGCTGGAGCTTCTTCTAACCTTCCTCCTGGTTTCCACTTCTTCCCGTCAGATGAAGAGCTCATCGTCCATTTCCTCCGCCGCAAGGCCTCCCTCCTCCCGTGCCGACCTGACGTCGTCCCTACTCTGATCTTGAATCTCTATGATCCATGGGAATTGAATGGTATATATAGTATCTAATAATATTTATCTCTATATATTTGTTGTTATTGTCCTAGTCATGGCTGTAATGGTAATGTCAAGCCTTGATAGCAACTATTCTTTTTACAGGTAAAGCCCTTCAATCTGGTAACCAATGGTACTTCTTCAGTCATGCGGCGCAGGCTAGAACCTCGCCAAATGGGCACTGGAAACCCATCGGCGCTGACGATGCAGTTGTCAGTGGCGGTCGTAATGTTGGCCTGAAGAAGACCTTCATTTTCTTCGTTGGGAAGCCCTTTGAGGGAACCAAAACTAACTGGGTCATGCATGAGTACCACCTAATGGATGGAAGTTGTATCAATTCCAGCAGCAGCAGCAGCAGCAGCACTTCAAGTAGTTCGAGCAAGAGGTGCCACAAGAAAAAAGGTCACTCAGACGACGCAGTGAGTGCAGTACTGCTATATGCATGTTTATTTATCGCGTTTAGTACTGTATATCAATTGCATGACTGTTTAACGTGGCTAATATATATATATATGTATGTATGTATGTATATATATATATATCGCATGCATGATCATTGCAGGAATCCAACAACTGGGTGATATGCCGAGTGTTTGAATCGAGCTATGATTCACAAGTGAGCTTCCATGAGGAGGGCACGGAGCTGTCATGCTTAGATGAGGTGTTTCTATCCCTAGACGACTATGATGAAGTCAGTTTTGCCAAATAATTAGAACCTTTATAAGAGCTGTTAGTAGGTTAGGTCCTTCACCTATCAAAACATTGGATCACAATGATTCTTGCAAGAAAACTTAATTTTATAAGATCAAATGATTTGATAGCTGTTGAACGTTATGATCTACTAGACCAGATATGTAATTACTCTCCTCCTCCAAGGAGTTGCATGCAACAAATTCGAGCTAGTTTTACGAACTGCGATATAGAGAATACTCCAATATGAGATTAATTGAGCATTTGATGGCTTCTTTTGAAAAAGAGAACACATTTTGGATAATCATACTCAACAGTAAGGCTCGCCCGTTCGATACTTATTTTTGGTGAATATGCAGAAGGCTCGCCCGTCTTTTTCATTAAGGAAAAGGCAGAGTTTTTTACACACCAACTAAGCACTATGAAGCGGATTGTGGTATAGGACTTGTGACTCTGGTTCTGGAGCGATGCATGCATTGCTTTTGGCCTACATCCTCTCCCACTCATTTTCTTTTGGAAAAAGCTACACATATTAACTTTTTTACTTAATTTTTATTAACACTGATGTATTATATTATGAGTGCATTTAAATTTTTTATAACTTCTATCTATCTAAATCAAACGGTTGAGATGATTGTTAGAACGAATTTAATAAGAAAAAATTAGCATGTGTCACTATAATGGGAACCTACATCTGTGTCGGGCGGTAACTCTCATCTGTGTCGGGTACAGCGTCCGTCACAGTGCAAGGTCAGTGATGTGAAAAGTCATCTGTATCGGGCAAAAGCCCGTCACCGATGTACTTATCTTTGTCGGGCCTAAACTAAAGCCCGTCACGGATGACACTTATCTCGTGACGGGCTTTAGTTTAGGCCCGTCACCAATGAGTATTTTTTTTAAAAAAAATATTTTTTTGCTAGCCTCAGGCCTTTATTAGCCATACGTGCTGAAAAATTATTCACATATACAATTATATTCTCATTTCATTATCTCAGATCTATACATTGCACCTCTCTATGTGCTTCTCTATAGATATTGTTCCTCTTTTGCCCCTCTCTATTTTCCCTTCCCTTTTGATCTGATGTTGACCAAGACAGGAAAAATTCGACTTTTTTTATTTTTTTTATATTTTTTCTTGACTTAGGAGCACACGAAAGGTAACTACAGAAAATTTGAGCCTAAACAAATGAAAGACGTGGCTGGTGAAAAATTTAGAAGACATGCTCAGAAATGAAAAAAGCTTTTGGGCTCAAAAAAACAATCTTCTAAGCCGTTTTTGGGGAAAATAAAATCGCCGAACGTGGCAAAGCAGCGGACAAACGCATTCAAAAAAAATTTTTTGATTGATTTTTATATATGGAACGTCTCGATCGGAGTCCGTATGCGAACATTATGGCCGTTTTAAAAACCGACTCCGAATTAGAGGACGAAACGGGAACAATGCGCGTAAAAACTTGTTACACACACATAAACTAGAAATGACAGCTAGGGTTTGATGGAAACAAAGGAGGAAAACGACGATACATGGCATGACATTCATCTCAGATGTATACATGAGGAAGCACGACAGCCATGAGGGAGATGGACTTACCTGGAGCATGGTGGCGCTCGGTGGCCGGGTTCGGGGACGGCGGTGCTCGGGCTGGGGGACGACAGTGCTCGGGCTCGAGGATGGTGGTGCTCGGTGGCAGTGAGGGAAAACGACAGCGTCGGGCTCGGGACGGCGGCGACCGGCTCCGAGAGACGGCGATGGCGCTAGGGTTCGCAATGTGAGGACTTAGAAAATTTTCGCGCTCATGTGTAGATCTGAATCGACGCTTGGGCTAGGTTAAATGATTTCAAAGCATATCATGTGTTGGAGCCCGTCACGATGGCACTCATCGGTGACAGGCCTAATTGTTATCTTAATCGGGTCTCATGTTGGAGCCGTCACTGATGACACTCATCGGTGACGGGCCTAATTGTTATTCAATCGGGCCTCAGGTTGGAGCCCGTCACCAATGACACCCATCGGTGATGGGCCTAATTGTTATCTTAATCGAGCCTTAGGTGACGGGCTTCTGTTGGGGCCCGACAAAGTTATCGTAGGTTATCTTTGTCGGGCCATGATTTGAGCCCGTCACTAATAGGTATCATCCGTGATGGGCTCGAGTTTTTTTATATCTAACATGTCTGTGCGAGTATTTCTTTATTGGCCTCTTTATAGGCCCGTTTAAGATGACTTCGTTGTGACGGTCCGCGAAACCTAGGCATGTGAGAGCCTATCATAGATGAGAGGATCTGTACTAATGTGTAACGGTGCTTTTTTCTTTTTATGTGTTGCGACTTGCGAATAATGGTAGTTTCCCACAAAGCAAAGGGGATCAATTAGACGCTTTTGAATCAGAGATAAAAAGACAACATGGTTGGAGCTTGTGCAGCATATTGCTATTGATGTCATCAATGAGCTAAGCTTCAAAAGGTGACAATCCTCCTCGACTACGTGTTCACTTGGCAGGTCTGTCTTCGTGTTTTGTCGCCTTCTGGCTAGTCTGCTCTCTCTCCCTCCTGTGGCAGCTGACTCCAGGATTGGTGGCCTTCGTTTAGGGCTGGACTACCTGAGCACCTCCGCGTCGGTTTCGACTTCTTGGTTCTTCTGGTCTCCTGACAGCTGTGGAAGGAGCGAAACTTCAGGGTTTTTGACTCTGCACTCTCTTCGGTCTCGACGGTTCTAGAGTCCATCCTTTCGGAGGGCCGCCTGTGGTCCATGGCTGGCGCTGTCGTTTTTGGAGTTTGTTGGGGAGTGTAGAGTACCTCGCCAACCCTCCCTGTGGGCGCTGTCGGCCGTTGTAGTCGCTTCTCTTTTCGGTTTCAGTTTTAGTTACATTGCAGGTTTCAGTTTGTGTGGTCGCTTGTGTACTTTCTTTGTCGTTTTCTTCTCTAATATATTGACGTATAATTGTTTTGCGCGTTCGGAGAAAAACACCCAAAAGGCATGCATGCTTGGTGAAGTGCTGTCACCATGCAAAATCAATTAATTGATACTCAGGTAGCCAGTAGCCACTGAAGTTCCTAATCTAAACTTTAATTTGTCGTTTGCAGTGTAATAATTCTAGAAGAAGTTAGTGATAACTTTGAATTATAACTAGATAACTATGGATACTAAGTATAACTATGTTTTTTCTTCTACTACTAGTCTACTACAAAAGTTATTGACTTCTTAATCCAATCATGAAAACACAACAACATAATGAATGTACTAGGAGAAGTTGGCAATGCCTCCTCCTATAATTGCAGCACGTCTTTCTTTAATTTAGAAATGTTCATGGCGTGTTGACATGAAAATGGCCCAGCATATATAAGTGAAAGAGAAAAATACGGATAAAAGAAATAAAGGATTAATTATAACTACTGTAGTGGTTTACATGTGTTACCTTTGAGTAGTCCTAATAATTTTTATACCAACGAAGTACAAGTAGAGATGGGAACAGAAAAAACGAAGCAAAGAAAGACGTATGGAGATGGATTCTAATAACTTTTGGAGGTATATGGAGATGATTTTTATAGCCATTTTGTTGACATGTAACATATGAGTGGATGTCTAAGCGTTTAAAATTGTTTCCCATAAGACACGATGTTGAGTTGCTTATTTGCCATATTTCCAAATCAGTTACTCTATCAACTTTGAATGCAGTTATTGCTTGCAACTAGAAATGTTCTAATGGGTTAGTTGTTCCGAACAGTAACAGGAACATATGATAAAAATCAATGTACAGTAATAAGATACTAATTGAAATAAGTGGAAGTTCTGGGAACTAACCATAGTCGAGCAACTGTCACTTGAATAAGAAGCCGAGATCAATTGGATTACAGCAGGAAGAGACTCTCTTTTGTAAACTCTTTGCATGCTCCATGTAATGGTGATTGGTGGAGCTTCTGGATTTTGAACCAAAAAAACAGAGAACCCTAAAAGGAGAAATAATGTGTAACACCAGCTTTCCAATGTGAGGTCTTTAAAGCGATAAATATTCGAGAACTTAAACTTTAGAACAGGAATGTCAATGGCAGGGGTACAACCTAACAAATAAAATCTGGAGTACTCTTGAATAAAATCTTCATGACACAGAGCATCACTAATAAATGAAATCCAGTTTAATTTTCAAAGGAGTAAATTAATTAAATCCAGTTTGTGACCATGTAAAATTTTATAGTGGAAGCGTATTTAAACTGAAAAAGCCTTCCAACATAACTTCTTCTGTAGAAATGGCATTACATATTTACAGGTACTTAAATCAGCAGGGCCAAGCTGAGGTAACAATTTCTATAATCATCTCCAGACTTCTATTCTGTACACCAATAAATTAACAGTGCCTCCTTTTGCATTGCCCAAATATTTGGATGTAAAAAGGTTTGCATATATATGAATCCTTTATCTTAGTTTGCATAGTATATATGCTTTGTAAGTTTGTAATCCCTTGATCACTACATGTAGCCATCGCCTTTTGTACAAATGCTGCTAATGAAGAGCACATGGTTTATCACAATGAGTAAACATACCTTATCATGGAACTGATCGCTTAAATTAACCAAACACTCGAGAAAAAGATAACTATACAAAGCCGTTTTTGGTGGTATTGGAGAGAACTGAAAACAAAAATCTAGTATAATTTTTCAGGCAGTTTCTTGAAGGCACCTATCTGGTTTCCTTACCTACTACAAGAAATTGGAAATCTATAGTTGAGAACTTTACACAGATGTCTGTTATTTCCGACACGGACAGGTTATGTCCTGAAGATGGTGTTCAAAAGGCCAATGAAGCTACCAGTAGGTACAAAGCCGCGCATGTGCTACTTATCTGCTACACACCAACTACATGCATGATAGAGATGAACTCGGATAAGAACTGTTAGTGGCTAAGTCTGTTTCAATCGCACCAAACTAATTATGTTAAACAAATAGGATCAAAGCAACATAGGACCACGCGAAAGGATATTCCTAGAAGATCGGGGACACTGATTCTGTATGGACCATCTCAGATTGTTCAGTTAATAGTATTCCGAACAATAATTAAGCATTCTATACCCAGTGTGCTTATAGTTTTTTTTAAGATAAAGTAGTACTTCATAGTTTATATACTGCATTGTCATCATTTATTCATTTGGCAAGAGAAAAAATCTCCAGCACAGCATCTCAGATGCCACATTTTTAAGATCAGCAGCGTAATTTGATTGACGTAAAAAGTCGAAAACAGGTTAGTACCAATATCATAATTCGGCAAGAGAACACATCTCCAGTACAGCTCTCAGATGCCACATTTCTAAGATCAGCAGCATGAGTTAATGGGCAAAAACAACCTAGATTTCGCGAAATTGTTCTCTTTTTTAAGACCTAGTCTCAAAAGAATTTAACTCCACCAACACAAACGCTACTGTAAGCTAACAAACATCAGAGAAACGGCTCATATGCATAGGGCTGCAGAATTTCAAAATTTTTCGAGAAGACGCAGAGTCTCAAAAGGAACCCTAAGCCTCCCAGCCCCCACGCCCAATCCCGGCCAAAATTCCTCGAAATCCTCTCCCTTCGAGGCTCCGATTCGCCCAATTCATCATCTGCTTCGAGAACCCCTCCCCACGACGCAAGACGGAAACCAAATCGCATCTTCCGGCCTCGCCACCCGCGGTTATACCATGGAGCCCATCAGCAATCATGGGACGGGAGGGAAAAGAAGAACAACCTGGTGGTTGGTCGGAGGCAGATCCCTCCGGCAGATACACGCACTGCTCGCGGTGGCCGCGGCCGCCTCTGTGGCCGGTGGTGGCCAGATAGCCTCGCGCGCGCCTTCCCGCGGAAGCCACAGGGAGAGAGAGGAGGCGGTTCGTGTTGGGCTTCCCAAAACGCGAGGCCTTAGCGGGCCGGACACACCGGGCCCACGTGACACAAACCCCGGGAGGAATTCCCGTCACCGCCGTCCGATCGGGGATTTTTTTATATTTTAAAAAATTCAAAAATAAATACCGAAATAAAAGATTTACAAAAATATACTCCTTCCGTCTTTTTATAGGGCGAGACATATAAATCGTCCTACGGGAGGGCAAGAAATATAACGTGGCAGGCGAAGAGAGAGACGCGTTGCTGCAATTTTGTAAGCAGCCTCTTCTCGCCCTCCACTAGGACGATTTATCGTCGGGAGGGGACCCCTTGCAAAATATGCACGGCCCGTCCCTTTTCGACCTGTCATGTACCTCGGGCGATTTATATGCTCACCCACCCCTAGGACGATTTTTTATATGTATTTTTTTGTTAAAATGTTAGGATTTAATATTGTTAGGATTTTTTATTTTTATTGACATTGTTGGTTTCATGTTTTTGCTGTAATTTATTTGCTCTCGTAAGACAGCATCAATTGATGTCGCTACATCTCAGAATGCTAGTTGGAGGAAGAGCACAAGCGAATGGAGGAGATAGAATGCATGGAGAAGGAAGACATCGTAGCATAAGTAGAAACCAACTTTATCGATGAAACATAAACTAAAATAGTTTTTGATTCACAAAATCAACATAAGATAGTTAAAAAGTCACATAGATGAGCCACGTGAAATTGTCGGTCCCGACGAATTGTGCTTGAACTTGTCTACGGACCACTTCTACGTCGTTCATCATGTATTGCAATTTCGTGCCCCTTCATTCGCATGTACTCTGTTTGCATTTCAGCTTCAGTTACTCTTTCGTCATCATATATCGGATTGGCCATGTCGATCCATAAAGTGAATCCGCACCTCCTTGGATTGGCCTGAGAAATAAATCTAATTAGTCAATGAGGATAGGTATATTACAGAAACGCGACAGAAAATGGAAATAAGTAAGGATGTGATATAAAACAAAGTTGTTGTCTATGTTGGGACAGACGAAATATCTCCTTCCAAATGTCTCTTCTGTAAAGAATGTAGCCACCTGACAGTGATCTCTACAACCACATTTTAAATGCTCAGACCATTCAGGTAGACCTAATGGATTATTTCTCCAGTCTAAGCTAGCAGACTGCACGCGGCGCTCGTATTCCATCCATGCTTGAATGAATTGTGCGGTCGTTTCAGGTTGTGTTATCCTTGCACCGATGGAAGTTACTCTAACAGTATCGATCCACTTTACGAAGCCATGTTCCCTTACGTCTTCCTGTTCTCACAAATTTGTTACGACCATTGACATAGATAAGTGTATGAAAGTAGTGAGCGGTGGGAGTAAAAAGTTAATGGTACTTACGACGAAATCGCCGTCGACAATGTTAGGACACACAAAGCATCTTTATCCTATAGTTTGTTATCTTACGGACCTTATCACCTGGCAATGGTCTCCACAATTGCACTCTAGACGCTTTTTCCATGTGTGGATTCTTCGTATCTACCCACTCAACAAAGTCGCACAAACTATGGTAAGTCTGCGAAAGATGGTATGATTATACGCAAACAGTTAGTAGTGTATGTATTCAATATAGGTAATTGAAGTAGATACAAATGATTCATACCTAATAAATGTCTGAAGTAAGGATGCCAGGAGTATACATCAATCACCGCACACGCACAACGGATGATCGCACCATAGTGGAAATACACCAGCGAAAGTATCCCTTCGCTAGTCAAGATGCTCATGAAATGGAGTTTCCATTCTCTAAAGATCGATGTGAATGGGAAAGAAAATATTAGGACCAAAAGAACTTGTGGAAGTATTTTACCAAGGTCCATCTATATATATAGTAGCGCAGCAACTAAGGAATTGTAGGTAACGAAGGTAAATCGTAGCCACGATAGAGTAATATGTGAATATACATGACGAGCATGCACGACCACTCTTTACCTGTCCATGCTGCACCGAAAGGTGAAAGCGACTAGTTGATCTCGCATAGTCCATGTGATAACTCATCCCATGCTAAAGTTGATCGTGACAAATGAGTATGTGTGTATGAGCTCATCGGACAACGAAATGACATAGGCACCGAAAGTAGATTGTGACCACGCTATGGTAACATGTGAAAAGACATGACGAGCACGCGAGACTACTCTTAACTACAGAAGTCATTGGAAAAATAGAACTGGTGCATAGAATTACCAAGCAAAATAGCAGTATGATAAACAGTAGCAAACAAGTCTATAGTACAAGAGGGAGAAACACTACTGTCCACCTAATCCATAATCATGTGCCCTCTTAGGCCTGGGCTGCCCTCTCCTACCTTGGGCCCTGACCTGATGCTCTGAGTAAGTAAACCTGTCAAGCGCCACACCGCGTCCGGCTCTAGGCTGCTATGTGGGCGTAGCATCAGGCAGGTTCTGTGTCCTGCTCGGTGGAGCACCTCCTAGCTAGGATGAGCCAAGGATGTCCACCGTAGGCATCATCGTCACCATCGTAGTTAGCACCATCGTCGTCCCAGCTAACGGGCCACCATGTGAGGACGAGGCATCGACGTCCCCAAACACTGCTGGTGCAGTAGCACTGTGCAACCCTGTTGGTATGAATTCAAATATTAAGATTTTCGCAACTGTGATGAGTAAACTCGCGAACACAATGAGTAAGTGAAGTGCAAATGTGTGTAGGTTTACCTGTTGGATGAGTAGCGGTGTCACTGAAAGACGTAGGTCGTGTTCCACGCCCAACGGCAGGACCACGTGAGGTACAGGGCCCGACATCTCCAAACATTACTGTAACAGTAGTAATGTGCAACCCTGTTCAAATGAAATAAAATATTAAGATGGTTGTGCACATAAATCTGCTGATTTGTGATAAACATGAGTTCGTACATTCACCTGTTGGACGCGCCTGCCCAGCATGGTGCTGAGAAGAGGGATGTCCTCGGGATGCTCCTAGCGTGGGTCCGGGTAGTGGTACGTACACATCTGATGCAGAACGACAAGAAAATGTCCTCAGGGTATCTCGAACCATGCGTCGGATCCGGCCGAAGGTGCTAGTAAGCTCATCCCTGGTAAGATCGATCCCTGACTACAAACGTCTAAGAGATGTGTCGGTCTTGATGTTAACCTAATGTAAGATGTTGACCTGCAAGTTGTAAAACGATAAACATTACAATTATGATCTCAGAATGTGGTAGTACATTAAAAGTAGAGTGTAACTCATAGCTCCGACAAAAGCTCGGTTATGGTGTAGTGGGTATGTGTCCGTCACAGCGGCAATGTGAGGCTAGGGGTTCCCATCGGCAAAAGTCATACGAGTTCATGTTCGAGGGACGTACCACCTCAGGTACGTGGCAAAAGTAGTGTCGGTGTGCTCGTGAAACTCGTCGACAACTTCCTTGGTGGCGAGCTCCCAGTTGTTGATGTACTGTTGGATGTGAGGAGCCCAGCTGGTACCTGCCGCCTGTCCCTGTCACGAACACCTGATTGCAATGGAGGCTAGTTAGTTTTCGAGTTTCCAAGTAGGAAGTTACACGTGAACCTACAAAACAGCCGTACCTTCGATCTCGAGCGTCAACAGGGTTCTCCCATTGATCGAGGGGCCACGACTGATGCAAACCGAACTGCCTCAGCAATCGGTATGGGCAGTGTGGTTCGACGAAGATGTCATAGACCAACGTCATGGTCGTCATCTAGTACTCGGCATTTCGAGTGCACAGAGAGGACAACCCCTGCGGTGTCCGGCTTTGGATAGCCGCGTCACTATATGGCTGCCAGATGACATCCTCTAGTAGCAGGCGGTCGAGCTCCCACACTATCTGGTGATACACCTTGCGCACAGTCACGTGCGTCCATGTATGCTGCAAATATGAGACCGATAAGAACATTGACGAGACGAGCATTAAAATCGAATTAAACAAGCAGTAGGCATACCTGCTGCCAAACCCATAACGTACCCAATGTGGGTCAATCCTTAGGAGTATCTCAGTACAGGGCGAGCTCGTACTCCGCCTGCGGCACAACTAGTTTGGCTATGGCGACCGCTCGCATGCCCAAAGCTGCAGCAAAAGAGGGCATCTGCCGATCATCGAAGCTGAGTCCATCCTGGAGCAAGCATCTGACAGTGCGCGGTATGTGACGGCAAGGACAGTGGACCCTCAACTGTACTGTGGGACAGAACCCTCCTCAGCTTCGATGATGGAACGTGCGTATGGGGTCAACTCCATGTCTACCGAGTTGTCGTAGGTGTTGCAGAACATCACCCAGCCGAAGAGCCACAACAAGTAAGCCTCTAAGAACCTGTTGACAGTGGCCTCGTCTGCATTGGCATGCAATGTCTCAGTCTGTTGGACATAAAATATATTGTCAGAACATAACGACATGATATTGATGGTTGTAAATTGTATTGGACTTACAGTAAACTGGAGGAGCCACTTCTTGGTGGGCCTGTCGGTCTCGTAGCCCAGCATGGCAGAAATTGCCCCGAGACCCAGGACCCTCATCATGCCTATGAACCACCGCGTGATGTCGGCCTTACACCCCTGCAGCTCATCTATAGGGCCCACTGGAAACTCCGGCTAAAGGAAGGACAAGCAGGTACGAGATGTCCTGCAACGTGGGTGCCATCTCCTAGAAGAAAGGTGAAAGGTCCTTGTATATGTGACCATATTCATCGCACTTGCTACACCTCTTCACCCTTCTGCCTGCTTCAGACACATCCATGTCATTCTTGATACGCCTTGTCTTGCGTCGACCTACTTTTACCCTAAGTGAGGCTCGAGCTGGGACATGCAAGATTTGTGGCTACAAAGTTGTGAATGTCCCAATAATTCCGAAACCATATATCTCATTGTTCCATGTGTGATACATAGTTTTCTTCATGAAGTATGGTCAAACATAACACCGTGGATGAATCCTGCACTCACTACAAGCTCTGAGTACATGTGGGCATGGCTTATGAAGTAAAGCGGTCTTTCAGCATGAGCACGAACATGTTCCATCAGCTTTCAGTACACACTCCTGCATCGCTCTCTTACGGTTGATACCACACCTTGATTTGTCCCTGCACTGAATTTCATACCTATGCTTCGCCGTACCATGTGTGATTGCTTGATGATTCCGGGTCTTCTTTATACCCTCATCAATGTACTTCTTTACCTTGTTGGCATATATCAAACTATTGTCTGCCATGGATGGCCCAGCTGCTATGAACTGATCCCTAAAGTACTTGCAAGTGCCTTGCAAAATGAACTCAACGATGCCAACAAGTGGGAGAGCATGTGCACCTCACATGACCCAATTGTATATCTCCGCCAAGTTTGTGGTCATTATACCGTAGTGCGAACCTTCCTTATCAAACAATAAAGTCCAGTTCTCCTTTGGTTCCTTTTCAATCCACTCAGAAAAATTAGAAATTTCCGATGCTTTCCTCCTCTTCATTCGTGATGGATCACTCGTAATATGATCAAGTGTTTCTGGAGCATCATCACCTTCCAATCGTGGCTTCGATCTATTCTCATCTGTTTGCTTAGCAGTCAACTCATCCAACTTGTCCCACAACTCATTGAACTTCTTCTGCTGGTTTTGTGAACATAACCTTTTGAAAAGGTCCATCAGACTCTTGTTCCCTAAAATTGTTTGTAGAAGTTAGCACCCATATACATCATACACCATCTGCTCCTAACATCAGGCCACTTGGCTACATCGTACTCAAAGCTACCGTGCTTCAAATCATCAATAGCTCGCATCATGCCTGCACGTCGGTCATGGATCAAGCAAACATCTGGTCTTCCCCTGACAACGTGTTCCTTGATTCGTTTTATGAACCAATACCGACTGTCAGTGTTCTCACTCTCAACGAAAGCAAAAGCAACCGATAACAGTTGGTTATTCCCATCAACACCTATGGCTGTCAAAATTTGTCCTCTATATTTACCAGTTAGAAATATGCCATCGATGCAAAGGATGACCCGAAAGTGCACAAATACCAGGATGCAACCTGCAAAAGAGAATAATGCTCTTTGTAGAACGCTTGCATTGTGCTCGTCATTCTTAGGTGATGGATAGTGCTGAAGGTCAAAAGAAGGTGTCAGGGTTCATGAACTAGATGGTCACTAGCAATCTTGACAAGTTATCATAAGATGCTTTAAACGCGCCAAACCTCGTCTCTGTAGCTTTCTGTTTTGCCTTCCATATCTTTGCATAGCTGATGGTGTACTTGTATTTTTCTTCTATATGTCCAATTATTGACTTTGGCTCAAAGTTTAGGTTCTTCGTAACTTGGCCATACACCTCACATGCTACAAATGCTGATGTAATATTACGGTGGTATTTCTTCACTCCAAGTAAGTGGCACAGATGTTCCGTAACACTTACCTGCCAATAATCCTTCCATTTACCTTTATATGCGTGAACCTGCCATGGAAATCCCTCCCTTTCCTTCACACACCTCACCTGATAAACAGTTTGCAAGACTTCTATACCTGAACTCCTGTTGCAGAGAAATAGCAAAATGTTTCACCGCCTGCTTCAAATCTTCCAATTCAACATATTGAGCACCCTACACGACCTCATTCTCCTTATACTCCCTTATACTCACACGACACGTGATGGCCCTCCGAGATAACAAGACAAGAAAAATCATGGTTGTAAAAATCGAAGGCATAGGAGTATTCTCGTCAGATGATGCATATCCAACATCCTTCTTGTTCTCCTCATCCTTCCTATCAATCAGATCCTAAAAATCAGACTTAAAAATCAAAATTTAAATTCGAAACTTGCAAAAACTTTTGTATTGTTGCATCTTGTCGTAATTGTTTGCCTCTTATTCATGAGTTTTGCTGTGTGTTATAAATAAAGGATTATTTATTTGAAAGGCGAAAAAGTCGAAAAGGTTTTGAAAACCCTAAAAGAAACGAAAATTGCAAAATGAATATTAGAAATAAAAATATAAAGATATAAATTTGGAGAAAAACTAAGGTTAATAAAAATTCACTTTTGGACCAAGATCTTAAAAACAAAAGAAAAAGTATAAAAAATAATAAATATATAATAAAAATAATAATATATATGTATATAATAAAGTGGGCCAAAACTTAAAATCTAATTAAATTACAATTGGGCCAAAAATTCTATTTAGTTTATATGTGAAATACAAAAGGAATGCACAATAATAAATAAATAAAATAAAAAATAAAAATAGAAAAATCGGAAATCACACTGTTCATTGCGATTGAGGTGTTCGGCCCGGTCCTCGGCCGCGCGCCGCGCGCGCCACCTTGCACCCTCGCGCCCGTGCGCCCGTCGGCGTCCCGTCGCCCTTGAACCCCGCGCTCCTCTCTACCTCCGCCGCACCGACGCCGCCATCGCCGCCGCGCGCGCGCCCTCGCCATCCCATCGCCGCGTCACCGTCACCACGCCGGTCCCCTTGCGCCCGCGCCGCGCCGCTTGTCGTCGCGGTCGCCGGCCGTCGCCTCGCCGTCTCTCCCCTCCCGAGCCTATAAAGACCCTCCCTTCCTCTCTCCCTCCCCACACCATTTTCTCCCTTTCCTCCCCTCCTTCTCCCTTCGCTGCGCACCGAGCGCCGGAGCCGTGTCGCAAGCCGCCGCCTCGCCACGTCGCGCCGTAAGCACCCTCCCTCTCGCCCCCTTTTCCTCTTCGTCCATGCCGAGCCGAAAGAGAAGAGAGGAAGGAAAAAAGAAAGAGGAAGAAGAGAAAATAAAAGAGAAAAGTAAAGGAAAAGAAAAGAAAAGAAGAAGAAGGGCAAAAGAGAGAAAAGAGAAAATAAAAATAGGAAAATATTTTGGAAAAGATTTAAAGTAAAAAAATCTATGTTCTTTCCTAAAATAAAAATTTATTTTGAGATGATTATAAAATAGATATAATTATAATATTAGGAATTCTAATTGTGACTTAGTTTGTTATTAAACTCTAATTTTATCATATGAATTTTGTTGAATTCAATTCTTAAATTATTAAATGCAATATTAAGTTTAGGGTGAATCATTTAGGAATTTAATTATAATTTGTTAGTAAAACCCAAACCTTGTCATATAAAATTACTAGAGTTTAAGTTCTAAGTTAATTAGAATAGTATTACGCTTAGGGTAAATTATATGGGAATTTAATTGTGAGTTAATTTATTATTAACCCAAATATTATCATATGGATTTTCTAAAAAATGAATTTCTAAAGTATTTAGTGTAGTGTCTAGTTATTTTCGGATTTGATTATTTTAACCCAAGGGCTTGTCGGCCCGATAAATTAGGATAAAATTTGAGTTTTACAATTTCTTTTCGGTATATTATATTTTGAGTTGTTGATCATAATATTTCTCAAATTTAAAATGTATTAACTTGAATAATGCCACATCATAGTTAATTAAATCAGTTTAATGCGAAACTTCAAATCTTTATATCTCGCTCGTTTTAACTCGGATTCTACCGAAACTTTGTACCTAAATTCACCTAAAAATCATAGTCTCGTCTTAGGAGCCGCTTTTGCGATTTATTTAGTTTTTTTGGTGATTTTTATTTGAATTCTAATCAAATTCTATTGGATCTCTCACACGTATGAATAGAGCCCGAGGGAACCGTTGAGTACGCCGAAGACCCAGGTCAACAAGGTTGCGAGCAAGGCAAGTCATCACTACCTTTAAACATGTTGAACCCAATTGCGAACTTATGTTGGTTTAAAACCAAATATGCATGCTATATACATATGAACTCTCATACTTGTTATATGCCCTGCATTGATATTGAATACTCGTTTATTCTTTGTACCCTATAGTATCTTGTGTTCAAAGTCAATCTTCGACAATGCTTAGCCCATGCTATTTTAGATTCATGCGCATTCATATTTTATCAAATGCTATATGCTTGGGAAACTACCTTAGGAAAGGTGGTTGATGTACTGCATGTGGAGACATGAGCGCCACATTGCCATGATAACGATGAAATAATTTCTGGATGAGAACTAAAACAAAACAAATGTTTTAGATTGGGGCGGCTGGATGATTTGGGTGGATTTCGGAATAGACAAGTGTCGTCCCTGGTCAATTAAGGACCGAGCCATGAGATAAACATGAAACGAGCTAGTACAACCGCATTTCTCGAATGGATACAGACCTAGCGGAGTAAATAGCCAAACGGAGGCGGTACCCCTGCATAGTGGTTCAACTGTGTGTGAGAATGGGCGGAAGGCCTACATGTGGAATGATGAAATGAAATTGGATTTAATTATAACTTAAAGAATGAGTGAGTTTTTCCCTTCTCGGGAGCGCCAGAACTCCTCTCACTGCTAGAAACTGTGTACGGCTAGAGTGCATGAGGGCTCAAGTTCATGGAGCGGGTACTGCCAAAGTGAGGTTATTGAAAGGCTTTGTCGTGACACGTCTCATGTGTTGGGACTTCGGCTCATGTGTTGGGCAAGTCACGAAGTACGGGTAAAGTGTACATCTACTGCAGTGTGAGTAAAACAATCTATTCGAATAACCGTGCTCGCGGATATGGAGTGGCGGGACAAGTTTTTCGCTTGGCTAGACTCTAAATTTTAAAAATGATGGGATGAACATGCATGATGATTTTTATGTATTGGTGGATCAACTTCTCGGAAGGCGAGAAGGGGTAGACCCCAGAAAATCATGACGATCCAGTGGCGGGAAGTGTCACGCCCAGAAACTCAGACCAGAATTTCCGTAGCTATATGTGTATTAAAATCCCTGTCCAGGACCGGCCTGGGTACACAAACAATAATTGTTGATATTACAGTTCCAAGTCTTAGAAACATTACAAAAAGATTACAAAAGAGCAGCGGAAAAAGAAAAGGGGCCTAAGCTTGACGCTGGCCACGTGGCTTCAACCATGCCACAGGCATCTTCCAGAGTGCAGGACAAAGCCTACTCGACTTCATCTTCTTCTTCGGCTTCTTGCTCAGGTTCTGGTGAAGAGGCAAGGATGAGTACTTCCACGTACTTAGCAAGTCTTACCGGAAAAGAGATGGTATGAATGCAAGGAGGAGGACAAGGATTTGGCTCGGGTTTGCCTTTAGCACAAACAGCTAGGGTTTTTGCAAACAAAGGAGTTTTGAACACGACAAAACAGTAGTAGTTCTAGTATTTAATTCATATTAAAAGCCAACTCTGTCCAACGTTATCCCCACGTTGTGACAGGCCCAAACCACCCAATCATACTAGCCATGTTCCATTAATCAGGTTTTAACAGTGTGGGACTAATCACGGTGAGTTCGGTCGATCGCCCAATTACCGTGGGCACGGCTATTCAAATAGTTTTACTCTGATCATAGGTGTACAACTATACCCACAAGACACAGCCCCACGACACGGTCTCGCGTGCGCCGGAATACCACCTTGGTACCCTGGAAAGGAAACTGTGATAGGACCTTTTGTATAACCCTTCGCTAACTAAGGAACCCCACCAAAGTTTCGCCCTCACTCCTGGACCCTGGGACGTGGGCAGCCCTCCCCAGTGCCTCGGTGAATCCGGCAGCCCAGCAACCCTTATACCAGGGCCGACTGAAACTCCATCCCGCTCACCCTTGCCAATGGGTTCGTCACCTAGGAAAGACTACACTACGGGGCCCACCTTACCCATTTTGGCTTGTGGTTTGCACGGTCATTCTTCCGAGGGTCCCCGTGAACCGGTCCTTAATTGCTATGAGCGCCACTAACCAAAACCATAGCGCCCACAGCCCTCCATTTGCCATATTTTAGTTAATAATCCGGTTCACCAAGTTCTCCAATTATTCTTGTTCCGAACAGATGTCCAGGAGATGTATATTAAGTAAGTGACTCATTTAGTGAGCTAGTGAAGATAAGTCAGACTAAGCATAACCTAGTTCTGCATCTAATCATGTTGTTTTACCAAGTTTAATCAAGGAGTTTGGAGTGTCAAACCTAAGGCATAAACTAGATATACGGTGTAATATATCCCATAGGATGACATTATAAAATATATGCAATTTAATAGAGTAAAACAGGTGTTTTAGCAAAATGGAAGTAATATGATCAATAATATAGAATGACTTGCCTTGCTCTTCAGCTTGGGGGATCTATGCAACAACTTCGTAATAAACCGGGTCGGCGGAACTACCGGGATCTACACGGCAAACAAGCAATTCAACAAAACAGGTCAAAAAGCTACTAAAACAGAGAACAAAACTATTTTTAATGAATTCTTGGCATTTTTACAAATTTAATAAAATTTTAATGGGCTAAAACGGAGTTCGGATTGAAAAGATATGATTTTTAGAAGTTTTCTGGGGTTTTTTACTAAAACAGAAAAGTCCTTAATTAATTTATTGCGCAATAATGCCCGAGATCACGTCATCGGCTAGGGTGACGTCGCAGCCGAGGGCGACATCGGCGCGCGGGAGGGCCGGTCCACGGTGGACCGGGTCGACGGGGCCGGGACGTGTGGTGCACCACGTGGCGCCGAGGTGGCGGCCACGTGGCGTGCCACGGGGCAAAGGAAATTGGACGGCTCGATCGGCCAAGCGGATCGGATGGCGGGAAGAGACGTGGCGGCCGGGCGGCGTGGGTGCATGGTAGCGCACGACGGCCGACGGCTGGCCGGCGTCATCCGGACGGCGGCGCATGGCGGCGGAGGTGGCGGAGTGGCGCGGCTCACGCGTGGGCGGAGCCGCGCGCACAAGCGGCGTCATGAACGGCCAAGAGGACAGGAAGGGGCGGCTCACCGGGGGGATCGCCGAAGATGGGGAAACGACAACGGCGACGGCGAAACGATGGCGGAAGAGCGCGGGAAGGGCGATCGAGGGAGAACGGACGCCGGCGACGGAGATGGAGGCGGCGACGAGGTTCGAAACGGCTCGGGGCGGTGGGAAATCGCGGCCGAAGGCCGGCGGCGAGCTCCGGAGCAAGGGCGCACGTCGCGAGAGCAAAAGAGAGCGAGGAGAGCTTGAGCGAGAGTGTGGGGAGGACGGTGAGGCCGAGGGGACGCTTAAATAGGCCGCGGGAAGGTTGGTGGCGGCCGGATAAGAGAGGATTTACTCACTGGAGTTAAGAGAAAGAGAGAAAAGGGGAAATAATGACCGGCGATCAATTCCGGCCATTAAGGGGCGCGGGTGAGGCGGCGGCGATTAAGGCCGACGGGAGGGCGGGGATTAAAGGCGACGACCGGCGGCACGAGATCCACGCGGCGGCGAGCGGTAATGGCGCCGGCGAGGCGGCCGAGGTGGACGACGGGCTTGACAGGTGGGTCCCGCTTGCCGTGGTCTCGGGGAAACGGGGAGGCAAATTAGACTTATTTGCAGGCGCGAGGGGCTAACAGGCCATGGCCTTCGGCCGGCCTGAGAGAGAGAGAGAGGCGCGCGGGAGGAATGGGCCGGCGGCCCACGGCCGAAAAAGAGCGGGAAAGCGTACGGGAGGAGAGAGAAAGGAATTTCAGAGGATTTATTAATTCTGGTTTTGATTTTAATTGCTTAAAAATTATTTTTAGTGCTCTGAAAATTCCACTAAAAATCTTGTTAGTGTATTTTGACATGTAGAATTTAAGAAAAATCCTACCATGCCATTTTTATTTAGAACTTTGCTTTTAAAATTTATTTGCTCTCTCTGGTTAATTCCAACTATTTTCTTTTGCGATTTTTCTTTGGATTTTTAAAGGGGAAAACACCTCAGGGTGTGACAGGAAGCTATCCTTGGGATCACAATGGATGGTGGATAGAACCGTCACTGATTAAATAAACTATGAAATTAAAACTTGATCGGTCTTAGGTCTTAGGCTTGTGAAAATAATTGCAAAACTGGCTTTATGCAAAAGAACCACAGCCATTCCTTGATTATCCTCTATCATATGCATCGTTGTTATGGTGGTTTGCTGAGTACGGTTGGTACTCACCCTTGTTATACGCACAAACATCCAGATGTGGATGATGAAGACCCTGAAGACCCATACGCGTACTACCAGGAGGGTATGGAGGATGATGGCGTCTAGTAGGTCTTAGTTTTGGTCGTTGCATG
Source organism: Oryza australiensis (assembly GCA_019925245.2). Lineage (NCBI taxonomy): Eukaryota > Viridiplantae > Streptophyta > Magnoliopsida > Poales > Poaceae > Oryza > Oryza australiensis. Next base: position 19,998,118 of record JAIFGZ020000222.1, on the reverse strand, counting down.
TGGCAATGGCGTGTCGCTGCCTTCTCTCTGTTGCCTTATCTATTTTCTGCTTTTGGTTGTATTCTGGACCGTTTGGTCCTATGTTCTAGACATTGTCTTCGGGCCATATATTGTAATATTTTGTGTAAGTCGATGGATGTATCGTGCACCTGATGATTCAACAATGTATTCGTGGATACCAAACTACTCGATCCAAAAAATGGTACTATGAACATGATTGATTCCTGTTACAAAAACAAGGGTCTACAACTACCAATCCTCTCTCCCTCATCAGCCTTCCCCGGTTTCTTGAAGTTCAGGATTGCCTTGCTCTGTGACTTCACTTCCACTTTCATACTTCCCACACTAGTAGGTGACTTCACTTCCACTTTCATACTTCCCACACTAGTAGGCATACTTGGTCCCTCGTCTTTCCCCATACCCACATCCATTGTATTCTCCTTCTAGTACACCTGAACGAGAATGACAAGTGGCCAACAACATTCTCATGCTATCTTAACCTATCTTCTCCATGTATCGATGTAGTCCATAGGCATAATTCTCAAATATAGCCCACGGATTAACGGTTAACCACTACATAAATTGTAAGGCCATGGGTCTATGATCTATTTTAAAGTCTCTCATCAACCAGTTGCATACACACCCAAAAATATTTTTGATAGGCCTATCAATGCCCTTAGCTATACACTTAAACTCAGACAGATCTACCCTATTATGATCATATCTAATATTGCCTTTACCGTAGTACAAGTTAAATATCAACTTACTTGACATATCTTTTCACGTGAAGTCTCGTTACAATATATTAAACTAGACGTAATTGCTAACTATATTGCTACGTGTATAACTAAATTAATATGTTATAAGGATTACTTAACATATATACATACTAAATCTACACCCCTAACATTGAATTTTACTACTGACATAAAATTTCTATACTAATTAATAACTACCAATTATATAATTGTTTCTACTAATACCAATGTGTTTAAGTGTTACGGGATAAAGATAATTACTAACTATACTTTGGTACATGTATAACTAAATATACATGTCATAAGGATTATTCAACATATAGCATAGTAGATATACACCCCTAATATCGAATTGTACTACTAACATAAAATTTATATACTAATTAATAACTAGCAATTATATTGTCTCTACTAATACCGATGTGTTCAAATGTTATGGGATAAAAAAATTACATACAGTCGACAACGCAATATGGCAAGGCTCCACCGCTTCCTTTTTATCCCTCCCCTCCTTCTCTTTTTGGAATTTTACAAGATAAAGTAAGATTTTTAAACTTGAGGGGCGGCTTTTATATCTTGGGCGCATAAATCACCCTCTCCTATTACGGGGAGTGCCATTTTGCAGGCGTCCCCTGCCCGAAAAAAGGCGAGCTATTAGAGATGGCCAGATGGCCGTGCCATCATGGGCCGGCCTGGGCACGGTAGTACTGTTCACCGGCCCGGCATGACACGACACGTGAGGAGATGAGCCATGTCGGTATGGCCCAGTAAGGCGTGTCATGCCTGGGTCGTTGTCCGAACCCGTGGGCCGACATGCCACAACACAATTACCGTGCCACGGCCAGGCCGGCCAAGACGCGCGAGGTGGCCAATAATGCAATAATTCTTTTTAATTCCATATAATTTATATTTTTAACATGAGAGATAGTTTATTTTTTGAATTTTTGATAAGAAATAGGTTTATAAAAAATCGGAAGAGAAATAGTTTTATTTTTTATTTTTATTTTTTAGACGAGTAATAGTACTTCATCCGTTTTCTTTTGCATTTTTAGGCCAGCATTGACCCGTGGGCTTGTTTCGGCCCGTGGACCTTAATCATGTCCGTGCCGGCATGACATGGCCCGGCACCCGTGGAATGCTTGGGCCGAGGGTGAGGCACGTGGGCCGGCACGACACGACTCGTTATAGGAGCCGTGCCGTAACGTGCCGTGCCTCGCCGAGCCCGAGCCATGCTGTGTCGTGCGGCCCATCTGGCCATCTATACGAGCTGTACATATTTTGCAGACGATCCCCTCTAGGCGAAAATCGTCCTAGGAGAGAGCAAGAATGGACCACCTACAAAATTTTGCAGCGACACGCCTGTTACATTCCTTGTCCTTTCGTACGATGATTTATATGTCTCATATTATGAAAAGACGGAAAAGGTATATTTTTAAAATTTTTTATTCCGATTTTTACTTTTGAAAATCCTTTTTTAAAAAATAAAAATTAAAAATATTCTCGAATCGGAGTCCGACTCCGAATCGAATTCGAATTCCCCGCGAGATTTTCCCCACGCGAAGCAGCGGGCAAAGGCGTTCCACCGCCATTGCAAGTCGGAGTCCGACGAGATTTGCCTCCGGTTGAATCGCACGCGACGCCGGCGGGCTATATCTTGGGCTCCTCCGGCCTCCTCCGCTTCCGATCATCTCGATCTCCCCTTCCACCTTCGTCTTCCGCTCTCCGCGATCCTTTCATCCTTTGGCCTTTTTGCTGATGGCGGCGGTGTCCTCCTGCGCCTCCTGCTCCGGCGCCGGTTCTTTCTCCTGGGCTGCGTCCTTCTACGGGGGCGGCGGCCGGATGATGATGGCGGCGCGTTTCCCCTTCTTCGTGGAGCTGGACGTTGGCGACGAGGTCAGCTCCTGCTTCCCCCCTCCGTGCCCTGATTACACCCCGGCGAGATCTCGCCGCCGCCGCGCGGCGTCGCCGGATTACACCACGGAGAGCCCTCCCCGCCGCGCCGCGTCCCGGATTACTCCCCGGAGATCCCTCCGCGACGCGCCGCGTCGCCGGATTACTCCCCGGAGAGCCCTCCCCGCCGCGCCGCGTCCCCGGATTACTCCCCGGAGAGCCCTCCGCGACGCGCCGCGTCTCCGGATTACTCCCCGGAGAGCCCGCCTCGCCGCGCCGCGTCGCCGGATTACACCCCGGCGAGTCCTTCCCGCCGCGCGGCGTCACCAGACTACACTCCGGAGAGCCCTCCCCGCCGTGCGGCATCGCCCGACTACAGCCCGTCGACGCCTCCGAGGTGCGCTGCTTCGCCGGACTACAGCCCATCGACGCCTCCGCGCCGGGCTGCTTCGCCGGATTACACCCCAATGACTCCTCCGCGCCGCGCTGCCTCGCTGGACTACACACCATCGACGCCTCCGCCTCGTGCTGCTTCGCCGTACTACACCCCCAGCACGCCATCCCCGTCTTCTCTACCGTCCGCAGCAGAGTCCTTCAAGGTTCCGCCGCCACGCCGCTACCATCCCTACCAGAGGAGCGGCTCCGGCGGTGCCTGCGCGTCGCGCGCGATCCGGGTCATCGGCGGCCAGCATCGCCGCCGTGTCTTGCTGCACTGAGTATTGGACAAGTAGAAGTCCTGTAATAGGAGATCTTTGGGTTCTTGATGTAAATTTCTGGTCTATCTATCTATGTAACCTACTATGGCAGAATCAGCTGTAAGCCATTATCTATTCCTTGGTGAATCTTGTAATATGATGTTTATGAATCAATCAATAAAAGTATTCAGATTTTGATATTCTTGTCCTTCTGTCCTTCTGTCTACCAAACGAGGCCGGCCTAAGTCTGGGTTTCTGTTTTCTTCAAAAAAGAAAATCTGGATTTCTGACATTCTGTCACTGCTGTTGATCAATAACACGAAGCATAAGGGAACAAACTGATCAGTCAATAGTAACTATTATCCCTAAATCACTGACGAGATGCTCTAAACCGGTTAATGAAGTTGACTGGTAAACTTTCTGTTTGAGAAGAAACTTTTTCTCCGACTGGCTCTGCTAGTTTGTTCAAAATACTAAAATTCTGAAATTCTGAGTTCTTCTTTTTCGTAAGGAAGACTGAAGGAGGCCATTTGAATGTATTAAGAAGGAGAAAAGTTACATGAAAAAAATACGACAGTATATCAGAGTGCACGACCATGCACCACGCGCTAGCCACACAAGCACAAACTACTGAGAGTGGAGCCTAGCACCAAAACGACCCCTGTTAAGTGTGACCGATCACCGATCACCGTCAGACCTACAACAACACCACAAAGACGAGGCTCCGAAAACAACACCATACAACAACACCACAAAGACAAGGCTCCGAAAACAACAACACCACGGAAATCACGATATCAAGGATGTCATCATTACCCATCTAAGTAAGATGTGGGTTTCACCCAAAGAAACTCGTCGAGAAAGGAAGAGAGGTGCCCTCGACAGTCGACAGCACCCCAGGGGACATCCGATAAAATTCTGAGTTCTTGCTTTGAAAACTTTTTACCCGACTGGTTGCTCATGATCGTTCGAGTTCATAAACTAGCACGCGCTGTTCCTTGCACTTTCAGAACCACTCGATGACATTGCACGGTTTGTTCAAAATACTAAAACTCAGAACCTTTGTGTTGACAACCTGTGCTCAGCAACTTCTCTCGATGAAGCAACTGTTTTTCTTTATGATCATCTCGCTGCTTTTGGCGGCTCATAATTCTTCGAGTTCATAAACTGTTCTTTGCACTTTCACAACCACTCGATGGCGTCGCTAGACTCGATCACATTTTGCAGGCTGCATGCACAGTGCAAGGAACAAGAGTCTGAAGGCTGAATGACGGCTCATTCACTGAAGGCCCAATCTGTATACTGCAGAAGTGCAGATATATCTTCGTCAGATTCTTCAGAGCCAAACGACACTCCAGTGACAATCACCGGCAGCATCGCCAAACGAATCAGGAATGTCTCTTCCATGTGACTCTCACTCTGCATGCCATTGGCGACATGACATTGATGAAAGAAACCGGTCAAAAAACCTCAGCAGCCGAAAGGGATGTTTCTTCAGAAAAAGCGAGAAGAGAAAAAAAAATGCACGCTCGATCGATCTAGAAGATCGGTGGATTTGAATAAATTTGATCGACCAGAACAACCGTGAATTGACATCAAGAAAGAATATGCAACGCTAGCACACGTGCACCTCTGATCCTCTCCTCTCTTGCTCCACGGCCTAACCTTATCTGAAAAGAAATATACTCGATGGCTCAATAGACGTTACGGGTAAGATTCTCCAAAGACCAACACGCGCACGAAGAATTTTTCAGACAGGTTTTCCTCTCAAGAATGTTTTGCTGATGATGCATGCACAATGTGATTTGGATTCAGAAGCATCATCGTCTTTCAAGTTGAGCCGAAATCCTCTCTTTGATACTATTAGCAATTGTGTCCGTGCGTTGTAACGGGTGAAGTCGGGACGTAACACGGATGGGGACGGAGGGAGGGCGCAAGTGCGGCGCGGGAGCTCCGAGCGGCGACGGGAGGAAGGGCGCGAGCGCGCGCGGATGGGGACGGGAGAGGGAGGGGCGTAGGGAGGGAGAGACACAGGAGGTCTTTTTTTCATCCAAACCCTCCATTTCTTTTCAACATTGAGACTGCGGGTTAATTTTATAAACACTCAAGGAGTTTTCTGCAAAATAGCTAGGCGGACGAAAATTTTGGGTGAAAACACTATTTGCTTTATAGATAATTATTATAGACTAATATTCAGAAATATATTAATGAACATGCGCGGATGAGCTACATGGTGTGTCTTTGCAGCCGATTACGGATACTATCAAATGGAAGGCAACGACGGATGGTAAGTTCTCGATGGCCTCGACTTATGCCCTGTTTTTCATGGCGGCTGAGGATTGTCTCTATGGAAAACTGTTGTGGTTTTCATGGCGGCTCGCATTGTCTCTATAGGAAACTGCTATCGGGTGCCGTGGCTCGTCGTGTGTCTATTTTTTCATGTGGATCATGCTAAAAGGGCGTTGTCTGACGATGGAAAACCTAGCGAAAATGAACTGGCCGCACAATGACCTCTGCCCGTTGTGTCAAACCGAAGCAGAGATATGTCGGCACTTGTTTGTGGATTGCGATTACACAACTGCAGTGTGGCGCAGGATTCAGGGTTGGTGTTAGGTTTAGCTTCCCAATTCCAGCGGAGGAAAATATGGAGCTAGCAGAGTGGTGGATAGCCGTGCGCAGCCATTTTCGGACGATCTATAGTGCGTGGTTCGACAACTTGTTCATGTTCATTTGTTGGTATGTATGAAAGGAACAAAATCGAAGAATTTTTCAGCAAATTGTGAAAACGGATTCGCAGTTAGCGGAAGACATCAATGAGAAGATCGCAGTGTGGCTAGAAGCTGGGATCTTTCCCAACGAAAGCGAGTAGTCCTTTTGTCTCAGCGACAGGCTGGAGTTTTTAAACTCCTGAACTTTGCCTTCCTCTGTTCTTTCGTTTCTTTTCGTTTTGATCTTCCGGACTTAAGCTAAAGTTTGGTCTGATGTGATATTTTGGTATCGTTAATTGTAAAATTTTTATTTCTTTTAATCTTAAGTTTTGACCGGCTTTTTTGAGCCGTCCCGACAAAAAAATGTTTTCTCTCAAGAATGTTCTTCTGGTGATGCATGTACAATGTGATTTAAATTCAGACAAGGAATTCAGAACGTCCACAACTTTGCTAGGGCTATGCATATGCTGCTGATATGCGGCAACTGTTCTCCGGTCCAAAGTTACAGCTCACAGCTAGCAACACACTTTGAACAGCACATCCTTCTTATCCATGGAATCTGACCTGGAATTCCAGAACTTCACCTGCTGCTGCTTTGAACTGACAGTTTGCCGGCACTTCAGTTAACCATCACTTTGGCACTTAGCTGTTCTTTTTCTTTTTTAAAAGAAGCTCATTTTATTTTTGGTGTGGTGAGGAAGATGCCTAACTCGCTCGCTAGGCTCCAAAACACCAGCCTCTGAAATTTGGGTTTACCTCACTAAGGTCACTATCTGCATAAACTTTCTGTGTTCTTCAGTCTTCACACCGTCTCTGAATATCAGCAAATATGTTTCACGCGGTCAGAGGTGAAAAATATGGGTTCGTGGATTGGACAAAAGTTTTTTTCTTATTGGAGAGGTCAACCGCATAAGTCAACAGTCGACGGTGAGTCGCAATTTACGTATGTCACACTTTCGTGATAGAAGATAAATAAATACACAATTTCAATTTTATTTTGTAAAACCAGGCACCAAAAGAAAATTAGCAGAAATTTGTCTTGAAAAAATATGAATTTTCTTTTAAAGAAAGGCCATACTCATTTGAGTCTGAGACAGTTCGATAACATCTTAAACCCACAGAAATTTGTAATTGTAACTTCATATGTAGCGCCAAAAGACTTGCAAATTCAGGCCGGCACAGCAATTTATTACTGTATTTCAACTTTGAAGTCAAACTGTTAGGCCGGTTTTCTACGGTCTGAGTGCAGTGTGCAGTTGCGTGTGTTCGCGGTCTAATCTTTGAAAAGCCGGCGTTGTCCTCATGCGATTAAAAAACTCGTGGTAAAACATTGCGGAGGAGAGACCAGTCATTAATGCATCAAATTGACAGCAATTGTCACTTACCGTCTTAAATTTGTTATAAAATTGAACACAAGTCAACTTTGTTCAAAAAAGATCCTTTTTATAACGATTGATGTTTTGATGCTCTTTACTAATAATATTATACTATCAATTATTAAAAATAAATTATTAATTTATTAATATAGTGATTATAGGTATTTTTGTTATTTATATTTTTCCGCCTCATCATTAAATTGGCATCGCTCATATTTCATAAAAAATAAAAAAAATTAGTCATTACTAAATGATGATTATAACCTTTCACATCTATTTTTTTAACCTTCTTTACATTTCTAATACTGAAATATAAATAAATCCAAACTCTTTTGATTCGATCAAATAAGATCAACAATTACTTTCTACTACCAATAAGAAAGCATCATAGCTAGGCGCTTTTATAACTAGTTGGGAATGGTTAAATTGGCAATGCATGATGTTGCGAGAAAGCCACCTAGCGCTGGACTGAAGTCTTCATAATGCAGAACCCAAGTGCTCCTCTCCACAAAACAGTATCCCATATGCATTATGGGCTCATGGCATCAATATCGTTCGTTGAGTAATCAATAATCATTAACTCCGCCTTATCTCTCGTTTCAGCCATGTCTCGCCATCATTTCATTAACTCATTTCGGTCATATATGTATTTTACAGATGTACTAGTATGAAATACTAGTACGAACAAAATCCATCTGTTACATTAAGAGTTGTTTCATGTTTTTTGGGATGTACTAATTAGAGGTAAATCCTCCACATCTCCTATAATAAATCCGTGATTTATCACGCACTTGATTTTTTTAAAAAAATAATTCCAACTTCTGTAATTTATTTTTTATTGACAAAAGGAGACAATTAGGATAGATTGGCTAAAGTTTCCAGCCATTGATGTATCCGATTTGTGATAATTAAGGTGAATAACATTATGTTCATGCCCTTGATGTCACTTCTACAAAGTTTAGTTCGGCCACACATCTCCATCAGCTATGGTCGTATATGATCAATGCATGATGGCCACCAATATAATCACCAATTTTCACCAATCTACATAGGCTAGCACTATGCAGATAAGAGGCCCTTGATTTGGGTAACGCTGCTGCCCCTGCCGGCTACACTGCATCGAAGTGCAGTGTAAACTGTAGCTAGCCCCAGACTTTTGCAGTGTCGTAGCCGCAGTTAAGCTGGCATTAGCACCTACTAATAACTCAGCACTGCATTGTTTAGGTTTAAGTGTGTTGCTCGAGGCTCCAATCAATTAACCAAATGGAGATTTGTAGATTCAACTCTGTACAGATCATATTTTGTAACCTAGTGATCTTTGTCTTGTAAGAAAGATTCTCTCTTTCTGTCCTGGAGCAGTGCCACTCTTCTTTTTTTTTTAGATGTGGTCTCCAGGAATTTAACCACGATGGAATGAAAACTTTATTCATATCAAAAGAAAAGAAAAGTTAAGGATGGACCAAGCAAACATATAAATGAATTTTGGAGAAAGTAATCATTTTTGGCTGATAGTAAAGAAGTACAGGAAATGAAGTGATCTGAATAATTCCTTATTTGCATGTGTTGATCATAATGCTTTCTATGCACTCAATTTCCAGGCCATAACTGTTTTCATGTGCCATATTAACATCACACATACTCATTGTGTCTGATGCAAATGATATAAATCATTCCACATGGAGTACTGCTTAAGAGTTCGGCCTACTCCATAGTTGGCTACAGTACTACTAGTAGCTACGCCAATAGCTTCTGTCGAAGCAAAGGATAGAATTTATTCATGATCTAAAAAAAAGTCGATACGCCCATAATTCAGGATTCAGAAACACGTACACATCTCAAACCGTTTTAGAATACACTCTCCAGTAACTTGATCACATTCAGTTCAAAATGTCTCTTTCAGAACAAAAAAATAAACAAATAAAGATTGATTTTTTTTATCTCCTTGTGCCGGCCATGGCAGGTCAGGATCTTCCCAAGTTGCAAACTTTGTGGTAGATAATTCTTAGTCTTACATAGTATGCTTTTTCAACCAAAAAAAAGTCATAATTAAGGCTGCAATTTGCAAATGATCTCAGCTCAGCAGAGCCTCTTTGGCAGTTCCAATCTGTTAAATTGTATCTCGACCGGTCCCCAACTCTGACTGTCCCCACGTTTTCAGGCTCGCGCAAAACTTTTCTGTCATCTAATCTCTCTCTCTCGGCCTCTCCTGTTCTGGTCCAATCACTAGACCGTTCTCTTTCTATGACTAACACTACCAAAAGAAAGTTCTTCAGTTTTGCCTCTTCTTGCCTTTATCTTGCAGCCATTGCACACACCTCACTTGCTCTTCTCTCTCTCTGTCTCTCTCTAGCATTCTCTCTCTGATCTTGAGATAATCAGATGCAAGTGCAACTCCTGTTGTTTGGCCTGCTTTGTGTTCTTGGTCATCGTCTTCATCGAGTACAACCACATGGTCCAGCAGCCGCAGTGAAGTAACTTTGCAGCGGTCTTCATCAGTACATCGCCATGGATTCCTGATGGGAGTGGCATCGGAGTGAGTGCTTGAAACAAGCTGAAAGACCTTTGCTTTAGCTGAAAAACAAAAACTAGACTCGCACATTGCAAGTTTCGTAGCTTCGTGTCCGATCAGCTGCTGCTGGTTTCTCGCGGAGCTCTTGATTTGGTATGATTTGATGTGTATTTAGCTTCTCCATTGATAAGGAGTTCGGAGATGTGATGGTTTTCAGTGTTTGTGTTCTTGCAGATTCGGAGATTTCTTATGAGTTTCTTGATGGATTTGTGTTGATCGGATTTTGGGTGAAGAGATGAGCATTCCGCACCTGTTTAGGTGCCCGATCAGCCTGGACATCTTCACGGACCCGGTGACGCTGTGCACGGGGCAGACGTACGACCGGCCGTGCATCGAGCGGTGGCTCGCCGCCGGCCACCGCACCTGCCCCGTCACAATGCAGCCGCTCGGCGACGCCACCGTGCTCGTGCCCAACCGCACGCTGCGCCACCTCATCGAGCGATGGCTGTCCACCGACCAACACCACCACCTCCCCGAGCCGGCGGCTGCGGCGGCGGCAGACGCCGAGGCCGACGCGGAGGAGCCGTCACTGGCAGCGCTGAAGCGTTGCCTGCAGCAGCAGGACGCGGCCGGCAGGGTGAAGGTTGGTGCGCTCAAGAAGGTGATGATGCTGGCGTCCGAGTCGGACGTCGGCCGGGCGTGCATGGTCCAGCTGGGCTTCCTGCCCGTGCTGCTGCAGCTCGTCTTCCACTCGCCGCCGACGTCGGAGCGCCGCGGCGAGGCGGTGGAGGAGCTCGCGCTGCAATGCGCGCTCAGCCTCATGCCGTCGAGCGCCGCCTCGCCGCAGCTCGGCTGCCTCAACGTGCTCAAGAGCGAGGCCAGCCTGGCGTCGTTCGTCCGCCTGCTGGAGCGCGGCCGCGGCCGGACGAGGGCCGGGCTGTGCCGCCTCCTGGAGACCGTCGCCACGGCCGCCGCGACGAGGAGCTGGCGCTCGTCGTGGCCGCCTCGCCGCGGGTGTGGCAGGCGCTCGTGCCGCTCCTGCTGCACGACGGGGCCCCACCAGACGCGCACGCGTCGGCGGCGTCGGATGCCGCCGTGCGAGCCGTGGCGGCGATCTGCGAGTCCGAGCCAGCGCGCGGCAGCGCCATCCACCACGGCGCGGTCGGCTCGCTCCTCAGGTACCTCTCCTGGGCGGCGTCGGGGAAGTGCGCCTCCGGCGGTGGCGCCGTGCCGAGCGCGCTGGCGGCAGTGGAGGCGCTGTCGGCGTCGGAGGCCGGGCGCAGGGAGGTGGTGCGTGCACCCGGCGGGATGCGGGAACTGGTGAGGCACGTGTTCATGATGAACTCGAGCAACGACGGCAGCGAGCACGCGGTGGCGGCGCTGCTGGCCGTGTGCAGGGAGTCGCGGGCGGCGCGGAGAGAGGCGGCCGGCGCCAGCGTGGTGACGCAGCTGCTGCTGCTGCTGCAGAGCCAGTGCGGCGCCAGGGCAAAGGCCAAGGCCAGGTCGCTGCTCAAGCTGCTCAAATCCATGTGAAAATGATGATGATGATGATGATGATGATGATGAATCTTCACTAGTGGAGTAGTATTATTGTAGACGCCATGGCCGGAGTTAAGGTGGTAGATGTTCTTGTAAGCTCTAAGTTGTGCGTCAAGAATGTCTTTGATGGGCATGGCTCGATGGCATGTGTAAGCTGATCGACTCCAGCAATTTCATGGTCGGGGTAGACAAGAAAAACGTCTCCCTCGATCCCTTCTGCCTCTCCAAATTCATCTTGACATACAGCGAGAGGCGCCTGAATTTGCGGGCTTTTACCGTTCCTCGTCGCTTGCGTTTCATTGATGGGCATATGTTTTAGCTTTGATTAATGTTCGGATGGAAGAAGTTCAAATACCTTTATCAACTTATGCAAATCCGTCTAATAACTTAAATTTTAAAACCGAACATCTATCCTTCTCAACTTTACAATACCATCTATATTACCCCTAAGATAATTTTAAATTATGATTTTGCTTATTTTGAATGCTTAAACGAACAACTTTAAATAACTAATATAATATATTTATATAACATATTTGCATATCTAAATTATCCTTATAAAGTAATATCATATTATTATTATGTCTGAATTTGTTTGTAAATGAGAGCTAATAAGGATAAAAAGATTAAGGGAAAATTTAAATATATATGTCTAATGTCTATGTCGTCTATGTCATGTGATTAACTCATCCAACTCATATATAAATATGCAAAACCATGCATTATATAAAAGGTAACGTAAAGTTTAGGGGGTGGTTTGGAAGTTTTCATTAAACTGAAACTACTTTGAGGTATAAAATTAGTAGGAACTTTGTGACTGTAGCGGGGATAGCTCAGTTGGGAGAGCGTCAGACTGAAGATCTGAAGGTCGCGTGTTCGATCCACGCTCACCGCAGTTTTTGAAAATCAAATCTATGACCAGTAAATTTCTTTAGTTTTTATGTCATGTCACAAACATGTCAATTATTTAAAATCAAATCTATGACCAGTAAATTTCTTTAATTTTCATGTGACAAACATGCCAATTACATTTTTTAAAATCAAATATCTGACCAGCAAATTTCTTTAATTTTTATGTCACAAACATGTCAATTATTGTCAATGTAAAAGATTTCACCGTATCATCTGATCCGAACAGTAAATTTCTTTAATTTTATTTCAGAAACTTGTGGATTGTTTTATTTCAATGTAATTTGTTTGAAAGGCAGTACAACAAAGACGCTCATATACAATTTACACACTTAGCTCTATAAAATACTCGTGTCGAAACTTGGTTTCTAATATATTTTATGGGTCGCATCAAGATCGCCAAGCACAATGGGTTAGAAGAAGAAGAAGATTTAGACGGGTTCGGGCCTCTCGTGAGGTAATACCCTACTCTGTTTCGGTGGATTCGATCCGCCGAGTGTCTTTATTGATCTTGTGATCTAAAGCTCTTGCTTATGAAGTTGTATCTCGGATCTAATCTCGATCTCCTATCGGAATATCGATCTAGAATCCGATCAAGTCTAAGATATCCCTCAAGGACGCCCTTATCCCCTTATATAGTCTTGGGAGGAAGGGTTTACAAGTCGAAAACCCTATCTTATTCTAAGTTGGTTTCCTCAATCTTACCAAACCATGACTATAGGCCGATTGCCTTATCTCTATCGCAACCGTAACACCTAAGTCAAGTTCGGCTTACGGATATAGCAAGCGCAATCTATCCCTACCTTCATCGGATAAGCTTGCCAAGTAGATACCCGATTGCCACAATCTCCACAGTAGCCCCGAGTCCTTTTCGCCGACGAGACAACTCACGCTTCCGACCAAAGTAGCACTCAACCAAAAATCTCTTCGACCGAGTGCTTTTGGCGCCGAGTGATTCCATCATCTCTGCCGAATCTTCCGAGTGGCTCCAAAGACGTGAAGGGCTGGAAAAAAATATATATAAAAATTCTCAAAAATAAATATCTAGGTGCATCTCCCGATGCACCTAATTATAGGTGTAGCCCCGACTATGTGGTTAGTCAAAAATAGACTAAGCATATAGTCAAGAACTATAAAAAATCATTCTAATATAGATGCTTAGCTCAAGCTAAAGCAATCTCATCACTCGGCAAGCTCGTGCTTATCCGAGTGAATTTGCCCGAGTTATCTCAGAACAAATAACTCAATCAACCCTCGTGGGTGAAAAGCACTCGGTAAGCTCACGCTTATCCGAGTAGATCTGCCCGAGTCATCCGGAGCAAATATTTTAATCATCCTCATGGGAAAATAAGTTCTTTCAATCATATGAAAAATATGACCAAGTTATTAAACGCTTTTGCCATAATACTGGTCTCAATCTTATAAAGATCTTCACCAAGGTGGAAAACAAACAAGATCGGCAAGATTACTCCGACCAAATGCCGAAAAACCAAACGTACCCTTGTTCACCAAGGCGCTATAAAAACTCATTGTTGGTCACCTTCCAAATTGCATCGTGCCGCTTCTCATGAAGTCGGGCAAACCGCGGTATGGAAGGATCTTTTAAAGGTACAGGGCACACTCGGACACGCGCATATTGCCGGGCAAATCGCTTAAGCTCATCCGCTTAAGTCCCTAAGGACACGTATCGGACCACACCTTAGCCGGGCCGTAGATTTTCTTATGGGCTCGGCCCACTCACCGAAAACCTAGCGCAACCCTCAAATCTTTCTTTATAAAGACACGAGGTCGTCCCCGCCTCTTCATCTTCCAAAATTCCCTTCTCGCAATCGCTTCATCATCATTCATGCGGGAACCCTAGGCTTGCGCGCTTCTCGATCCATCCGCCAAGAAGCTTGCTTGCCGCGACAACTAGCTCCTACAGCCAAAACTCCCACATCCATTGCCTAAGATCCAACCTCTCTCGGCCCGGATCCGCTCCTCAACAACCTTGCTCTCATGGCGGAAGAAAAGAGGATTCCGTTCGACCAATGGGCCACCTCGGACGTGAGGGAGTACACCCTCAAGGAGATGGTGAAGCACGGCGTGCTTCCGCCTAAGGAACTTGTGGAATGGCGCCGGCGGCGGGGAGGACTTCCGACCCCAAACACCGGTGAGCTCGTTGTCTTTACCTCCTTTTTCTATTGCGGATTCGCCTCTTCCCACCTCCGAATTCTTTCGGGGGCTCTTGGATTACTATGGTCTTCACATCTACCATCCGAACCCCAACTCGATGCTTCACATAGCACTCTTCATTCACGTGTGTGAAGCCTTCCTTGGCATTCTTCCTCACTTCAACTGCTTGTCGTATGTTCTACCGAAACCCCATCCGAACAAGGACCAACCTTGTGTCGTTGGCGGGCAGCTTCCGGCTTCGCGGATCTCTCCGCAAAGACTACTTCTCTCTCCCCTTGAAATCCTCGAACAAAGGTGGCATGCGAACCGGTTCTACATCGCAATCTTGAACCCACCTTCCGCCTTTGTCGGTCTTCCTCCTGTCCCCAAACCATCTTGGAGCACCGTCCGGTAGCCCAAGAATGGGATGAAGCCAACGATCTGCTCGCGAAGATCCGGCGATGAAGAAAAGGAACCTTCGCGGGGAACAAATCACTCGGCACTTCATCAGTGCCGACGGCGCCAATCGTGGAGCGGTCGAAGCCGGCCTTCGAGTACGAAGGCGGAACAGACCCCAATCGGGAGGACCGGATCCACTCACATACGAGATCCGAAGATCCGGATGTACAAGCTCTTCTCGTCCGGATCTCGGTCGAGCGGGCCCTCATTCCGCCTGTCCTCCCATTCAAGCATCCACCGACCTCCTCCTCCGTAAGCCGATTGGTTGCTTTATAGTATCTTTCAATCTTGACGTCTTGTCGCTTAATGTCGCACTTTCCCTTCTTTGCGGAAAACGCCTCTATCATTTCCAAGCCATATAAGATGGCTCATGATGATGCGCAGCGTCGCCCCACCAAGAAGCCGGCGGCGGGATAAAAATCCAAACCGATCCAGTCGGGAAGCGGGCGGCGCGAGTGAGGACTCGAACAAGCGCGCAAGCAAAAGGCGGCGATCATCGAGGACTCGACGACGACGTCCCGGCTCCTCCGTCGAGACCCCGCCTCTAAGGCGATCGCCGCGGACGCATCGAAGATCCGCCGATCAACCAGTAAGCTCAAACCGAAGTCCCGAGTTCTTTCGTAGAAGACTCTTCTTTATCTTCGCCGTATTTACTTGTGCAGAAGCCCCGGGATATAGATCCCGTCGGAGGGATGAAGGGCCGACCCCGCCGCCGCTCCCGAGCGCCAAGGCCGTCGAGCCAAAACCCTGAGCCCGCAACCAAGTGCGAGCGTTCGAGAAGCACCCTTCTCCTCGGAAGAGCGCCCCGGGAAGAGCCCCGACCGCCAGCCGGATATCCCGACCGGAGACCCGCCGGTTGCTGGGAACCTTCGGCCGCGGCCCGAGCGCCCCGACCGAGGGTCACTCGGCACGAGCCCGAAGAAGAAGAAGGGCCCGCCGCCCCACCTAGGCAGGCGACCCGAAACCGGTGAGACTTGCTTCGAACTTTCCTTTGTTCTTTCAATTTTGAATCTTTCATGTCTTCATTGGTTTTTCTCGTTTGCCGCCACGGTAGAAGAGATCCCTGTGTCTGATCTTCGAGACCCGGGTTCCTCCGATCGAATCGAGTGGCGGGACTCGGAAGGCGAGAGACGGGCATCATCCTCGACCAGCGGCTGAAAAGGATGAAAGGGATGCCCTCGTCGAGAGCTCGAACGAGGCGACCCGACCGCTCAACGTAAGCCTTCATCTTTCTTTTTGATTATGTCTTCGTTATCCTTCGCCGATCATTCTTCGCTTTCGTATGCGAAAGAATACCGCCGCTCAATGGCAAAATCCGAAGTCTGGAGAAGCTAGTCCCTCACTTAAACTCCTTGGAGGACGTTCAGCGACAGTTGAAAACCACTCGGGAGGAGGCCGCATCAAGGGAGGCCGCTTTAAGGAGGGAGATCTCGGAGCTTCGGAAGCGAACCTCGACCTCCGCGGATCAATCGGAAGTAAGCCCGCCTCTCCCAGGCTTCATTATGATTCTTATGTTGATCTTGGCTATTGTTAACCCTCTTTCGTTGTAGGAAATTCTTCGGAGGTCCACTCGCTTCAAGTCCAGTGAAGCGGTCAACCTTGACAAGGCCGAAATGGAGGCCGAATTTGAAGGTAACCTTCTTTGAAGTTGAAACTCATGTCTTGCTTCATTCCCGAGTGCTTTGAACGATCCGGAACTCCTTGCGGCTTATAAGATAAAGACCCGAGCCCAATACGACGTCTTACTTGGGCGGATCAAGTCTAGCGACGAGATTCGGGAAGAGGTCGCCAACGCCGCCACGCCGATCTTGACATCCTTGTTCGATCAAGGAGTTGGGGCCAGCTCGCTGAGCCAATCGAGATCTTCGACAAGCTCCTACTGGCTCCCGAGCGATATCTCGAAGAACATCACCGAAGCGGCCAACATGGGGCTGGTCGGCTCTTGCACAAACCAAGTCCCTCTACCCCGAGTGGATATTCATTCAATCGGGAGGGCTTCGCCGAGGGGACAACAGACGAGCAGCCTTAGATATGCTCGGCGAGGCGCAGGAGGCGGCGAAAAGATCTCTTTGGATGTAGTGAACAATTTTAAGCTTTGAACTTATATTCGACTTCGCTTTGTGAATGTCATGTAATTGTAACACTCTTGACATGGAATCTTTGTGACTATTTTTAGTTTATTTATGTCAATGCCTTGATTCGAGCCTTTGCGTGAAATTTCTTAAGTAGTTTTCGTCCGTGTCATCAAGCCTAGGCTCGATTAGGTCATCGAAAAACTCTCGATCCTTAGACACGAGCTCGAGTCGAAGGACATTAAACAATGATAAACCAAATTGTGCACAAAAATTTGATGAGGAAAATGTGAGCTTTATTGATATGTGTATCGGCCCCATGCTAGCTCAAGAAGTCATCTTGCTTGAGGTTGGCAGTCAAGGAAAACATGAGGCCTTAGCCAAATTAGGCGTAAAACCGTCGAAGATGCTCGATGTTCCGGAATTCTCCACCATGGACCCGTCTTCGCGCTTAGCCGTAAGCACGCCGAGTCACTTCGGCGATTATATAGGGTCCTTCCCATAAGGGAGATAACTTATGTCGGTCTTTGGTGGTCCGGATCTTGCGTAGGACCAGGTCGCCAACAATGAAAGCTCGTGCTCGCACGTTGCGATTGTGGTATCTCCCGAGTCCTTGAAGGTATTTGGCCGACCGGATGAGGGTGCCTCGCGGGCCTCTTCCAATCGGGTGAGGTCATCCACTCGGTCGATGTCGTAGCGTTCATCGTTGAAGCTTCGGACCGGAGAGACTCAAACTCCATCTCATTTGGCAACATGGCTTCGCGCCATAGACCGAAAAGAAAGGAGTTTGGCCGGTGGCCCGACCGGGTGTAGTTCGCAGCGACCATAGAACCGAGGGAAGTTCTTGGACCCACTTGCCGGCGTAAGGGCTTAGCCGGTCGAAGACGCGAGCCTTGATGCCTTGAAGAACCATGCCGTTTGCTCGCTCGACTTGCCCATTGCTTTTAGGGTGGGCTACTGATGCATAGCAGATCTTGATTCCAAAGTCTTCGCAGAATTCCTTGAAGATGCCTCCCGTGAATTGAGTCCCATTATCGGTTATGATTACGTTTGGGGCCGAAGCGTGCACGATGTTGAGGAAGAAATCCCATGCTTTGTCGGCGGTGATTGTGGCAACCGGCTTGGCTTCCATCCATTTGGAGAACTTGTCGATTGCGACGAAGAGGTGTGTGAAACCTCCTGGAGCTTTCTTGAAAGGGCCAACCATGTCCACCCCACACCGCGAACGGCCGGAAAGTGGGATTGTTTGAAGCTCTGGGCGGGACATGGCTTTGTCTGGCAAGAACGGGCAGCCTTCGCAGGTTCTTACGACTTTATCCGCGTCGGAGACCGCGGTAAGCCAAAAATCCTTGTCCGTAAGCTTTGCCGACTAGAGTGCGTGCCGCCGCGTGGCTTCCGCATATGCCCGAATGGATATCTTGGAGTAATTGTTTCCCTTCTTCGGGTGTGATGCACCTCATTAGAATTCCGGAGGGCTTCTCTTGTATAAATCGGAGTCGACCATGACGTACGCTTGGCAACGACGCCGGACGCGTTACGCTTCATCCCGGTCATCCGGCGGCTCTTGCCGAGTTAAGAATTTGATGAGCGGCGTCCTCCGGTCGGTATCGATCATGGTGACTTCGTTCGTGGTTTGTTCGTTGGGAGCCGTCTTTGCCGTGACGGTTGGCTCGTAGAGATGTTCGACAAAGACATCTCGTTGGAGCGGCTTCGCGCTTGGATCCGAACGCGCTAGTTCGTCGGCGGCTTCGTTGTTATGTCTCGGGACATGTGAGAGTTCTAGCCCATCAAACTTGTCCTCAAGCTTGCGGACCTCTTGTCGGTAGGCCTCCATAGTGTCGTTCAAGCGGGACCCGCCTTTCATCACTTGATTGACGACCATGGGAGTCGCCTTTCACAATAAGCCGTCGAATCCCGAGTGAGACCGCAAGGCGCATCCATGTAAGAGCTTCGTATTCGGCGACGTTGTGTGAGGCGGAGAAGTGGAGGTGAAGGGCGTATCTTAGCCTTTCCCCGGTCGGGAGATCGGCACAACTCCCGCTCCCAAGCCGGTGATCCTCTTGGATCCGTCGAAGTGCATGGTCCGGTGTTGGAGGTCTTCCCGAGGCACGTGTTCTTGCTTTCGATCCACTCGGCCGGGAAGTCCGCTAAGGCACGTGACTTAATGGACGTCCAGGCTTAAAAGTTAAGTCCAGCGGCATCGGTTCCAGGGGCCCACTTGGCGATGCGCCCGGTTGCCTCGCGGTTGTGGACGACGTCGCCGAGTGGAAAGAGGTGATGACGGTGACCGAGTGACCACGAAAGTAGTGTGCCAATTTCCTCGCGGTTATTAGAACACCATAAAGCAATTTTTGTACACGGGGTATCGGATTTTGGCTCCTGCCAATACTTCGCGACAAAGTAAATTGGTCTTTGAATCTTACGGGCCCGTCCTTCTTCTTCTCGTTCAACCACAAGTACCGTGCGACCACTTGGTGAGTGGCCGAGACGTACGGCAAGAGGGGTTCTGGGGGGCCGAGGTGAAGCCGGGACGGGTGGCGTGGTAAGGAACTCTTTGAAATCTTCAAAGGCCTTGTCGCTTCGTGGTCCACTGGAAGTCGTCTGTCTTCTTCACGCTCAAGAAGGGCATGCCTCGTTCGCCGAGTCGGGATATGAAACGACTCGGTGCCGCCATGCAGCCGGTGAGCTTTTGGACGTCTTTCCGATTACTCGGGGCTTCATGTTTAAGATAGCGTTGATCTTCTCCGGGTTTGCTTCGATGCCGCGATGTGATACCATGAAGCCGAGCGGTTGCCGATGGGACGCCGAAGGTGCACTTCTCTCGGGTTCAACTTCATTCGAAGGCCCTGATGTTTGCAAAGGTTTCTTCTAAGTCGGCGATCGGTCTTCTTTCGCTTGGTCTTGATGACAACATCGTCGACATAAGCTTCAACGTTTTTGCCGATCCGTGTGCGGAAGCATCTTTGAATCATGCGTTGGTATGTAGCTCCGGCGTTCTTCAGGCCGAAAGGCATGGTGATGTAGCAGTAGGCCCCGAACGGCGTGATGAAAGATGTCTTCAAGCAGTCGGATTCTTTCAGACTGATCTGGTGATAGCCCGAGTAACAATCCAAGAAGCTCAGGAGTTCGCAGCCGGCTGTTGAGTCGACAACTTGGTCGATACGAGGTAGCCCGAATGGATCCTTGGGGCAGGCTTTGTTGAGGTCGGTGTAATCGACGCACATGCGCCATTGCCCCGTCTTCTTGCGGACCAAGACTGGATTGGCTAGCCGATCGGGATGAAGGACTTCTTTAATGAAGCCGCAGCCAAGAGCTTTGCAAGTTCTTCTTTGATCGCGTCTTTTCGATCCTGTGCGAACCTGCGTAATCGTTGTTTTATTGGTTTGGCGTCATCTTTGACGTTCAAAGAGTGCTCGATCACCTCCCTAGGAATTCCAGGCATATCGGATGGTTTCCAAGCAAAAACATCTTTATTATTTTGGAGGAAGGTGACGAGCGCGCTTTCCTATTTAGGATCTAGGTCGGCGCCGATTACAGCAGTTTTGGAGGGATCAGACGAATCAAGGGAGATCTTCTTGGTCTTGGCGTCGCCGGATCCCGATTTGGCTATCTTCTTCGTGGGGACTTCGCCTCTGCCGAGGTTGATGCAGCCAATCGGACTTCTTGTTGGCCACGTAATCTCTCGCGAGATTGGGCCATGTCGCGGCTCTCCTTGTCGCAGGTGAAGGCTTGCTTCACGTCGCTGCGAAGAGTGATGACGCCGTTGGGACTCGGCATCTTCATGCAAAGATAAGTGTAGTGAGGGATCGCCATGAACTTGGCAAGCGCAGCCTTCCAATGATGGCATGATATGCCGTTTCAAGTCGGCCACCTCGAAGGTGACGTTCTCCGTTCGGAAATTCTCTCGGGCTCCGAAGGTGACTGGGAGGAGATATGCCCGAGTGGTGTTGAAGATAGCCCGGATAACTCCGTGGAAGGGGCCGAGCTTGCTTTGAGTTCGGCCCTCGGGATCGCATTTCATCCATAGTCTTGGCAAACGGGATGTTGAGGGCGCCGCCCCGTCGATGAGGACGCGCTTAAGCCTGATGTTGCGGACTACGGGGTCCAGGACGAGTGGATAGCGTCCCGGGTGGACCACTCGGTCAGGATGATCCGAGCGGTCAAAGGTGATGGCCACCTCCGACCATCGCAGATATTGAGGGACTTCGTGTTGAGCCGCGTTGACCTCCGGTCGCTTAGCTTCGTTTCCTCTTGGATTCATAAGCTAACGGGCCCCGAAGATGTGGTTGAGCTCTTCCACTGGATCTTGAAAGGGTTCGGCATTCTCAGCCGCGTTGTTCTTCTTGGCGCCGGACGGGCCAGCCTCGTCAGTCGGCTTCTTGTTGAGCTGCGCCGCGTACTGTTCGGCGAACTGCTTGTAGATAAAGCAGTCCTTTGCCGCGTGCTTGTGATTCGGATGGTGGGTGCACTGGGCGTTCATGATGGCGTCGTAGGCGGCGACTCGGGGACGGCGTTGAGTATTGGAGGTTGCGGCCACCAGGTCTTCAGATCGGCGCTTGCGATCTTTCGGGCCCTGGTTGCCGTTGTTGCCGCCATCCTTCTTAGGATTTCGGCTTCCTCCTGCTTGCTTGTCCTCTCTTCTGTCGGGCCGATCTTGACGGGCTGCCTTGATGGCGTCGTTTGATTTGGCGTATGAATTCGCCGTCTCAAACATCTGCTTCACCGTCTTCGGTGGCTTGCGTCCGAACTTGCCGATAAGCAGCTCATCACGGACTCCCTTCTGGAAGGCGGCGATGATGATGTCATCGGTGATGTTCGGGATCTTGTTGCGCTTCTCGGAGAAGCGACGAATGTAATCCTTCAGAGGCTCGTCCGGCTTCTGGATGACATTGTAAAGGTCGAAGTGCGTGCCGGGCCTCTCGAAGGTGCCTTGGAAGTTGGCGATGAAGTGGTCCCCGCTCGCTCCACGAGCCGATTGAGCCTCTTGGCAGTCGTGAGCCAATTTCGCGAGTTTGCGAGGGCCACGGGCGTAGTTGGCCATGGCTTTGTTGTCGCCACTGCTCGGATGGCAAGGGTATATACAGCTAACCAAGATTCGGGTCGGTTTTGCCATCGTACCTTTCTATCCCGGTGGGCTTAAAGCCACTCGGCCAATGCACTCGGCGGAGCTCCCGAGTGAAGGCCGGACTCCATCGTCGCCGCTATCGGTGATCCCTCCGATCTTCCCGAGTGCGACGGTCGCGCTCTTGGTAGCGGCGGTCGAGGACTTCCCGAGATCACTCGGCGGGTCTTCCGCGGGCCGGTAGGGTAGCCGGAACTTGCGGCGGACTCGGTGGTGGACGGCGACGTCCATGTCGTTTGCGGCGGGAGTCGACCGTCTGCTCTTGGTGCCTCGGGCGGACTCGGGAGGTGGGCCTCTTGGCCTAGTTGACGGCCGAGCCGGCTCGGGCCTCCCGTAGTCTCCCGACCTTAGGGGTGGGAGCCGGCTCTTGTCGGGCGTTTCGGCCACGGATTCGCCGGCCTTCTTGCCGAAGTGGTGGGAGGCCGTTAGCCGTGGCAGAACGATGGTCTTGATCTTATCAAGTATAGGAGTCACGTTGGCCGGAGCCGTCTCCATGACGGTATCCAAGAGCGTGAGTGCGGCGACGCATTCTGCCGTGGTGTCCGGAAGACATTGGTGTTGCGAACTCGTGTTTGGAGGATGGCCTCCGGCGATCGTCCGCCGCACGCGAGATCCCGCTTCCTTTTTCGGCCTCATCTTTGCGTTGTTTGTCTTCTTCGTGTCTTGCGCTCAAGCTCTACTCGCTCGCTCCTCTTCGGCAAGCCTTTTGGCCATGGCTGAGTCGGACTCATCCGGCTCGGCCATGAGGACGCCAACACTTCGGCCGCATCCATATGGCGATCGGAGTTGTCGGCTTCGTCGAAGGGATGCCGTAGAGATTGTCGGCGGCGGAGCCGAGGTATCCGTTGAGCTCGAAGATGAGCAGGAGCCAAAGGACGGGAGGATGACAGCGACCTCCCTTGATCTGGGAAATCCGGATCTGGATCGCTCCAGCCCGAGCCGGAGCTTAGGGGATCGGCTCCTCCGAGTGGCTCCTCGCTAACTCGGGAGAGCAGCTTGATCGTAGATCTTGGCGACGTTTGGTAACCCGAACGGCACCGGGAGGTCTTCACCGAGTAGATTGCTTCCGTCGGGAGGCAAGAAGATTGGCACAGATCTCGGCGGCATTCGGTAATCCGAATGGCGCCGAGTGAAGTCCGTCGTCGGAGAAGGTGGATCGCATCTTGGTCTTTAAGATGTTATCGAAGATCTCGCGCCGTTGGAGAGCCCGAACGGCGCCGAGTAGGTTTTCCCTCCGACCGGTTCGAATCCGAGTCGAGGAGGAGTCGTCGGCGAAGTTGGCGGCGAAGTCGCCGAGTCTTGAAGGAGATCCCATCACGCTTGTCGGCGAGATTGTTGAAGAACTCTCGACGCGCGGCCCCCTACCTGGCGCGCCAACTGTCGAAACTTGGTTTCGGCAATATATTTTATGGGGTCGCAGTCAAGATCGCCAAGCACAATGGGTTAGAAGAAGAAGAAGATTTAGACAGGTTCAGGCCCTCTCGTGAGGTAATACCCTACTCCTGTTTCGGTGGATTCGATCCGCCGAGTGTCTTTATTGATCTTGTGATCTAAAGCTCTTGCTTATGAAGTTGTATCTCAGATCTAATCTCTGATCTCCTATCGGAATATCTGATCTAGAATCTGATCAAGTCTAAGATATCCCTCAAGGGACGCCCCTTACCCCCCTTATATAGTCTTGGGAGGAAGGGTTTACAAGTCGGAAACCCTATCTTATTCTAAGTTGGTTTCCTCAATCTTACCAAACCATGACTATAGGCCGATTGCCTTATCTCTATCGGCAACCGTAACACCTAAGTCAAGTTCGGCTTACAGATATAGCAAGCGCAATCTATCCCTACCTTCAGTCGGATAAGCTTGCCAAGTAGATACCCGATTGCCACAATCTCCACAACTCGTATGTAAACATTTTTCATATAAGCACCTTCAAGACCCTAACATCTCGTCTGTAAATTTCTAATACAAACACAAACATAGATGCTCATACTCACATCATATTTATGAGCATAACAAAACTGAACCATGATATTTTAATATTGATGATGTTACTATAAGTATCTCGCGGTTGACGGGAGCTTTGCTTATCACTAGAAAATACTTAATTGTATATTTGAGCACCCATGCTATTGATAAGTTGTTTCTTTTATTTTTATCTCATAGTAAATATCACAAAACTATAGGTTCTTTTGATCAAACTATTTCAAAACTATACATTTTAAGATATCAAACTACGAAAATAAAACTTTAACATCAAAATTATCAAAAAAAATTTAAGAAAAAGTATTATAAAACTATATATTTAGTAATGAAATTATTACAAACATAAATTTTAGAGTTGAGTAACCTTTATAGTCTTTAGAATTTAGATCCCTAGCACTAATATTCTACCGAAGTAAAAAAAGTTTACCTCTACGATAAAAATCAATGTTAAATGTATAGTTTTATAATAATGTACTTTAATCCGTACTTTCATGATAAATTTTATGTTTGGTAGTACACTCTTTGACTCTACAGTTTTAGAGTAATTTGATTAGAGTATCCAAAGTTCAATAAAAGTTTACTAATTTATTTTATTTCATGGTAATTTGATCAGTACGACACCGCGACAATGTAAATTTCTTTTGTTTCACTGCAATTTGGTCAGTCCGAGTCCGAGAATCTAATGGAATCCGTTCCATCCAACACAAAAAAACGAAACGGAGTCTGCAAAACCGTAATCCGAATCCGTTTCTCTCTCCCCCTTTCAAACCGCAGATAAATAGACCGAAGGAGAAGCCCGCCGGTATCACAAACCACCAAGCAAGCACCCAACGCCTCCGTGATCACAAGAGGAAAATCCCCGAGATCCGCAAAGACCTCGCCGCCGGCTCGCCTACGCCGCCATGATGGACCCGGAGATGATGCGGGTGGCCCAGGAGCAGATGAGCAGGATGTCCCCCGCCGCCCTCGCCGCGATGCAACAGCAGCTCATGTCCAACCCAAACCTCCTCAAGTTCGCGTCGGAGAGCATCAAGAACCTGACCCCCGACGACATCCGGCGCGCCGCGGAGCAGCTCAACCACACAAAACCCGAGGAGATGCTCGACATGTCCCGGAAGCTCGCCGGCGCCAACCCGGAGGAGCTCGCCGCCATGAAGGTCCAGGCCGAGCAGCGCATGTCCTATGTGGTGTCCAACGCCAAGGCGCTCAAGAACCAGGGCAACGACCTCTTCAAGCTCGGGCGGCACGCCGACGCCGCCGCCAAGTACGCGCTCGCCGTCGACAACCTCAGGAGCGTGCCGTCGCGGGACTCGCGGTCGCTGCAGGTGGTGTGCGGCGTCAACCTGATGGCCTGCTACCTCAAGATCGGCCGGCTCGGCGAGTGCGTGGACCAAGGCTTCGATGTTCTCGGCTACGATCCGAGCAACGTCAAGGCTTACTACCGGAGAGGGCAAGCGTACAAAGAGCTCGGGAAAATGGAAGCGGCCGTGGCTGATCTGAGGAAAGCGCACGAGCTTTCCCCGGAGGAAGACGCCATTGGTGACGCTCTGCGAGACGCGGAAGAGAAGCTCGAGATTGGAAGAGGCATTGTCATCGAAGAAATAGTCGAAGAAGAAGCAGAGGAAGAAGAAGGTTCAGAGCTACTACCAAGCAGTGAGACAACTTCGTCTTCAACCTCTGGACACAGCGTTCCACAGCCATGGCCATCGCCATCGCCATCGACGTCGCCTGCTGCGGGTGACGTGCAGGAGGCGATGATGAACTCCATGGGAGACCCGGCAATGGGGCAGCTGTTCACGTCCGTAGTGCAGAGCATGGATCCGGAGACGATGTCGATCATCGGCAAGCAGTTTGGGATGGATCTGTCTAAGGACGACGCTGCCAGGTTGCAAGACGCCATGAAGAAGCTGTCTCCGGAGAATCTGGAGAGGATGATGAGATGGGTGAACCGAGCACGGCGCGCGGCGGAGGCCGCGAGGGAGGCCAAGGAGTTCCTCCTGGGCAGGAGAGGGCTGGTCCTCGCCATTGTTATGCTCATCCTCGCATTCATCTTTCACCAGCTCGGGTTCCTCGGCGGGTGTGTTGCATGTAATCCTCGCCGCCTGCTGTTCTTTCTCTTTCTGTTGAATAAGCTCACCACGTTCATGGGTAGAGCCTGACATGCGCGTCGTTCGCACGGGGCGCGTCCGTAGGAAGTGCGCGGCATGGAAGCTGGTACGTGAAATGGCGCGTGCAACACAGTTTTTTTGAAAGGAAAACGGCACAACTATGCCTTTTTATTCAAATATAGCATAAGAAAATACAACTCTTAGAAACGGGAGAAAAGAAAAGAACTGACAGCGGCATGTCGTGTTTGTAGGTGAACCTGGCAAGTTCGTGGGGTGTGGAATGGCACTCTCGTTGATCGGCCTGCCGTGGTTGTATGAATTTGTTTTCCACTTTAGACATAGTTCGTTTAATGTCTCTTATAAGAGGATTGAGGGGATTTAAAAGAGATTTATTTCATATTTATTGTGATGTTGAATTATTCCTTCTTAATCCCTTTCAATCCTTTACTCTTGAGGATTAAATTCACACACCCTTATATCGCAATGCATCCCAGAAAATGCTGCCAATTCGCAGCCCAAAAATGCATCCCAGAAAATGCTGCCAATTCGCAGCCCAAAAACTACTGTGTGTTCATTGTGTTCTTCGCGTGTGTGAGCTCTGCCGAGGTGTGCGTGTGCAGGTGATCCCCAGGCAACGGCGCTAGCGGGGATTGCTGACAGGGTGATGAAACTGATGATGGCCTGAATGCTAGTAGAAGATCGATTTTCTTGTAGCGTTTGTGTTTTCTTATTCTTTTTCTCGACATAGTAATGTATGAATATGTGTAACACATATTCGTCGAGTTCTTGTATTTCGAGAGTCGACGGAATCGAATTAAAATTGAGCTAGTATATTCAGTTTTATTGGTATATAATATATTCATACGAATGCAAGGTGCCTCACATGCTTCAAAAGACCCAGCAACATAATCCTGAAAAGTATCTGATGCTCTTCAGTCACTTGAAATTTAGCATGGTTTCTATTGACATAAGAGTAAGACGGCTGAAATCCAAATGTAACATAAATCGAAAGCGTACTGTAAACTTTAGCTATATTCATTGCAGTAGCCACAGTAGGGAGAAATCCTTACATCTGCTAGGGAAGCACTACACTAGTACTACATCATCCAAACGTCAGCTTCTCCAAGCTACCGAAATTTACAGGCCGTATTTTTTTGTTCGATTTATGTACTGATATTACAGTGTTACAAAGTGGAGGCGGCAATCGCCTACAGATCGATATACAGAAATTCCTTTCCTGTCACAGCCTCTTTCCTCGTGGAGCCTTTCTATACTGTACAGTAAAATCAGATCGATGTAGTAACAGAGAGTTACAACATGTTGCTGACATATCTAACATTATATATCTACGATGTCGCAGGAACACTTCTCGGGCTGAACATTTCATCAGCATTCATCATGGATGACGCTCAGAACCTCTTAGGGGAACCGTAGGGGCTTTGAACCTTCAACTGGCTGATATCCTGCCAGGTATCCGAAATCGTGGGAATTCGTCTCGTCTCGTTCGACATGTAGCTTGATGGATTATAGGAAGTAGCGCCGTTGGAAAATGTTGGGTGTGGTGGGGATGGCAGGCAGCTCCAGTTGGATTGCTTGAACTGCCGCAATGGGCTTGAGCATGGGGACACCGGTAGAGACATGTTTGTTCTCACAGCGGAAATAGGACTGCTGTAGGATAATACATAAGCACCAACAAGTTGAAAGAGAGTACAAAGTGAGGATAAATGCAAGAATCATAGTACCTGGCAGTGTGTGGCGAAGGAACGGCCGTGGAAAATCCAGTAAAATCTCTTGCACTCACTCCTATATCCTTGAGGGGGGTGATGCTTCTCCTTGACAAGAACTCCCTGTTGGACTGCAAAAAGAGTGAAGATAACGATAAGGGCCAGGACTCAGGATTCATGAAAACAGAAACCATAAAAGAAGCAAGCCATGCCATTTCCCCCCTTGAAAGGTAAGAATACTACATCAAACTCCATTCAAATAAAGTAGCAAAAGGAGCCCTTGCTCATCAGTTCACTTAGACTAGACATACTCAAGAGGATCTTTGACTAAGCCAGTGCAACTGAGGTAGAATGTAAAAGCACTGGCCAGAAAACGAGAAGAATGCTAGTACCATTTATTGGCAAAATTGGTTCATGCACATGTAAAGTACTCAACCCAGTGTGCTGCTACTACTACAGGCTGCTTTTCTCATTGGACTTTGGAAAGGAACCATGATAATAAAGGCCTACCGAAAAGCTGAATTCAGAATGATAAATATAAAAGTATACCATTGTATGCCTCCCATCTGCTGGTGCAGAAAACGCATTTCTCAGTGCACTGGATTTCGCAGCTCTTACTGCTGGATGGTCCTGAACAAAAGGGTGATCCATCAACTGAGTTGCAGTGAAGCGAGATGCAGGATCACGTTTTAAGCACATCTGCAAGAAGCTTTTTCCTTCCTCAGAAAAGCTGTCTGGGATTTCAGGTATATCTTTACTGTTTGCAATCTTAAATATAGCAGCTACCTGCAAAATCAGATTGGATCAGCCTGGCATTCACAAGTTATTTGGAAAACTATAGCTGCAAAGTGAAAGCATACCCCCTCGTATTGATGCCAAGGAGGTTTTGCCGTTGCCATTTCAATTATAGTACATCCCAAACTCCAAATGTCAACTGGTAGATTGTAACCTCTACCGTTCATTATAACCTGCATGTTACAACCATTAGGAGAATTGAGAATCATATAAAGATAATGATAAATATGGTATATATAAAGGTTTAGTGTTGGAAAAACAACTTACCTCAGGAGCCATCCAGTAAGGACTTCCTTTGAAAGAGCGTATTTCAGCAAAAGATGATATCTGTGTCAAATGCAAGTAATGAAATTAAAGGCTTGAAGGGTGGAAAACACAAGCTAGAGTAGTATTATGTGTATTCTCTTGTAGTCGTGAACTAGCAATAATAGACATCAAAAGGACCCGGAAACTTCTGTAGATATATGTGTATGTTTTAACGCAAAACACATCAACCAGACAACTACCAAACTTTTTATTTGCCAAAGATTCTACATCTGGGAATAGATATCAACTATCTGCAAACTTCCACAGAATCCTTTTTCACTTATGGGTAAGGAGAAGTAAGTTAAATGTAGCTTCATGAAGGAAATGGAATTGGAAAGTGCTTCTATGCCTTTCCAAAAAGGAAACAACATGGATGCTTAAGAAATTAAACCTGGCAGGTAAATTCAGCAGCATTTAGAAACAACAAAGTTCTCTTTTAGGAAAGCGTGGAAGCATTTCTCTCTTTTGAATTATTAAAAGATGCACTAGCAACATTTCAATGTTAAAAGTGTTGAACCAAAAGAGTTGTCACGACCAAATTTTACGATAATAAGACTACACGATGCTGCACAAACAGGTGGGGGGATGGAAAAGAAAAACATATGCATACATGCTTAGCCATGCCAAAGTCAGCAAGTTTGACTTCACCATTAGGGCCAACAAGTATGTTAGCACCTTTAATATCTCTGCGAAGAGAAACACGATGAAGTGGTTATGATATTTCTTTTACTACCAAAGGAATGTAAAACAATTGTGGATAATCTGTTCTACCTGTGGACAGTGTTCCTCCCATGCAAGTAGGCAAGACCAGAGAGAATTTGTCCAGTGTAATTACGGATCACAGGTTCCTTAAAAGGACCATACTCTCTAAGTAATTTGTGAATTGAGCCCCCCGAAACAAACTCCAGATAAATTGAAAGTGCGTCATCAGTCTGCATGGAAAAACATACACAATTAGAAAGTATAAGCAACACAAAGTACTTTCTGAAGTGCTTCCAACAAAAGCTGAGAACTAAACAAGAAAACCAGAGAATTTCCTTTTGAGAGGGAAAATAAAGAAGTAAAAAAAGCAAAACAAGTGAGAGGAAATAACAGCAAAAATCTTACATTAGTAGCACAGCAGAAGAGGTGACAGGAAATTGAACGATTTAATTATCTAAATTATAAAGATAGACTATAAAGTAAAATGAAATGCACTACTACTCATACATAATAAACAATTAAATGCTGATGTTTTCTTCATCCTTCCAGACATGCTTACGCCTATAAATATAACAAATGCACCTCTTGTAAGTTTCATTAGGCAGGATAGTGATTAACAACGGGAACCAACCAAACTAAATGCTGTTATTATCTGGATCTGGCTCTAGTCATCACAATAATCATTTTGCTTTAAGACACAGACCTTTTTTTGTAACCTTCAAAAGTCCGTCACATTGCACATCATGCATGTAACAGACAGCACGATAGTTGCAAACATGTATTGAAGTTATATATAGTTGCACAGAGACAAATGCAATTGATTATCAAGTAAAGCTTACCATCTCACTTCCATAGTATTGCACAATGTTTGGGTGTGAAAGTTGCCTAAGCATATCTATTTCCTGTTAATGCCAAGTGAATTAATATGTCACTGAGTCGATTGAACAAGAGACACAAATGCTGTTACTACTCATCAAAAGATATTTAAACTGAGAAAACTGAGCAAATAACCTGATTCAATTGCTTGAGTCGTTCTTTTGAATGTGGATCATCCGAAATAACTTGGACCTCCTTAATCGCACAGAACTGCCCATTTTCACTGCATGAATCATCATGAACTAAGAATGCTACCGCAAATTGCTATTGGACAAATTTAGGTAACACCACAACCAAGCTGTACATATGACTTTGGCACCATAAATTATAGAACTAATGCCACTTAATCTCACTGTTGAGTTCATTACCCCAAATAATGGAATATGAAAATTTATCATATATTCTGTGAATGATTATTGCTTTCAATGTGGAATGAATGCATCACATATAAAATTGTAGAATCCAAACTATAGAAAGATTTCAATACCTGTTAAATCCAAGGTAAACCTGGCCAAATGTACCACTCCCTAACAATTTGCCTTTTTTCCATTGTGATTCAGATTGCAAGCAAGTAGTGGGAGATAGAGGGTGAGGTGAGTAAGCAGTGGGAGATGGGGGAAGAGGCGAGCAAGCAGCATGAGCTGGAGGAAGAGGTAAAGGATGAGGTGGGCTCTTCAATCCATCCATCATTTTTACCCGTGACCTTGGACTAAACCCAAATTCCCTTGAATTTACATTATTTACAGCAAAAGTATGCCCTTTCGGTCCAGGGGAGAGGCTTCTTGTTCTTGGCGCAAGAAAATCCTCGGGCAACATTCTGCCACGTGAACTAGTTTCGCTAGTTGACGGATCATCACCGTGCAAATGAAGTTCTCCCATATTGGTGATAGGAAGAACCTCAAAGGACTTCTGATGCTCCCGTGGCATGCTATAAGACATGAAATGATTGTATTCATTTAGGATCTTATGTGAGTCAGATGGCATATTTCTTCCCCTGATAAAAGGAACCGGATCCGTAGGCCTAGAGATTACACCAAGCAGCCAAGAATCATCAGAGATTATATCAACACAAATTTTGAAATGAAATATATAAATACCGTAGTAATGTGCTATGGAACAATACGCTAATTTAAGTACCTCTAAACTAAACATAGGCATATCATATGAATTCATATAATTCCAAAAGTTCTCAAATTGTCCCACTCAAAGAAGTTCTAAATTAAGTGCAGAGCATAATGATTACCAAAAGGCAGTGGACACTATTGTTGTGAGAATATCAATGATTTAGCGCAGAAACCAAATACAGGTTTCAACAGAATGGTGGCTCTAGGGCTACAAAAGAAAGAACTATTCGGCCTTTTTAAATCAACCATTAACACGCGTTGGCATCCCGAGTAATCATGCGTGCAATACATATTTAGCTACATATTTAGCAGAGAAAGAAAAAGAAATGGCTTAGGATTGCAGAGCAGGAGCGGCCATGGAAAAGGTCAACTGCTAGAGTTGGTAGGAAGCCACACTGTTCATTCACCACGTCCCCAACTCTGCACTTGACTCTAAACACTTGAAGCAAGTAGCAAAGGCGAGTAAACCATTCACACGAGATTAGTGGGGAAAGTAACACAAGAAACCTACATGCTCCGCCTATCAGATCACGCAATTCCCCAAATTTGATCACAACATCACGCCTACATAGCTGCAATTGCGCGTTGCACCACGAGAAGTGGAAATCGAACAGGCCAATTCCCAGCTGGGGACATCTCACGATCGGATACTTACCTACATACTTGTTGATCCGTCGCCTCGTCCGACGAATCAGGCGAGCACAGGCTCGACTCCTCCGACGAGGCGTCGCCGGCGCCGCCCCCCACATCCCCGTTCTCCTCGTAAGGAGACCTTACAGTAGGCTCCAACTCCGGTCCCGTGTCAACCGCAGGCACGGGGAGCTTGTACCCGACCTCCCCGAAACCCCCGCCGCACCGCCCACCTCCGCCACCGCCCCCATGCCGCGGCGCGGCCGACGGCGAGTCGAGGCTCCGTGCCTTCTCCCTCGCCCGTGGCGTCACCGAGGGGGAGGCGGAGAAGTCAACGAGGTCTACCGACTTGCGCGGGGACGACGCCGCGGAGACGACGGCCGCAGCCGCCCCGGGCTTCCCCCCGCCCTTCGCCTTCGACCTCGACTTGCGTGACCACCACGCGGGCATCGTCCCCGCCGCCGCGCGCGCAGCACCGCGCCCCGAACACCACCACCTATCTTCCCCTGCTGCCGGCAAGCTCAGGCGGCTGCGGCTGCGGCGGCGGATGTGGCGGCGCGGGGAAGCGAGGAGAGGAAGGCGCGAGGTAGGAGGAGGACGCGGCGGAGAGGCGACAAAGGGGAGGTCGGGACAGAGGAGGAGGAGAAGGATATTTTTTTTCCTTTTTTTCTTTTAAAAACCAACCAAAAAATGCTCGCGCGAGTAGTAATAATGGTTACGGCGAGCAAGCAAGTGTCCGGGCAGTCAGCGGCGACGGCGACACCCCAGCCAGGTGGTCCCCGAGCCCAGTAAATGCTTCTCCCCGTCACGCGGGACCCACGCCTCTAGCCAGTCCTCTGGACCCACATGTCAGTGACCGGTGCGAGGGCGCGAGGTGGTTCGGCTAGCTGTAAGCTGAGTAGTAGGATCCGTTCGAAGAAACGGGAGAAATGAGCGATTTTTGAAAAAAAATGTTTTTGCAACCAAGCGAGCGGTGGCTCTGCCCAAGGTGGGGCCCGCGCGTTCTTTTTTTTCTCCCCATTTTTTTTCCGCTCGTGCGTGTGTTAGCTTTCGCCTTTTTTTCTCATCCCCGTCCCGTGCCGAATCTTCGCGGATGGTGGTGGGTGGCGGTGTGTGGGCGCGCGTAGGGTTCGAGTTCAGCGCGTCTCTCGCTCGCTGGCGGCCGGCGGGAGGTTTGGTGGCGCACGCCCTGTGATCCGAGGGCCTGTTTAAATTTATCGTCAAAAATTTACGTCCTATCACATCAAAAGTTTAAACATATAAATAAAATATTTAATATAAAAAAATAACTAATTGAACAGTTACATGTTATTTATGAGACGAATCTTTTAAGCAATTGACTATGATTTGACAATAAAATGTTACGTAAATTTGTGTTAATGACAGATTAATTAGGCTTAATAAATTCGTCGTCGTTTACAAATTTATTAGTCTATATTTAATACTTCAAATGTGTGTCTAAAGTATAATGTGATATTTTGAAAAAAATTTGGATCTAAACACACCCTTAATATATTTTGGATGAATGATTTTGGGACAGAGGCAGTACGTGCCTAGCATGACAGCCATTGGTTTGCTGCTATCTCAGCCTCTCTAACAAATTTGATTTGTCTTGAGATTCGTGTTGTTAGAGGCTTATAAAAAAAACTGGCGTCGAAAAATAGATCACGATAAAAAAACCCCGAAATTAGCTAGTGTAAATTAGATTTTGAAGTTTAAATTTTGGTTTCGGTCGTATGGTGGTTTGATTTTTTGCTTGTTATGCCATCCTCCTTTGTGAAAATGTGTATATCCTAAAAGTCCAATATTTGTTTAAATATCTAGATTGAATTTGTTTTAAAAAATAATTTCATGTTATTAATTTATCTTGTTTTGGTTTGTAAAAAAAATAGCAATCAAATTTATATCGTACGGGTTATGGTGTCCACATAATGTTGTTTTTTAACAAGAGAGGAGTACTTGATGTTAGTCATAAAGTATTAACCGATCATGGTTTGCTCTTACCATGACTCTTAACTATACTGTTATTAAAAGACACCGATAGCGATGGCTAGTCTGTCACCACTATCAGGCCTTGATATAATATAACACATGTCAATACTCTGCTTTCTCTTTGTATTTGTTAGGCTCTGCTTGCTCTTTGTACTTGTTAAGCTGTAGTCTGCAAGAGGAAATGACGTTAGGATTTGTGCGAGTCTGTATGTAATTGGTAGGTTGGAGCTTTTAAATTTTCTAAGCAATGTTATTTTCCTTTTATTCTTTTAAGATTTATGATTAAGGATCTTGTTTCAACCAATTAAAATTAATTCTTTTTAACAAAAACTTAATTTTTCTATTTTCAATATCCGTCGTCCAACCTATATATCTGTTACTCTTACGCTGTCCTATCTCCATTTTTAAATGTATAATACTATTGATTTTGGATGTAACATTTTTTTATTTATCTTATTAAAAAACTATGTAAGCAATTTATTTATTTTGCCTTGACTTGTTTTTATCGCTAAATATATTTTTATAATTTTTTAATAAAACGAATGATTAAATATCATGTCTGTCTAAAAATAAACAACGTTACACAATTAAAACCGGATGGAGTACCAAATGATGCCGTGCAACTAATAATAAGTCAAAGATATTTATTGTGGTGTCGCACAAATAACATCCTTGGACCTATGAGAGGATTTCCTTTTGAAAAATTTTGGTAGCTACTTCAAAATTAAGATTAAATTAAATATTTATGACAGGTGGCAACAAGCTAGTTCTAACTGTCCAATAGGTCGTCTGATGTGTAATTATTTAATGTGGTTTGAAACTTTGCACTATTATATTTGATATTGTCTTAAGCCAGAACCTGGAAGGCCACACCAATGGGATTGTCCCACCACTAAACCAATCCGACTAACATTTCCACTCAATTATGCCATGTTACCATATGTTAGAAAACTAATTAGTAGCAATGGCCACAAGACCATCAGGCCAAACAGAGCATGATTAGAACACGTCTTCTTAAACAACACTTTCCAGGTTACCTAATAAGTGAACTATATCAATTAGTACTACATCTAAGTGGATTTTGCGTGTGGCTTATGCTGTCCTAAACTCTATAAAAGTTTCAGTACATCATTCTAAAAAAACATGTGTGAGAATCGTCGCTTTCATAAGTGAAAGGGATTAGTGATAAAAAATAAACCACGCCATATAAACTATGCGCTAAAGTCACCGTTTCACTTTTCTTGCCTGAAGTAATTAACCATTTTACCTTTTTTATGCCAGGTAGAAGTAGCCGCATATGTATCGAAATTTTTATAAATAATACTCCATTCATCCCAAAATAAATTTATTTTTTATCCATCCCACACCTACCAATACAAAACCTAAAAAACTATAATAACCTCACTTTATCAAACTCTAATGCAATTATTGTCTTCTTTATCTGCTATCAATATATTTATACCATATTTTCATAAACTCCGATGTAATAATTATTAAAAATAGACTTATTTTGGAACGAACAAAATATGCTTAAAAATAAATTTATTATAGGATAAAGTACTATTTAAATAAAAAACTAAAAAATAAAGGTCGATCGGCTGAAATCACAAGTTTAAAATCATATCAAACTACCAAAGTTTGATAGAATAGATATCGAATGATTATAATAAAATTAGCATAATAAAATTAGCTATGGACGTATAATATCAGATAGCTTGTCGAACAACCGTTGGGTTCGAGAGATGGGTTATTTACCTGATAAAATAATTCGAAGTGCATGCATGCATTTGCATGCAGGGTGGCCTATCGAGCAATGGTTGTTGGTCCTGCAGACCAACATGCAACAACAGGCCATGTAGTAGGCTATGCACATGCATTATACTTTCAATTATTTTTTACCGTACTAGCCCCGTCGAACAAACTGTAGTTGTTTGCCTACTCGAACATCCTTTGTATAGGACGTTAAATTTATAATTTTAGCTTCGATCACTATTTTTATAATTTTATAGTAAAATAATATTATTTGTTAAAAAATCCATATGTATCCTAGCTTCTAGCTAGCCTTTCTCCTTATAAATTCATTTTTCCCTGAACACTAAAAAACTGTGTCTCGAATTATATTGGTAGGAAGCAATATGAAGTAGAGCACAAACTACACGGTATGTAGCTGCAAATTAATCTATAACTATATATAAAACATTATATATAAAATAAGTATTGTTTCTATTTAAAATTTTCGTCCGCTGACAATTTTACGAAAATCTCTTGAGTATTTATAAAATTAACCCATGGTTCCAATGCTGAAAAAGGAAGAGCTTGAATGGAAAAAAGCACTAGCGCCTCCCTCCCGTCCTCATCCACACCGCACCCCACACAACGTCTGTGCCCTTTTCTCTCGTTGCTTCGCTGCTCAAAGCTCTCACGTTGCGCCTACACTCCTCCCTATCTGTACCGTGGTCTGGCCCCGCTGTAACCTACGGAGCTAGTCAAACCTTAAAAAGAGGAGTCTGTTACACAGATCAAGAGATCACGCAGTAGAGCTCCTAAATTAATTACGTGTGATCATTGGCTTCGTTTAACTCCTTTCATATATATGGCCTAGAAACTGTTGGCAGAACAGCAGGAATCAACCAACCGATCCCTTTCACACACAATGACCATAGATGGAGGCGTAATTTAAGCTAAATCAATGCAAGCTGGAAGCTCACAATACTTCACTTCACAGTGAGCTAGCCTTTAATTTGATTGATCTTAACCTTGTTCACTGATCATGACCCAAGCCCTCGCCAGCTTAACTTCCACAATCTCTAGCTCTCTCGACAGCGTTTGGTGGCAACAAAATCCAAGAGAAAGGGCGCCAAAATCAGTGCTATCTGTTTTTTAATATACGGCGTCTTGTTTTAAAAAATATAATTATTATTTACTTTTTAATGTGTTTTAATTTATCATCAAATGTTGTTAAGCATGTCTTAATTTTATTATTTATAAAAAATTAATAGTATAAATGATCAAACGTTCGTCGTATATTTAAAAATGGCTGTTGTACTGTTTAAGAGTACTTAATTAATTTACCACATGATTTAGCTTAACATGTACGTGAGGCAGATCGATCGAGAGCGACGTGTACACGCACATGGCGCCGATTTGATGCGGATATTATACTCGTTTCGTTTTTTAATATTCGATAACGTTGACTTTTTAACAAATATTTTATCATTAATTTTATTTAAAAATTTTGTGTAAATATAAAAATTTAAATCATATTTTAAAAAAATATTTGATAATAAATTAAGTCACATTAAAATAAATAATAAATAAGATGAATGCTTAAACATATTAAAACACAACGACATTATATATTAAAAAGGGAGGAGAGTTATATATATATATATATTAAATATATCCGTGCATTGAAACGAGGGTCGTTTTATTTTATCATAAGGCGCAAGGCGCGGCAGGGCATGGCGCGGGAGCTCCGGCAGCGACGGGAGTGAGGGCGCGGGGCGTGGCACGGGGCATGGCGCGAATGAGGACGGGAGGGAGATGGGCGGGAGGACTTTTTTCCATCCAAATTTTTCTTTCTTTTCATCATTAAGCTTGCGGGTTATTTTATAAACAAAGTTTTCTGCAAAATAGCCAAGCGAACGAAAATTTTGGATAGAAACGTTACTTACTTTATATATATACTAGCAAAATACATGTGCGTTGCAACGGGACGACGACGCAGGGAGGGAAGCAGACGGATGGAGAAGGTCCAGGCGGCGGCACGGGAGCTCCGAGCGGCGACGGGAGGGGGTGGGCGCAGCGCGGCGTGGGGCACGGATGGGGACGGAAGAGAGGACGCATGAAATCTTTTTTATCCAAACCATCCTTTTCTTTTCAGTAATGAGACTATGGGTTAATTTTATAAACGTTCAAGGTTTTTCTGCAAAATAACCCGTTTTTCTTCTTTAACTGGTTTTTTAAATAGCCAGGTGGACTGCGGGTTAATTTAAAAAAATCAAAGAGTTTGCTGCAAAATAGTCAGGCAAAACAAAATTTAAATGAAAATTTTATATATATATATATGAGCAATTCAAACGATATCTCCATTAATTGACGTCGGCGACCATGACACTTGTGATTACTTAATTAATTTAATTAGTTCATTCTCACTCGATTAGCTCCCTGCCGCAGCATGCATGACACGCTTAAGTCAAACAGAATTAGCTTAATTTCTAGGCTAAGTCATGATGGTTAAGATCTTATATATTAACCTTTTATTTCTTTTTAGTATTTTTCAATTTCATACGTATCCCTGTCTCCAAACTGGGTAATTGTAGTAGTTGTTAAGAGAGATGGTAAGTTCACTTCTAGATGTTCTATCGTTTCCTGATGAATCTCATCATCCCTTGAAGGAAATAAAGGATGATGGCAGTGGATGGATGGAGATCGAAGTCATCGAACGGCCAAGAGAAGTCACCGAGATTTTAGCGAATTTTCAGTCAACTCTCTTAGAAAAATGGTCCCGAATAACAATACTACGTAATTAATAATATGATGACATTAGCTGACAACTTTATACAGCACAAGAATGTCAACGGTAATACGTCAGCTATACACATGAAGGGGGGCCGTTATTTTATAGTATTAAATATAGATTATTTATGAAACTCGTTCATAATCGATGAATAATTCATGAGACGAATCTAATGAGACTAATTACGTCGTAATTTGACGATATGATGCTATAGTAAATATTTACTAATTATGGATTAATTAGACTTAATAGATTCGTCTCGCGAATTATCCTTCGATTCTGTAATTATTTTTATAATTAATTCACGTTTATTCTATTAAATTGATCTCAGAACCGAAGGGTTACGCGGAAGCTACGCTAGCCGAAAACAAAAACTTTTCTACCGCGCAAAACCAGAACACTTGCAAGTAAGGGCCGATAGATCGTTACCGATTGGAGTGTGCAATTACCTAATCGGGCTATCCGATCTGCGGAACCGTGTGCGGCCGATGATGCCGATTCCCGGACGACCCGATTCGCCAATCACCTATTCGCAGATGCCGTAGCCGATCCGAGTCGTCCGATTAACAGCGCGCAACGTAGCAGCGCCTCTATCGGTATCCACACGTCCAGGGACAGAACGCCGAACACCCGTGTGCTAGCACGTGATGCAAGGCTAGGGTTTGGCTCGAAAGTGGGGAGGGTTTCCGTGGAGATTGATCTCGGCGACTTCGTTGCACGCGATGCAATTGACGTGCCGCAGCCTCTCCACCCCTTCCTCTTTATATAGAGTTGGCCGACTAGGACTAGTGGCCGATCGGGACTCTATTTTCGAATCGGATCTCATCCGTATCTCATAGAGTTGGTCGTCCACAAGTCGTAAGCCCATAGGACTCTATTCGATCGGATCCCTATCCGATCGAGCCGTATCCGAGTCCAACTCGAATGCCTGTTCTTATCCCCTTAAGCGTGCGACCACGGTTCGGGTATACTCGGTTTCGGCTATAGTCTAACTTAGTCGATCGCGGCTCGAGTCCAACTCAGCCACCGTCAACAGCGACGCCTAGCAGGCACATATTGACACCATAGTATACAAGAATAATATCGGCTCGAACTGTAATGTGTACACAAATCCCTTTGCCTCACGATACCGGTTAAGCTATAGGCAAGATGTGTGCCATCCCTTCAATAGCTTAACCTTTCACTCGAACCGTATTGGATTATCCGTCTGCTGATTGACTCCTCAATCAACTCGGCATGCCCATGCATTTCCATAATCCAAGTACCTTAAGGGGCCCAGAGATATCTCTCCAAAGGAGGGGCAAATTCCATCTTGATCACTCACATCCCACTCCATGTTTCATAGCAAACCCGAAAACTACCTTTATAACTACCCATTACGGAATAGCGTTTGGTAGTCCCAAAGTAGGCTACTACACATGTTGGAATCCATGGTGATCTCGGTCTAAGGACTTTGTACCAACACTACCCGAGACCAACTAATGGCACATTAATTCTTGTAGTGTCTCATGGTGGGTCTATCCAACAATGTGTTCTCCAACACATGTGTCCATGTTTATTGATTTGGTATCTCCATACCCATGATCTATGAGACATGCTCATCAATCAATAAACATGCCGATCTTAGAATCATATTTGTTCCAATAATATGACATATGATCGAGGATCATTCGAAATAGATTCATACATATTGAGTCTCATAAATAAGTCACGTACTTATTGATCAATACAAGATGTCTATTTCATGGAACCGAATAACACTTTATTCATAAATACATAAACATTGACGTGATATCCAACATCTCCATGTTGCCTCTAGGGCATATCACTAACAATCTCCCACTTGCACTAGAGTCAATCATGTAAGTATCTAATACCCATTGCTCTTGTGTGCGCCTCATGTTTCATGAGGAGAGAGGTTTTGTCGGGATCGGCTATGTTGAGATCCGTGTGCACTTTGCATATATTGACATCACCTCTGTCCACTATCTCGCGGATGAGATGATATCGCCGAAGTATGTGTTTGGACTTCGATGTGACCTTGGCTCCTTGGCTTGTGCAATGGCTCCACTATTATCACAATAGAGAGACATTGGACCGGTCGCACTAGTCATCACACCAAGCTCGAAACGAATTTCTTGATCCAAACAACCTCCTTTGCGGCTTCAAGCGCAATGTACTCGGCCTCCATTGTAGAATCAGCAAGTATCCCGCTTGGAACTCTTCCACGACTGCGCCTCCGTTCGAGCGAACACGAACCCATTGCGATCTATAATCATCCTTGTCCGTTTGGAAGCTAGCATCGGTGTAACCACTTACAACGAGCTCTTCTTCACCTCCATAGACTAGGAATATATCCTTAGTTCTTCTCAAGTACTTAAGGATATTCTTTACATCCAGTGACCTTCACTGGATCGATGCGGTATCTGCTCGTAGCACTCAAAGCGTACGAGACATCGGGCGTGTACAAAGCATGGCATACATGATAGATCCAATTGCCGCAGCATATGGAACCATACCCATCTTATTCCGCTCATCATGTGTCCGAGGACATTGATTCTTGCTAAGATTAATGCCACGTGACATGAGCAAGAAACCTTTCTTGGAATCATGTATGTTGAACCTTTTCAACACCTTGTCAATGTATGTACTTTGGCTTAATTCAATTAGCCTCTTGGATCTATCTCTATAGATCCGAATGCTAATATGTATGTTTGTCTCCCCTAAGTCTTTCATGGAAAAACTATTTCTCAATGAAGACTTGACGGATTCTAGCATAGGGATATCATTTCCAATCGTAATATGTCATCCACATATAAGATTAGAAATACAATTGCGCTCTCACCGACCTTTTTGTAAACACAGGCCTCTTCTTCATTTTTGATGAAACCAAACCCTTTGATTACTTCATCAAAACGGATATTCCAACTCCGAGATGCTTGCTTCAATCCATAAATGGATTTCGTAGCTCGTATATCTTTCCAGGCGATTCGGATCAACAAAACCCCGAGGTTGTATCATGTATACATCCTCGCTTAGGTTTCCATTTAGGAAAGCCGTTTTGACATCCATCGCCATATCTCATAATCGAAATATGCAAGCAATCGCTAGGATAATCCGAATAGATTTAAGCATTGCGACGGGCGAGAAGGTTTCATCATAATCAACTCCTTGAATCTGTTTAAAACCTTTCGCCACCAATCGCGCCTTATAGATGTGAACATTTCCATCCATATCGGCCTTTTCTTAAAAACCCATTTACACTCAATGGTTTTGACACCATCAGTGGATCAACCAAGTTCCAAACTTGATTGTCGTACATGGATTCTATTTTGGATTTCATGGCTCCAAGCCACTTGTTGGAATCAGGTCCCACCATCGCTTCCTCATAGGTCTTAGGTTCATCGTTGTCCAACAACAATATATCACGTTGTTCCGCACTGTATACTCGGGCGCACGACGTGATCTTTCGACCTCCGTGGGCCGGTGTATCTACAACGGTGGCGCAACACTTTGCTTCTCTGTTATGGTTCCGTGGTCGCCGAAACATTTTCGGTGTTTCTTGAACTTCTTCAAGATGCACCCTGCTCCCACTAACCCTTCTTGAAAGAAACTCTTTCTCCAAGAAGACACCGTGTCGGGCGACAAACACTTTGCCTTGTTCCCGATTATAAAAGTAATATCCCTTAGTTTCCTTAGGATATCCCACAAAGAAGCACTTGTCGAGTTTGGGTGTGAGCTTGTCGACCAAACGTTTTACATAAGCTTCGCATCCCCAAATTTTGAGAAAAGACAAACTAAGGGGTTGCCCTGTCCATATCTCATATGGTGTCTTTTCAACCGACTTAGATGGAACTCTATTTAGTGTGAGCGCAATGTTTCAAGAGCATATCCCCGAAGGATAATGGAAGATCACTTTGGCTCATCATCGACCGCACCATGTCCAACAAGGTGCGATTTCTCCGTTCGGACACCCCATTCCATTGTGGAGTTCTGGCGGAGTCAACGTGGAACAATTTCACAATCTTTCGATGATTACCAAACTCTTGGCTCAAGTATTCTCCTCCACGATCCGATCATAGAAACTTGATTGTCTTCCCTAAATGATTACGTACTTCATTCGGAATTCTTTGAACTTTTCAAAGGATTCGGACTTATGCCTCATTAAGTAGATATAACCATATTTACTAAAGTCATCGGTAAAGGTAATGAAGTATTGATAACCACCTCGGCCGTTGAGCTCATTGGTCCACATACATCGGTATGTACGAGTGCCAATAAGTCACTTGCTCTCTCACTATGTCCCGTGAAAGGTGCCTTTGTCATCTTACCAAGTAAACAAGACTCACATGTCTCAAATGATTCAAAATCAAAAGAGTGAAGCGAGTCCATCCTTATGGAGCTTCTCCATGCGTTTCTTATTTATATGGCCTAAGCGACAATGTCGGATAAACGTGGGGTTTATATCATTAGAGAGTTGCCTTTCGTATTAATGTTATAGATGGGAGACGCTTCAAGATTCA
Source organism: Oryza australiensis (assembly GCA_019925245.2). Lineage (NCBI taxonomy): Eukaryota > Viridiplantae > Streptophyta > Magnoliopsida > Poales > Poaceae > Oryza > Oryza australiensis. The sequence goes on along the minus strand of JAIFGZ020000222.1, from coordinate 19,954,648 downwards.
AAACGTATAATCCATTCACCAATGGAGCATGAAAATAGAACATATCTCTCGAGATATATTGAACAACCATTGTTCATTGATCTAAAATCATATCCTTCCGCTTGCAAACATGAAGCGGAAATAACGTTTTGACATAGTGTTGGAACACAATAACAATTATTTAATTCCAAAACTAATCCTGAAGGTAGATGAAGTGGTAGTGCCGACAACAACCGTAGCAACGCTTGCTCCATTACCGACGCGCAGTTTCACCTCGTCCCTTCTCAATCCTCTACTTCTTCTCATTCCCGCAACGACTTGCAAATATGAGCTACGATCCGGTATCAAATACCCAAGAGTAATTAGGTGAAGTAGCAAGATTAATGTCTATAACATTAATACCTGAAGCAGAAGTCGTACTTTGCTTCTTTTTGAGATCCTCCATGTACTTCTTGCGCCCTCTTCCAGTGACTGTCTCCTTGCAATAGAAGCAAACGACATCGATGCCGCCGACCCCTTCTTGCCCTTTTTTGCATTGGAGGCACTCGCGATCTCATTGGGAGTTAACTTCCTCTTGGTGCAAAGTTTCTTGACAGTGATTTGCGCTTAGCCTTTTGCATCATCATCACATGATGACCGTTTTTCTGGATACTCTCCTCAGCTATCTTAAGCATCCCATGCAATTCAGCCAAGGTTCTATCCATATTGTTCATGTGATAATTCAATATGAATGGCTCGAAGCTCGGAGGGAGCGGCCGGAGAATCACATCGTAGCCAACTCTTGGCTAAGGGAAAACCTAGTTTTTCCGGACTCTCAATGTATCCAATCATTTTTATCACATGTGGACCGACGGGATTCCCCTCAACAAGCTCCACGCAAACAAGGACTTTGAGGTGTTGAACCACTCGGCCCGTGCTTGGTTCTCAAACATGCCACGCAGTCCCGAATAATAGTGTGAGCATCGTTGCTCTCATATTGCTTCGAAGCTCGGGGGACATTGTAGCAAGCATGAGACGCTTATATCTAGGGCATCATTAGTGTGCTTCTCATAAGCCCTCCGTGCGGTTGCGGTGGCATTATTTGGCAAATCCTCGGGATAGGGTACTTCAATAACGTACTCCTTACGCTCTTGCTTGAGAACAATTCTCAAGTTGCGATACCAATCCATAAAGTTCGTTCCGTTTAATTTTTCCTTGTCGAGAATAGATCGCAAATTAAAGGTACTTGGTGTAGTATTAGCCGCCATTTATTCTACAACGAAAAAAGCAAAGTTTAGCACAATGTTTATGCTATGTCTATTGTTAAACAATTTAACATTAGACTCCCATTACGTATTTTTCACCTTCCCTCTAGGTTACGTATTGGGTCAAGATCCACATGTTAATTAATTTTCTAGTGAGCTTTGGCATCACTGCTAGAAAATTAGTAACATCGGTAAGCAACTCCTTGCTAATCACATCTCTATGTGACTCTTGTTGTTGGTGTGGCATCTCCATGCCTCGGCGCCAACCTATGCCCCAAGGCCCAAAACTGTTTTGATAGCCTTGTTAAGTAAACCAAATGTTCTGCATGTATATGTCGACATATACCCCTCGTGTTATGATAGAGAATGACACTCTGCTTTGCGAGACCCACCATTGACGAGCATAACGGTGACGGGTGCAACATTTGGAAGGGCATCATTACCACTTAATTTTGTGAGGGATGCTATCCTATCAAACAAACATATCACATATGAAAGCAAGAAGAATAGCATATAGTGAAATAGTATGGCCCCCTTCACATGGTGATCTCCATCTCCATGCCGGTGTAGAGGATCTCCATCTTCATCACCGTTCTTTCGAGTGCCGAATGCTTGATTTCTTCAAACTAAGCTACTACTATAGAAGCTCTAATTGAAGATTACATCGACTCGCAGTCGTGAAAGAATATTACAAGCATTGCACGTATGAAAGAATATTACAGGATTGCACATATGAAAGAATATTACATGCATCACACGCATCTCATACATCTCATACATACAATAGGGCCATACCATCTCAAAGCATTCTCTGCAAAAACAAGTTAGACGTAGAAACGTTTTCTACCTATCGCGAGAAACGACACCGAGACAACCTATAAGGGGTACGCACACGGCGGTCCCGCTAGCGGTTAGCGGGCTTCGGGCAGCGCCGAACACCACACGAAATTCATAGATCCAATCTATGAAATCGCTTACGGAAACCATGTCGGCATAATCACATTATGACGTCCCGATACACTATCAAGGGAGATGGTTTGCGTAGGCGCAGCCTAACAAGATCGGACTACGAGATAGCTTCGGCATAATCACATTATACCGTTCGATACACTATCAAGGAACGCTATCTCGAAGCCGACTCAAACCGAGTTCTATGGATATTGCTTCGACGTAATCACATTACGCCGTTCCGATACACTATCAAGGAACGCAATTACCATCAACTCTCCTCAACGGATCCCGTAAAACCGATTGATCTAATCAACCCGTGCATAAAACTTGTTCCGATCCAATCTAAAACCCGAACTAAGCAAGATTAGCTCGATACCACCGAAGGGTTACGCGGAAGCTACGCTAGCCGAAAACAAAAACTTTTCTACCGCGCAAACCAGGAACACTTGCAAGTAAGGGCCGATAGATCGTTACCGATTGGAGTGTGCAATGAAACAACCAATCGTGGCTATCCGATCCGAACTGTGGCCGGCCGATGACATGCCGATTCCCGGGGATGCCGATTCGCCAATCGCCTATTCGCAGATGCCGTAGCCGATCCGAGTCGTCCGATCAACAGCGCGCAACGTAGCAGCGCCTCTACCGTATCCACACGTCCAGGGGACGAACACCGAACACCCGTGTGCTAGCACGCGATGCAAGGCTAGGGTTTGGCTCGAAAGTGGGGAGGGTTTCCGTGGAGATTGATCTCCGCGACTTCTGTTGCACGCGATGCAATTGACGTACCACAGCTCTCCACCCCTCCCTCCTTTATATAGAGTTGGCCGACTAGGACTAGTGGCCGATCAGGACTCTATTTTCGAATCGGATCTCATCCGTATCTCATAGAGTTGGTCGCCCACAAGTCGTAAGCCCATAGGACTCTATTCGATCGGATCCCTATCCGATCGAGCCGTATCCGAGTCCAACTCGAATGCCTGTTCTTATCCCCTTAAGCGTGCGACCGTAGGTTCAGGTATACTCGGTTTCGGCTATAGTCTAACTTAGCCGATCGCCGGCTCGAGTCCAACTCACCGGACCCATCAACACGGCGCCTAGCAAGCACATATTGACACCATAGTATACAAGAATAATATCGGCTCGAACCCGTAATGTGTACACAAATCCCTTTGCCTCACGATACCGCTTAAGCTATAGGCAAGATGTGTGCCATCCCTTCAATAGCTTAACCTTTCACTCGAACCGTATTGGATTATCCGTCCGTTGATTGACTCCTCAATCAACTCAGCATGCCCATGCATTTCCATAATCCAGTACCTCGAGGGCCCGAGATATCTCTCCAAAGGAGGGGCAAATTCCATCTTGATCACTCACATCCCACTCCATGTTTCATAGCAAACCCGAAAACTACCTTTATAACTACCCGATTCGGAATAGCGTTTGGTAGTCCCAAAGTAGGCTACTACACATGTTGGAATCTATGGTGATCTCGGGTCTAAGGACTTTGTACCAACACTACCGAGACCAACTAATGGCACATTAATTCCTGTAGTGTCTCATGGTGGGTCTATCCAACAATGTGTTCTCCAACACATGTGTCCATGTTTATTGATTTGGTATCTCCATACCCATGATCTATGAGACATGCTCATCAATCAATAAACATGCCGATCTGAGAATCATATTTGTTCCAACAATATGACATATGATCAGAGATCATTTAGAAATAGATTCATACATATTGAGTCTCATAAATAAGTCACGTACTTATTGATCAATACAAGATGTTTATTTCATGGAACTGAATAACACTTTATTCATAAATACATAAACATTGACGTGATATCCAACATCTCCATGTTGCCTATAGGGCATATCACTAACATAAACATCCAATATGGTGGGGACTGATTTTAGTCCCTCCTAACCAAAGACCCCCTATATCATCACGTACCGACATGTACACACAACATGTATAGCGGCGAGGAGAAGAGAGTAGGGAGGCCTAGAAGCACGACGTCGTCTTTCCCTCGCCTCACCATCCCGGGTCTTGCCATCGTCATTGTCAGGCTCCGTGGGACAAGGAGGGCCGTCATCAACAACCATCTCCAGCGTCCTTCCTTCATCGAGCTAGCTTCTCCTGTCGGCTGCTGTCCTCCTCACCACTTGTCGCTGGCCATCAGCCACCTCACCGCTGGCCTTCTCCTCACTGCTCGTCGCCTGGTGATATGGGAATAGGGGGAGGAAGAGAGAGATAAGTGAAGAGGCCGTGACATGTGAGGACCACGCTGACTCAGCATTGTTGACTCTAGTCAACTAGCCACATCAAACAAATCCTGTCACTATACTACCATGGGACCTCTTGCGTACACCGGTTTTATCGTTGAGAGATGCATTTGTCAGAGCACAGGACCCCTACAACGGGGAAGCGAGTGCACCCCCTTTGAAGATTCGGCCGGGGAGTGACTCGAGCCTGAGTCACCCTCAAAGAGCTGAAAGACACAAGGGATTATACAGGTTCAAGCCGCACGGATGCGTAACACTCTACTCTTGTGTGTAATGGGTTATCTGTGAGAAACTTGAGTTATAATGAGATATAGGACCATTGTAAGTGCTAAATGTTATCAATCCAACCCCTTATTCATTGGCATGGATCCTCCTTTTATAGGCCAAGGGAAGTCCACAGTGCCAACATATAAGTGCAGGAGCGGGCATTGCTTCAAAGAGTTGGTTTTGCTTAGTCTTGTTGATGTCTCCTATGGCAAACCCGACCGGATGTGACAACCTTGCTCTTCGGTTGACACACGACGCATGAGCTGGGTAATCTTTGCTTGGTCATCATGGAGCTCACCAGCCAGTTCTTGCGAGGTGGCAAGATGAAATGCTCTGGGATGTTGCGGGCGTGGCACGTCGTATCACTCCTATTCCTCTGGCAGACGTGGGCATGCAGGAGGCTGCATACAGTGCCACGTCCTTGAAATGAAGGCAAATGAGTTGTTCTTCAACTGTCTCCCTCCTGCAACAAAAGCCATTATGTTCGGATGGAGTTAAGCCCCCGGGCCAACCTAGCAGGACGAAGAAACCCAAATGTGAGCCCGGGGTAATAGGGTGTGCTCAGGCCCTCGCCCGAGGCCCCTAGCCACCTGTACTATGCCCCAGAGCAACCTCTGCTCCTCGGGGCCGCTGCCCAAGGTTTACCTTTTCGTGCGTGTGTGTCGTGTCGTCCCTCCGCAATAGCACGGTTTTCGGCGAAAACCACGAAAACCATGAAAATCGATCGGCAATGAACAGTAACACATTTGAATTTGGACGATTTCGTGCGTACCGCGGAAACTGCGCAAAAACCACGAAAACCGCACAAAAATCACGAAAACCGTGCAAACCGTGTGAAAACCGTAATTTAAATTTGAACCAAATCCAAATCCGTGTCGTCGCGTTTCGTTCAAACTGCGCCACATGCCGCGGTTTTCGCGACAAACCGCGAAATTTATTTTTGTGATAAAAAATATATATATTTTTGTGATAAAATAAATTTTTAAATTTTTTAATTCGTGTGAAATTTTATTGAAACGAAACCGCCGGGATACCGTACCGCACCCCCGCGAAACGCGCGAAACCGTGGCGCGCGGAATCGCGAACCCCGCGCCGCTACCCGAGGCGTGACCCACGCCCGGGGCCCTCAGTGCACACGGGCCCCGCGCCTGCCATTGCTTCTTTACGGAATAACTCGTTAATTTGGACGAGCTTCTCGAAGATGTCGAAGACAAAGGAGTTCATGGTGGACAGGGCCTTGGAGAGAATGCCAACGTCACGAGCTGCATCTTCAAAACCTTGAAGATGTAGATAGAGTAGATCTCATGAAGATGTAGATCTTGTGCATTCTGCTTGTATTCCTCGTGTCCCTCGAGCACTCGGGAATCGAGCGCAGGAGAGATGTGCCCCGAGCACATCCCGCGGGGGGCCGTGCCTGAGGAGAGAGGTGCCCTGAGCACCGCCCACAGGAGGCCACACCAGAAGGCCGGATGTGCCCTGAGCATTGCCCATGGGGGTCGCGCCTAGAGGTCGGATTAGCTTCGAGCACCGCTCGCGGGGGGCCCATGCCCAGAGGCTGGGTGTGCCTCGACACGGCCCATGGAGGCCATGCCCGAGGACGGATATGCCCTAAGCAGTCGCGCTCGAGGACCGATATGCCCTGAACACAGCTCACGGGGTGCCGTGCTCGAGCATTGGTGATAGGAATACCCTCAGTAGTCAGTGATGGGGATCCTGGTTTCCACTTCTCTAATAGTGTTATATTCGGTATTGCAATTTAGAGGCAAAAATCGAAGTGGACTTCTAGATAAGAGACCTAAAGTAAACTTATTCCATCTCCAAATTACCATTACAATTTAAAGTAGTGGTCGGACTGAGCTCATAGCCCAAATCACAATGCAGTGTATTAGGTATTGTTTTCTCCTTTAGACCAAAGGTCAATGACCAACCGTATGTTGACAATAATATAGGAAATTATTTTAAATCCTTGATGGGTGTCCCCTCGTTTATCTAAAAACCATTCAAATGGTTAAAATTCTAAAAAAATGACAACATTCATATAACGGTACTCTTTGGCACAGCCTCCGATCCAAGGTTTTTTAGAGTTAGCTATTTCTAGTTTCACAAATCCATGGATCTATATATATGATTACATTGATAATATTTAGATAAATCATTTTGTTCATATTTGAGATAAAAATTAAAATTTTAAACCATTATAATTTAACATAAAAACTTCAAATCCCTCGTAGATCTGACCTGGAGTTGTGCCAAACATGCCTAACATATATATACCACCCCATAAAATTTTAAATCTAAACTCAAACTCACATATTGAGTGGTACTATTCATAATTAAATTTATCATTTTTATTTCTCAATGTGTAGGTCAAATTTAAATTTAATTTTTTAGTGCAGTGCTAAATTTAATTTTTACATTGTCAATTTTAAATTTTTTAATAACTATTTGCATTGATTTGAAAAAAGATACACGAGGTGACATTCCCTCGAGCGATTAGAGTCCACTCTCACAACGTACAAGGTTTATGCTTGGGATACCAGCTAAGTAAGGTGTTATAATTAATTAAGTTGCGTGGAATTCAGGCAGTAACAATGGTTGATATTTACATAATGAAATTCGAGCAACACAAACAAACAAAACATATATTTCAATCCAATGAAAAATATAAACGAGAAATGAATGTAAATAATTACAAACAAACATCGACCAGCTCTCTCGCGCACAGCATGATAAAGTTCATACACGCACACATTTGTGCTAATTAATTAAGATTAAGATATACGAAATAACCTGGTTTTGTTCAGGGGTAGCCTTAATACACGGGTGTTTGCGGGCCTCTAGCCCACGCGATCAAGTCCACGTGCATGCCCATTCTAGTGCAGGAAACCCATTCCTATTCAATAAACGGATGGGGAGCTCATAAAAGGAGCTTTCGAATAAAAATATCTAAAACTTTCTAGCTGTGGTGAATAAACCGAGACCATGAACTTCGAAAAAAACAAAGTGAAACTTTCACTTAAAGTGTATAAACATTCAACTGTCATTGTAATTGATTTCATAAGCAAGTTATACAACTTCCAAGTTCCAACTAAATTATATGCGACAACACCATAGATAAAACGTGATCAACGGTTTTACATCAAATTAAAAGCATGTCCATATCGTTTCTCTTGATGCATGCGTGAAACCAAAAAAAGATCAAAGCTTGGAGATGCGTTGTACATTGTGATAAAACCTTAATTTCCCTATTCCAGGAAGGTCAAATGTTGTAGAGCTTGTTGCACCCAAAAAAAGTTGCGTTAAACAACAAATTTGGATAAAAAATTAGGAAACAAATATTGCTACTATAATTCATACACATGTTAAAAACACAAAGAGATGGTTCTAGCTGGGATTATATAGTGTTATTTTTATGAGTGAATGTAAAATACGTATTAAAAACAGACCTATTTAGGTAAACAAAACATGTCTAGTAGATGGTGCTGCTTTGCCATCTTATTTTGTCTGTAAGAATCTAGGAATACTAGATCATATGAAAAAGGGTGTGTATATATATACACACACATATATATATATATATATATATATATATATATATGCCCTATGACCAAAATAGGAAGAAGAAAGAAAAGTGTATAAATGATAAGAATGACCCCAGAAAAAAAGAAGCAAAAGTGCACTTTTGTGCTCAGTTCCAAATCATACACGCATGACTTCTTATCTATATAGAATCTTTGTGTACAAACAAATTTAGAGGGCTGGAAATCCTAATGATAATTGTGTTAGGGAAGTGAAGCTCAGGTTTATTGTTCAGTCTCTTTATAAAATATATTAGGACATGGATCAAATATGAGTTTGTTCTACTTAATTCTATCAATATTCTCTCTAAATATGTATGATATATTCTCCTAAAAATAATTTGTTGCCTGATCTTGTCCACATATCCTAATTATTGACAAAAAAGAATAGATTCAGAAAGGATAAATTTGATATACATCTCACCCTGCATATACTATCGATGTACCAAACATTGACAAAAGAGTATATAACATTGAGACAATACTTACACATGGAACTTCGATTTTCATGTCAAGAACATTATTCTCGATCAGAAATCTGTTACGATTGTTCACACAAAACCTTTGTGTTTCGGTTGCTTGTCATCTATTAGTCATAACTAATTGACAAACGGTACATGTGAAAATAATTGATCTTTTACGCAATGACTGACTTGTGAAAAAATTCAGCTTGAAAATTGAAACGGAAGTTGAAGACTTCAATTTTATCTATGTAGTACTTGCTACATGGCATACACTTTGTCCACAAACTTAACTTGAGAGCAAGAAAAGCCTACCATTAGAAAAAAACATATGGATTTTCACATAAAAGAAAACAAAAGAAATTATCTCGATGAACAATGGTCTTTTCATTTGGAAGATATAAAACTTGGATACTTTCCATAGAAAAACTTTTTGTAAAATTAACTTTACATTAGAGATTGAAAAAACTTTCACACGAAGAATGAAAACTTTATGTTAAATATTACAAATTTCTACGTGAATTATAAAACATCTTACTCAAACTTTCTATGGAAATCAAAAACTTATTACTCCGAAACTTTCTACATGAAAATTTTATGTTGAAATAACATCACTATCTAACTAATATAAATTTATATGTGAATTATAGAACTTTCCTACTCAAAACTGGAAATAAGAAACTTACTACTATGAAATTTTCGGAACTTTATGTTAAAATAACATCACTATCTAAGTAATTACTTCAAAACTTTCTACGTGAATAAAAAACTTTATGATAAGAAACTTTCTATGCTAACAAGAAACTTATTACTCCAAAACTTTCTACATGAATAAAAAACTTTATGATTAGAAACTTTACACAAACGTTACATACAAACTTCTTCGATGCAACAAAAACAAAAGTTTCTATCAGGAACCACACCTATAGTTTCTATACATAAAAAACTCCTATTTCCATTTTTGAAAAAGAAAAATTTGTATTATAAAATTTGAAAGACATGCTCATTGTTGCTCCTTGGGGGAATATCTTGACCATTTTGATAGAACTTCGAAAAAAAACATTGCTTCTCTCTGCAATCCATTTCCATTTGTGGTCTAAAGAATGAAACTGACCAAATGAATTATTTATTTCTTACAGAAAAATAAATAAGAGAAAATATTCACAAGAGCACGAAGAAACACCAAGATAGCATATGGGCGAACAATGGCCCAAAGCGAGCACCCCTTACCATTTTTGGCATCATATGATTTCCTTTTTTGGAAACTTTACACATGGTTCTGACTGGGACATGGATTCAGGTTCAAATGTTTATATACTACTTCTTCCATCCCATCCCAAAATAAGTACATTCCAATTTAAACTAGAGAAGTGTATTTATTTTGCGACAGAGGTAAAAATAAATAACCGGCCGAAAAATCTTCTGCCTGACACACCAATATTTGTAATAAAAAAATCATGAGTATTGGTTTGACAAAACACATTGTCCAATTATTTTATTCCTACCAATTCTTTTTTCTTACAGTGATAATCCTCAATTAATTAAGCTGCCTGATATATGTTCCTACGACCAAACAATCTAGAGTATTGAACAATAGACTAAAATAATTAACGTGATGAAAATTGGGGACAGGAACAAACCCTGGTATAGATCAAGTGGCAGGAGCCCAAGTAGTGCCATGAACTGTTGCCAGCATGAGGGTGAATCAACCGGGAATTCCTAGTAGGAATAAGTCCAGATTCTCTCCCTCATCTCTTAGCTTTGATCGAATCGTCTTCCTCAACCGTAAAACCAGGTATAACACCTCCCGTATCTTTGAAAACCGGTGTAAATCAACTCCTTCGATGGTTTATGTAGCGGTTTTAGCAAGTGGGGCCCACATGTCAGTGGGATACATCAAAAATATGTTGTGGGTCCCACATGTCAAGTCCTTTTCTTCTTCCCCACCTCTCTATCCCTCTTCTCTCCACCTCTCTCTCTTCACAGGCAGTAGTTGTCACACCCAGAAATTCCCACCGAAATTTTCGATGCTAAGTGTGTATTAAATTCCCTCTCCAGGATCAGCCAGGGATACACAAACGATAAATTGTATAGACAGATCCACGTCTTAAAAACATATAAAAGTCTTACAATGCAGCGGAAAATAAGAATAAACTTAATAAACTAAGCTTCGACACTTGCGACGCAGCGACTCCACTCCACAGGAATCCCTCTATTGCAGTGACAAGCCTACTCATCGGCGAACTCCTCTGCAGCTTCGTCCTCGAGCTCTGAGGTGGGGGAAAGGAAGCAAGAATGAGTATAATCCACGGTACTCAACAAGTTATACCAAAGGAAGGTATGATGCAGAGTTGTTCCAAGGGAAGGCTAATGGTTAGCTTTTGCACAAAAGCAGGCATTTCACAAGCATAAGTTGAAAGTAGTAAAACAATGATTAAGTTTAATTAATCAAAATTAATCATCTCTACTCAACGTTACACCACGTTGAGTCAGGCCCAATCCATCCAACTATTCTAACTAGTTCCATTTAACCAAAACATTATCAATGGGACTAATCGCGGTGAATTTGGTCGACAACCCATAACCGCGGGCGCGTCTATTTGAATAGCTTCTAACTCTTATCAGAGGTGTACGCCTGTACCCACAAGACACATCCCCACAACACGTTCCCGTGTGTCGATATGCCACCACGACATATCGAAAAGGGGTCTGTGATAGGACCATTCGCATAACCTCCTTGACCAAGCGACACCACACCTCAAGTTTTGCCCCTACCTTTATATTCAAGGTAGGCAGCCCCCTCTCGTGCCTAGGTGAATCCGAAAGTCGCATAGAACTTTCCCGGTCCATCCAAACTCCATCATGCCCACCCTTGCCTGGATGCGTCGGCCAGGAATAGCTACACTACAAGCCTAGCCGTTGCCCATACTGGCTTGTGATACACACTAATAATTCTTCTAAGGTTTTCCACGAACCGGTCCTTAACTGTCATGGGTGTGTCTTTAAAATCCGTGCACCCACAACCCACCATTTAGTCATATTTTAATTAGCCATAAACCTTTGCCAAGGTATCTCCGGTTTGAGACTGTCATTTTATGTGAATAAAAACTAGTAAAGTAATTCTCCCATTAAAGATCTAGTTGTACTAAGCGGGCTAAGCATGTCCTAAGCTTGAAACTAGTCATATTAATTCCCAGTCAATCAAATAATTAGGGTAAACGACCTACGCTGAGTACTATAGGTCCCATCCTGATAATATAATAAACAATACAATTTAATAGATAAACCGAGAATAATTTATAAAGTAGGTACAACATGACCAATGGTACATGACTTGCCTTGGTCTTACTCGTGTTGAACTTCCGCGACTACTTCGAAATAAACCGGAGCATCCGTGGAACCAGAATCTAAACGATAATCAAAGCATAACAAAAATAGGCTATTAAACTACTGAAATAGGCAATTAAAATATTTTTGTTCTATACATTTTTATGAGTCCACTGCAACTTGAACGGACTCAAATAGAGTTCGGATGAATTTTATATGATTTTTACAAGTTTCGGTGATTTACTAATTAAAAAAGGAAAAACAACAATTTATGGCGCAAGCACCCTTAGGGCTGACGTCAGCGGACCGGTGGGGCGGCGACGCCGACAGGCGGGCCCCACGTGTCAGTGACGCAAGGCGGGCAGGTGCACGGTGGGGCTCGGCTCGGGATGGACAGCTCGGATCCACCCGTCGGATAGATCTGACGGTCGAGGAGGCGCGGGCGCACGCGGCAGGCGGCGAGGCGCGCACGGCGGCCAGCGGCGACGCACGGACCCAAAGGGCTCCGGCGCACGGCGTAGGATGTCACCAAGGCGGTGGTGCAGCACGAAACAGGCGCGGCCCTAACGGCGGCGGCATGACACAAGGCCGATGACGAAAGAAAAAAGAAAAGCCGACGCGGCACGTCGACTGGCAGCGAAACGGCAGCGACAGGAGAATACACGCGCACACACACACGCGCACGAACGCGAGGTACGGTGGACGGAACGAACGGGACTTAAATGGAAGGAAAAATACGAGGGAGAGAGAGAGGGGACAATACTGGCGGTCGGCGACGAGGAAGAATATGACTACGACGCAAAGCGGTGTCTGAAAATTAGGGAAAAGCGGTCCTTAAGGTGTTCCCAGGGATGACGAAGGTGATGGTGGCGGGGAATTGGTGTGGCGTGCAGTGGTTTGGCTAGAACGGCGACTGGAGCGGAGCTCGGCGGCGGCGACTCGGCGTTGCGCAGTGTAGGGCACGGGGAGAGCTCGGGACGGCTTGATGGCGAAAGGAAATGGCCGCCAAAGGTGAGGGGGTGATTTATAGGGGATGAGGGAGTGTGGACGTGGCCGGGGATAGGGGATGAGGGAGTGCGCATGGCGGCGGTCGTGATTTTGAAATATGGCTGTTGTGGCTTGCGCGTGGGACGGGAGAGAGGGGGGAAGTGGGTGCGGGTCGCGGGTACGTGCCCGGAGAGGTGAGGTGGACGGGGAAAGCGGGAGGTGGCTGGGGAATGCGCGACGTGGGCGACGCAGGCGCGGGTTTGACGGACGAAGGTTGGGGATGGATCCGACAGGTGGGTAGGTGGGGCCCACCTGTCGGTCCCCCAATCGGGCGGGGAGGCGGCTCAGACTTGTGGGCAGGTGGCTCGGGCAACTTTGGGCCGCCCAGCGAGGGGAGTGTGGCGCGCGGGAAAGGAGAGGGAGGGAGTTGGGCCGACATGGCTTGGGCGAAACAAGGGACGACGGGAGAGAGAGAAGGAGTGGGCCGGCGGCCCACGGAGGAAAAAAGAAAAAGAAAAAGGGAGAAAAGGGAAAAATAAAAAGAAAATCCCTTTTCCTTAAGGAATTTAATTCGATTATCCTAAATTAATTTTTAAAATTGTTTTCGATGCTCTAAAAATTTTGATAAAAATCTGTTAGTGTATTTTGACGAGGAAATTTAAGAAAAATACACCAAGCCATTTCCAATTGTTAAATGGATTTTAAATTTGGAGTTTGTCTTCCTTTATATTTTTCGGCGATTTCTTTTGCACGATTTTCTCGGTGATTTTAAACTAGAGGAAAAAGCGGGCGTGACAAACCTACCCTCCTTAAGCCCAAGATTCGGAGGCGCTAGCGAAGAGGTGCGGATGGCGGCCTTCAACTCATCTTTTCTTTCCCAAGTTGCCTCTTCTTCGAATGGTGACTCTATTGAACTCGCGAACCGGGTGACTCGGTTTCGGTTCTTGTTTAGGCGTCGAGGATACAAATTGGCTTTTTGACATAAGTCAAGTCCTCTTGATTTCGATGTGATCAGGACTTGCTTGTTCCTCGGGCACTCTATAGCATTTCTTCAACTGAGAGACGTGAAACACATCATGAATGCTTGCCATGGAGGAGGAAAGTTCTAACTGGTAGGCGACTTCTCCTCGGCGTTCTAGAATTCAGTATGGTCCCACGAAGCGTGGTGCCAACTTTCCCTTCGTCTGGAAACAGTGTACTCCCCGAAGTGGAGTTACACGAAGATACACATGGTCTCCAACTTCAAAGCTTAACTCTCTTCGACTGTTGTTGGCATAGCTTTTCTGACGTGACTGGGCAGTTTTCAACCTTTCCCGAATCAGTCTGACTTTCTCTTTACTTCATTCAAGACGTCAATCCCAAACAACTGGTGTTCTCCTGTTTGATCCCAGAAGAGCGGGGTGCAGCACTTCCTATCATACAATGCTTCGAACGGAGCCACTTGAAGACTCGCTTGATAACTGTTGTTGTATGAGAACATGACGTAAGGTAGACTCTTATCCCAAGCTCCACCAAAATCAAGTGCGCAAGCTCTTAACATGTCGTCCAAGATCTGATTGACCCTTTCGGTCTGACCGTTGGTCTGGGGATGGTAAGCAGTGCTGAAATTTAAACGAGTTCCTAATTCTTATTGTAGCTTTTGCCAGAACTTCGAGGTAAATTGACTCCTTCGATCAGACACAATCTTCTTTGGCACTCTATGTAAACACATGATACGTGCCAAATAAAGCTCTGCTAGTGTATTTTGACGAGGGAAATTTAAGAAAAATCCCACCAAGCTATTTCCAATTGTTAAATGGATTTTAAATTTGGAGTTTGTCTTCTTTTATATTTCTTGGCCGATTTCTTTTGCATGATTTTCCCAGGTGATTTTAAACTAGAGGAAAAAGCGGAGTGTGCTAGTAGCAGGAGAGCATCGTAACGGCATGGTGGACGACGACTTGATGACGCTACCACCATGAGCGCCATCATGTTGAGCAGAGACCTAGAGGCGTCATTGGCCGGGTTGCCGACAAGCGAGGATGATGATGACGACGACCTCGTCAACGGCAGCTAGAGTAGCTCCTCCAGCAACGACTGCTAGAAGAAATCCCATTAGCTAACTCAGCGAATCAATCGTGGTCAACCTACCACGTCAGCAAAACCACTTTTCAAACCATTGAAAGAATTTTATTTGCATCGGTTTAAAGATGGAGAAGACGTTATACTCGGTTTTACGGTTGAAGGAGATGATTCAATTAGCAGCAAAAGATAAGGGAGGCAAAATGGACTTATTCCTTCCTAGTAGGGAAACACAGGAGCAGCCGAAGACCAAATCTTAGTGGTGGGCCTGCTAGGAGCAGCTAGCTAGGCTGGCCCATTACCCACGGGGCGTATCAAATTTATTTATAGAAATTCTTTATACCAAATATTTTCTATTTATTAAGTTTCTATGTAGAAAAAAAGTTTCTATTGAGAAGTTTTTTGGTTTTGCTGTACATTTGTCAACAAATTTTCTCCTAAAAATTTATCAAATTTAAATACAAAAATTAATTGTAATGTAATTATGTTGTGAATTGCATGTGGATACAATGTAACTGTCTGTTAAATTTACTTCAAGATTTGGGATAAGCAGGGTAGGAAAAAAAATCATAGCTTACGCACGGGTGTGAGGATTCAACCTTGCTATCTCCGCTTTATGAAAATAGTTATCCTAGGATTTTCAAAAGTTATATAGTTATAGTTATTGTAGTACTAGTTATATACATAAGTTATAATATAATTATATTATGATTATAACGTTTATATCTAATAAATACGTCGAGTATAAATAGTCCCATCAGTCGAACTGTATATTTAGCAACCCAAAGATAATTTTTTTTACAAATATAGATCGACTAGCCAGCGTACTGCTTATGCAAGCATCGCGGTGGACTACTTCGTACAAGCATGCCGCCGGACTAAATTTCCTTGCACACGCGCGTACATTATCACACAGTTTAACTAACAATTCTGTCATAATAATTAGTTAAGATAATCAAGCTCGCGTTGGTCTGCAGATATATACGCGAGCTAGGGTTTATTGCTAACTTAAAAAGATTGCAAGTAGATCGAAGAGTATACACAAATTAAATCTCCATATGGTTATAGTCAGACTCAGAACACATGCATTCTGCATCTCTGCTTGCCTGGTCCTAACTTACCTGTTACTCCCACGTCATATGCAATGCGATGCGCATGCAACTCGTTAGGGAATGGATTCTAAACTGTCGACAAACGATGTCCCATTAATTTTTGCATATAATCTAAACTGCTATTAAAAGGTATTTTTTTAAAAAAATTATATGGAATATCACTACAATTCAAATTTAACTTTACAAGTTAACAAATAATATGTAAGCACTAGCTAAAATTTAATTTGTTTTTTACTACTAATATAATTTAAATTAAATTTGCATGTTTGTAGAGTAAATATCACATATTAACCTATCTTACCAAAAATTCATAACTATTTAGATAAAATACGAGAAACGAGTGGAGATTCCCTTTAAAGTTTAGAATTAGTTCTCAATGTGTTGGATAATATATTACCCACGAAAATGTACTTCACCAGGTAAGTTTCTCTGCAAACCTAAAGATATCGACCGCCCAATAAGATTAAGTTTGTTGGCTAATTGAACACACAATGAAGCGGTGGCTAATTGGCTGTATATATACTTATGAAATTACTAATTGTGCACTTGTACACACTAGCTTACAGTATGCAAAGACATGAAGAAGCTTAGCTAGAGGAGCTAGAAAAGAGCGTGCGATCACATTAATTACTCATTACTGAGTTTGATGCAAAGTTGGTCTTTTATAAATAAATAACAACACAATTAACTAGCTAGCTAGTTCGTTTACTCTACCGTGCATGCATATCAACATATATAACAAACGACTTAATTAATTTTTTGTGATGAACGGCATAAGTATTGTGCCAACTTGGGGGTTTAACTATCACAAATGATGAGATGACAACTGTCATGAGTTTATAACTATAAGTATGTGGGACGACGATGACGTGCGCACTGGTGCTCGTGGACGTCGAGGCACCTTCAACATCTCCCCCGACGACCCGGCCACGACGTGCTCCTCCGCATGCACGTACGAGGTGGGCGACCTCCACGTCGTCCGCCTCCACCGTCTCCTCCATCTCCTCCCCCCTACGCCGTTGTGCCAGTGCCAGCAGGAACAGCCAGGCCCCGAGGAACACCAGCCCGGCGATCGGGACCACCACTATCACCACGATGTTCCTCGACAGCGACGGCGGCGGCGGAGAAGGGGGCGGCGGGTTACAGTAAGGCGTCAGTGGCGGGTAATAGTAAGTCGTCGGAGGAAGAGGAGGAGGAGGTGGAACATATGGCGGCGGTGGCCACTACTGGAGAAACGGTTTTTTCATGCGGGCCGAAAGACATCTTCCCGTGCGGAAGGCCTGCCCGCATGTGCGAAATGGTCTGGGAAAAGATCATTTTCGCGTGCGGGCGGCTCAACCGCACGGAAAGATCGACTATCCCGTGCGGTCGGTTTAAGTTGCCCGCACGGGAAGATCGATTATCCCGTGCGGTCGGATTAAGCGGCCCGCACGGCATAATAGAATATTCCGTGCGGGCCGCTTAGCCGACCGCACGGGAAGATGGTCGTGCCCATTATTTTATGTATACGTTCTGTTAGCCCACTATTGTCCCTCTCAGTAATGTTAAATGGATCGATATATATATATATATTTCGCGAACGAGAAAAAAAGATATTTAATATTATTTCATCATAAAAGATATGTATATAACACAGATCGATCATGCGTATGTTTATATACATATCAAGCTAGCTACTCTCGCAAATTATAACATAAGTATAGCTGTAGCAACAAATAATTTATAAATTTAATGGCGGTGCTCTTTTTCCCACTTCCTAAGTCGTTTGAATTTATCGTCCATCGACAGCTCGCTCTCCGGATCGTAGAAATCGCCCAAATGGTTGCAGACATCGCGACGGATGAAGCGGCAAATATCTGCAACCAAGTTAAGCATGGTTCTATCGTCGAACCGGTTCGCTACAACTGGAACTTCCGTGATCTGTTTAAGAAAAAATAGTACACATATACATACGATTAGGAACCATTAGGACATCTTTGTCTCTGTGCTCGAACATAGCATGGCCCAAGTAGAATGCTTCCGCGATCATCTTGTCCCTGTGCAATTGTTTGATGATCGCGTCCTTTTGTTTTTTCGTTTTGCCTTTGATCTCAGCGGAGTCTTCACGAATATGTAACTCGTGTTCCGTCCAGCATATCCTTGTTGGGTTAACGAACGCAGCTGGATAGTTGGTCTTTTTCGCGTCTGCGTATTGCATCCTAAGTAATGCAACGAGTAATTAATTATTCACATGTTAGTTTGTAAATCAATTCTTTAATGACATTAAGTTAAGCAGATACTTACAGGCAAAGCGTTGTAACGAGATTTATATCCATTTTTCCATCCTGAATAATGCGTGAAGGTCGTTGAAATCGATGACCAGCATTCCATTTGGGCCACTGGTGAACGCATCATCCGGGACCTTCACGGTAAGCATGCTGAGCCCCAATTTGGATGCCTTTAGGTACCAGTCGTGCATTAGCCTGATTTCCCAGGGCATGTCTTCCATGACATGCCACGGCAGAAACACTTGTCGTACTCATACTTTGTTGGCACTTCGTCGAAGTCCAATTTTGCGAGTCCTCCGCTATGTTCTTCATCGATTGTTGTGAGTCCGACAACTTGGTCGGTTGATCCTGCGGCTTGTCAGTCGGCCCCCTCCCCCTAAAAGCCAAGAACCCTAAGTCTCTCTCGTCTTTTGCCATTATTCCTTGTCATAGCTTGATCGAATCATCTTTGGGATAATCTGACGAGAGAGCTTGCTCGGCGTTGGAAGGCTTGTTGTTTGTAGAAGGGGCCTTTGGGGTACCGCCAATGCCGATCGCGGTGTCGGAGGAGATTGGTGAATATGTTGTGCAATGACTTCGTGGGCGACGGCATTGGCGAATCAGACCTTTATCCTTAGGAGGGAGCCGAGGTGGGGAAGCATGCCGAGGTGGGGAGCGAGGTGGGGAAGAAGGCCCGGTGGAGAAGGCGGTGCAGCAGCAGCAATCCGAGGAACCGACTGCACGGATGCCGACGATGTACCGACCAAGAAGATATCTCGTCGATGCCATAGAATGAATTGATTCACCGCATCCCCAAGCAATTCTATCCTTTCAGGTGCTGGAATGTCTAGCTCTAAGCTTTTATGCTCTGCATGCACCTTGGCCACCTGCACCCTTGCATATTCCTTAGGGATTGGAGTGTTGTGAAATTGTCGCCCTGGTATAGCAAGTCCTGTACCCACCTCCTTTCTCTTCCCGGCCCTTCCTATCGGCACAAGGAGGCTGCACGGCGTCGGGCCAGTTATGGTATCCACGGGATAGGGTGCGGTGTCAACTGACCCGACGCTACTGGGCATGTGTACTGTAGGTTCTTTGGATTGCTGAAAGAAGTTAGGGAAGACTTGGCGATTCTGTGCAACAAGAGAGTAGAAATGTTCTTCAACTTGTTTTGCTATCTTTTCTTCAAGTTTATGTTTGTACCTGTTCCTTTTCTTGTAACTTGCAGCTTCCCCAGGAAACCATTCTTTCCAATTTGTCTTTGATGATACACCCCTTACTCGGCCAGAATGTTCAGGGTTGCCCAATGCAGCTGTCAACTGATCGTGTTCCCTTTTAGCAATAAATTCCCCAGTCTTCTCCTTTTTCAGCTATGTCTTTTAGACTTGTGGTCACACGCTCTATATCCGGATCCTCGAACAGGATCTCTCCCTCGTCGGTGACATGTCCCGTATTGCGTGCCCACACCCAGTTTTTGCTTCTTTCTTTTAGTGCATCCACAATCAGGGGCTTTCCTTGGGCGGCAAACTGTTCTTCGGTTGCTCGCCACTTCTCTACGTGGCCATCGTAGTTGCTAGAGCTCAACCGGTGCGGGTACTTGTTCCTTTTCGCGAGGTCGGACATCTTCTTCCTCTGTGCTAAGGCTTCAGGGCTTGTCATCTTCGCCACGAACATATCCCATTCGACGGGCGTAATCCCGCCGTAGTCTTCGAATGGGGACTTGTTCTTTTGCACGTAGTTAGTGTTCAAGTCCGATTTCCACTGCCTCCACCTCCCCCCAATCGTTTTTAATGCAAACTCTTTTCCCAGAGCCTCTGAACCAGGCGGATATACAAGCCACTTCTGCAGCTCGTTCCATATGAAGTTCTTCAAGTTGTCATCCACCTGCTCCCAGGAATCTACATTTAAAGGGCCGTGGGTTCTCGCCAGTACACCGCAAGCGCTGTTGAACTTTGTCATTGCGACCTTGGGCTCTAATAGCTTCCCATCATGGTTCAGAGAGGTGATATAATATGTCTCCTTGGGGGGTTGGTTCTTACTTCTCTGACCACGTCTTCTTTTTTGACGTCCTCCAGCGCTCGCAGACGTGTCGGTTTCTACCGGAGCGGACGTTGCTGTGTCCGTCTCGACTTCAGCAGACCGGACGACAGACTTGGCGGCCTTTCTTTTTGAGCGGCGCCTTGCTTCCATCTGTACGTACAACAGATACCGTTAAACGAGATCCTACGATAGGGATCATAACAATATGGCTAGACTTACTGCTTGCTCGATAGGGATGTAGTCTGGGTCTTCTTCAACTGGTGGTGCTGGTGCTTGCATAACTTCGATGAATGGATCGCTTGGTTCATGCCATGTGCCTTCGCTCGAAGACTTCTCCATTGATTCGACGTTGCGTGCCTCGGAGGGAGCTTTCTCGTTCGACATTTGATCTACGGTTGTTAATAAATACAACTTGTGAAATTTGTGAACACACAACTTGTAATATTATCTAATATTAAGGACATGTATAAAAAATATAGAGACAAACGAATGAAAAAATGTATTTATTTCCTTCTTCTCTTTATTAGAGACGAGAGATGAAAATATATATGTTTGCCTATTTTGTCCGTGAGAAGAGGTGAGATTGGGGGAGGGAAAGAGATGAGAGATGAGAGAGCGAGAAGAGGGAGAGAAAAGAGGGAGATTAGAATATACCGAGGAGACGGTGGGTATCTGTGTTTGAAAATTTAAGTTCTAACCTAAAATCTAAAAGTCATCCTAAAACAAACGACCAAACGAGCGACCAAACGAACGACCGACCAACCCAACGAACGGACGCACGCACGAAGCGTTCGTCCGTTCGTTCGTTTGTTCGGTCGGTCGGTCGGCCGTCGTTCGGTCATTCGTTCGGTCGTTCGTTCGTCCGTCCGTTCATCCACGTCGTTCGTCCGTTCGTCCACGAACGAATGAATGGACGAACACTCGTTCGTTCGCTCGTCCGTGCGTCCGTCCTTTCGTTCACATCGACTAATTCACATAAAAAATTTCACAGCAACTATTTCACATGAAAAAAATTCATAAAAAAATAGCAGTCCATTTTACATTTCCATCAAAAAAAATTGAATTCCTACACATCATTTCACACAAAAAATTCATCGACAAATCCATCAAAAAATAAACAGTCCATTTTACATTAACTAGAGTTCCATCAAATAAATAAAAGTTCAATTTGCAGTTATATCAAAAACTCATCAAAAAATTATCTAACATTCATCCAAAATTTATCTAATCCATTCATCACAGTACAATCACATCCATAATCCATCCATCACAGTACAATCACATCCATAATCCATTCATCCACATCCATATAATCAACTTAGCATAATCATCTTCTCCTTCTCGCAAGAACATAGCAAACATCCATATTCCCGGGGTAGAGTACTAACCAGTGGCCGGCGGAGGTCGCACGGGGATGGACACGCGGTGGTCTTGAAGGCGGCGGCGACGATGAGCCGGTGAAAGGTGAAGATGGCGGCGGTCTCGGTGAAGTTGGTCGTGCGGGCGGGCCGGTGGTGGTGGGCGGTCTTGAGGCCGACGCACGACGACGGAGGGAGAGAGGGGGGCGGTGAAGGGACGGACGACGGCCGGTGAGGTCGGTGAAGGGGCATGGACGGCGGCACGACAGTTTTGTTGTCGGCCGATGGAGAGAGAGAGGATGGGGCGGTGAGGCGAGGGTTAGGGTTGAGCGGCAGCGGCGGCGAGGGTTAGGGATGAGCGGCGGTGGCAGCGCTGGATCTGGCGGCGCAGGATGGCGAACAGGGCGGGGATCCGGCGGCGGCGCTAGATTTTGGCAGCCTGACGGCGTGGTGGTTATTTGGATTTTCGCCTGGGGACTTAGAAAAATTTCGGAGCCCGCGCGTGAGTATATATAGGCCAACATCTTTCCATGCGGTCGGTTTAAACGACCGCACGGGAAAACGATCTTCTCGTGCGGGTGGTTTAAGAGGACCGCATGGAAAAACGAACTTCCCGTGCGGGCGACATAAGTGGCCCGCATGGAAAAACGATCTTCCCGTGCGGGCGCTTTAAGCGGCCCGCACGCGATAATCGACCCCCTCTCTCTTTTTTATTGCATCAAATTGGATATTAATGAAAAAATTATCAAACTGATTCAAAAAATTACCAAATTTTTTCATACATCAATATATGCTAATTATTGCCTATGGAAAAATTTTTGAAATAAAAAGACAATTCGACCGTCACTTTCTCTCCAAATCTAAACAATCCTTCTCAACACTTCTAATCTTCTCTCGAGAATCTTCGGTTTTGTGAGCATCGTATGTGATAAAATAGTCAAAACCTTCTAATTTTTTTTACCACAGCCTCTACGTATAATATCATGACATCCAGACAATTTTCATGATTTTTCGACTTCGTTTGCTATTATACAATTTTAAAATCATTTGGTCAATAGGTTCCTAATCTTGTTTCATGAAGAAAAATTCAAAATTTATTCTCATTTACAGGATAATGACTCAAGAATGTCTAAACAACATGAATATAATTTTTCCACTAATTTTATTCTATTTTTTAATCACTTGTAGTTCAAAGTGAGACTTGACAAAAAATCATGAAAATAAAATAAATCAAAGAAATATAGCAAAACCAATCAAAAAAATACCAAATTTTATAATTATGAGTTAAATGTTGTATTTACATAGAAGAGAAAGTTTGTAGGGTGGAGAAGAAATTTTTTTCAAAATTTTGCCGAGTGCGAGGGCCCTTAAGCCGACCGCATGCGATAACATATCTCATAAAATATTGGAAGCCGATCAATTTTTACCACAACCTCTACGTATAATATCATAACATCCAGACAATTTTTATGATTTTCCGACTTCGTTTGCTATTTATACAATTTTAAAAATCATTTGGTCAATAGGTTCCTAATCATGTTTCATGAAGAAAAATTCAAAATTTATTCTCATTTACAGGATAATGACTCGAGCATGTCTAAACAACATGAATACAATTTTTCACTAATTTTATTCTATTTTTTTAATCACTTGTAGTTCAAATGTGAGACTTGGCAAAAATTCATGAAAATAAAATAAATCAAAGAAATATAGCAACAGTTGGCATCATCACATACGGTCCACTTAAAGGCCCGCACATGAAAATGCATTATCCCGTGCGGGTACTTAAGTGGACTGCACGAGATAATGCGCTATTATCGCGTGTGGTTTGTTAAGTGGGCCGCACGGGATAATCGCATTATCCCGTGCGGTTCTCTTAAGTGACCGCATGGGATAATATCTCGTGCGGTCTCTTAAGTGGACCGCACGGGATAATACGATTATCCCGTGCAGGCCAATAGCCGGCCCGTCGGGACCGGTTTTTCCAGGCGCTACCTCTTATGGCCAACCTGAAACCTATTTGAGATCTCGTCCGAAAAATCGTTTATCCAAGAGTGGGTTTTTCAGCGCTACCTCTTATGGTCCGCCGAAACCTATTTGGGGCCTCGTCCAGAAAAATCGTTTCTCCAGTAATGGGCGGAGGGAGGCAGGTACGGTGGGACGTATGGCGGCGGCGGCGGAGTATAGGTAGACGTGGGCGGCGGCGGTGGCTCGACGCGCCATAGCGACGCGCCTGTGAATTTTTCGTTGGCCATCAACAAAATTCAGAGTCTAGTTATCACAACTGACAACTGTAATGAGTGTGTAACTAATTACGCAGGGTCAAACATGGTTTGCGTCAAGGGATATCGAGCTATAACTATAGCTAGGAATAATTGTTCGACCATACATGCAGTCATATACTCATATTCATATATACTATAAACTTCAAGAGGACTTCTCAAGAAAAAAATAAACTGTAAGATTAGTACAAAGCATATGTGAAAGATTGGGGAATGGAACTATCTTAGAGCTCATTTGAAACGCAGGATTCTAAAAACATAGAAATAGAAAAACAAACACATGAATGAAATATGGTGCCATTTTGAAGGAAATAAAATCTCAGGATTGCTAAGACGTGTTTGGATGGCTCACAGGAAAGGTATAGGAATTATGAGATTACATGTTACTAAATTGAGTAAGAGAAGAGAGATGTTGCTTTGGAATTTTCATAGAAAAAATAATATGAGGTTGGAGCTCATGTTTAAAATCCTTAGGAATTGAGGCCTAGGAATGAATTCCCAAGGAATTTTGCAAGTCTAAATCCTACAAATCAAACAACCTCCATAGAAAAAATAAGCATTCAAATCCTACATTTTTCCTTCAAAAATCCTCCAATCCAAAGGAGCCCTAGGTGAGATATGCTTGGATGGAAAATGATTGTCCATTTTTTAAGTTGTTGGTTGAAGGGCATGAGTGGCATATAGCCACAACATAATGAATATTCTCTGAAAATAATAAAATATGTTCCTTCTTAATGTTTTATTTACATCGTACACATGCAAGCAAACAAGTATACAATGTGAGCTTATTTTCATCCAAAAAGTGATATAACAGCTAAGCCATCCTTAAAAGGAAAAAAAGTATGGCTCATCTGGATAATCATCATATCTACCTCTTGTCCCTCCAAATAAAAAAAACTTGATTTATCCTATTCACCCAACCAAATAGAAAACCGGATGATCACATGTTAAATATGGATGATCATGTCACAAAACACACCTTACAATAACATGCATATATGGGATGCTAATTAAGCTTAGTTTGTTGCAGCTACCTCTCTTAATTATCTGATGACGTGAGGCTTTATAGCTGATGTATGCACACGCTTCCCTAGGACACAACCAAATGCAGTTAAGGAAAATGTTTTTATTTTTTGAGGGCATATACGCCCCATCATTTTGCACACGTCATTTAATTAGTTATTAAAAATAAAAAAATAATGATTAATTTCACTGTGATGATAAAAAGAATAGGGAAAGAGAGTATCATTTTGCAAGGGACAAAGATTGACAACTCTTTAATTTGATCAGAAAGCTATGATAAATCGCCTAAAACTAAAATAAAGTTATATATATATATATATATATATATATATATATATATATATATATATATATATATATATATATATATATATATATATAAAGCAAAATGCCCGTGCGTTAACGAACGACGATGCGGGGAGAGAAGCAGGCGAAGGACGAAAGGTACAGGCGGTGGCACGGGATCTCCGAGCGGCGACGGGAGGGAGAGGCGCAGGCCAGGCGCAGATGGAAGCAGAAGAGAGGGACGCATGAGGTTTTTTTCATCCAAGCCTTCTTTTTTTTCAACATTGGGACTGCAGGTTAATTTTATAAACAATCATTTTTTTTTTTTTAAATGGTTTTTTAAAATTATAGATATAGATTATAGATATAGATTATAGATATATAGATTATAGATATATACATCCGCACGTCACAAACGGCAAGCCGATATGAAATTTCCATGCACGTACATATATACTTACATATTCACACAGTTTAACTTACGATTCTGCTAATTAATTGAGACAATCAGGTTTCTGTACATGCTTGGACGAAGACTGACAGTATGACCCATCAGACCATGCGTGCATGGCATCCATGGTCATCCTTCCCTTTCGACGTCGTCGCGTTCGTGCTCGTGCCGGACGATGTGCTCGTGGATGTCGACCTCGTCGGTGACGTCGAGCACCTTCAGCATCTCTCCCGACGGCCCGGCCACCACGTTCTCCTCCGCGTGCACGTGGTGAGCGACCTCCACGTCGTCCACCTCCACCGCCTCCTCCGTCTCTTCCTCCCTCCGCCGCCGTGCCCGCGCCAGCAGGAACAGCCCGGCGACCAGCCCGAGGAACACCAGCCCGGCGATCGGGACCACCACTATCACCACGATGTTCCTCGACGGCGGCGGGGGCGGCGGGTTGTAAGGCGGCAGAGGAGGTGGAGGTGGCGGCGGCGGCGGCGGTGGTGGTGGTGGAGGAGGAGGAGGAGGTGGCGGCGGC
This sequence comes from Oryza australiensis, assembly GCA_019925245.2. NCBI lineage: Eukaryota > Viridiplantae > Streptophyta > Magnoliopsida > Poales > Poaceae > Oryza > Oryza australiensis. The sequence goes on along the minus strand of JAIFGZ020000222.1, from coordinate 19,928,190 downwards.
GGCGGCGGCGGCGGCGGCGGTGGAGGAGGAGGAGGAGGAGGAGGAGGCGGCGGGCAGTGTGGTGGTGGTGGCGGCTCGACGCGCCAAAACGATCCGGATTTGTCTTTAGCCATGCGCGCGCAAAATTCAGAGACAGTGAAGCGTGTGTATGACGAAGCTGAGCTTAATTAGCTAGGTAATTAAGCTCGGTCGATCTGATCTCAACTGTTTCAGCTAGCTAGCTGCAGGCATATATAGTAGTATGCTGGTTGGGTAGAGTAGGTATACGACGCACTTACGCAGATATATACGTGAGCTAGGGTTTGTTGCTAACTTAAAAAGATTGCAAGTAGCTAGATCGAAGAGTATACACAAATTAAATCCACATAGTGAGTCACAGACATAGAACACATGCATTCTGCATTTCTGCTTGCCTGGTCCTAACTTACCTGTTACTCCCACGTCATATGCAATGTGATGCACATGCAACTCAGTTAGTTACTACAGAATTTGATGGGAATGGGTTCTAAACTCTCAACAAACGATGTTCCATTAATTTTTGCATGTCATCTAAACCGCTATAAAAAGATAATTTTTTTGAAAAGATTATTATGTGATATATCACTATATTAGCATATTATCAAATTTGACTTTTAGAAGTTAACAAATATGACTGTAACACATTAGTTAGAATTTAATTTATTCTTTTTTATCAACTTGTATAATTTAAATTTAAAGTTGCATGTTTGTAAAGTGAATATTACATATTAATTTATCTTAAACAAATTTTAAATTCTTTTATAACTATTTGGATAAAAATGCAAGAAACGAGTGGAGATTTAGTTCCTAGTGTGTTGGATAATATATTACCCACGAAAATGTACTTCACCAGGTATTCTCTGCAAACCTAAAGATATCGACCGCCCAATAAGATAAAGTTTGTTGGCTAATTGAACACACAATGAAGTTGTGGCAATTGGCTGTATACTTATGAAATTACTAGTTGTGCACTTGTACACACTAGCTTACAGTATATATAGAAAGACATGAAGATTGGCCAGAGCTAGCTATGCTAGAGGAGCTAGAAAAGAGCGTGCGATCACATTACTCATTACTGAGTTTGATGCAAAGTTGGTCTTTTATGAATAAATAACAACAAAATTAACTAGCTAGCTAGTTCGTTCACTCTACCATGCAAGCATATATACACAAACGACTTAATTAATTTTTTGTGCTGAACGACATACGTATTGTGCCAACTTGGGGGTTTAACTATCACAAATGAGATGGCAACTGTCATGAGTTTATAACTCGTATAATATGGTAATTAGGTCAACTTGTTTTGCGTGAAGGCATAGCTCACAAGCTAGCTAAGCTAACAACAATTGTTCGGTCATATTTATACATATGCAATATATATAGTCATCATATACTATAACTGAGAGTACATTTCTCTCAAGGAAAAAAAATACTGCAAGAGTACAGAATATGTGCAATATTGGGGATAGGCTACCTAGATAGATAGTAGTTAGGATATAGCTAGTACAGAAGAACTAATTAAGATATGCAATTGATGCATGCTAATTAAGCTTAGTTAGTTGATAATCTCTCTTAATTATCTGGGGACCTTGAGGTCAACTATTTTGTTGAAAAACAGAAGCAATTGCAATTAGATAGTCTGGTTAATTCTCTTTAGTATTTTTGGGAATGTCTTAAGATCCAGTTGTCCATTAATTGGAGAATGAAGATTGTTTATGTGTGTACATATATGCAAGTTGACACCCTATCCAGACGGCCTGAATAAATAAACTTGTTTCATTCTTTTACTTCACTGTATACATATGATAGCTCCCACTTGCATTCATGGTTAATGAGATTAATTAATTAAACTAAATTTACAATGATATATGTATCGATCAGTCCTTCAAGTTAGCGTTCGCGTGTATTCACACCCACAGGTACGTACTACGACCGGAGAAAGCCAGCAGCGCCACATGCGTTATACAACACATCATCGATCGATCGATATATGCAAGATCGAAACATATGGAATAATAACGTAACATTAATTGATCATGTTTGTAAAGTTAATTTACTGGATTGTTGAACGACGACCAAGCATGCGTAAGTTTTTTCCGATCACATGAAAGATGGATACATATAGCAACACTACGTACACCATTATAGGTACATATATATACGCATCACACGCACCCATGCATTTGTGTGTTTCCTTACATACACTCTCAAAGAGAAGGATAGATTCGTACGCAGGAGACAATATATCTGTACAAAGTTTTAGCAAGCTAGTTACCAGCTAAGTACCCCCGTTAAAAAATATAACTATTTTTTTCTATATAAATCTACACACAAATACCCATCCAGATTCCAAACCAAAAATAAACGGAGCCAGGGGTAATGAAATAATGCCACATCTTGTTATAATCTGGCTGGTCAAATATATAGTACATAATTAATTAAACGGTCTAGATTTTTCTCTCTATTTCTTTCAAAGGGAACACTACCAGGCATTGTATGGTAGTTAAATAGAATTTTCTCTCTATTTATCGGATCAACGTGGAAACTAATTTGTATAATTTTTTAATATTCACATTTGTATAATCTCTGTCGCCAAAGTGATATGATACTGATTATCAAAGGTGAAAAAATATTGAAGCACTGGAGATGGTACATGTACTGGCCTAAAAAAAGATGTACACTGAACTAGCTATAAACACTCAAGAATTAATCTTGCAATGCACACATTGTTTTCATTTCCATAATTAAATCATGCATTCCAACAGGATAACAATATGCATTCATGTAGTAATCAAGAATACAAACTTGACATGACACTACCAAAAGAAGTACACACCCACATACCCCACAACACAATTAATCACAAGCAATTCATGCAATTGCAAACGCTTTTTCACCACGCAAAGCCACCCATCCACCCATGCATGAGCATGCAGCTAGCTTAGTTAATTAGCCAGTTACTGCGCACGCTAAGCACACTGATCAGCGAGCGATCACTCATGATCATGATCTCGCCGAGCCGACGCCTCGGTGACCTTCACGACGTGCTCTTCCACCTTGATCTCATCGTCGACGACCACCGCCCCGGCCGCCACCGCCTCCGCCACCACCGCGGCGGCACCGGCACCTATAGCGTAGCCGCCGCCTCCTTCACAGCCGACGGCCCCCCCGGCCGCCACGCCGGCGACCCCGGCCTCGCCGACGACGCCCTCCACGATGCGGACGTGCTCCGTCACCTTCACCTCCACGTCCTCCACCTCCTCGACCTTCGCCTCCTCCTCGTCGCGCCGCGCGCGCCGCCGCCTCCTGAAGAGGACGAACAGCAGCGCGGCGAGGAGGCCGAGGCAGATGACGCCGACGATCGGGACCACGATGACGATCACCGTGACGTGCGTCGTCGGCGACGGCGGCGGCGGTGGAGGGGGCGGCGTGTAGTAGGTTGGTGACGGCGGAGTGACGTAGGATCGTCCGTCGACTTCCATTGAAGCTATATATATACACAAATATATAGCTAAGAAAAAGAAAGTTGTTTTTGTTCTTGATACGTATGGCAGTTTGTGTGAAGGATTAAGTCCACATTTGAGCTGCTTTTATAGCTTGGGAGAGCAAGCAGTTGACACTTTACAGTTTTTAGTCTCATCTAGGGCTTGGTCCAACAAGCAAGAGCACGCATATACACTATGTGAAGTACAAGAAGCAACTAACTGCGTTAGAGATACTGTTATGACTTATATGACCTTTTCTTTTATTTTCTTTTAATTTTGTTCTTGGCGAGGTGCAGATGACATGTACAGATTTTCAGAGCATATACAAGAACCATGGAGGAGTGGTAGCTAGACTAAATAACTGCAAGTGTGGTTTAATTAACATGCCACGGCTAATTAACATTAGCTGGTATGGTTGTTGAGTGAAGATGATGAACTTTACTTGGCAGCACATTCAGTGCTGGAAGAAGCAATCCGTTGTCATTGCCGTTGAGAAGAGATGAGTACAAGTGGTATGTAAAATAGCTCTGAGAAATTAAAAAATGAACGAATTACAAATCCATGAAATGCATGTAACTAAACTTCAGGTGTTATCTGTTAATTTTCTAACTATTAGTGGAGAGTTCATCCACATTAGGAGCAGGAGAAGAACTCATCTCGTCGATCACTGAATGCAACTGCTGTGTGTTGGCACTTGCTTCAACAATCTAGCTATTGCGCACACACAATGGGAGAACACCTTTTTATCAATATGTAATGAGGACCTATAATACAAAATCACAACAGATGGCTACAAAAATTTACTCAACAGAAGCATCTCAGCAGTCAGAATGCACCCTGACCAACTTCAGAGACTCAAATGGCGTCTGCAGCCGCCACTCTCTCTGCTTCTTGCTCAGGGGCCTTCCCTTGCCGGCCTGCTGCCTGTTGATCTTCACATCAGCTATACCCCAGATGCACTCGCACAGGTCCATGTCGTAGGAAACGAGCCTGAAGACGCCATCGCCTTCCTGAGGCGTCCCTGCTCCGTCGTCGCTTGCAATGGTGTACCTGACATACATGGCCCGTTCTTTGAAGCGTTCAAGATCGTCAGGGATGCGGATAACCCTCTCCACGCCAGGGGATGACACCTTCAGAGCGATCAATGGAAGTATGTCTTAATGCCAAGTACAACAGAAACAATAACAAATTTATTCAAGGTTGTTAGTTTCTTCCAGAGATCATCTGGAGTAGGCATTAACTAATTCTGGATATGGTTAGTGAGACCCAGAGGGACAACACATACCTCCAAGGATATGTTTTGCGGTATCCTGCCTGCTGACTCAGCATCATCCAACTTTGCACGGTATGCAATTGTGTACGCTTCGATGTCATCTATGGTTGGAGAACCATACCTAGTAGCATGTGGTTCATGAGAAATCTTAGATCAATGGTGCTAATTTGAGGAAAAAAGGCTGCCAAAAAGAAGGGGAAAAAACCCTTTGACCTCAGTGATATATGCAACTAACGCATACCATGTTATATCTTCGAAAAACATGGTTGGACATAAACAATACAAACTGTAAACACTGCATATTGCTGCATAGATACTGATATTGATATATACCTGGTTGACATCTTCTCAATGCGTACTCTGATAGTTAAATTAGCAGCTGTCTTGAAAGCATAGATTTTCAAGTCTCCATCAAATGAAGTTGAGACCTCCTCTGCCAAAGCCAATGCCTCCTTGTCCCACCATGTGCCAGCAAGTGATATTCCGCCACCAGCGCCTCCATCCCCAACCTCCAGTTGTCAATGAAAATATATGGTTATTGGTCAATGTGTTTTTTTAGGACCTCCATTTTCCAATGCTCTCTGGTAAAGAATGTATTTTACAACAGGTAAAAGTGTCACTTACATAAAGGTCTTGTTCATCATCACTCTCAAAATCATCTTCAAAAGAATAGTCATCCTCATCACCCTCGTCATCATCCAATAAATCTGCATGTTTTGAGGGATACACTTACATTTTTAAAAATAGCTAATACTAGGTGGTAAGTCGATGAACTGGAACTTTTCATGAAAGCTGAGGAGGGCATATTATCAGGTTTAGCAAACAAGGATGCTTACTGTTGAAAGATTGAGTATTGTGTAAATAAAATCAACAAGACGTTAACTTTTCGGTTGTTCTACAGCTCAAATTCATTATTGCACATGCTAACTGTTTGTAATTAGAAATATCAAGGTGAACTAAGAATGGGCTACGAAAGTGAGGAATCTTATCTGTTCAAGAATCGTAGGCCGAAATGAGGAAGTCAATTTTGGGACAATAGCCGATTTGGCAAGCCCTATGTCCAATTTAATTGCGTCAGGACTTAGAACCACGGGCCTCTGGAATATCTAAAGGGAATGGGTACGTATATTGCAGAATTATTTATGGCCTCTGTCTAAATATAATCTACTCGAGTACCTGGTCTTACATTACAGGCATGTGAAAAATCTAATATTCAAAATGCTTGCCCATATGAACATCCAGGGTTCCAGACCAAATGACGGAAGAAATGTAGGTTAAATGCAGAGACCCAAACACTCAAACAGCCCCCCCTTACCCAGTACTGAAGATTCCCACAAACAAAACAAAGAGATATAACCAGAATTTGGCAGCCATACCCTCATCGTCAACATCCTCCTCCTCCTCATCGTCTTCACCCATCTCATCAAAAAAATCCTCCTCCTCCTCATCATCATCAGCCGGCTCCTCACTTCCCCCCTTCCTTTTCTTCTTGGCAAACGGCACCACCACTGAGGCATTTCGACAAACGACCGGCGGGCATGACGAGCACGCCGCAAAAGCAGCGTGGCGACTAGGAGCCCAAGAACTGAGCAAAAGTGGAGCTCTCGGCGATCTGATGCGTTCCCAGGATGGCGGGAATCCGCGAATCAGTCCTCCAGCAACCAAATCCATCGCAGAATTATCGAGTGCGCGCGTGCGCCAGTGTGGGGGGAGAGAGTGACTGACCAAGCGGCATGGAATGGAAGAAGCGGTTCTTATCAGACTTATCGGTTAGCCAAAAAGTGCACAAACGAAGTGGGAAAGCGGATTTACAGAATACGCCTTCGGGAGACGAAACCGCTTTCCCAAATCCCGAATAGTTAAACGCAATCTGGTGCGACCTGTGTCAGACGACCGACCACCGCCTCTCTCCCCGACGCCGAGGCGGCGACGGCGACGGCGACGGCGGAAATGCCGCGCTCCCACGTCCACGTCCACGTCCACGGTCACCACCAGCTCACCCGCCGCCGCCTTCTCCCCGTCGCCTCCGCGGCGGCGGTGCTCCTGCTCCTCGCGCTGCTCATCCTCCTCCCCCCCGTCGCGCCGCCTGATGGAGCGCCCCGCGCGTCGGACCCCGCCTCGCTCCTCCGCGCGGCCATCGCGGCGCACCCGTCGCCGAGCTCCTACGCGCGCCCCTGCGCCGACCACCTGTCCCTCTCCCTCCACCGCCTCCGCGCCGCGGCTATCTCCCTGGACTCCGGCGACTCGCCCGCCGCGCTCCACCTCGCCTCCGCCTCGCTCCAGTACCAGTACGACTGCTCCCACCTCCCTCTCCTCCCGGCTTTCCCTCCCACCCCCTCACCTCGCGCTTCCTCGCTTCCCTCGCCCCGCCTCGACACCTAGCCGCGGGCACCACCAAACCCTCCTCCGCCTACGCGGCCGCCTTTCCGGCTAGCCTTCGCGCTGACGCCACCGTCTGCAAGGCAAGTCCATCAGCGAAGCAGTGCGATTACTTGACCGTACAAGCCGCCATCGATGCAGCGCCGAACTACACCGCGGGGCATTTCGTCGTCAAGGTGGCTGCAGGTATATACAAGGAAAATGTCGTAATTCCGTACGAAAAGACCAACATTTTGCTGGTGGGTGAAGGCATTGGTGCTACTGTGATTACTGCCTCGCGTAGTGTGGGGATTGATGGGCTTGGTACTTATGATACTGCGACTGTTGCCGTCATCGGTGATGGTTTCCGGGCAAAGGATATAACATTCGAGAACGCTGCTGGTGCAGGAGCTCATCAGGCGGTGGCATTCCGATCAGACAGTGACCGATCGGTGCTGGAGAACGTGGAGTTCCACGGCCACCAGGACACACTGTATGCTCGCACAATGCGACAGCTGTATCGCAGGTGCCGTATCACGGGGACGGTTGATTTCATATTTGGGAATTCAGCAGCGATGTTTGAGGAATGCGTGATTAAGACGGTGCCACGAGCGGAGGGAGCTCGAAAGAGTGCGCGCAATGTGGTGGCAGCAAATGGGAGGATTGATCCAGGGCAGACAACGGGTTTTGTGTTTTGGAATTGCACAGTTGATGGGAGCAAAGAGTTCTTAGCATTGTTTCGGGCAAAACCGGAGTCTTATCGGTTGTATTTGGGGCGCCCATGGAAGGAGTATGCAATTACAGTGTATGCAGGATGTTATTTGGGGAAGGTTGTCAGGCCAGAGGGATGGCTTCCTTGGCGTGGGGAATTCGCACTCAGGACGCTATACTATGGGGAGTTTGACAGTCGAGGGCCTGGTGCAAATCACACGGCAAGGGTTGAGTGGAGCAGTCAGGCACCAGAACAACTTGTAGGAGTCTACTCAGCAGAGAACTTTATTCAGGGGCATGAATGGATTGCATACTAACTACAATGTGAAGTAAAATTATTATATCAGTGATTCTTGGTGGCAGTTCTACATCACAATTTTGAAAATTATATGAGACTAGAAGATGCTCCTAAGGATCTGATGCCAACTGTATTGACATGGTACATAAGCCAACTGATGTAGTTTCTTTTGTATTTAGTTGTACCTTAGTTTTTTTTTTAATGTTTGGTTGCACTTTTTGGCTAGTGTCTGGTTACAGATTTTGTAATTGCGTTAATCCTTTTGTAGAATACATATCGAAAAATAGTTTGCTGCAGAATATTTTACGAGCTTATTTATGTTTTTGCTCCTGCAATATAATTAGTTTGTGGTTGTTTCTGCATTTTGTTTTGCTGAAATTTGTTCATCAATATTATCACTTTCAAATACAAAGGCAAGGATCAATTTGTGCATTTGCAAACCTTCGGCTATGTGTTTTTCTTCGAAGTACGTACTGGATGAAAACCAACCATTCCTTCTGTCCATATATCCTGTAGTAGTACAACATTGTTTCACCTATTCCCAGATTACGTGCAAAGGCTTGTGCAGTGGCTCGCATCCTAATTGCTTTCTTCCTTTACTAAGTGCTGCATGATCAGTGTAAGACCTACTTTTGTACTGAATTTCTGGGGGTCTGAACTCTCAAATGTTTTTAATACAGTTTGTGAGTACGTCTTGTCTCCATTGCCTCTGGCCTTCTTCAGCTCTCCTGCTTGGGAGAATCCGGTGCAGTTGCTAGTGTAACTGCAACTTAGGCAGTTGCTAGTGTACCACATGATAAGAAATCAAGGGTCCAGATCAATGCCTCACTGTAGCAACTATTTGTTGTAGCGAAAATTATTATTTTACGTGTCTTTGTAGCAGCCAATCTGGACTGTTTGATGAAAATACAGATGGCCTAGATTGTTTGCAGTTCTTATTGTGCAGTTGTAGTACCAACGGCACCTGATCTAAGGGGCTTCAAACGTTCGATGTGGCGGTTAACTGAATCTTGCTTGTTTTGTAGAAGTACAGAAGCTGAAGATATTTCTTGCGCAAGCAAATGCACTTGAATTTGGCTTCCAATCAAATTCTTCAGAAGCTGAAGCTTTCATGGAGAGAGAAGTGACAGGCTGACAGCAACACCAAGATGAGCAAATTTTGACAGCTTCCAAGCAGTAGTCAATCTCACACGAATGCACAACCAAATCAACTCACACCCTGTTAGAGAAAGGGTAGGAACAATCAAATGGCTTTCAGCAATTAACTTTGTTTGATCTTGCACTCTATTTATCACTATTGGATGGTCAACATGCTGAATTTGACATTTTGTGTAAACAGCAATAGGTTGTCATTTTGTTGTCTGACCTTGAAGCATTTAAGCAAATTGCTTTGCTGAAGGATGCCACACTGTCAGACATTACCAAGATGCGAATGTATTGCATGAATATACTTTTTAGTGCAATCATTGTCAGGCAAGGAATGGGGTTCTTTCAGCACCATATAATGTGCCTGATGAATCAGTCAACCAAGTTTGGGTACTACCAAGTAAAAGAAGCTTATCCATTTGTTTTTTTTTATCTTAGTAGCAATATGATTATATTTGTACCACCATTAAGTACAAGACATACTTGTGAAATGTTCAGCATGACATCTTGGCCATCAACTCTCACTGAAACATGTCTGTTAATATGCATTCTGGAGCCAAAGTTAGTTTGTTCTAAACCTAAGTCAGACATGAGTTCCTTAACAAAAAGCTGAATACAATAGAAGTCACTCATCAACACAAAACAGTCCAAATATGATCAAGTAATTCCAGCTGTTCTACTTTCTAAGACGAAATCAGACCTGACTGAATTAGCCTTAAGTACAGGGTCTGAACAATCAAATTGATGCTCAATAGAAGTATGCAACACATAAGGGGAAAGGAATTTCTCACCTTGTATGGCACGGAAATTTACACTACAACAGCAGATGTAAATTGTTCTATACTGAAGAACAGTGTATCACAAACAAATTGTTTCTTTCTCAAAAAGTGCAGAACAGCTCTGACCGGCATATTATATATATATATATATATATATATATATATATATATATATATATATATATATAGACCATGGTAATAACAGTTTACAATATCCAGTAGATATCTATGAGAACAGTTATCTCAAAATAGGGAGAGAACATTGTTTTCAGTAATAATTTTAAGTTTCCCAGTACAGAGATGCCAAATCATACTGAAAAAACAATATTGATCAAGTGATATGCACCATTACAAAAAAAAAAAAACAATCTCACTAGTGTAAATGTTGTCTTAGTCAGGATTCAGGAAGAATACATCACATTTCACAAGTAGCTATTTTGTCAGTTCAGACTTCAGACCCGAGGCAATGAAAGAAGGTTGTATAGTTCAAGGTTCGTATCCTTCGAGCTATTGGGTCCAAGGAAGCTGCCCAGGGAAAGGCACCAGACCACAGTATGAGAACAGACCCTTCAGCTCAGGGCAACCATTCGGATACGGAATGGCACGGTGAAATGGATCCCTCTTAAGCCTCTTTATATGAAGAGAACCTAAGCATCCATAAGGATCTTCCTGGAACTGAGACCTGACAGCGGCTTCACCCTTGACAGCAGCCTCCTTTGCGGTCGGTGTAGCAGGGGTACCTAAGAAGAAGAATCTCCCTTCAGGGAATCCAAGAGCAGATCTGTGCAATTGCGCAAACCTTTCCTCCTTAAAATCATAGCTTACAACCTAAGAAAAGAAATATTGAGATGCAGATTAGTGGAACAGCATCAATCAGTTTGAAATATATTGTCCAGCCAACAGGGTTACTAATTGCATACTGATAAGTCTTAATAGGTAACATAAGGTTTTGAGAACAAAGTATAGCAAGACAAGAAAGCTTACAGTTATATTTTGTGGGTAACTTCCAGTGAGTTCTCTAAAACGGCAAACGCTAAATAGGAGGTTTTCAAAACTATCACGTGCATGCTCCTCGGTGAGCGCCCGTCTCCTTACACTTTCATCATTTCCTGTGCATATACAAGCAAACTATAAGTAGTTTACAGAGGATAGGCATCAAGTCGTTTAGTCATCAGTATAGCAAATTCAATTTGATGCTAATATTACTACACTCCAAGAAGTAAATACCATCAACTTCAGAGATCATTTACTTATAAGAACCTATATATTTCCATTATCCATCTTCCTGAGATACTATACTCATACACTGAAACTTTTGTTTTTATCATAACCAGAGAACTCTATGTTTCAAGGAATTGCTCAGTGACCTGCAGAAAATATGAAGCAACTACTTTCCTTTTTAATTTCCCACTCCCAAAGCATTAGCATGGCATTTATTTGTTAAGGCTTATATATATGTTCCTACACATATGTGCCTAAACATAAATATAAGTCATTTACTCCTTGAAAAGAAGTATGCTTGTTTTGCTCTTCTTCTTAGCAACTGAGAATTTAATGATTAGAACTGATATCTAATTGTACATCTAACAATGCTTTGATTAGACTAAGCAAAAGAACAATTGGCAACGCAGTTTCAAACTCCAGTGTGTCAATAAAACTAGTATTGCGGCGACCCGATGAAAACCATTAAAGCAGCCAAACTCACCAAACCAGCCTTTCGAATCCGCGATAGCCCAGTAGCTCTGAGCCTCGCTCCTCGGCCCTGCATCTTTCCTCGTCTCCCCGCCGCTGAACAGCAGAAGCGCCTTCTCATCCTTACCTGCAATATCGACGCCCTGCTTGATATGTGCCAAGAATGTGGCTGCCTGACCGGGGTGCTTCTGATACGGCTCCAAGAACCAGGAATCCTCACGATCGATCTTCCCGCAGCTCTCGCTCGTGTAAATCGAATGCCCAGCTACCATCACAAGGTTGCGGAGCTCCGGGAGTGGATACTCCCCAACCTCACCCGAAGAACTCCTCATCATCCTGAACCGGGTCTCGTACACGGACAGGAGGATCAGGACGCTCAGTCCGAAGGACAGCAGGATGAGGGCAACCGCGACGGGATGCGCCTCGTAGAAGTACCTGATCTTCATCAGTGTGGAGTTGAGGAATCCGGGGGCGTCGTGGTGCAGTGAGTTCTTGGGCTTGCGGCCCTTGCGGGCGATCCCGGACTCGAGATCGAAGTCCGCCCTAGGGTAGCGGAAGGACTTGGGGCTGCCCCCCGGACCGAATCCCTGGCTGTTCATCGCGCCCCGGCTCGATCCGAGTCTTCCCGATCCAGGTCTCGCCGGCACATGAAACGGCGCCGGAGGAGGGGGGAGGGGTTGCTACGAGGCAGGAATGGATATACCTCCGGTTCGATTCGAGCCGAGACGCTCGCCGGCCGGGCGCCCCGGGGCCGTCCGCGCCGCGCCTCGCCTCCCAGTTCGCCGGCCGCGCGCGCGAGGGACGAAGCTGGAGAGAAGGCTGGCCGTCCCTGTCGCCGGATGGGAAGGGGAGTAAGGGAGGCGAGATTGCGGTAATTTGGCCTGCGTTAGTTTTTTTTTTTTCGGTTGCAACGGCATAAGTAAAGTGAACTAATGTGTGTTAACATCACCACGATATGAGATAGGTATCGATCCAGTATCTTTGGTATCAAACATAATATCCTCTAGGTATCATGTTAAAGTTATATATGATATCATAGTTATCGATTCTGATATCTTCAGTATAAGTAGCAGACGTAGATACTTAACAATGGCGCAATGGACCATATCCTCGAATTCCTTGCACTTGCGTAGGCGGTGCTCTGAAAGCTCCTCAAAGTCGACGATCTTCCGCTTTGGCGGCCGCACCGATAGGATCTGCTCGGCGGTGATCTACACCGCGAAGGGACGCTTGTTCTTCACCCGCGTTGACAACCCCGAAACGGACGACGCATGAGTAGGGCTGTCAACGAGCCAAGCTCGAACGAGCCTGCCAGTCTCGCCGGAGATCGAAACCGATGTAGCCTAAACTTAAAAACAAGAACTTGTCAAAAACTAAAACTAATGTGATGATACGTTGAAAGTTGTTTATTGAACTGTTGATGATTACAAAGACCCTGAACAAACATATTTATACCCTTGGGTTGAAACAAGTCTGACTCAGACACGACCTAATCGGCTCAAGACTCTACTCAGAAAAATAAAAACTACTAAGACAAGTCTGACTCAAATACGATCTGATCAGCTCAGGACTATCTATGAAAAAGAAAACTAACAATCCTTGATACAGAAGCTGATACAAAAATAACTCTAAAACATGTCTGATACAATCTCCAACCGAGGCAACTATAATCACGACGTCAACTTCTCCTTTCACTTGGTCTTGACTAACAGTAATTGCCAAATTTTATCATTAACAGAGGTCAATACACGATAAGTTGAAATAGCTTGAGCCAATGCCTCAATTATAATATCCTTACCTGCCTTGGAGAGAAGCTTCTTTTGCCAACCCTGAACCCTAGCCTAAACTTTTTGTTTGATATAGGAGAAAGTTCTTCTCTTAGATTTTCCAACTGAAATCGGGAGCCCCAGATAATCACTTCTTGCTTCATCTGTAATGGACAAAATTGTTATAGAAGAGAGAATTTGGCACTCAATTTGACACTATGTGTAAATTGTCTTTTAGAATTTACCACCAAGCGTGTAAATTGTTCTACTAGTTTGTACCACTCTCTATGCCTTATGTTATTTTCCTTCTTTCCCTCTCATTTTCTTCTTTTATTCCACGTGAGTGGATGTGTAAGAAAAAAGGGGAAATTGCAAAAACCACTCAAAATGTCACCTTGAGTTTGAGATTCCTCCCTATAAAATGATTTGTTACAAATACCCTCTCCTAATTTAACTTGATTTGATATTCCTCCCCAATTAGCAATTGTCATTGCTAGCCTGTTTATTGTTGCCGCTTTTCGTATGTGTTATATGACTTAGCACATCTCTTGTTGGACATACACATTTTCTTTCTCAACGACATAGTTCCATATCGAGCTCATCTTCCTCAATCATCATCTTGAATCTGCCAAAGAAACAAGCCACTGCTGAACCCCCTAAGTCAATCGTAATAACTCATCTTCCAGTAACCCCGATGTCTAAGAGCGAAGATGTATGACCGCCACTATTCAACGACATGCTAGACACCATGAGCAAGGATTCCACAATCGTATCATTGTGCTCCATAGTCGTGTCATTCTATAGGCTTGGCGGCCATGAGAATTGAGGGAATCTTAAATCAAAATGAATTAGGAAGGCGCTATTTGCAACAAATCGTTTTATAGAGGGGAACCTCAAACTCAAGATGACATGGGGTGGTTTTTGCAATTTTCTCAAAAAAAATTAAGATTATGCCATGGTCAAAAAGTAGGTTTCTCAAAATAACATATGAAGTTCGTTAAATTGTCACTCTCAAACAGTTCTCTCTCCAACACGAGTGTGCTCTTTCTTGGCGATGAAGGAACAGCAGAGCCTTGTCGTGCTCGCCTCTCTGCCCATGCCTTGCCACAGCTGCATGACTCACGCGTGCTCATGCTCCGCCTCTGCTCGAGCCCCTCCCTGTACGTTGCGCTGCCCATGCTTCCCTCCCTACCATCCCTACTTCCCACCTCGACCATTGCGACAGGGCTCGAGGAGGTTGCGACAACGTGGGAGGTAGAGGCCAACTGCCACATTGGGATCGAGGAGGCCGTAGCGGACCGAGAGGTGAGGATGCTAGCTGCATCTCAAGGGGCTACACTATGGAGCACGGGTGGGCATCATGGAGCGCAGGTGGTGTTGCTCATTGGTTCATTGCTCGGTGCCTCCATACCACCCCTTCATCAACGTCAAGGGTCCCCTGTTCCTTGTCGTCACTGGTGAGCAAACCGATGTGGGAAGGAAAGCTGTGGAACAAAAAGCCAACGGTATTTTTGTCTAAGATAGTATTATAGCGAGCACACATGATTTGAGAGTAGCAATTCAATGAAGCCCATCTACATAATGGCATATTCGCGAAACCCACTTCTGATGATGGCATAATCTCAATTTTCTCAACTTGCACAGGGCTATCATGGATAAAATCGCCACAGGGCTATCATGGATAAAATTGATCTAGACGTGACGCTTTTCCTTTGGCATTCGTTGCTTGATGGGGGGTATTTGTCACATTAAGAAGTTACTACTATTCAAATATTATTTTTAAATTATTCTCATGTTTTTATCACTAGAGAGATGAGACTTCTTTATTCTTTATCACTTTTGCTGGCGTGGCATGATATGTAAGCTTGCGTGTTTGTTGGGAGATGTGAAAAGTCATTTTTTACCCCCTCTCCTTCTCATCTTCCTTCTATTCCCTTCCTTTCCTTCCCCACTGACCATGGAGCACAATATCGACGTACATGCGGATGTCGCCAGAGTTCGCCACCCCCGACGACACAGACAACCTATCATCCTTGGCACATGCCTCGAAGTCAAGATCCTCATCAGCGTTGTTGCAAACCTCTAACGAGCGCAGCAACAGGGAGAGGAAGACGAGCAAACCTCCATCATGTAGTGGCCTCAGCCTCCACCACCGTTGGCTTCTCCCTGATAAGTGCATATTTTATCTCCCCGAGCATCCTAAACGCGTCGCCACTCCTCCGGTTGCTGCTCAACTCGACTGTCGGGGAGGGTTGGGTGCTCTTCCCGTTCGAGCTTCAACGGTGTTTGTGCTTACACGACATCATGCTCCATGGTCTGCGAAATAAAAAGGAAGGTGAGAGGAAGGAGAGAGGGGGTAAAAGAGATTTTTTACATCCCCGGAAATGTTAGCAAGCCTAACTGTCATGTCACATAGGCAAAAATGGCAAAGAATTAAAAAGTTTCCTCTCTCAAGTGACAGAAAAAGGTAAGAGCAATTTAAGAGTAACATTTGAAGCATACCCACCTCTTATAGTGGCAAATAGTTAAATTCCCCATGCCCATGGCATGCCCTAGTGAGCACCGGCTCTATGGCTTTGCTTCTCCCTTTCCCTTGGTGCATCACTCTTGCGCCGCATAGCATGGTTCATGGAGAGATCACTCCATGGGTGCAAACCACGCAACACCATGACCTTGTTTGGGATGGCTCCTATCGCCCGGGAACTCGGCTGTGGGCTTCCTGGAGAGGAAGAATGTGGTGGCGGGGGGAGGGGTTCCCCTGCCTAGCACTCAAGAAACAAAAGGCTAAAGGGAGGAAAAAACATCTGTTCATGTGGAGCGAGAAAAGAAAATGAGAAAAATAAGTAAAAGAGGAAAAATAGAGGAGAGAATGGCATGACCTTAACAATTCATAGGCTTGGGAATAAATTCTAGAAGGCATGCAAATTACTCCCTTTGTCCAAACATACAAGACATATTTCGTCTTGTATGGAAAAAACTTTGCCCAACAATTGCCCTGTTAGCTTATTATTATCCGTATGATACAAAATCATAAAGTAAGTACATTTGAAAACAAATTCGATAGCATTATTTTTTTGTCATAAGAATTATAATTATATCATAATAGATTGAAGGACATATCCTGTAAAAATAAGTATGTAGATATATGTCAGTGTTATAGATAAGACATACTTAATACTTTTGTGTTAGACTCGACAGACCCATCATATACCAAGTATTATATGGAATCATGTCTCATATACATAAGGTGTTTCGGATAAGGAAGAAGAAAAATAATCTTGTTCGAACACTACAAGAACTACTCGGATCGTATTCATACTTGGCTATCTAGTTCTACTTGAATAAGAGGCTACCCGAGGGTATAAATACAAACCCCCAGGAGAAGAGAAGACATGCCAACATAGATGAATACAAGTCAATACAGATCTAGACAAACCAATACAAGACATCTCCAATCTTTTCGAGTTTATATTTGAGTAATTAGAGACTAGAATAGATCATCTCAAATATTATACTCGTGTGATATTGATATATAAAGGCAACACCGGCTTCGGCCAACAGAAAATCCCTATCTTCTGTCTCTTTTACCTCAATATCACATATATCCTAGCACCAACGATCTTCATATTCTACAAATATCATAGGCGGGTATAGTCCATCGATAATATAAAATACATTCTCACTAAATCTTATGTTCAAACTCAACTTTATTTAAGAGTAAAAAAGACATATTTCACGTGAATGGTAACAAGACACTATTTACCTAAAATTTATCATTTTTGTTGCTTTCAAATAAAGTTGAGTTTGAACTTAAGATTTGGTAAGAATGTATTTCATATTTACGCCTATCTTTAGTAATTTTTTTCATAAATTTATAAAATTTTTAGATATGATTTTCACAAGTTTTTAACATTTAGCTCGTTTTCATATGATATTTTTCTAATAGATTGATTGATAGTAAAAGCCTTTTCTAACAAAATAAAATACGCCTTACATATTTTTTACGGAGGGAATAGATATCAAATGGACAAAGCTTGATGCTAAGGTTTTTTCACTACTTAAGGTTCTTTCACTATTGATACTTCAGATTAGATTAGGTGCATTTTGGGATATCAGATAGAGGCATCAAAACCACGACTTACACCTCTTCCATTCATAAGCAGCTTTTATTATCTTTGGTGCCATGCCAACTTCATCATCAACCAAACCATCGGTAAGCTTATCAAACCTAAAAAGGCACACATATTACATCAGTCTTGATTTATTTAAACTATGCACATGTGCATAAAATAGGAAAAAGTACAAATTACCTCTGAGCTACCGCAATCGATCGAATTACCTTCTAAACTCGAATACAAAGATTTTACACCCTCAACTATGCAAACTGGACAAAGAACCCCCTGGTTCAATCCAGAGTGATTTTGGTTCTACGTGACAGTCTAGTCAGCAATTCTTTTTTAAGAAGTTGATGGGCCCCACATGTCATACTCTCCCTCTCTCTATCTCTTTCCCCTCTCACCTCTCTCTCATCGCCACCTTCACTCGAGCTCTGGCTCCACCACCGCTGTCGATGCCTCTAGTGTCCTCTCCGAGAAGAACTCGAGCTTCGTTGTCAGTGCATTCTCGAGCGAACTCCACCTCTGCCGTCGACCATGCCCTAGCTTGAGCCTCCACCCTCCAACTGCCTCCGCCCAACAGCCACATCCGCCACCCCTAGCTGCTTCTGCCCCCAGTTGCCTCCGCCCCGCCCATCGCTTCCAGCTACCTCCACCGCTATCCGTTGTGTAGCCCGAAGAGGGAGCTCCTCGCCGACAGGATCGCTCCTCCATCCTTGAGAGAGATATAGAGGGAGAGGGAGAGGGAGATCCTCGCCGACAGGCTCGAGCTCCTTCGTGTTGCCGTTGTGCAGCGTCGCCTCTTGGAGGCCGCCGGCAACCGCTATCGCTAGCTAATAGGGAGTCCGCCGCCTCCTCCTTGCTCAATTCAGTGATAGAGAGAGATGGAGGTGACGTGAGCGAGAAGAGAGACAGAGGATGGGGATCAAGGAAGAGAGGGATAGAGTAGAGAGAGATAGAGAGGTGAGAGGGGAAAGAGACAGAGAGGGTGAGAAAGGTGGGGGCCACCGATTTAGAAAGAAAAATAATTGTTGTCTGGAGTGTCACGTAGGTCAAAAACCACCCCCAGATTAAGCCAAAGGGTTGTTTGTCTGGTTTGCATTTTTGAGAGTGTAAAATATCTAATATTCGAATTCGGGGGATAATTTGTTCGACCGCGATAATTGGAGGGTAATTTGGACTTTTTCCCACAAAATATAATAGAAGTTCAGCGAACGGCTTAGCTAATAGCTCCTCTTCCTTCAAAAATTAACAACAAAAAATATGTTACACAAACAAAAGCGCAAACGACAAGTAGCAATGGAAAAAAAGGCCATAGCTAACGCTGGAGTAGTGACAGCCAAACGGATGGCACGGCCCGGCCCGGCACGGGCACGGCTTAGGCACGGCCCGTCACGGCATGGCCCGCGTGCCTAGGCCACGGCCCAAGCACGACCCATGGCTAGCCGGGCCGTGCCCGTGCCAGCACGGCACGCTAAAGGTCCATGGGCCGTGGCCGAGCCCACGGGCCTAAGAAGGCACGACCGCACAGTAAATAGGGAAAAAAACCACCTACTCTATTCTTTGTAAAAAAATGAAAATAAAAGTTAAAAAATAAAATAATGAAATATTTGTCATGTTGAAAATATAAAAAATGATCTATTTGTCATATTAAAAAAAAGATAGATTCGTGATGTTGAAATTATTGAAAGAAAAAATCACACTTAGTAACATATTGTAAAATAATATGTTAAAAATAGTAATGACATTTATTAATGTTGATATCATTATATGATACATGATGCCTCGTTAAAAACTTTGTCATGTAAAAACTCATAGGAGAAGCTGAGAAAACCATGACAAAGAAAAGAGTACAGCTCAAGTCAAAGGTCACAACTACTTATAACAAAGTTTGAAGCTATTGGGGCTGGTCTAGATCTATGTATAGGTTCTTGAACTGGGTGGCCAATTCTTGGTTGTCAGCAGTGTATTGGCCATATTGCCTAGCTAGCTCCCAGTCTTTAACGCTTAGTAGCATTTCGACGTGGTCACTGCTTAGATTCGTCCTCCTGTCTTGACCGCACAGACTGAAGGCGGATTCGAAGGACACCATTGACACGGACACAGTCAACACATCCCGAGCTAGTTTTGAAAGCACGAGATATGCCATCTTGTGATCATTCCACCACCCGAGGACGTTGAAGTCTTGTGCTTCATGCCTGATGGCGTCGCTGTCCAAATAGCTGGATAACTCTTTAGCAACACCATGCGAAGAGGCGTCTCCACTTGCCACCGACGAACTACCTCCACCATGGCTTGAAGATGATCCACCCCAAATCCTGCCCCACTGTATCTTTTTCTTACCTGTTGTAGGGACAGGAGGGGGTCTTTGCTAGCGAGCTCCCTGAAACTTTAATTCATACTTTCCAAAAACTTTATATAATTTACCCCTAAGCTCACTATAAAATGGACTATAATCTACACCTACAATATCTTCAATAAGTGATAAAATAGTGGATAATCCCCTTAATTTTCCCCTAGAATCTAATATGAAAGCAAAAGCATACAACATAGGTATATTTTTTTAATATTTTAAATATTTTTGTTTCATGTTAAAGACAGATTGCATTAGAACTTCATCATTTTCATATTCTTTTAATAAAGTAGCAATTTCAAAAATATTGTGCAAAATTAAATTGGTAGTTGGATAATAAACTTGGGACAAAGTAAGAGTACAGTCATAACAAGTTTCAAAAAATTGATAAAATCTTTAGACAATTGCACATACGTGCTCAATTAGTATTGGCCCACCGTTACTGTTTCTTGGGCCATTACGTGACTGAACAAAATCAGTTAGTAAATCACTATAAGGTAAAACAACTTTTAACATTAAATAAGTTGTATTCCACCGATGCTCCGCATCGGGGGCAAACTTACGTACTTTCTTACTGGATGCATTGTAAAACCTCTTCCATGAAACAATCCGTGGGTTAGAAGGATTTAACCATGCGATTGCTTGCCGAACAGCGTCGATGTGATCACCTGCTCTCTTCATCCCAGACTTAACAATCAAATTTATTATATGACAAGCACAGCGTTGATGCAGTAGAAAAGACTGAGCATAAACAGAAACTAAAGGTCACAATATTTCTATTGCCCTAGAATTAGCAGATGCATTATCTAGGGTGATAGCAAATATTTTATCGACAAGATTAAATTCATTAATAACTTCCCTAATTCTTTCAGCTATGTTTTCACCTGTGTGTGACACATCTATTAACCTAAGACCTAGAACTCTCTTTTGCAACTGCCAATCATCATCAACATAATGAACAACTACGCTAAGGTAATCCTCCCTATCTATACTACTCCATATGTCGGAGGTAACACTAACAGAGAAAGTGCATGTACTAAATAGTTTCTTAAGTGCAGTACATCCCTGAGAATAAACATTTTCCAAATCCCGAGTTGTTGTTTGCGTACTTACAGCTTTAAACCTAGGATTATGCGATCGTTGAATGTATTGTTCGAAAGCAGGAGACTCCCCAAAGTTCAAGGGTAAATCTTGTCTAGTGATTAACCGGACAAGAGATTCCGAGCTATCATGGGATCGTACTCCCAACTACGTACCATACCGTTGGAATTTAGCATCAGTTGCTGTTGCCGGAGCTGTATTCCTTGCTTCTTCGCACACGCCTCCGCATGGCGCTTTAGGTGTCCTGTACCACCAGAAGATCTAGCAGATAAATTATTCCTACATATTCTACATCTATCTTGTGTTACCTCACTTCTGTCGGGGTCTGTCACTTTCACCTCATCGAAGTGCTGCCAAACATCGGAAGTTCTTGATCTTTTCGAGCCGGTGTTTGTCGAAACACTACCGCTCACAGTCCTGGAATATTCATTTGAAGGCTGGATGGGTACCTCCTCCATAGCTGGTGGAGTTGGAGCCGATCCGGAGGCATCGTCATACCCCGATATATAATTCAGGTCAAAATCACCCAAAGTGAACGACGGTGAATGATATGGATAGTTCGGATCCATTCTCAAATTTTAAACCGATATAAACAAAATTTAAAATATTCATTCAATTCAAAATAAAACAATAAATAATACATAAATCTGAATATCACTTACATCTTTCTAACCGTGAGCTCTTGACACCTCTACGATCAAACTATTTAACTCCGAAACTAATTTTGATTTTTGATAAAATTTAAGCAAATTTTGTCAAAATCAAAAAATTAAACACTTGAGAGCACAAGATGAGATGTTTGGGGTGAGGAAAATGGCTGGGGTGGATGCCCTATTTATAGGACAAAATTTCATATTTTGTAGAATTTTTTTGGATTTTTTTGAATTTTATAGACCTCCAACAGCTAATTTGAAATTCTAGCCGTTAAACTAGTCGTTAGGGCCACGTGTCGTGCTCTGATTGGCTCGTGCACAGCGGCGTCAGAACGGCCGTCTCCCGCGCCCGCCATGTGTCGCGCCGCCATTGACCGCCCACCCGCGCGTGCCATGGCGGCCCGTGGGCCGTGCCATGCTCGGGCCGGCATGGTACAGTAGTCGTGCCGTGCCATGCCGGACCGTGGGCTCGGTCGGCGGCCCAGGCACAGCACGGCCTAACGTGCCATGCCGGCACGACCCATCTCCAACCGGGTTGTGCCGTGCAGGGCCGGTGCACAGTGCAACCGTGCCCGGGTCGGCACGACTCGGCTCAGCCCATCTGGTCGTCTATACGCTGGAGTGTTGCTTTGGAGGCATTGGTCTCTTCCTCATAGCCTTGCTTAATGTCTTGCTTTGCACTAAACCGACATCCCCAATACCACCAAAGCTAATTTCCTTATCAAGTCACTCCTTGAGCAGGATTGACATTTCCTCTTGCAACTCAGGTGCACGTGCACTGTTACTGAAATAATCAAATGCCCAATGATGATCTTTAGTTCAATGGCTACCTCGGGATCTTTGGAGCCGCTCCATCAATGGATCTTGATTTTTAAGGGCATTCTTGCTTTTCTCACATCCAGCGTCTCCATTCCTCAAGCCAACTCAAGCTTCAAAGTCAGCATAACTGATCCAAACTTTCAAATGCTTTGTTTTATCAAGCAGTCTCTCATACAGTTCCCTTGTCCTACCAAGTTCATTCTCATTTTTTTTTTCAAAATTCAAGTATTTCTGCAATTCATAGAAAAACGATTGCCAAAGTTACTATCCATCCATAGTATTTTACAGATGCAAATATACGATGCAAATAACATTTTAACATTTGCCAAGAAAAATGTTATTGCTATGAGGTATTGTCATGCGCGACGTAGAAATACCTTACCTTCTTTCAGAATGATGAACAAAGATTGAAGGACATGTATGTTAGATTTTGGCTGGTCCAATCTGAAATTCCAAAACATGCACAACATTTAGTGCCATATTGCTAATTCAAGGAGAGATTGCCTTGTTTAAATATGGGAGTCTCCTTTTTATGCATAATAGATAAATGTGAGAGAAAAGGAGATTGTATCACACGTACGCGCAGCCCGCGCACATTTTCGCGTGACTTGTGACTTGCGACGAGTGAAAAATCGCTTGCGTGTATGTGTACAGCAAGCTATTTTGTGTTGTGTCAGTAGCGTTAAATGTTATCTTTAACAACAGTAAAGTGTATCAGTTTCTGGCATTTGAGTGCAGCATTTTTGCTCAATCAATTAGACAGTTTCTACTGCTTGATGAGGGGCTATTCATGAGGGCAGTTTCTACTTGATAAGTCCTACAAAACTAGAAGACGTCCTAGTGGCTAGGATTGGCTGATACACAGTTCTTCTCTCCACACACGCGCTGTTTTGACTCACTAGTTGTTGCGCCTCGTCAACCTTCGACTTCGGCGTGCACCGGATTCGGAGGAAGCGGGATCTCCGAAACCACTGCCATGAGTCTCCTGCATGGGTCGGCAATCAGGTTTTTGGGCAGCGTCTACACGCGACCGCTTGATACTCTGCTTCATCTGCACCGACGAGTTCTACTTCGTTCTGTGCAGGATCAGTGAGTGATTTCCCTTTGTGCATTTTGATTGTATTTAGTATGTTGCTTGTTCGTTTGTGTTTAGTTTTTGCGTCATTTTTCATCAATGTGTTTTTCCTCCAATTAAAATATGGACAGTACATAATTAGGCTCATATTTCCAACAATGTATAGCTATTCTGGTTGTATTGACCGCTTGTTAAGTACATTTCTTGTGTAGAAAAAACGGCATAATGCTATGAATCAACTAAAGAAATACAAATTAAGTCCAACTAGAAGAAAGTTTGGGAATTATAAAAGCACACATGTAACGATGTAATAAGTTAGACCATATTAAACAACTTCCTGATCAATGCCAGCAGCATAGCAGATCAAACTAGAATGCACATGGACGGGGAATTTACAGAGCATTCAAATGGTCCATGAGTACCTAAGATTTTTTGGACGGGCACAAAATGGAAAAGAAATGAACATGTTAGACCAACATTAATAGACTGTAGAAAGTTAGCCTCAAAAGCACAACAAATGGCAGGACCTGGAAAGCTAATGTTGTAAAGAAGAAATGAAACTCTGAAACATGCAATCTTCTTCTTGGAAAAATGATTAGATTAGTACTCCCACTTCTATAAACTCCTCAGCATGGCAGAATCAACAAGGCAGATTGATTATCTAGTATATTAAACAGGCATTGAACTAAACATTACATATGCTGACATCTAGTTTATGGTTTTCATGTATCATGAATGGCCGTGATGTATTTAGAACGTAATCCAGTGGATCATACATGACAGTCACTACAGGAGACAGATGTACAATGCATTTTAGGGATAGTGAACAAACTAGGGAATTATGAATGTTCAAGCAGGACATCTAGTCTCTTAGTTTTCTTGCATCATATGGAAAGAAAAACAAGTCTTCCATAATTACTTGAAAAAAATCAATGGTTACTTTTTTTTGGAACGACTCGCACTAGACAGTGTGAAGTTCATATTGATAGAGTAGAAAAAAATTACAAGATTATAACCCTGGCAGGTCGTAACCAGAAAAAAACAACAAAAAAGAAAAAACAACCGTCCACACATCGACAGCTCCAACACACAGACCCAGGAGAAGGCTAGCACCGGATCGGTCGCTGCTAAGCGTGATCGACCGTCGCTAGGCCAACAAAGGGACTGCATGCAGATTGCCCAAGACCTACCCTTACAACCGACACGAAGGCCCGCTCTATCCACATCTTTGGGGTTGAGGGAGAGAGGGTGAGAGAGAAGAATGGAACCACTCTCCCCCCTAGGCCCTCCGATGTGGCCTACTTGCCGAAACTAGGGCGCCGACACAAGAGGAAGTGAATCTAGAGCGGGCTTGAAACAGAGTTTAGGAGGTTTTTGGCAAGGGGCTGCCTAGACAACATCTCTAAGGAGAGAAACGACAGAGTACCACCGTTGTCGTCCGTCAAGGTCTCAAAGAGAGCCAGGACTAAGCTTTCACCCGACCACCCGCTAGAGGGGGAGAAACGGCACGACAACGCCCTCAGAAGGGGGAGTGACGCTCAAACAACACCGTTGCCGGCCCGGCCAAGGTCGGGCTAGGTTTTCACCTGTCATCCGTCACCTGCCTATCTACCATTGCCGCCCAAAGCTCCACCACCAACTCAACCTCTGCCGACGCGAAGGCACCACTACGCTGCCCCCCAACGTGCCGTCATCGGCCACGCCTCGCCATGCCACACCTGACTCCGCCTCCACGGATGGGGCCATCCCCTCTGTCGGCGCTGGTTTCCAAAGCCTCCGGCTGTGACTTCTCACCGCTGGCCGCAACTCCTAGCGCAGCGAAGCGGGGCGGTCACCAAAGGGCAGCAGCCGGCGGAAAGCCGATTATAGGTTTATCCCTGTTTCATAAAAAAGAAGATTTTCAGTTTACGAGAAAAAGATTATAACTTCATAAAGCAAAAAATCAGCTATCAATCATAGTAAAAAGAAAAGTATATTTAACGCATCAATTCATAGAAAACTACACGTGCGCATAAGAAATAGCATATCCTACTATCCTAGTCAGTGAGTAGCATGCAATCAGATAACTGACTTTCAATTCTAATGATACTGTATCCAAGAAAGAAGAACGCAAATCAAAGATGGTATACGTTCCAGCATGATTTATACTACTATCTTTTGAGATAATCAAGTACATAAACTTCACCAAAGCACAGCATAAACGCTTCAAAGAACACTGTATAAAAGGACAAGATCAGGAATACCTTCCATAGAAGCTCTGGTGTATCCAAGTCCGGGATGAGCTACGGCAAGCTCAAAAATGGACTGGGCACGATCAGTCTCCCGGAGGTTCTTCTCCATTAATTTCAGTGGTATTTCAACCAGGCATAGCAATTAGCCGGTATCCCATGCAATGAACTTCTCATACAGAATCCTGCAGCGATCAGTGTTGCCCAGTAGCATCTCAAACTAAATGTACTTGTTAAAGATCTTCCAATCGCACTCCCCAAAATCTTCCGCGAAGAATTGAGATTCTTCCGCCGTATCTCGAACTGGGCAGCCATGAGCCAAACCTTAGCAAAAGTGAATTTCCTGTGTGTGATTAGCTTGAGACACTCCCTATAAACAGCCCTTGCCTTTTCAAGGTCTTGTGCATCAATCTACTCAAACATTGCCCACATGATCCAAATTGTATACATAGTTTCCAGTATCGCTTCTCCTCTGCAGGTGGAATATTGGATAGAGCCCTCTCATAGACCTCCTTGATCTTGTCCTTGTTACCCAGGCTCTCCTCTAGTTTTATGTAGTCAAACCAACCGTCATAATCCAACGAATTATTGGTGACCTCATCCTTATATAGAAGCCGCTTCTTCATGATGAGCAGGGCGGGTCAAATGACGAGAAAAAAGGTCGTGGCCCAATAGTCCTTGTGTTAGTAACTTTTTCGCACATTATAATAACTTTTTTCTATATAAGGCTATTTTAACGATGTATTAGTTAGTTTGGAACGAATTATTTTAGCCTTATATTAGTTAGCTCGAGACGAAGCCCGTTTCTAGATCCGCCACTCTGTGAGTGTGTCCTCGATGCTGTTCTGATCCCCAAACATCCTCTCAAATGTCAGGTAGTTGCTGCACAGCTCCTGTATATAACCTCTTTGTGTGTTTGCTCAAAGTTGGCGAAGGACAGAAGAAGCAACTCTGCGTCCTTGTCCTCAGGGTCGAACACATTCATAGCTTGCTCATACACCTGGCGCGCCTTGTAATCCTCTCCATGCTGCGCCTCGAACTTGGCGTACTGGAGAAATTCGCCGGCCCGCGCGCTGCTCCCGCACGAGCCGCTCGTCCTCGCCGTGCAGTGCCGGAGATCAAACTTGACGAAGGATTTCCAGGCAACCACGCCAGCGCGCCGAGCTGGACCGCGGGCCCAATGGGTCCAGCGCTCGAACACCTTGCGGGCGTTGGCGACGGCGCCGAGCAGTTCTTCCATGTGGATGTGCTTGTACCAGAGCTGGTCGACGAGCGGGAGGACGGCCACCGCGCGATCCCACAACGTTGCGTGCGTGCTTGACGGAGCGGTTGCGCATCTCGAACTCGGCGTGGTTAAGCCACAGGGGTGGGTGTGATCACGGTGCGCGACGGCGTCCAGGGCGCGGGCCATGTCGCGCTGGGACTCCTCCCAGCGGGCGTACTTGTGCCACACGGACGGCGAAGCGGCGCGACGGCCCATGTCCTCGAACTCCTTGCGCTTGCGTAGGCGGTGCTCTGAAAGCTCCTCGGAGTTGACGATCTTCCGGTTTGGCGGCCGGAGCTCCGCTCCCCGCAGGATCTGCTCGGCGGTGATCGACACCGTGGGAACCCTGAGAGCGGACGGCGGCAGGAGTAGGGCTGTCAACGAGCCAAGCTCAAACAGCCTGCCAGTCTAGGCTTGAGCTTAACATAGGCTCGAACCGAGCCTAATCTGTCTTTGAGCTTTGAAGCAGATTTGGCTCAAGCTCAATAATTATATGATAAATATTTCGATGATGATATTCTATAAAAACTAATTATTTTAAGTTAATAATACTTTAAAAAAGATTGGGATAACTTAAGATTAATATATATACCAATATATACTAATTTTTGCAATAAATGTACACTAATTTGCCCTTAACCTACTTTATCATATAAAAATAAAAATTATACGTAAATCTAAAATCATGATAAACTTGAACTCGGCTCGACAAAGCTCGTGAACTTAAGGTAGCGCTTGAGCTCGGCTCGTTAAAAGCTCGAGTCAAGCTCGAATCGAGTTTGAGACAAACTGAGCTCGAGCAGCTCGAACCTTTTTTATACCTTATGCAAGAGGCAGGATGGAGAGTGATGGAGAGTTTAGGAGTCTCACTCCCACATAAAATTGGGGGATTCTCTCTAGTATAGTAACTAACAAGTGGACCCAAACGCTGTGGTTTCTTATGAGAAATGACATAATGGAAAATTGAAGACGGTGATGAATACTCCTTCATCTCATGATAAACTCATTTTTAGCCAATTCTATTTATCCTAAAATAAGTTTATTTTAAAAATAGTCATGGCATTGGAGAATTTGAAAGTAGTGAATAATTGTACTGAGAGTAGATAAATTCAGTAATTCTTCCTCTATCCCAAAATAAGTATACTTCCTCTATCCCAAAATAAGTATAATTATATAGTAAATTCGTACTTATTTTGAGACGGAGGTAATAGTTATATTAGGATTTAATAAAGTAAAAGTATTATATTCTTTATTGGTAGGTAAGGGATGTGTGAAAAATGAACATATTTTCCCTGGTTTTCGTGCGCTCTCCTTCCTTGCATGCAACGCCGTCCGTTGGAGGAACTAGCGTCCAAAGAGCTGTGTGCATGTGCCCTTTGAGTTGAGAGTGGTCAAGCCCCGGAGAAACCCTATCCCGCCCAACCTCCCTCCTAGCGCTCGCGAGTGTGAAATAAGGATGGCCAAAGCACACTACTATCTAGGCTACATTCAACTTAGCTACTTCTCGTTTTCCGTTAACACGTTGTGAAAACTTTTATATAAAAATTGTTTAAAAATATAATAAATTTATTTATCAAGTTTTTATACATCAATACTCAATTAATTATATGCTACTCATATTTTGGTTTTACTGAGGCTAATTAGCCATTTCAAACGTCTGAAAAGAACGCAGCCATAGTCTTCATCTGGCAAAATGGTACACACTGCAAACCTGCAATTCTACTATGCCTAAAGACCTATTTACAGAGTGAGGTACACTACTACTACCACAAAAGAAAAGGAAATTTGTACACAACCAAACCAGCTGACCAAGGCAGTATCCACATCCACATACTACAGCCATATTGTAGGCTTGCCATCAAGTTGATTTCAGCTTGCCCAATCTGAACTTGGCCTGAAATATGAGCAGACAATATATAAATTCACCGACAAAAACCTTTGATCTTTGTAAGGTGAGTTCAGAACCAGTGCAAGGCGCTACTGCTAACCATCATGGCATGGATATCATCAAGGAAGGGCTTAAGCAACTTTGCGAGCTTTCGGATCTCCTCTTTCAGAGCAGCGCAATCTTGGCAGTTGCCAACGAGCAAGTTGATGAACATCTTCCTGTCAGGAATGAGCTTCATTGCGATCTGTTCACCAAGTTTATCAGAATTGTGTCAGCCAAGTGCGATGGAACCAAGTGATCGTTTTCAATAAAATCGATGCCCTGAGATTCAGTAAACCCTGACCTTATAGGCTGCTGAAGAGATCCAGCCATGCCATGGCTTTAGGGTGACCATGTATGCAGATTCTACAAGCTGTGAAAAACACTTCTGATCAGAATCCTCCTCCAATCTCTGTAATAGTGCAATAGTGAAATCCATGGATCTGGTGATGTTAGAAAAGGTAAATACCAATGAGAAGAAGCACAATTAAGTAGGCTATATATGGCACATCCAATAATGACAAGCTATGCAAGATTGAAATTTGCAAGTAGCATAACTGCAAAAGAGAATAACAGAAACTCATTGCAAGTTCTGTCTGGTTTTACCTTGTAAGCCAAAGAACAGCTCTCGCGCAGCTATCAACCTTCCTTGCAGTGCCCTCATCCACCTCCTTCTCCAATATCTCCTCTAGATTATAGTATTTGGATGGGTCCAACAAGTACAACTCCTGCAGCCTCTGCAATAGGCAGTAACCGTTCAGAAAACAAAAGGTTGCACCTGGATTTTTTTCAGAAAGAAAAAAATGAGCTGTTTAGAATACATACAATCTTCAAATTTCAGGGAAATGTTCAAAAGATATACACTGAAGTCAGCCACAGTCACCTATTAGTAAATAGTTGCCACCAATTATTTGCAACCTACTAGCATAATAACATTCACAATTTCATGCCAAGACAAATCAGCTCTCCACTTGGCCATCACTATCATGAGGTCAATATGCTCTTTCAAAGCCTTCTCCTGATAATCTTGATCTTGAAAATATTAAGGTAAAAACAAAACAAAAAAAAAAGCTCATCCTCTCGTAGAGGGAAAAAACACAAAAAAACAAGAAAGGAACACCGAAGTTTGCGTCTGAAAGTGTCCCATGGATGAATGGACGGATGTGACCAGAGCAGTCGAAGGCCTGTGTGAGGCACACGCAAAGCAAATCTCGACGAGAAAACGATCGGATCGATCAGATATTTACAATTTGGCATCGAGAGGAAAGCCCTAATCCTATCTCCTCCATTTTTATCTCTTCTCCTGCCTTCCAAATTCCAATCCATCGCCGTCTCGTACATCGTTCAAGAATGGAGAGCGTCGGAAAGAGACCGTGATACGATGCTGAAGACTTTGCATGCAGAGATAAGGTTCCTTGTGTCTGTGGTCATGGAACTTGGAAGTGATTCCTCTGCAGTTGAAATTGCAGTTGAGTTCACGCAAGAAGGCTCGTGGTGTGCTCGAATCAATATGTGTTTGGTTGAAGGGACACAATAAGTCAGGATAGATCGAACCCATATTCTAAGGTGTTTGGTTTGATGAACATAGGTCAGGTCAGGTCAACACCATTGGTGCTGTAATTGGTGCAGTGACTGAAAGTCATGACATGCATGATAATTCTATGCTATTTGGTAATTTCACGAACTTGGAATAACTTGAAGGAGTAAGGGCACTCCTAATGCAAAAACCATCATAGTTTTTCTAGACATTAATTATACTATTAACTAAGCGGTTTTGATAATGTGACAAGATAGTTATTGAAAGGATAGAGCAAAAATCATACAAACCAAGTCTATACAAGAACAAGACATAAAGAGATGTGATTAGTAAAGAGTGGAGAAAGAATGCATATGATTGGATAAAAAATTGTTAGTATTTAGAGGCATAGAAACTTGTTTTTAGCATTGGGACTACCATAAGAAGTGATCATCTGCCACCGAATCATGCTTTGAGATTAGCGCGAATATCCAGAGGTGGGGGCCAACCGGCAGCTCTCAACTTTGGCAAAGCAAAAGCAGTGAGCCAGTGACAGTGTCAAAAGAAAATTAATTAGAGGCAGGCTAGCTAGCGATATCTATATGGCTAAAACGACCGGTTGCTTTTGGTGGCGAGCCGTGTGGCCGGCACGGGACAGGGGAAGCAGCCACAGGGTTACGCTTCCCTACCAGGGACCACACCAACAGCTCTAGTCTATATTAGATGTGAATTTTCTTGTGGATAATTTCGATTCACAACTTGCAACCTTTTCTGTTTCGGTTTCTTGCTCTCAAGTCCAGCAGCAGGTAGGGGTGTGATTGAGACTCTGTGCCTACCAACCATACAAGAGGCCCTTCCAGTAAATATAATAGTAAGTCATAAACCAATTAGTATAAATTTATGTGAAAAAATATAACTAAAATTAAAAAATAAAAGATGTTGGTTCTCATGCAAGAGCTAGAGCTTGCTCAATATACGCTTCAAAATAAATACATTAAATGCATTGCATTAGTGAGAGGAAAAGAAAGAAAAGGAAAAAATTAAAAAACTTATAGTTAATCTATTATATATGTTAACTTTAACATTGGTTTATAGTAGTTCTACTAGTATTAAACTTGCTCTTATAGTTAGATGAAATTTTCATCTGGTCAGGAAATTAATGCTTGACTAGTAAAAGCTTTCTTCTATTTTATTTTACGTTTTTTTGAATTTTTACGTTCTCACAAATGTACTTTTTATCATTGCTGTTTATAACTTACGCTAAGAAATGCTAATGATAAAAAATAATATTGTGAAAAAAAATTAAAGGAGAAATATATAGTGACAATAAAATTAAACAGTTCTAAATATATTGTTTTTAATAATGGATTGAAATCTCGACGAGTAGCCAAACTCTAATAAGATCATGCAGAGCCTGATCATTAGGTACAGAAGGAATGAATTTTTTTTACCTCGATGTTTCGTTGGACGTCGAGCCTCAGCACAGCCATGGTCGGACCGATCTTATCTGCAACGCCCATGTATCACCAAAGAACAGTAAGTGCAAGGCCAAGCAAAAGCAACAACGACAAAGCATGCAAGATCGAGGAAGAAACGGGATGAAACAGATTACTGGCAGGTGATGGCAGATCGAGGAGTGACTCAAACCATGCAATGGCAGGTGACTGAGACCAGATAAACCCAAAGGAAAAAATGGAACAATTGGAGAAGGAAGGATGATTTTCTTTTTTTTTTTTGGAAATTTGAATCAAGAACAAGATTGCAAGAGGAGATGTGGAGGCAGAGCAGGTAGATACGAACTCACCGAGCACCTCGAGGAGGAGGTGAGAGAGCGCGAGGAAGGGCAGCGTGGGAGGCGGCGGCGGCGGCAGCTTCCCGCCGCGGCGCTCGACGGCGGAGAGCTCCTCGATCGCCAGCCGTATCTCCGACCACCCGCGCTTCGCCGCCGCCTCTCGATCTCTCCCATCCTCCTCCTCCTCCTCCTTCGGCTCGTCTCCTTCGCACGCGTCCTTCTCTCCTACCGCCTTCTCCGCCGCGTCTCCTCCTTCGCGGCATGGCCCGTCGTCCATGGCGGTCGCGGCCGAAGCCGCCGCTTCGCTCTCGTCTCTCCCCGTCTCCACCACCATGGATGATGCCTCGAAAGTCTTGGTCTTCGTCGGAAGTCACCAATCACAGGGCATGGCGCGAGCGCGAGCACACGCTATTATTGTCGCTGTTATCCTTGCTGTGTGTATTCTTCTCCTGTGTCAGGGAGAGTGTGAGATGGTAGTGAAATCAAATGCTCAAACACCCTGCCGCTTCTGTAGCCAGAGGAGCATTTTATCCAAGAGATTGCAAACCTCCTCATGATTAATTAATTAAATTATTAGTTAAAAATTATAAAAACAAGATTCGGAGCGAGACCTTCCTCCAAAATACTTTTTAGGAAAAACGTAAAAAAATAAACACTAAAATCATATATCTCTGTTGTACTATCAAATATATCTTAAAAAATTATAAATAATTAATACGAATTTTTTTGAAATGCTTTATTTAGAGGTTCGAGAAGTAGGGAGTAGTAATTGAGAAACCAATCGGCAGAATGCTTCGATTGGTTGTTCAACGTTGGCGTTAACCACCTTGGCTTGCTTAGGGGAACGTGAAAAGGCACCTGCCAGGTAAAATTGTACGAGTTAATAATACTGCAATGGTCCACGGTTATCGAACTGGTGATTAACCAAGCTTTGCCGCTGTAATGGTAAGGGTCCGGTAACCCCAACAAATTCAATAGAAATTTAAACATAAAATTTTATTTTTAATAAATTACGTCTAGTTTTCTCACCCTGAGTAAGACCTTTTTAGTCGTATGTAAAATGTGAAATCTTTTTAGATTTTGGCCATATTTTTTTGTCTATTTAGTCGTATGTAAAATGTGAAATCTTTTTAGATTTTGGCCACATTTTTTGTTTTTAAAACTAAACATGTGGTTGAAAAATTGGGATGAAAAATTTTAATTTTAAAAGGGATTTGGCAAAAAAGTAAAATTTTCTCTTGAGAGATGTGCATGAGAGTTGCATACATCATATATATACTACAATCTAAAAAATTTTCACATACAACTAAACATATTCTCTTATGAAAAGTTTTCACCTAAAACTTTTTGAGTAAAAAGTTTTCATCCAAAAATTAAAACTAAACATGTCCTAACACTATATATACTTTGAAAAGATATTTATACTATTACTCGTCAAACATTAAATTTAAGTTAATTGTATTGTGGTCCACCTTTTATTACCAAAGTTACCACCTGGCTAATATTTTTACTTTTAATTTAAACTAGAAGTCACTTCTCTGACTATATCTACTGACTAATTTTGCATAGAGTATATTGCCGTTTTATAGGTGCTGACGTGATTAAAGTTATTGATGTGCTCAAGAAAAGTTATTTTGGGGTGATCAAAAATGAAATAAAGGTAAAACAACCTATTTCAAAGTGAAAAGATACGTTAAAGAGTGATTCAAAAGTAAAACTTTAATAATAAAATATTATCATAAACGTAATTTACTCTAAATTTAATTAGTGGATAGTTATAAAAATCAAGACTCAATCACGGTATCGCATAAGTATTATAGGATGTTCGTAAACAAAATGTTGTATGTGTATCAATTTTGTCCCAATATTCATCTTGTAACCGTACCACAGTGACTGCGTTTACAGGGATGCGATAGGATCATCTAACTTATTTCTTTCTGATTTATTTTTTTATTTGTGATTTAAGTCACTGATATATGTGTCCACTATATGTTAATGGCTCACGTTAGAGGAAAGTGAAAGTACGTAATCTGATGCAATCGCCGTCTTCTCCAGCAGTAAGGTAAAACTACGACCAAGTTAAAAAATTTAAAAATATTTACCCATAGTTTTCAAGCTTACTGCTGGAAGGGATAACCAAATGCCACAGACTGATGCCCACTTCGCAATCCATGTCAGTTCCTTTCTCATTTCTTCAAACATTTTTTCTTGTAAACTAATTATCCATTCTACGATTTGATTACACCGTTATATTCATCACAATTAAATTTTTATATCATAATTAAATCTATCAAGATGTCACTTGATTATATTTTAATAAAAAAACCAGAACAATGTTGCATCACTTAAAATATATTCCATTACTTGGTTAAATGTTCCAATTCACTGAATAAAATAGTCAAATGCTCCAATTCACTGTATAAAATATTTTAGAAAGATGCAACATTCGAAAATTGCTATCGCAATCCTAAAAATCACTCCACTAAACATTTTTATAGCATGTAACGAAACAGCGATAAAAATCAATAAAAATCACTCCACTAAACATTTTTATACCATGTACGAAACAGCCATAAAAATCATATGAAACGTACAATATTTTTGCAAATTAAAATATTTTTATATCATGTAGTGAAACATTAACTTATGACTGCTAAAATATTTTAAAATCAACTAGTGAAGCATCCTAAATGCTGAAACACTAAAATATAACCAAGTGCAAGATATACAAAAAAATCTATTGAAAAAAGAGCTAAACATTTCCTTCGTTGATATATAATCATTATGATCTTATTGTAAAATTTAATTACAACAAATATAACTATAAAATCAGATTTAAAATTGAAAAAATAATTTAGGAGAAAAATAGTTTCAAATTTACTAAAAGGACTTAAAATCAATGAAGAGAGGAGACCGACCAATTTGCATGCGAAGGAGCTGTTGTTCCGTGTGCTGGAAGGGCGCCCGATTTTTGGCCAATTATCGGGCGTCCAATCGGTAGTTATATCCCAAAGTTTTTTTCATGAGATTTATGTCTCAATTTCATATATCATATATTTTAAATCATGTCTCAAGTCAAAACTAAAACCCAAGTGGGTGTATTTCTTCTACAATACTTCTCCACTTCCAACTTTGTTTGCATGGAAGAGTTTGATATGCAAAACTTCTGTAAGATTAGTTTATGATTGTGATATTAATCACTATATGGAGCAGTTTTATGATCGTGATATTGATTAGCCCTAATTATTTCTCTAAAGAAATATAGGGCGAGGGCGTCACGTCCTCTTGTCATACTCGAGGCATGAAAGGGATCACGCCAAGGAGAACAAGTCACCAGTAGACAATATCCCTGACCGTCACACGTCAGTGCAGTCAGCAATGACGAAAAAAAATGGCCTGCCTGACCATGTCACTCCCATCTTTTTTAAGTTCCAATCGGCAGCCTAAACAGGTACATGCCACACTTCTCACAGCAGTTTCTGCCTCACACACACACACACACACACACACACACAAAAAGAAGTGATCAGCTGCAATCTTGACCTGATGCCAGATGTAGTCCCAGATCTTCAGAAACCAATAGTACACCACCAAACAGCTTCTGCACGCGACCACAGGTAACTGCAAATGTAAAAATGTAAAGATACCCCCACAGACATGAGAAGCTCGCACTAACGAATTGGCCATGGCTGCATGTGATTTCCACTTTTGACTGACGACCTTGGAAGAGATGCTCCTTAGATATATATACAAAGCAATCCTGATCTTTTAAGTAGCCTGGTATTGATTCTAGATTTCGGTCTGGTGGTCCAAATGAAAGCATAGATAATTTCATAAATAGTCCCAAATAAGTGCCATGGACTCAATGGTGTCAAGATTCCCCGACATGATGTCATTGGAAACCGAAGAGAACTATCCAATGGAATCCACAAAGCTGTGGGATCAGCTAAGTTCAGACAAGGCAACAGCAACAGCAACAGCGTTTGGTGTTCACAGTTTGTGCTTTAACCACTGAGCTCATGCAGCCGCAATACAGCAGCGTGATTTCCAGTAAACAGATCACTCAGCTCGGTTGACATTTGGCTCTCCCTAATTACTTGTAGTGGGGTACTGATTAAATCCGACTTGGTTCTACTTTAGCAAAAGGAATACCAAAATATCCTCCAACAGTGCATGGTCAAACAAGCAGCAGTACGAAAAGACTAATTAAAGAAGTGCATAAGAATGAATGATGCGACAAATAAATTGAATCATGCAGACGGCAAACTCAAAATTATAACATCTTTAAGATGGCTAGTACACAACCACTCGTGCAATCCCCTTTATAAAGGAGAGATAAAGAACTGAGTCAAGTTTAAGCAACCTCTGAAACATCAGATGATGATAATCAAACATCACATGATAATCTCTTCTGTTACATAGAACTTTTTAGGCTTTCATAGTCTATGACATCTTAGCAGCACAACAGCCAGCGCAGCAGCTCTTTGGCAGCAGTAGCAGATTTAGCAGCAGCAGAGCGGTAGCAGCGGCAGCAGGGCAGGGCACTCAAGACTGAGGAAACAATGAGTACCCATTTGTTAAAGAGAGCTAATACCACTGTCAATTAAAATCTAAAAAACAAATAATAATAATAACACTCTGCATTTAATTTTTTTATAAAGGGAAATAACAAAAGTCGAAATCTGCATGTGGACCCTATCTAAGTTGTCAATGGAATCCCATATATATACACTGTAACTTAAACACTGGAGTAGACTAAAAATGTCAAATGACAGATGACCCAGTTAACAAAGAATACATTGTTAAGCCACTAAAGCACACCACAATAATTAATTATCATGTTAAAGCTGGAATAATACAAATATAGTTAGATAATGATTACACAAATAACTGCAATTTCGCTTGGTAGGCATTCATGACATCATAAATGACTCATTTTATCACAACCAAACTTCAAAGATTAATTGGAGAATAACATAACATAGATCATTTCATCGAACATCAGCCTGCATTGCAGGCCCCAAGTCCACAAAATAATATAATTTCTGAAACACTATACCCATATAATAGATTATCTGTCATTGTTGTGTGGTTAATGTGCCGAGAAAAATAAGGATAGAACTGACCATAGTGGCAGCTGATGTTTAATCAAAGACAATGGAAGTGATTTCATGGTAAAACATTTGAACAGTAAATGCCAAATGGCATGACCATCTGGTGAACAAAGCACATTTTAGAGGACATTTTCAACAGTGCTATACCTCTTTTTCATGGAAAGGAAGTTCTGGTCTATGCTAGCATTTTGTAGGCTCATGCTATATTACTCACATGGTCAGTTGGCAAACAAAATTTTGCAACCTTTAAACATCATATGATTGCTCCAGCTGTTTTGAATGGACAGAACATCCAAATAGAACTAAGGTCTAAGGTAAATTTGATTTGGACATTTCTAAGGGTTGTATGCGCTCTCTATATGTGTTCTGCAGATATTTGATGTTAATTTGATTCTGAATTCAAAGGAAAGAAAACATTGGATATAAGTTACTTTACTTTATCCAATAGAATTTGAGCTTGCAGGTGGATGGTAAAAGCGACAGGCAGTTCGATTGCATTCTCCTCGCTTAAAATCACGGCAAACTTCAAGTTGGGTATTCATCACCTATTAGAGAACGTTTGGAAAGAACTTGCTAATTAGTAGCCTATAATAAAACAAATGGTTCATGCCAGAAGAAGAAAACTATAAAAACCTCATTATTTAAATCTGGGTGTGCAAATCTGCAGGATTCCCTATTACACATGTTCTTCAAGTAGTCCCTACAAACTTCCACTCCGTAGTTATTACCTGCAGAAGAGCAACTATCAAAAGCTTGCCAAAACAGCAACAGAATAGGGTAGACATTCAAAACTTCATTTCCTAATAGGGAATACTAATATACCTTTTTCTACATTCATTAAAACTGAACAGCAATAGTCAACAGTCCGAAGAAAGGGGAATAACAGCATTATCGGGCAGTATTTACCAGAGAAAGCAGCAGGGGCTGAAGGGGGAGGCATCATCATAGGTACTCCAAGTGGTGCTGGTGGTGGCATGTAAACCTTGAAGGCAATGGATAAAAATTTAATAACTATATTACAATAATCAAATTATGACAACAGAAAACAAAACAGTAAACACTCTTAATGATTAAAAGACAAGCAATATTTAACAACTCAATTATTATCGCATCTGAACTCTGAATAAATAGTGGCAAGCGTATGTGAGTTAAAGCAACACTAATGGT
Source organism: Oryza australiensis (assembly GCA_019925245.2). NCBI lineage: Eukaryota > Viridiplantae > Streptophyta > Magnoliopsida > Poales > Poaceae > Oryza > Oryza australiensis. The sequence goes on along the minus strand of JAIFGZ020000222.1, from coordinate 19,889,540 downwards.
TTTGCTTCCAATAAATTTATTTATTATATAGTTGGCAAGTACAAAATACTCCATAAGAAAAATTTTCAACAAGCAACAAGGGACTGCAAGACTATGTTCGGTATAACAACTTACCATATCAGGGAATTGCATGGGAATATCCCTCATTGGTGGGGGTGGCATTGGATGGGCCATAACATGAGAGTATCTACATGATTTACGATCACACCTCCCACGCAAGAAATCTTGGCAAACCTTCCAATGAAAAAAATCATCAGACAAATGATGTTCAAGAAATATGGGGTAGCATAAGGAAAAAACTATGTATTCATAGTCACATATGAGTTTCTTGCTCTGAGATTGAGTAGGCAAAGGGCTATTGCTATCTCTACAATACTAGCATAATGCCCGTGCATTGCAACGGATTTTCTTTTATAAAAATAGTTTATTGTATATATTTCGAAAGCATCTAAAAGAAGTTATTCCTATTGTCTAGAGCGATGAAAATTTTCATAATAAATGGTATTTGATGATCATATTTTTCTTGTGTGAGGTTTGGCCTGTGGGGGCTAGGAAAAAGTTAAAGTCTTCTACCTTTTTGCAGGCCCCACGTGGTAGTTGAGGGTGATGGTGGCAAAACCACCACCACCACCACTACTATCTTTTATAGTAGTATAGATAAAAGAACCTAGTGATGGTGGTGGTGAGTCTGCCATCCCATAACCAACTCTTGAGTCTTGAGTTGATGGGATCATCCATGAATAAATAGATCATTTGTGCATGTGGCTGTATTAAGGATATCTGTGGATTGATATTTCATTGCAAATTGTATATGAATTTTTCCTAACAAAAATATACTAACTTAGGATTTACAGTATATTGTTATTTGAAGCCAGTTGAAATGCACAGGTATTTGGTTATATGATAATGAAGCAGAACATTCCACATGAAAAATACTTTACTTGCTGCCTTTGTTACTTTGTGCTAGCAAGCTAATGATACACCTATCATTAAAAGGGAATCTTACGATTGCACAATCCTCAAGGGGTGAATGGTGCAAGAATCGGCACTCGTTTGCTGATCTTGAACATCGTCCACGTGTAAAATCTCTGCAAACCTGCTGATTATTTAAAGGAGCAGGCTCAGTTGGCCTGTCATGAATGTTTAATGCAGAAGAGATCAAGAGATATCCTATGAATTCATCATAATTCATATGAAACTGCACAGAAACAGTAACACTTCATCTTATATGAAGCAGGACCTTCTACATTGTACAAGTCAGGTAAGAGATGCTTTGAAGCTCTTCTATGTGTTCTAACTTTTAAGAAAAGCTATCTGTTCCTTATCGTCATACCATGCAAAACATCAACCCACGTAGCTACCTTCTTGTTCTTGTTTGAAGCAAATAAACAAAATTTTCAATTAGCTTTGCAATATATAGTAAAAAATCATTGACTACTCAGAGAAATGACAAACCAATGCATGTATTGATGAACAGGTGAAAGGTTGAACACGAGAAACTTACCATCTTCACCTTTGGGTCTTCCACACCAATTGATCTCAATAATGACCTACGTAAAATCAACAAAAGAAAGTTGGAATCAGATGGTTGCATCCAATGCCCCCATTTCATTTACAACAAGATGCTACCATGCCTCCAAAGAGATAATCATAGGTCACAAAACAAGCCATCCACATTCCAATATAAGTTCTTTTTTTTTCAACTGCAAGATAACACAAAAGACACTGCATTCTCATTCCAGCATTCTCCATCGTTCCACTCCAGTGTACCCTTTAGCCTACAAATCTAAAGCTTTTCCCATATAGCACCCAGCGCATACATGTCCGTGTGTGCCAAATAAAGAGTTACATAGTGTGTGAATAAACACAATGTTCAAAGACAAAATACTATCAATTTATGCACAAAGAAAACAGTAGAAAAAACAAGCTTTCTCCCAAACGGCCAAACCACACTCTGAACACATCAAATGTGTGAGAACACCTATACAAGACACTGAGTCATGTATGATACACATGCCCATCAAATATATGAACCCTTTTCAATTGCAAGCACATAGAACGCAAGATTGGAATGTGAATACAGAAATTAGCTCGTACAACATTGTTCTAAGAAATTTCCATCAGAAGCACAAGCAAAAACACGATGTCAGGCAGCTAATTTAATCCTCCAAATCCTCCAGATAGCAGTGGGGCATGATCTCATATAGGCATAATGCTGTATTGCTGTTAATACTTCAGGAATTGAACTAGAAACGGAAGACTGTATGCTTGGAAGTAGTAATCTAGTATAAATGGACTTGCAGCAGATTACACCTAGACATAAAGCCATACACAATACACAATACACAATACCTAGCAATAACAGCATTAAAAAACAGCAATGGGGGATCAGCTCATACTCCTGAATATGAGGGGGCGGGTGGTAATAGCGGCAGGTCCTTCCCCGGAAGCAGTTGTTCCGCAGCGAGTCCGCGCATGCCGTCACCTTGCTGTCCCTGCCCACACAAAAGCCAAAATCAGAACGCGGCAGGAGGGGGCAAACGGGCAGCGGGAGGCGAGATTTCCGGGGGAGCGTACCTGTCGACGGCGACGGTGGGGTGCGGGTGCGCGTACTTGCACTCGATGTCGGTGCGAGCGCACCGCTCGCGGAGGAAGTCGCGGCACACCTCGACGGTGAGGTCGTTGTGCCGCCTGCGCTTCCCATCGGGGTACCGCGGGCTGGGGCTCCGCCCGCGGCTCCGGCTCCGACTCCTGCTACGGGACCGGCTCCGGCTGCGGGAGCGGCTGCGCTCGCCTCGCGGGGAGCGGGAGCGGGAGCGGGAGGAGCGGCGCGTGGGGGAGGGCGTAGGGGAGAGGCGGCGCTTGCGCGGCGGGAGCGGGGCGACGGCGATCCGGCGGCGGCGGCGGCGGCGGGATCGGTCGCGGCGGCGGTGTCGGCGGTGGCGGGGAGTCGGTGGCGGCGTCGGTGATGGGGATTTCGGCGGAGGGGTTGGGGGTTTCGGCGGACGCCATGGGGAGGAGAGAGGGGAGGGGAGGAGGTGGACTGCGGCCGGCAGTGTACGTGACAAGACAGGGATCTAGGTTTTGGGGGGTGATTGGCTTGGCTGATTGCGGAGGGTTTGGTTTAAGCGTGTACTACCTCCGTTAAAAAAAATTGTAAATTTTATTTAAAATAGAAGTAAGCGCGATCAATATAGTAGCATCTAATTTAAATTTCCCTCCATTTTACTTTTAGTTACCCATCCACCTCCTATCACCTCTCGTTGAGAGATACCTACCTAATTTTCTCTTCCTCTTAATTTCTCATCTCAAAGATACACTTGATAGCAAAGAATATATGATTTCAATTCTAAGGTCTTGCGTTTAATTCTTCACGTGCTCACATTTTTTCTTAAAAATTACACTTATATGGTAATCTCGTTTTTTAATTTATCATCTCACTCCTAAAAATACATGTATATTGTAGTTTACCCGTTTAATCTAGTACTCCCTCCTTTTTTATATGACATTAAATGTCAAACATATAAATGAGAAGGAATATTACTTTGTTATATTTTGGGATTAATGAAATACTTAAAGAGATGTTTTTTATTGTTATTGTAATTTTTGCCGCTACTATCATACAACGTGAATGTACGAAAGTACAGACAGAAAAATAGACGAATCGCAAAGCCCATTTTTTTCACGTAGCTCTTCTTAATTTTGAAAAGTGTGTGATGTTGTCTAGTACTAACATATTGTATATTGATTTATTTTATTATGATGTAAAGCATGATACATTTTCTGATTTATTACAATAGATATGCTGTGATTTAATTTTGAAAAAAAATTCCTCATATACCACTAAAAGTTATCACGTTCTCTTATATGCCACTTGTATACCATTGAACTAAAACTTTCCTTCCCGATATGCCACTCCTATCAATCTGGTGTCAATGGGCTATTTAAATTGGGCGTACAACCTAAAAATGCCCACGCACTATTATCCTCAATTTTTTTCATCCTTTGAGCAACAAAGTGCTCGGCTGCTCGTGCTCTCCTATGACTCGATGGCATGGCGGCGAGCGCTCGTGGTCTCATATGATTTGGTGGCCGTAGCAAAAGCACTAGACAGCTACATAGGTGGCGCTTGTTGGTAGGAGAGGGGCAGGGTACATTTGCTCAATCGCTCGATGAGTCGATGGCGGCAATGCGGGTGCTAGACAGTAGGGGAGATGATGCTCGTCGCTAGAAGAGACGGCCATATAGGGGACTCGTTTCATCGGTTGGAAAGGAAGACCTCGTTTTGATAAAATGTGAATAATATGTCATACGTAAAAATTTTATATGTGTTTTTGGCTATTTAAATATCAATAAAAAATAAACTTTTTGAAAAATTTCTAAATCAACTTTAATTTTTGATAGTGACTGATGCTATACGAAGGAAATGAAGAAACGAAGAGACCAAAACCGTATGCAACATCCGTTTCAAAGTCTCGATTAAGAGAGTGTTTGGATTTAAGAACTAAAATTTAATCCGTGTTATATCGAATATTTCGACATCAATTTAAAGGATTAAACATAAACTAATTATAAAAATAATCTGAGAATCAAAGGATAATTCACAGCAGATCTATTAAGTTCTAATTAATCTATAATTAATAAATATTTACCTTATTAGATTGACCTCGCGAATTATCCTCTCGATTATAAATGAATTTGTAAATAGTCTATATTTAATATAAAAAATAACAGACATGAATTAAATTTTAGTCCTTAAAAAACCCGCTAAAAATCATGTTCCAAACGCACGCTCTCTTTCTTGGCATTGACGAGCTCACCCCGCGTGACAGCTTGTGCCAAAGTTTCCTCAAATCTGGCGAGGACAATGATGCTGGGTTTTAGCCACGCATTCATGTTGGAGCTGAAGAAGAATGCCGACGCAGCGGATGTAGGAATAGAGTAGCACACTGCCAGGTGCCGGCTACTCGACGGTTGCTGCGTCAAGAAAAGGAATATGACATGTGGGCCTTGTAAGGGTAGGATGGTCATTTTTGGAAAAGGTTAGCAGATTTCTGTGCGCTAACGGCAAGAGCTTTGCACTGGAGTTAACAACAATACTAAGTTTCAAAAAAAACAATACTAGCATTTATGGAAGACAAAATTCGGTTCAATGGCATATAAAAGGAATAGCTAATTTTGAGTAGTATATGGGGCTTTTTGGTATTTTAGTCTAGGAACTATTCCCTGAACTAAATATTTTAGTCCATGTCTGTTTGGTTGCACGGACTAAAGGTACTTAATTGCATTGTATAAAAACCATATTACTCCTATGTTGTGATGCAAGCTAAAAATAAAAACTCCATTGAAAATACAAATTGAAGGCAAAGATACTCTGTATACATGTCTAAAAAAATATTTATACAATCATGTGAATTACAAATATAGTACCAAAATATATTATTGTCCCTGTATAGGAACACATGGTTTGTCACTGCAAATGCCTGCCAACTCAAATTCCAAGTGTTCACTGCAAACAAATTGACAAAAAAAAATCCCATGAAGCCACAATGCATGTAAAAATTACCCTATGCATGCCCTATACACATATTCCTTTTATTGTTTTACATATAAAGGAGTATTCTGCATAGCTCAATAAAATAAAAAGATAACAAGGAGTATTTCCAATCTGCAACCAATAACAAGTGTGTACACTATTATATTTGCCAAAAGAGATACAGCTCACACAACTGCACAATTGTAAAAATATATGTATATAGATGATTTACCGTGCGCTGACTCTCATCGCCAAAGTATGCTTATTCTTCGTCCTCGTTGCACTCTTCCTCAGCTGCTGGAGGATATGTCGACGACGATCCCCGATGCCGGCCACCACCTCCAAATCCACCAAGGGCGGTGAATCCTTGCGCGAATGACGACATTGATCCCTCACGGCCGCCGACGAATCCTTCGTCCGAAGCGGCCGACGGGGAACGAATCCCCGCATCCCCTTGCTAGATCCGCGCCAATGGACAACGACCTACCGCGGCCTCGACCAATTCTTCCTCCCTGTCTTCCTCTTCCTCGACTGCTAGCAGAGAAAGGAGGACGTGACGAGGCGACGGCCGACCTCATGCCGGCGGAATGGGGCGGCTCCATGTCCATCCCATGCAGCAATTCTTGGTACGAGGAGAAGTCGGGAAAGAATCGGCTGGGAGTTCAGATCAAACCCCGGATCCTCCTCCTGAGCCCTCACCGAAAAATGCAAGCCAGCGCCAGATCCGCCAATGGCCGACGACGCTTGCAAGAAACCAAAGTCATCGCCATCAATGCCGGCACCGGATGATGTGTGTGAGCTTGGGAGAAAAAAAATCTTGTTCTTCCTCATTGCCGGCCATTTCTTTAATCGATCTTCGTGGTGCCTTGAGCTGGGGCGGCGTTGCACGATGGGTGGCCGAGCGGCAAGGCACGGGAAGGTAGAGTGCACACCCCGAGCATGGGGCGGCGATGGCCGGCACGAACGAGGCGCCGGGGGCACGGGCGCGCGGCGCGGCTGGGAACGGGGCACGCACGACGCCGCGGTCGGCATGGGGTAGGACAGCGAGGCGGCCGACCGACGGTCGACGTTCCACGGGCGCGCGCGCCGACCTACGAGGCGCGCGCCGGCGTGGCGCGGAGGGCCGGCGCACGGGTCGGGCGACGGCCGGCGCGTGGGCGGCCGGCGCGGAGGCGTCGATCGGCGCAAGGTGGCGCGGGAGGGCGGCACGGGAGGCGCAAATGGCGGGGCAACTTCATTGTTGAGGGAAAGCGCGGAAATATTTTGTTTAGTCCCAATTAGCACCTATATTAGGGACTAATGAACTAATCCTAGTTTAGTCTGTTTTAGTCTCTATTGTTTGGGGTTTTAGGGACTAATATGGACTAAACTACGGGACTAATGAGTTTAGTCCCTCAACCAAACAGGTCTATAAACGGACACGAGAACTTTGAATGCGTATAAGGATTTTTTTTTCTTTTATTTTCAAGTCTAACACGAAATTCAAGTAGTAACTAGCGGGCTTTTCAACCAAAAAAGTTTCATACTCGAGTTTTGAAACATCGAGATTTGACTGAAAATATAACTTTTATCACAACATAAAAAAATTTCAAAGTACAAACTCAATAAATACTACTACTAGGGGATTGTCCAACGAGATGTTGTCATGTTGAGCATCCTACCGGGCGACCATGGTTTTGGGCCTCATGGGCCGAAATCCCTCCTCTCTTCCCGCTAGATACGAAACCGAGGGTCCGTTTGGTAGGGCTTCGAGTTAGTTCTTTAATTTTAGATTTTGATTCTCCTGAATCAAATTAGGAGAAAATCGAATCGATACAATAAAGTAATAATTTAAAACAATATTTCGGTGATTCTTGAGAGAAACTGGTTTCAAATAATTACGAAAGAAACTGATTTTCAAGCACTCCCTATGTAAAATTGTTGAATCACTTAAAATGATTATTCTTAGAAACAGTTATAAAATAACTCGTTTGACAGATATTTTACTAATTTAATCAGAAAAAATTCCTACCAAAATGGCCTGAGCCTCTGAATTCCTGTTTCTCAATAAGAACTGAAGAAGATGCCGAACTCCCCTCTCCCAGAAGAAAATGAAGCTGAATCTAGCACTGTATCTGACTTGTGACATACTCTATGGCCATTGTCCTGTTCGCATCTACAAACAATCAGAGCAACGGCAGAGCTTTCGTTTTGTCGAATGCATGACAATGCTCAATATACAGCTTTCTCATAGATAAAACTGCTTTAGTTTCATGGTCGGAACATGGAAATCATGCTAGTCGATGAAGAAGACGTATGGAGATTATGGCAATCGGATATCCACATGGCAAGCTTATCCGATGGAGATAGGGATAGATTGCACTGCCAAATATGTAAAACCAACTATGACTTGGGTATTACATTGCCGATAAGATAAGGCAACGGCTCATAGTCACGGTTTGGTAAGATTGAGGAAACCGACTTAGAGTAAGATAGGGTTTCCGATTTGTAAACCCGCCTTCCAAGACTATATAAGGGGGGTAAGGGGCGTCCCTTGAGACATATGAGTTTTTTGAGCTACAGATCTTGAGATCAATATACACTCGGCGGATCGAATCCCCGAAACAGGAGTAAGGTATTACCTCACGAGAGGGTCTGAACCTGTCTAAATCCTCGTTTTCCACCTAACCCATTGTGTTTGGCGATCTTGACTGCACCCCCAATTTTCTATTGCCGAATCCAAGTTTTGACAGTTGGCGCGCCAGGTAGGGGCCCGTGCGTCAAGACTTCTTCGACAATCTCGTCGGCAAGCGCGATGGGATCTTCTTCAAGCATCAACGACTTCGCCGCCAACGACTTCAACAAGTTCTCCTCCTTCGACTCGGATTTGGACCAGTCGGGAGGAGAAACCCACTCGGCGCCGTTCGGGCTCCCGAACAACGCCAAGATCTACGATGAAATCTTGGATTCCAAGATGTAGTCCATCCATCCTGACGGAAGAACTCACTCGGCGCCGTTCGGGCTATCGAACGCCGCTGAGATCTGCAGCGGTCTTCTTATCTTCCCGTCGGAGCCAATCTACTCGGAAGAAAACCTCTTGGCGCCGTTTCGATTACCAAACGCCGCGAGATCTACCGCAAGCTCCTCTCCCCAAGTCAAGATCGACCCACTCGGAGGATCCATGTCATCAAGCTCAGACTCGGGTGGAGCGATCCGGATCCGAACCACCGGGCTCAAGGGAAGTCGCGGTCATCCTCCAACCGTTCGGGTCATGCTCATCCTCGGAGCTCGACGAGTACCTCGGCTCCTTAGGTTTTGAAAACCTTTACGACATCCCCTCGGACGAAGGCGACGACTCGACTTACAAGAACTACGAGCCGAAGTGCTTTGACATCCTCATGGGCGAGGTGGCGAGACCGACTCACCATGGCCCGTAGGCTCGCGGAAGAAGAACGAGCCGGACTTGAGCAAGAGCGCAAGGCGCGGGAAGAAGAGAAGAAGCGCAAGGAGAAAGTCGATAGAAGAAAGCGGGATGCGAGGGCGCAGACGATTCGATCGGAGGCCATACTTCAAACACGAGTCCGCAACACCAACGTCTTCCGGACGTCGCGGCGAAACGTTGTCGCCGCCTCACGCTCCTGGATACGTGATCGAAACAGCGCCCCGACGTAACGCCAATCTTGGACAAGATCAAGACCATCGCGCGGCTACGGCCAACGGTCATCCCTCCACCTCGGCCGAAGATCGACGAGTCCGTGGCGTAAACGCCCGACGAAGCCGACTCCGCCGCCGAGGTCACGAGATTACAAGAGACCCAAGCCAAACCGGACGCGCGACTAGGTCAAGAGACCTTCGCCACGAGACCGCGCGCAAGCATCGGGAGCGATCGCCGACTCCGCGAGAAGCGGCACGGACGACCACCCATCCACCACGGGTCCACCGCAAGCAACAACTTCGACTATCGAAGCGGCTTGCCGAGGACCCCACCGAGCGATCCGCGGAAGTCCTCGACCGATGCTATCAAGAACGAGATCGGCGCTCCCGCGAAGGTCGAAGGGGCTCACCCGACAAGCAATGACGATGGAGTACCCGCTTTCACTCGGGACCTCCGCCGAGTGCATTGGCCGAATGGTTTCAAGCCGACTGGAATCGAGAGTACGACAGAAGACCGACCCCGAGTCGTGGCGGGAGGCGACAATAAAGCCATGGCCAATTACCCGTGGCCCTTGCCAACTCGGCCGGGCGCTCACGAGCTTGCCACGAGGCTCGATCGGCTCGTGGAGTGAGCTAAGGGACCACTTCATCGCCAACTTTCAGGGTACCTTCGAGAGACCTGGAACCCACTTCGACCTTTATAACGTCATCTAGAAGCCGGACGAACCTTTGAAGGACTACATCCGGCGCTTCTCCGAAAAGCGCAACAAGATCCCCAACATCACCGACGACATCATCATCGCCGCCTTCCAGAAGGGAGTCCGTGATGAGCTATTGATCGGAAAGTTTGGGCGCAAGCCATCGAAGACGGTGAAGCAGATGTTTGAGACGACAAACTCCTACGCCAAATCCAGCGATGCCATCAAAAAGCAGCGCGCCAAGACCGGCCCGACGGGAGGGACGACAAGCAATCGGAAGGAAGCCGGCATCCTAAGAAGGACAACGGCAACAACAACCAGGGCCAGAAGGACCGCAAGCGTCGACCTGAAAACCTAGTTGCCGCGACGTCCAACTCCCAATGTCGCCCCCGAGTCACGGCCCACGACACCATCATGAACGCTCAGTGCACGCATCATCCCAATCACAAGCACGCGGCTAAGGATCGCTTTATTTATAAACGGTTTGCCGAGCAATATGCGGCACTACTCAACAAGAAACCGACCGATGAAGCGGTCCATCGGGCGCCAAGAAGAACAACCCTACTGGAAATGCCGAGCCCTTTCAAGACCCCGGGGCGAGCTGAATCACATCTTCGGGGCCGCAAGCCTATGAATCAAAGAGGAAACGAAGCTAACGACCGCGAGGTCAACGCGGTGCAACCCGAGGTCCCACGGTACCTACGATGGTCGGAGGTGGCCATCACTTTGACCGCTCGGATCATCCCGACCGAGTGGTTCACCCGGGCGCTATCCACTCGTCTTGGATCCGGTGGTCCGCAACATCAAGCTCAAGCGCGTCCTCATCGATGGGGCGGCGCCTCAATATTTTGTTCGCCAAGACCTTGGACGAGATGCGAGATCCCGAGAGCCGAACGAAGGCAAGCTCCGCCCCTTCCATGGAGTTATCTCGGAGCTGTCATCTACGCCGCTCGGCACATCGCCCTTCCGGTCACCTTCGGAGTTCGAGAGAATTTTCGGACGGAGAACATTACTTTCGAGGTGGCCGACTTCGAGACGGCTTACCACGCAATCATCGGAAGGCGCACTTGCCAAGTTCATGGCGATACCCCACTACACCTACCTCCGCATGAAGTTGTCGGGTCCGAACGGCGTCATCACCTTGCGCGATGACGTAAAGCAAGCCTTCACTGCGACAAGGAGAGGCTGCGACATGGCCCAATCTCGCGAGAGATCACGTGGCCAGCAAGAAATCCGATTGGCGCATCGACTTCGGCGAAGGGTGAAATCCCGCGAAGATAGCCAAATCGGGAACCGGCGATGCCAAAACCAAGAAGATCTTCCTTGATCCATCGGATCCCTCAAAAAGCTAGCTGTAATCGGCGCGAACTAGATCCTAAATAGGAAAGCGCGCTCGTCACCTTTCTCCAAAATAATAAAGATGTTTTTGCTTGGAAACCATCGATATGCCCGGAATTCCTAGGGAGGTGATCGAGCACTCTTTACACGTCAAAGATGACGCAAAACCGATTAAACAACGATTACGCAGTTCGCGCAGGATCGAAAAGATGCCATCAAGGAAGAGCTCACAAAGCTCTTAGTCGCCGGTTTTATCAAGGAAGTCCTACATCCCGACTGGTTGGCCAACCCGGTTTTGGTCCGAAAAAAGACGGGGCAATGGCGCATGTGCGTTGACTACACCGACCTCAACAAAGCACTGCCCCAAAGATCCATTCGGCTGCCTCGTATTGACCAAGTCGTGGACTCAACGCCTGCCAACTCTTAAGCTTTTGGATGTTACTCGGGCCACCACTAAATCAGCTTGAAGGAATCCATTGCTGAAGACATCGTTCATCACGTCGTTTGGGGCCTCTTGCTACATCACAATGCCTTTCGGCTGAAGAACGCCGGGTCATATACCAACGCATGATCCGAGGTGTTTTCGCAGATTGGGAAGAACGTGGAAGCTTATGTCGACGATGTCGTCATCAAGACCAAGCGGAAAAGAAGACCGATTGCCGACCTAGAAAAAACCTTCGCAAATATTCGGGCCTTCGAATGAAGTTGAACCCGGAGAAGTGCACTTTCGGCGTCCCATCGGGTAACCGCTCGGCTTCATGGTGTCACATCGCGACATTGAAGCCAATCCGAGAAAAACCAATGCTATCCTGAGCATGAAGCCCCCAAGTAACCGAAGGACGTCCGAAGCTCACTGGTGCATGGTAGCGCTAAGTCGCTTCATCTCTCGACTCGACGAACGCGGCATGCCTTTCTTCAAGCTGCTGAAGAAAACCGACGATTTCCAATGGATTACGGGAGCCCACAAAGCCTTTGAAGATTTTAAAGAATTTCTCACGACGCCGCCGTCCTAGCCTCACCTCGGCCCAGGAGCCCCGCTGCATACGTTTCACCACTCACCAAGTGGTTAGTACGGTCCTCGTGGTCGAGCGCGAAGAAGAAGGGCGGGTCCGGAAGATTCAGAGGTCGATCTACTTTATTAGCGAAGTCTGCGGGAGCCAAAATTTGCTACCCTCGGTACAAAAATTGCTATATGGTGTTCGATAACCGCGAGAAAATTGGCGCACTATTTTCGGGGTCACTCGGTCACCGTCGTCACTTCCTTTCCACTCGGCAATGTCATCCACAACCGAGAGGCAGCGAGCGCATCGGAAAGTGGTCCCTGAGCCGATGCGCTGGACTTAACTTTTAAGGCGAGGACGTCGCAAAGTCACAAGCCACCGACGGATTTCTTGGCGAGTGGACGGAACGGCAAGAAGATGTACCTCGAGAAGACCTTCAATCTTGGACCATGCACTTCGAGGGATCCAAGAGGATCACCGGCTTGGGAGCAGGAGTCGTGCTGATCTCCCCGACTGAGGAAAGACTAAGATATGTCCTCCACCTTCACTTCTCCGCCTCACACAACGTCGCCGAGTACGAAGCCCCGCTACATGGATTGTGGCTCGCAGTTTCACTCGGGATACGTCGGCTCATCGTGAAAGGGTATTCCCAGTGGTTGTAAACCAAGTGATGAAGGACTGGTCTGTCTAAACGACACCATGAAGGCCTACCGGCAGGAAGTTCGCAAACTTGAAGACAAGTTTGACGGATTGGAGCTATCCCATGTCTTGAGACATAACAATGAGGCAGCTGAAGAGTTGGCGCAGTTCGGATCCAAGCGTGAAGCCGCTCCAACAGACGTTTTTGTAGAGCATCTCTACAAACCAATCGTTGCAGCCAAACCAACTCCCAACGAGCAAGCGCAAACAAATCCGCCATAATCGACGCCGGCGAAGGACACGACTCATCAAATTTTAACACAGCAAGAGCTGCGGAAGACGGGATGAGGCGAACGTGTCCGACGTTGTTGTCAAGCTTACGTTATGGTTGACTCCGATTTATACAAGAGAAGTCCCTCCGGAGTCGATGAGATGCATCACACCGAGAAAGGACGACACTACTCCAAGACATCCACTCGGGCATATGCGGAAGCCACGCGGCAGCACGCACCTTGGTGGGCAAAGCCTACAGACAAGGTTTCTTCTGGCTCACGGCGGTCTCCGACGCTGACAAAGTGGTACGAACTTGTGAAGGTTGCCAATTCTTCGCCGACGAGCCATGTCCCGGCCAAGAGCTACAAACAATTCCATTATCCGGTGTTTGTGGTATGGGGCTTAGACATGGTCGGCCCTTTCAAGAAGGCTCCGGGAGGATTCACACACCTATTCGTCGCAATCGACAAGTTCTCCAAGTGGATTGAAGCTAAGCCGGTTGCAAAATCACTGCCGACAAGGCACGGGACTTCATCCTCAACATCGTACACCGGTTCGGCGTCCCAAACGGAATTATAACCGACAATGAGACTCAATTCACAGGAAGCATCTTCAAAGAAATCTGCGAAGACCTTGGGATCAAAATCTGCTATGCGTCGGTCACACATCCCAAAAGCAATGGACAAGTTGAGCGTGCCAACGGCATGGTCCTTCAAGGCATTAAGGCCCGCGTGTTTGATTGCCTAAGTCCTTATGCAGGCAAGTGGGTTCAAGAGCTCCCCTCGGTTCTATGGTCTCTACGGACCACGCCCAGTCGGGCTACTGGCCAAACTCCTTTCTTTTTGGTTTATGGCGCAGAAGCCATATTGCCAAACGAGATGGAGTACAAATCCCTCCGAGTTTGCAGCTTCAACGACGAACGCTACGACCTAAACCGAGTGGATGACCTCATCCGACTGGAAGAGGCCCGTGAGGCAGCCCTCATCCAGTCGGCAAAATATCTTCAAGGGCTCAGACGATACCACAGTCGCAACGTTCGAGCACGAGCTTTTATCATTGGCGATCTGGTTCTACGCAAGATTCAGACCACCAAGGACCGTCACAAGTTATCCCCCTTATGGGAAGGACCGTATATAATTGCTGAGGTGACTCGGCCAGGCGCATACCGATTAAAGCGTGAAGACGGATCTATGGTGGAGAACTCTGGAACATCGAGCATCTTCGACGATACTATGCTTAAATTGCCTTAAGTCTCATGTTCTTCTTGATTGCCAACCTCAAGCAAGATGACTTCTTGAGTTAGCGATGGGGTATACATATGTCAATAAAGCATGTTTTTTCGGCAACATGTGCATATTTGGTTTATCATTGTCTAATGTTCCTTGATTCGAGTTCAATGTTTAAGGACCGAGAATTTTTGATGACCTAATCAAGCTTAGGCTTGGTGACAATCGGACGAAAATTACTTAAGAATTTTTACATAAAAACTCGGATCAAGGCATTAACATAAATAAGCTGAATATTTACAAAGTTTACATCGAAAGTTGCATACAATGTTCCACAATACAATCAAGGTCGGAAGTGGTTCACTACATCGGCGGCCACCTTTTGGCCGATTCCGTGCCTCACTAATTAATTCGAGGGCTTGCTCATCCGAAGTGCCATCGGCGAAGCCCTCCCGACCGAATCGACGTCCACCCGAGGGTAGAGCGACTTCGTCGCGCAAGGGCGAAGCCCGCTCCCATGATAGCCGCCTCGGAAATGTTGGCCAAATATTGGTCCGGGGCTCGCCTAAGCTTGTCAAAAATCTCAACTGGGTCCAACGAGCTGCCCCCGACTCCGTTATGAAACAGCGACAACAGGATCGGCGTCGCGACATTAGCCACATCCTCCCGACTCTTCCAATTGTCGACCCTCTCAATCAAAACATCGTATTGCGCTCGGGTCTTGACCTTGTAAGTGCCAAGAGACATATGATCACGCAAAGCATTCAAAGATAAAGCGACACAATGAACATTGTTTTGAAGAAGCTCACCTTCAAACTCGGTCTCCGGCTCGGCCTTCTGAGGCGACGCTCTTCTAGCGGGTTTGAAGCAAGTGGACCTCCGATGAATTTTCTACAACAAGAAGGTCTTCAACAACCAAGATCAAGACGAGAATACAATTAAAGGCATAAAAAGACCAAGAGGATAAGCTCACTCCCAACTGAACCCGGAGGTCGAGGTTCTCCTCTCGGAGTTCGGCTATTTCTCTCCTCGGGGCCGCTTCCCTCGATGCGGCTTCCTCTCGAGTGGTCTTCAATTCTTGCTGAATGTTCTCCAGAGAGTTCAAACGCGGGACCAATTTCTTGAGTGCATCGGACTTGGCCATTGATCGGCGATACTCTCTGCGCACAAGATCCGAAGTTGGTCAATTAAAAAGAGATGATGATGCTACAACGAAAAGGATTAGGACTTACGTTTAGCGTAAGTCGCTTCATTCAGCCGCTTACAAGCGCATCTCTTTCTTCGTTTTCCATTTGCTTATTCAAGATGATGCCTTGTCTCGGCCTTCGAATCCCGCCACTCAATCTTGATCGGAGGAACCCGGGTTTAAGAGGATCGCAACACTGGAATCTCCTCTACGTGGCTGAATGGATCGAAGGAGCGGATGAAGATACGAAGAATCTACTAGAGATTGAAAAGTTAAGAGATTGATTCAAGACTTACGGGTTTCGGTGGCTAGATCTTTGACCGGTACTACCGCTGCTCTTCCTTTCTTGGCTTTTGCCCGACCGGTCTTTAGTCGGGGCCCTTCGAGTAACGGCGGGGGCTCTTCTACGGCCGACGGTTTCCTCGGGGTATCCCATGGCGGTCGGGGCTCCCTCCTTGGGGTATCTTCGCCGGGAGGTGAGGTCCTTCCACCCGGAGCGCTCTCGCTCGGGAGAGGGCTCCGGGGTTTGGCTCCGCAGCCTTGATGCCTCGGTCGCCGATGGGCGTTGGTCCCTCACTCTTCCCAGCGGGGTCTATATCTTGAGGCCTCCTGCCAAACGAACGACAAGCGCGGTCGGGATGAATACGAAGGAATTTTCAACAAACAACTTGATTTTGGTCATAAGATGTACCAGTCGATCGACGGATTTTGGGTGCTCCTTCGGTGACGGCCTTGGAGGGGTCGCTTTGGCTTGAGGGGCCGGGACATCGTCGTCCGAGTCATCGATGATCAGCCTCCTTGCTCGCCCGTTTATTGATGTCTTCACTCGGGCTGCCCTCTTCCCACTGGATCACTCGGGATCTTCACGCCACCGGTTGGTTTCTTGGCAGGCCGAGTCGGCGCGTCATCGTGAGGAATTTTGTACGACTTTGAAATGATGGAGGCATTTTCCGCAAGAAAGATTCTTACAACACTAAGAAGTGTGACATCAAGATTGCAAGGCAATGAAAGAGTTAAGTCGACTTCTTGGAGGAGGAGGGCGATATAGGCGTATGGGAGGATCGGCAGATGAGGCTGCGTTCGACCGCAATTCCGAGTCGAGAAGACCTTGTACATGCGGATCTTCAAGATCTCGAAGCCGAGGAATCACGGTCTTCCCGATTGGGGTCCCTCTCGCCCTCGTATTTGAAGGTGGCTTGGATCGTTCCTTGATCGGTGCCGGTCGACTCCGATAAAGTGCCGAGTGATTTGCTCGCCGCGAAGACCTTTTTGCTTCATCTCCAAGATCTTCGCTAGCAACTTGTTGGCTTCATCCCGTCTTGGGCTACGGACGAGTGCTCCGGGTAGGCACGGCACGGGGGAAGGCCAACAAAGTTGGGCGAGCGGGTTCGAGATTGTTAATATAGAACCGGCTCGCGTGCGACCCTTGTTGGAGGATTTCAAGGGAGAGAAAATACTCCTTGCGGAGGGATCCGCGGAGTTGGAAACCCGCTCCACCGACGACGCAAGGTTGATCCTTATTCGGATGCGGCTTAAGGTAGAACATGCGTCAGAAGAGTTGAAAGAATGCCAAGGAAAGCTTCACACATATGGATGAAAAGAGCGATGTGAAGCATAGAGTTGGGGTTCAAGTGATAGAGTCGAAGGCCATAGTAGTCAAGAAGTCCCCTAAAAAACTCAGAGGTGGGGATACTGAAGCCGCAGTAAAAGAAAGAAGTGAAAACGACGAACTCACCGGTGTTCGGAGTGGGGAACTCCTCACCGGCCGTCGAGCTCCAGCCCACGATTTCCTTAGGAGGAAGGACTCCATGCTTCACCATCTCCTTGAGGGTGGATTCCCTGACATCCGACGTAGCCCACTGCTCAAAAGGGATCTTCTTCTCTCCCGCCATGAATATGGTTTTGGGAAATAGATCGCTCGAGGGCCGGGGATTTGAGATGGAGATTTGAAAAGATGGATGCGGAGGTGGCCGGTAAAGAAGCGTGAGCTTCTAGACCGGTGGATTGGGTGCGCGCAAGAGCTTAGGGTTCTCTTTGCAAGCTAGTGAACAGTGTTGCGATTGGGGAATTTTTTTCTAGGAAGACAAAGTGGCGGGGATGACCTCGAGGCTTTGTAAGAAATTTGAGGGTTGCGCTAGGTTTTCTCGCGATTGGGCCGAGCCCATGAGAGACCCGCGCCCCGCTAAGGTGTGGCTGACGCGTGTCCTTAGAGACTTAAGTGGATGAACTTAAGTAGATTTGCTTTGGCAATATGCACGTGTCCGAGTGCCCGTATCTTTGGAAATCCTTTCATACCGTGGTTTGCTCAACTTCATGAGAAGTTAGCACGATGCAATTTGAAAGGTGACAAACAGTGAAGCTTTTCATAGCCCTTGATGACGGGGACCGTTTGATTTTTAATCATTTGATTAAATAATTATATCAATGCTATTTTTCCACCTTTGTGAAGATCTTTTTAGATTGAGACCAATATTATGGCGAAGCTATTTAATATTTTGGTCGCATTTTTCGAATGACTGAAAAGCTTGTTTACCCATGAGGATGATTAAAATATTTGTTCCGAGATGACTCGCGCATCCACTCGGATAAACATGAGCTTACCAAGTGCTTTTCACTCACGGGGTTAATTGAGTTATTTGTTAGAAACAACTTGGCATATTCACTTGGACGAGCACGAGCTTGCCGAGTGATTTCTTATGGTTGCTTAAGCTTGAGCTAAGCATCTACATGAGAAAGATTTTTTATAGTTCTTGACTGTATGTTTGGTCTTTTTGGCTAACCACACGGTCGAGGGCTACACTAATTAGGTGCATCGAGAGATGCACGTAGGTATTTATTTTTGGATATTTTCCAGCCCTTCACAGTCTTTGGAGCCACTCGGGAGATTCGGGCGAGATGATGGAATCGCTCGGCGCCGAAGCACTCGGCCAAAGAGTTGTTTGCTCGTGTCTTGTCTTGGTTCAAGGCTGAGTTATCTCGTCGACGCAAAGGACTCGGGGCTACTGTGGAGATTATGACAATTGGATATCCACATGGCAAGCTTATCCGACGGAGATAAGGATAGGTTGCACCGCCAAATATGTAAACCAACTATGACTTGGGTATTACGTTGCCGATTAGAGAAGGCAACGGCTCATAGTTACGGTTTGGTAAGATTGAGGAAACCGACTTAGAGTAGGATAGGGTTTCCGATCTGTAAGCCCGCCTTCCAAGACTATATAAGAGGGGTAAGGAGCGTCCCTTGAGACATATGAGTTTTCTGAGCTACAGATCTTGAGATCAATATACACTCGGCGGATCGAATCCCCGAAACAGGAGTAAGGTATTACTTCACGAGAGGGCCTGAACCTGTCTAAATCCTCGTTTTCCACCTAACCCATTGTGCTTGACGATCTTGACTGCACCCCCATTTTTTCTATTGCGAAACCGAGTTTCGACAAGATGATTAGTGAGAGTATTAGGAGTAGGAGGGATCTCCATGCTGTTAGCCGCTACTTGTTCTTTCTGTGTAGTCAACAACTCATTGCTGAACTCTCCAGGTGTTCGTTTGGATGGAGGGGAATGAAATTGCATCCTTGCAGTACCTCTGAGAAGGATTTCAGTTCAGTCTCGCTGTCAATCTGTGCAGATCAGTTCTAATCCCCATATATACTGAAGCGTTGACTAAATGTACTCCATCAGATATTCAGATTGTCAGAGCGTTGGTTTCTCATGTCACAGAGAGCATTGGACTTGTTAACAGTCTGAAATTCTGTTCTCTGAAATTTGTCTGAAATTCTATTATCTGAAACTAGTCTGAAATTCTGTTCTCTGAAACTTGTCTGAAATTCTATTCTCTGAAACTAGCCTGGAATTATACTCTGAAACTAGCCTGAAATTCTACTCAACTGATCGACTAGCCAGAGACATGTTTTGTTCAATTTGAGATCCTGCTACTGAAATTAATATCATTATACTAAAGTTACAGCAAACATGTATGTTACAGTTCACATCCAAGACCAATACAGAGGCCAACTTATATTGGAGGATCAAACAAAGAATCATCAAGCACAGACAAACATCAATTGATAGGAAATCAACATATTCTCAGATATCCATGATATACAATATTGAATTTTCATGGAATAGATAAGGCACATGATCAATTGTGATATACATTAGTTACAACAAGAACCCAAGCTGTCCTATTACAAGAACACGTGATCAATTGTGCAAATGATTAACAGTGTTCGTGCTGCTGGTTTGGGCTTCTCTGAAAAAACTGAATGACAAATATGCAGGCGTTTTGGAGGTCAATGGTTCAGAATCAAGACTGAACTAGTGCAGAAAGTTGCATTCACGCTGAGTTAGAGGCAAGTTTTATGCAATTTGAGATCCTGCTGCTGAGATTAACGCCGTGATACAAGGTAAAGCTACTAATATATCTGATGCAATTTACATCCAAGACCAACAGAGCTCTGTTTACATCATAGCAATATCGAACATAGAACATGGCAAGCACGCACCAAGATTCACTGGACAGGAAATCAAAAAGTTCTCAGCTTTTTATGAATTTGATATAGTTACATCAATGATAATACAAGATACGAAACATAATATATAAAGACACATGATAATTTGTGCCATACATTAGTAACATCAAGAATCGAAGCTGTCCTGTTAATTACAAGGTGTCTACTGCCTAGTATCCGTGCAGGAAGGCACGACGATGATGGTCGCCGCCGGCGACCCGGACAGCGCGCGACGAGCAGGCGATGCTGGAGCCGCTCCTCTGCTAGGGATGGTGGCGGCGTCGCACCGGAGAGGTGTCGGACTGCATCGGACGCAGGGTCGGTCCTGATAATTTAAAGACATAGGATGAGATAAAAATAAGGATTTTTTATTTACATCATATGCAATGTGCTCTTTTCATTTTAAATTAATTATTATTTTAGATTTGTCATAAGTCAAATATATCTTTGACCATTAATTTCTAGAAATATAAGTACTTTAAATATTATAAAAATTATTTATCATGATGAATTATAAATTTTTAATCTTATAATGTAAAATTATATGGGTTTATAGAAATTGATGGTGAAAGATTAAAATGTTTGATCTAGAATGACAAATTAATTTGAAATGGAGGAGTATATAGTTTAGAAATATTAGCTAGATTTTTTTACAATTAGCCACATTAATTATTTTTTAAAGTACTATGATATAGTTATTTCTAAAGCATTGTTGTAAAAAAACAAAGGTATAATTTCATAATACAATTAACTCAACCTGATATTATTATTCTTGCTAGCTCTCTTATTAAAGTATTACTGTGTATAATTTTTAAGCGAAGTTTATATTTTTAAGAAACCGATAGCGATTAAGTTGCCATGTTATGCTAAGCACACTTACTCACTTACTTCTCAGTAAAGTATATTTAGTGATGAAAACAATATTATACATTACATACATGCATATACGAGATGGGCCCCTTGGTGCGGGGGGCCAGGGCAACCGCGCTGCTCGCCCTGTCCCAGGACGGCACTGATCGAACGGCACAGGCGACGGGGACGGCACGCTGGGGATGTACTCCGGTGACGCATCATGGGGCAGAGGGCTCAACGGTGTGTAGTCCGGCGATGTAGCCCGGCGCAGAGGAGTCGATAGGGTCTAGTTTGACGACGCTACCCGGTGCGGAGGAGTCGATGGGGTGTAATCCGACGAGGCGGCGCAGTGCAGAGGCATCGATGGCGTGTAGTCCGGAGACGCAGCCCAGCGCGGTGGTGTCGATGAGGTGTAATTCGGTGAGGCGGCATGGTGAGGAGGCGTCTTTGGGGTGTAGTCAAGCGGGCTCGACGACATCTCCAGGAAGAATAAGAAGAAAAAGGGGGTGCGCACCAGCATCCTCGACAACGGAGCATGAGGCGTAGGAGGACGCCACCGCCATTAGAGAACTAAGATCGTGGCCAGCCGACGACGATGGAGGAGAAGATGGAGAAGAAGAAGCGAAGCCCTAAATCGAGCGAGGCGCGTGATGGAGTGGAATGGAGGGCTTGTTTAGGGAGTTTCTCGCAGCCGTAGTTTTTTTCTCAGAATCAGAAACTTTTTCAAACAATATAGCTTTCAGTCCATATTTTAATAAATTATATGAACTAAAAATCAAAAGCTAAGTTTTCAAATTTTTAAAAGCTAATTATGAATAAGTTGTTTCTTTGGAATTTTAAGCTCGCTTGAGGTCGGAGTCCCAATGGCGAGTAACTTGGCGCGGCAGGAAGGCCGGAAGGAGAGTGTCGCGTGGAGTCGGTGAGAAAGGTACGGGACTACAAAGTAGAGGTGGCCATATGAGCCTCACGGCACGGTCCGACCCGAGCACGGCTCAGGCACGGCCCGTTAGGCACGATTCCCCACGGGATGGTCGTGTCGTGTCGGCACCGACCCAACTACGGCCCATGGGCCAAGGTAGCGCTTTAGCACTGTTGGATATTGTTTTACGCACTGTTTTGGTTCACGGGCTGCAGAAAGCGAGCTATAGTACAATGCTACAGTGATTTGCTACAGTAACGGGCCGTGCCGTGTCGTCCCACGGGCTGAGACGTTGGCCTAGGTACTGCATGAGTAAACGGGCCGTGTTGGCACGACTCACAGGCCGGCGTGTCATGCCGGGTCGGGCTGAGCTACAGTACATTTGTGCTCGGATTGACCCGGTTAGGCACGACTCATTTGGCCATGTATACTACAAAGTACAAAGGCAGGTAGGTAGTACTAATCCGTAATCACCTAGGGGCACCTTCGTGGGCCAGATGGGCCCAATTTTTGTTGGGCTTGATGATCCTCCGCATTTCTGAGATGGCCCGTCTTTGAAAATTAAGCCCATCCGCGAAGTGTTTAGTGATCTTAGATCATTTTTTTCCGAAGTACATTACAATTTTTACATGTTTTTTTTCTCTTTTTCTCTAATTTGCGTATATTCTTCCATCATCTAGTTGGTGAGCTTAAATACGATTTTGTTTGTGAAACCGGATGGTTTTGCCTTTTGAGAGCGTAGATTTTCTCCATCCTTGCTGAGCTGCTGCCACTTATGCACGAACTGCGGGGGCCCAGGACATGTAAAATCTAGGTCGACACGTGGCACCATCACGCTGACGAGACAAGCCCATCGACGGTGAAAGGGACGACGAGGACACGCGTGTCCCGCCTCCCATTACACCGCGCCGCCTCGCACCCGGCCAGACTCCGGCAGCGGCCGCCATCATTGGTCCCTCTCTTCTCTCGCGCCTTACCATCGATTTATCAAACCGCATGATAATCACACGATTATTATAGTTATAATGTACAGTAATAAATTTTGATTTTTATAACTATGATATACATGACAATAACATATATGATAATAACAAAATGATTATCGTAATAACCGTTTTATATCACAATAACATATGATAATAACAGTGTGATTATCGTAATAACCGTATTACTACGAGAAACGATAACAAAAAAAAACAATTTGTCAAACCTGATCTTGCCTCGTCGCCCCGCTCAGCGTCGGAGAGGTCTTGGGACTTCATTGTCAATGTTGCCACTATCCTTCATACATATAAAATTTGTAAACATTTCTTTTTTTTTTTCAGGTTTAACGATGCTGCTGGCTTCGCCACTGACCCCACTGCCCCTGAAGACGCGAGATGGGTCAGAGCCCATTGCATTGATGGGTCGGGCGCGCAGCATCCGGCGCCGGTCCCAACGACCGCGACACGCACTCGGACACACACAGACCGCAACGCAAGCACAGCCGAACGGTGACCGATCGATTGTCAAAAGGCTAAAAAAGAGGGCCTAGAATCTGTCAATCTGTAGCTTAGGGTTGGATTAGTGCCATCTAAAGGCTAATCCCAGTGGTAATCTACTGCCTTGTCCTGACTTCCGAGGCCAAAAAGATCAGGACCAAAACATCACGCGTACAGGCTACAGAGTACATCAGACTTGTCCACAGTGCTCTTGATGTCAAGTTGCCAAGAAGATATATGTAGATCAAAGATGGCAAAGTCATCGTGTTTTTAGGCTAGATACAGGGATAACGCACAGGGGCATTGGACAGTGAGACAATATGGTTGATTTGCAATTATCAATGATGCGTGCTGGGCCTAGCTAGAACGTTCTTCTCTCTCCCAACAATCTTGTACTAGCTTGGACCATTTCCATCAAAGTGTTTGACATGACTTCAAATTTTAAATCTTAATAAATTAAAAGCTAATGCCCTGTCAAATATTCTATCTCCAAACAAATTTCACCATCTTTAATTAAAACTAAAAATTTAAAGTTGAAGCTTTAACAAACAACTCTAGTAGCTCGGAGGTGTTGTGTGACCGTGTGTGTAGCTTAGCAATCTCCACATGGAAGTGGTGCCTTGATGCGAGGATGATGACGGAGACCGCTTTAATTTTCTGGTCTGTTCGCGTGCATCCGTAGGATCATCACTCGGTTGGCTCTCGGATTGTCTCCCACCTCCGCTCCACTCCCAGCCCCAGAATCATTAGCCTGTCTATCAGGCTATCATCGATTCAGCTGAGCTGAGCCTGCACTGTCTGCTGCTGTTGCTGCCCACTGATAAACTAAAGGAGTGGTGGAGAGATATATTGGATATTGCGCTTATCGATCCATGACAATATGGCATCCATCCTGTGGATGGGCCACATGGAATCTCTGATTAAAATCTGCTTGACAAATCAGGTTCTGGACAATTGACAATTTTTTGACATGGACTTTGCCTTACAGTTGTAGTATAAGCATAATGAAAGAAGAAAAATAAATGTCTGGACAGTAGGATTTTTGATTATGTGATTATCTGGTTTTATATTTTGATTTTTCTTAATCAAATTTCAGAGAATCGATAATAAAGTAATAATTAGAACAATTTGTAAGTGAATTTTAGGTGATTTTGGAAAAAACTGATTTGAGATGATTACTGAGGAGAGATTTTCACTCTCTACATAAAATTACTGAATTATTTTAATTTTTTTAATAATTAATTATAAAATAATCCGTTTGATATGAAAGAATTTCTACCCAATGAGACAGAAATAACATCGGTTACTGCTGTTTGTATGACATTATCTCCCTACATCAGATTTTCAGATTCAACCTGACAACGACAGATATAAGCCGGGTCACAGCGTGTCGTGACACTTGTGCAGTAACCGAATCTACTGGAACTTGCCTATGTCTTTTTTTCTACTACACGCGGTTGCTTTATTATCAGATAAATAGATCTGGTCGTTTGGTCAACGAGTTCCCCGGCCAAATCATACGCTAGCAGTTTACTAGTTTCCTACTTCTGTTGCAGTATGCGTCGTCGTCGTCGTCGCAAACGTGAGGCAGCCTTTTCCCCGGGGAGGGAAGCGTGGAAGCGAAGAGGTCTCGCCCCGCACGCAAGGGCCCCGCGCAGAACACACCCATATGACAAGGAAAAAAAAAGAAGGTCCTCTCATTTCATCTTCACGAAAGAAACAGCCTCTCATTTTGCTTGTTCATACATTGCCAGTAGCAGCCATCAGGCATATGTGGTATGTCAGCATGGTAGAATGATATATGTGTGATACTCTATCACCTTACATAATCGCATCATTTGCTAATTAATTGATTGATTAAAATCCTCCCTTTCATACATGTATGCGTCGAACGTGCAGGTGATCTCGATGACCCAAGGAAAAGGCATCGGCCAGATATGTGCGTGTGCATTATCCGCTGGAATCTGTGTATCTGACCGTCGCCAATCGATCCATCGCCATGTGCGCCATGACTCCGGGACGTGATATACGAACAAAGTCACACAGACCGTGTATTGTTTTCATCTCAAAATATATATATAAAAAATTTGTTGAATGGAATATTATGAATTTAGACAGATTTTTTTTCTAAATTCATAAGTACGACATGTATTTTTCAACTAAAATTTTTTATGTATCGAAAGGAAGCAAGTGTATCGGTAGCAGTTTTCGGTTGGTCATTTGGTCCTGCGGTGCCGGTCGATCGAGACGAAAAGAGGGGGGCGGGTTAGTTAGCCGTAGCTGTCCGTCCGTCGCAAGGTGGACGCGTGCGTGTGCGCACGGATTCAGAAACCATCAATCGTCGTCGTCGTCAATCGTCATCAGCGCTCACATGCGGAGGGAATGGTTGTGGTGTTGTAGTGGTACTAGTAACACAAAATTACACAAGATTATACTGAACAATACACTTTCATGCAGAGACTTAGACGGTGACAAAAATTTAGACAGCTTGAATATCGTTTCTGTAAAGACATCATTTTTTTAGTTATATATATAATTTGATTTCCTAATTATGGTAGCTTCGTATTGAAGTTATCAACAAAAAGTTAATTTGGTAGATATAAAAACCATTATTGATTGAGGGTTATTTTTAGAAAAAGAATATGGTTTCAGAACACGTTTTTGTCCCTGCTTCGATGGACTGTGCTGAACAGAGGATGCTTGATTTACTATTCAAATTATAAGTTGTCTCTCGCTATATTGTGATAAATTACAGCATTTTACTGTTAGAGATACCATAAAAACCATTAAAATTCTGGACAAAGTAACCTAGTAGCACTCCATAAAAAGTAACCGCGAAACTCAAAATAAAAATAGCCCATCTAGAGGACCAGAAAATGCTTTGCTTGAACAGACGCTGTACTTGCAAGTCATTCAGCCGCGGCTTGGCACCTAATCCCAGGGATCTCCCATGTTCCATCGCATGGGGCCAAGTATCTGATGCAACCGGCCGGAGATCCCACTAAAAAACATTTTTATTTTAGGGCATTGTTCTTAATTACCTTGCAGCCTCGTCACACAAGGAACCAGGTAAAATTCCCAGGAGATTAGACATTGATTTGGGTAAATAACTCTGCGGTTCTGTTGTTTGAACCAGATTATTGCAACCACAAATTGTCTACTTAATTTAAAGATACATTAAACATCTTAAAAATAATTTAACAATTAATACCAGCTTAGAATAATTGGTCTAAATATTATACCAGAATAAAGTTTTTTTATTAAGAAGTCTTATTTTTAAAAGCATGGAGTAAATAATCAATGACAATAATCTGATGAAGAAGCGAAAAAGAACGCAAGTATTAATCTACACCGTGGAAAAATTGTTCATTGAGCCCAATATGTAAAAAAAGGATTCTTAATAACATTCCAGCAATATTCTTGTGAAGAACGCTCTGTTTCAATGGCCCCCAAAATTAAATTATGTGCCGCATGCATGAATGTGTGTGTATATATATATGTGTGTCGATGTATTGAGAATGCTTTATATTTTGCTGTAGCAGTAGCAAGGACACCAAAATTATTTTCCGTGCAATTCATTGTCTACATTTAAGTATGCGTGTACGTAGTTGACTAATGATGCTCGATCATCGGAGCATTAGATTAGCAGGTAGTGGTTTTCCTGCTGCTGTTCGTTCGTTCAGTCGGTGCATCAATCTCAGCAATAAAGCGTCGTAACAAGAGAGACTTGACTGTTTTTAGCCTAATTAAGTCTAGTGCTCTAGCTACCAAACTGGTGTACCAATTAGTTAACGCATCCCTGCAAATTAAGTGCAAATTAAACGATTTTGCTTATGCGTGCAAGCATTTGATCAAGAAGTAGCTTAAGCTAATTAAGCGTCAACATTGACCATCTCTTAGCTAGCAAGGTGCATTTGCGTAGAGTTGTCTTCACTTTTCTTTTTGTTCCCTAGGTGTAGTTTAATATAAACAGCGGGAATTTTACATGATTTTTACAAAACAAGCTCAAGCTTTTTAAATTTTTGAAAGTCGACTTCACCAAACAGTTGCTATCACACACCCGTTTACGGAACACATGTTGTGTTGGATAAAGCATATTGTTTAAAATACAACTCCAACCACTGTTATAATAAATCTGCAAAATCTGGTAATATCATGTCAGTAGTTTACTTTTCAAGGCAAAAATCTATACATGTTATGATTTATGTGTATTAGGTTCAAAGCTAGATACATGTGTAGAGAAGTTTGGTGGAGTTAGCTTATCTCAACCATCCGTCCGTTGCCAATTGCCAAGCACGACGAGGCCACGAGCTACCAAACCCACAATCACTTTCAGTGCTTGATTTTGCTAGGGTCACACAAGAGACCTTACCCCCAGCAATTGACCTGGTCCGGCACCGTCGCATTGAGCGTTGGCTTCATATGGATAATTGATCAGAGAGAAATGTGCATTGTTAAGGAGACCAAAACAGGTTCCCAATTTATACTAATATTTTAGGACCATATCAGTACGCTAATCAAACTTTGTTGTTCCTTCGCACTATATCAATGTGTAAATAGTGTATCACGAAGTTTTCTAAGCATACTTTTTTATACAGTTGTATTGTCTCGTTACCTGCATTTTGCAGGTCATAGAAACGTCAAACTCAAAACCCGAAGTCAACTCGTTACACTTGGGAATGTTTTTTCCTGACACAATCTAAAAGGACAAGAGTCAATAGAGCTAAAAATCTGATAATAGTACTTTATCCTCTTGTCCTAAAATAAATTAAATGTTAAAAATAAATTTAAACAAATATTCGTCCAAATTCGTTCTTATAAATTGATTTTTTTTCTACGACGAAACTGGTACTTTTAAACAATGCTACTGCACCACTGCAGTTATAAACTTGTTCTAACTTAGGTACTAGAAGTGGAGTACGTTTCAACAATGTCACTGTAATTAAAAAACAAGAAAAGTCGATGATGCATTTCTGATTATAGAAATGAGTGGAAGCCTGATATATCCAGAGACGCTTGCGAGGGTAGTTGCGTAATTAGACGAAAGAAAGTAAACGTTCTCCTCGTGCCACGTTTCCCCGCAGAGTGGGGGAAACGCGCGTCCCCAACTTTAGCGGCAAACTCCATAATCACCCAAGCGAATATACCCTGCTTCGCCTTTTTACACTGACTCATGGGGCCCATCGTAGAGCTGGCGGGCCCCACGCGTCACTGACAGGCAGGGCAAGAGAGACACGTGGACTTGATCGGCTCCCGATTCCGACGCCACGCGAGCCTCGCTGACGTTCGAAGTGACGTGTCCGCCCCAGAAGCAGGTCGTGCACGCGGGCGGCGCCGGGATTGTGGGCGAGGAGAGGATGCATTGTTTGGTCACACCACCGTTCACCGTTAGGGGCATGCGCAAATGCGGCTGGTTTGCGAGGAGGAACCTTCCACCTTTGCCTGGAGTGGAATACTTCCTCGTCTCTAAAGACTTGTCACGAACAATATTCTGGCTGTGTTCGTGGTTGTTAAAAACTAATCCTTATACACGTAAAAGGAGCAGGGTCGATCAAATCGTCCGCAGTCCATCGGTACATAAACCACAAAATAAATTAAATCAGTATAATTAATTAGGTATGAGCTATTTTTTTAAAAAATAGATTAATATAATTTTTTAAAACAACTTTTGTATAAAATTTTTTGTAAAAAATACATGGTTTATTAGCTTGGAAAACACATGCATAAAAAACGAGTGAGGTGAGTTGAAAAACTAAAGGGAAGAACACAACCCAACAAGGTGATTTTCCGCGCTTTGCACTACGAGAATCACTGAGTAATTTTTATTTTTTTCAACCATCAAGTCGGGATTAAAATGGATATTGGTTACTACAAACAAATAAAAACTGGCTTACAAAATCATATTTAGAGAGAAATAAATTTAGTAGACTATGTAGGATATCGTAGATAAAATATTAGGTTGTTGGCTAAGATTAGCAACACAAGAAGCAAAAGGTAGGAAAAAATTGATGAAAACTCAACGTTTTTTATTAGTACTAATCACAAAACAAACAAAATGATATCCTACGTTTTGACGTAGAATAAATGGGTAAATATATATTAAGTATTATTAAAATAATGAATATATACTTTTTTAAAAATATAATGGTTTTTAAACAACATACCCTATCGAAATTCATAGTAATAGGATATATTCTATTCAACTAGAATCGATGTTTAAATATTATGAAAATGATGTGAGGATGTTTGGATAAGCTTGCATGTTGATATTGTAGAATAGATGATATTCCATGCCTTGATGCACAGTAAATGGACGTGTTAAGTATTCTAAAAATTAATATATCAATATCTATGATCTATAACTATGTATAAAGTAAGTAGTGTTTCTACTAAAAAGTTTTGTCCACCTAACTATTTTATAGAAACCCTTTGAGTGTTTATACAATTAATCCACAGTCCCAATACTGAAAAGAAAGAGATGACTTGGATAAAAAAGACCTCCTGCGTCTCTTCCGCCCGTCCACATTCGTGCTGCGCCTACGCCCCTCCTCCCATCGCCGTTCGAAGCTCCCACGCCGTGCTCGTGCCCTCACTCTCGTCCTCATCCGTATTGTGCCTGATTTCACCTCGCAACGCATGGACATAGTTGCTAATGTGTATATATATGTGTTAAAGTATTATAGAAACAATGAGAAGGGTGATGATTGGATATGTTTTTATGTTGATTTGTAGAGTTTAATAAATTATGAATGATGTTGCATGTTTGCACGAGCTTTTATACGTAATTATTATTATTTATATGTAATTATTATTAGCAAATGATGATGATGATGTGATATATTTATATGCCGAGTTTTACGTTTAATGGATTGCAACTATGTAGATGTTATAGATTTGAATTTTGGCTTTTTTCTACAACTATTTCACAAACACCTAAAATATGTCGCATTATTGACACGTTTGTACGAATCAAGATGCTCTGCAGTTTTATTTTTATTACGTGCAGTAATTCTCACTAATATATGAAACCGAAGATCTACGAGGCTTACATGTTAGTGAAAAATAATGCACATATAATACAATGCAGGACCTGCATCCGTTTTATACCCTAAAAATAACCATTAGATTTTTATTTATCATAGTTTAACCATTTAAAAATTCATAGTGGTTAAATTAGATACGTCGTCAGCCAACAGTGTGTCAGATTGGGTGTAAGATTAATCTTTCACCTAGTCCTTTTATTATTTTCGATGTCCAATCATTTTTCCTTGATTGCTAGGAAAGCAAGTAAAGAATGCACGTAAAATTATCGTCAAAGATCATAATTCAAAATCAACATTAAACTACAATTAAAAAAGGTGCCAAACAGGCCCCTCTACTCTGTCTAACATGCAAGTTCTTTTTCCAGTCTCATAGACCTCCGTTATTATCCACCACGAGGATAATAAAGTGACATATACTCATTGGCCAGAAGCAAAAGCAGCCTAACCTTTGCAACCGGATTCGGACCCCAAAAAGTAGACCAAAGCGAAGCCGCCGAGAGGGGCAATTCCGTCCAATCCAAACCCGATCCACAAAAAAAAAACCGCGCGGGGCCCAACCGCCCGAACCGTCTCGAACCCTGCCTAACGCCGTGAGTAACACACCCCCTACTCAAATTACCGAACGGCCCCTCCCTTTCCGGCTTGGCCCCCGATCCCCACCGTCCGATCCGCCTCGAGATTCCCAAACCGCTCCCATACTCCCACCCGCCGTATATATTTCCACCACGCGCGGAATGCGCGAAGCGTAACGGAACAAACTAACTTCTCGAGGGAGAGAGAGAGAGAGAAAAAAAAAGAAGTCGAGGAGAGGAAGAGTAAAGCCGCGCGAGGAAGGAAGCGGCGCGGCGCGAGCGAGTTTGCTTGCGGGATTCGCCGTCGAGTTGCTTCCGCCGAGTTGGTGGTTTGATCGGCGAGGAGGAGGAGATGGTGGTGCGGGAGCCGGTGGCGATGGAGATACCGGTGGTGGAGGAGGGGTCGTCGTCGCCGTCGGCGGCGGCGGGGAGGATGCCGCCGAGAATCAGGAGGAGGCTGCTGGAGGGGAGCCGCGTCGGCGGTGGGGGCCCGATGAGAGCGGAGGAGATCGAGGCCAAGCTGAAGGAGGCGGAGCTCCGGAGGCAGGTAGGTGTCCCTGTCCGGTTCCCTTTCCGTCGCTTTTTTTTTCGTTTCGTCCTTCGCGGTGGATTGTGGGGAGTGAACTGTGAATTCGAAGCTTTTGGAGCCTTTTAATTTGAGTTGCTTGTTTTGGTTTCGTAAGAATTTTTTTACTGATTAAACTATACTGCCCTTATACATGCTGATGAACAGTTCAAAGTGGTAGTTTTGATGATTCTTTAGACTACAATTAGTCCCGAATTTGAGATTAGTGGTGTTATTCTCGACCGATTTTCTTAATCACTTGTGTTGTTTATTCGGAAAACTTTTTTGAGCGGATAGTGTAAACGCAAAGTTGGGAATACGTGGAAGGATTTCTGTGCGGTCTGAAGCCCTGTGAGGTTTTTTGTTTTTGGTGGTTGGGATTCCTGGTGGGGAGTTGAAGTAACATTCTTTTGGGATTCTCTTGGCGATAGGTAGTCGTGAGATGAAGTTGGGTTCACGTGCGCCTCGAATTTGTTTTCTTTTCGTTCGATTTTCTTTACTGTTTTTCTCAGCCCCATGATTTTTGCGGCTCTGGATTAAATCGTACTTTCCCCAGAAGAAAGGTCCCGTTTTTATCTGTTTGTTGGATTGTATAGTATGCTAATTTAATACTAGTATATCTCTGTCTGCAAAAGAGTTGTCTGTGGGTATCAGTAACACAATTAGTTGTCTGCATCAAGTTACGACAGGTTGCCTGTAAAATAATTTCTTTTTCTTTTATCAAATTGGGAAGATAATATTTGTTGTAGAAAAGGGGCATGAGCAAACAATTCAGCATATGGTGTTCCGTCGGTGAAAAGATTATGGTAGTTTGGTATGAATAGTTTGTGTACCACCGACCACTTAGATTCGCTTAGAAGTTAGAAGTAACTTTCGTCGCACTTGTAGTACTGCAAATTTGGTGACCAGTAATAGAGGTGAAACTTTTGTTGGTTGATGTGATTTGGCAGCTTCAGTTCACTTGAAGTTTTTATTATGGGGACTGTGTTATATTGGGTCTAGTATATTTGATTGATGAGATGTTATTACCATGTTGGTACTATATTTATTGATATATGATTGATCAACATAGCTTATGCTGATATGTTGTTTGCAGCAATTCCATGAATGGGTGTCTTGCAAAGCGAGGAAGAAACCACGGAGCCCATCATGGTCGTCACAAGAGGAAGATCAAGGTCAGCGCCTCGAAGCGAAGCTTCAGGCTGCCGAGCAGAAAAGGTAATGAAAAAACAGTGCCTGATATTAGTTATTACGGCTTAATCTTATGCAAGTAGAGGGAGCTCTGAGAGTCTGAGACTAATATTTGAATATTGCAGGTTAAGCCTCTTGGCAAAGGCACAGACCAGGCTAGCCAAGTTGGATGAGCTCCGACAAGTGGCGAAGAACGTCGTGGAAATGCGAATCGAGAAAGAAAGGGAAGAACTTGGGACTAGAGTCGAGTCTCGGGTTCGGAAGGCAGAAGCTAACCGCATGCGCCTTTTGCATGCGCATATGCAGAGGCAGGCAGCAATGAAGGAGAGAACAGCGCAATCCCTTGTGCGGAAAGCAACATCTGAGATGAAATACACAGAGCGAGTCAGGTCTTTGATCTTACAAAAGCGTAACGCTGCTGAAAAGAAGCGACTGGCATTGCTAGAAGCTGAGAAGAGGAAAGCTCAGGCTAGGATTTTACACATCCAACGAGCTGCCAAGACTGTATGCAGCCAGAGAGAATCAGAGAGGAGACAGTTGCAAGAACAGCTGGAAAGCAAGCTTCAGAGGGTATGTGATTGTGCTCTCATATTATACTCTTATATTATTGTTTTAGACCTTCTATTCTAATTCTTACATTAAGTTAACTTACTGGAACAGGCAAAAAGGCAGAGGGCTGAGTATTTGAAGCAGCGGGGAAGTCCCCGTAGTTCTGTCCATGCTGATTACGTCAAGCATGCAGAATATCTTTCAACAAAGCTGGCAAGGTATCGTGTCACACAGTCGATTTTTGGAATATTGTTTTGTTGCATTTGCACATGCGGAAGTTTAACTAATTGGCATTGTTTGTTCCATTTTGTTGTACTTCAGATGCTGGAAAAGATTTTTGAAGTCTAACAAGACAACATATGCACTGGTTCAAGCTTATGATGCCTTGGGAATTAATGAGATGTCTGTCAAATTTATGCCATTTGAAAAATTAGCTATGTTGATGGAATCTCCAACGACTCTTCAGACCACCAAGGCAGTGCTTGACCGGTTCGAGAAACGTTTGCTTCTTTCTCAGTCAACTGGTTCATCATCAGTCGAGAACATTGATCACCTTCTGAAACGCCTTGGATCTCCAAAGAGGAAGGTAACCCCAAGCAGATCTAGGGTAGTGGCGAAAAAGCCAGTGAAGGGTTCCGAGACAAGCAGACTGTCTAGATACTCACTGAGGGTAGTCCTCTGTTCTTATATGATACTGGCTCATCCAGGTGCTGTATTAAGTGGACAAGGGGAGAAGGAGAAACTACTTATGGAATCAGCAGAAAACTTTGTCAAGGAGTTTGAGCTATTGGTTAAGACCATACTTGATAGACCAGGAAGTGGCTCGACACAGTCAACTGATGCTGCTGGTCAGAGAAAACTGAGGGCTCAGTTGGCTGATTTTGATAAAGCATGGTGCGCTTACATTTACCGCTTTGTTGTATGGAAACTAAAGGATGCAAAATCATTGGAAGAAGATCTTGTTAGGGTTGCATGCAAGCTTGAGTTATCAATGATGCAAACATGCAAGTTAAGTTCAGATGGGCAGTCACATAACCTTTCTCATGATATGAAGGCAATTCAGAAACAGGTTACCGATGACCAGAAGCTGTTAAGAGAGAAGGTTCAGCACCTGAGTGGTGATGCAGGCATCGAGCGGATGAACTCTGCTCTTTCGGATACAAGGTCAAAGTTCTTTGAAGCGAATGAAAATGGTAATCCATTAGCAACATCTGTTGCAAACGTATCTACTCCTTTGAGCATTAATTCGTCTGGACAGGTCCCACCCCCTACTTCCAAGCCTACTGTGGAAGGATCAAGTTTGACTGCCCAATCTTTGCTTGGATCTTCTTCATCATCAAGCAGTACATCTCTGATGAAAATGCCAACAGACAATGAGCAAATGGTCAATGAGATGCTCCATGAGGACGATGTTTCTTTTGCTGGCAACTCTGATAACGTCAGTTCCGTGGAGAAGGATTTTCAGGCCAAAGTGAAAGCGACGATGGAGAAAGCCTTTTGGGATCTGGTTACTGATTCGATAAGAGGGGACAAACCAGATTATAGCCAACTAATTAACCTCGTAAGGGAAGTCAGGGATTCATTACATGAGCTGGCTTCCAAGGAGTTGAAGGAGGAAATTCTTGAGAACATTGACCTCGAAATTTTGTCTCAGGTAAGGACTCGGTGGTCTTGACAAAATAAAATAGTTAGTATTAATTTGCTTTTGTTAGACCCAGTATATTTTGAATTAATGTTGTATTTTTTTAATGAAAGGTGCTTGAGTCAGGCTCCCAGGACACTCGATATCTGGGGCAGATTTTGCAGTACTCCCTGGATATGGTCAGGAAACTATCTGCCCCTGCAAAGGAAGATGACATGAAGGGGAGTCACGAGAAATTATTAAACGAGTTGGCTGCAAGTTCTGAAGTTAATGACAACGGCATCAGCTCCTTTGTCATTGCTGTCATCAAGGGCCTGCGTTTCACTCTTGAAGAAATAAAGGTTTGTTCCTTGTTAACACCTTGAATTAGTCCTGACATAGATTACACTTACTTTACATCTTGTTCTCCTAACATTTTCTGTGATTAACAGCAACTGCAAACCGAAGTTAGCAAGGCTCGCATCCAGCTCATGCAACCAATTATAAAAGGCTCTGCCGGAGTGGAGTACCTGCAGAAGGCTTTCGCGGATCGCTATGGACCTCCTGCTGATGCATTAGCGTCTCTCCCTATAACTAGGCAGTGGGTTTCAGCAACGAAGAGCATCGTGGAACTAGAGTGGAGTTCACATTTGGACTCTCTCCAAGCTTTGCCAGCAGGAGATCATGTAAGTTTCAAAGAGAACAACTATTTTACAGTTATATTTGAATAGGTAGGCGCTCTAGTTTTTCTCTGGCTGACACAAATTTAACCCTTCCTTGTCAGGCTCAACACGTTGTTCCGGTACTTCGAGCTGGTCACGGTGCTCCAGCGGGGCAGGCTTCTTCCTCCGCAGCTAGCAGTTCTGGTCTCCCAGAATGCAAGGGTGAGAAGATTGACAAGCTGACAAGGGTTGGCTTGTTACAACTTATCAGCAATATGGAGGGCCTGAACATGCAGTCAACCCCTGAGACCTTCCAAATTAATCTGCTGAGGTTGAGGGCTGTGCAAGATCAGTTTCAGAAGGTGATAGTGATCTCGACGAGGTAAATATTCTAAACCCCTGTACTTTTGAACTAAATCGGTAGGTCAGAACAACTGATTTTTTACTTGATATATATGTGTGTGATAACTGAGATGCACTTGATAGTTGATAGTGTTGTGGTAAGGGATGTGTAGTTTTAACCCTGAGGTCCCGTTCATAATTTTTTCTTAAAAAATATTTGGAGGGGCGTCTTTCTCTGCAAATCTTGTTTGTTTTATGTGTGTGTAATAACTGAAATCAATCTACCATCTCTGTCTGTTCCAGCATGCTTGTCCTGCATCAAGTTCTGATGTCGAAGATCGCTCCTCCGGAGCTACAAAATACCATCTCAGAGCTCTACAACGCGCTCGTGAAGCTCCTCGACAACAACACCAACTCTTCAACGAAGGAGATCATGGAGGTGATGAAGAGCTCTCTAGCCTCGGTTGGCTCTCTGCCGGACAAACAGATTCAGGCCACGACGGAGTTAGCAACCAAGATGCTTCTCAAGAGCCTCCAGGCCGGCGACATCGTCTTCAGCAAGGTGTCCCGGGCGGTCTACTGCGCCTTCCGCGGCGTCGTCCTCGGCGGCGGTGGCGCCAATGGCAAGAAGCTGGCCGAAGCACCGCTCCGGCGCCTCGGCGCGGCGAAGCTCGCCGACAGGGTTGTGAAGGCCGGGGAGTTGCTGATAAAGATGGCAGCGATATCAGAGAAGGTCCATGGTCCATGGTACAAGGCACTTGCCTTGTGATTAGGGTTTGTGTCGATTTGTGAATACATATACATACGGATTACGGAATGTAAATTCTTGTCCTACCGGGGTGAGGTAGGAAATTGGGCATTGTACATAAATTTATATAGGTGATAATTGGTACGCTAATTTCAGTGTGTCAAAAATTAATTCTGGGTGCAGGGCTAATATGGATGTCCCTCGCTCCAGAATTTAGTCAGTGGTTAGATGTGCTCAATTGCACCTGGGTGTAAGTTAAATCTGGTGTAATCTATTTGCTTTGAGTACTGAAATAATATGAATATTTAAATTTAAAAATCGTGATGTAAATATTTCGATCGTTTGTGCAGTGGGTTATTGAGATTTGGTCGGCATTCACCCGAAATCCTCTTTTTTTAAGATCATATAAATATGATAAACGTCTTACATAAATATGATACATTAGGATTTACTAGGAGATTACCTGTTCCTCCTCCAATAACCGTGGACCCTAAACAAAGTTCAAATGCAAGCACAAAACAAATCCTTCGCGCGATGAAAAACTCAACCCCGATAGAATGTGAAGATTAAAACCTAATTTTCTCCATTAAAACAAAACAGAATAACGAGACAACAAAACAGAACAATTGATAATAAACAGGTAATGTTATGGATTCATGGAACTCGCCAAGGATATCCATGTAGTTCCATACAACGGATGGGCCTCTCTGCACACTCTTGACTATACAGAGGATTTCTACGGCTTAAACAACTCTCAGTTACCCAATCCTCCAAAAATGGATGGGATCATCAGCTTCTACGCAGCATGAGTTCGCTCGAATGAGATCTTTCCTTCAAGCAGCTCACTATGTCTAAATGGCATGTTTCCTCTTTTGGTGTATCAACAAACTATCAAGGACCCAAAACGAACTCCTACAAGGGTTCAAAGGGTAGGGAGTGAAAAAAGAAAAAGAAAATGCCAATCCTATCGAGCATCATATCAACCAGTAATAGCTCAGTTTCCCTTCCATTTGTTGACATACTTGAGGAATGACATCGAAGGGTTATCCTTCGGTTGGGCCTGTACACGGGAGGATCGCCGCAGTGCAGCCTCTTCGAGTAGCATTTTCTGGGTGACGTCCTTCATTCTTTTTTCCATAGCATTGCTACATCGGCCAACACAAAGAAGGAAATCACTTGTCAAAACAACAGAGCAAAGCTTTTCACCATGAAACGAAAGGGTGGCCTAAGTGTGCGATGCCCCCAGGCTCAAAAGTATCATGAGAGTGTATGGACACCATGTTTAAGGTTTCATTCATGGTTGAAAAAACAAAACACGAACATTTTACTTGTACAAATAAAGACAATCTGCAACTGATAAGGCAGAATATGATGACCCGAGGTTAGATCAATCTACTCTTATTATTATTTCTCAATCTTACTTCCCGGCTTACATAATGTCATCTGCTATTACAATAGGAAAA
Source organism: Oryza australiensis (assembly GCA_019925245.2). Taxonomy (NCBI): domain Eukaryota; kingdom Viridiplantae; phylum Streptophyta; class Magnoliopsida; order Poales; family Poaceae; genus Oryza; species Oryza australiensis. The sequence continues at coordinate 19,851,491 of JAIFGZ020000222.1, read as the reverse complement.
TATAAAATAGGAAACTACCTAAACCATCTTATCCTCTCATTACCAAATCCTCATATAATTTAGCCGGTTGCTGGCGCCTTCCTTCTACGGATATAGAATTTCTCAATTCCAACCAAAGCGTCCATAACACTTCCGCCCTCCTTTCGAAATAGCTTGTCCTCGAGCTGGAAGTCCGGATAGGTGGCCTTGAAATCGGCTAATGTCTCCCAAGTAGCATCAACAAGGTTTTGACCGAGCCAGTGTACCAGTAACTCTCAAACGCCGCAGCGGAGGCGCACACGCTGAACCTGGGTCGACCACCTGACCATGCACAATTGTCGGCAGAGGCACTATTTCAAAGGGAACATAGCCTTGGAAAGGCTTAAAAAACACCACATGAAAAACATTGTGGATGCACGCCTTTGCTGGAAGTTGCAGCCGAAATGCTACTGAACCAATACGCTCTATCACTTGAAAGGGACCATAATAGCGGGGCACCAATTTAGAGTTCTGCACACCTTTGATAGAAGTTGCTGCCCGTTGATGGAGACGAAGCCACACCCAATCGCCCACCTGAAAGGACACCTCCCGATGATCCTTATCATGATGCTTTATGCCTGGAGCAACCTGTCCTGTATATATAGCAGCCAAAAACTCATCCCTTTCAATAAGTTGTTTATCTAGGGACACTACCTTAGAAAGGCCGGACTGGTGAGATGCCAATGTGGGAGGCAACCTGCCATAGACCACCTCGAATGGTGTCACCTGGAGTGCGGTCTGATATGAGGAATTGTAGCAGAATTCAGTCCAGGGCAACCACCTCAGCCAACTCTTGCGACGATCAGCAGCAAGACAGCGCAAGTAAACGCCCAGGACCCGATTGGTGACCTCAGACTGGCCGTCAGTTTGGGGATGGAACGCGGAGCTCAAGCGCAGTGTCACCCCTGAAAGACGAAATAGCTCTATCCAGAAAGTGCTGGTGAAGACTGGATCTCTATCACTGACGATGGAACAAGGCAGACCATGCATCCGCACAATCTGATCGAAGAACGTCTGGGCCACGGATGTGGCACTATAGGGATGGCCGAGGGTGATGAAGTGGGCATATTTGGAGAAGTGATCCACCACCGTCAACACCACTGATTTGCCGCCTACCTTAGGAAACCCTTCCACGAAATCCATAGCAATATTTGCCCAAACAATATGAGGAACTTCCAATGGTTGCAACAACCCTCCGGGATACAAATGCTCTGTCTTGTTCAGCGTTGGCAGACTTTGCAACTGCGGACATAATCGCTTACCAACCGGCTGGCCTGGGGGCTATAGAAGGAGGTGCACAAGTGGTGGAGAGTCTTCTGGATGCCCTCGTGACCAGCGCCACAGGTCATGCGTAGTATCTTCGGCCACAGCGACGATCCCTCGGGAATGAAGATATGACCATGGTGTAGGACGAAACCGTCGACGACAGACCAGTTAGCCCCAACTAGACCTTGGTCGATCTCCGGGCGCTTGGTGATGATCTTTGGCAGGACCACAACCTCCCGCCAAAACTCGTCGAACAGCTCGAACTCCGGACGAGAGAGAGCGCAGGCCGCCATTGGAGCAACGTCCTCGTCACGGCGGGAGAGGGCATCCGTAGCCGCGTTCTGACGGCCCGGACGGTATTCCACGGTGAAGTCGTACCCGAAGAGCTTGATGACCCAGGTGTGCTGTGGGATGGTGGAGAGGTGTTGGTCCAGCAAGAACTTCAGGGCATAGTGGTTGATGCGGATGCGAAACGACCACGCCTAGACGTATGGCCGCCAGTGGCGTACGGCCTTGACGAGGCCGATGAGCTCGCGCTCGTAAGCCGCCAATTTGGCATGTTGAGGAGCGACCGCACGGCTGAAGAAGGCGATTGGCTCGACGCCTTGGTGCAGTACAGTGCTGAACCCGGAGCCGGATGCATCGCAGTTGACGACGAAGGGCGCCGTGAAATCTGGCAACTGCAGGACCGGCCTGGTCGTCAAGGCCGATTTGAGCGTTGTGTACACTGCGGCGGCCGCGGCGGTCCAGCAGAAGGCCTCCCGCTTGAGGAGGGCCGTCAGTGGTGCCGCAATCACCCCATAGTTGTGGATGAAGCGGCGGTAGTAGCCTGTGAGGCCGAGGAAACCGTGCAATGCCCGGACAACGCGCAGGACGAAGAAATCACTCGCACGTGTTGGAGATGCTCGGACAGTGATGAATTGTAGATCAAAATATCGTCAAAGAACACAAGCACAAATCGACGAAGGAAGGGCCGCAGAACCTCGTTCATGAGAGATTGGAACATAGCAGGGGCGTTGGTCAGCCCGAACGCCATGGCCACAAACTCGAAGTGTCTGTGGTGAGTCCAGAACGTCGTCTTGTGGATGTCGTCGGCGTGCATCCGGACATGGTGATAGTCGTTGCGGAGGTCAAGCTTGGTGAAGAATGTGGCCCCGCGAAGCTTGTCCAACAACTCATTGACGATGGGAATGGAAAAGACATCCTGAACCGTCTTGGCGTTGAGGGCTCGGTAGTTGACGCAGAACCTCCACGTGTCGTCTTTCTTGAGCACCAGTAGTACGGGTGACGAAAACGCCGATGTACTAGGTCGGATGATCCCCTGGCGAAGCATCTCCGCGCACTGCCGCTCCAGCTCATCCTTGAGCAACTACTGAGGGTAGTGATACGGGCAGACCGTCGCCGATGACGTGCCAAGTATGAGGTGAATGTGGTGGTTGCAGCGCCTGGATGGTGGCAGCGAGGTCGGGGCGGCGAAGACGTCCTCGAATTCGGCGAGAAGCAGCTACAGGAGGTCCAAGTGCGCAGCCGCATGGATGGTCAGGCTTTTGGGTGCTACGACGCCGGCCCAACGCACGTGATGCCCTTGGCGCCAGAATGCCATCGTCTGGCGCTCAAAACCCCACAAGATGGGGCCCAATGTCTTCAGCCGAGCAACCCAGCACGAGGTCGTAGTCGGGGAGGGGCAACACGTAGAGGTCGATGATGAAGTCCTCTGACCCAACGTTGATGGCCACACCTGCACAAAGACCGTCAGAAGGGACACGTTCCCCGTTAGCGACGCCAACGATGAGACCTAGGTGCGGCGTAGGCTTGAGGCCGAGGAGGTGGGCAGTTTCCGTGGCGATAAAGCAGTGGGTGGAGCCGGAATCCACGAGGGCACGCAAGGAAGCGCCGGCGACAGACATGGTGAGGTGCATGGTGTCCGCCATCTTAATCCCTGTCTATGCATGCAGAGAGATCTCTAACTCCTCGTCGATGGCCGATTTGATCTCGACGGCGTCGGCGGATGGCGCATCATCGTTCAGCTCCATGAGGTACAGTCCTTTCCTCGTGCAATTGTGGTCACAAGAGAACTTCTCAGGGCAATTGAAGCAGAGGCCATCAGCCCGGCGTTGTGCCATCTCCTGCGTTGTGAGGCGCTTGAAGCGGGCGCCCATTGGAGGGGCCACCTTGACGGGCGCTGCCGGTGTCGCGGGAGACAGCCCGACGTCTGGGGTCCTGGCAGCGGATTAGGGGCGTGCGGCCGGACAGGCAGGTTGACGCCGACGGGGACACGCGTCGTAGGGTCGTCATCGTCGTCCACTTGCAGGCGGCGTTCAAAGGCGCGGGCGAGACTCATGGCGTCGTCGAGAGTCGTCGAATGCTGCAGCTCGACGTCGGTCTGGAGCGGATTGCAGAGACCGCTGGTGAAGAGATCCACCTGATCCTGTTCTGGAAGCGGGCGGCAGCGGGCGAGTAGGGGCAAGAATTGCACCTTGTACTCTTCCACCGTGCCGATGCGGCGGAGTTTCGTCAGGGCGTCGAGTGGATTGCTGCACGCAGGGTGCCGAAGGCGCGCTGTACACGGTCGACGAGCTCCGGCCATGTGGGGGCGCCATGGTTATTTTCCAATCCGTAATACCAGTCCTGAGCCGCACTCCATGTAGAATGAAGCAAGCCAGACGCGCTTGTCATCCGCCGTGCGGTCGACGCGAAAGGATTGGTCCGCCTTGTGCAGCCAGAGCACGAGATTAGTGTTGCCGTTGTATCGCGGGAAGCGAAGCTTGTGCTTGACGTGGTCGCGCGGTGTCGACGACGGCAGGAACTCCAGGCTAGAGGACGCGCTAATCTTGGGGCTGCCGGCGGCAAGGTGGTCGGACTGCACCCTGTTGAGGGCCACGGTCATGTGGCCCTAATCTCCTTTAATCGTGGCAAGCTCCGATTCTACCATGGAGACCTTGGAGTCCATCGAGGTGAGCCTGTTCTCCATGGTGCAGAGCTTGGCTAGGATTGCTTCCATGGAGTTTTGCAAGTCGCCTGACATGGCGCAGGAAGAGGCGGCGTGCAGGGGAAGGTGGAAAGGAACCAGAGACGACGCAGGGAAAGGTGGGGAGGCGGCGCAGGAACCCAAGGAGGCCGAGAAAAGTGTCGGCTAATACCAAATGATAGGGCAGAATATGATCACCCTTCCTGAGAGGTTAGATCAATCTACTCTTATTATTATTTCTAAATCTTACTTCTACGGCTTATATAATGTCATCTGCTATTACAATCGGAAACTACTTAATCATCTGATTCTATTTTTATCCTTTTATTACCAAATCCCCTATAATTTAGCCGGCTGCTGACACCTTCCTTCAACGGCTACAGAATTTCTCAATTTCAACCAAAGCGTCCACAACAGCAACTGTAAGCGAAACAGGTCTTATAAACCTACATCCATGATCACTCTTGCTAAGCATTAGCCAGTTCTTTTTTCCCTTCAAAATTTCAAATTTAATCTTTCAATATCTGTTTTTAGGAGCTTCAATCATATCTAGCAAGTATAGCGCATCCATTCAGCGAAAAATAGAGGTTACAGTGTGTAATTTAGGCCCTGACTGAACGTTCCACCAATAAAAACCATTTCGGACCATTATCTACATTAAGTAACATTTTTATTTTTAAAAGAATCTAGATGTACAAGGCTTCCGAAAAATTGACATGCAATGATTAGCACTTCTTTCTAGCTAATCTATCACTTTCAAGAATTAATAGAAGCAACAATCAAACATGTAAAAGTACCCAACTACAGCAATGCGTGAATTATCTTTTTTTTTCTTTGAATGAAAATTGAGTACCTTATCGTATTATAGAACTTATCAAGCTGTCGTTTCAGTGCTCTCTCCCTTATGCCTTTAACATTTAATGATCCAATAAGCGCATCAAGCTGTGGATTACAAATTGAAACAGAACTGTTAGCCATAAAACAAAACATAGGGATTCCCAAAGTTCGCAAAGAAATCACCTCTTCCTTAGTGCTGTAGTAACCCCATTCTTTGGAATCTGCACTTTCAACAAAAAATCGTCCTTCATGCCTAAAAAACCAATATCTGCTGTAGTACCTGTCTTTTCCCAGGGAATTGCTTTGTACAGATTGTTTCTCCATTCAGTTCCAAGGTGTCTCTGCTACGCAGAAATAAGCAAAGATTAGCATACAAGACTCGCACCTGCTGTAATGGAGAATTTTTTGCATTTTTAATTTTTTTTAAAGATTTACAAAAATAACTTCCGAGTTTGAAAAATTTCAAAACTAATCTCCTCCCGTCCTCTGGGAGGGCGTGAAGGGAAAAAACGCCCTTCCAGAGGGCGAAAAATCCGACGTGACAGACGGCCCCGCACGGCCGTCTGCCGCGCGGGGGCATTTTTGCGGCGGCCCCTTCCCGCCCATGGGAAGGGCGTTTTCACCGTGCACGGGGCCGCCCGCAAAAATGCCGGGAGGCCGGCCTTTTGCGGCGGCCCTTCCCGCCCTTGGTAAGGGCGTTTTCACCGTGCACGGGGCCGCTCGCAAAGGCCGGCCGACCCGGCAATTTTGCAGCGGCCCCCTTCCCGCCCTTACCAAGGGCGTTTTCACCGTGCCCAAACCCTAATTGCCCCGATCGACATCGACCCACTCTCTCGTGTTGTTTGAGATGTAAAATGTTATCGTCGTATTTTGTGCTAATATAACAAATCCATTGGATTTGTGGTATTGTTGCAAATGTAACCGTCTTCATGATTTGTAGTATTGTTTGAAATGTAAATGTTATCGTCGTAAGGATGCAAATGTAAATATTGTTGCAAGTGTAAATGTTCGAGGTATCGTACATATGTTGTTTGCATTACTCTGAACATATTATTTTAACCAAGTTAACTTAGTTGCAATGGTTAAGCGCTTGTTTGTCACGGTGTTACATAACCCATTAGGTACGGATGATGCAATACAACTAACTCATCCCCCACGAGGGAAGGCTCGGCTACCTACGGAACCGTTCAAGGGCGATAAGCTTTTCATCAATTTTCTCTTTCCTTCTCGGCGTTGTACTCCTTTTGAGTTTCACATTCAGTTACTTTTAAGCCGTTATATTGGGGAATGACATTGTCGATCCACCTAGTGAATCCACACCTTCTTTGAATGCCCGGTAAAGAAACACATGTAATCGCTTAGAGAGCCACTAGAGCGAAGACGTTTGCATAATTGATAAAATGAAAGACGTACAACGAAGTCGTTGTCTAAGTTGGGGCAAATGAAATATCTCCGACCATATGTTCGTGGTTCAAATGAGGTAACCATCTTGCAACGATCCCTACAACCGCACATAGGACGCTCCGACCATTTAGGAAAACCCAGCGGGTTGTTCCTCCATGCTAAGCTTGCGATTTCGACGCGACGTTCATACTCCATCCAAGCCTGAATGAATTGTTCAGTGGACTCAGGTTGTGTTACCGTCTGACCGATCGAAGCAGGTTTAACCGTATCGATCCAATCTTTGTATGGACACTGACGTACATCCTCCTGGTTGCACATTTTTTATGATCGGAGTTAAAAAATGGAACAAGCGAAAAGGTTAAAGAAAGAAAAATTATACTCACGACAAAATCGTCATCCGCAATCTCGGAACACACGAAGCATCTTTGTCCTCTAGTTGCTTGTCTTATGGATCTTACCACTTGGCAACGTAGACCACAGTGGCATTCTGGACGTTCCCGCCATGTGGGTAGTGCCAGCTGATCCATAGGCCAGTCCAAAGCTTCAGCGCGAACTCGACGTTGGTACTCAGCCTTCCGTTGAAGGTAGTCTGACCTTGTTTCGCTAAGTGGGTAGTAACGTGTTCCGTCGGTTTGTGGGTTCTCCGTATCTATCCACTCAACGAAGTTGCACACCCGACGATATGCCTGCATGAGGTGTTAACACGATGTACAATCAAGTTAGCGTTTTCTGCGTGAAGATTTTGTAGATGAAAGCAAGTGCGATAAGCCATACCGATCAATGTTGGCGCATTGGAAAAATCGTCTCCCCGGTTTCGGCGAGGAGGGACGACGTAAGTATGCAGCCATCTCCACAATGGCATAACGGACGGTCACACCATGGTGGAATAAAACCGCTCAAAGGATGGAGTCGCCGGTGGAGACGCTCAAGGAATGGATGATATGAAGATCTCATTGCAGGAGTAAATGTAGAAAAGAGAATGCAGATTTGAAGAGCTCGTATTCGGATCTAGGCACTATATAGTGCGGGGAGGTGACGGTTCACATCTATGTATCGTTTATGTCCGTCACGGGGCAACAGCTGATCGAGACGTATCGTGTAGGATTGTCACGGGGCAAAAGTTGATAGCGACGTATCGTGCGGGACTATCACGGGGCAAAAGCCGATAGCGATGTCTCGTGCGGTCTAACTGGGCCGAAAGTTTTTTTGTCGTTAGTAAGAGTATCAAGCAAAACGATACGGAAGGATCTCGTGACATGTGAGTGCGACGAACGAGACATAGATAATACAAACATCAAACACAAAATAAATATTTACAATTTGTACAAACCGATGCACACAGCGCTGCGACGAGGCCTCTTACCCCTATCCCTCCTAGGCCGTGCTCTCGACGTGCCCCCGAGAGTACGTCGCCTGTCGGGGCACGCCACGACTAGCACGGACATCCGGCGCGGCGTCTCCGTGGCGGGTCCCGGCTCGTGGTAGAGGTGCTCCACCGAGCCGAGAGGAGGCGAGTACGTCCCGATCCGGGTCCTCCAGTCGTCGAGTCGTCGCCCGTACCCGACCCCCTCGTCGCCTCCCCGGACCCGCCCGCTGCGTCGACGAAGTCCCCGACCGGAAAATCCCCGCCGAGTAGAATCCTCCCGTATGTAAGCAATGTGAAGCATCGGTGACTTAAACTAACACGTGTGAACTAATCATCGGACGACGCTTGCTCACCTCCCACTGACGAGGGGACGAGGAACGGAGGATCCGCTCGCTCGCAAAGCTTGCAGTCTTGGGCCGAGTAGCGAAAGGCCGAGGATCGACGATCCACTCGCGCCGCCGTATCCCCGCTCGGTAGCGTCGGACCTAGGCGACATTCGGTTTGTTAGATCAAGTTGTAGGGTTGACACAATGAAAATGAGTGGAACTAACTGTGGAAGGACCAGCGCGTGTGGTGACCATTCGGACTGGACCACGTGGACGAGGACCTGTAACACCTCGTGGAGGAACCGCGTCGACGGCGAACGACACGAGAAGATCCGCAAGATCTTCCGTGCCGTCGTCTGCATCCGCTCGAAGGTCATCCTCTGTTCCACCTCGTTCGGTGAATGCTCGCGTCCGGCCTCGGCATCACCGAGTCGATTTCGGCATTCAATGCCCGTGCGGCGTCGGCCTACAAAAATCAAAACAAGTTAGGTTTTTCGCTCCAATAAAAAAACATAAACTAACGTACAAAGGCTTTAATGCAGACAAATCATGACGTACCCCAACGAAGTAGTCCCGGTCTCGGCTGCAGGGTAGGTGTCCGTGATCGCGCTGTGCGAGTGCTGCGCGACCGGTGTGAAGGTCACGCGCGGACGCGTCCGCGGTAGGTACCACCGAAGGTAGGCGGTGTAGTTCTCCTCGGAGTGGGCGTAGATCTCGCCGATCACCTCCTCGGTGGCTATCAGCCAGTCCGCCACGTATTGCTGCATACGTGGTTCCCAGAGGGAGCCTCCCTGCTGTCCCCGTCGAGACAACCTGCGTACACAGCAAAGGTCGACTATAGTTCCATTTAATTTGACACAATCGTACTACATTTGAAATAGAAATACTCACTGGTGGTCCTGGTGGGGAACGGCAACCGGTACGTCTACCGGGAATCCCTGGCGCAGTCCGAACTGCCTCATCACTCGGCCTGGGCAGTGAGGCTCGACGGTGATGTCGTACACCATCGGGATCAACGTCATCCAGTAGGCCGAGTCGCGCGTGCACAACGTCGAGAGGCCTAGAGGCGCCCGAGCTGCGACCGCCCGCGCGTGTACGGCTCCCGACAACGTCGTACGGCGAGACGGTCCAACTCGAACACGAAGTCCGGTAGCTCCGTCTCACCCGAGCGTGGGCGTAACGACCTGCGCGACAATAAAAAATCAAGTGGTTACAAGTTTTGTTCAACACAATTTAAATATTTGAAAGAAATATGACTTTGTACTTACGTTGCGTCGAAACCAGTACGAACCCATCGTAGGCCCGTCGGCCGGGTTCTCGAAAGCTGGCGCTACGTCGTACGGAGAGGTGTCGACGACCGGTCGGCCGATCGCGAACCGCTCCGCAGCCCACAGTGTAAGAGAGGGGGACGCTGTGAAGATCGCTCCGGATCTGTCTTCGTGCACGCGTCGCACACCCCACGGTAGGTGGCTGCGAGCACGGCCGAACCCCAACTCCACCGAGGCACGCCGCCTATCTCCGCGTCCGCTATCGACCGGGCGTAGTGGATCGGCCCTCTCTGCAGGTGTTCCCCGACGTGTTGGTGAACATCACCCACCGAACAACCAAAGCGGTACGCCTCCAACGAGCGTCGCACGGAGTACTTGTCGGCGTCGGGGTGGAGCTTGTCGGCCTACAAAGGACAAAACCATGTTAACAAACATCGATGTAATGAAAAATATCGAAGTCTTGAAGTTAACTTACGTGAACCGCATAATCCAAGTCTTCGTAGGCCCGGTGGTCGCGTAAGGGTAGATCGACGAACATGGGAGCCCCGTAGCCTCATCACCGAGCAAAGCGCGCAGTGATGTCGTCCCTCCATCCACCAACACCGTCCACAGGCCCCACGCGTCTCCGGCTAGTGGTAGCCCTAGCAGGTAGGAGACGTTCCACGGCGTCGAGCCATCTCCCCACAAGGAAGATGGAAGGTGTGCGTCTCAGACGCCACCGATCCACCAAAGCAGCTATCGTGGACCGGTCCGCATCGAACCGTCTCGGCTCGGTCGTGATCGTGGGCACGCGCCTCCACGAGTCTGCAGAGAGCGATCAGGCCAGACTTACGTAACCTGCATATCATACACATAGTATAATATTAGTATAAAGCATAGTGTTCCTGCAATAAGTGATAAGAGTTTGAACGTACCGCTCGACGTGTCGCGGATCGACACGCAACAACTCGCGCGACGGCCGTGGACGAAAGGTGGTCACCGAGCACCCTACACCGCCGACAAGTACGACTGTGCGCCCGTCCACCGTCTCGCCGAAAAGCGCTAGTGTATCGTCCGCCATACCCGCATGAATACATGAAGCACACAATAAGCAATTTATAAGAAAAATCAAAACAACATGAATACATGACATAAATGGTCCATTATATCTCAACATTAAAAAAGTTCACGTCTTAATTCAAACTAACAAACACAACATATAAGTATCACAACAACAATAAACCAGTTTACGTCTCACAATGATAAATATTACACGCACGACGATGGCAACAACATGACAAATAGTACAAATATCGATCACCACTACATTGAATAGGAACAAACAAAATAATCAAGCCATTGCATCTCCAAGTGGACGACGTAGTGCTGCACGACCACGTCTAGGACGTGGTCGCCTCGTTGTTGTTCCTTCTCCGGATGGACGGCTACCATCGGAGGGCTGTCCGGAAAGTCCCGAACCTTCGACGGTTGAAGTTTCGAATTCTTCGGGCATTTTTGTATGTATGTCCGCGCTCATCGCATTTGCCGCAACGTAGGGTCCTTCCCCGGCCTCGGACTCGTCCATGTCGTTTCGATGCGTCTCGACCGACGACGTCCCTTTTTCATCCTTAACTTCGATGGATCCGGAATGTAGAACACTTGTGGCCGCAGTGTTGTGTACGATCCAGATATCCCAAAACCATATATCTCCTCCTTCCACGTATGAAAAATTGATTCTTTCCCGTAGTACGGTGACACATAAATATCGGAACTATGCCGCAGTCCCAGTGCGGCAAGGACGTGTGAGCAAGGCGGATGTCTAAGCTTCGGCTTCATACAGTGCGAGCTACAACCACCATCCGCATGAAGCACACATTCCCGCACGCCTTGAACACGGTTGATGCCTCGCCTTCTCCCGTCGACACACATGATCTCGCATCAAGCACTTGGGTTCCTTGGGGGATTACTCGTGCTTCATAGCCTTCTAATTTTGTCTTGCATATATTTCGTCACCACGTTGCCAAATACAATTTTGTTATCGACCATTAAAGGGGATATTTTCTTAAATCTATCCCTAAAATATGCTGCGTGCCATGAAGGATAAATTCCACAATACCCACCAATGGAAGCCCCTAACTCCTCGCATCACCCGCTTGTACACCTCGGCCGAGTTCGTTGTCATTATACCATATCGAGCTCCGTCGTGTCATACAACGAGACCACTTTTCTTTCGGTTCATTCTCTATCCAAGGGAGAAATTACGTATTGATGGTGCAGACCTCCTTCTCATTGTTGGCGGGTCATTATGCAATGGACCAAGAGGTACAAGCAGGCTCGTCAACTTGGCAAACGAGATTGCTCGTCGGTTTGCTTCATTGTCGCTCATCCAACCTTCTCCACATCTCATTGAATTTTTTCTCTTGATTTTGACCACATAGCCTCTTGAATAGATCCATCGGTGCTTGTTCTTGAATTGTTTGTAGAAATTGGCTCCCATATGACGCATGCACCACCTACTCCGAACATCATGCCACCTAGTGGAAGTCCCCTCTCCGGCCAACCATTCGAAGGTAGTCGATTGCCCTCGGCATGCCGGCATGACGATCATGTATGAGACAAACATTGGGCCTCATACGAACAACTTGGCATCGAACTCTCTCCAAGAACCAATACCACTTTCGGTGTTCTCACTCTCGACAAATGCAAACGCCATAGGTAACACTGGTTGTTCCCATCCGCTCCAATCGCCGTTAGTATCGACCTCCGTATTTCCCAGTCGAAAGGTTCCATCTATGCACGACAGGCGACAGTGAACAAATGCGTTGATGCAAGCACCAATCGAGAAAAAGGCTCTTTGCAGCACGCTCTTGCTCGAATCGTAGATGATGGAAATGTCTCGAATGTCGTAGTAGGTATTGGGGTTTCTCGAGCAATGGTGGCTAATAGACGAGGTAAATTGTCATACGATGCTTCAAATGTGCCATACCTCATCTCCAATATCTTTTGTTTCGCCCTCCAAGCCTTCGCATAGCTAATAGTATACTTGAATTTGTTCTCAATGTGCTTAATAATGGAGCTGGTTCAAAATCCGTGTTTTTAACAACATGGTCGTACATCTCACCGCAACAAACGCCGAGGTGATGTTGCGGTGGTACTTATCTACTCCCGGCAACGACATGTGTGCTCACCAACAATGCTCATTTTCCAATAGTCATTCCATTTTCCCTTGTATGCATGAACGCGCCACGGACAATCATCCTTCATACACTTCACATCATACACATAGTTCGTAGACTTCACCACCCTAAACTCTCTATGCAAAGACACCGCCCAATGCTTCACCGCCTCTTTCATGTCTTCCTTATGAGCATACCTAGCACCCTGGATGACCTCGTTATCTTTGTATTCAAATGAAACATGCTGCCCTTCCGAGATAACAAGCCGAGAGAAATCAGCTTGTTCCCAATCGACGGGCATGACATCTTCTTCCTCGTCCGATGATTCATCGCCCTTCGCCGCTCATTTTCGAGAATCCTCCCTCTCCATTTCTTCAACAATTGCTTCGATTCTCTCTCCCTCGTCCGCCACGCCAATCGCCTCCTCTAAGCTTGCTTCATTGCTTGGACCTTCGCCATACTGTTTGCATTGTATTACGCTATCGATTTCATGCGGTGCCACAAAAATAACAAGGGGCCAGGACCTTTCAAGTGCCATGTCCACATAACGTCTCCACGACTCAGTGTTATCAATAGGCATAAGTTCCCAATAATATCCTTCTGTTGCACGACTTACTACAACGAATAGAGACATTGTGTTCACTCTTGTATCCACTTTAAATCCACGTAGCAACCAACTATACACTGACTCAAATGTTTTCTCGCCTGGCCTATCGATGCCCTTTGATTTCATCCTAAATTCTGACAAATCTACACCTTCTGGACCGTATCTAACGTTGCCTTCACCGTGAACTATCTGAAATATGATCTTACTTGCCATAGTGCCTGACAAACAAATTGAAACTGAGTTTATTCCATACTACGAATATATTTCCTAGATGATTCTGTGTCTAACTTAATTTCTTTAACAATATGTTCTCTGGTCTACATCTTAAATTTTCCCAAATCGATTTGTTCGTTCCATCTACCGCCAATTGTAACTCATTCATTTCAGTTTGCCAAAATTTATAAACTAAATTCAATTAACTCGTAGTTTATATCTAAACATATTTTGATCATCAACAAAATTATACGTACGATTTTCTATAGTGCTTACCATCTGCTCACATAATTTACACTTACATCCAAACACATTCTACCTAAGTTGATCTATCTATTCTACCTATGTTAATGTTCATTAAATATCCTTGTTGATCTATCTATTCTTCCTATGTTACTGTCGATTAGATTATCTACATTGATCTAAATTAAACCATCTGTTTTACAAATCTATAACAAATTATTCAATACCTATTCAAATATTACAAATTTATATTTTTCCTAATATTTCATTTACATACTAGCTAACAAACAAAATAATGACGAGATATTGCATTTACCTCCAATGAAGTACGCAACCCAAAAGCTTCGCCGCGCTCCTCCTCTTCCTCACCTCTCTCTCGTTCTTTTTCGGATTTGGAAAGGTGTAAATGAGGTTGAAATGATTGAGAGTCGGCTTATATACTCGGCTCTGGGTAAAAACGCCCTTGCAGAGGGCGGGAAGGCCCGCCGCAAAATTGCCGGGCGGCCGTGGCAATTTTGCGCGGCCCCCGTAAGCACAGAAAAAACGCCCTTGGTAAGGGCGGGAAGGGGGCCGCCGCAAAATTGCCAGTCGGCCGGCCTTTTGCGGGCGGCCCCGTGCACGTGAAAACGCCCTTACCAAGGGCGGGAAGGGGCCGCCGCAAAAGGCCGGCCTCCTGGCATTTTTGCAGCGGCCCCCGTGCACGTGAAAAACGCCCTTCCCAAGGGCGGGAAGGGCCGCCCGCAAAAATGCCCCGCGCGCGGACGGTCGTGCGGGGCCGTCACCACGTCGGATTTTTCGCCCTCCGGGAGGGCGTTTTTCCCTTCACGCCCTCCCGGAGGGCGGAGGAGATTACTTTTGAAATTTTTCAAACTCGCAAGTTAGATTTGTAAATCTTTAAAAAAAATTAAAAATGCAAAAAAATTCCTGTAATGGATAGCTTCAGCAGAGACATGCATGTACATAGTATGTAAGAATGAACAAGTGCACATGCAAGTTCACATGAAGAAGGGTATAGGTTCTCACAGGATGCACTTTCCCCTCTCCCATCTTGTTGGCATACATGTTTTTCTTCTCCTTTCCTTCTTTTTCCACAACCTGACCATTTACATTCCCATTGACATTTTCTGCAGCATCTGTCTGACTCATTTCCTTTTCTGTCACCCCTTCCATGGTCAACTTCTGCTCTTCCTTTTTTATTTCTAGCAAGCTCTCTTTTTGATGCTGCAATTGCTTGTTGTTGGTCAATCTTTTCATCTATATTCTGTGTTACAGCAGAAGTTGTTATGGCTTCATCTACCAGTTCCCGCAGAATTTTAAGCTTCACGGCAGTGTGAACAAGTCCATAATGCCCCCTTCTTACAGTTGATAAACTACTGGAGAACTCTTCTTTATTTGTCATTTCCAAGAAATCACAGAGATAATCAGCCCAGGTGACCAACGTTACCAACGCATAGTGCAAGTTAACACGAAAGGACAAAAATTATGCATGCTTAAATGATGAATAAGACGAAATCACCTTTAATTTCCTTCTCTTGTTATAGAGAAACGTAAAGAAAAAAAGTCCATAATTGACCATCAAAATATCGTGAAAGTTTGACTTTGATCATTCAACTAAAAACTGGATATTCTACATCTTAACTATTAAAACCATGCATTTTCGGTCATTCGATCCGGTTTTGTAGAACTTTCATGTCACATTGACGTTGAGGGCTGAGTCAGCAGTGCATGTTAAAAAATCCACGCGCCAATCTCTCTTCTCTCCGTGCAGCACGGCTCGAGGTCGAAGAAGGCGTCGAAGAAGCGACACGTGCCAGTGAGGTCCAGCTTGAGGAGATGTCCATGCTGAAGGAGAAGAACTCCCTCTGTCGCCACCTCTTCGCCGGCCACAGCTGACTCCACACCTCCGCCGACAGCGCGTCGCTGACGAACAAGCCAACGTCGCTGCCACCGCCGCCGGAGTCGAGGAACCGCACGATGTAGTCGGCCACGAGGGGCGCGGTGCCAAGCGTGCGCGCCACCATGTAGCCCGTGAACGGGTGCACCATCCCGGTCGTGCCGCCGATGCCGACCACCCTCTGCGGCAGCATGGGGAGCGGGCCGTCCATGGGGATGACGCACCTCTCGTCCTCCACGGCACGGACGCGTATCCCGAGGTGGCGCAGCCTCGCCGCCATCCGCTCCTGGATGTCGTCCATGGCAAGGCCCGGGCGCGCCACGAGGGAGGTCTCCTCGAGGAAGATCCTTGTTGGGGAGAAGGGCATGGCATAGAGGAAGGTCGGGATGCGGCGGTTGCGCTCCTTGATCTCGGATCCCTCGAGGAGGTGTGAGTCGCGCCAATCCATGAAGAGCATCTTGTCAATGTCGAACGGGTGGTCGTCCACCTCGGCGAGGTTGTCGTCCTAGACGAGATAGCAGGAGGCGTCGTTGTGGACGGCCTTGGCGACCTTGGCCTGGTGGAACGTGACGCCAACGCAACGGTCCATCATGGTGGACTTGTGCTTGCGGCGGGCGACACGGGCGTAAGGGCGGTCGAGCGACTTGGCAGTGCGGCGGTCGTAGATGAAGACGGAGGCGAAGGGCAAGCGGTGTCCAGGCAGTAGGACAGTCCCATGGCGTCGAACTCGTTGACCCAGACGCCGTAGTTGTTGGGCCAGACGAGCGCCGGGGACAGGTCGATGGCGCAAACAGAGAGGCCCGCCTCGATGACGCGCTGCGCGACGCCGAGGCCGGCGGGGCCGCCACCGATGACGGCGAGGTCGATGGGCCTGGAGCGGGGAAGGTCGAGGGAGAGCAGCTCCGGGCGCAACGACGGGGCCAGCGAGCACAGCGCCTCGCCCGCTGCGGCGCAATAGACGAAGACGAAGCACGCGCGTGGGGGCGGCGGCGAGAGAGAGGGAGGGGTCTTGCAGGCGGGGTGGGCGCGGAGGAGAAGGGCGGTGGTGGCCATGGTGGCGCGGCGCGAGAGGTGGGGATTCGCGGTGCAATCCTGATAAGCTTTTCTTATTATTATTATTACTAGCAAAAATGCCTGTGCGTTGCAATAGGACGATGACGCAGGGAGGGAAACAGGCGGAGGGCGAAGGTCCAGGCGGTGACGCGGGAGCTCTGAGCGGCGATGAGAAGGAGAGGCGCAGGTGCGGCACAGGAGCTCCGAGCAGCGATGGGATGAAGGGGCGCAGGCACGGCACGGATGGGGATGAGAGAAGGGGATGCAGAAGGTCTTTTTTTTCCACACACACGTACACCATCACCCCCTAAGAGTATGTCCGTATTTGATAATTTGATTATTACGAGACAAACTTAGTGCTTAATTATCGACATATATATATAATAGTAAATATGCCCGTGCGTTGTAGCGGGCATTATTTTATTTTATTATAATTATTCAAAAGTTAAAATCTCATGTAATTTCAATTTATATTTTTTCTTTATGTTTTCACCTGAGGCCTATTGTTCGGCACGCTTGGAGTACTAAACATGCTTGCGCGAGTGATTTGGATTTAATTTAATTTAATTTGGATATCAAAGGTGAGTTTTTTTTATTATAAAATACAAACTAAAGCTAGTATGTAAACAACATCATATAAAAAATCTAATATGACTAACTATAACTTTGCATATAACATTGTCATTTTTCAGCATTGAGACCGCGGGTTAATTTTATAAATACTTAAGGGGTTTTCTGACAAATAGTCAGATGGACTATGGGTTAATTTCGAAAAAAACTCAATGGGTTTTCTGCAAAATAGCCAGACAAAACAAAATATTGGGTGAAAACACTACTTGCTTTATATACATAGCAAAATACCCGTACGTTGAAACGGGACGACGACGCAGGAAGGGAAGTAGGCAGAGGGCGAAGGTCCAGGCGGCGACGTGGAAGCTCCGAGCGTCGACGGGAGGAAGGGGCGCAGGCGCGACGCGGGGCGTGGCGTGGATGGTGACGGAAGAGAGGGACACATAAAGTATTTTTTTTCATCCAAACCCTTCCTTTCTTTTCACCATTAGGACTGTGGGTTGATTTTATAAACACTCAAGGGGTTTCTGTAAAATAACCCTTTTTTTCTTCTTTAACTGGGTGTTTTTTTAAATAGCCAGACGGATTACGGGTTAATTTCGGAAAATTCAAGGGGTTTTTTGTAAAATAGCCAGGCAAAACAAAATTTGAGTGGAAACACTACATAGATTATAGATTATAGATACTAGCAAAAATGCCCGTGCGTTGCAACGGGACAACGACGCAGAAAGGGAAGTAGGCGGCGGCACGGGAGCTCCTAGCGACAACGGGAGGGAAGGGCGCAGGGGCGACGCGGGAGCTCCGAGCAGCGATGGGAGGGAGGGACGCAGGCGCGGCGCGGGGCGCGGTGCGGATGGCAGGCAACACGGCGAACTTTGCCCGAAATTCATGAAAGCCAGCGGCAATGAACAGTAACAAATTTGAATTTGAACGATTTCGTGCGTACTGCGAAAACCGCGCCAAAAACCGCAATAACCGCGCAAAACCGCGAAAACCGTGCAAAACACGCGAAAACCGTAAAAACCGTGGAAACCGTGAAAACCATAATTTAAATTTGAACCAAATCTAAATCCGCGTCGTGCGCGGTTTTCGCCAAACCGTGCGAAAACCGCGGTATACATACCGTGGTTTTCACGGCAAACATCACGAAATTTATATTTTTTTTATAAAATATATAGTTTTTGTGTTAAAATGAATTTTTTCATTTTTTTTTGAATTCCCATGAAATTATTTAAACGAAACCGCGGGGATGCCGTGCCGCACCCCCGCGAAACGACCGAAACCGAGGGCGCAGGAGGTCTTTTTTTCATTCAAGCCCTTTCTTTCTTTTCAACATTAGGACTGCAGTTAATTTTATAAAGACTCAAGGAATTTTCTGCAAAATAACGAGATGGACAAAAATTTTAGGTAGAAACACTACTTGCTACTGTGCCCGTGCATTGCAACGGGTGAAGATGGGGCGCGACACAGATGGGGATGAGAGGAAGGGGTGTAGGCGTGACGCGGGAGCTCCGAGCAACGACGGGAGAGAGGGGCGCATGCGCGGCGCGGGGCGCGACGCGGATGGGGAAGAGAGGGAGGGGCGCAGGGAGGGAGAGGCGCATGAGGTCTTTTTTCCATCCAAGCCCTCCATTTTTTTTCAGCATTGGGACTGCGAGTTAATTTTATAAACACTCAAGGGGTTTTCTGCAAAATAGCCACGCAAAACAAAATTTTGGGAAAAACACTACTTGCTTTATAGATAGTTATAGATATAGACTAACAAAATGCCAGTGCGTTGCAACGGCACGACGATGCAGAGAGGGAAGCAGGCGGAGGGCGAAGGTCTAAGCGACGGCGCAGGAGCTCCGAGCGGCGATGGGAGGGAGGGGTGTAGGCGCGGCGCGGATGGAGACGGAAGTGAGGGACGCATGAGTTCTTTTTTTTCATCCAAGCCCTCCGTTTCTTTTCAGCATTGGGATTACGGTTAATTTTATAAACACTCAAGGGGTTTTATGAAAAATAACCTCTTTTTCTTCTTTAAGTGGTTTTTTAAAATAGCCAGGCGGACTACGGGTTAATTTTAAAAAAACCCCTTGTTTTTTGTAAAATAACCAGGCAAAACAAAAGTTGGGTGAAAGCACTACTTGCTATATATATATATATATATATATATATATATATATATAGCAAAATACCCATACATTGCAGCGGGACGACGACACAGGAGGAAGCAAGGCGGAGGGCGAAGGTCCAGCGACGGTGCGGGAGCTCCGAGCGGCGACGGGAGGGAGGGGCGCAGCACGGTACGGATGGGGACGGAAGAGAGGGACGCAGGAAGTCTTTTTTCATCCAAACCCTCCTTTTCTTTTCAAGCATTGGGACTAGGGTTAATTTTATAAACACTCAAGGGGTTTTTGTAAAATAATATATTTTTCTTCTTTAACTGGGTTTTTTAAATAGCCAGGCGAACTATGTGTTAATTTCAGAAAAACTTAAGGGGTTTTCGCAAAATAGCCAGACAAAACAAAATTTGGGTAGAAACACAAACTCAACCCTCGACACCAGCGTGATATGGGAGTTCTGCAAAAACGCATGGTTTTGATAGTTGAGGATGTAGGATATCCGGTTTTCTAGTTGGATGGTCAAAATAAAACTTTCACGATAGTTCGATGACCAATTATAAACTTTTTTCCAAACGTAAAATACCCGCCTCCATCTTTAATGAGCAAATGGAAGAGTGCAACATGTGCAACATGTAATTCCACAAGAAGAACAAGGTTGCTTTCTTTGTGGCAGATTGCATTCTCCAGGTCCGAGAGGGAAAATGGAGACAAGCATAAAATCCTCCCGAAAGACATGCAGAAGTCCCAAACCATAAGTAGATCCCCAACAGAATCTACAGGCACTCTGAAATCTGTAGACAGTGGTCGTCTTTTTGACAGACAGGGATCATCTGCTGTTGGCTTTGATAAAAGATCATCAATCGGCTCGCCTGCACAATCATGCAAAATGTGAACAATAAGAAGCTTGAGAAAAATGTAGTTGTATGGAACATCAAATGAACTAAGAGGATGACATGGTTATCTATTAAGTCACCTTTCTTCAATTTTTTTCTGCCATCATCTGTGGTTCCGTTCTCGAGTCCTCTCAGTTTTGGCAACCCTTGACCATTCTACAAGCCATGGTTTCTTTAGGTTTAAGATAACAAGGAACGCAGTAAATGAAATGAGGGAAGATGGTTACCAACAAGTCTTCTGGGGGCTCAGTGGGTATTCCATATTTCTTTGCAAGATTTGCATGTATAATCCATGGGGAATTCTGTGATGTTGACTCCCTAATATATATATTCAGCATTCTACGACTAACACGTGCCTTCTTGTGAATTACTAGATCATCGGCTTGAACAACTGAAGTGTTAGTCACTGCATTGTCCTGACCAATCCAACCCACCACATCTTGGTGTTACCAGAGCCAATAATAACCTTTAAAATCTTGCAAGCAGACAGAGAATCATCTTTTCTACCATTTAGTTCTAATCCTTCAAAAAAATCTTCTTGGAGAATACCGTATATTTTGTTGACAAGTTCAGTCAAGCTAAGAGTGCCTGAAGCAAATGTAGCAGAAATTCCACTCTATCAAAATCACCAAATAATCCAAAATACTATAAAGGGGACAATTAACTTGACTTCACAGAAGAAATTC
Organism: Oryza australiensis; assembly: GCA_019925245.2. Classification (NCBI taxonomy): domain Eukaryota; kingdom Viridiplantae; phylum Streptophyta; class Magnoliopsida; order Poales; family Poaceae; genus Oryza; species Oryza australiensis. The sequence goes on along the minus strand of JAIFGZ020000222.1, from coordinate 19,830,619 downwards.
AAAAGGCTATATAAGAACACTAAAGATGCACATCAGCAATACCGCTCAAAACACCAATAATATATAGTACAAATAACTAAATATACAGTAAATCTATAAGACACAGATTGTTCCGTTTGCCAAATATAGTGAAGTGGAGGACTAGGCGTACAACCTCCACATGGACACAATTACAGGATGGCATGTCATCAAAATTATCAAAATACAATGCAGGTGAATAATAAAAAAGCGAGATTTGTCAGTTGTCAAACTGAAAGCCTTCTGCATGCAAAATTCCCCGAGAGAAAAAGTGAAAAGAAATGCAATGTCATAAAAAATATGGACAATATATCTTTCAAACAGTATTAGCTCAGTCAAACTTCATATAGCACAGGAAAAATAGAAAATGCATAGACAGAATACTAATCAATTTGCGCACAGGCCAATAGTGTGTGCCATAAAGAAATAAAAACCATTGCATTTTCTGGAAATACACAATCATAATAATGCTGCCAAGAAATGTAAAAGGTTTAGGAAAAGCATGGTGGTCCTACTGTATTGGATCATATGTAGAACAGGAGCTATTAACTCTCTTGACAATTGTTGAGCCTTTTCTGCAGCATGACCCTCTGAGACCAGCGCTTCCTCATATGTTAAACTAGATTTCCGGACACCTTACATGTCCAGACTCTTTCACGGTAAAGGTTAACCCTATTCAGGTATTCCCTAATCAATAGTCAAGGGCATAACCATATTACTTCAACATAATCTAATACAAGTACATAATATCAGATTAGATTATAAATTATTCTTCATATCAAGGACAACTCAATAAGAAGCCAATAAGGCATGAAAGAAGATACTGGTAATCTCACAATATCTCCCTGGTAAACCGAACTTGGAACACTTTCTCATCTGGATTCAAGTCCTTTGGTGGGTCCAGTAAGAGGAAAGGTATCCTCTTTAAGAGAGGCATTGCATCCCTGTAATTCAACAAAAGACACCTCCATAAGTTTGAAACTATTTACTTCTTCATGGGAAACTCTAAACTAGCAACAGTCAAATCACAGATAAAGCATGAATATCTTATGAGAAGATATGACATATCATATAGTGTCAAATTCTTCATAACACTAGTTCAATACTGCATGGGATATGGTACTTTTGTTATCTACTCTAGGATCACTAAGCACCGATGCAAATAGGGTTTGTTCGGGTAGATCAATAGGGCGCATTCGGATGAGAGGGAGAGAGAACTAGTGTTACCGGTGGAGTGAGAACTCGATGCTTGCCCGTCGGCCATGGAGGTTGTCGCCGTCGTCGTGTGTAGGTGGCGATGTCGTGGGGCACGGTGGTGGCGCTTCCCGTCGCTACTGCGCCCCCGCTATTAGATCGGCTAGGGTTTGTGGGTGAGGCTTGGCGGCGGCAGCGATTCTCGTGTCGTGTGCCGCCCCGGCCCTCACCCCTTTTATATGGCGCAGGCGACAGGGGCCCACCAGCCACAGGAGGCTGGGCGCCCCGATCAGGCGTGGTCAAGGATCCCCGTTGGGCCGTTGGGCCCAACGGGAGGAGATCAATTCTAACATTCTCCCCCTTGATCTCTTTACTATTACTTTTAACCTTTTTATGTTTCATCACAAATTAACGCATAGAGCATATCTCATCATCACGATCAATCGCCGATAGATTCAATAGCCACTATACACATCTCTGTTCGTAAACGATACTTTATACTTTAACTTTTGGGCCCTGAGTCCAGAATCATAAGGCTTCCCTTAAACCCATGCCGGCTACATGTTCCTTGAACAAGTTGGGTGGTAGGCCTTTCGTTAGCGGATCTGCGAGCATTTTTTCAGTCTTTATGTGCTCGAGACTTATTGTTTGATCCCGGACTTTATCCTTCACAACATAGTACTTTATGTCAATGTGTTTGGCAGCACCACTTGACTGATTGTTGTGAGAATACAATACCGCAGTTCGTTGTCGCAAGATAACTTTAGTGGTTTCTCAATACCGTCAACCACTCTCAAACCGGGTATGAACTTCTTTAGCCGCTCACCCCCCGTGGCCTCATAACATGCTATAAATTCGGCATACATTGTAGACCCCGGTGATGGTCTGCTTAGAGCTTTTCCATGAAATAGCTCCCCGCAAGAGTGAACACGTATCCGGATGTTGACTTTGTTTTATCTCGTGGCAAAATCGTAGTCCGAATAACCCACTATTTGGAGTGAGTCGATCTTCGTATGTCAACATAAGGCCTTTCGTTCCTTGCGCATATCGCAGACTTTCTTTACCAATTTCCGGTGCTCGGGCCCGGATTGTTTTGAAATCGCCAAGTAACCCGGTGACAAAAGATAAGTCGTGGCGTGTGCACACTTGTGCATACCGTAGGCTTCCTACAGCCGAAGTATATGGCTTTGACTTCATTTCATCGAGCTCGAACTTATTTCTGGGGCATTGTCATTCCCATATCTTTCGCCCTTCACTATAGGAGCGGCGTAGCACTTGCATTTCGACATGTTGAATTTCTTCAATACTTTTTCTATATATCCCTTTTGAGACAATCTCGTGCATACTTTCTTCTATCTCGGTGAATTTCTATGCCCAAAACATATGATGCTTCACCAAGATCTTTCATATCAAAGTTTGAGGACAAGAACTCTTTTGTTCCCGTAGAAGACTAACATCACTACTTGCCGTAGAATGTCATCCACATACGAATCAAGAATATGAACTTCCCATTCTTGAACTTTGTATAAATGCAGTTGTCCTCAACGTTTTTTTGGAAACCAAATTTCTTTATGGTTCCATCAAACTTCAAGTACCACTGTCTCGAAGCTTGCTTTAGTCCATAAATGGATCTCTTTAATCGACATCCCATATTCTCTTTTCCTTTCATGACAAAACCTTTTGGTTGTGCCATATAGACTCTTTCTTCTAAATCTCCATTTAGAAATGCCGTTTTTACATCCATTTGATGTAATTCTAAATCGTAGTGTGCCACTAGTGCCATTATTATTCTGAAAGAATCTTTACAAGAGCCCGGAGAAAACGTCTCATTGTAATCAATTCCTTCTCTTTGTGTGAATCCTTTTGCCACAAGTCGCGCCTTAAACTTTTCTATATTCCCTCCGGAGTCACATTTTGTTTTGTAGACCCATTTACCCTCTTGTTTTGGCTCCTTTAGGAATTTCCTCCAAATCCCAAACGTCATTCAATTTCATGGATTTCATTTCATCTTCCATGGCTTCCAGCCATTTGGATGAGCGGGCGCTTCTCATGGCCTCTTTATATGAGGCGGGATCATCCTCTATATGAGACTCTTCTGTGTTATACACCTGATAATTATCAGGTATAGCTTTTCTTCTTACTCTTTCAGACCTTCTAGGGGCCTCAACATTTGGCACATTTTCTGTTTGAGACTCTTGTGAAGTCTCCTGATTCGGCACATCTTCTATTTGAGGCTGTTGTTGCTCCTCCTCATGTGTGGTAGTGTTTTCTGATGGATCCTGAAGGACAGGTTCCTCATTTCTATTTATTTCCACCGCGGGAGAGCGAACAACAGGTGTTGGAGCCGCAACGTCAGGCATTGCAGACGCAACATCAACAGGTATTGAGAAGAAAGGTTCCCGAATCGTCGAAGTGGGTATAGATTCCCGCTTCTCCTCAAGATCAATCACTCGAGCTACCGTGCTCCCCTTTATCATTTCGTCTTCCAAGAAGACAAGATGTCTCGTTTCCACAAACTTTGTATAACTGTTTGGACAAGAGAAATGATAACCTTTCGATCTGTCAGATAGCCAATGAAATGACAACCGACTGTTTTGGGATCCAATTTCCCAATGTTTGGGTTAAATACTTTAGCCTTCGCAGGGCTCCCCACACACGGAGGTGAGCTAGCGAGGTACTCTTCCGGTCCACGGCTCGTACGGTGTTTTGGGCACCGATTTGCTAGGTACTCGTTGAGAATATGAACGGCGGTTTTTAACGCCTCCATCCATAAACCCAATGGTAGGGTGGAGTAGCTCATCATGCTGCGCACCATATCCATTAAGGTACGGTTACACCGCTCGCCACCCCATTCTGTTGAGGCTCGCTCGGTGTAGAATATTGGACGACTATGCCATTTTCCATTAGAAACTTTGCAAAAGGTCCTGAGACTTGTCCATAAGGAGTATGCCGACCGTAGTACTCCCCCACGATCGGATCTTACTATTTTAATTCTTTTATCGTGTTGATTTTCAACTTCACTTTGAATACTTTGAATTTATCCAAAGCTTCCGATCTTTCTTTAATTGGATAAATATAACCATATCGGGAGTAATCATCTGTGAATGTTATGAAAGAGTCATAACCATCCACACTTTTAAGAGGAAATGGACCACAAATATCTGTGTGAATGATCTTCAATGTTCCTGCGCTTCTATTTGCACCTTTTTTAATGTGCTTTGTATATTTTCCTTTGATGCATTCTATGCATTGTTCTAAATCTGAGAACTCCAGTGGAGGAAGAATTTCATTCTTAACTAGTCTCTCTATTCTCCCCCTCGAAATGTGGCCTAAACGACAGTGCCACAATTTCGATGAGACATTAGGAGTTCTCTTTCTTTTCTTATTTTCTTTTGTCAACGAGGACCCATCATTCACATCATTTGTATCATTGCGTAGAACATTCACACTTTCATGCATAGGCAACATATAAAGTTTGTCTCGTCGGAAGGCGAGACCCACACATTCATTATTATGAATTATGCGACATTGTACTTTGTCAAAATAACAATAATAGTCATCTTCGCCAAACATGGCACACTAATCAAGTTTCTATGCAAAGATGGGACATAAAAAACATCTCGGAGTGGAAGGACAAAGCCGTTATCAAGTTTGAGATTGAGATTTCCGACGGCTTCAACTTTCACTTCAACTCCATTTGCGACTTTAACGTTGCTTTCGCTTCTTTGCGTAGTCCTCGTCAAATGGAATCCCTGTAAGGAGTTGGAGGCATGAATAGTTGCTCCAGAATCGATCCACCATGTGGATTTCGAATAACTAGCATACAAGTATTCATTTACAAAAGTGATAAAATTCTCACCTTTCTTTGCCATTATCATCTTTAAAAAATCAGGACAATCTTTCTTGAAATGTCCTTCCTTCTTACAGTACAGGCACTGGTTTGTCCCCACTGTAAATTGTTTTTGCTGAGGTTGGTGCTGACCTTGGGGCTTTAGAGGTTGTTTGTCCTTTGATTGGGACGGTCTATAGTTCCTTTTCTTTGGGCTACCAACGTAGTTGATAACGCCACCATTTTTGGGCCTAATCCTCTCCTCCTCTTGTACACATTGTGCAAGAAGAGTATCAAAGGTCCAGTTCTCAGGGTGCACATTGTAGTTGAGAATGAAAGGATCAAACTCCTTTGGCAATCGAGACATGATCAGGTGAACCAAAAAGTCCTCCTTTAGATCCAAGTCCCATTGCTTTAGTCTTGCATTTTGTGCACTCTTCTGTAGGATAAAATCCCTAATGCCACCTCCAGTGTACCTGTCCGTGACAAGGTCCTTTATGAGTTCTGTGGCATGTGTCTTTGAAGAACCAGTGAACTGGGTCTTTATTCTTTCAAGATACTCGAGACATTGTCGGTCTCGGAATTGAGCCTACAATAGTCTCGCTTCAATTGTGTTCTTTACCACACCATACATTTCTTGTTGGTGAGGCCCACTTTGCCTTTTCAACTATATATAGTTGTCTAAGGTCAAATTTTCTTTTTCTCTTTTTTCAAAGTCGGCGTTTGACTCGTGTTGCCTCCGACTAATGCAAGAGGCTCTATAGGACAGGGTGTGGTTAGCACCGGTCCACCTCTCCCAAGATGAAAGCAAGGTCAAGCTTCCTTTTTCATTCACCGTAGTTATCTCCTTGTAGGGTCGGGATATCTTTTATGCATCCCATCAAGGAATAACCTCCGAAAATTGATCATGAAAAGTAAGAAACAAGATATTACGTAACCTTCCTATGCATTAAGCCTATATCACCGTTGGGCAGAAATTAGGCATAATACATAGCATGATATTGCAATTAACAACGTTGGTCAGAAAATAGCAACATCATATACCATAAATGAAATTCCTAAAATTAAAATTCTCCCGTTGGTTCGAAATTCAATTTTAGAAACGTCGGTTTCAACAATATTCGTCAATTTTGCAAATGGAAACTTTAAATTAAATAAAACATTTAACTATACAAAACAATAAAAACAATAAACCCTTTTTTTCTTCCTTTTTCTTCCTTTTTTTTCTTCCTTTTTCCCGGCCCACTTGATTTAGGCCTGCTCGGGCACTGTACTCGCGTGGGCTCGGGGCCCGGCGGCCAATGGATGGGCCGCCGAAACGGCCCAAAAAGTGGCGCGCGCCCGCCTCGATCGATCCGACGCCGAGCGACTCTTGCGGAAAGGATAAGGGAGCCATCGGCCGAAACCCTAATTAGGGTTAGGGTTCCTCTCGTCCCCCCCGGCCGGCCGCAACTGTCGCCGAAAACTAGGGTTAGGGTTAGCCGATTTTCCCCGCGCGGGCCGGCCGAAAACCTAGGGTTAGGGTTTCATCCCGAATCCCCCGGCCGACCGCAGCCCTGTCTCCTTTCTCCCTTTCGCCGCCGGCGCCATGGCCGGCGAGCCATGGCCGGCGGCCATCTTTTACTCACTTCTTTCTCCCTCTCTCCTCCTTCCTCTAGGTGACCGGCGCAAGGCTCCGCGACGGCACGAGGTGTGAAGGATTTTGGCGCCGCCGCGGCCCTCGCCGGCGTGCGCGTGCCCTCCGTGCGCGCGCCGCCGTCGGCCGGCTCCATGGCGGTGCCCTATGCCCCGACGGCCGAAAACCGACGAGGTAAACATCCCTTTTCCTTGATCCGGTACCCTTTTTCTTTTCTTTTCCGATCCGATTGGATCGGTTTTCACTTTGCCGGATTTTGCAACCCTAGAAAGAATCGATGCACTAGGACGCTCTGATACCAATGTTATCTACTCTAGGATCACTAGGCACCGATGCAAATAGGGTTTGTTCGGGTAGATCAATAGGGCGCATTCGGATGAGAGGGAGAGAGAACTAGTGTTACCGGTGGAGTGAGAACTCGATGCTTGCCCGTCGGCCATGGAGGTTGTCGCCGTCGTCGTGTGTAGGTGGCGATGTCGTGGGGCGCAGTGGTGGCGCTTCCCGTCGCTACTGCGCCCCCGCTATTAGATCGGCTAGGGTTTGTAGGTGAGGCTTGGCGGCGGCAGCGATTCTCGTGTCGTGTGCCGCCCCGGCCCTCACCCCTTTTATATGGCGCAGACGACAGGGGCCCACCAGCCACAGGAGGCTGGGCGCCCCGATCAGGCGCGGTCAAGGATCCCCGTTGGGCCCAACGGGAGGAGATCAATTCTAACAACTTTATCACATTTAGCACCAAATGGTTAAAAAAATCATACAATTTTCTTTTGTCGTTTGTGTCAATCCGACTTAGAAAGCTTCACATGGATGCTAATCTTCACCAAAAAAATAACAACAATGCGTTAACATTTATCTGATGTAACCACCCAAATATGAACTAAAATGCAGCACCGCAACACTCATAAATCCAATAAGCGAATAGTTCTTTTACTTTGTGACGTGTAGTTACACTAATAATAAGTCAATAATACACCCTTCATGTTTCTTTAATCCAGCAGCAATGTATTGATATCCCTGAACCGAAAGAACTAACAACCCACCAAATGCACAAAACACACTTAGGGTGGAAACGAAGAAAGCAGCATGAAGCAATCATTACTCAGCTCCAATCCACGTCCAATTCAGAGAGTAAGAACACCTAGGTAAGCCACCAGTTCACCACCCCCACCTTCAAATCATCAGCACAAGCTCCCGCAACAACCCCCCCCCCCCCACCCCCAAAGAAAAAAATCAGTGCACGGTGCACCGAAGCTCTCTCGTTCCCAACGCCACTGTACAAAACCCCTAATTCCCCAAATCACGAACAAAAACCAATCAAACAAGCCGCAAACCCGCGATCCTGCGTACCCCCCACCCCAACCCCACAGCCCAACACGACGGCGAGAGCAAAACGTTTTCCCGAGGCCTCACCCAGAAGTGCGGCCGACGACGGCGGCGGCGCCGAGGTTAGCTGCGGAGTCGGAGGTTCCAGCGGGGAAGCGAGTGGCGCGGGGGCGTCGGGCTCCCGAGCTCCCCCCACCGGAGGCGAGGCGAGGTGCGAAATTTAGGAGGTGTTTGGTTGCAACTTAAGCTGGTAAAAGGTAGCTGGTAATATTTTATTGGAGCGTTTTATCTATAGGTTTCACGTGGCCAGAATCTCGTGGAGGTTATTTTGCGTCTAGATACCTCGGTTTTAAGAGTATTAGTAATATGTCCGGGCTCCCTCCATTCATTATAGATGAGCGCATAAGCAAAACGAGAAAATAAAATTCAGTATTGATCAGCGTATAATCGTGTGACTCTTTGATTTCTCGGCTTCTCATCAATACGGCCTAGAGTTCAAGCTGCATGCACACGTTGTTTGCTATGCATGCGTCCGCTCATAGCCATTCACCATGTAGGAGTCTATATGTGTGTTGCCTGCACTGCTGAAAAATTATTTTTGGTTCAAGTATCAAAATTCATAATAGTTTCGGTTTAAATAGTACCGAGACTAAAAAAATATTTCTAGTCCTGGTTTAAAAAGTCTACGGATTTCTAGGAACATTAGTCCCGGTTCGTGACACGAACCGGGACTAAAGATCATCTTTAGTCCCGGTTCAAATATTGTCAGAGGTTGTTAGAGCGTTGGGCATCTTTAAAAAAAGTACCTAATCCCATAGCCTGAACCGCAACCTCAACCGCAGTCCAACTACGACAGGACCATTCGAAAGGCTGTTGGCAAGGCGAAGAGAACGGGCAAAGATGTACCCCAGCTCGACATGCAACCTCAGAAACCTTTGGAGTTCAGCACAGTTTCAAATGTTAGATCAGAGTTAAGACAATTTATGAAATCTGTTGAAATTTCAATGGATCAATTACACGGTCGTGCTCCCCTGGCGAAGGCTCCGTTGAAATACAAGTTCAAACTTGAAAAGCTTCTCGTAAAGTCGGATCAAGTAAAAGTCACCTACATAGATGTACCGCTTCCATAAGTGGTACATGCAAGAATCCAGCAAGGGTGAAGAGATGGTAATGGGCAGATATTCACTGTATTATTTCTTCGATGGAGGTGACAACTTCTATATCCGATTCGAAGACATATTCGACCTGTACCAGCTTGATGCCTTCGACGTCTCACTTCTAGCCACGCGGGTTCTGTAAGTATCGTTCTGTTATTCCGTTTCTTACCTCTCTGTGTTTAGCTGACTAAAATTCTTTTTAACCGTTGTAGAATGACGATCCAATACTGCAACAAGCACAACTGTACCAAACATGGGATTCATGGATCCACGCAAAATCAACGGCGTATTGGTTGATCAATTTCCTCATCCAACAGTGGACAACATATACAATGCGCTAGTGCAGAACCACTTCCGATCGTTTATCCTTCTGCCCTACAACACACTGCGTATGTTTTTCTTCCTTCCGTACCGATTTCAATCCCGTGCATACATAAATTTTCATATGAGTCATCTAAACCAATTTGCAGATTTCACTGGGTTTTGTTAGTAATTGACATGGATCACTCGCGGATCTATGTCTTTGACTCAATGGATAAATCAGAGTCCACGTACTCAAAAATATTTGAACTGTTTAACAGGTAATGTCATATATCTTAGTTGCTATTGTATATATGTGGTTTTCGGATAATTACTAGCTAACTTTCAACTGCACGTAGGGCATGGGAACGTCTTCAGGCGAATGTTCGTGAAAATTGAAAAGATAAGCTCTCCATGAGGATGAACTTTCCAGTGAGTAACGTGCTACAAAGTTGTTTTGAATCATTACTTTATTCTAAAGTATGAAATGTATATTAAATCTGTCGTCGTTACTCCTTTAGGGTGCAAAACAGTCGCAAGACAACAACTTATGCGGATACTACGTCTGCGACTATATTCACCACTTTGTGACCGATGTCACAACTACCGATGATATAGATATACGTATAACAGTCATTCATACATTACGTCTCGATTTTTTATTCACTTCATATATTTATTTCTTGTTTATTCGAATTAATGACAGTTTATGCGAGTAAGAGACAACCTCCCCCACGAGACTTTTATATAAGCTGCTCAGGAAGAATTGATGAGATTTATAAATGAGCAGATCATTGATCTCGCGGGGGAGTTCTATTTTTATTCAAGTAACTTAACTACCGGATCTATAAAATAGACAATTTTTGTAACATACGAAATATATGTGCATATTGTACATATGTGTACATATTTTGGTAATATATGTATATATTTTCTTTCTTAAGTTCATTTATATGTGTGTAAATTATATATTTATATATATATATATGATATATATGTATAAATATATGTGTGTAAAATATATATATGTGTATTATAATATATGTGTGTAATATATAGGCAGCAGCACTGTTGGAGAAATGAGCAAATTTTAAAAAATATAAAAAAATCTTTAGTCCCGGTTGGTGGCTCCAATCGGGACTAAAGATGCATCTCTAGTCTTGATTATTTTAACCGAGACTAAAAATGGCGATCTCTAGTCTCGAATTTGTAGTCCTGGTTTGCAACCGAGACTACTAGGGTTACCAATCAGAACAATTGAACCTTTCTCCATGCGATTTTATTTACCATGTTTTGATTGTTTTTTTCTCTTGCTGCACAATTGTTATATGAAGATCAAAACTGAATGAAAGGAGTATATAGGAAGGAGTGGACCTCGTAATTAAGGTGAGAAAGAGACGAAAGGATGACTGCTGCTTTTTTGAAAGTAGTAGAGATTTCTGCACTCGTCGTCATATGGGTATTAAGGGTTATTGAAGAGATAAACCCCATTTAGTATTTCTCGGTTCCTAAAAACCGATGCTAGGTAAGAGCATCTCTAACAGTACTCTTAAGTGAACTTCTATCTTATATTTGAAAGTTTGTTAGCTTACAACAGCATTCCTATCTCATTCCCTAAAATCCTGAATTCTTAAAATCCACCCCCTCCACTCCTATTCCTACGAGTTTAATTTGAACTCCTATCTCTATAATTTGAAGTTTAGGTGATCTTTTAGGAGATCTGCTGTAGGTAAAAGAGATCTTAAACTCCATCTTTTTAGGGGATCCCTAAATTCTCATTTTAGGAGATGAAATTTAGAAGTACTGCTGGAGTACTGAGCTAGAAATCAATTTTTTAAGGATAAAATTTAAGCGATAGAAAAATTAGTTTATTTCTTTTACGGGGGGTATATAGTGTTTCAAAACGTTTGGCATGGTTGAAACTCATGCGGTCACAAATGTGTGAGTCCGTGACTGGTCTGCTGGCACCATTAGGGTCTGAACATGTAGCAAATAGCATTTGATGTGAGTTCATGTATAGTTTCAAATACTCCTTTTATATTCTTCATCCACAGAAGAATATATGTTACTGGAGTTCAAATAATATCGCACATTGAACAGCGGAGACGAATTGAAGATGGCCCATGACGGGTAGGCTGGGTGCTACGCATCATACCCTAATCATTTTGTAGAATTCAAGGTTACAAGATTTGATTGGTATATCTTTTGACACAACTCTTCCTTTATTTACCATACACTCAACTCTTTATCGAACCATGAAGATTTAGTCTTATTGCTGGTAAAATGGAGTTAGCTTACTAGTTCTATAAATTTGAAGAGAGGGTGCAAAGAAACAAGAAAAAAAATAAATTGGTGTAAATGTGAGTTTCTAAAAAAGGGACGAAAAAGGAAGCCGTTAGCTGAAGTAATGCTATTCGGTGTGAATGGGAGGCATGGTTTACTTTTTCGTCATCCGGCGGTAGTCTGGTTTTCACACGAAAACCCTAAAAACCATGACGAGATAAACAATAAACGATTTTAAATTTATATCGATTTCAAAACGATTTCGTGTCGCGGTTTTGTCCGAATCACGCAAAAATCATATCAAAAACCACGAAAAAATGAACAGTGACGCAATTTAGATTTGAATCAAATTCAAATCCATGTCGTATCAGTGATTTTCGCTCAAACCGTGTCACACATATCACTGTTTTCGCTATGGACCGAGCGAAATTTATTTTTTTATGATAAAAAATAAATATATTTTTTGATAAAATAATTTTTTTAAATTTTTGAATTCGCATGAAATTATTTAAACGAAACCGCTGAGATATCGTTCCGCATCCTCATGGTACAGGCAAAAACCACGACGGTTTTCGCAGTTTTGGTAACGATGGGAGGTGCATGACGCAGTTATACCTTCCAACTTCCAACTTTCCTTGGTTTAATTAATTTATTATTATTAATTACCACGTGAGGATAAAATATTACTACTGTAGACGAAAGGTAGCAGGTGATACGTGAGTTGTGTTCGGAGAAGCAGTTGCCCACGTGGCCACACGCACAGCATCATACACAGCTAGTGGGGCCCACTTGAAAACGGGCGGAATTGGGCCCAAAATCAAAATTTGGCCCAATTAATGAATCGCTAAAAGCTACTAAACTTACTTTTGGCCTATCTAATATCCAGAGCTTCTGGGGCTGGAATAGACTAGGCCCGACCGCCCAAGCCCAATTAGACTTTGCGCTGGATTTTTTTATTTATTTTTTAAAAGATTTAAAAAATAAATTACTGTTTTGAAGTTTTGCAAAAATGTATTCCTTCCATCCTATCGTCTTGCCCTATCATAGGATGAGACATATAAATGGGCAAGAAATATGACGTGACAGACGATGGGAGGGGCACACACCGTGGAAAATTGCCTTAACAAAGAACGATTTATCAGGCCCTTTTGCAGGCAGCACCCTGGCCATATTTTGTAAGCCAGGGGCATTTTGCAGGTGGTTCTTTCCTGGCAATAAATCATCCTACAAGAGAGTGAGAAGAGATTGCCTGTAAAATTGCCACAACGCGCTTTTCCGGCTGTCCACCACGTCACATTTTCTACCATACGGTAGGGTGATATATATGCCCTGTTTTACCTAGGACAGGAGGAATACATTTCTACGAAACTTTAAAACGTTAATTTACTTTTTGTAAATCTTTTTAAAAATAAATAAATAATTCTTTTGCGTTGCTCTTCTCTCTTTGTTCAGTAATCAAGATTTTTAGTACTGTTTGTGGAGTTGCATGATGCAAGGTTTCAGTTTTGTTATGGTTGCTATCTTCTTGGAAAGATAGTTCTCCAATCTGTAATTTGATTAAATTCACCCTCACAAAAGAAAAAATCTTTAATTTCCATACTGGAAATTGAACATCTGAAACAAATGAATCAATCAAGCGTGTACTCTGATGTATGAAAAACGCAACACCCGTCCGCATCGCTCCCAACCCACGGCAACCTAGACGGTGAAAAAACTGTTGTCATCGCTCCCTTTCCTCCTCCCCTCTGCCTCGTCGTATCCCAGCGGTCGTCGACAAAGCCAGATGGCTACAAGGACGACGGCACATAGGGCGCTTCTTCCCCGACGATGCTGCAACGGATGGGGCACCGAGGTAGCTCGAGAAGTAGTTTCAGGCCTTTCTTGGTCGAAGTTGGCGAGGAGAACAGGCGGACGGCGGCGGAGGAGGAGGTTGTGGCGGCGGGCGAGTCACGATGGCGCCGATCTACCCTCTTCCCTACGTCTCAACATGGCCTCTCTGGTGAGGGACGGCGGACCCCCTACGGTGGCCCTCGACGATGGCAACAGCGGGGGACGCCGAAGATGCAGAGGAGGCGGTGCGGCCCACCTGCCTCGGGGGTCCTCATCCCCGGCCACCCCCAGCATCCTCCGAGCCCCCCACCGCGACGGAGCTCACGCCACCTTTACCCCATGACCGTGCCCTGTCTCCTCACTCCACGGGCGTGCCACACTTCCACGGCCTCCTCACTCCGCAACACCTCCATGCGCAGTCGCCCATTCCCCTGCTCAACCTCGGTGGGAGTCGCCATCGGGGTGCCAGTGCAGGGTGTCCACGTGCTGATGGTGGGTGGTTGGTGGTAGAGCTTTGGAGCGGCAGTTGCAGAACATGGGTGGGCGACAAGCGAAAGCCTAGCCCAGTCTTGGCGAGACAAAAATGGCAATGCTTTGAACGTCGTTTTTCCTCTTGGGGGCATTGTCGAGACGTCCCTCTTCCTTCCTGGTGAGGTCGCCAAGTGAAAACCTTGTCTTGGATATCATTGAGACCTCGACGGACAGCGGTGGTGCTCTTCGTCGCATTTCCAAAATTACTTCCAGACCGTCTAGGTGAAGCCTTTGGATACTGGCGGGGAGCAGGTCTGTGCGAGGGAGAAGGATCTTTCTTCTCTCTCGCCCTCTTCCTCTACAACCTTCTGCTCCATCGACGTCAATGGGACTATGCCTTGTTGTCTGAAGTCAAAGTTGGGGGTATAACTGTAGCTCCTTGTTGGTCTAGCGACACTCGATCATGTTTAGTGATGGCCGGTTTCAATGTGCCCTTTTCTCAGGTGTGTGGGTTGGCGACATCAGTGTGTGGTGGTGGTGTTTTTGTTTTTTTCCTGATTATAACCTTTTAGGGCTATAGTCTTGCAATATTTTTCTGTTATATTCAATGAAAATTTGCATTGATTAAGTGACAGTTCGTTCGATGCATAGTCCAATCCAAGAGTTGTCATTTTTGAGAAAAAGGGAAATGTTTGGTTAATCTTTGAGAAAAAGAATTGTTTTTCAAGAGCATTTGTTTATAGTGTGAAGCGACAGGGGCAGGGTGGTTAGTAGTTATAGTCAGCTCTATTAGCCGCCTAGCTCCCTAAATTTCAGAACCAGTCCAAATTTTTAAGCATCCTCGCACTGTTAATTAACTATTTCTAATAGCACTTGTCACTTCCTACTCAAATATATACAAAAGAACGTCACAATAAGCAATCCACCATAACAAACTGCGCTACATAAAACAATTGATCTTTTAGCTTGTGCATTTTGAGATTTCTGTCCACGTCGAATGCTAAAGCTGACAAGTTATCCCTAATGGAGAATGATTAGGAGGAATAAAAACTCTTGGTAGGTGAGATGATTCCTCTGCTGCTTTAGGGCAAAACCCCGGTCAACAAAGCTAAGCACAACGCAAAACGTAGAGCAATATAATGACAGGTCAGGAATGTGATTAGTTGTAGGGATGAGACAACGATGCATCAGGGCTCTGCATACTTGCATTGCTCAGCAGATGATCTCTTCTTCTTCACTGAACAAAGAGGCACGGTTTATGAAGTAATTTGTGATGGAGAAAGCAGAGAGGAGTTGTTGTGTGTATAGAATTGCATGCGTAAAGCACTGACGAAAAGATTATTCAGACTGAATTTTCAGGTTTGACTGAACCGCGATTCAACTGTTCTTTTTGATGCCTACATTTTATTTTATACGATCTTTGCAAAATTTCAGATTAACGATTTCTTTCAGCTTCTTCTGGAGTACTAGTAGGCAATTGAGGCATGCTTTGCGCCTCTTTTTTTGGATCCTAAAGTGAAGTCAAAATTGGCACTAAATAACAACCAATCCTGAACATTTTTTTTTTCAATGGATCATGAGAATTCAGAAGACTAATCCATTAGCCAGATCGAGACGACGACCATGCACATGCACCATACTTAATCAAGGCATCAGCTTAATTATGCTCAGGAATTCTTCTCAGCCTTAATAAAAGAACCGTATGATGAAAACATTGAAAATGAATGTGCAGATGAGCTCGAGCACGTCGGTTGCACTTGTGCTGACAATAGCCATTTGTTTTTTTTGCAGCCGCCGAAATGGGATAAAAATTTGCACTGCAAGTGTTGAACTGCCCAATGTTGTTTATGGATTAAGTACACCAAACTACTTTATTACATTTCATCTTAGAAGGTTCGCTCAGTTCACCACAGTCCGCAGGGATATGCTAATTAAACTTGACTACTACTCTGCAATCACAGTGTTCAGAACAGTATTAATTCCAAGAAGTTCCAAGAAGAGTTAACAAGTTAAAAGCACATTCAGTGCCTTGTTCTATGAATCTACTAGAGATATGGAAGAAACCATATCAGACACAAAATTTTATTGATTCTGTTACTAATCTTGCAGTAGAAGAGTATATAGTGTTATCGTATATTTCAGAAGGCCGGATTTCTATTCATTATATAAAAAATATTACTATCTTTTAGTAGCTGCGAAATGATAAGGTTCTGATCTTTATTCAGAACTCATGTAGTTAAAAGGACACAAATATCTTATCAAGAACCCAAAGTTTGCTTCCTCCAGCCTTGTGGCGAAATTTCGGACGCCAAGAACTCCATCCTATCCGGGGTCAGCAAATGTTAGGCAGCAATGAACTGAAAACGGTTTACCCCTGTCACCTCAATGGAATCCCATCATCAGCCAAGAAAACGCGAGAACCCTAACAACTCCCGGGGAAAGATGAGACCTTTGATGCTGCAGATTGCGCGCGCGCCGCACACATATGCATTAAACGAACCAGCAATTAATGTGTGTTTTTAGCTAATTTCAGGACCATTTGCATCTGGTGTTTCAGGGTAGGTAGGTAAGTAGGTAGGTAGGCGAGGTGTGTTTCTTCATAGATTCAGGCTAAGTTCTTGACCTGACAGGTCATTTCGACAGCAGATTTCGGTTAGGTTCCATCTCGGTGGTGCAGGTCCTGCAAAAATGCCAAGAGGATGATGATACAGATCAGATGTACTCCGTATGCATGTTGTCACAATCTCAGAATGAGAATGTCAGATCCGATAATCAAGAGGGAAGATATTGTAAACATTGGTGGTGATCACTGATCAGAGCATAATGTAGAGCTCTGGTCTGGTCTGACCTGAAAGAAATTACTAGTGTGTGTGTGTATATATATATATATATATATATATATATATATATATATATATATATATATATATAAATATAAATTACTTGTTCCTTTTTTTTCCTTCGAAAAACTGTTGCTTGCGTGGTCAGAATTAAGCCGATAATAAACAGCGATAAAAAACTGATTAAATTTTGTGTTTTATTCGGTACTTGCATGAATCTTGTTGCAAACATCTCATATGGTCAGAGGCTCAGAGCATATCTAACCACTACATTACGCAAAAAATAGTATTTTCATTCTGCATGGGTGCACTATGGTTTGTCTTGCTTTTTTCTTTTGCGCAGCATTATGCTTTATCTTATGCTGTATCTTTTGATTTGTAGCTATGTGCATAATATTCAGAGACCAAAGTTGTAAAATACTTAAATAGAAAAGCATAAGTATGCTGTATACATGACATTATGAATGCTAACTGGAACACAAGAATTCCGCAGAAATTTCTGAGAAAAAAATGTTCCTTGCGTTTTTAATTTAGAGCTCTGGTCTGACCTGAAAGAAACTATCCGTTTTTTTATTTCTGAGAAAAAAATGTTCTTTGCGTGGTCAGAATTAAACCAATCGTGAACAGTAATCAAACAACCAACTAGACTTCGTGTTTTATTCCGTACTTGCATGAATCTCGTTGCAAACCTCACATATGACAGCAAGCATAGCTACCTGCTGTCACAAAAACTACTACTAGTATTTTCATTCAACATGAATACACCACGGCTTTCCCATCAAAAAAATACACCATGGCTTTATCTTTTGATTTGTGTCAATGTGCATATGCAGAGACCGATGTAAATAACTTATCATTGTGTAAAAAAAAACATAAGTGTGTGACATGATGAGTGCCTAACTAGAGCACAAGAATTTCGCAGAAATTTCATAGTTTTCAAGTTTCAAAAGGAGAAAAACTAACACTACAAAGTTGGCAAGTTGAGTTCACTGCTGACTATACCTCATTATCATAGCTGATCTAGGTCAGTAAAAAGGGACATCCACTCCAAATCTCCCTCTCCTACACGCAAAATAAGCCGGCAAGAACTTGTCACCGACTAAATCACATATTCTTGTCCATCAAATCGGTAAACCAGCACGAAGATTATTTCCTCCATATGATGGATGGGCAATGGATGCATTCAAAATGATTTCAAACACCAGGGTATGCAATATTTGCGCGGTTATCATACGATTATCATAATATTTAAAACCTCACGATAACCATGATATCATCGGGTAGCGGTAAACCGGTTATCCTCACCAAAACGATAAGGGAAGCCCCTGCACACCAGAGGCAATGCATGGCCGGTCCGGTATTTGCGTTTGGTTGGTGAGGTGCTTCACTGCCTAAAAGAAAATTCAGAAGAAAAAGAAAAAAAGAAAACAAAATGGAGGAGGAGAGAAGTTTGATCGTTGATGAGGACTTGGAGTTGGAGAGATGAAGTTCAATGGCTGTTTGGTACGACTCCACTATATATGCAACATATCAGTACTGTTCCCTGACTTGTTCTTCAGTTAATTGCGTAGGGGAGAAACCTCTCAACAACAACAACTACTGCACACCAACTTGTACTAAAATTGCCTTGTACTAGAATTGCGCCTTGTTAGCAATATGACAGTACACTGAATTTTTCTCGAAATCCCAATGATTTAATGATTTTTGTTGTTTGGTAGAGTTGATGACGAGTGATTGACTAGGTTTACGGCTGTGTAGTCAAAACACAGCAGAATACATGGGCGATGACAACAGCTACAGCTGTTTTATATGGTGTGTAAATGCTGGTGGTAATTATTTATTTATTCCAGATATTAGATTGTGTACAAATTTCATGCAATGTCTTTGAACGAGAATGATGTGTTTCTAAAAAGAAAGGCTGAATATACATTTTATATAAGGGTATACCATACACACACACACACACGTATTTTTGAAACTTCATCGATTTATTTGATATGTACCTGCAACCACTCCAAAGTTGTTTGATATATACTTGCTACTACTCTAATGTCATATACTACATTTATTAGTCTTGTCAATTATTTGATATATGCTTGCAACTGCTATGTAAGAGTACTATACTTTGCTTAGGGTTTAGGGCAATTATGCGAAAAAACATCGAAGAAGACTCGAATATATTAAGACCAGAAAATAAACAAAAGAAGGAGGAGAAAACCCCAAAATATTTCAAATAAAACAATGTCAAAAGACCATTTACACTAAAATTTTGATTCATTCTATAAAATAGTAATGAATGTTTTGTGACTAATGCTAAGCAATATAACAATAAAACAAACAAAAACTAAAGAGAAACAAAATCATCAAGAAAACTGCCCCCCATTGTTCTTGCACAAGGGAGGTCACCTATGCAATGGGCATTCCAACTTCCACCACACGCCACGTCACGTCGCCGTCGACCCATCGGTGCACGACCGCGACAGCGCAGGCTCGCCGCCGCCGCCGTCCTCGTACTCGTCGCACGCTGCCACGGCCCGCTCGAGCACGCCCACCACCTCGCTCATGGTGGGCCGGTCGCGGCCGGCCAGCCTGACGCAGTCCGCCGCCAGGTAGCCGACGTAGGCGACAGCCTCCATCTCCCACGGCGTCGGAAGCGGTAGCCTTGCGTCGAGCACCCGGTGCACCCGGTCGCCCTCGATGTGCGGCACGGCGATGTCGACGACGTTCTTGGGCGAGCCGCTGCCCTCGTACTTCTGGATGGCCTTGCACCCGGACAGCAGCTCGAGCAGCACGACGCCGAAGCTGTACACGTCGCTCTTGTCCGTCAGATGCTGCAGCCGGTAGTACTCCGGGTCCATGTACCCCACCGTCCCGGCCGTCACGCACTGGTCGTCGTCTCCGGAGCCGGCATTGTCGCCGCCGCCGCCGGCGTCCAGGTTGTTGAGCAGCGAGAGGCCGAAGTCGGAGACCTTGGCGGTCCAGCAGGCGTCGAGGAGGATGTTGGAGGACTTGATGTCGCGGTGGATGATGGGCGGCACGGCGTAGGTGTGCATGTACTCGATGCCCCGCGCGGCACCGAGCGCGAGGCGGAGGCGCGCCGGCCACGAGGCGAGCGGCGGGGAGAGCGGCGGCGCCCGTCTGTGGAGGTGGTCGTGGAGGGTGCCGTTGGGCATGAACTCGTACACGAGGATGCGCTCGCCGCCGTCGGCGCAGAAGCCGAGGAGTCGGACCAGGTTCTTGTGGTTGACGCGCGAAAGGAGCGCGAGCTCGGAGACGAATGCCGCCTCGTGGTCGATGCGCCGCGCCGCGGCTGCCGACGAGGAGGAAGGGCCGCCGGTGTCGCGGCGCTCCGCGCGCTTGATGGCGACCTCTCGGCCGTCGGGGAGGGACGCGCGGTACACCGTGCCGAAGCTGCCGGAGCCGATGCGTTGGGTCGGCGAGAAGCAGTCGGTGGCGGCGCGGAGCGCCACCAGTGGGAACTGCTCCACCGTCGTGTTCGGGCCCTTGGAGAGCAGTGCGCTGAGCCGCCGCTCCACGCGCGGCGTCGGGCCCGTCGGCTCGGCGTGGATGCGGCCGGAGACCGGTGAGCTGCTGCCCCGATGCCGGCGCAGGTAATAAACCTCCACGAACACGGCGAGGAGAGCCACGAGTCCCGATCCAGCTCCGGCGCTGATCAACGCTATCGCCAGATTGCTCGGGCGATGCTTCCCCTTCGATTGAGAGGTCGACGACGACGAGTTGGACGTCGGGGTCAGCGCCATCGGCGGAGGGGTGTAGCCGCAGGGGTAACAAACGGACACGTCGCCGCCACCGCCGCCGCCGCCGCCAGCGCAGAGCTGCGCGGAGCCCGACCAGACGCCGCACGAGCACGAATTCGACGGCGCGCACGGACCCGGAAGGACCTTGTCGAACACCTTCCTCATCCCGCCGGCGACGCCTCCGCCCCAGCACTGCAGCGAGTAGTCTGACATGAGCACCCCGCACACCACCTTCCCCTTCGCCTCCAGTGCGACGAACTGCTGCTGCGCCAGCGCGGGCGGCGGTGAGGCCTCCCCTTCGGGCCAGCACGATACCGTCCAGTTCCCCCACAGCACGCACGTGACCGCGTCGCCCACCGCCACCGTCGACACCGCGCGGCTCGTCCTCGGCGGCGCCGCGGCCGCCACCGCCGCAGCCTCCCCCCAGCAACCCACCACCCCTCCATCATCCACACCGCACGCGTGCCTCTCGCCGGCGGCCAGCAGCATGTATCTCCCCGTCGGCTCCCTCCCCACCGCCTCCCCTCCCCCATAACACCTCACCTCCCCACTCCCCACCACCAACCCGCACACGAACCCGCCACCCACCGCCACCGCCGAGAACCCCACCCGATCCGGCGGCTCCTCCCTCCACGGGCACCTCCAGCACTGCATCCTCTCCCCGACGAGCCCGCACACGGACTCACCGCCGCCGGACACCGCCGACAGCACCTGCCCCCTGTACACCCGCTTCGACTCATCGCGCCCATCCCCATCGTTCAGATCCCACCACCGCATGGACATTGGCGGAGACGACGTCGGCGCAGCCGAGCACAGGTACCCATCCCCGGCGACCACCGTCGAGAACGGCGACCACGTCCCGTTCCCGCCATACGAGTACACGTGCGCCGCCGCCGACCTGTTCGAAACGCTGGCGCAGGAGATCCTGTACCCCGTCGTCGCCCCCGTCGGCACGAGGCCACACGCGAGGTGCTGCTTCGAGGCGCCGGAGGCGTTGGAGTTGGAGACGGCGGCGATGGCGATGGTGGGGAGGGGGAAGGAGGAGGAGGCGAGGAGGAGGGGCGGCGAGAGGAGGAGGAGGAGGAGGAGGGCTAGGAGGAGGAGGAGGTGGGGTGGAGACATTGGGTTGGAGGAGAGGAGGAGGAGGAGGAAGAGGAGGAGTTTGTGTAGACGACCATTGTTGGCGCGAGTTGGGGGAGGAAGAAGGAGGAGGGGAGGATGAGAAGGGGAATGGGGAGGGAGGGAAGGGTGGAGGTTTAAAGGTTGGTGTCTTTGTTTTTTCCCCCTTGATCACTTTTTGTTGATTTTTTTTGGTTTGAGAAAAAGTAATTGGGGGAAAGATTTGGGTGTTTTTGTTTTTTGGGCTAACTTGGTTGTTGGGTATGTATGTACTATTGGTGTTTTGTGTGTCAATATCTTGTCAAGGGGAAATGGGTTGCTTGTTAATTATGGTGTTCCATTTTGGAGGACCAAGTTGTGATTAGTAATGAGATTCTTTTTTGTGCACATGAATTTTAGCAAGGTGTAGTACATTTCACATAATCCTCTCTTTGACATATGGCCACCATCTTTTCTGTTGTGATGTAAGTACAATGGTGGTTGGGACTTGTGACAAGTATATTCTCATGGGGTCATAATCTATGCTCGAAATTTTTTTCTAGATCCGCCACCGTAATAGGAGAAGATCTTAATATGATCTTTTTGTTAAGTTCGTTTTTTATGCACGATCTTCACACTGTCATATTTCTGCAGTTGTTTGATTACAAAAGGAAAAGGATGAAATTACTTATTGATATTTTCCTTCTAATGTGTGAAAGCAAAGGTAATTTCTCATGTGGCATTTTGTGCAACTCCTACAATGTGGCCAGGCCTTTCAAATTCCAGCAAAGTTGGAGAAAATGATGTTCATTGAATCATTGTGCTCATCTCACTCATCAGAGAAAATGGCCAAGAAACTGCACTTGTTCTTTTTTTCAGGAAGTGAGATCATGGGAGAATACTAGGAGCGGTTTCCGGATCTAGAAACACCTCCCCTATTACTTTAATTACCCATCAGAAAAATCTATCTTATTGATAGTGGTTATTGTTTAAGTATCAGATTAGAAGGCAATCATCAGGATTCAGACATCATCAAAATAAGGTTTTCTTCTAGGTCTTCTTTTGCCTTGCCAACCATGTAATTAAGCAACAAGCAAGAGTCCCAGCTAAGATCCAGATTCTCCATGGCATGTGTGCTCTGCAGATTGCTGAAGAGAAAACATTGATTACAAGTCAAGATCATTTCTTTACCTTGCAAGATGGCAATTAACAAGCCCCAGCACTACAATTAAGTACAGTTAAGTAGCTGTAATACTTTTCTCTCTGTGGGCTCCTGATTCCATTATGCCGTATAAAACAGACATGGAGTGACATCGGACAGCTATTTTTGGTGTTTTCTCTGACGAAACTGAAGCCTGAGACTTGAAGCACACACACGCATATCTACGCGGTTTCAGGGCTTTGCTGACCATCAAACGCTCTGACCAACGAACTGAAAACAGAGGTCTAGTCGCTGGTATTTTCTGCGAGGTCCAAAATGGAGGAGATGGAAAAACATTCGGTTTCTTTTCGAGATGTTTGTTCATGGATGGACAAAGTCAGAAAACGAATTTTCATCTCGCTGTAATCTTTGATCTACACGCTGTAGACGCGTAGAATTAACAGGAATGTGGAGAAGAACTCCGTGTTCTTGATTTCGATAGATGAATTTTCGTGCAATTATGAGATACAGACCGGCCTAATCTGTGTACATTCTTGTACTAGTTTTTGTGCAATTTTCGTGCAAGTCACAGGGGTTGAGGTGTCAATTGCATTCTTGTACTAGTTTTATTTGTCTCTGAAAAAGTTTGCAGTTGAGGAAACGAAACCCTGCATCTTTCTATCTTTCTTCAAATCTGTGTTACCTTACAAACTTTTCACTAACCTTGCAGTGTTCTTTTATGAATTTTGTGTTGGTGATGAGATAATTAAGCTGGTGCAGGACATTATTCAGATAATATTGTATTGATGTTAGGTTAGCTCAGCTGAATGCTTCTTGTGACGTGAGGACATAAAGATTTTGAGAATACAAGTGTGCAACAATCTGAACACCGAATTTCTGCGTGTTGCACCTTTTCCAGAGACCTTTCCTGAATACAATTTTCCTTGTGACAATGTTGTGGCCTTTTCAATGCAAATGATGCCGATCAGTCTGCACTTTTGGCCTGAAACCCAGTTTTTATTTTTACCTGGTCATTTTTTTTGGGGGGGAAAGGTTCTTCAGAGCCACTCTTTACAAAGATTCCTAGAGCAAAGGCGAAGTGCTGTAATGTAACTATCTGGAAAAATTGCTGTAATATATTTGTGGTGGGGATCGTGTTCAAACATGAGATCCGGGTCAACTAGTGGTTGCATCTGCATTTTTACTGAATGCCACATCCTTCTTTTTTAACCTGAACTTTTTAGTTTTCCACAATACGTATGATAAATTTCTCGCGTTTTCGACAGCGATAAGCCTTTCTTGCGAAATCATAGGCTTTTCAGATTTTGATGAAGCCTCAAGTTCTGAATTCTATATTCCTATCCGTGTACATGATGAAGAGAAGAGGGGAAAAAAACCTGTATTGGTTTCATAAAATGAACATCACCTTTCCTTGATTTCCCGTCGCCTTCTCTTCTTAAACTGGCAGTGCGCGACAAAGCACTATTCAGACTTTCAGAGTGCAGACTTTTCTGTATCTTCAGCTAGAAGTTTAATTTGTTAATACATCCATGTCATTTCGTTGACTATGTTTGTCTAAATCAAGAACTCATTAACATACTGCATGTTGCCGAATGCTCCAACATGGCTATATATGATTTCAGAAAGGTATCCGTTATTGAAATTTATGTAAATACTGAGGTCGATGCAGCACTGACCAGACACAAATGTTTATTTTACTTTGAACATGAAAACAACTTTACATATTTTTCGAAGTCGTAAAGCGGCAGATTGTACAACTTCAAGTCTTCGGTTGCGAATGTGACAAAAAAAAAGCAGTGAGACATCAATCTTGCGATGTACTACCCCCTTCTTTGTTCGTACCAATAATCATTAACAGAATCACATTAAAAAAGCAACAAAAAGGGAGATCGGAGAGTGCTTATCTTGATATAGTACTACACTTTGAGAGTTGGTGGGTTTCCTGAATGGAACAGCTGAACTGCAAACAAACCTTTTACCCTCATTTGCTAAGAGAAAAAAACAAACAAACATCTGTAGAGCTATAGGCTAATGGGTCTTGAAAATTACAGTGACGTCTTAGAATTTACGAAAACAACATTTCATAACAACTAGCTCTAGTGATAAAGCAATCCAATTGACTAACAGAATCAATTTCACCCCGCTTAAAAAACAACTATATATATTTGGTTTCACGCAGAAGCGTCCTTGGTGTGATTATAGAATGATAAATGCATGACTTCATCTGTCAGAATTTAAAATCTTTGATATCCATAAATATGACTGCATGTATTCTTAAGTTATATGTACTTTATAAAAGAAAAAAAATTCGGCTTCACCCTTCAAGTGCAGCCTACTCTTTTGAAGCGAAGTCCCCTTCTTTTCTCGCCATAAATTTGAGGATTTTGTCACAAATTTATCCGGACGGATTGCTGGCGCCATTGCTACGATTACGAACGACCACCCACAACCACAAGCCGTTCGGGGATTCATGAGCCTTTTTTTTTTTGTCCTCCGTCGCTGCGACGTATCACGTATGCGATACGTTCGTTTTCGTTTGTTTTTGTCAGTACGCAGTGGGCATGGCACGAGTCAAAACGCTGATCGCTTTAGCGAGTAGTAACGCAGCAGCACACAAACTTCTCTGGCGACTGACGGTGACCGGGCCGAGCCGAGCCGGGACGACTGGTGGTGGTGTGGTGTGGATGGTGTGATCTGATCCTTCACGGGAACAGTTGACCCCTCCTGCTCGCTGCGTCCCCTCCCCCACGTGCGACAACCTACACTAAAATCAATCTTAATAAAGATTTGAAAGAGTTTTATAAACATTAAATATACTGACATGATATTATATTAATAAAAAAATAAACAGACATAATTTTATAAAGATAAAACTTTTTTTAAAAATTTGAATATGTTGAAATCTGAAACATTAAACTCTACTCTCGTTGAGACTGACCTCTTACCGCTTGTATGCGCCGGTGTGCGTGGCTGGCTGCGTAGGTGTTGGGGGCACACACGCACGCGTCTAGACCTACCGAGACCCGGACAAAGAGAAAATGCGTCATGTGTGCTTGCGTGGCGGTGGGCGTCGGGACTCCACAGGAGGGAGAACGTTGGGGTCCAAGAGTCGTGACCGGCCTGGGGGAGGAGTAGGTGCTCCGCTCCACCGGCGTTGAGGCCGGAGCGCACCGGCGGCCGGCGGCCGGCGTCCGGCGTCTCACGCCTCCATCAAGCAAACGGCGGGAAGCAAACTCAAGCAGCAGGAACGTGTCTTGGATAATGGAAATGGAATCAGCCGTCGCATCGTTTGCCGGGAGAGCTCTGATGCATGTTTATCCGCCTCTTCACAAGAGACTTGGGTCCAGTTTGAGACAAAACCCAACCCCCATACAGTCCAGTTTACATAGATTCAGAGATACTTATCAAATTTTTTAGAAAATAAACTAGAAGTCATAAGAAAATAATAAACTAGAAGTCATAAGATGCTTATGAATCCAAACAGACCCTAATGGTAGGGTCTCTCTGCTCGTGATGAAGCGGATAGTAGGCTGTTTGTCCTAGTTACCACACTGGTAGGCCATGGTATCCTGAAACCTAAAACAATCAACCTCATGAGCTCAGTAGCCTGAAGAACTTGAATTATTAGCCTCCGCGCGCCAAATTATATGTAAGAGTAACACAAGCACCAACCGAACCAAGTTGTTGGAATATAGTAACTTGTTCGCTTGCATTGCATAGCACAGATATAATACATAATATTATCAAAATTGAGGTGATATGAACAATCTCTGCATCTTCACAACCTATCACAAACCTCGTAACGTCAAAGCACAAGCTACACAGTTGTACGGGGCGCGGGGATGTAAATAGAAAATCCTTAACTTCGCTTCGTTGCCAGATCTGGCTTGAGGCAGGGTCACTACCAAACCAAAACACTAGGCGATATGATGATGTACATTGGCAACTCAAAAACCCTGACAGGAAAGCTTACATCTTGTCCGTAATGACTGAACAGATGAACTTTGTTTCCTTTTACTCGGCCGATCAACAGATGTTACCGCAGCCACTTGGAAGAGATGATAGTTCAACACAAATCAAAACTGCAATCTCACAGTGACGATCCACTAGCCATTAATTTGAGGGAAGATTTGTGATATCTTCATAAAAACATCCATGACCTAAAAGCAAGACTTAATTCAAATTAGAAAGAGAAGCATTATGCAATCCATCTTAAGTCTTTGAGTAAATCGATAAACTATGGGTCCAATAGATGACCTGCAGACACACAAAACATACCTCTTTGTCATTCTGGTATTTTACAATATTGAGCGGGTTTTGTGAGCACTGCATCAAGATGATTCTTTGTCAGAAGACTGAACAGTCTATTCAGTAATGAATGAATTTGTACAGAAACTTACATCCATGATCGCTGTTTGAATCTTTGGGTTCTGGAACGCAACAGCAACTTCTGGGTTTGCCATTATTTTCGATACTACCTCCTCTGGAGTCATGCCAACTTGCGCTGCGCAAACATCAAATAGATTGATAAGTCATGCATGCTCATTTGAATTTGAATAACTTTTTACAAAATGCGATGGAACAACTTTGCAATAGATGAATTGTCACAAACAATAGAAAACTAGTTCAGCACAATGGAATCACAATCCAGTTTAATTATCTCCACCCACCTACCAAGTATGTAGGGCCATAATAATAGGAGCATGTGCGGAAAGCTTGGCTAGGCGTATCTAGCACCAGAAAGTGACAAAGGGCGTAAAAGAACATATGCTCGATATGACTTCACTTCAGCCCAAAAAGAAAGAAAGAAAGAACAAACAGGTGTGCATTTCGAATTGCTCACCTGAACTACTAGGTAAATGTGGAAATGTTTAATTCACTCACCAAACTGCTGCCTGACTTCCGGACTGCTAAGGTCAAAATTCTTCAAGTGATCGAGCATTCGGTTATCCCATTGATCAGGAGATCCACCCATGTTGTTTCTGTTTAGAGCAAAACATCAGCATATACTAAGGAAAGCCAGATAAGATTTGCATATTAGTTGCATCATGCAATAATTCCACAAGGGACATAATAGGCTGTAGGTAATGATCAGTGGCACTAACACAACTCAAGTTGGCATAACCCAGCAAATACAAGGCACAATTCTACAGGCTCATACCAGTCCACCACATCATTGTTCAAGACATATTAAAAATGACATAACAACAACTGGTTTGGAGGGGAAATGTTCAAGGAAGAGTATTACAGCATATCCTGTAGTTGTTGGCGGTACATTGGATTCTGCAGCATCCCTGGAACATAAGATTTCCAGACATCAGTCCTCACTATATCAGAGCATATATTTTATGTAATACCGGAGAGTTAAAAAGTAAGCAGGAGCATACATTTGAATGAATCAGGGTTCCTCATCTCCTCAGGCAAGTAGCTGCAACATTTGAAGAAATTAGCAACCTTCAAAATTCTTAGGTACTTCAAAATGCGAGCTTTTAATTTACACAGTTATTAGTCTATGTTTTACAAGAATTGAAGACTTCAGAAATGAAACACTTAGTTATTCCATGCAATTTCCATGCAGAATTAACTTCATGTTATACTGATGTGGCACTGTCCTCAAAGGTGTCAAATATATATAACATCAGTAAGAGGTGTATAACCCTGTAATCATATAGACAAAATTCTGACTTAGATTGGTCCAAAACTTACGGGTAAACCATCTTCTGCACGGCTGGATCTTCCATCATTTTCTCAATTGTATCAACGGATAACATAGGCCCTGAATTACCTATATACGTAATCAGTTTAGGACATTTATCAACAGCAGATAACTAAACATCCTTAAACAGAAACACAAATAAAAAAACCTAAAGAATGTGAATAATAAAAATGTGCTAACGACAATACTTACTAGATTCAGTTGTCCCGCTAGCAGAATCTTCATTCATCTTAAAAGCAGTTCCATTTGTTGGAGCCTATAAAAAACATTGAAAATGATTAGTATGAATTGTACTTGGAGCCTATTACAAAGCTTTGCAACTTACTTTTTGCTCAGTATCCTCCATTGTTTCACTCTGTTTACTCTCACTTTTTACATCCACTGTCTCCAGTGAAGATTGAAGTTCCTTTTGCTGCAACTCTTCAGGAGAAACGTCAACAAAGGCTGCATACATTTTGTTACAATAACATGAGACATGCATGACAAATATATGAAGAAAATATAAGATTAGGCATTAATTCAAGAGGTGGACAACTAGTATCATGTTCTCACTCAATGGTGGTCAGCTTTTACTAACACTATGCTACATGAGGAACCACAAAGAGAGAAAAATCAACATTAGCACCACTAAAGATGTATACTCAGCATGTTGTTGACGCTAATCACATGCTACATCCCCTATTCAATGATAGTTGGAGAAGAATTCTCAGAGATATACGGCAGATACCAAATTTCTTCTTTGGCTGTTCAGCCACATCAATCTCTTCCGAAGTTCCAGTTGCTTCCACTTTAGTAGCTGAAACATCGACAGTTGCAGACTGAGGAGAGTTATCTTTCCTTGGTTGTGAGTATGGGTAACTGCTAGGACCCGAGGGAGCTGCCCGTGGTGGCATGGCAAATGGGAAAGGCGAGTTGGAGTCAAAAGTGTTTGGCGGTGCCTGGGTCATCATTGACTTGAATGCTTGTTGCATTGCATATTTCTGCATCAGAATTAGCAACATGTCAAAACTGACAAGCAAGGGAGAGAGTAATACAATTTTAATTTCCAACAAGACATATTATACAGATGCTACAGTAAAGGACCAAAGGGTTAAGAAGATCAAACCTATAAAGAGAACATTGTATTAATTAAATCAGTGCAACAACGGATACATCACAATATACTTTCGAGAAAAGAAGGCAACAATGGTAACTCTCTAGTACTTAAAAGAACAAGTGGAAGTGATGATGCTGTATCATCCTCAGTTTGGATCATTTACGGGTGAATTTATGTATACATGTGTTACTTGTAGGTTCTTTTTGTAAAATATTGCACTGTTGTACATGTGAATATTTTGAAGCTGGGTGAGGTGATATGATCATATTTTACATGCAGAATTAACATTAGAGGACATTTTCTTTTGCCTTTTTTATTAAAAAAATGATCTTACTGAGTACACCAAATTGTTTTGACATCTATCACAATGCATGGATATTATGCTACTTTATCAATATTGAAAAAAACTAGAAATTATGTGATAAGAAAATGAATTGTCTGACAAACTACATTACACTGACATAGTACCACCTTTGCTAGAACACATGCCATGCTTTGCTTTAAACTATTAAGAGCTAGAAAGGAAGGCATGGCTCACATGAGAGTATGTAGGTTCATCACAAAAAAGCTCACTAAAATACCTCTCTTACTTATTTACTAGTATGCAGAGGTGACCATGGGTCATTCTCAGGATCAGGAATGCAATTGAGAGTTAACATACCATTTGAAGATGTAGAAAAAGAGAAAAGTTGTGAACTCACCTTTACCATCGAAGAGACCTGATAACAGCCAACACCAAGTATTAAAATACAACTCAGAATATTTAGTCACAATAGAGCATTACAGGTAAGGTAATTGTATTCACACCATAGAAAATGCTGCGGACAAGGCTACACCAACTCCAATCCAGAAAACAGGCGAACCGCTGCACAAAGGATTTACATGTCATTATGCAGTGTAAGTTGAGAACATTGTAGCCAGAAAAAAGAAGGGAAACTGGCGCACATGTATGACGATGGGGGTGTCATGGGAGGTAAGGCACCCGTTCCAGTTGACATATTCTCACTGTTTGTCGAAGACGACATGCTTGCAAAAACATTTGTCTTCAATCCCTCGAAACCTGTTGTAACAACTAAAAGTTCAGAATAATGGAGATCCTACGGCGACATCAGATTAAAATGGGGGAAACCCTAAGCTGATTGGGATTATCTATTCGTCAGCTATTACTACAAATAAGGACAGATATGCTGACCATTTTGTACTCATAAATTGCCACACTACCAATACTGGTGGATAAGCTGGCCATTACCAACTCACCAGCCACCACACTACGAAAATACAGACGGAGTACTGAAGGTCGCTAAATTCGCAAGGATAACACACTCAATTCCACTAACGAAGCGCATGGCATAGCGATGGATCCAGCTGATATACAGAGTCGAATAAAATTCCCAAAAATCTCGCAAGAAAAAAAATTACACTACAGCTTGGACACTTAAGCGAGTCAATACGCGAGCTTTCATCGCACACAGCGCATCTCGCCCGCATCTAACGAACAAACTAAAACGGAAGCACCCACACAGAAGCGTCATCTCACCACTTCCGGACCCGCGGGCCACGGCGGCGACGACGAGCTTCGACCTCCTGACTCCCCTCCGCCCGGCCACCGCCGCCGCCGGGAGAGTAGGGCGGCGAGCGCGGGCGGCGGTGGAGAGGAGAGGCAGGCGAGGAGAAGCGGAGCAGGAGGAGGCGAGGACCAGGCTCTCCATGCCGCCGGCCGCGGGTGGAAACCCTAGCTTAGCTCTACTGCTGCTGCTACCCCTCTCGGTGAGGCGAAGCCGCCCTCCCCTCTCTCACGCTAGGGTTTTTGGGTGCGCGCGTGCGTGCGTGACGCCGACCGTATCGACGAGACCTCGGGCTTAGGCTACTGCCCCCTTTTACCCCTGCGGTGAGAAGAGAGAGAGAGAGGAGAAGCTGAACGAGGGCGGAGCGACTAAATGGTTGTGCCACATAAAATGAATGTCAACTAATTGTAAAAACTAATGGTAAAATCGGTGGATAACAAAACGAATTTATTAATCCTATTTGTTTCGTAAATAATCGATAATAAGTTTTATAAATAATATAATATTTAATATTTTAAAATGATATAACCCTTTGATCCTCGTCATCCTCCGTTACGTTGTTGGGCAATATATATTTAAATGAGATCCTTTTAACATATGTTAACTGATTTTTTATGTCACTGTCATATAAACACATAAAAAATAAACCCATATATCAGTGATATTTTAGAACCTTTCAGGCTATCAGCGATTAGGGCAGACAGCAGTTAACCACCCGAAAATTCAAGATGCGATGTTACGAAAAACATTGCAAATCTCCCAAAAAGTACAAAATCAAGCCACGTCCAAAGATGCGAACAACTTTTTGGATCTTGAACTGATATTCCATTAAGTCGAATAAACAAATTTGATGCCTTATTTTCATGAACTGATAAAGTTGATGTTTTGGAGCACCGTTTTCAGCTAAAGGTGCTTTAGTTGTTAACTTGTGAGTTCGTGACCATAGAAAGACGGGGGGAAATGCCATCTCGGAGGTTGTAGAAGTCAGAACAAAACTAAAGTAATCCCCATTCAACATGGACTGGAATGTAACTAGTAGTACTAATTTGTGCCATTACAGAACATATCGCATTCAATCACTCTAATTACAAAAGAACAACGGTATACATGAATAAGCACATGCATACAACCTTCCGTTCACTGTGCCAAGTTATTTCCCATCTTCCAGCAGTACAAATGTTCAGCTTCAGCAAAGCAGAACGAGACATTCTAACGTTGAATGGTTGCCTGAACAGATATTTTGATAAGGCAGAGCATCATGCAGATCATACCAAAGTGATTATCTCCTGGAAATGCGAGAAAGGTTTCCCTTATCATAATTTTACAGTCTTTCCAAAACCTTAAACAATAATATGATGACCTTAGCCTATAAGAAAGAACTTGTTGAGTATCTCTGCCTCGTACTTCACATCTGCTGCGCTTTGGCTTTCTTCCGCGCCAGAGCTCTTTCTCTGGCAGCAGCAAGTGCATCCGCATTCCTCTTATAGTGTTCGTCTGTGACCTGTGCTGGTTGAGTATTCTGTGGGTTCTGGGTCTGAGGAGCTGGTTGAGTATTTTGAGGTGTCTGGGTCTGAGAAGCATCCAAGGAAACATCTACATTTTTCTCGGTAGATCTAGCAGCAGCTGAATCCCTTGATTGAGTTGCAGCAGGTTCTTCCACACTTCTACTTTCATTGGCCGTCTCTGCTCCTGCACTGGAGTCCCTTTTGCGCTTAGGAGAGCGATCAGATACTTCAGCTGGTACCTTGCTAGTTTTAGCATCTTGAACTTTCTTGTCTAACTTTTCAGGTTTAGAGTGTTTTGTATCGTCATGCGTCTGTGCACCGAAAGCAACATTCTTACTAAGTCCAAAGTAAAAATCACTCAAGTCTTTCTTCTTAGTAACCTGTACAAAATAGAATTAGTTACTGTTAGCAAAAGAATTGTTGGATGTCAACCATTAGAAGTAATTTCATCTTTGCAAATATCCGATTTGGAGATAAACAAAACTATTGCAATTAATTTGGAGATCAACAAAACATATTACAGATTCCTGAAAGGTTGCTTGTGTAAGCAGCCACCAGAAGATATTATTTTTCTCGTAACCAGCAAAAGGCAAGAAAGTCCTTTAAAAAGTAGTCTAAAATCATATAAAAATGGTAGGTTTACTATTTTGCGTAGCGGTTACAACATAAAATTAAATGAAAAAGTCACCTTTTTTCCTCTCATACTCTTATTGCTAGATAGATGGGGCATGCAGCACACTACTGTGTATGTGAACTCAAACAAAGAGTTACTGTAAACATTACGACATTCATTTTATATCAAGTTTAATGCATAATTTTGTCATGACCAACCTCACAAGAGACAACACAAGAAGCATTGGTAGAATTAAATTATGGAGATAAGCATGCACATAATCAAGAAACAGCATGCCATGAAAAAAAATGGAGTAAATTTCACAAAACTACATATACTTTGACCAAACTATCACAAAACTACAGATTTAAGGTGATATATCACAAAACTACAGATTTAGGACCGAATTTATCAAAGAATTACAGATTTAAAATGGAAGATCACCAAACTACAGATTTGGTAATAAAATTACCACAAAACTACATGTTTTGCACCAAGTTAAGTACAATACTACAACATTTTAAACTTTTAACATAATAGTAGCGGTAGGGATTTAAACTGTAAAATCTGAAGTTTTGTGATAACTCTAGTATTAAAGCTGTAGTTTTGTGATACTTTGCCTTAAATCTGTAGTTTTGCGATAAATCTAGTCTTAAATCTGTAGTTTTGTGATACACCACCTTAAAATCTGTAGTTTTGTGATAATTTAGTTAAAGTACCAGTAGCTTTGTAAAATTTACTAAAAAAACGAGAAGATCTTACATCTTCCTTTTCTTCTTGAAGCTGCCGCCGCTTCTCTTCCTCTAGCCATTTCCGCTCCTCCTCAAGTTTCTTCCGGTAGGCAGATGTAACAAATTTGTCTTTGTCACCATATAGGTGGTCTTCCTTACTCCTCTCTTTTTGAAGCTTCCTCTCATAAATTATGTCCTGCTCTCGTTTACGTTGTTCGGCTTTCTCCTTGAGTGCAGCAATGTATTTTGACTGCAAGAGAAGCATAGCATCCAAACAATAAGTAGCCATCCAAAAAATAAGCATACCCTCTGTGCTAGTGCACATTGCACATTAGGGAGAACCAATTAATACCTTGTAAAAATAGCAAATCACAAACTTGCACTATCGACCATCAACCATGAAGGTAGGTTTCAGTTAGCCCTGAAGTATGTTTCAATATCCATCTAGAAAAGGCAGCAGATGCTAACCACTAAAATGAAACTTACTATGCTCAAACAACAACCGCAGCTATCTTTCTTCATCAAACAACTCAAAATCTCTAAGCTCTAGCAACAAAAGTAAAAGCCGACTTCCTCACATCAATCATTAAATCAGTAGCAAGCAGGAAACAATACAAACCCTTCACTAAAATTAAGAATTTATACTCTTCAGCACATCCCGGTGGCCATAAACAAAGCACGAAGGGAAGTAATTATTTCAGACGGAGAGTTACCTCGCGAACGACCCTGTCCTGCATCTTGGGGAGGGCAGCCTTCTGCTTCATATCGTCATAAACCTCGTCATAGGCGAACACCGAGGGATCCTCTTCCATCGCCTTCTTCTGCTGCTCTTCCACCTTCGCACGCAACGCAAACTATGTTAATCAATTTACTCGTAACCCGCATCTAGCCGGCGAGGGGAGATTAGGGAAGGGCTAGTTACCTTCTGCTGGGATCGCTTCTTGTACGACTGGCGGAGGATGTCGGCCTCCACGTCGTCGTCGCCGTCGTCGGCGAAGGCCGCGAGAGGGCGGGCCGGCGGCGGCGGCGGCGCTCGCGACGACGACGAGGACGCCGCCGGCTTCGTGCGGAGCTGCAGCCCGTACCTCTGCATCGCGGCGCCGGCGTCCAGTTGCGCGGATTCTACGCGGAGCAAACCCTAGGCTCGGGCAAGGGGAGGAGGCCTGACGCGGAGAAAACGCTAGGCTTCGGCAAGGGGAGGAGGCCCGTGATGAGGCGGGAAGCTAGCGAAGGAAGCAGGGGCGACGAGCCGGCGACCGACGGCGACGGTGGGGTGTGGCCGGCGGCGACCTCGGTTGTTCGCTCAACCAACGACTCGCGAGGAAGATGAGAGGAGGGCCCGAGAGGAGTTAGCGGCGAAATCCAGATCGGTATTTAGGCTGGATCCACTGATCCTACATCCAGCCCGACCCAAATAGCCCACCTCCGTGAATTGGATTGCAATTCCAGATTTCTAGGCCCAATACTGAAGATCCAAACAGGCCCTGTACGTTTTTGTGATATTAAAAGTCCGCAAATTATGCCTTAATTAGATAGGCACCCTAATATTGAGACATTTTTTTCCCTAGCGATTGTCGTGTCAAAATGCAATGAAAAATTTACTGAACTGCGAGATGGTAACAATTTAAACATACGCCTATCTCGTGGCTATTCTATTTGTCGCTTCTTTCAACCATACCAAAATTGCAATTTTGACATTATAACATTGCCCTACCAAAATTTGCTAAATTTTAGTAGTGTTGAATACATTTCGTTTGAAACCTTAACAAATTTGGATAGTGTTTTTAAGAGTGGAAGCGATCAAAATTACCATTTTTTGATAGGATAGCATTAACAATGCTATGTTTAGTTTGAACGCTACCAAATTTTGGTAGTGTTAAAAGTAGCCACAAACTGTTCCACCAAAACAACTGCTCTTTTTCCTCGCAAGGTAAAAATACTCTCAAAAATAAGGGATGAAGGCATCCAGGGAATTGTCAACAATCACAATTTCATAAAAGCACGAGAACTTGCTCAAGATTAAAACAGCAAGCACCTTTGATGCTGTACATCATATCATCATCCTTAACAATACCCCCATAATTATCTGGTGAAACATAACAGGCAGACGCACACCATCAACCTCCACATGTCAAAACAATACCACATTCCATTACTCAGGGGGGGCACAAAAACCAAAATGAGATGCAACTTTGCACTCTAGGATAACTTCTGTTGGTGACCACGATTGCAGCCGCCTAAACAGTGGATTCTCATAATCTATCAACTAATTCACTTTTATTTAGCAAACCAGGCAGTCTGATAACTTTTTTTTCTCTTTTGTAGATACATGGCACCGCTAACCTGCGAACAGCAGTCAGAACCAGACCTCTTCTTTCTCTAGAGATATGTACATCCATCTCTGATTAGTTGAGGTCGTGTATATTCTACAGGGGTCTCAGAATATGTGACCACTGTCACGAGGGTAATGATGCCAACCTAATTTCCTTCCATTGCTCCAGAATAGCAACCTTGGGCCCAAATCAAATCTCACCCAAAGCAATCGAGAGCTACCTAAAGTGGGTTATGTTAATTCACTATTGCTGTGAATCAAATCACATAAGCTCCCTTTTCAGCCATAGCTGAGATTTCGATTGACAAATCTGAGATTGCACTTCATGGAAGCATATGATTGGGGGCATTTTGTTAACATACTTCACAGGATCAAGCTGCAAAATCCAGAACTTCTCCACAACTTGCAATATCTGTTTTGATGAGTATCTGCAAACAAGCTGATAAATTAGTGTATATTTGGTGATACACTTCTTTCTATTAACTTTTTTTTAAAAAAAATGGTGCATGCATTTTGCTAGGGAAAGACCAAAATAAAGTTTCTGGAGCACAGATACAATAGTTTACCATCATTGGACAAGATCACGTCGCCGAGCTTGATTTTTGAACCCACACTTGCCTCTGCATATACCATTTATATAATTAGAATTTTAGTGAATTGTCACTTCACACAAAACATAGGCCCTTGAAATGTCCAAAGGCAGAATAAAGATTTACTATATTCCAATCACACCTCATGAGCACCATAGTTGGCAGAGGATCTCTTTGAAGGCTTTCCATCAGATGTGCTAGCAGAAATTTCCATCTCCTTCAGACCACGTGGAGGACCACGGCGGTTAGCATGTCTATGTCCTGAATTGAAGATTGAGAATATTAACCATCATAGTACAGAAAATGGTCTAGAGAACAGTTTGCAGCATGTTTCATGGTCAATAATTGCAACAACGAAATATTACAAACCATTTTCTACAGGACCTCCACGAATACCACCATGACCCCTTGGATCTATTTTTCTCTCTCCATGGCCTGAATTGCATCATCAAGTCACATAATTAATACGATAACTCGAGCACTCAAATGAGCACATAATAAAATCGCTTAAAAGACTCGTACCATCTGCTTGCTGACAGAAATTTTCTCCAGAATGTTGCTGCATTGGTGAGAACTCAGATGACGAAGAATGTGTGCCACCTGATGCAGATTTGTCATAGCGACGAGGGGCCCATACACCACGATCAGGCCTATCTCTATTTCTAGCATGTCTCTCAGTCTTCTCACCAATGGGCCCAGAACCATGGAGATGACTATGTTTGTCATCCAAATGGCTTTTCTCAGCATTTTCAACTACCTGATCTTTAACAATGGAGCGTGGGTTTGGAATCCGTGGTGGCCGCTTCTCAGCTGTAATTATGTGACCTTCCTGATCATGTTGAGACGTAACCACGTGCCGTCCGTCCTTGTTTGAAAGTATAGTCTTAATAATTCTGCCACTGCCCTCAAGCCGCGGGTCTTGCCTAGAACTAGATTGTGCAGCATTTTTCATAGGGATCCCTGACTGCTGCTGAGTTGTGACATCAGATGTCTGGCAAAAACAGATCAAATGACATAGTCAGTACATATACCAACAAGATGGTCAAAATATTTGTGGAATTTATGTGCTTACATTAGAATCGACCCTTGCTCTTCCTTTCAAAAGCACAATTTTCTCTTTTTTGTTCTCCGCAACCTGAACAGATCCAGAACTTCCGCCACTTGTAGCATCTACGAGACAATAAAATAAAACAGCAATATTAACATCCAAAAAGAAACTTTCATCATGTCACATGGATGGAAAATGGACAAATAGAATACAACAACAATTCGTAAATTTGAAGGATAGAGGTTAACAGAAGATGACAAGAATTATACTATACACTTCTCCTTCTTGGAAAGGTAACTGAGTAATAGAACTCCATGCAAAGACAAAATGACGGAAGTACGAAATGAAATCCATTTTATATTAGATAGGACAGTGACGTTACAATATTGTAGCAAAAGTAGATGTCACCCAACAAGGTACGCCATTACCCTAATTGGATGGCAAATAGCCATAAAAACCTCCATTGGCCTACCGCAACACATTAGCTATCATGCCAAACAAGTAAAGAAGCCCAAACTAAACTTGTCGATGTTGACGGTGCTTTTAGCATTTCAGTAGTTTTAGTTTTGTAGTCATGAGACAACTAAGATCTAACCTAGTTTACTTAAAATTGTATTGGTTTCATATAACTAGCTAGATTTCACGGCATAACAAGGTCGAATTGGCCTTGCCTCAGTTCTTACAGAATTGAGTCAATCAGTGTCTGGTCCTATTACCTAACTCAGCTCAATCTATACATTAGTAGATACAACCTTTTATCAGCACATATAGGCATGGATAGGTTATAGCATAGCAGACACTTAGTTATAATCCATAAAATAAAAAACGTGTTGATATCAATAGGTACAACAAAGTTATAGTGATTATCTATTTCTTGAATCAGTACCACCTGAAGTTCCAGTAGTATTTTTTTCCCTCTGCGCATGCTCGTCTCTCTTTGGCACTAAGATATAAGTTGGCTTCTCCTTAGCATTGTCTCGTAGAACATATTGCTGAAGATCACAGCAAAAAGACAAAATCAATAACTTGTCGTAACCTCAGGGCATAATTTTTGTGTGGAACAAATAGGGAGAACATGCCTTTGTTTTGACAGGAATTATTGGACAGTGAAAGAAGACAGATTGTACATGGGTACTTTTATAACAATACAGCATGAAACCCAAAATAACCAAACTGAGACACATTCCATTTTTTATTAAAAATCATAGCATAAAGATTTGCATAGGTTGAAATAGAATAGATGAAAACTCAGGAACAATAACCCAAAAATAAAACAATTCTGTGCAGGGTAAAATGTATAAAACATATAAAATCATACAATTCACGAACAACAGCACAAACAGAAATGCATAATGGAGACATAACGATAGTGATAAGGATCAACATGCAGGATTTTGTTTGAATAAAAAAACGACACAGGTCGATGGTACTAACAACCAACTGAATAAGGGAAAACACCACGATGAGAAAGGGAGTAAACAATAAAGAAATAAAAAGAACCTTTAGGGTATGTTCATTTCGTGAAATCACAGACCAGGATATGAAAACATGTAACAGTTAGGTCCCACCTCTTGTAACCATAAAAATTGTAGTATATTTTCAAGCAAGAATTTACCGTCGAAGAGGAGGTCCTGCGCTTCTCAGAACCCCTTTTAGAAGGAGTAGGACTGCTAGTAACAACACCTGCAACTTTTCTACTGAGTCTACTACTTCCAGATCTCTGCAACATGTAGCAGTACTAGTTAGTTGACACTTCAGTTAATAAGAAACTATATATATATATATATATATATATATAACAGTTTAATGAACATGTATACCTGAGCCATACTCTTAGCTGCCCTTTGCTGGCGAACATATACCATAAGAGGCGTCACAACAGGTGGTTCCTTTCCAGCAGCTGCGATAGTGACCAAGTGATGATAGAGCCTTCTTTTATGCTTGGCATCTTTGAAAGGCACAATTAAGCAATAACCAGATATTACAAAAAATAGTTTACCTGCCCTTTCAGCTTCTTTCCTTTCGAGCTGAATTTCAGCACTTGGCAGATGCTCAGTAGGCTTTGAAATTGATTCAAGAAACTCCAAGTATTCCGGATCTGGTTATTAAATCCCAAAAAAGATGCCAGCTAAGTTTGAAGTGGTGATAAATATGAAATTATGTCACGTACAGGATGAAGAATAAAATTAAATGAATGTTTAGGACCTTTCATTATAGTTCCTTGACGAGCATCTTTCTTTGTATTTGACTTCGGAACCTGTTGCGATGGTGCATATTCCACAAGAGCTTTAAATTGAGCACCTGACAGGGAACCATAGGCCACATGCATGACAATAAAATTTAAAACAAAATGCATAGTCAAAAATTAAATTTACAAGCATGTGCTCGGCTGTTGAAGGAAAACACCACAGGTTGATTACATTAAAATATTAATTTCTGTTCCAACCTAAAATATATCACATCATAATAAGAGTGCTTGCTTGCAACCATCAAACATCTCCTGAACTCTTTTTTTTACTTGAATACCAAAAACAAGAAAATAACATAACATGAATGTCAATTATATCAGCATGCTGAAAAAGGCATCTGAAAATTTTACAATGCTATGAAGTGTATCAGAAAGAATAGCACTAACATACATCACTAATCAATAAATGATACCCTTGTTAGTAACAAAAGGTGGTGTTTGCAGGATGGTCTCCAGTCTCCACAATGCAAGTTAGGTTATCAATTTCTACTATGATATATTTGTAGAGTCTAACAAAAAATATAGTACTATCATAGTACTTAATTATCGCAGTACTGCACAGCAATCTACTCGAATTATTTCCATATGGCTAATCTGTCTATACACGAGTTCGCTGGTAAATACTTAGGTAGCTTGAATGCACATTAAACTGTAGCAGTAATGGAGAAAAGACCAGAATACACCACAATTGCCCCCAAGCTTAGATACAACAAAGGAACCTCTGTATTTACATATGGAATAATTGGACAACATATAAAAGGAAACTGATGACGAATTCAAATACCTAGAGAATTGAGGCTAAAACAGCCAGAATACGATCTCTAAACCTCTAATAACACCAAATATGGTAACAACAATGTTAGGCCTTCTCAATTTAAACTATTTCCATAATATTGGAATTTAC
Organism: Oryza australiensis; assembly: GCA_019925245.2. NCBI lineage: Eukaryota > Viridiplantae > Streptophyta > Magnoliopsida > Poales > Poaceae > Oryza > Oryza australiensis. The sequence continues at coordinate 19,789,375 of JAIFGZ020000222.1, read as the reverse complement.
ATTATTGCTGTTGGATATTTTCTTTGCTGCTCACCAATCAAAAAGGGAAAAAGAATGCTAGACATCAACAAGTTGAACAGGGGCTGGTCATATGATATGGACAAAGAAAAGATTCAAAAACCTACTATTTAGTCCCGATAATCCTATTCGACATGATCAGTCACCAATCCAAGGCTATGTGAATGCTCAAGAATTACGATTTAACTCTGATTTGCTATGTTGTATAATAACATGGTTTGTGCAAAGATCCACACTGCATATAATGCTAAACTTATAACACAAAAGGGTGACTCCCAAGTGAACACATATCCAGTTTTGATAGTGACAATATAATCAGAATATAATTTCTGCATCCTGAATATAAATTTGCATGGCAAAAAGAAACCTTGGTACATAAATGTAAAAAGTTACCCTTTTCATTCACAAACACATGACCGTTGAAGACCTCAGCAAACTCAACGACATCTTCTGGGCTCTTGAAGTTAAGGTAGAGTCGAGAATATCTGTGATTCTTTTGGCTGGACAAGCAACAAACTGTCAGTAAATTGAGAATGAAAATGAAGTGGAGAATGTCACTACCATTTAGCTTCCACTGCAATGAGTTAAGAATTGCAGAGATAACAATTGAATCACTAGGAATGGCCATGGTACGTGGCTAATCACTTGGCACAAACTAAAAAGGCTCAATGCTGCCAAGTAGTTTTGCAGTGTGCATGTTTCTGATAAGAAAATTTATCTATAACTAGCATGTCTCAACACAATCCTACACAACAGTAAAAATGAACAAACAGAACAAAACTCTTAATTCCAGCAGCCAAAATGGCAATATAAGGTTTCAAAAAAAAGAAAAAAACATATTGACCTCACTTATACTAGCTGCAAGAAAAAGCACATTTAGTTCACTTACAGCTAAAACAATGCAACATAACGAAGAAGGTGGCGCTATCTCCAAGCAATAATTTGGTCACAGCTAATATTAAATCATATAAGAACAAACTGAAATGCTTTTTCAAAAAATTCTAGCTACAATTTGAACACAATCCGCTATGCTTCTAGATCACAGCAAGAGGAAAGAATTGTAAATGGCCTGGCCCACAATCAGTTAGAATTACAAACTTAAAACTCAGTAACTACTTGATCACAGCAACCTATCTGTTGCTAGACATAACCAAATGCACTAGATAGAGGCAACAGTCCAAACTATATCTATGAGTTGCACAATTGGAATGCTAAGTGCTGGCCACAAACTACTTAATTAAAACTAGCCAACGAAATTTACTAGTAAAATTTTAAGAGGTGGTACCTCCCGGCCTCCCCGTACACAATTCGCAGGCTAATAAACAGCAATCCCTAGCTCCAGACGAAACGTGCTTCCGACCCAACCACACCGCACGCACCCGCACGACACACACGAGGGAGCCCACGAGAGGAATCGCGTGTTACCTGGCATTGCCGGGGCGGAAGCACGACCAGTCGTACCGGCCGCCGAAGCGCGCGTCGACCTGGTCCACGACGGCCTGCTGCGCGATCGCCGGCGGCAGCCTCCGGAGCACCACCTTGGTCCGGTGCGCCGGGTCCTTCACGTGCGCGCGCGCCGCCGCCATCCCCTCCAATCCCCCTCCCCTCCGCGGGAAGGCAGGAGGTCCCGTCCCCCCGCCCAATCACCACAACCACCAACACCACCCGCCCGCACCCGCCGCAAACCCTAGGGCGGACGGGGCTCACCTCGCATCAGCGCGCGGCCGCCGAGATCTGGAGGAGGAGGAGGAGGGGGTTAGGGTTTGGGAAACGATGGGATTTCTCGTATCTTCTCTCTCTCCCTCCCCCTCTCGCTTTCGTCTGCTGCTCGTCGTCGTCGCTGGGGTTTGGGTTTGGGGGTGGGTTGGGAAATTTGGCAACTGTCGGAGATTGGGGGAAGAGGAAGAGGAGAGAGCGAGGTGGGGGAAGAGCCAGAGGGAGGAAAAAAAAGGAAAGGAAATTAGATAAAAAGGAGGAGATATTAATTGGGGATAATTAATTAAATCGGAGATTAGGAAAACCGGGGCAGTCAAGGTGCGTCACAGAGGAGGTTTTCGTGACGAGTTCTTGGGCCGTCTCGAATAAAAGAAAATGTGAGAGTAGAGAGTGGGTGGGCCAGCAGGAATTTGGGCCTTGTGGCCCAATCTCAGGCTTCTCAGCTCGGCTGGCCCAATCTAATTTAAGCCTAGAAATGCGCTGCCCAAGGGAGTTTGGCCCTGTTTTGTTGGTAAAATAAGTTTTTTTTTCAGATTTTTGTAATGTAGCAAATATTCTGGCTTTATCAAAATTTGCAGAGGTTTGTTTGTCTTGATGTCTTTACCGGATTTTGATGTAGTTTCTAAGAGTGAAATATTTTAGAGTTACCGGATTTTGTCTTGTTTGTGATATTTGGAGCATGTTGGCTTCTTATTGCAACAAACCAGATATGGTTTTAGTTTTTTTCTCGATTACAAACCTATGGGTAACCATGTTTTAAATTTTAAAACTTATTTTTGGAGGTATTTTTTGGGAATTTTACATCATGGTTTAATTTTCAACTTTTAAATTGCTAACACATAAATATAAAAAAATACCATAGTTTAATTTTTGTTGCTCTGTTTTACTACTTATCTCTTTGTTTGGGCCAAACGGTCAAGCTATAAAAGTTTTTTTAACAAACGACTGAGACGTCAAGGTATAAAATATTTTCATTGAATAAATATCAAGCTATAAAAGTTGTGCATTGGTTAGCATCAGGAGCTTTGTATCCCACGGTTGGATCATAAACGAGTGCTTCGTATTGCCTGATTATGGTATATCCATGCCTTGGAGTTGGATTGTTGGATCCACCACACTCACATACCACTCACTCTAAAAAAATCCATGAATACTATTTAAATACACGTGCAACATACATAATTATTAAAAATAAACTATTGTAGATATACAATAAAGTGGCATTCATCTGAAACACTTTTTTATTTGAAGTACCAAAAAGACGAACCTTATGCTTCATTCAATTGTGCAAACCACGTCGCATTATCCATCCAAGTATTATAATAGAAATTCTCCAATTATACCTTGATTAATTGATGGAAAAATAAAAGACATACTTCGAAACTAAATTTTCAACATAATGTAAAAAACATACTCTGAAACTAAATTTTCACTCACATAATGTCTATCAGTTACTGGGTATACATTTTTTATCGATAAAAAAGGAGAGCTCATATTAGTACTAGACTAGTGAATACGGTAGTAATAGTGCAGTATATTTGTAGTGTGGTGGTATTTATTGATAGTAGTAGATGGCATCCTCATCCTTTGTGGCATGCGGGTGAAAACACGTGGCTACGCGGGAAGAACTCCCATGAAGGCTAGGTTGTCTCGTCAGATGAAATCCCGTCCTCTATTTTTTTCTGTTGTTAAATTTATATGGATGAAAAATTTGGATGGAAAACTTGTGATTTTTTTTTCAAATCAAATGTGCTTTGTGATAGGTGGAGCCAGGATCGAGCCCTTGATACACAATTTGTCAAATAAAATTTGGAACATGAAAGTACCTTCCATTAAGTAATAAATTACAAACTCTATGAAGTTATCTAACAAGAGCGAGTGATTATCAGGTTTCAACGAAGCTCCAAATTCTACTAAAGCATGAATTTCTCTAGGACAATATAGGACTCTTACATCAACATAACTAATAAAGCACAAGAGTCTAACTGACGAATAATGGTATTAATGTTGACCATGTTTAGCGTTTCGAACACTCAAGTCATTCTATGTACTGTAAGGCTAGGAAACGGTTAGCATTCTAGTGTTACTTCAAACAGAAGGATGTACCTTGGTGATGGTCCGATGAACACCCGAAACCTCTCAAGGGTCCCGGCACGATAGGCGAGCAACAGCAGGTAGGCGAAGGGCATGGTGTGAGCAGCAGCTAGCTTGTCCCATTGCATCGTCGTCCTGTAGCTGATCAATGTCGATGCAGGGAATGGTGCTCCAGAGGTCACTCCACCGCTTGGACAGAATGCTCGCCTGCACGACTTGCCAGCTACTCCTTTCGTTCCATAAAAAACCAACCTGATATTCGGATGTAATACATCCTAATACTAGGATAGGCTTATGTTTAAATTCAAGATTCATAGTACTTAGTACATCCAATACTACTCATTCTATCTGGTAAAAATTAACCTAGTACTGGATATAATACATTCTAATACTACAAATCTAAATAGGTCTCTGTCCAGATTTAGTATTAGAATGTGTTACATCCGATACTATTTCATCCATTCCATAAAAACCAACCTAGTATCATATGTGACACATCATAATATTATGATTTAAACAGTATCAATTTACATCTTGCTTTGCAGATCTGCTTGGTTATGTGAAGGTGATAGACATCAAACACACACATATATATTATTTAGGAACGGAGAGAGTAAGTTATCACATTGCTCATAGTAGAAAGAGAGAAACACTGTATACCATGCACCGTGACGTAGGTGAGTATAAGTATTTGTACAAAATTACAATAGTTTAAAATAGTGATGGTGTTGTATAGTAAATACATTCTATTTGAAATAGTCTCGTGCAACTGCGTTGAGAATTGTAGTTTTGGTGAATACTACCATCTTTTTGTTGTTCGTCCAAATGTTCCACAAAAGTTTAGAAGTTTCATATTCCTTTTCACATCTATACTTGATCTCTATCACCTTCAAATTCGGACATTGCGAAGTGTTGAAATCATGAGGATCAGGGACAGAATCCAGGTTGGGCTTGCCGTCTTCTTCACTCCTTTTGGGACGTTCTGAAATCTTTTGACAGTACATAACATACATGTTAGAACAGAGGGAATCAATGGAGCACAAGTGGTAGTGGATCAAGATTGTAATTTCAATACCATGCAATACTGCAGGGTAAGCTTCTCCAGCCGAGGGGTGTACTGGAGAAATTTCTCTAGAGCCCTGAATTTGTCCTCCATAGTACAATCTTGGCCGGTGAAGCAATGTTCTAATGTCAAGTGTTTCAGGTTATGGAACATTGGCAACTCATATGCTTCCTCAAGTAACATTGCCTAAAGCACAAAAAAAGTATACGTAAATTTTGTGAAAGAAGCTACTTTTTTAAAGAAAGAAACAAGCATAATATAGAAAATATAGTAGTATTTTTAACAAAAATAAACATATTATTAAAATATGTTCAATGTTAAATTTAATAAAATTAATTTGATATTTTAGTTGTTGTTATTTTTTATAAATTTAGTCAAACTTAACAAAGTTTGACAAAAAAGTAAAACGACTTATATTATGAGACATGAGACAGAGAAAGTACAAATCATCAATTAAGTTTTGAGATGTTTTTTATATTCCCTTCCTCTTTCACCAAGTAAAATGCACCTTTTTAATATTACTTCTACGAATGTGTTTATGAGTCTACACCTTTTGTTTTTAAATAAATAACACCATCGACTTTTTTACGTATTTTTGACCAGTCATCTTGTTAAAAAAATTAGCCATACTTAAAATGCCTTTATTAACTAAAAAATCACAACGCCATATTTGAAATGCCTTTATTGATTAAAAATTACAAAAGAAGCAAGGCAAAAATTGGTTTCATAGCGTTGAAAGTTCGCATTTTTAGTTTTATAGCATCAAAAGGACGTTTTTAGTTTTATAGCATCAAAAGTTCATGGTACACTTTAAATAGCATCAAATGGTTTCTCTGTTCCTCTATGTAGCATTATGTTATATCAATCGTTAACTCTCCCCACATTACCCCTATCTTCGTTGTTTTCCTCTCCCACCCGTCCATCTGGCCATCTCCTACACGAGCACCATAGCAGCTAGCCTCCCCATCCTCCTGCTGTTCGTGCACGAGCACAACAGCAATAGGCCTCTGAATGATCTCAAGGATGAGTTCAAGATCTTGGGGAGAATGAGCGCGGCATGGCGCACGAGCTCGAGAGAGGCGCTGCTAGAGACCTCGATGAGTTGAGGGTGACCGTCGATGGCCTCTACGGCGGCGCATCCAATGCAAGCTAGAGGACGGCAGCAGACAATGTCGAGGATGGCTTATCCAAGCAATCTTGACAGCGATGGACAATGAGCTCCAGGGCATTATGGCAAAGTCGATACAACCCATGAATGAAGGATGTTTGGATGTTTGGATTATTGCATTATTACTTTTTTTTTGAAAAGTAATAAAAATAAAAGAAAACTAATCGATGTTTGGATGGAATGTTGTATAGAGAAATGGATGGAAACTTTTAGTGCTATTAAAATGAACCGTGAACATTTAGTGCTATAAAATAAAAACGTAAACTTTTGATACCATATAACTAATTTTACCAACAAAAAGTAGATGATAATAATTATATAATTCTGTTAATAAGATGAAGGGTGGCACTTATTTTTAAAAGTCAACCCCTCATCTATTATGAATCATAGGGAGTATTATCTTTCACGATGTTAGCAACATCTAATCTAAATCTAGTAATGTGCAAAATCCTAAAGCCGGCATTTTTATGCACTAAAAAAACGAAGAAAATCATGTAAACAAAGCCAGATGCGCGTACCTTGGCGCGAAGGGACAACAACAAGAGACTCGTCACGCTGAACAGGCATCCGACGATCCTTCGCTGCGAGCGCGCCGCCAGCCATGGCCTCAAACAGACCGACGCGTTCGCGAGGCAGGCCGCCTCGTTCACGACGAGGTTGGCGCAGCTGCCGCGAGGAAGGTACATGCACAGGGAGGAGAGCCGGGGAGCCGTGACGACCAGCCCATCGGTGCCGGCGGCGGTGTTCGAGTTGCCGTCGCCGCAGATTTCGATCACGACGAGCCTCGTCAGCGTCGGCGAAGCGATCTCGGCGAAGTCCGTGGCGCAGTTGTAGAGCTCCAGCTCCTCCAGGGCGGGGAACCGCGACCGGACCTGCCCGGCGAAGCGGCCGTCGAGCGACACGCCGTGGAGGTGCAGCCTCCGGAGGCGGCGGTAGTAGCAGGCGCCCGTGGAGGCGGCGGGGAGGTCCAGGTTGAGGCGCCGGCCGCCGAAGCAGCGCTTGACCTTCACCTCGACCGCCGCCGGGAAGCAGCGGACGCCGCGGTGCACCCAGCGGACGACGTGACGGAGATCAATCTCGCGGTAGACATGGGTGATGGTCACCCGGAACCTCTCGAGGGTCGTGGCACGGTGGGCGAGCAGCAGCGGGTAGGCGAATGACTCGAGCTTGTGCCACTGCGTTGCCGAATAGTCGTCCCAGGGGCCGCCGCCGCCGCCGCGGACCGTCCGCTGGTCGATGTCGATGAAGGGCATGGTGGTCCAGAGGTCGCGCCAATGCTTGGAGAGCACGCTCGTCTGCACGGCTTGCCGCGTCGGGAGGAAGGAGAGGATGGCATGGAGGATCTCCTCCGGCATGTCGCTTAGCCGATCGGTCCCGTCGTCGTCGCCGGCGACGAGGGCGCGCTTGCTCCGCGGGGCCTCCATGGTCGTGGCTGCGTCGTATCGTTGTTGGCTCGGATAATTAATACTACTAATTTTTTACACGCATAAATAAAGAAAGGTATTTTTCACGCAGATTTAGTATTTCAGTTGTTCACAGATAAATTACTCCATCCATCCCGTGGAACAAGACACACGTATTTATAAGCACAGTTGACCAATAATTATTTTATTATAAATTAAATTTTATTTAATGAAACTAGTATCATTAGATTAACATTTGAATTTATTTGTATATAATTATGATTTTGTTGTTATAAACATTATAATATATGAGAAAATTTAAAGTTAAAAATTAATTTTGAAGACTGTATCAAGTTTGACCGTGCTTTGTTGGGTGGGACGGAAAAAGTAATATGACTTTTTTATGGTACTAAATTTAATTTGTTTAATCAAATGGATGCCATTCGTTGTAACTCATTGAAGATTTTAAGGTAATAAGTATGATAGAAAAGGAAATAAATTGATTCATGACCTGCGTATTGCTAGCACTAAATTAGGTAATAAATGGAAGTGATTTTTTTCAGCTGAAAAGTGAAAAAATTTTGAATTTTAGTTACTTATTGACTTTTTAACTAAACAGGGGTGAAAAATTAGATTGAAATAATTTCAGATTTGGGAGTAGTTTGACCAAAAAGGATAAAATTTTCTCTTAGGAGATGTAACTAAACACCTAATCATCTTGTGAAAAGTTTTCACTCAAAAATTTTTGGGTGAAAAATTTTCACCAAATTTTACAACTAAATAGGCCCTAAGCGGAACATCCATTTCACGCATACCAACTAAAATGGTCATTAATTTTTTAAACAATAATAAGATATAGATTGATATTTGACTATATTTTACTTTGCAAACATACAAATCAAAATTTATGCAATGCTATTGTTAATTGTTTTTTTTATTTGAACCAGTACAGGAGCTTTTGCTAAATGCTGATCATACTCGCTACATAAAAAATGTAAGAAATAGTTTTTTTTCATCATGATCAAGGTAGAATTAACTCGTTCACATATAATAAAACTAAAAAGATATGAATCCATGCAACCAATAAGTATTAGGATGGTTATTAGGGTTCTAGTCAATGGCCCTCTCTTTTGATAAAAAAAACATGCTTAACACTTTTAGACGGGGGATTATTATAGAACAGAACCATTACAATTAAAAACCCACATGTAGCTGTAACCTTTAGCCATACCAATCATATGAGAGGAAAAAACAGTATAAAGCTAGAGAAATGAAATTTGCTCTACTCATCAAAAGTCAATGTTCAATTTTTAGTTTCAATTAAAAAAACATGACTCTCTGACCTTTAATCTTTGTTGGTGTTACCACAGGAAAGCCGTCCATCCTGCAGGTGACGTTGATGGACACGCGCGGAACCTCTCGAGTGTCCCGGCGCGGTGGGCGAGTGCAGCAGCGGGTAGGTGAAGGACTCAAGCTTGTCTCACTGCGCCGTCGTCTTGTTGCCGCCACCGCCGCTGGCGCCGGCGGCGGCTAGCTGGAGCTGTTCGATGTTGATCTAGGGCATGGTGGTCCAGGGGTCGCGCCACCGCTTGGACAGCGCGCTCATCTGCACGGCTACATGTTAGGTCCTATTTGAAACACGATAATAAAAAAACAGAGAAATAAAAAAACAAGATTTTGATAGGGATATAATTGCAAAACATATGAAATACAGATCCAAAATCTCTATAGGAATGTCCATTCCATAGAAAATTTAAAAGAAATGACATAATTCAATCCTTTAATTCTAAGGTCTTCATAGAAATTCTTTATGTTTCTGTACAAATCAAAGGGCCCTCAACGTGATGAACATGCATCCTCCTCATCGCAGATTTTACAGAATCGCATGAAAAATCCCGAGTTCCACAAAAATCCTGATCTTCCGGGACAGCTGGACAGAGGTGTGTTTTTTTTCCTTTCGAAAGTGTAAGAGCTCTGCTGAATGCATTTTCTGGCTCATACAAATGTCCCACAAAAGTTCAAAGATTCTGCAATCTTTTAAAAGTGTGGGGGATTTATGTTCGAAAAGATCAAAAGAATGAAAAGCAACGGAGCAAGAGTAGTGAGCAGTGACAGTTCAGTACCATGCAATGCTGCAAATTAAGGTTCACCAGTTCAGGGATTTCTGCAGAAAAATCCCCAGAGCCCTTAATTTGTTGTTCATACCACAATGTTCATTGACGAAGCAATACTACAGCAACGAGCTCTTCAGGTTATGGAACATTGTTAATTCATCAGGTTCCTGAACAAACATCACCTGAAACATACAAAACGTAGTTGATATGGACAGGTGAAACTTCTTCATGGTAATCTTGTAGTAGAACTGAATCAAAACATTCAGATATATAATTTCATCGCTTATGAACTAATTTACCTTATCCTCAAGGCGCTGTAAAGATAAAATTGGTTGAACAGGCTGCCAAGAATCCAACGCTGCATCCACGTCTGCATCTCCTAGGGTTTCAGAGAAATCTTCACAAAGTTTTGTATGATAAATTGATAATATACATGGAAATATTGCATCATGCCCAGCTGAAGCGACATATATATTGAACGTGAAGGAATACTTGGTGGCTACTGAATACTATTCGTTCCATAAACATCAACCCATACTGGTTCCATAAACACCAGCCCATCAGTTACTTGTTTCTTACATAAACATCCAACAAAGTTTCTAAGGAGCATACACAAGAGTGGTCTACTTCTCTAGTCCCTGTTATGCCACTAATAACCAGAATAATACATATATCATTTTAAAGAGAGTTTGATAGTAGGTGGTTGTACACCCTAAACAAGCAGGGCACAAGAATACAAGATGGCATTGCACATTGCTAACCCGAAGGAGAATCCTACACAGAGTTTTTAGCAAGAATGATGGTAGCATTCTTTAGGTTCCTCCAGAAGGCCCAGATCAGTTGAAACAGTTCGTGCTCACCACCAAATTCATTGTCATGTTTGATTTCAATAAACTTCAATTTCTGACAATGGAAGGACACGTCATCCATACTTTTGAGACATAGCCTACTCGTTCTGGTCTTTCTCTTTGCTCTTTGAGTAGAACCTCCTAAAAACTATTGGCAACATAAGAAATTGTAAGAAGTTAAGCAAGGGAATATCAAATAATAATAATCATCATAAATAAGTGGATAAAGATCAAAGTCGAATACCAAGCAATGCTGCAATGTAAGCTTCTCCAAATTAGGACACATTTCTAGCAACCTTCCGAGAGCCCTGAATTTGTCCTTCAAATCACCTTCGGCTTGAAAACAATTGTCTAGTGACAAGGTTCTCAGGTTGTCGAATGATGGGGATTTATCAAATTTCTCATGAAGTATTGCCTGAAATTCAGATATTTCAACCAGTGTAGTAAAAGCCCGTCGCCAAGACTGTTTAATCTGCAGTCTCACCAGAAAAACTAGCTATTGTATTGTCAAGTCAGAGCGACATTAACTGAGTAAAACAATTGTGCGGCCTCATTACACAATAAATAGGCTGTTTGCTGTCTTGTGGGCTGATAAATCCCGTTTGTTTAGTTAATGCAGAGCTGCAGCCCATCTGGACTTATTGATGAACAACATTAATGATAACAATTTTTTATCATAGTTGTCCATTACCTTGCCATCCTTTGAGTAAACAATGATGTTTTGATAAAAATAAGGTATTTCATTATGTCTATAATAAGCATTAACATCAAATGTGCACACAGTAATGTGGACACCAAACATTAACACAATTAAAATTAATTTTTTTCTGTTCTGATTGATGATTTAGGGGTAACTTGGCTGTCAGACACCCGTATTTCATTTTTTATAGCACTTATCAAAATCAACGACCAGCTAATGCATGTCAGAAGTTCTTATAATTGCTAATGGCAAAATCTCAAGTAGCATATACAATACTAATGTAGTTAAGAATGGAGCATGAATATCTCTAGTAAGGAAGGCTTGCCAAATTGCTAACGACAAAATTTCATGTAGCATATACAATACTTGTGGAGTATCGCGTGGAGCAAAAAACATCGCTAATAAGGAAGGCTTACCATTTCCTGTATACCCTTCAACTTCAAATTGGAAACACTCAACAGGCCGCAAAGAAGCATGGGTTCACCTTCTGGCGAGATTTGGCGAGACATTACAATAACAGAAGCCTCCATAAGCGAATTCGCTCCATTTAATGAAACACCATTCTTATATGCGGCGCCTTGTCCGGAAAGGCCAGGTGCAGGGAAGCAAGACGAGGAGCACTGATAGCAAAACTATCGGAGCAACCGATGGAGTCTTCAATGACCAACTTGTTCAGTGTGCTGGACTCAATGTGGCTAAACACGAAGCGACAGCGGTGGAGCTCCAAACATTGGAGTACAGGGCAGCTATCACGCACCTGCCTCATGAAACCGCTGTCCAGAGCCACATAAGAAAGATGCAACCTTCCGAGACGACAAGAACTGGAGCCCAGATGGGGCAGCTTATACCTAGAATAACCGGGTGCAACCATGATATCCAGCACTCGGGGACAGTACTTGATACCACCGGTTGGACAGGCCGGTCCTGAAATTTTAGAGGCCGAGAGCGAGTAAAAAACAAAACCCTACAATGTTAATATGTTTTTATTTCAATTAGAAAAAACACATATGCATATAATATCATACGCGCGTACCATACTCATGCAGCCATGACTTCGTTTCTTAACATATGCCCAAAAAACATAGATCAAAGACGCACCTCAAATCTCAATATATTTTTGAATGAAAAAACGCTCAAATATGCGTAATATTTAGGGTCCCTAGGATTTATATCGCAATGAACAAGTTTTTAGTTTAAATAGGAAGGAATGTTTAACAGCATACATCATTAAATTAGGTGATAATTGAAAAAAATACAATACTATAAAAAGAATTAATGAAAGCTAAACTTCTGGAGTGTATAATACCTTATATGGCTGCTAAATACTAAAAACACGTCATTTGTCAAAAATTTATGCGAGGACTTAGAAGAACAAATCAACTATAAAGATTGTGCTATAGATACACTAAGGCTTAATTAACATCGATAAGAGTGTTATTTTTATTTGATTTTGTGTTTAGAGTGCTATTTAAACATAGACCATAAGAGACAACATCATACGATTAATTAATAGTATAATTTTAAAAGGACTTAACAAATGTAACACAAGACATCTTATAAAATTATATAAATATATGAACAAATATATGGCGTATATGGCTGAGGGCCTTGATGGCCAGGGGCCTAGGGCGGTGGCACTGCCCGCCCTACCCTAGGACAGGCCCTGCTTGGACAGCACGCATGTCTGCACCATCTGCCTCTGTTCTACTATCAAGAGTCAATGCGAATTTGAACAGAAGCTATATAAAATATTGCAAAACCGACAAGCATTGAAAAGGAAGCTAGGTCACAGTACTGTTTTGTACCTTGGTGATTATGACAGTGTACACTTCTAGTTTATTCCTCCGTATGCTTGACAGAATTCCAAAGAGCTCGCTTGTATTGCATTCCTTATACTTTATTTTCAATTACCTTCGAGTCCTGAGATTCAAAGTAAACCACTTCCTGAAATTGGGGAGAAGTCTGGTCACTCCTTAATTTCTTCTTCTTTGAACCAAGCCGATCCTTCTGCCATGACACTAAGATTATTAATCCATGGTAAAAGCAAGAGATTACGAAACAAGTACAATAAAGTTTTAAAAGATAAAGCACCTTGCAACTCTGCAGTATCACTTTCTCCAAGGTAGGAGTATTCTGCAGAAACAGCCGTAATATCTGAAAATCCTTCTTCATAGAACATCTCTCCAAGAGCAAGGTCGTCGGATTCTCGAGGTCAGGGAAATGTTCTGAACAATCCTCCAGCTGCTTTGACTTTAAAAAAAAAAAAAAACATGCGATAGCGCGTGTTCTATCGATAGAAAAAAAAAGATACAAGACTACGATCCTGAGAGACCATAGGCAGAAAAAAAGAAGAAACTCAACCAGTTGGATTGAGACATTAACACGGACAAATACTCAACTCGAGCCTCCACAAGAACCCTATCCAAAACCAAACTTATACCACATGACCGACAGATCGAAGACTTATACGACGGCACCCACCAAACGAACACACAACTAGCCGCCAAAACCTTACAGCAGAGCTTCAATTCAACTGGACATTAGGGAAAACAGACCGTACTTCACCGAAAGGGTCCCGCCACGCGTACTCATCGCCGTTGTGCCGCTGCATGCTAAACCCCACCCAACGGGGTGAAAATCACCATATCCAGATTTTTTAAAGGACTCAACGCGCGGAGGCCATGCCACGCCTGCTGTTGGATTCCTCTTCGCGCGGACCACGCCACGCCCGCTGCTACACTCCTCATCATTGTTTCTATTGTCGCTGTCATAGCGAGAGAGTAGTTGCTCTGTTTCTCCTGATCTCCGTCGAATAACTAGGTCGTCGTAGAGAGTTGACCTGGCCTCGTTGCTTCACCCTCACGCTTAGCCTTCTTCACCAAGCCGCAACCCGAGAGAAAGCTTGCGCCGTCTTTTGACGATGTACCACACCGGATAGCCCAACAAGGCTAAAACGATCCGCCACGATCCACCGCAAACCTAGTCGTCGCATAATGTCGTCGCCGCAAGCGCCGCTACCGACGTAGTCCCACACCGCACCGACCATTGCCAAGCAACGTCGGCCTCCGCGGTCCGTTGCAAGCCGCTAGGAACCGACACCATGCAACAGCCCTCGCCGCCACCCAAACCTCGAAAGCCTCGCCATGTCGCCATGCCCGTGTCTCCGAATCTATCACTATTGACGCCATCTCGTAAAATCAAAGTGTGTTTGATTCTTCATTTGATAATGAACAATTGACATCCGAGATTATTGCTTTGTGTGTTTTGTTATTTGGAGATTTATTGACAAAGTGGTTTTGGTTTTTGGACAATAAAAAGTGTTCGCACTGCCTGCAATGGGTTTGACTGGGCTTGTACTGCCGGTCTAATCGGAGGTGTTTGGGCGGTCAGACCGGGCAATTGCCTAAGGTCAGACCGGCAGCACAATTCGACTGTTGATCGTTTTTGTTTCGGTTTCGGTTTCGGATTTGTTTCCTTGTTTTTATATGAGAGTTTCGTGTTCCTATGCACGTGTCTGGTTGTTTATGCTAACAATGAGTCAAGTTGGAAATAGCTTGTGCTTGGATATGGTATTCTTTGTTTAATTGTGTGCAGGTAATTTTTATGCCTCGGGAAAGTGTCGCCGGTAATCGAGATGGAGTCAACTTGGGGATAAGATGACGTCCAAGATGAAGATTATGCGGGATACTTAAGAGTAGAGATTAGTGCACATGATTGGTGAAGTTTCCATATGGCATACAATGGGGATATTGTTGCGTATGGAAAGCGGAATTTTGGTTTTAGGAAGACTGGTGTTGTTACGATTGATCTATGGATGACTTTGTACTTATATGTAAAGGTTTCTTAGGTGTTTAGGACTTTCTATATGAGTAGGATTCGTGGCTTTAGGCTGCTGACTTTGTGTATAAATAGAGAGGGATGGTGTGTCTCCTAGGTATGGATTTTTAGAGAGATTAGTTGAGACAAATTTAGGGTTTCGAGTTTAGCTCGAGATTTTTTGTGAGGAGTGCTTTGTATGCACTTTATAAACACAGAGATGTTCAATAAAGATCAATCTATTTGAAGAATTCCTTGTGTTGCGATTTTCCTTGGTGCGGCGGCCGATTATCGCTAAACCGGATCTATTCACCGGTCGGACCACAAGATCTACTGCGGTCAGACCGCGCCTTCTTCCCGGTCAGACCGCAAGCACATCGTAGGTCAGACCGGCCATCATCAGCTCTCGGCGGCGATCGGCTACACCAGGTAAATCTGCTAAGTACTTGGCGAGCAGCGGTACGGGCGGTCAGACCGGAGAACACCCGGCGGTTAGACCGGCCTTACCGAGCGGTCAGACCGGCACAATACCTTTGGTCAGACCGGCTTGCATTCAGAACAGAGGTAAAGTTTTATTTCCGTTAAAACTTGTTTTTGGAGTGTACCAACCATTCACCCCCTCTGGTTGGCTTTTCATTGGGTATTCGATCCTACACCATCGCCAACGGTCGGCCTCTGCGCGTCTCCTTGCGTCGCGACCGCCAGCCGGTCGCGCCTCACCGCGTCGCGCCCAACGCCGTCGATCGTGCGGAGGAGGCCACACGTTCTTTTCTCTCTTTTTCTTTTTCTCTTTTTCCTTTTTTTCCTTTTTTCTCTTTTTCCTTTTCTCTCTTTCTTTTTTCCCTTTTTTCCTATATTTTTTCTCTCTTTTTTCTTTTCTGAACATCTGCCGCCCTCCACCGCCGAGGTCGAGCCCCCACGATGCGGCGAGCTCGACGACTGCGGGGCATCCAGAGAACCCCTCCACGGGCACCCTCGCCTTCGCACCGGAGATGCAGACTCCGCCGTCGTCGACGCACTCGGCACAGAGGAACTTGGCCTCCCCGCGCCCATCGCATTCTCCAACGACGATACCATGCCGCCGTGAGGCGCGCCTCGCACCGGCACGGACTCCTGGCGGTGGACTAGCCGCGGCGGCGATCATCGTGGCGTCCACCCGTCCTTTTCCTACGGCGCGTCGTCCTTCTCCTCTTGTCGAGGCTGACGCTGGAAGGGAGATCTCAACTGCTTTGACTGAAACACAAAAATAGGAGAAGAACTGAGTTTATCATCACGCAATGAGCCAATGATTGGTAAATGTTCGCCACGGGCTAGGAGCTCCTCCTAGCCGCCCTTCTCCGCCGCCGCTGGTGGTAGTGGAGACCCGCGAGCGCTTCTTCGAGGAGGAGGATGAGGCGGTGGCCGAAATCATCATTTTCGCCGTCATCACCTCCGTTTGATCAGCCATGCACACACGACGGCCAAGACGAGGCTTCGATGTTAAGCTAATCCCAATGAAAAGTTTTATATTATTGTTTGAAGACAATCACATAAGTATGAATGAAATGAAACGGTGTTTGAATTATCCTTCCCAATATATAATTTTATGGTGTAGTTTCATAAGATTAAAATTACATTTAATTTCATAACTTAGAAAGAGAGTTGATATTCGTATACAGATGAATTTATCTAAATAAAACTGGTTTTCTCTCTTCTTTATGTCATGTCATCAATTAATTAGCGTAGACTTCGTCTCGCCTGCTCGCATGGAGTCAACGGCCCACACGCAGCTTGAAAGAAAGGCCTGGGCCGAACTAGGCTATGGCTTAACCAGGCCCACCAAGAAGAACACGAAGCGACGGCAAGCCGACGAACAGCCAGGTGATGTAAAAATAAAAAATCTCTTCGCCGTTTGGGATTCCACTCTCCAGCTTCCGAGGCAATCTCCCCCGCTTTATTAATCACGTCCTCCTCCATTTACCTTCATCTTCCTCGCTTCTCCAACTCGAAATTTCCAACTTCTCTTCTTCTGGAGTCGGGAGATCTCTCGGCTCCCTCTCGATTCCATTATGGGTGGCGGCGGCGGCGGCGGCGGAGAGAACCGCGTCGACGACGACTGGGAGCTGGCCGCCGGCGCTGCGCTTGCCGACGTCACTCTTGTTCTCGTCGGGAAGGTCGGCTCCGGGAAGAGCGCGACCGCGAACAGCATTCTTGGAGACGAAGCGTTCGCGTCGAAGTATTCCTATGCCGGTGTCACACAAACCTGCCAGAAGAGCAGCACCACTTTTCAGGATGGCTGCTTGAACCGCACAATCAACGTCATTGACACTCCAGGTAAGAAATGTCAGCACAAGATTACTGATGTTGCTATTTTGCTGAGTAGTTTTAGTTATTCTGACTACAGTAGCATGGGCATATGCTATTCAAGAAATGTATGGATCTAATTAAGGTGCCGGAAGAACGAAATCCCATTATCGAAAAAAAAACTTTATTTGTTATTTTTTGCTTAGGTGCAGAGTGCTCTGCTTGTTATTTTGGTAATTGCCCTGCTTTAGTTCTGTGTATGGATAAATTAAGTCCAGCGGCATGGTTTAATTCTGAAGACCTGCTCTTGCTCTTCTGCTCGGATAGGTTTATTCGACATGGACATTAAAGCTGAAAATGTGCGTAAAGAGATCGTCAAGTGTATGGACATGGCCAAAGATGGGATACATGCGATGCTCATGGTTTTTTCAGCTACATCTCGCTTTTCCTGCGAAGATGAGAAGACAATTGAGTCTCTGAAATTGTTTTTCGGCGATAAAATCCTTGACCACATGATCTTGGTTTTCACACGCGGAGATGAAGTAGGTGGGGAGACCAATTGGAAAAACATGTTATCTCACAGTGCCCCTGCATATCTTCAGGTCAACTTCTTATCTGTCAAAACCGTATAGCTTTGCAGTGTGTTTGTACAGTTTCATTTGAGAGTAATTTATCATCCTTAATAAGGTACTGGTAGGTATCATATTATATTTTCTAATGTAAATTTTTGTATCATGATATCGTATCATATTTTATGTAAATTTTTGTATCAGGATATCTATATGTACTTTTTCAAAGACCATAAAACTTCTCTATATTTGATGAGTTCGTTGTTGGGTGTTTGTGGCTTACATTTGAGCGTGCTTTTGTTTACAGGACATTCTCAAGTTGTGTGAAAAAAGGGTGGTTCTTTTCGAGAATAAGACCAGTGCTAAGAACCGCCAGGCGCAGCTGAGAAAATTGCTTGATGCAGTGGACTTTGTTGTATCAAGTAATCATGGGAAACCATTTTCAAATCAGTTGTTCGCTCAGATTCAGGTGCTTCTAGCTTCTACTAGGAAATTTACCTTTGATATTTAAATTTTTTATCTTTCCTCTCGTTTCGGTTTTGCAGGAGGTGCATCATAGACACAAAGGTGTCGACTCTGAGCTGTATCCATCAAGGGAAGAGACCGACAGTAAATACATTACACTTATAGCCTAGATGGTATGACATTTGTAAAGCATAAGTTTTATAATTCATAAACATGGTGTTATAATTGTCTATTGTTGAACTATAAAGATAATTGCTCACCTTTTTTTCATCAGCTTAATCTTTTAGGTTGAATTGATCGGTACATGTAGTTATGGCACAATATTTTTTTGTGTTTAGGGTTTGTCTCATAACCTCAAGCTTTTTTATTTTTCTTTTCTTGACTCATTAGCTATGTCTCTTTTGGCAGAGGCCGGAGATGTAAAGCATTTCTATTATATAAAAAATTGTAATATTTCAGTTATTATCAGCTACTGTTGTTCCTATTGATTAAATCATTAAATATCTGATCTGCTTCCACATATAATTAATAGGTAGAAGAAAAGCTAAACAGCACAATCCTGAGGCTGGAACAACAGCTTCGGAAAGAGCAGGAAGCAAGGTTGCACATACAGAATGAGATGACGAAGGCGATCCTAAGATCAGAAGAGGACATCTGGAGGCTGATGGAGAGCCTAGAGAAGGCTCAACAGGAGAGTATCAATGCTCGAGAGGAAAGCAAGAAATTTAGAGAATCAGAGAAGGCTAGGCAAGAACAGGAGAAGCAAAAGGAAGCCGAGTTTCGAGAGCTTAAGGAGAAAATGGAGGAGGATAGGAAAGATAGGGAGAAACGAAGAGAAGATGAGATTCGCAGACTTCGAGATGAACTGGAGAAGGCTAATCAGAAGGGTTGTGTCATTCTTTAACTCGTCGATCTTCTGTTTATTGCTTTCTTACCAGATGTATTTTACCTGCTTTTGCTGCTGCTACTGAAGACTTGATTGAGGTTTCTGTCTTGATGCATTTTGTGGCCCTTGAGAAGTTGCCACCCATCATTCTCTGCTGTATCTTGCATGCTTCGTTCATCTGAACAACTCTGCTCCTGTTTGGATGCTGAACGTGAAATCTGAACCTGTTGGTTTCGCGCACCGATCGGCCATGGACGTACGCAGTAGTTGGGCCACGCGCCGGACGGACCCACGGCCTGTGCCGAATTAGACTCGGAGAGTAACAATGCTCGAGAGGAAAGCAAGAAATTTAGAGAATCGGAGAAGGCTAGGCAAGAACAGGGGAAGCAAACGAAAGCCGAGTTTCGAAATTTACTAGGCCCAGGGAGAACACGAAGCGGCGGCGAGGCCGACGGGAATTGCAGGTGAATCCGCGAACGCAATTCTCTTCACCGTTTTGGGATTCCAATCTCCGGCTTTCGAGGCAATTTCCCCCTTTATTTTAGTTTTGTACGATGTTCTTCATTCCCAATTGCATTCTGAGTAGCAGCCTAGAACAAATCTTGTTAAAAAAAATATCCATGTCCATTAGTCTTGCAGATAAGCCTTTTTAATTAGTTGACAACATTGTTGAGGAGCCCATGTCCATCTCACCAGTGTGGTCCTACGTTTTCCTAACTGCTTCAATAGTTATTTGTTGACACTAAACTGGTCATCATCTGTTTTTCAACTGGAAATGGTCATCATCTATCATATGTTTTGTCAGATGGGTTGTATTCTGGCTCTGTCTGCTTTTGTCCTTGTTGATTCTTCAAACATGTAATTGGTGCATCTAGAAGTATAATGCTGTGTTGTGCTGGTTGGAAAGGTTTCATCCTATGAGAGATGCAAATAGTAAAGTGGTTGTAGATGGGTTGAATTCAGAATAAGCTTTTTTTCGCGAACGCGCAAAAGAATTGCACGTCAATATATTAGAAGAGAAATTTGTTCGAATACACAACCGGCTAGGGGGTAGAAACCCTGACCAAGGAAGATAGGGCGTGGACTCCTAGGAACAAAAATACGCCATACACGGGAGAGAAGAGGTATAACCTCCTAATCTCCCACAAAAACTCCAAACACAACAGAGCCTGCTAAGGACTACAGTCAGCCCTCCGCCAAGATAGTATCCATAAGCACAGGAACAGAGAAAAGGGTCGAGTCGAAGACCCTGGAGTTACGCTCTCTCCACAAACCACACGAGATGAGGAAAACGAGAGAATCGAAACCCGCACGAAGGTGGTCAGGCAACCGCGACCTCGTGGCCGGCCACCAATCTTGGAGCCTGCTACCACACGGGAGGGAGAGAGATCCCCAACCAGTAGGCGACAGAACGTGGAGCCAGACCTGCCGAGCGAATACACAGTCAACGAGGATGTGGTTGATCGACTTCAGCTCTTGCGCATAGAAAGGGCAGGCAGAATGAGAATCCAGGCCACGCTTAAGGCGGAGATCAGCCGTCCAACAACGCTGATGAAGCGCCAACCAAAGAAAGAACTTGCACTTAGGTGGTCCCTTAGCGTGTCAGAGGAGGGACGCACAGGCCATGGAGTGTTGGCCAAGGAAGAACGCCTGATACGTCGAATTAGCCGAGTAGCGTTGGTCGCTTGTCAAGCGCCAAACCAAACGATCGGCCACGCCCGACGAGAGGTGCACTAGGCTGACCACATCCGAAAGGAGGAGGAACTGAGAGATTACTGGGGCAGTGAGCGCCCCGCGGATGTCTGAAACCCAGGCATTCCCAACCAAACTGGAGGCCACCAAACGGAACTCCCGGAGACGCCGCGGGACTACAAAGAAAAGATTTGGGGCCAAAGAGGCGACCGAGCGACCGCCAAGCCAGCTGTCAGTCCAGAAAAGGATAGACTCCCCATCACCCGGCACAAAGAAGGAGGAGGCCGCGAACAAATCTGCTACGGTCTGATCAACTGGGGCCCCTCAGACCCTCCCAGCAAGGATGCCCAGGCCACCAAGCTCCTTAGGACGACATACATTCGGCCAGGACACCCGACATTGCCCCCCATGGGCTAGCTCCCTGCCCGTCCATAGGAAAGCCCGTCGCTTCTTATCAATGGCCTTGATAACCCAAGTTAGAAGGCCAATCGTCAAGGACACATGAACGGGGATAGCAGAAAGAACCGACTGGACCATAATAAGCTTTATTTACATGCTAGAGTATGGAGGATATATTAGAGTATTCAACTAACTATGAAATAGTTGGAATTGGATTTGGGATTCCACTCCCATGCATTGATAGTTTAAAAGCCTATATAATGCTCTATCATGTATATAAATGATATAACATGTAAACATACATCAAATTAACAAATAACTCATACCTTCAGTTCATTTTTACATTAGTGGACAATGCTAGCCTCCAGATCTTTCAAAGTAATGGAATGTTCTCTCGGTGTTTTGTATGCATTGAGTAAATCATTATCGATAGGTGTCTTTGTATACATTTATTTTTTTCCCCAAAAGATTAGCAGACCCATAATATTCTCCACATCTGATAGTTGCATTAGAACCCCCGCCCCCCCCCACCCCCCTTCCTGAAAAACATTTCTTTTTATACGACAAAGAACTGATTTTTTTCATGTGTAACAGGCCATTCAGACCTAACGACCATATCACCCTATTGTGATTTGGTGATATACTTTGAATAACTTGAGCAAATTGGCTAGATGAGTAGACAACGGTCATTGCACCATGCATCGCAGCAAGGATCTAAAATAAGTGTAGAAGCAAATGTTGAAATTGATGCCCTGTATAGTTCTTTAGCCCTTGGGCAAATTAACAACTAAAGTTTAGTCCTCAAATTAGCCCTTTTAAATTAGCCCCATAAGCTTTTTGGATCTATGGGCTAATTTGCATTTAATATATATTTCCTAATCATTGACTCCAATTAATCATTTAATGCAGCATTATTTAATGTAGCAGCGCTTGCATGCATCACATAAGGCAATAGGATCTTCGCATTCGCAAATACATGTCCTGCTCTATCACTTGCATCGGCATGTATCGAAAAAAATTTCAAGCATGTGCATATAGATTGAAACACAAATAAAATATGTCCATATAATTGAAGTCCCACACAAACATACAAATCCTTTATGAACCGAAATATACATATTTCACAATCTATAGAACAATGCATTAGCTAACTCATCACGGAAAGCATTCATGTTGATATCTTCTACAAGAGATTCATCTGTTGGCCAATTTTCTTGAGATGAATGTGGCATTGAAAAATAGTTTGCATTCGTATCACATATATCAAATTTTCTATCCACAATTATGCTATATTCTTGTTTGCTTTCGAGCGGAAAATTTTGGCATATCCAACATCCTCCATTTCATCTTCAAAACTCCAAAAGACTGCTCTATGATATTTCTAACTTGTGAATGTGCATGGTTAAAGGTCTCATTCATACCTTGTGGCGACGGACCGTTTTGCCAGTGCTCCACATGGTACCTTGTACACTTTTATGGTAAAGATAACCCGGACGATTCGGGTACCCAGCATCAACCTCTCTATAGTTTTAGGTACATAAAATGACATATATGACCAACTAAAATTACAAAAATACTTGTATGACAGATATAATAGTTTACCTAGAGGTGGATGTGGAAATTTGTCACCGTATTTGGTCATTGCATCGTTGAACACTCATATCATGTACTAAACCAGGCCATCCCGCAAGCACAAAAGTAAATCTCATGTCAAAATCATAAACAGCAAGCACAGTCTATGAGGTTTCGTTGTGTCTGTTAATATATTGAACCACGTTACTTTTTGACACCACAACCTTTATATGTGTCCCATCTAATGCTCCTATACAGTCATTGAAGTGTGGCCAAAAATCTGGATTTTCTAAGCATGTGTGCACCATAGAAAATTCAGGGTCCTTTGGATTAATAATGTCAGCTGTTAGCTTGAGAACAATTGTCAAAACTCCATCAAATGTGTGGCTTACTGTCTCCAAGGATCGAATAAGACGATCCTCAGCTTGCCTAACCAACTGCCTAACTGATTGTGGTGCACCAACTATCCATAAAAACATAGATAAAGCCTCTACCGATGTCATTCTTGATGTTGACTGCAAGCCATATGAGTGGACCAACGTATTTTGTAGCCTAGTAAATAAAGGTCTCTCAACCCTAAACATAGTGTAGCAAGAATTATCACGGGCTAGTGTCCTCTGAACCCATTGCAATCCGGATTCACCAGCTACCCTTCTTGGTTGTTTCACAAAGTATTTGTCGAAGTACATACCGAACATAGGGCAACCTGCACAATTAGTTCATGGGCCGTCTTCAAATTGTTGAGGAGGGCCATCGACAGAAACTCATCCTCACTTGATGATGTGCTGCCTCCGTCATCACTGGCTGCTTCGCCGTCTTCCTCATTCATTTGTCCATTGTCTCCATCCTGTTTCAAGACATATAACAAATAGTCAGCACATTAATTGGCAAGAAACGCTCAATTAAGACCACAAAATGGAATCGATTAACATCATCACAAATCAAAGATTCATCACAACACCATATAATAGGTTTATAACATGGAAATATAAAAGGTTTATCACAGGACACACATAATACGTTCATCACAACAAACAGATAATAGGAGCATAACACCACAAAAGGACTAGTCCATCATAGGTAATAGTTTCTAACTAAGACAAATTGTTGTACCTGCACCATCTCTTCAAGTAATTGAGCCTTGCAAAGGGACTGGGCAGACCGCAGAAGAATTCTCGCTGAAATAGATCTTGGAACATCTTGCCCATGGCATACACCTCAGCACTGTCATGCTCTATCCCACAATCAAAAGTAAGCTCTTGACACTTCTTGACTGAAAAGTGATCCTTCTCTTTGTTGGATTCCATTTCATAACTTGTACTTGTTGGATGACTTGTTGACTGATATCCACAAACTCTGAGAATTTAGTGGCTATCTGCCTCATGTACCTAACCATTAGGCTTTTGCTCTTCTTCAAAGGACTTTCACATGTGCTGGTAGTACTACCCATTGACCTATTGCTCTTGTGGGTACCTGTACTCATCGAAGTCGCAACAACGCCCTCTGAAGCATCATCTCCCCATGCATCTTCAGTAGACTCATCTTCCTGAAAAAAGTCTTGTCCAGGCACAAAGCCTGTGGTTCCATCCACATTGTTACCATGGAACATTTCTTCAAGCTCAGCTAAATTTGCAGGAGGACCATTCTTTAGCTTCTTCAGCCATGGTTTGCCCTACAGTAAACCATACAGTCACATAAGCCATATTGAACAAATAATTTTATGTAGAGAGCATTAGCACATGAGAGAAATGTACCTGTCTGTGTAATCCAAAAATCAGAATCTGCATCAATACTTCCATCAGGTTTCCTCCCTAAACCAGTGTGTGACTACAAAACTCTCCAGAAAGAGTAAAGACTTTTCAGTTGGCCTATTTGATTCTTTATCTGCTTCCTATCATGCCTCAATCCAGTTTGCGCGTAATAGTGTTCAACTATTGCTTGGTAGCCTACCCCATTCATTTGCTCTCCTTGAAAATTTCCTGTTCTTACTTGCTGAATACACAACCTTAACAATTTACCGTTATTTGTGTCAGACCAATTTGCTCTTAATTTGCTCGCTGGAGGGCCGTCGGAACTGCCTAAGTCCTCAATGTCGTCCCCATCTTCTTCTTCATATTCAAGGTTGACGTAGTCGCCACCTGGTGCTTGTGGAGGCCCGGCAATGCTCGTTGCTCGACGCCCACCACGGCCCATGTCACGTCGGCGGACGCCGGCATGACCGGTGGTATTGGCGCCACACCGACAGGCTGGGCCCGAGGATGATCCACCAAGGAGTACTCCGTCGTCAGGGTCTCCGAACATGGACCCACCATGACCTCCGCGTCCGGCAAGCGCCGACGCTGACGCATCGAAGTGCAGCTGCCTGGCACGCCCTACAGCCCGTGGGGCCCTGCCACGTCCTTCTCCGCCAACACGCTTGTGGCGTACTCCCAGTGTTCGCTGCGCGTGAAGGTTAGGGTGAACGGAGCCTCATGCAATACCTCCTCCTTGGTCGCCGCCGGACTAAAGGTAGTTCTCGTATTCCTCCATATGAGGGAAATCCTTGGCCGCCTGTGAGTTGAGGTCGAGTCCATCATGGCCCGCCCGGGGAGTGTGGGCGGCGCCGCTCGATGACGCCTGAGAGTAGATGTTGAATCCGACGGCTGATGAGCCTTGAACCGCCGACAGCTGTGAGAAGAAGTTGAAACCGCCGTCACCCTCCATCTGCACTGCACATTTGTAATTAGCCCATATAAGAAATTTGAAGAATGATGGAATGAGGTAAAACAGCATAGTGAATGGTCATGAATAATGAAGCACATAATTTTATTATATGATACAGAAACAGCCGGTCACCATATAGTAAACCCAATGAAAAAAGATGTAAATATAATAAAACATGGGTATCTACAAATACTGATCACAGATGCACAAGAATTGTAAAACTAAGTTATATCTTAAGAAGTACAAAATAGCTACACATGTATCAGTACAGATAAGTTCGAGTATCTAAAAGGTTGACTGCACTAAACTTAATAGAAAGTACAGACAAGTGAATACTGACTACAAACATATGAAATTTGCTTCTTTCATCCTTGGATAGCAGAACCCTCCCCCATTGATGACAGTATATATTGATAAAAAGGCTAGCAGTACTCAAGGATCCCTAGCAAGGCTCCTCTAGTAGTTGATTATCGCTGCCCCCCAAAAAACTGGCCACTTGATGGAACTATCAATATAAGATGCATGGAGGTATGTGCAATGGTGCTATGAGCTGTGAGTCTAGACAAGAAAGTCTATAATGCAAACATAATTTTATTTAGCATAAATAAAATAAAATTTATCATTAGGATGAGTTCAGCAGAAAACAAATTTGATGTAGTAAGTTTTGAAAAAGAACAATAAATGCCTAAACGCAAATTATGACTCAGGAAAAATGTCCAAAAGAAAAGCATATCTCAGGAAGGTGCTTTATTTCCTGATAACATTCTATTAAAGAGGAGAACAAGAACGCATACAAAAATCTCTGAAGTAGGCTTGTCATGGTTTCACTTTTATATGTTTACATAAGGGCAAATAAGAATGTCTTGAATCGGAAACAGAAATTATATAAGTGACAATTTACTTCTATTTCTGTATAATGAAAGAAATCAATATTATAATTAAAGGAAAGTTTATTTATAAATTTTCTTAAAGTACTAGTCTTGGCTCAAATAAAGCCATCCAAATGCCGTCTTCACTTTTACTATTTTATAGGTTCGATATGCAGAGCATCTCCCATCTGTTTTGAATGAGAGGGATGAGAGAGAGGTTGGCCGCAGTCCTGGAGCCGACGGTGAAGGACGAGAAGACGTGCGTAGCCGAGGCCGCGGCGGCGCCGGCCAAGGCAGCGGCGCCGGCCAAGGCAGCGTCGCCGCCGCCGGCGGTGGCGGCGGTGAAGCCCGGCACGCTGAAGCAGCACAAGTTCCCGTTCTTGGTTTGATTCTTGGTTGATGCATATACTAGTATATGTAGGATTTTGTGTTGAAAGTTCATCCATTAGAGGATAAACAGAGCATCTCTGATTCAGAAAAAGAACCATATTAATAATTCATATCGCAGAGCAACCTCTAACCAATAGAATATAGTTGGATCTAAATGAGAAGTAGAAAATTAATTCTGGTTGTGATTAATTATGTCATCATGTAGCTAATAGAAGAAATCAGGGTGCAGTACATGCATGGGATTAATGATGCAAGAACCTAGCTTTGATCAAAAGAGTCTGGATAGTATAGATATACATGTGTAACTAAAAATTTTAATATAGATAAACAAGTGCTCAGGTGATAAATCAAGAGATAGTAGGATATATATAAAGATATTATCAGTCTTATGGCTTTATCAAATTTAGTAACTGTAGATCCTTGTCCATAAAAATATTGACATTATTGACATATAGATAAAATCAAAATTTTGATTTAGCTATGGACTTAGGAATTAGTACCTGAATCTTAGCATAGATTTAATTTATCATGAAGCATAAGAACTATAGCAATTCTGTCAATTAGGATAGTTCAATTGTAGATAAATCATTTATCAATTAGTAAACAGTAAGAAATATTTTAGATTGTCTAGAATCATCACATAAGTGCATGTGGGTGAAAAGCTGCACATTTATTCAGTATATAATACAAAGTTCAGTAAAAACACCATAGGATGAATCTTGGAATGCATATTCTGATAGTTTCAGTGTAGTTTCAACAAGTTAACATTTCAAAACATTAATAGAGCTTCAAGCCATATCATTACTGTGGTTTTAGTGCCTAGTGGGATCTAGATAGCATGTAGAAATATATTTCTAGAAATAGAATCAGATTGAACATGTAAAGTAAATGAGTAGAGACATAGGCCTCTATAGCAGAGCATCTATTCTAGGCTAGAGCATGGCAGCTATTAGTTTTCACAGGGTTAATCAATACATATTCTATCTTATAGTGAGAAACAGTTGCATCTCATGATCAATGGAATTTAATCAGGGATAAACCAATGCACGTAGTTCTTAACTGAAATTAATACTGAACCGATAGACCCCATGGGTAGTATGTGCATAGGTATAGCTTTAATTCTTCAGTTTAAGTGCAAATTTAGTAGTAGCTCATGAAATTATCAGGAAACTCTATATGCAAGCAGGACAGAACCAAGCTAGTGTGATTTTAATTTCAGCAATGCAATTCATAGGTTTATTCATGTGAGCATTCATTCATCATGGCCATATAGGCATCGTTCAACAAACCGAATCAATTGACTTAGAACCCTGAAATCAGTAGGCACAACACTGAATGTAGCATTATCAAGTGACCACTAGGATTATACAGCCAGCATCACTACTGCGCCATTATCACCGCACATCACCGAGCAAAGAGGAATACTAACATGGTACAGGAGAGGAAGAGCTTGGGAGGAATACTCACTAGTGCAGTAGAGGAGGAAGTTGAGGAGTAGAGATTGTAAACAAAACTAGGAACTGGGGAAGACGCAGCACTGATGGGGCCGAAGAGACCTCCTGTGGGGTCTCAACCTCGCCGGAGTTTGGCCAGAAGAGACTGCGGAGTGGTCGTCGGAGGCGGGGCGTGGCAGCCAACACATGGGAGTGCGGCGACATCAGCGGCGCCGGCGCGGCCTGGGAATGCGGCGGCGCTGGGAGGAGCGTGAGGGAGAGGAGGAGAACAAGAGAAAGAGATAGGAGGAAGAAGGTGGGCTTAGGTGGGTTGTGTTTTATTGGGCTTTTGTATATGGGCTGCAGATGGTGGTAATTAAAGAAATTGAGAAGTAGAGCTAGCATACAAAGAAAATTAGTATAGAATATTTAAATTGGTTTAAACTCTTCAAAATGAATTCTTGAAAATCTTGATATATTATTACAGTCACTGTTTTATTTATTTTATCAGATTGGTAACTTAATTTATAGAGCATATTTTTAAGTACATACAAATACAACTTAGGCTGCGCTCGAAAGCTGCTAGTCGGCTGGGTTGAACTGAGGGCCCACAATAAATAGCAATCAGCTTTTGCTATTACTCAGTACAAGCAATAGTGCAGCAACTGTTGTTGGCTCCGGAGAAAGGCTAGCTACCGCAGCTATGAACGCAGCCTTAACTTTACATATCATGATCCAAATAAAAATATACCTTCAAAATATACCTTATAAACTATCTTGTCGATCAACAAAGTTAAGATTTATATTTCTATCTACAAAATATATATATTGTGTTTATTAAATAAGTTTCTGTCTAGTGAAGCAATTTTTTCTAAGTAAAATAATTATTCTTTCTTAAAATAAGAGTATAACGTGTGGTTTAAAACCTAATTTTATAGTTTACAATTAAAATTTGTTTATGCAAACAAATCAAATATACATCTAACTTCACCTACACTGAGGTAATAAAAGCAAGTCCATAACCGTGCATCCGGGTTAGGCATCTCATATGCATCGTATTCATATAGTCATTCTCGTATTTAGTTGTCTTATTGTTTCTTTTAGTTGAGTATTTATCTCTGATTTCTTGGAGTTCTCTATTGATTTATTCTTTCTTTGATTGCAGTATGTCATGCAAGTACAACACCTTTAACTAACTCTTGTTATATTTTTCACAATTGCAATTTACATGTATCACCTTGCATTAAATTATACTTTATACAATTTAAATAAATATTATGATGGATTTGATTGACTGGTGGAGCAATTAGTCATATTATGGGTGCATTCTAAACTTGCCATTGTGGTGGCTCAGTTGCATATATTTATCATCATAAGGGTAAGCAACAATTGTTACCTGCCAGCGTCGTAGCGATCGTGTCGACCACATGACCTGAAATGGGACTGGCTAGCCTAGTAATACTTTTTTATTTGTTTATCTCTACGGTTTAAGGACTTCCATGAACCCCATGAATGTGGGCTAGCGATGAGGATTGTTGTTGTAGCGGATCCAAGTAGATGGTGTGGATCGCCGTTGTTGTGGGACCCGGTGATCTGCTGTTGTTGCGGGGATCGTCACAGAGGTAAGACATACGGGATTGACGAAAAGCCTGTGTCCTTAGCCTTGCCGGCATACACCCTGAAGTGTGCTTAGGTGCTGGCATGGTGACGATGTAGCGTCTGTGGGTACAGCGACATACCTCTGTAGAGTGTATGAATTGTGATATGTCACTTCATGTTTCGAGTAAAAACCACAAACGCGGCAGGAAAGGAACCTATCAAAGATTCTAATGCCTGTGGTGCCTTATATACAGTAGATTTTATAATGGCTTAATATGATATTTTGCAACACTGTTTTATGAACATGCATGGATTATGGAGCTTTGGTATACATACATACATACATACATACATATATATATATATATATAATGTCGGTGGATTATGGGTATATTTATTGGATTGTTATAGTTGGACTTGTTGAGTATCTTTCGTACTCATCCCTTATATATAATCTCCTTTGTAGATGTTTGAGCTACTCTTTAAACGACAAGAAAGTTTCTACGCAATTGATTTGATCAAGTGCTTTAGATTTCTATGTCAACTAGAAGTTGAAGGTGATGAAGAAATAGAAGAAAGTCTTCAAGGTACTGTAGTGATTATTTTGGCAAAAGCTATTTTCTTATGGTTTTTATTTTATGAGCTCCGCTACAATTGTTTATGCTGTGCTACTTTGGTGTGTTCAATTCTCGATAAGTTGATTTTTGCTGAGGAATGAGTCATAGACCGATATTCTTTCTCGGAAGTAAAATAGGAGGGTCGCTACAAGAAGTTGCCACCATGAATTGTGCAGTATCTTTCATGCTTCGTTAATCTGAATGAATTTGCTCCCGTTGCATGCTGAACATGAAACTCTGAAATTGTTGGTTTCACTCTCTTGAAAGAGCTCAAATATTTTTCTTATATGTCTTAAATTCATCATTTCACTGCATGCTTAATGCTCAAATTAAGTTTTCTATAAATACTACGTATCACTACTACTACGTTTGGCTCCAAAGCAAGTATAATCTACTTTCTATTCCTTATCAAAGTAAAGTCTTAATTTAACCTAGCATGACTCATTTTCTTCATTTCTTGCCATTATTTCTCGTGCATGTAGATATACAGCTATACGCATATACAGTTTTCAGTCGCATAGAATTCTATGGTTTTTCTTCAGATGATCTCCTTGCCGTCACCTTCTGCTGCGACCTGAGCAGAGGCGGCGTCGCAGCCGTCGGCGCCGGAGCTGTACCACCTCGCGCAGAGCAGGTAGCAGAAGAAGTTGATCACGCTGAGCACGGCGAGCATCCAGTAGAAGAGGTCCAGCCTGTCCTTGTTCAGGTCGTTGTCGCCGAGCCAGCCGCCATGGCCGTGGCTCGCTGTGACCCTGTTCACCAGCGACACGAGCACGGAGCTGAGGTAGAAGCCGAAGGCGTAGGAGCAGTAGGTGAGCGCCGTGAGGAAGGACTGCATGCCGGCGCCGCACGCCTGCTTGTAGAAGAACTCGATGAGCCCCACGGCGGTGAACATCTCCGACACGCCGAACACGAGGAACTGCGGCACGATCCACAGCACGGACATCCGCGGCGCGCCGGCGGCGGACAGGGACAGGTCGCGGCGCCTGCGCTCCACGGTGGCAGCGGCGACCATGGAGAGCGACACGGTGCAGAGCCCCACGCCGATCCGCTGGAGCGGGGTGATCCCGGACCGCGTCCCCGTCACCCGCTTCATGAGCGGGACGAGGAGGAGCTCGTACGCCGGGACGAGCGCCAGCAGCATCGCGTAGGGGATGGCCTGCAGCGACGCCGGCGGGATGCGGAAGGAGGAGCCGCGGCCACCGAGCGCGGTGTCCATGGCGCTCCCCTGCTGCACCGAGAACGTCTGCAGCTGCGCCAGCACGGTGTTGAAGACGATGGTGCACGCGAAGATGGGCGTCACGGCGAGGAGCGTCTTGGCCTGCTGCACCTCGGCCACCGTGCACAGCCGCCACGGGCTCTCCGGCTTCGTGTTCGGCCCCTGCTGCGCCGCCCTGATGCAAGCCTTGTCCAAGAACCTGCAGACATTTCCGTCAGAGATTAGTCATCAGTCACACACGCACCAGCGTGCATGGCGGCGGCGGCGGCGGCGGTGCCTGAGACTAGGAGCTCACCTGAATTTGCTGGCGTGAAGGAAGTTGCCGCTGGCGAGGTGCGCCGGCTCGCAAACGCCGGCATTGACAGGATCGGAGGAGCTGGAAGGGCAGATTTGCTTCCTCTTGGTGTAGGCGGCAACAAACACCTACAGGAACAGTATCAGTATTGTCAGGGTTGATAGTAAAGTAGTATATTAAACTGTAACAATTTTTATATAAGACATTTGTGTCGAAACGAAAAGATTTTTTGAAGCTAAAAGTATTCTCCAGGAACAAACCATTTTGCCAAAATTCATGAAATGAGCGTTTATATGGCTAGCTAGCTTGATTAACCTATTTTTTGTTTAAAAAAATATGGTGTTAATTGGACATGAACAGCAAAAAAAAATATCGTTGTTACTTGCATATAGAAAGCTCGTCATC
This sequence comes from Oryza australiensis, assembly GCA_019925245.2. Taxonomy (NCBI): domain Eukaryota; kingdom Viridiplantae; phylum Streptophyta; class Magnoliopsida; order Poales; family Poaceae; genus Oryza; species Oryza australiensis. The sequence goes on along the minus strand of JAIFGZ020000222.1, from coordinate 19,757,039 downwards.
TCGAACCCATGCTAAAATAATGCAACTGCATATATTGATGATTGATCATGTGACAGTTTAAATAATCCACAGACAGTTCTGTCATCATCGTTAGGATCAAAAACACTGAACTGACAGGCTAACAGTCAATTAATCATAAGAACATTTTAAACAGCCTCTCAGACAAACCCTACAGATGGCACATCAGTTCATAGTATCTTACTAGATCTGATCGACAAAGCAGATGCAAAACCTACTTTGGCCCACGAGATGGTTTCGAACCACTGAACTGTAGAATATGACAAAACCGACGACCATAATGCATGGAGAGCCACTCTGACTCTGAAAAACTCTGAATGGTGACAAAAGGACATCTACCTACCAATTCAAGCTATATCTTATCTAATTACACGGCTGCGACTATAATAGTGTGTGATCATATCAATGATTATGACAGAAAGATTCATGCAAATGACAAACTGCAGTTTCTTGGAACTCCCACTACTACTGGCCTTGTTTAACATAGTTGGCGATGGGCTCGCCACTAACACAACAGTCCATGCTCTGTCAGTTTTAGAATGCAGCGAGATTGTACGGTTGCAGGTAAACCACATCGCCTATACTACATAGTAGCTCTTTAACTTAATCATATTGCTAAGATAATTGGGCAACTACACCGTATGTCTGAAAACATTTGGCTACCTTGTTCAGTAGGAGTAGCTGACAGTCTGACAAGAATCTTATCAACTATTAGACCTCAAAAATCAACTTGGCAACGAATATGCGGTTTTTTTTATGCAAATACATATCTTGGCTGTAACGAAATTCAAACGATAGCATCTTAATCTTTTCATTTATTCGGTTATTATACGGTTTCAGAATAGTATCATCCTATCATTACTTTTTTTTTAAAGATCACGGAAGAATATTGCACCCCGCCTTTGCATCATTTGATGCACACAATCAACGAGATCATTTAAATATAGTCATAGGTATATTAGTATGTTTTTGCAAATGAATACTGTATTGGTTGTATTACACTTCAAACTGAAAGCATATTAATCTTTCTTTTAACTCATTGTTGTTTTAATTAAAGGTTTCAGAATTAATAGTATTATCATATTATCATAAAAGTTTGTTTAATTATTCCTACCCTTGCAATAGGCGTGAAGATGCTGCCCTGAGGAGGCTTGTTCCGGTAGAAGGCAGCGCCGGACACGAGGCTGACGAGACCGGCCGCCATGGCGGCGGCGGAGATGCCGAATCCGACGTCCATCCCGGAGTGCGTCTGCACCCAGACCAGCGCCGTCAGCGCGACGAGCTCGCCGGCGCAGAAGCTGAAGTAGGCCGAGTTGAAGTAGGTCGAGAGCCTCTTGGCATTGTCCGCCGCGCCGGCGAACTGGTCGGCGCCGTGCGCGATCATGTTGGGCTTGAGGCAGCCGCTGCCGAGCGCCACCAGGTAGAGCGCGGCGAAGAAGATGCTCGCCTTGATGCCCCTGGCCTGCTCGCAGCCGCCGTCCATGGACGCCATGTTGCACGGCGGCGGCTTCAGCTGCGGCAGGTGCGCCTGCACAGACAGCAGTATGAAACCCTGCATACGAAAAAAAAAACAGAGTAAAAATCATTGCAAATATGTTATTGATTCTGAAACTGCAACCAAAGATGCTTTCTTTTTTTTCATTTGTGAAGGAATATGATTCAAATGCTGCTAGGATTCTTGAATATTGTCTACAAATGCAAAGATAAACCATAATATATATCCATTCAGAGAGATTATTTTTGGTGAATTACACGAGTTGTAGGAACACTACAAAAAGTGGCTCCAGTACTTAGTACAGGTAGTACAGCTCTGTCTGGGCCAGTTGTTTCCAAGTGGCTATTCCCTGTAGCAAGTGTGCTGCTCCTGCAACTCTATCAGTTTGCTTTACATTTGAAGGGAAGGAAAAAAGAGCAATTTGCTCTGCTAATTGCAAGCCGCGTGTAGAGTTCACCCGGCGGCCGTGTGTGTGTCACCGTTGAATTCAACCTGGTCCAAAAACTTTTATGCAATCGGGAACAAAATCCCTGGTCCATGCATGGTGATTGGCACCTTTTTTCAGGCCCATCCATCCATGTTCATCGCCTCTCTCTCTCTCTCTCTCTCTCTCTCTCTCTCTCTCTACGTGAAAACAACGGTCAACAACAAAAGAAAGTAACTGTGTATTCCATAATTCCATTTCCTTTCTCGGTGCAGCACGCACAAACGATCATCGATCAATGTCTCACCTCCAGACGAGGAACAAATTGTCCGTCTTTCCTTGTCAGCTAAAAAGTTATTTTTTTCTAACGATGGTTGCATGCATGAGACTCTCAACTCTTTCAACTCCAGAACATAATCAAATTGTTCGTCTTTCCCTGTCAGCTAAGAAAATAATTACTTTTCATACGACAAACTGTTTGGTTGCATGTATGAGACTCACTCAGATGGATGCATTGGGGGGGCATGGGTGGATGGGTGTCTCGTACCGAGAGCTCGACGAAGCCGAAGATGAGCATGGTCCAGAAGCAGCCGAGGTAGGAGTCGGAGAGGAAGCCGCCGAGGAGGGAGAGGAGGAAGATGGTGCCGACGAAGTTGGTCACCACGTTGGCCGCCTGCGACAGCGGGAAGTGCATCTCCCCGAACACGTACGTGATCAGGTTGTTCCCCACCGCCGCGATCGCCATGATCTCGAACGCCTGGATCCCTGCACGCGCCGGCGCCGCCCGTCCATTGTCACGCGCTGCTCCGGCCATGATCAAGCATTGGTCCTAGCTATAGGCAAAGCACTCACCTAGCACGAAGACGGCGGCGCGCATGCTGCCGTGGCGGCGCGGCTCGCAGGGCCGGCCGCGCCAATCGACGGCGGCGGCGGCGGCGACATCCGGAGGCGACGACGACGCGCGGCTCTCCACATCCATTGCTCTCTAGCTACTTCTCTGCCTCTGCCTCTGCCTCTCTGCTTTGTTGCTGTCTATAGGTGGTAGATGGCAAGTTGCGACCTGTGAGCTGGAGGCTATATTTATAGGCTGCTGCTGCTGCATCTGATCGTGATTATCCCAGCAATTAACCCATTAATTAATTCTGCTACATGAGCAGCAGCAGCAGTGCATACATACAGTCAGAGGCTCCCTCGATCGCTTCTGCTCTTGTGAAATTGCCGAAAGGAGCAGCAAAGAAGATAGTGCGGCCGGGCCTACCCTCCATGTCGTCTCGTCGTCTCTCCCCTTCTGCTTTTCATATCGGAATTTCGAGGTCGATCCATCCATGGTGCTGACCACTCGAGTTAGTTGGGAGGAGGGTGAAAAGACGTATGGATGGACATGCATCATGCATGCAGATGATACGCAATTTGGAGGAGGAGGAAAAAAATGCTGGTGTGGATTAATTAGCGAGTTGTTTAGGTGTTTCCTGTGCGATCGGTGTTGACAAAACTGGTCAAATTGTTGGGCAGGCACCTGTTTCAGACTTTCAGTTTGATGATAATAATTCTTTTGTAAGCAGAAGAAAAGGTGAAGACTTTCAGGTAACAGATAGTATTGTTATCTTGAGTAGGCTCAAGGAGGAAGGTTCACATCACATAAAGAATTTGTTTTCTGACCAGAATTTTTGACGGTGGTCTGTAATTAAACTGTTAATTGTTGAGTTTTTTATCATCCATTAGTAGTGTTTAACAGCTTGAACCATCACAACACGGGCACGCGGCAAGTAATCTAGCTACCTCACACACCTAAAAAGTCAATACTGAAATCTAGTGGAATGCGTTTACTACTCCTCTTTTCAGGCGTTGACAGCGACACCAACTAATAATTAATGAGAATTAGCTCCTCCAATGGATAAATAAAAATTCTTGATAGACCTAACATCTCCAGAGACCTAGAGTAACTATCCTAGTGTAGCTAGTAAGAATGTCAACGAAAGGAGGGACCATTGCTACTGCAACGCAATTATGCAGTCCGCATAATAGCAGCTTAAACATTTTGCATGCCAATTTTGTATAATGATAAGAAAATGAAGGTATCTTTTGATATGCGAAGATTTGATATATGATATATGGTGGAGAGACCTAACAGGAAGCTGGATGGTTAGCCACTAATCTGGTAGCTAGGTAGGTTCGCTAGCTGCTCGTATACGATGAGATGAGATGATTCCTGATTATTTGGATTAGGCATCTCTATTTTTTTTCAGTTTACCTTTGTGCTACTAATATATAACTTAACTATAAATTACAAAAAGTTAGAAGATCCACTTATTGATTTTTTTGCTTGTTGTGCCTGTGCTGCTACTCAAAAAGACGACAGCTTTTCAAAAAAATAATAAATATATAGCGCAAACTTAAAAACTATCAATAAAATAAAAATGGATGTTTAACATTTATCTACGTTACCCTGAGTAAAATTTTGTTCTTGCGTGACGTGACCATTTTCTTATCATATAGTAGTTTTAAAGTTTATATTATATTCTTAGTCAAAAATATAAAAAGTTTTATAGTTAAATATGGTTATTAAAAAATAGATATGATTAAATGAGAAGAGATTGTTATTGGTTAAGAAGTGAAGGTGATGAAAAATGAATGATGAAGGGTTGTAATTGGTTGAAAAAAAAGTTGATGAATAAGTTGTTATATTTTGATATAAATTCTGAATATAAAAGTTGTTATATTTTAGGATAAAAGTTAAGCTGTATTTTCTTTCTTTTTTATATAGCAAATCTTGAAGCTTCCAGAGTTGCAGGGGATGGTGAGGGAAGCCAGTTGCTGAGTGAGTCTGCGTGAGTGAGTGAGGGAGTGAGGCGCTGTTTGGTTGGGATCTGAGTTTTAGAGTTAGACGTGCCGTAATTTTTTAGGGTATAAGTTAAGCCACATTTTTATTAGCACATTAGGCCACACGTTGATAATTTATTGGCGACGCTTTGTACGACTTATCACACTTGTGACAAATGAGGAAGTTTTGGTAAAGTTAGAATCCATCAAACAGCACCTCAGGTTGCTGAAAAATCATTTCTTGAAACTTTTATTAGTATTCTCCAAGTTGCTGAAAAGTCCATGTGCTTTTCTTGTCCCCAGCAAATTAAGATCAGAAGGCAAATTCCGGCATCACGTGCTCGCGCTAGTGACCGTCCTTGCAGACACGGCGTAAAAAAAATGCCAAATCTAGAACGGTTCTCCTATCACCGATGGGTAAGCGGCAAAGATGTGGAACATGATAGCTCGGCTGTTACTACTCGGTACATAAATAATGATTGTGAAAGTCTGAAGATGGTTTGTAATACAGATAGTCATTGAAATGTTTTAGAGTTTTGAAAATATACAGTGGTATTAGATTTGTCATTGTTTTTCTCAATGCTTGGGTCTAATTTAGACTTCAAACTTTATAGTGTTATTACTCTTCATTTTGAAATACATGACACTACTCATATTTTTTACAGAGCATTAATTTTTTATACTACTTAAATGATAGGTGATAGGTGATGTTCATTCTCGTATGGTTTCACTATTGACTCTACATAAATTTTAAAATCATTTACTTTCTTAAATAAAAAAATTATAGTACTACTTAGACCATATATAAAAAGTAAACTATGCAACAAACATTCTTTTACTTATTTTATTATTAAAAATAATTTATGCCTAACTTATTTTTTATATTAATGATATGTCTAAAATTCAATACCGCTATACATTTAGGAAAAAACAGGAGTTTACGAAGAAACCTCCACCCGCAGACAAATGTTATTGTTTCAATCAGTGCCGCTCCGAGGTTTACTGTAGCTGCAGGCGTCAACGCTGGATTCTCACCAACTGTACATGATACCCTAGCAAGTTGCAACTTTTTAATTGTGATCGTGCATTCATGCTACGTACTCTCTTCATCCAAAATAATTAAATATGTTACTTTTTCATAAAAAAATTAACTCCTCTTATATCTAATAAATATTAAGAGTATATATATACATCGAACCGATGAATATTATATTCCGATCAAACATCTATAACATTTATAAATATGACTAATTTATTTTTAAAAAATAAAATATAAAATAAGTCTAACATTTTTATACCAGCATGCAGCACCACCCGCCCGCTGATCATATTGTGCCTACGCACGCACATGACGAATGCGACCTCAGCTATATCTGGACTAGCAGAGAACACAGGGCCGATCAATAGTCCAAAACACATCACATCTCCGAATAATTATAATCCCCGAGCCGCGCGCGATCTGCAGCTAGCTAGCCCTCAATTGAGTAACCAAAACGACCCCAGCTGTGGCGATCGAGTGGCGATCCGGCCAAAAGAGAAGACACGGACCAAAACATATCTCCAGAAAAAAGTGGTCCGCCGCGCGCCGCTCCGACCACGATCGATCTCATCAGAATCGCGGGAGAATTCGTTCGTCGGCTCGTCGCCATCGTCGCTCGATCGGCTGGCGGGCGGGAGGGGTAGGGACTGGTAGGGCTGGACACTTTTAAACCGAAAATCGAAAAAAAAACCCGAACCGCACCGAATCAAACCGAAGTCTGTGGTTTTCGGTTTTCGGTTTTGGGTTCGGTTCGTGATGTTGCGTAAACCGACTAATTCGGTTCGGCCGGTTTTTACGCATGAAACCGAACACCCGAAGAAAAACCAAACTCGAAACCAAATCAGCTGCGTGCATGTGCGCGGTGCGCGTGGGTCGGCGCGTGCGCGTGCGCGTCCCACGCGTGCTTGGCCGCCGCCGCCGCCCGCCGACGTGTCGCCGCCTCCGCTCCGCCCGACCGCCACCGCGCTCGGACTGCCGGCCGCGCGGCCTCTCAGCTCGCCGCCACGCCGCGCGCGCTCCGCGCCGCCCGCGCTCCGACCCGTTCAGACCACCACCGCGACGCCTCCGCCCCCCCCGCCGCCGCGCCACCGCTCGCCGTCGCCCGCACGTCGCTTTACGCCCATCCCACGAGCGCCTCTCTCATTTCGGTTTTTGGTAAAAACCGAAAACCAAACCAAAAACCAAACCCGAATCTTGCGGTTTCTAGCATTTACGAGAACCGATCGGTTTTTGCTTTATGTCAAACCAAATTTTGCGTAAAAAAACCAAACCGAAGTGTCGGTTTTAACCGAATGCCCACCCCTAGGGGCCAGCCCCGACGTCCATGACATCGGTTGTCGTGGGTGCATGCACGACGTATGTATGGTAGATTACGATTACGATGATGGATTCAACGAGGGACTGGTGAATTTAACGATAGATCAGAAGACTTTATAGTCCTATATCGTCAAAGCAATAAAACCTTTTTAATTTTTTTTAATAATTTTTAGGTTTATATGTGTTAAAAAAGAAGAAACTGAATTTTAACCTCTCGTCATTGAGGAGAGAGACGAAAGGAATTTCGTGCATCAAGTGTGGTGTATCGGGTGTGGCAGATATAGCTTAGCTGAAAAGCGCGGTGGCTTTGTGCCTTTGTGGGACGTACGGGACGGGATGGAACTGCTCATGGGTGTGGATGGACCTTTCCATCGGGAGCTTGGGCTTGGAGCCACAGTGGAATGTTTTTTTGTTCATAGCTTTTTTCTCTCTCGTTTTTTCAGAGGCTGCTGATGAGCATGTGACTATTGGTGACTGGTCCGTGTTGCGCTGTTGCGTTGCCATTGGAGGACAAACCTGCTGCTACTTGATACGTCACGAATCAAACGGCCCTGTAGTGGAACTGTACCAGAGAAATGTAATACCCCACCGCGGCAAATTTTGCACGGGCAAGTCATTTTGACCGTACGTGGAAGGCCTCCGGACCAAACTTGTTGATCTTTTTAGAATTGATGGTTTAATTTGTAACGTTGCTCCAAATAACTTGGGGGCTGCCATCTCCAACAACATCTCCATCCTATTTTTTAAGTCAAAATTTAACAACTTAGAAAAACGCATTTCAACATCCTCTCTATCCCACTCTCCAAGTCATCTGAATGGTTAAACTTATTTTCTCACTAGTCAAACTTGACCAGCCTGCTTCACTTGTCATCCATAGGTTCCACCATCTCCTATTCACTTTTTCTCTGTTTGGGAGCAACATGGCCGAGGAGAAGAGCCGGTGGCCAGTGGCCGGCGACGGAAGCTCAAGGATGGCGATATCTCTGACGACCCGACGGAAGCGCAAGACCTGGTCCCCTTGGAGTGGCGAGCCGACGATGAGATCTTCGAAGGTGACGACGCTCTACAAGAGAAACCGAAGAAGAAGCGGGGCCCTCCAAGACCACTGTCGTTGTCCGTTGGCCCAGCACTGCCATCGCCCCTGCCGACGCGAGTAGTAGGTCATGTGAAGGAGAAAGAGAATGGGTGAAATAGTTGAGAGGCTGACAGGTTGGACCTATGTTTAGATTGGATAGTATAATAGAGAGGCTATTGAAATGAAATTAGAATATCCATTTGGTTTGACAAACTGGCCAAATAAATATTTGGAGAGTAAGATTTAGAGACGTTGTTGGAGATGTTCTAATATGTGTGCCAAGTGATGAAATGGGATCCATGTTGTAATCTTATTCTAATAGACATATGCGGCTTAATTTAGACAATTTGATTTTGTCGGAGTGTTTTTTTTGGGTAAGAACTCATAATCCATTGCAGGTCTTATTCATTATGTTTATTAGAGCCACACTCTTGGAGTCGACCGTCAAAGACTTTTTCATGTCAGACTCCTCTAGGTGGCAAATGATGTACTAATAGGCTTCATGGTTAATGAGCTATTTTTTCCTTCATGCTTTTTTTATTTCTATTCAGGGCATGTTTTGCTTATTTCATCACAAAGTGGTTTTTGTCCCTTATGAATTTTGCTTATTTCATCTCTTAGGGGTTTTGTTTCTATTGAGAATATATATGGTTTTGTATATACATACTTAGATGCAGAGGCCAGTAATGTAATCATCTTCTTTTATTAAGAAAATAACTTGGAGGCATGATCAACCTTAGAATTAAAAGGTATTATTTTAGTTTTTTTCATTGTAGTACCTTTTTCGGGTTTAGTTTTTTTCTGATACATCGGGCAGGGTGTGTTTGATCAATTAACCATGTCTATTTTAGTTAATTAATCTGTACTCGAGCTTCACGTGGTAAAATTTTAAACTACGATATTTCCTCTTTATAATATTGGTCAGTATGGCACAACACATAATGGAGTTTGGAGAATGATATCAAATCTACTCCACCGTCCACAAATAGTCCACAAATATAGCATTTGTAGCATTTAAAATTAAGTAAATTTTACTTTTGAACCATATTTTATTATTGATTTTTGCTTTGAACCATCTTTAACCAATGTTTTTATTTTAAACCAGATAATTTTATCTTTGTGACATTTTGTACCACACTAAAATTTTTATCTATCTACATCTAATTTGTCTTATGTTAATGAATAAAAACCGACGTACTCGAGATCATTCGTATGAGTGTCGAGGTGTTCCAAAACGAACCAAACACAAAATTATCTTATTCAAAATGAAAACATTGGTTAAAGGATGGTCCAAAACGAAACATCGGTAATAAAAAACTTCGAAACACTGGTAATAAACAAAACATTGAAATTTACTCAAAATTGAGTAAATTTTACTTTGTTCCACGTAAGTATTTTCTAAAGTTCTATCTATCTTTTCAACCATCCTTCATTTAATTTCTCCGTCTACTCCCGTCTCAACCTAATTTCTCCTTCAGACTTTTAGATATACATTTATGTGAATGGAGAGAGTTATATATATAGCATGCATATGCGGAAACATATTTCTCCATGAAACATCACGTTGTGCTCGTGCCAGATTGCCAGCTGTTAATTGCAGCGACGAGAAACACCGAACCGAACCCCACCAAAAGCCCCAAATTATATCCAAGAAAAAGGAGGCGAAGATCTCAATGGGAAATCAGAGGAGCGGCGCCCACACAGCCACACTACGCGGCTGCACACACTATTCTGCTCGGTGGTGGTGGATCCGAGTATACGTGGTCCTCCTCTCTCGCACACGCGCGCACGCACCCGCACCCGCACCCGCGCCACGCCCACGCGCGGGCGGCGTACGTCGGCCTCCCTCGCGCGCGCGAGCACCCGCGCCGTCGACAAGTGGAAGGCCCGGCTGTTGCGCGTGCGTTTCGCCCGGTGGCACACGGCCCCCCGCGCGCGCGCGCACGCAGCTCACGGCTGGCCTCCACTCCACTCCACCATCCACGCGGCGGCGGGCGCCCCAGCGCGCGCGACTGTGCGAGCACCTTCCTTCCGGCCTCGATCCGGCCGGTCCTGCCGTGAAGTTCCATCACAACCTAGAACAAATGCATGGTCGCCGGCCTGGTCACTCGATCATCTTAGCTTTTCTACCGTGAGGTTGCTTCAGAGGTTAGAGGAAGCCCGTTCAAAACTGATTATTACGTGTGAGGATTAGCCGCACGTAAAACGAAAAACGTGATTAGTATAGGATTAATTAAGTATTAATATATAAAAAGTTAATAGATAAATTTGTTAGATTTTTAAGTAATTTTTATATAAAAGATTTTCGTACGAAACGTATCATTTAACAGTTTAAAACGCGTCTTACTAAAACGAGGAAGAATAATGTACGTGCATGTACATAACTAGCCAGGTCAAGGTTGTGCGCGTACCACGCCACATATCGGTTTCGACAAAAATACCGGTCCCTTGGGGAAAAAAAGGCGGTCGATTGATTTTCGATTTTTTACGGAACGTTTGACGGTTTTGCAACCGGTTTTATAAATTTCAAAAATTACTGTTTGAAATTTTCAAATATAGAACATGATATTTTTATAAATATATTTAAATTTAAATTATTATGTACGATGCGCTGGTGGCTTATGAGCAGTAACATAAAATAGATTAGCCAACGGATACATCACTCTCAATGCTAGATATCACGCATCATGTCTATGTCTTTAATATTATATCGACACGGCTATATAAACGATTTACCCAATGCATATTTTATGGGTGAGGCTAAATAAAAATTTATCTATTTCTCTTTTTTTATAAAAGAGGATATATTAATATCTCAGTTTCTGTATCGAGTGCATATGGATGTTCATTATTACAATTGATCGAAATAAAGTTCAAGGAATCTCAAATACGAAGTTTTAGGACATGAAGATAGTTAAGATCTTACTTAAATAGTAATTCTGTTGTTAAAACGTCAGCAGTGTCTTGCAAACACTTTCATCGTGATTGTTTCAATAGTCATATAGTCTGTCTTCGTGATTGTTTCAATAGTTCCCGTCTTCATGAAAAAAGATATTCTTCTTCTGAAATAAGGTGTCCAGCACCCTATCTCTCCCTCCCTCTCTTGTTTGATGATTTGCCTACCCTTCTGTGCTATACACACCGCGTCAACTCTCAATGCTATTTTGCTTTTTCCTTGATGGTGTTGATTTGTGTGCCTTGGTATTGGTAGCATCTCATACAAGATATTTTTTTTTAAAAAAATGAGATATTAAGAAGGAGCTTAATGTCATTGTTACTAAGAGAGAAGCAATATAATCATGTCCAGAATTTAGTTTTGGGAGGTGGTAAGCACCTGGATTTGAACCAGAGGCCGATTGCTAGCTCTTAGCAGCCGCCTATCAGCTGAGCTATGCGCCGTTCTCCATGCAAGAAATGGTTTCCCTCTCTCTCGCTTTATCAAACTATATCGCCACGTCAGCTTAAGTTTATTTAGTACACATACACTCGATAACTTGAAGCATTGGGAGTGCTCGTAGCATCTCTTCTCTGAACCTCTTCTTTGCTATCTCATGGTAATTATTATGACGCATATTATGTCGCCAATACATGCACGCAAGGTCAACAATGCCGTGATCGTCTGTATGTTGATCGATCGAGGTAAGCCAACAAAAGTGCCTAAACCATCCGTGTGACGTATGTGGCCAGTGGCCTATACACAGTAATATTACAGTGCGACGCACCAACGCAGCCGGAATGAATCGAGTCGATTCAATTGATTCACGGCCAATCACGGCCTTGCGTTTCAGCAACAGTGTACGGCATTATCAGAAGATTACATCCAGGCTTACACCACAAAACACAAGGAGAGGTAATCGTTGTGTTCCTCATTACTAGTGGCCTTCTTTTTTTTTTTTGCCCCTTTCTTCTTCTTTCTCCAGTCTCTCGTTCGATGTATCGTGCGCTGGTTGGTGCTGGTGATCGATGTGCTTCCACGAAGAGTATTTTTACGGTGATTTTCTCTACTGGTAAACTGTCGGTAATAATTTTTGCTTCAAGCTAGTGCGGTAGTAGCTGGTTGCTTGGCATGGGTAACGTTACTGTCAGGCTTTTTTTTTACTTTGTTGACCTGTTTCATGGTTGATTAGGAAGTGAAAATTACCATGTCGAGGCATTTCAGAGGGGGGTAAATCGGGAATATTGCAAGTGGATATCAACAGATCACACGCGTGATAGATCGCAAGCTTTTGAGTATTGAGAGAGAGCCGCACGAGGGCTCCAACTTTGGATAAATTGTCTGACGAAAACGTAATTATATAGAGTACACGCACACATCATCATCATCACTAACGCTAAGCAAGCACACAACAGTAATGACACACCATTGGATGCGTCTCTTAAACACACGGTAAGACTCAAGAGACTGAGGCCCAACAATATTATTAAGAAATGAGCCTCATCAAATTTTTACTAAAAATAAATCCGTATTTGCATAAACGTTGGTTTCAAGATTTAAACTCTAATCGTGTATCCGCGCTGCATCCGCAGTGCTTCCAAAAAACAACCGCAATTAGGGAACAGGAGGTCGACTCCTTCAGGAAATGGACAAATGGGTGCAATAACATCTCAAAAAAGATGGTGAAAGTCAGAACACACACAAAAAAAAGAGATGGTGAAAGTCTTTCAACTTTGCAGAGTCACTTCTGCACTTGCCGACGGTACTTTCTTTTGTCAAAGCTACCAAGCTGTGGTTTGCTGAAAAGATACTCGAAAGTTCTGAGTTAACCAGATAGTGAAATGAATAGCTAACAAAGGCAGAATGCCACTTACAAAGAATAATCATCACAAAAAGGGAGGTGGTTAATGGGGTCATTGCCTGATATGCTCTGGTTAGCACGGCGAGCAGCATTTGCTTTAGCTTTCACAAAAAGAATGCAGAAAGGAAAGCAATATTTTGACCCCTTGATCAGTTAAGTGCTGTTTGTTCGCCACTAAAAGAGTTAATTAGCATATTTTTGTATTCTCGCACGCCCTAAGAATTACTTTATTGGAGAATTTAAGGTTGGGGGACACCCGTGGTTCTACCTTGTCCACAAAATTGACAACAAAAGAGGGGGGGAAATCCCTATCCCTAATTATATTGGATATCATCCAATGAAAAGACTTCCTTAAACAAAAGGAAATCTCATTTTCTTAATGGCTTAATGCTAAGTTGCCATAGCACAATAAACTATTACCTCCCTTATCCATTAACACTGGCGGTGAATTGAAAATTTCAGAATTCTTCGGTTTGATCAGCGTGTATTCCTATTCATTGTCATGAATTTATGTATTTAAGAAAAGGGAAAAATCCAAATAAACTTTGGATGAAAGTCTGTCTAGCATCTTTGAACTTTAAAACCAGACATTAAATCTTTAAACTTTGTCATAAAATCTATATTACCTCCTAAGGTGATTTTAGTGGTTTTGCATATTTTGAAAGCTTAAACGAGCAATTTTGAATAATTAATATAACATATTTGTATATAATCCGTTGTAAGTCATCGATTTATCCTTACATAGTATGTCATAATATTATCCTTATGTAGACGGACTTTTAACCAAAATTTAAAGTTATTTGGACTTATTCCTTTAAGAAAGAAAAAAAAGAACACACTCACCCGCACGCAAGCACGCTTGCTTGCACTTACATGCATTGACAGAACAAAAAGTAACAAAAAAATCGAAGTGCTCATGAGCACAGGAATTTTTCAAGCCTTGGATTGACAATTTGGACTCGAAGAACTAACCGGGTTGGTCCATGGACGGCCATTAAAGGTTGAGGTTGTCGAGATCTTCTTCCATCGGTGCCCACTTTGTGGCTGCACCAGTTTCCTGCTCCTCCCAACTTCTTCCATTCTTTGATTCGCGAGCAACAAAAACCCAGTAGGCGCCGCCGCCGCCGCCGCCGCCGCTGCTGCTGCTAGTGGTGTGGGAATCCTGCATTTTGACAAGTGAACAGTGAGAGCTCCAGGATTGATTTGATGCCTGCCCAGTGGGGTGCAGGCATTGGTGAAATCCATTGGCGCTTCAAATCCAACTCAATCACGCTGCGTGCAGGTTTGCGTGCCATCTGAAAACATTTTCATGTGAAGCTGCGGAGAAAGGAACATGACTGAAACTCTGAACCAAATGGCTGAACCTGCAAACATCCAGTCTACTCTTTCCGTAAAAAAAATCAACTTAGGTAAAAATTTGACATCATATAGGACAACGAATTTAGATAAACTGTATGTGGTGTCAAAGTCTTAACATCTAGATTGTTTTTTGGACGGAAAGAGTAGAGTACTATTTGACAACTTTCTGTTCTGGTCTCATTTTTGTTCTAAGCGAGATGTGCCCAAATTGCATGTGTCAGCATCATGTCGTCGATGAAACCTCTTTGTTTGTACTAATCTGTACTCCCCTTATCTTAATGGTATTTGGTTGGTCCCGGCTAAAAAAATATATGACCAATTTCCAGGACAGAAATACAAAGGACAGTGAGTTGTATTATTGTTGTACTAGCTTGTACTAACAGAATCTATACACGAGCGTATGTTCTGATCACATAAAAAGAAAGACCGATTTAAGCAGTTTTGATTTTGCATCAGGTCGAATATGTTCAACCTTTTCGCCCATAATAAGTAGTGCTAGATTCTGGTTGCGTGCAGCAGAACGCAGAATATGTTTGAGCCTTTTCTACAAGTGGTGGTGATGGTGGTGTTGGCAAGGCCAACATTGCATGGCCAGAAGAAACACACGAAGAGTTCCGTTTGCAAGAGGATCATTCATTCACTCACCCTTCCATGAGAATTAAGAGAGGAGCAGACAAGCAGCATCTAGAGGAACTGCATTATTTGCATGTGTGACGAGACAAAATACGAAGAAAAGTTAAAAGAAGATCACCCATAAGAATTCTCTGTATCAGACACTAGGGAAAGGCCCTCAAAAGAGAACGACACGCACTTACTATCTCAGTTCTAAAATAAATTTATTCTTTATTCATCCCACATGTATAAATACAAAACCTAAAATAGTATAATATTCTCATATAAGTTGTTAAATCACAATACAATTATTTTTTCTTTATATACTTTCAATACATTTATACTCTATTTTCACAAACTTCAATACAATAATTATTAAAATTAAACTTATTTGAAACAAATATAATGAGCTATAGTAGTCCAGTAGACATCAGAATCCAACAAAAAAAAGTACTCTAAAAAAAAGTAAGTCCAGGCCTCGTTTGCCCAGCATGCTGTCACCACACCAACATAGTCCTGACCACTTAAGCCATGGGCGATGGCCTGATTACGGTGGTCAGTCAGCATTAGCATTTGCATTTGCATCCACTGTTTCTGTTTGATTTTGCAGGGTCGTTTTGGTTTGGATGCAATCGGTCTCCCATATTCAGGTTTAGCAGTGGCAGCAGCATTACAGACAACATGTCTTGTCGCTACTGGTCACTGACAACGTCGTACTAGGAGACGATCTCTTCTTTTTCGCACGAAAACTGGACGACAAACGGACAAAGAAGAGATACAGGCAGCGCAGGGGAAGAAGATAAAAGATTAGCAGCTAGTAGCTAGTACTGATGATGATGATGATGATGCAGTAATGCAGGTGGTGGTGGTGGTGGTGTGGCTCGTGGGGATGCGGTGGTAGACTGGTAGTGGCCGTGGATCGAGCGAGATCGACGTAGTACAGACCGAATGCGGGGCACGGGTGCACGATCGCTGGGAGATTGGGAGAGGGGATCAGCGGCGGAGGTCGGCCACCCTCCCGGCACGGAAGGCGACGTCTCTCCGCGCTCGCGACGTGCCTCCACCGAGGGCCACTTCGCCGGCCGGCCACCGCGTCGGCCCTCGTCAACACGGGACTCAACAATTCGACGTGGCATGCCCGGGCAGGGAAGATGTGTTTAGATATGTCCTTGCCATGGCAATGTCACGACAAAAACTCGAGCCACAATAATGCTATACATCCTTAGGAGGAAATCATTGAATTTCTAATATGTGGATCTGCGTCATGATTTATGCTTCTCAACGTTCTTAGGGTAGTAGCAGTGCGAAACAGAGATTTTCTGGACTTCACATGTCGCCTAGACCAAGAACGATGTTTGTCACATGCTCCACTGTGCAGGTTACTTATGGTGGGTTCCACCAATACCACCTTTTTCACTTTTCATCTCCCCCTCTCTCCTTTCTTCCTTCCCCACCGCAGAGAAAGCCGAAACAACGACGAGGTCGGGCGGAGACGACGTCGGGCGGAATGGCCCAAGCGGCGGCCCGATCCAACCTGGCGCTCGCTGACGCACCACCCCACCTTTCCTCCTCCTCCCCGAAAACAGTGACGAGGTCGGCTATGCGATTTGCGGGGGATGGTGGGTGCTCAACGGCGCGGATCAGGAGGCGTCAGCCAACGAGGACACCGCCGTCAGGGTTGGGACGTCGTCGCTTCACCACCTTTACACCCAATCGCCACCGCACCAAACTGTCGCAAGTAAGCTCCTATCGTCGCCGCTTGATGGGATGGTGAGCTCAAGGCGGATCTGGCTCGGACTTGGCGCCCCTACTCCTATTCCCTCTCTGGCGAGCTTCTCTCGCGCGGATAGAAGTAGGCAGGAGCTTGGCGGCGTGCATCAGGAGGCGTGGGCCAGCGAGGGCACTGTCGGCGGGGGTCGCCGCTGCTTCACCACCTCCGCACCCCTCTCCGGCAAGCTTCTCAGCGCAAATCGAGCTTCTCTCTTCTCGATCTGAAGCTGATGGCGGCGAGCTCCAGGTTAGCCACCGTTCTTTCTCCTCTTTCTCATGCTTGCTAGCCATGGGTGGATGTGATTCCTCTTTTTTCTGACAAAACTTGTTTTCTTCTAATGAGATCCTCGGAACCAAACGAGGGCACTTGAACCCGGTGACTCCTCCACGCACGCAATCCACCTATGTGGATAGACATTGTCACACGCCATGTAAGACATTGTCACACGCCATGTAGGGGTGAAAACGGATCGGATACGGTCGGAAACTAGCTATACCGTATTTGTTTTCATATTTTTTCAAAATCGGATTCGGAATCAAAAACCTCGGATACGAAAACGGAAACAAATAATATTGAAAACAAATACGAAACGGATACGAATCGAAACAAATACGGTAACGGATATTGATCGAATATTAAACCCTCTTAAACTAATCAATATTTATAATTTTTCAGCTAAGCAACATATATAATAAATTTAAATATCCATATCAACATTGTTTTACTAATTTCATGACCATATTATCTTTCATATCAAATATCATTATAAATCAAGCATAGTAATTTTAGATATTCATAATAAAAATAATTCACTCACGTAAGTGTATATCATAATTTAAGTAGTTTATCACGAAATAGTGTTTTTGTTGGGCTTATGGAGTTATGGTCATAAACCGCTTGGCCAAAGACTCCACACCTAGGGTCGGATATTATCAGATGAGGTATTCGGCTCCGATCGTATCCGCTATGTGCCGATATTATCCGACCGTATCCGCTATCTGCCAGATAATGCATGTACCGTATTCGTATCCGTATCCGAGAAAAATTATCCGTTTTCGTTTCTGAATCTGAAATTATCCGAAAATTATCCGGCTGACAATATCCGTATCCGAATTTTGAGGTATCCGGATATTATCCGACCGTATCCGCTATCCGTCGAATAATGTCTCTACCGTATCCGTATCCGAGAAAAATTATCCGTTTTCGTTTCGAATCCGAAATTATCCAAAATTATCCGGTGACACTATCCGTATCCGATTTTCGGACGGAATCGGATATTATCTGTGCCGTTTTCACCCCTAACGCCATGTGTGTGCACCATGAACGCCCTTACTATCTTCCATGAGCTCCTGAGTGGTTAGGTCTCGGGATGTGAAGTAGGGGGCGTTCCTCGCCTTAGAGGAATAGCTATGACAGGACAGCGAGACGGTGGTGGCACCATCTCAACCATGGGAGAGGAGATCGCTAGGACGGATTGTTGACAGGGAAAGCTCATAATTGATGTGGTTAGGGGGCAGTGGGACCATGGAGATTGCGCTAAATCTAGCGACGGAAACCATCAGAGGCAGAGGAAGACAGCTGCATGGAGTCACATGAGAGGAAGAAGATAGATGAGGATGGTCGCCTGAGGGTTGCTAGGAGGAAGTGGCAGGAAGAGATGATGTGATCTGAGGGCCTCAACAATGCCAGCAAGGTGGAGGACAGTGGGGCATAGCGCGGCGAAGAAGTCGGTGCTTCCCTGTACCTCAGGATGGGAATGGTTAGGATACGGGTCAAACCTAAACCATTTTCAATGAGTTTGTTGATCCATAGTTTAATGGGACAAATCCATCACAAGTCCATTATATTAATAGATTATCCATGAATATTCAAATGGATCAGCTACATTACTAGTAGACCAAAAAACTCCTATTACATATGTGTAAAACTTGGACCTAAAATTTTTAAACTTATGTTCACATTATAAAAAATTATAAGATTTAGTTGAATTTTATATAAATGATTTATTATATAGAGAAACAATTTTATACAAATTTTAAGCCATTTATACATACAGGGCCCACGATGCACAAAAATTTATAGTCAAATGTGTGCAAAACTTAGACCCAAATTTTTAAACTCACGTTTATATTATGAAAACTTGTTAAATTTAGTTAAATTTTATAGGAATTATTTATTATACAGAGAAACAACTCTGTACGAATTTTGAAAACATTTATACATTTGAAGTTATTTTGGGTTGAACCCTTTATACATAGGTTATAATGGTTTGATCCGTTTGATCTATTTATATTTCTGAAGCGACCCTAAGAGCATCTTCAACAGGTATTATATATTTTTATTAATCCCAATAATACATAATTTTATATAAAAACTATTCTCCAACAAATTTTATATAGGACTTTTGATTTGTGTTAACCCTTCATCTCGAGTTTCTCGGCTTCTTATAGCCAAACGCACACGATTCGCTAATTTGTGAATTTATTGAAGGATGTCAACACAAATAAAAAACCAACTTTTACACAGGCTTTTCAAACAGGGATTACACATAATTTTTACTAGCAAAATGCCCGTGCGTTGCAACGGGACGACGACGCAGGGAGGAAAGTAGGCGAAGGGCGAAGGTCCATGCGGCGGCGCGAAAGCTCCGAGCGTCGACGGGAGGGAGGGGCGCAGACGCGGCACGGGGCGAGGCGCAGATGGGGACGGAAGAGATGGACGCATGAAGTCTTTTTTTCATTCAAGCCCTCCCTTTCTTTTTAGCATTAGGACTGCGGGTTAATTTTATGAATACTCAAGGGGTTTTCTGCAGAATAACCCCTTTTTATTCTTTAACTGGGTTTTTTTAAAAATAGCCAGACAGACTGCGGGTTAATTTCAGAAATCAAGGGATTTTCTGCAAAATGCCAGGCAGAACAAAATTTTGATGAAAACACTACTTGCTTTATAGATAGTTATAGATATAACAGCCTTTAGAAATGCTCCTTTAGAAATGCTTAAAGGTCTGTTGGAGCAAATTTATAAATAGATTTAATAGATAAATGGATTGACCTAACCATTCTCATCCGGTAATCCAGTGAAATGAAGTGATAAGAAGGGAACAGAGGAGATCTGAACGGTTCGAGTTAAATCCAACGGTTAGAAATATTCATGTGATTTGGGGAGAGAAATGCGTCGAGTGACACATTGATAGATCTTGTTTTTCAACGTTTGGCTAATCGTCGGTGACTAAAAACTTACAATTGAATCTACTTGCTAATCAATGTACGACTGAGATTCATGCTCTAGTCCTCGTTGGCGTTGGCGGAGGATAACGAAGATATGCTCTACTAGTACTTGTCCTTGGCAACAAGGATAATGGTGTCTTCTCTCAAGATGAGGTGTGCTCTAGTCCTTGTTGGCAATGGCGTCTTCTCTAACGACGGAGGATGGTGGCGACACCACCAAATTAGGATTTGGGGTAACAGTCAAGTAGTAAATGGGTAGAAGAAGAGGTTCCAGAGTGATGGCCGGGGCAGCAGTGGCTCGATGGTGGCCACGGCATGATGGCAAGGTGACGGTAATGCCAACTGGGCAGTATACCGGTGTCAGCAAGGTTAACATTAGGTTTATAAAGGCCGCCGAGAAATCTAGCCGTCTAAAAAGTGACTACATTTAACAAAATTTTAGATGACGGATCAATAAACGAACACTTCTTTTTCAGCCAATGCAAAACTTATACATAAACCAATAAAAATATGCGTCTAGTGCAGCGTCATCGACATCCGGTGATGGTAATGGTGGTGGTTGTTACCTAAAAAAAAAGAAACAAACTGGGAAATAGTGGCGATAATGTTTGACGATGTTGCCCGTCCATAGATTGGGCAAGTGTGTGTGTGTGTTCGTCGATCCGCCCACTCAAAACCTGTTACTACAATCTCTTATGGTCAGCAGCATTCAGCGACGGGTGAGGCAAGTCCAGCGTTCCAAACTCGGCACAGAAAATTTACGCCCGGTGGCAGCCGAGATGTGTTCTGTGGTTGGATGATCTGGAGGTGCAGAGCAGGAGGCTCACTTTGTCTTCTTGTCCTCCGTGCTCGTCTCGGCCTCCGCCTCAGCCCCGACTTGTCGGGATGCAGCTGCTGAATCACTCCCTTCCAATGTCTGGGGAGCTTGTGGCTCGTCTTCCCCACCGAAGCCGTACTCATTGACACGCTTCTTGTCGACTGGGTACACCCATCTCTGGTAGAGGTATATCAAGAAGATAACATCTGCACATGACAATCAGAGTGGTTGGTCAAGAGCCTATAATCGAAGGGACAAGAATGGTAATGTCCAAATAGTAAACAGTGGTAGTTACCATCTCTGAAAACTGAGAGACGATGCAGCATCGGCATTTTGATCACAAATGCGAAAAGGTCATCAATTATGGTGTTGAGGAACTTGTAGGTCATTTGCCTCCATGGCATATGAGCAACAGACTTCAGCTTGTAGTTGATGAATAGTTGTGGGCACATCATGATGAATCCTGAAGAGTGCAAAGGCATATGCATATGTCCCATTGCCAATTTGTCTAGTAGATCACAGAGAACTAGAAAGTAATTACTTACCAAACATGTACACACAACTTGTGAGAGAAGAGAGTATCCATGAGTACCAGCTCTTGTGTTTCTCATACTTGAGGGAATAGATGGAGAAACAGACCACAAGGAAGAAAAGTACATATGTAAGATACTTCATTGCAATTGCATCATACTCCTTCGTCTTATTCTGCGCATATGATTCACGGTCCCGGAACCTCAACATGGGAACCTTTCCACTTCTATCGATCTGAACAGGAGTGCAGAGTTGTGACAAATTTATCAAAGAAAACATTGTCAGAACTGATGCAAAGATTTCTACATCGAGCTCAAAAGATGGATGCAGTCAACGCTATACAGACACAATATGCACGAGGAAAAAGTATCTTGCCATAGACCCTAGTACCAAATATTAATGGTTTAATGTAATTAGATAGGCCATAAAAATAAAGGGCTGATTTTGAGTTGACTGAAATCACCAAGACATTGGGCTTAATATTGGCAAATGCACAAAACAACGTTAAATCCAATATTCAAAATGGAGTAAACAGAGAAAAAAATCCACAATAATCCAATACCAAGATCTTGAATATCTCGATAAGTAAATGCTTTATCCATAAAAGATACTAGTGCTTTATTTAGTGCTATAAATACAACTTTTCAGGTGAAGATCACTAGATCTGGCAGTTCCATTTATAGATTTTATTACTTTCACTTTTAAGCAGATGGGTTCCATTCATACAATTATATCTGACTGAAAAATACTAAGAGTAACAGAACTAAGTGACAAAATGACCATTAAGGATAGAGAACCATATCTTAAATGGCCTACCTCAACATGCATTGCTTTTCCAATCTTCCAAAATTCAATGCAAACACCAATTCCAGAGCTAGCAAGGATCATCCATGAAGTCTCATTGTCAAGCAGGTAGAGGAAAATAATCAGCTGACATACAAAGTTCAGAACCACGGATTTTGCTGATAGACCTTCCATGGACTTGTTCTTATTCCAGAACTGAATATCTAAGCAATAGCACAAGAATATCGTCAAATGTACAAATGGATTTATTGTTCGATAAATACTTCTGGTTACCGCATACATGGTAATATGTTTGAAACAAACAACGCAGTGTACGTACCATTTTTGAAAGCCAAAAAATCAAACAGAGAGTGGAACAGAGAAACAATCATGGTCAATCCCAAAAAGTATGGATTTCCTTCAAGGAAAACTCTCTGCAAATAACAAAAAGGAGTAGAGGGTCAGCACAATCAGTAATCAAGATCATCCCGGGAAAATGGACACCTGTAACAAGATCATTCAATTAACATACTAAGAATATCAGAAAAGTAACCATCTCTAAGGCTATAAAGAACGTGAAATAGAGGTGCATGTTTAGTGGAGTATATACTAATGGAATCTCAGCAAGAAAAAGCGGGTAGTGTAAGGGTGGTCACAGAGCATAGAAGAATATATAGAACAAGATGCACGGATGTGGATAAATACAAATTTACAATTGAGAATATCCGCATGTACCTTGAGCTCATCAGCCTCCCCTTCAAGCATACTTCCATAACTGCGATGAACTTGGAAGGACTGCTCCATCTGAAGAAATATTTGCCACTTGGTCATGCTAATAGGACCAACTTCAAGGTTTAAGGGCAGTTCCTCCACAGTCTCATTGAGTGCTATCAATTTATCTCTCAGTAGCCAAAACTCATTGAAGAATACAGTTGGGTAGTAGTTGTTTGAAGATGGATCAACATTCAAATCTGTATTTCTATTGTAAAGGAAACATTTTGACTGATTACAGATGCATTATAAAAGTATTTTGAACAAGATATAACACGTTGCAAATGGTAACAGTTAAAAGGATACATGGAGCAACATTGGGTGGAACATTATTGTGTGGATACCTGCAAAATATGAAGTGGAAAAGTATCATTCATAATTCATAGAAATGATGAACATCAACAAAGAATTGAAGCCTAGAATTGGAAACGGAAGATATAGCATATATAAAGCATGCCTACGCGGTAAAATATGAATCAGACAACACATAACGAAAAATGCCAATGGGATTTGGTTATTACAAGTTCACTAATTCTATTGCATGTCCCTTCTCCCTCATCCCAGAAGAGACAATCAAAGTAGATCATAGAATCTCTTAACTCTAAATTCAGCTAACCATTAACATATACCAACATTAAACATTAGAGTGCAGATCACTGAGCCAATCCAGTCAACTGTATTTTAAAAACAGGAATGTCATAGGTCTGATACAGTACAACTTCATGCCATTTTGATCTTTGCATACCGTGTGAAGTCGTCAACAAGATTTATTGTTACATTTGGTTTCCAATAAGAAATATATTCAACCGGGCCCTCCTCTTTGTCTACAGAATCTTTATTCTCCTGCAGAAAATCAAGGTGTTGTTTTATTTGCTATTTCTGCAGAAAATCAATTCTAAAATCTACTCACGATATGTGAAAAAAGAATGGGAATGAGAACCTTAGGTGGTGGTTGTTCATCAGATTCACTTGAATCTCCCAGCAAGCTCTTCTTTTTACCATCTTTTGGTTTTCGCAAGTATGCCACAACAGCTAAACAGGTATAACGCAGTGAGGCAGTGAGATTCATTAAATAAGAGATTGATTATATAAAAAGAGGTTTCTGAGATGGAAAAACAATACTTACGATGTGTCCTGCCAAATGCAGAGCTTTGCTCATATTCAGGATCAGTAGGATCCACAGGGTAACCCGAGCGGGCAAAATAAACATGAGCATACAAAGAACCATTGTTCTTGATAGCCTAGGCAGAAAAATACCAATTTCTAAATTATAGGTCAACAAAACATGATGATAACAAACTCTATAAAGATCGCTACAGCTATTATCATACCTCCGAAGGATAGTATGTCAACGTGCGTGTTCTCGTACTGGTAGGTCCCCAGACTGCATATGGTATGTTTGCCTCATGCCAGACGAGTGCATCCTCATTACTGAAGTCATTGAATTTCTCATTCTCGGATAAATACATCCACATATCCTACAGCAATACAGCCACCATATATTTTACGTTTAGAAAAGTGCGACTTGCAAAAAGTAGTGTAGCATGGCTGTGCCACCTCCTGTCTATCAAACCAAAGGTAAGCAGAGGAAAAAGGTGAAACTATGGAAGAATTTAAAACATAAACATAATAGTTACTTCAATGAGCTATTCCCGCAAGCCTACTATAAACACCATAAAGTCAATTTTGACCTAAACCAGATGATTGGCCTGGCGATGTACTGGATATATCACATGGCCAGCTTCACTCAGACCACACTGTCCAAACTACTAATGCTACCTCACTAATCTTATCAATTGTTTTTTAATCAATGCATACTGTGACATTCCGAGCTATATTATGGACAAACACATCAAAAGTCAATATCCTACCAATACCATAGACAGCAAGAGAATTTAAACACTAAGCACCATAGACAGCAAGAGAATTAAACACCAAACATCTTCACGTGATCTACATACATCTACTAAATTGTGCAACATCCAGTACATTGTACACAATACATACAATTTTTACATTGTATACTTCACTAATTCTGAAAAAAAAACTACGCTAGGCTGAAACTGGCTTCCGATGTCAAACTTAATCCCGATCATAACATCTAACAAATCAAAGGCATGGCCTCCTTTTCCCAGCATATCAGTATTTCAGTATCCAGCAATGCTAAAAAAAACTAATACCTTTACATGATCTAGTTGTTCGAAAGCATCCAGCACGCACCCAAACCCCAAAATTCTCGCATCAAACCGACTAAAGTTCAGTACCCTAACGAATCACAATAACCAGCCCAGACACGCTATCTTGTAGTATTACAGCATCCAGCAGCTATTACCACCCCCCCCCCCCAAAAAAAAAAATCCAGATCACCACAACAGAATATCCTGAAAACCCTAATATCGAAAATTCTCCGCCCCTTCCCTGCCATACAAACAAACAAACCACACAGGAAACCTAAGACGCTTCTCCCCACTAAAATCAATCTCGCGTATGCCGTAAGCCGGAGTTCATGGAGGGAGCGTTCTCACCAGCGGCTCTCCCTTCTGGAAGAGGTTAGACATGAGCATGCCTGGTTCCGCCGGGGGCCGCTTCGGGCCGAAGAACTTGGCGGCGAAGTACCAGAACACTGCCATCCGCACGATCCCGGCGATGCTCTGCCCCAATCCGCCGCCCGCCTGCCGCGCCGCCTGCGCCCGGCCCTGCGGCTGCCCCGCGGCCCCCGCCCCCGCCCCCGCCCCCGGCTGCGACATCGCCGCCGCTGCCGCCCGCCGGCGAGATAGATCGAAACGGAGGAGGTGGAGTGGAGAGAGGCGCCGCTAGATGCGAACGTTTTTCACTGTTTCTTTTTCTTGGGGTGTTTTGTGCGACGGCTTTGGGATTTAAGAGAGGTTGTTCTACGATAATTTATAGGGATATTTTTCATATAGAGACCTAGGTTTTTACTGAATCCTGTGAAGATCCTGGTTGTGGAGGGGATGGTCTGTTCGGTCTTCGGTTCGTTGGTTGGATCGAATTGTAATTTTTGAGATGTTGAGGGGGGTGAGATGGTGATAGCTGATGATGCCGATGCTGATGCTGAGATTTGCTAAAGCATAGTTGCCGGCCATGAGGAAGCAAAATGTTACATGCACCAGGAAAAGTGAGCTGTGAACCAATATTAGACTGTTTTGCAATGGATTATATCCTAGAGTTAGCTAAGAACCATTTATCAGTTAGTAGCAAAAATATCGTGATTTGCAATGGATTATTTTATAACAAAAGAAAAAAATTCACATTACACTATGCTAGTCGATTAGTCGCAAAAATATGAATTCATGTCAGATAAGAAATGGAAGAGAAAGGAGTTGGTGAGACCAGAGAGCAAGGAGTATGTGGGTCCACTACCAGTGATGGTAGTGCACAGAACCATCTTCTTTTAAGATAACTAACCAAAAATATCCGTGCGTTACAACGGGACGACGACACATAAAAGAAAGCAAGCGACGGTGCGGTAGCTCCGAGCAGCGACAGAAGAGAAGGATCCGAGCAGCGACGGGAGAGAAGGACACAGGCGCGGCGCGGGAGCTCCGAGCAGCGACGGAAGGGAGGGGCGCAAGCGTGACGCGAATGGGGACGGGAGGGAGGGGCGCAGGAGGTCTTTTTTTCCATCCAATCTCTTTCTTTCTTTTTAGCATTGGGACTACGAGTTAATTTTATAAACACTCAAGGGGTTTTCTATAAAATAACCAGGTGGACGAAAATTTTGGGTAGAAACAACAATTACTTTATAGATAGTTATAGATCTATAACATATAATAACTATCTATAAAACAAGTAGTGTTTCTACCTAAAATTTTCGTCCACCTGACTATTTTGCAGAAAACCCCTTGAGTGTTTATAAAATTAACTCGTAGTCTCAATGCTGAAAAGAAAGAGAGGGCTTGGATAAAAAAAGACCTCCTGTGCTCCTCCCGTCCATCCCCATCCGTGCCGCGTATGTGCCTCTCCCTCCCGTCGCCGCCGGAGCTTCCGGCCGCACCGCGCCTCCTCCACGTCCCCATCCGCGTCGCGCCCCGACTTCATCCGTTGCAACGCATGGGCACAGTTGCTAGTATATATATAAAGATAATATAGATGTAGTAGTAAATCACAAATATGGCTTTATATGCAAAAGATTCACCTTTCTAAGTGATATCATATAGACAAAAAGGATTATTTATGATGTGTACAAGATGAATCTTCACCCTTTAGAAACTACGCCTAAGTTTATCTGCGTAACATCAAATAAAAATTGTGCAAGACATATAACTATCATGTCAATGTTCATCATAACAAGATCAAACAAAAAATACATGGAAAACTATATATATATATGAAAATAAATGCTAAAACTATTATATATATATATATATGAAAATAAATGCTAAAACTATGTGTCTTCATGTCTATAATCTATAGTCACTATATGTATACAGTTTATTTTTAGAAAAACAAATTATCATTATCTTAACTCTTGACCTTATTTCGCAAATGGATTTTGGATGGTGGGAGTGGGATAGAGAAATGAATGGACTTTTAAGATAAATTAAAACAGAGTGAAAATAATAGATAACTAGAATTGATTTTTACCCTTCATTAGATGGGATATTTTTTCAATTCCATTTACCAGACGAACTCTCAAAATTTAATTTAAGGACCATCGAGTAGTACAATGCTATAAGTATCCCGAAGTAGCGGGTACACCTAACAATTCCTCTTTCTGAAGCCGGACCACTGTATGTGAATCTGGAGAGAGAAGACCGAAGAGGCAAAGATATTTTGGCGAGGGTCAGTGGGCCCATCCGAAGTGATCGAACAAACCCGATGACGTGGTAATAAACATTGTGCTCTGTTACGTCAATTTCACCTTATCCCAAAAAGCTAAACGATTCCTAACAAATTATTCGCTCTTACCAATATAATTGCCAAACTGGGCTTGACGGATCGGGCTGGGCCGTCCGAGAGCTGTCTAAGTCTATTTGTCCTCCCACAACTCATGTCCCCCGTTGAATCGCACTCAACCGCGGGTATAGCTTGTCCCCAAATTCCCAAAACCATCACAAATCGACGCCCGAGTGGTTTCGGAGGCAGTTTCGTCGAACGTGACAGTTCACTCATTGAGTCATTAGGTAGGATCCACTTGTCAGCGACCTCCGCCATATCTAATCTTCTTCCCCTCTCCTCTCTCTCATCTCTTTCTCTTCTCTCACCTTCCATCGACACAGCGGTAGAACGATGACGACGATGCACGAAGGAGGAGCTTGCAAGCCGGCCGATCACACATGGAAGGAAGAGCTCATCAGTCACAGCGTGCATGAGGAGGAGATCGTCGGCCGGCTGCGCGGAGGAGGGGAGGAGCTCGTCGACCGGTGGTGGATGGAGGCGGCAGTGGTGGGATGGAGCACGAGGGGAGGAGCTCGCCAGCTGGCCGCGCGTGGGGACGAGCTCGTCAGCCGCGACACGCGTGGGAAGGAGATCATCGGTCGTCCACGCAAGGGAGGAGCTCGCGGGGCGTCAATCAGGTGGTCCCCATGCTCGGTGCCTTTCTCTCTCTCTCTCTCTCAGGTGGATGGCGACAACCGGTGGTGGATGGAGACGATGATGTCGGACCCCACCTTCTCCTCCCGTACCGAACGTCGCGGTGAGGATGCGTCACCGCCGACACTTCTGGAAGAGGATGCCCCGTCCTCCGATAGGCGCGCAGGCCCAGCAGCAGCAGACGCCGCAGCTGCCCATGCCACCACCCGCGACCGTAGCGACGGGAAGGAGGTATGACATGCACTTCTTGGCGAGAAGAGGGGGCATGGCCCTCGTGCTCTGTCCCGCCGTCGCCACATTCATCCATCGCGGTCGCCGCTGTTGTCCCCATCCACCACCGGTCGCCACCGCCACCTCCATTCACCGTCGATCACTACCATCCGCCTGAGAGAGAAAAGGGTAAAGAGGAAGGAGAAAGTGTAACTGACACGTGGGTGCGATATTTATTTTTATTGTCTTACTCGCTGGAATGTAGGTTCCATATAGGTTTATTTATATTTTAGTGCCACGTAAGCATCACATCGATGTCACATGGGATGAAGACCAAGTCAACCCGTCACGTAAGTGTCACATAAGATGAAACTGCTATTAAAACTACCTAGGGACTCTATTTACACCAATTTTTAAAATTGAGGCGAATTTATACCTGATTTTACGGTTGAGGGATACGATCCAATTAGAGTTAGATCATGAGTTTAGGAAGGTAAGATAGACTTATTACTTCCATCAAACTCTCTGGGCTTTCATCTTCACACGATCGGTGGGCTGAAACCACTCGGTCCAGGCACCGGAGGCACCTGTACAGCTTCCTTCACTGCCTTTTTTTAAAAAATTTTATTTTTCTTTTTTTCCCTGCATTAGAAAAACAAACGGATGAGTGTCGAGTGCTGATACTAACACCGCACGTTTCAGCGCTGAATCATAATGCAAAAGAATTTTGATTTTGCTTTTTTACCAAACAGGGCAAGTTATGTCAAATAGAAGAATAGATTGTAACCCTGCTGTTACAATCACCTGAGATCAAGATTTGCCAACGTAGAACAAAGGGGCTCCACGTATTGATTCGCCGCAAGATATGCGAGCACAAACCGCAGCCACAACGACGATCCAACTCTGCGCACATAAAAACACATGAACGAGTATCAAAGATCATCTTTATTCCTGTAATAAATCTAGTTCTAAATAAAATTTTAGATAGATTGTTACATGTTTTAGATTAAAGATAAGGCTATAAGGCCTTCGTTCTTTTCGAAGAAAAATTTAAAATATATTTTTACATGAAGTCGTGACTAGTACATGACGTCATCACGATATCGCGCAGGCAAACAGCGAATTTGTCACGAGATCGTGTATGAAAACAACGAATTTGGACTTCGACTCGGGTTCGCTTAGCAATAGCGCGGGACGACTTCGCGCGACTACTCCGGGAGAAGGAACCTTGCCTGCGTGAACTGGCCTAGCTAATCAGATGGTATTAAACGCTAATTGAACTCTAATTAAGTCTATCTAGCCTAATTAGATGGTAATTAGACGCTAACAAAATGTTAATTAGAGCTCTAATAAAATGCAAATTATAGCCCTAATCGTTCTTGTCTTTAAAATCCAGGCGACTGGATGCCGAGTTCGCACATGCAGGGCAGGAAATCTATGGCTTCCGGACGAGTTTGCTCATGAGGTACGCGAAGTCGTTTCAAGTTCGCATTATCCACATGCAATATCGCTAGTTCAAACAATTCCAGCATGACGAACTCATTACGTATTCGCATTCCGTTCATGCGACGACGGTCTATTCTTATAAAAAATTCAGCGCTGGCATATTTTCGAGAAAAAAATGGTGAACAATATATTTTCAAATTTTTTTCTTTTTTTCAACTCTAAACTGCAACTTTCTCGTTTTTCATTAACACATAAAACAATATATAAAAGTTTTAAAAAATCAATAAACCTATTTATTTTTTTAAGTTTATAATAATTAACATTCAATTATTCACGTGCTAAACCAAGTTAAAAAATTCAAACAGGCCCTGAGATACAATCAAAAGAACAGAGCCCGGAAAAAACTCCTATGGTCAAATTATAAAATTTAAAAACCACATTTGGGTTATAAACCCACTTTCGATCCGGATATGATCTGTGATCTGTCTATGATTAGGTCACACTTGGCTGGCTGCCAATGTTAACAATGCACCCCTCTGCCTTTTCTTCCCTTTAGCTTATGAGCAAAGCAAGTATAATTATGTGCCATTGTGGGGGGTGTGGGCTGGTTAAGCATAGCATCTTATCCTCCACAGTTGTTTAAATGCCTAGTAACAGGCCAGTTTTCCTGTCGACGCCTAGAATATAATGCTTTGGCTAGCTAGGATATCCATCTATCTATCTACCTATCTGCGTTTAGCTCAAGCGCGCTATATATTCAGTCAGAGTATTCAGGTAGAGTGCACTTCATGCACTAGGAATAAATGTTGCCCTTTTGGTGGGTTCTCCCTTATCCTTTTGTTGATATGCATGGATATTATGCTGAGCATCTAATAATTATTAAATTGATGGAAAAGAAGTAATGATTTGGATAGTAAATTAGCGTGCAAATGGACTATATAGATATACTGTAGTAATGGATTTATAGTAGTGTAGAAGTGTTTTAGAACCTGGCCTTTTTCGGTCGGCATTCGAATATTTTTTTATATGATGTATCAGACATCTTTGACAATTCATTCCTTTCTCCTTCAGATGAACATATTGGATTTTCTCCTTGTCATGCACTGGCCGCGGAGCTTCTCACGACTTACCATGAGCCATATGCCTAAATACCATGATACTTGTTAGGTGTAACACTCATTGTGCGACCCCTTGATACCATACAATTATGTGATGGCGGCTTCGTAGCTCCTTAGGCACACGCCATAGGAGTTTGAGAGGACGAGCGTGCTGTTTTCCTAACGACAGTAGCTCTACCCAGGGCAATGGCATGAACTAGACCCATGTCCTCCTCATGGCTACCTCTAGCGACGTGTCCATAACTACATTGAGAACTTTAAGAAGCCGAATTGTCCAAATGTTGCTCTTGCTCCGCCTATGAGGTAACAATGTCTGCCTCTTCCCCTCTCCCGGTATCGTTTAGGGAGACCTGAGCGAGATCCAGGCATGGAAAAGGCAAGGACCGCCATGGTGCGTCGAAGACAGGAACAATACGACAGATGAGAGGTAGGGATGATGACGAGGTAGCAAAGGTAAGGAGAAGAGTAAAAGATAACGGTGTTGAGGAGGAGGGCTAATTAAAAAAACTACATCGTCGTATAAAAACAATTATGATTTGTATTTTAGTGTCGTATAAAAAGTGAATGAAGTAATACTTTAACGAATCATATAATAAAATAGCAGTTAATATTAAAATCTTTAGAAACATAAGGATAAGGATAGATTAAAAATAGATTTAATATAGATATAGATATGGATATAACATGGAGACCAAATCTTTTAGCCAAGCTAACAGTATGTTTAGCTGGTTTATCTATAGCTGGTTTGTCTCATCTTGCATTTTCATTTTATATTTCTAGCAAGCTACCTAGAACTCGCGTATGCTGAGAAGATAAATCTTCTGCCATGGGCTGACCATTCAAGAGGACCTTTGCTGGTATAGCAAACATCATAGAGGGAAAACATGAAGGTAAATCTATCGTATGTCAAATTATAATGTTTACACTGAAATATCCTAATTTTACATCACAAACTTTTACAAAAATAAAAAGTTAACTGTTTTATACATCAAGCCACAACCATTAAATGTATCAGCTTGTTCCATCTATTTGGTGTTTACCTGTATGCTTATTTCAGAATAATTGCACCTGTTATTGCTCTCATGAACTTGATGTAAAACCATCCGAACCTATGTAAAACCATCCGATTTAGGTTGTTAGGTGAGGAGAAAGCAAATATTTTAATAGTCTAAAGTTTAATATAGCCTGGTTTTATAACTGTCTATAACATTTAAATAATAAATGTCTATAATAGACATTTTTTCGTATGTGAAAAATATGTACTCCCTTCTTAAAAAACACTTCTGAATTTAAGATATATGTATGTCCAGATTTAAACTAAAATAATTTTTTGGACGAAAAGAGTACTTTAATAAAGGTTAAGCATATGTTGAATCTCTAATTCTTTCATTTTTTCGTGAAGCAAGTTGTATGTAATTAAGTTGTATGTAATTTTAAGTACTTTAAAACGTGTATTTTTCATCGAATGGTTTTAGCTGTTCAGCTACATGCAAACATGATTAGTATATACATAGTTTATTAATTATTAAAAATTTAAAAAATAAATTTATTTGATTATTTAAAACACCTTCTTATTCGGTTAGTTTTCGTTCTGGACGTACGATCTGACGATATAAAAAGTGTGAAAAAACAAGGAGGAGCAGCTAAAGCTCAATTACTTTTTAGAACCGGGCCTGACAGAGTAAAAACAGACAGCTTGTTACTATTAGCAACAACTTTTATTGGTGCACTCGTTAGCAAGTTGCGATTATACTATAAATCACGGAATCGATGGAATAAGTGGAGGAATCTTGGCTGTTGGCGATTGCCAGGAGACAACCGGCCCCACCATAGTATAATGTTCTGCTAGTACTAGCACTACTCGTAGGATGGCCGGATCAACCAAGACATTATTTAGCGGGTGCGTCGAAGAGTCCAACCCTGATGCACGAGAGAGGCTGCTCAAGAGTTTCGTGAAATTTTTTTATAAAATAATATTTAGTTATATATAATTTTATTTGACTATAGTGAATATATGATTTGATTGATGCATGTATAAATGCATGTTGTAATTTTTTCTAAAAAAATTTACTTTTTTAGTCAAAACATTTTCAAATCCAAAAAAGTCTTTTTTATGCTCAGTTTACAATCACCTATTTAGTTTCAAAACCCAAAACATAGCCCCAAATCCAAAACGATTTCATATTTTGGGTGCAACACAGCACCTCAGCTTGGCTGTTTACTAGTAACACTAATAATTAATCAAATTAATTAATCTCCTGCCCTTCCTTGGCCCTCTTTTCGTGCGCCCTGCTCCCTTGGCTTCCCCACCTGCAACCAAGCAGGGTGATGGGAGTCCAGTTGTTTAAGTGCAATCATGGAGCATAGAATATGATTAGGGTCCTTGCCCTTTTGATCATCAATTAAAAGTGGCTAATCTCGGGCCGGCAGGGGGGGGGGATAAACTAGTAGCTAAACCGGCGTTGTTTTGTTTTTATGTTAAGCTTTGCCTAACCTGATGACCTCTGACCAGGATGCACGTTCTTGTAGTTAGGTAGGAGCTCGGCGTTGTAAAGCGTAGGGCATTACTCCTTCGGTTTTATAATTTGTAACTTTATCATTTATAATTTTTAACGTTTTAATTTTATAACTGTTGACGCTTTAAACAATATTAAAATCAAACTTTTATAAAATTAACATTTAATAATATTGAAATATTTAATTTAAAAACATTAAAACAACACAACAACATATATAACACCATATATATATATATATCACCATATATAGATTTGTTTTATCAAATACTATAATAAAAATAAAAATTTATTTATTTATTATATATGTATTATACTAAAAATATAGTTAATAATATATTTTGAAAATATTATTGTCTAAAATATTAAAAATTGTGGAATCGGAGCGAAAGGTACCTGGAGGTTCACTCCTTCGGTGGCAAACATGTTGGGCCTGGGGCCGTCATAGAAACACTTCACAGTTGATCATTTTTTTAATTTCATGTGTCATAGCTTGTGGAGTACTAATGGCTTGCAATAGTCGACGTCAGATCACTCCTACTGTGAAAATATGAAGCTAATAGTTTGATATATTAGTTGTGTGGAGGATATAATAGCCGGATTTCTATTCATTATATAGAAAAAATAGTTTGACATATGTTCGAATATCATGTAAAAATCACAACTCGCCAACACACATGATAAAAATTTAATACGATAGGTTATGGATTATCATGTACAGGCTCCCTAAGCTTTTGCGGTGTCATATATTTTTATAAATACGTTTTTTTTGATGTATATAAGTTTCTTATAATACCTTTTTAGATAGCAGCGTTGTACTAATAGTTAATTCACTCGCTCGTATACTCAACTATTGCTATAAAATCAGATAATCTCTCATCCATACATATCAAGAGAAGGCTAGTGTTGCAGTTACTAACTAATTCACGCCTCGGAAAGAAAGAAAAAACAGTTATACTAAATGGGTTGGTTCGCGGAACTAATCTGTCACATCATTATTTTAAAATATTAAATATAGATTATTTGGTTAATTCTCGAGACGAATCTAATAAACCTAATTACGTCATAATTTAACAATATGGTGCTACAATAGATATTTGTTAATTATAAATTAATTAGGTTTAATGGATTCGTCTCGCGTTCTACAATTATTTTTATAATTAGTTTAAGTTTAATCCTTTAAATTAATATTTAAATATTCGATGTAACACAAACTATTTAGTCCCTTAACTAAACACGCCTAATTTTATTTTCTCAGAGTATAAAATGGTAGACGACTTAACAGTCCCGTGCATATGCCAACAACTGACAATAGTACTGGATTCATACATGCATTTCACCGGTATAGCGTGGTTTTGGTGAAAACCGTGAAAATCACGAAAACCGTGAAAAAAATTGTGAAAACATAAACATTCGTTTTCATGACGTTTTGCCGTACCACGGTTTTCGTTCAAACCGCGCGAAAACCGCACAAAAACCACAAAAAGCCGCGCAAAAATCGTGAAAACCTCACAAACTGCGCCAAAAACCGTAAAAACCGCAATTTAAATTTGAACCAAATTCAAATTCGCATCATACCATGGTTTTCGCTCAAACCGCCTACACATAAATTTTTTGAATTTCCATAAAATTATTTAAACGAAACCGCGGAAATGTCGTATGAACTTACGAAAACTGGAAAAACCATAACGGTTTTCGCAAGAACAACCCCTCAATCCATCGCTCATCTGGTGGTTGGCTGTTGCGTCATCCATCGTTCGGTGCCCATGCACGCGATCAACGTGCGAAAATTTAGACAGGCAGGCAGGCAGGCAGGCCGGTGAGTTTATTGTATTAAGACGTACGCTAGCTAGCTCCAAAGTCCGAACAACTCAACCGGTGGTCACACACATAATTAGCTCAGAAGACTAGGATATAGCAGTGCTAAAAATGAAGGGATATGCGTATGCTCCAGGAGGCAGAAACCTAAAACCTCAGGCCAAGAGATGTTGCTCTCGTTCGAATTTTCTTTTCTTCCCAATGAAAGCGAGATGTTCAAGATAAACTAATCCAATTTATCAAAAGTTGTGTATATGATTATAGAGACGAATTCACAAGCGTTATAAGGCCATTTCCATTGATAGTTTCATAGTAGTTTCATACACATTAAATACACTGCCATATCAGCTCATATCATGACATGACAGAAAATTTAAGAAGAGAGAGAAGGGGTTTCATCAGGATGAAACTCTGTATATACTGTTTCCAAGACTATGAAACCTGATGAAACTAGCACTGAAGACTACAGAGTTTCATCTCATCACATCACGTCCAATCATATGTCTTGCAATTAAATGATATGCCCAACCTATAAAACCGTGAAATGAAACTTTACATTGAAATAGAGTGTTTCTTTCATCCACTCAAACATTTTTTATTGACATGTTATGCTCAAACATTTTTTATTGATATGTTATGCTTAGAAACCGCGAAATCACGAGATTAAACTCTTCACTGGGAATAGCCTAAACATCATGTTTTTTTAAAAAAAAATAAGAAATCACGGGGAAGATGTTGACGCCAAACACCGGAAAGACCGTGGGGGTTTCGAGTGACAACGATGTATGGGCGCTGCTGCTGATGTTTGCTCGTCCTAATTTCTCCCCTTCCATTTTAGTAGTTCATTTTCCATGTCCACGTCTCCTCTGGTCCGGATTCATTTTCCTCGCATGTGTCTCGGCCAATTTTGTTCGTTGTTGCTGGAAAACATTTGTGTACGTCAAGATTACTGTTACTGCCAACTCTAATGAAGTGTAGCACATTTCTTTTGTTTCGGTGCCGTGCGCTCATTAATTTCCTCCAAACTCCAACGAGGTTAGAATTAATTAAGGTGATCGTGCTCGCCTCCAACTCGATGCACCTCACCCGACGGTGATGGAGCCACTAGACAGTTGTACCCCTTCCCTTAAGGCGTAATTAAATTGGCCGACGGTGTAAGAGATAGACCGGTGGCTGGTGGACATTTAGGGGTACGTGCAGCAGGCACTATATTAGTACTACTGTATACTGCCCCTTCCATTCCAAATTAATCATTATATAATATTTTTAATATACTTTTAAATGATCATTATATTTATCCATGCGCTAAATTTATTTCTTTTCATTGGAACAGATGGACATTTGATATATGTATCATGCACATAAGTATTTACAATGACATATAATTTTTTAATTTGTTATTGGCTAAAAAATAGTGAGAATGATATGCATCGAGTTCGTTGTCAAAATAAATATATACAAGAAAGTTATTAGTTTTTTTTCTTGGTGTATCCATATAATATGATGATCAATTAGTAACTAAGGGAGTATGTCTTTATTTTAACCGTTCATGTGTTTAGATTGACCCTTTTGTTTTGAACGCAAATTTCACGTTTGTCCTTCCAAAATTTTAGTGTTGGGACCAATACCATACACCAACAAAGTTGAAGGAGATAATCTATCTTTTCCACGATCATATATAAAAAGACAGTTAAACACGCACCGCCCATACACATTTACACAGGAGAGATGAAGGCCGGTGCTAAATTCATACAAATTTCAACTAAATTCATGAGTAAAATCCACTGGATGAAATTATGCACGCACAACTTCTTTATAACCCTGGTGAGTAAGAACACTAGTATTTCGTCAATGCTGTGGTGTATGACGTCATGCTACATATGTAATTTTTTCCCAACTTGTTTTCAAAAGACCATGAACTGCGTAGCACTTTCCGAACGACTGCATCATCAATCAATTCCCCATGCTGCAACTTGGCGCAGTCCACACCATTAGGTAATTCTAGCAGAGAGCATGCTGCAATTAACCAGACTGGTCACATCGGACATCAATTTAAAATATTAAATATAAATGTATAGAATCGATCAATAATTCAAATCTTGAATAGTAAATATACGAAATATCCTATCATCAAATTACAGTGTAATTAAACTCATAAGATTTATCTCATAAATTAATCATCAATTATAAATAAGTCTTATACATAATATATATATAATACTTCATACAATATCTAAACAAACCTAATAATCAACCTTATAATTAGTCCGGTATCCAACAAGACCAAAGAAAATCGTCAACACACAAACTAACACGTACTCTACCTACTCCAGCTCCCAAATCTCCTGTCCATCCTCCACCAGGCACGCGAACGAACGAACGAACGCGAAAGCCACCACCGGGTTGCGATGCTAGTTCAGTGCTACGGCGCCGGGAGGCACCGGTCCAGCTGCGCGCGTTGGACCCGCTGGCCCGTTCACATCACATGTGGCCACATGGTTGCTGCTGTTTTCGTGTTTCCCCCACGCGACCGCACGAGCGGCCGTGCCTATGACAGCACGGGCCCCCGCGTTCGCAGGCGAGGAGGAGAAAGCGAGAGGCGAAGAGGAGGCGTGTGTAGGTTGCTTTGCTTGGTGCGACAGTGGCTGGCTTTTGTGGTGGGTGCGGTTGCATGCCGGGTCGGTGAGGGACATATGCTACTGCCGTAGCGACGCATCCAATCCAAGCCTACTCTTACTCACTGGGCCCTACCTGCCAGCGAGCGTCAGCGTGACTGCTTGCTTTGCTCGAAGAGAGACGCCACCGTCGAGACGCTCCACGACGGCGAGGAGGAGGAGGAGGAGTACGGGTACGGACGACGCGTCGGTCGCACCGCCGGTCACGGGCCATGTGACGTACGGATAGCTTCTGTCCGCGATGCAGCCTTGTGCGTCCGTACTACGGGCGGCAGCGAGAAAAGCCGCAAGGGAAGGAGGCCGCGCCCATGTGTGGGGTGGTGGTGGCCAGACGCGGTCGGACGTCGCGGCGCAGAAGATCCCCCGACGAGACATGTCGGATCCCGGCTGGCCCGGCCATCGAGACCGCGACGGTGACAACACCACACGGGGCTCGCCTCGTCTCGTACCTGCACGGTACTAGTAGGCGTACTCCACACGACCGCAACGCAGAAAAGATTCGCGTGCCCATCCATCGCCGCGGTACGGCGACGCGCCACCGCGTGTGTGATGGCGCGTCCTGCGCCGTCCGATGCGACGATGGGTGTGCCAATTATTACTAGTACTCCGCGCGCGCGAAGCGCACCAGCCAGCCAACCAACCAACCAACCGAGCTCTCCCTCTCCTCTCCCACCTCCACTGGCTGCGGCCTGCTTGATCTGTGCCTCCTCTGCCTCGTGCAGCTCCCCTCCTGCGACCCCGACCGCGACCGCCGCGCTCGCTGTCAAAGCGAGGCGCGGCTCAAAGCCAAGGAGACCAGGGCGGCTACCACCACCACCACTAGTGGCCTGCAGCCAAAGCCTGCGAGCATCAGCAACCCACCACCCGCAACCTCGCCTGAGTCACCCCCCCCCTCCCTCCCTCTCTCCTCTCACGCAGCTCCCGCGCCAACCGCGACCCCCGGATCCGGCCGCGCCTGGGGCTCGTCCTCCGGCGAGATCCCCAAACCTCACCTCCCCCACGCACGCGCGGCGGCGGGAATTCCCGTGGTTGTTGGAGGCGCCGCGGGATAACTGGGAGTGCTCGTCGTCGACGACGACGACGCGGCGGGGTACGGTTAGATCCATGGAGTTCGAGCTGACCTAGCGGCAGTAGATCGTGACTCGCGCGTGGCGTCACTGTCTGTTGGTTCCCGGTGGTGCTCTTGGGAGGACGAGGAGGAGGAGGAGGCATGGCCGCCGCGATGGAGATGGCGGCGAATCCTGGTGGCTCAGGTTCGAGTTCGTGCCTCCCATCGCCGCATTTTCCGGTTGAGTTTTTTGCCCCGTTTTTTCCGGTAGCCGCCGGGCTGGCCTGGTTGAAATTTGGTGGTGCTTTAGCGTGGAAAGTTTGGTTCGTTTGAGGCCGAGACAATAGTTGATTTAAGTGGACTTGAGTAGTTGACTGGCTGGCTTTGTGTTAGAAAAGGTTCCGAAATTTCACCCTAATTTTGAGCCGTCGTTACCGAACCAAAACGAGAAAAATTAGGCAATCCGTGCTTTTTTTTTTGCTTAAGTGGGTTGTTGTCACCCTTGCTGATATGGGTAAACTACTCTCTGTTCCCACGT
This sequence comes from Oryza australiensis, assembly GCA_019925245.2. NCBI lineage: Eukaryota > Viridiplantae > Streptophyta > Magnoliopsida > Poales > Poaceae > Oryza > Oryza australiensis. The sequence continues at coordinate 19,717,262 of JAIFGZ020000222.1, read as the reverse complement.
TTTATGATGTTCGTGTGATTTTTTTTAGTTTCGTAATTGATGCTTCTGAATTGTGATCCTTCAAATAGGAAAAACTGATTGATGTTTTCGCTGCCAATTTTTTTCGGTTGTTTCAGTTTTTTTTCAGGAAATACATTTTTGTGGCTAGTTTAGCTAATGAATTGGTGCTTCTCTGCTGATGATAAACGGTGTCGGTTTAGTGGATCTTTGTGCTCTTCAAATATGTTTAGGATCTCTCATAATTAAAGATAAACTTTGGCACTATAAATGGAGAAAAAACAACTAGTATCTCTCACTTGTTCTGATGATTCGTTTTGTTTTGCGAATCAATTGCTTCTGTGTAGGAACCTGCAGCGACGCACTATTCCGGGAGCTATGGCATGCTTGTGCTGGTCCGTTGGTCACGGTCCCTAAGCGCGGCGAGCGCGTCTACTACTTTCCCCAGGGCCATATGGAACAGGTGCTCACCGATCGGCTTGATCTATGAGTTCCTCATGCCAAATCTCATTGATTGATCTTTTTATTCAATTTAGTTTTTTTTTCTCCTCGAAGGCTCAAACTGATCACGGTTTGTTCTATAGCTTGAGGCGTCTACAAACCAGCAGCTTGACCAGTACCTGCCGATGTTCTATCTACCATCCAAGATCCTATGCAGCGTGGTCAACGTAGAACTCCGGGTCAGTGTTTTTTTAATCTGTCTGGTGTAACCTCCCATGTGAGTGTGCTGGAAATCGCCAGTCCGGTTACTGTAGCTCGAAATATTATTCAATGCTTACCGGTTGAAATCTGCAATGCAGGCGGAGGCTGATTCAGATGAAGTTTATGCTCAAATTATGCTGCAACCAGAAGCTGATGTGAGTATTTCTCTACCCCCTGCCAATATGTAAGGGGGATAGATGTTGTTTTTTAAATGCATGCTATATTGTTACTGTAGTATTTCTACTTGTTGTAGCGACCTTTAGTAGTTGTAAATCATGTCCTTTTGTCATTCACGTCGACTGATTTGTTTGCTTGCATTTGCTTGTTCAGCAAAGTGAACTCACCAGTCCGGATCCTGAGCCTCAAGAACTTGAGAAATGCACAGCTCATTCCTTTTGCAAGACTTTAACAGCTTCAGATACAAGCACCCATGGCGGTTTCTCTGTTCTTAGGAGGCATGCCGAAGAGTGTCTTCCTCAGCTGGTTAGTATTAAAAGCATATTATATCTCCAGTGGTTGTTAAGATTGTTATATCCAAGTGTTAGATCTTCTTGAGTTCTTGTAGGTAATACCGGTTTATGATATTATTGAATGGTGTGGTTGCTTTGCAGGACATGTCACAGCATCCACCATGTCAAGAACTGGTTGCCAAAGATCTCCATGGAACTGAGTGGCATTTCCGTCACATCTTTCGTGGTGAGCTTGAATCTTATCATTCAGGTGTTCTGTTTGCTTTCAATAAAAGCAGGGCTAGCCATGTGTGGTCTAGAAAAAATATCTCATCATTTAGCATGATTCTTCCAATCTTGTTGCTACTATGTTGTCCTTATTATTTTGGTGTAACACTTTATTTCACAATCATGCATGCTCACCATTGTATTGTAGCTTTTGGGATGTATACACATACTGTATATCACTTTCAGGATTGCAATCTCATATCTTTCCTTTTCTTTTTACAGGACAACCTAGGAGGCATCTGCTTACAACCGGTTGGAGCGTCTTTGTCAGCTCAAAAAGATTGGTTGCTGGCGATGCATTTATCTTCTTGAGGTACACAATACTAAGCATGTAACTTGAAGGCATTAGGTGCATTTGCATCTCTCTCATGACTCAGTTTAGTTGCGGATGAACCTAGTCTACAGTTATTACTGGTTTCTTCCTCTAAATATCGTTTGGATAATTGGCAGGGGCGAAAATGGTGAGCTACGGGTTGGAGTAAGGAGACTTATGAGACAAGTAAATAACATGCCATCATCTGTCATATCAAGCCACAGCATGCATCTTGGAGTCCTTGCAACAGCTTCCCATGCTATCTCCACTGGAACCCTCTTTTCTGTTTTCTACAAACCCAGGTTCAATAAATTCTCACTTTGTTTATGCCCTTCGTTTCTGGTTCTTTATTGTATTGAGTTATGGTGCAAACTTCAATAGTAATGGTTGATGCTTAGACCTATATCAAACTGAAATATAGCATCATTGGAATATTGTTTATTCTGCTGAGTATATGATCATTATAAAAATAAACTTATGTATGATGATTTACCCATCCAGCCATGCATTGTTTTTGATGAAGTGGAATAATACTTGGGTTATCCTAATTAGCATTATGAAGTGCAAGTTTACATAATCGTGCAGACTAAACTAAATGCACATCTATTATGTTCCCAGAACAAGCCGGTCTGAGTTTGTTGTGAGTGTTAACAAGTACCTTGAAGCTAAGAAGCAGAACTTGTCTGTTGGAATGAGGTTTAAGATGAGATTTGAAGGTGATGAAGCTCCTGAAAGAAGGTACAATCTTGGGTTTCTTTCTGCATAATTATCTAGCTTTACTCTTGTTGTTTACGTTGCATCTCATAAACATTTCTGTTTCACAGGTTTAGTGGAACAATTATTGGTAGTGGGTGTGTGCCAGCAATGTCAACATCTCCATGGGCAGATTCTGACTGGAAATCTCTGAAGGTAATTAATATTTTAGTTTTGAATTTTGCTGGATAAATTGGAAGAGATTTTTTTTGAGGTGTTTTTTGTGCATTCATGTCTTGGTCTCTTGGTTGTTCCAGATCTGATTCTGTTCTGTAATTATTCATAGGTCCAATGGGATGAACCTTCAGCCATTGTCCGGCCAGATAGAATTTCACCATGGGAACTGGAACCATTGGATGCAAGTAATCTACAACCACCTCAACCTCCAGTGAGGAATAAGCGTGCAAGGCCTCCAGCTTCACCTTCTGTGGTTGCGGAACTTCCTCCAAGTTTTGGTAAGAATGAAGTCCTCAGCACTTGTGACAATATGGTTCTGATTCTTGAATACAAGTGTCAGGTCATGGTTGGTGCACAGCAACTTTCATATAACTTAGTGTATTATCCAGCTTAACATTTCAATGCTGGTGTGACTTACATCAGGACTATGGAAATCCCCATCTGAAGCAGCCCAAACTCTCTCATTTTCGGAACCACAACGGGCTCGAGAAATATTTCCTTCAATCCCTGCTTCAATCTTCTCAGCATCATCAAATGTTGAATTCAATTCAAAGAATGAGCCATCCATACTAGGCAAGCAGTTCTACTGGTCAGTGAGGGATTCAAAAGCCGATTCTTTTGCTGCTAGCACTAACAAAGCAAGAGTTGAAAGAAAGCAGGAACCAACTACTGTCGGTTGCAGATTATTTGGAATTGAAATAAGCTCAGCTGTAGAAGAAGCCCTGCCTGTGGCTACTGTTTCAGGTGTCGGTAACGATCAAACTGTTCTCTCTGTAGATGTGGACTCTGATCAGATCTCTCAACCATCTAGTGGCAATAAATCTGATGCTCCTGGAACAAGCAGCGAGCGTTCTCCTCTTGAGTCCCAAAGTCGTCAAGTGAGGAGCTGCACGAAGGTGAAAGTTTCACGTTGTTTCCATTTTCAAGATGCTGAAGCATACAAAGTACTTAATTACTTTTCCTCGTGTAGGTAATTATGCAAGGAATGGCAGTTGGGAGGGCTGTGGACTTGACAAAACTAGGTAATTATGGTGATCTTTGCCGCAAGTTGGAGGAGATGTTTGATATACAGGGGGAGTTGTGTCCCACTCTGAAGAGATGGAAAGTTGTTTACACCGATGATGAGGATGACATGATGCTTGTTGGCGATGATCCTTGGGAGTAAGAATCCTTACCTCCTCATATTTGTATATTTGATGCAATCTTTTGGTATCGAAGTTCTAATCCGATGGTAATGCATATGATGTTGCAGTGAATTTTGTAGCATGGTGAAACGGATTTATATTTACTCCTACGAGGAGGCCAAGCTGCTGGCTCCAAAGTCTAAGCTGCCAGTCATAAGTGACACCATCAAATTGAGTGGCATGAACTCATCACCTGAATCCGTCGACCTGGACAATCATGCCTCAGTTACTAACAGGGACTGCTAACCACTGACTTTGCCCTAATTCTGATACGATCATTGGAGGAAATTCCAATGATTCTTCATTACTGCTTCCTGTGCTGAATGCGGCATGCGCCTTTGTCTTGAATTGTCATGGTATTTGAACTGCTGCTGCCAGGAAGTTCCCAAGACTGGCAAGACCGCCTGGTAGAGGCATTCTGGCAATGCATGCCGTTCCCAATTGTTTGTGTTTTGGTAGGAGCCTTGGCGTTCTTGCCTGGTGCCCAGATTTAGGCAAGAAGTGTCTGGACACAAGATCGATGACGCTTCGGCCCTCTCCCCGTTGTTTAGGAGTAAATAGGATTACATATGTATATATAGTATCATTAGGATTCCTGATTGTCTGCTATTGAGGTTCCAAGTAATTTGGATGCATTAATGCATTTATTCAGTAATTGTTATTTTTAGCGGCAAACCTGTGAGTGGTGGTAGTGGATGTGTTGATCTTGCTTTTCTCTCCATTGTGGAAGCCATCTGTACATAAACAAACTACTATCAAATAAGTAATGTTGTGCTTTCTATCCATCCATTGTTATGGTGTTCCTTTTTGTAGTTGCTCTCTTAGCCATGAGTTTGCGTACGTTCATCTGCTTTTTCTTTGCCCATGCACACTTTGGTGCCTTGATCTCCGACTCCGATGCGTATAAGGGAAGAATTAAGAGTCGAAATATGTTTGCGTACGTAGTCCTGGCCTAATTGCATTCTGACTCGACAAGTTTGATCTCTTAATCTAATTTTAGGGCACGTACAAAGTTAAGAGTTGATCTCAAAATTAGCAAGCGCATCTCTACCGTTCACCGTACGTACGTGCATGGCAACCCGTTTGCTTGGAGAGACGCAGCCGCCGGCCACCATGGAAGGCATCGACCTCCTCCCCGACGACGTCGTCGTCGAGATCCTCTCGTGCCTTCTCCACGACCGCCGCTCCCTCGCCCGGTGCCGGGGCGTACGTAGCGCATGGCGCGCCCTCGTCGACGACCACCGCCTCCTCAAACCGCACCCGCTCTACCGTGCCTTCCCCGGCTTCTTCGCCGCCAGCGCCACCCACCACCACGACTGGTGGGGTCGGCCCTCCACCCCAATTTTCTTGTCCCCGCCATCCGCCGCCGCCAACGGGGCTTCTCCCGACGACGTCGGATGGCTCGAGCTCGACTTCCTCCGGCGACACCTCCGCAACGGCGGCAACTTCACCGTTGTGCGAGACCACTGCAACGGCCTCCTGCTTTGCTTCCAGGTCGACCAGGACCGTGATACCCTCGGGGCGTACGTGTGCAACCCGGCGACGAGGCGGTGGGCCTGCCTGCCGCAGCCGGCGACGCCGTGGCCCCATGGGCACGACGGCGCGTTCCTCGCCTTCGACCCGGCCGTCTCGCCGGAGCACGTGGTGTTCCTCCTCCCGGTGGGGCTTCCCCGGCCGAGAAAGCCCGAGATCGTCGACCGCCCTCCCGGGACGACTGGCCTGTACCGTGGCTGGACGCCGACGCTGGATTTGCTCATACCGGAGTCATCCGGAGAAGACGAGCTAGCGCCGCCGGAGCAGAAGCCGTTGCCTCTCCGCGTGTTCTCGTCGGCGGAGGGCCAGTGGAGGCGCCGGGCGTTCGTGCCGGGGCGGTGCGCGCCGGAGCATCTCTACGACAAGGTGATGGCGCTGTGCCGGATGCGGACGGAGTTCGACGCCGCGCGGGTGCGGAGGTGGCGGTCGGCGGCCTACCGCCGCGGCGCGCTGTACGCGCACAGCGAGAGCCATGTCCTGGTGGTGCTCCGGGTGTCGGAGGGGACGTACGACATGGTCGAGCTGCCGGGCGGCGGCGCGGCCTGGTGGCTGAAGTATCCAGACAATCACGTCCTGTCCGCTCTCCCGCTGGACCTCGTCTCCTCGAGCCCCGACGATGGCGCGGTGCGTTACGCGAGGCTGGACGCGTACTCCTGCCTCAGGATCTGGTCGCTGCAGGAGTCGTCGGCCGCCGCCACCGACGACGACGAGGAGAAGGGCAAGCTCGAGTGGACGCTGACGCACGACAAGGACCTCGCCGCGCACCCCGGCATTCTGGTGCTACTGCAGAACGACGCGCCGGGCGACTCCAGGATGATGGCGCTCTCTATGAGCCGGAGTCCGGGGCACGGCGACGTCGGGGAAGGCGCAGCCGCCGACGGATGGTCGGAGAGCTGGAGCTGGGACGAGGCCTTGGCCAGCGCGCCCGAGCTCGACGAGGAGGCGCAGGTCGACGGCGGCGCGCCGCCGAAGCTGCCTTTCCACATCGTGGGGTTCCACCCGAGCAAGGGGGTGCTCTTCCTCGCCGTCGGCGCGTTCCACGTCGTGGCGTACCACCTCGACAGCGGCAAGGTGCGGTACTTGGGCCGCGCGACGTCGACGGCGTGGGTTGACCGCGTCACTGGCTTGTTCCCTTACCGCCCGTCCTTCGTCGACACGCTCCCGGCTCCACCATGGTCAAACTTTCCTTCTCTTCCTCAAGGGATCAACATTGCTTCCTTAATTACAAAACTCTACTAACAAAGTTCGTAATAGAAAACCAAGATTCAATCGAGGCAGGGTGTCACATAAGCATTAATTAGTAAAACCTTTTGCAGTTAAAAAGAAATTTTCGTTTAAACTATAAAAATAGCTATATTTTGAAACAGAGCGGTAAAAACTATGGGAACAGTAGTTCATAACCGTTTGATTTATTAGAAAGCTAAGGAAAAATAAGATTCGATAGCATAAGCGTTACTAAAACATTAAGACATTTGTAAGAAAAAAATTCATGCGTGTAGCATAGTGTGTATGTTTGTGTGTGTATATATATTGGTTTTGATTTTTTTCAGGCAAACGTACGTAATTTTGATTAAATTTATAGAAACATACAACAATATTTTTATAAAAACAAATATATTATTAAAGTATATTCAAAATTAAATTTAATGAAAATAATTTAATATTATAAATGTTATTATAATTGTTTATAAATTTAATTTAAAGTGATTTATAATATGAATGAAAGAAGTACTATCGTCTTACTTTATCCTTGCTCATTTTTCAGCTTATTCCCGAGCTTGAAGACAGCCTACAAGAGTCGGCGTTAGTGACAACAGTCATCTCAAGATTCATTAGATGAGGATGTCTCATTTATCTATAACTATTATAGTATTTTTATTTAAAATTTTGTTCTTTTTACTATTTTACAAAAGCCCTTTGAGTTTTACCCTCGCGGCCTAAGCAAGATCTACCTCGGATTTGATCCAATTCCAAATCATCTCGCGCGCAACATGAATCAGGCCCGAAATCTCTAATAGACGACCAGGCGCACGGCCCACTATACGTGTGACCACTTTCGTTTTCGGCTCATTGGTTGTTTTGGAAATTTTTTTTGGCCCAGCCTGTGCGACCAATTCGGTCTGTTTCCAAATTTGGTTATACGTTTTCAGACTTTCTCTTTTGTAATTTTTTATGGGCTTCATTATTTAGCAGACCAGCTCAATTCGTTTACCCATCAAATCGGGCTTTTTAGCAGGCCTACTATTCAACCTATGTGTATACATTTTGTATATGTACGTACGCATATATAAAGTATATATATTTATATTTATAATCTATATCTATAACTATATATAAAGCAAGTAGTAATTTTTATCCAAAATTTTCATCCGTCTAACTATTTTACAGAAAACCCTTTGAGTATTTATAAAATTAACCCGCAGTTTCAATGCTAAAAAGAAAAGGAAGGCTTGGATGAAAAAAGATTTCCTGCGCCTCTCTCGCTCGTCCCCATCCATGCCGCGCCCCGTGCCATTCCTGCGCCCCTCCCTCCCACGCTGCGCCTGCACCCCTCTCTCCCGTCTTCATCCGTGCCATGTTCCGACTTCATCCGTTGTAATGTGTTCTAGTTATTAAATATTTAAAGAGATATCGCGTTTTGTACTTTTCGTGGAACATGGTTGGCAGGTTAAAAAGTAATTTCAGTTAGGCGGTACGTGTCTCTGCGACTTGTGAATTCGATCCGTTCCGTTTCAATTGATTCAGAACATGCCATTTCTTTTACCTTGTACATTTTATCGCTTAATATATTTACACCACATTTTCCAATCTTAGAGGGACTTCTAATTGGATTTGGACTCGAGTAGTTACCAGGTTTAGGTCCTGTTTAGGACTGCTCCACGAACTCTGCTTTACAAACTTCATCGTGGAGCGGCTCCAAAAAAACTAAAGTTCGTGCGTATAGCTGAACCCATTTTACTAAAAAAATATGGAATAGAGTAAAAAACAGAGGACGAAACAGTCTTAAACAGACCCTTAACATTTACTTTAGGATGAAAACAGTCGAAAAACTGACTTAACCATTCCATCGCTGTAACCATATATTTTCTTGAAAATAATAAAAAGGTAAACTGAAAGAGAAAACGACATAATAAATATTGAAAATCGAACTATACGGACAAAAACATGTGTATCGATCGGAAACCGACACCGTTTGTCAAAAATGTTGAACTTTAAAAACACTTGCTTAACTTAAGACCCTCAAACTTGCACTGTGCAAATTATAAATTTTGTTTCCTTAAGCCATATACTTATAAACTAGAGATTTGTTTGATGAGTTGACGTACTATATGAGTCAAATACAGATATGATATGGATCAAAAGATAGAAATATGGTAATTATTACATTATAAAAATGACAATTTCATAAAAACACTGTAAAAATAAGGTCACTGTAAGTAGAACAACAAACTTGTTTTCGATTTTCATTTCCATATCCCTGTACCGTTTATATTTTCGTTTTCACCAGTTCACGTTCTAGATAGGTCGATACAAATCGAAAACGAGCGTTCGTTGGTCAGAAATTTTCATGACCATTTTTACCATTACCTACATCTATACGAATACGTCCTATCCGTTTTTAGTTACAATTTTCATTAGAATTAAGAAAATAGGCTGGTTTTAATATGTAGTACTTCTTTCGTTTTAATTTACATTCAACACTTTATCTAAATATACCTATCGTTCTTATATTTCAAAGCATTTTCAAGATGTTTGTCCTTTTCCACCCTTTATCAATAAACGATGATTAAGATGTAATTAATAAGATTATTAACGTAATTGGCTACACCCAAGTTCAGCAGTAGAGTATAGCAAGCAGTGCGTCGGCTTTCTACTCGCCGTTCCCTTGCCGTTGATGCTCTCCCTGACAGGACAAGCCTCAGTTTAGGGCGAGTTTTTTTTCGAATTTTCTGATTAGACCCACGTAAACGAGAAAAATAATTAACATATAGAAAACATAATTAATATATAATTAGTTAAGTATTAATATATAAAAAATTAATAAATAAATTTATTCGATTTATAAGTAGTTTTTAATTTTCACATAAAATATACCGTTTAAAAAACATGCTAACAAAAAATGAAAAATAACTAATCTAAAATAGCTTATTAGATAGGATGAGGTCCAGTGCAGTTGCTATCATGGAAATGGAAAAAGAAGGAAGAACGACGATATACTAGTGATTCAGTTACTTGGGTTATTTCGATAACTATCATTGAGTAGTTATTTAATTATTTATATAGAACACTTTTTGCCTGGTTTTCTACCTTTATGTTGTCGAACGATGGATTATCAATTGCACACTTTTTTGCCAGGTCTTTTTTTTTCATTTGTGTTAGGGTATTACAATGTTGGGGTGTTATCGAACTTGTATCTGTATCTCCGTTTGATGTTGATGAAAATTAAAATTAAGTACGGACGTAAAAAACCATTATACGAAAAATATCGTTTAACATTTTAAAAATTATGCTAACAAAAATTAAAATAATATCTATATCTTAATTAGAATGCTTAATTAGAATTAGAAGAGGTCGGAGAGGATACCAAATTTTTGCAATGGTGATTAGCAACGTGCTTCACCGAGTCAGGTGGAACCAACCAAATTTCAAGCCTGAGCCCGGTGAAAAAAAAGGCCTGAAAGCAGGGGGTGAGAACGGTATGAAAATTTTCGGCTGCCGTTTTCGGTTTGCACTCAGTTGGTATTGGTAATTATCGGTGTTGGAAATGAAAACGTTCTTTCAGAAATGGTAGCGGAAATGGAATGAAGGTTTTTTGGATCGTTTTGTTGGTAACCGTCAAAATTTCGAAAGTTTACTAGCGGCCCATTTAGCCCAAGTGTCCAACCCATCAGAAAAGAAGCCTGACAGGCTTGTAGCCCGTTAGAAGGGGGAAAGTGGCCAGAGAAAAACTTTGGTTTTCTCAACTTATCGATGTCTGTTGAACTTTATTTATTTGTTCATCAAACTTATTATCATATTATTAATGTCATAGTGTAATGATATAATAATAAAGTTATAAGGTCATCTTTATACATAGTTAAATGTGTGATTATGTCATACTCCGTTGTTTTCGACATTAATTTTCGACTTCCAACCGATATAAGTAGATTTCGTTCCGACGGTATACCGATATTATCGATATCGTTAGCATTTTCGGGTTTACCGTTTAGATTTTTTTGCGAGAAAAAATAAAAATAAAATGACAGAGGGTTTTTTGGATCATTTTCATCCCTACAAACACCAAAGCCTGACCAACAACAGTAGAAAAAAGAGGGGGCCAAAACTGACAATCTCGTAGAAAAATTAGGAAGGCCCGCCAAAACCCAACATTTGCCTGGGCTTCCAACCCAACTCGCGCAGCAAACGCGACCCACTTCAGCCGCAGCCCAAGCGACGCACTGCCCGACTCCGCCGCGACGCCCGCAGTGCGTCTCATCACTGTCTCGGCTACTTGCGACGCGAGCGCTCCGGCCCTCTCCTCTCCTCTCCTCTCCGCGCCCCGCGCGCGGCTCGCCGGCCTCAGTTCGCCCTCAGGTAGTCGCCGCCTCCCACTTCAGACGGCAACACCTCACGCAAGACCCACGCGCCTCCGTGTGGTAATCCGAAGCATCCCGCCCTCCCCCTCCCCCAAGGTCCTCCCATGCCACCGCCCTGTCCGCGACCGTCCGGGCTATGCTATGCTCCGCCTCGCGAGGCCGCCGGTGCGGCCGTCTCGCAGACGCTGCGCTCCGTGGGGGCCGGTGGCGGCGGCTCTTACACCTCCTCCGCGCCGCAGCCGCAGCCGCGGGCGGTGGTGGCGCGCGCGACGTGTTCGACGCGGTGCCTGCCCCGGACGACCACAGGCGGTGCGGCGCGTTGCTCAGGGAGCGCTCAGCGGGCGGGGACCACTACGGGTGCGCATCCCTCCTCCGGTGGATGCTCGGTCGGGGACTCCGCCCCGACAGGCTGGCGCTCGCCGCGGCGATCAAGTCGGCGTCCGCGCTCCCCGACGGCCGCGGTGGTGGGGACGGCGGTGCGGTGCTCGGGAGGTGCCTCCACGGGCTCGCCGTCAGGGTCGGGTACGCGGATGGCGCGGCGGTGGCGAAGGCGGTCATGGACATGTACGGGAGGATCGGGGCTCTCGCGGCCGCTCGCATGGTGTTTGATGAGATGAGCTGCTCCGACGCGGTATGTTGGAACATCCTGATCACTGCCTCCTCCCGTGCTGGGCTTTTTAACGATGTGTTCCATTTGTTCCATGCGATGCTTGCGAGTGGTGTAGATGAGAGCATGCCAACTGCAGTCACGGTGGCTGTCGTCCTTCCGGTGTGTGCAAAGTTGAGGGTGCTGAGGGCTGGAAGGAGTATCCACGGCTATGTCATCAAGACTGGTTTGGAGTTTGACACTCTGTCTGGAAATGCTTTGGTATCGATGTACGCAAAATGTGGTGGGAGCAGAGCTATGGATGATGCACATCTAGCATTTTCTACAATTTGTTGCAAGGATGTTGTTTCATGGAATTCAATCATCGCGGGATATTCTGAGAATGGGTTGTTTGAAGAAGCACTTGCACTGTTTGGTCAGATGATCTCAGAGGAATGCCTTCCAAACTATTCAACATTGGCTAATGTTCTTCCCTTCTGTTCACTTGTGGAGTATGGGAGGCACTATGGGAAAGAAATTCATGGTTTTGTGGTCCGGCATGGTTTAGAAATGGATATATCTGTTAGCAATGCGCTGATGGCACATTATTCCAAGGTTTGTGAAATGAGGGCTGTAGAATCAATATTTAGAAGTTCGAAAATGGGAGATATTGTTACATGGAACAGTGTCATTGCCGGATATGTGATGAATGGGTATCCCTCAAGGGCGTTGGAACTATTTCAGGGGCTTTTGTTTAATGGAATGGCTCCTGATTCTGTTTCTCTTATCAGCCTACTTACTGCTTGTGCCCAAGTAGGCAATCTCAGAGTGGGCATCAAGGTTCATGGTTATATTTTTCGACGTCCTGAACTTCTTCAAGAAACATCATTAATGAACGCTCTTGTCAGCTTTTACAGCCAGTGTGATAGGTTTGATGCTGCTTTTCGAGCTTTTCTCACTATTCAGAACAAAGATTCAATATCCTGGAACACAATTCTCTCTGCTTGTGCAAACAGTGAACAACATATTGAACAGTTCTTTAGACTCCTTGGTGAAATGTGGCATGACGTAACTCAGTGGGACTCTGTCACAATCTTGAATATTATCCGTGTGAGTATGTTCTGTGGGATTAAGATGGTTCGAGAATCTCATGGATATTCCTTGCGAGTCGGTTATACTGGTGAATCTTCAGTTGCGAATGCTATTCTGGACGCGTATGCAAAGTGTGGCTACCCACATAATGCAGAAACACTCTTCAGAAGCCTTGCAGGACGGAACATTGTAACAGACAATACAATGATTTCTTGCTACCTAAAAAATAACTGTGTGGAGGATGCTGAGACGACCTTCAACCAGATGGCTGAGAAAGATTTAACTACATGGAATCTGATGATCCGGTTGTATGCACAGAACAATTTATGTGATCAAGCTTTTAGTTTGTTCCATCAGTTGCAATCTGAAGGACTAAACCCTGATACTATAAGCATTACAAATATTCTTCTGGCTTGCATCCATCTGAGCTCAGCACAACTTGTGAAACAATGCCATGGTTACATGCTCAGAGCATCCCTAGAAGATATTCATCTAGAAGGAGCACTTCTTGATGCATACTCAAAGTGTGGGAACATAAGCAATGCATACAACATCTTTCAAGTTAGCCCGCATAAGGACCTTGTCATATTCACAGCCATGATAGGAGCTTATGCAATGCATGGAATGGCAGAGAAGGCGATAGAACTGTTTTCCAAAATGCTTACACTTGACATTAAGCCAGACCATGTAGTTCTGACTGCTCTTCTATCAGCCTGCAGTCATGCAGGGCTTGTCGATGCTGGAATTAAGATTTTCAAGTCCATCAGAGAGATCTACGGAGTTGAACCAACAGAAGAGCACTGTGCATGCATTGTTGACCTTCTTGCCCGCAGTGGACGTCTCCAAGATGCATACAGTTTTGCCTTAGATATGCCCCCTCATGTTGTCAATGCCAATGCATGGGGCTCCTTGCTAGGGGCGTGCAAGGTCCATGGAGAGGTCAAAATTGGTCAACTTGCAGCCGATCGCTTGTTCTCCATGGAGGCTGAGGACATCGGGAACTATGTAATCATGTCAAACATCTTTGCAGCTGATGATAAATGGCACAGTGTTGAGCATGTCAGGAAACTGATGAAATCCAAGGATATGAAGAAACCTGCAGGATGCAGCTGGATTGAGGTTGAGAAGACACGGCATTTGTTCGTAGCCAGTGATGTTCAGCACCAAGATAGGTTTTCTATTTACGATGTGTTAGGAAGTTTGTATCAGCAAATCAGAGGTACACAGGCACAGAACATTTAGTCATGAGATTTGTGACTAATTAAATTCCAAAGGGTTCTTGGCCCCATCCTCGTTTTGTGCACATCTTTTATGAGGTTGTCAAAGATCTCCATGGATGGAACTGAGTCGCCTTTTCCATCACATCTTTCGTGGTGAGCTTGCAATCTCATCGTTTGGTTTGATTTTGTTTTAACCTTTTGGTCACTATGTTGTTCTTGTTATTTTGGTGTAACACTTTATTTCACAACTACTTATGCTTACCATTGTGCAGAGTAATATGCAAGAGCTACTGATGCTGTTCTTCTTGGAATACTTACACTAAATATTACTTGCAGGATTGCAATCTCATATTTTTCCATGATTTTTCAGGACAACATATGGACAACCGGTTGGAGTGTCTTTGTCAGCTCAAAAAGATTGGTTGCCGGAGATGCATTCATATTCCTGAGGTACAGACAACAAGTGGGTGGCGGGCCTCCAAACGATGCTCTTCACCACCGTGCAACACTACCGGGAATTCGTCGAGATTTGGATGAACCTTCATACTCTGGAACTTCACATGGATGACGAAGACAGTATTAGATGGGAGATTCACGGAACAAGGTCACTACATGGCGAAATCGGCATATCTCCTGCAATTTGAGGGCGCAGTCACAAGCAGACTTCCAAAACCTCTTCTGGAACACCTAGGCGCCGCCGAAATGTAAATTTTTTGCTTGGAGGAGGCTATGCTCTGGGTGACGGCAGGTGCAAAAACTTTGTCGGAGTTAAACCCGCTGCGAGAGTAAGTCCACTTGTTCATGTTCCGTGGTGACCAATAACTCCCAGACAATGTAAATACTGGCACCAAAACTCCTGCTCTATCAAACATATAATGCAAATTTCTTGCCTTCTTTTTTTTTTTAAAAAAATAAAATCCTGAGGTACACAACATTTAATGGACTATGAGGTACGAAGCATGTCATGTCACTTTGAAGTGCATTCCATAAGAGCTATAAGATTAGTCTCAGTGCGTGCATGGTATCGAAGGAATTAAATGAGTGCCACATCAGATTTTATGATGAGCTGACAAGGGATTTAAGAGAAAATATCTAACACATTATATCATTTATCTTATATAGCTGTCTTGGACTCTAGAGTTTGATACTGTGTATTGGGAGTAGCCTAAGTGGACTAGTTGACTATTTAATGGCATCGGTTATACAGGTTGCAGAAACCCAGATGTGCGTGGACGAAAAGGACACCGACCGAATCAATTTTTTTGCGTGACATCGTGCAGAAAACGAGTCCACATGCAAAGTAAATTTTTAGAATAACAGCCCACTAAGCCGTTTTTCTTCATAGGCCTTTTTTTAGCTTACGTGTTTTTCGCCTACCAAACATTGTTTTAGCCAAAAAAATTGATAGATACAAACATTATGCTTAGCAATTTTTATACAAATTTTTATATAAAAACTTTGTATTATAAACTTTCGATATATTTGTTTTGCAAACGAATTTAAAGTGAATTAATACAAATAAAAAGTAAAAACACATTAGGCCACACATAACCTTTACTACATAACAGGACATTGCATAATTTTTGGCATTCGTGGCCCACTTTAGAAAACAAAAAACTGGTCTAACAAAAAAAAGATTGGTCTAACAAAAAAAAGTTGCAAAAAAGACCCAGAAGTCCAGTCCGAAAAGGTCTCTAACATATCACCTGTATAAAAATTTGAGCTCGTAAAGAAATTAAGAATATGCTGCACACGTTAGCTGAAAAAAAAAGAAAAAAACAACAAAACGCGTTTTTTCAGATGGGCCAAAAATGAGATCGCGTTCTGCTCCTGCACGCGAGCAATCGCTGATTAGCCATTTTGCGCTGTCACGCGCCCGCGCGTGGTCCACCCGAATCCGAATCGGAGTCAGGTCAGCCACGGAGCCACCTAACCTAACCGTTCTCGTCCACATATAACGACGGCCGCCTCGTCCCCTCCACAGCGCCGCCCCTGCGAAGCAAAATCCCCTCCACGACCAGCGCGAAGAAAAGTTTTTTTGCCACGTTCTTTCGCTCGCCGGAATCCACCGTGACCCGTGCGCAGTTGATGGATTTCAGGGGACCCGCCGGCGCAGCACAGACGTCCGAAGCTTGCAAGGCGCCCTCCTCCTCCTGCACGTCCGATCTGCCCCCTTCCACGCCCTGGTTCCGGGAGCTGTGGGTCAACGCCGACAAATAGTAGCAGCCGTCACCGAGGTATGTAAAATCGAGAGAAGAGATTGGACGCTGTGGTCTGTGTGCGATTGGTGTTTCTTGGGTTAGATTGGCGCTCTTCGTATGAGGCTCCTTGATTGCTAGTATTAGATTCTGTAGACGGGGGCGGATATATATTTGGGGATGAGGTGAGGGGTCATACTAGAAGAGCGAAATCTGTGTTATCTTCTGTGCATCGCATGGCTTTGTTTGATTGTTTCGCCCTGGTTCTGCTGGGTCATCAAGACATCAATTATTGTGAACAAAGATAAGGTTATGTTAGTAATCAGTAGCTGCGGATAACAGGAGAAAAGTAAAAAATTTAATCACAATGCTGGAAACAAACATTAGCAGCAGCTCCAGCACCAAAAAGAACTTCAAGGCTATATTTTCAACATTAAAAAAATGCAAGGAACAGTTTTGGTTTTTCATATTTTAATGCTATTAGGTGTCTTCTTATGATACGCTTGTGGAGTATTTGATTGACTGACCTTTTTGCCCACATTATAGGACAGCATTGGTGGATTTCTCTATTTGCTGATTGAATCAATTAAAGCAAAGGGAGGGCGTCCCTTTATCAAGAGCTGGGGGCTTATTTATTTCAGTCTGATAATAGGACTTCTTTAAGAAGGCTGTGCCAACTGTAAATATGTATAGGCAGAAGATACCCAATTCTGGATGGGCTGCTTTTGATCGCAGGTGGCGCAGCAAAGATGGAAGAGGGGATGACGCCGATGTCAATTCATTTCCAGCTCTCTCAGATTATATAGCCCCCAGTGCTGCTAGTAGCTCAGTTGCAGAAAATAGTAGGCCAAAAGCAAAGCCTTTTGCATCAGTGCTTCGTCCTTCTGTTGATTTTGCAGCTGATGGTAATGAAAACGGAAATAAGCATTTCACTGGTCACATGGAGAATGCAAATTGTGGTGTAAAATCTGCATCTAAAAATAAAATTAAGCTGCTGAGCGGTGCTCATAGTTGGGCGGACAGTAATTTAATTGAGGATGTACTGGCCTCTGTGAATAATGATGTTGGTCAAGCATCTGCTTTGTTGAAAGCTATGGCGTCTCCTTGTTTTCCGATAAGGGAGGATGGACTACCTGATCTTCTTTCTTCTGAGATTAGTAAAACGCATGGTTTACCATCAGGAAATGGTACAGAAGAAAATAATCATGTAAATGGCTCACAGTTGTTGCCTCTGCCAATGAATAAGTCGTCTGTACCCATAGAACCAGAAGTGGAAGAGCTCGATGACGATTACTTGAACCACAGGAAAGATGCATTGAAGGTGATGAGGTAATACTTGAAATCATCTTTTATGTTAGGTTCTCGAATTCTTTGATACTTGCATAATATTTGACTGGATTACGTATACCAGACGTATATTGTGACTTCCTGTATTCTACATAGGATGCAGTTAATTTCACTGTATTCACTGTGTTATGTTATAACATGTCAAAAGGTTGAAACTATTTTCTTATAGTAAATAGAACCCAAGCTCGTGTCGTGTCAAAAGGTTGGTTGAGTGTGGACTTTGCATGTGTTAAGATCATATTTTGTTATACGATTAGTTTCTTAGTTTCATGATTCTGATTATTGTCGTCGATGCCGATGACAGTAACACTGCAGAAGAATTTGTGAACCATTACTGCTGGCAATTGTACAAACATGTTACAACTTAACGATGGACCATTCAGTTGAACAAAAAGGCCATATTGATATTGAAAGAATGGGGGATACATGAAATCGTTTGCTGTATTTTTATAGCTTTTGTTCATGCACCTCATTTTTGTGAGGACAACTGAACCAAGTCCTTTTGGGTGAAAGAAATGAGACATTTTATTTCTTTTTGGTTGTAGGGCTGCCACAAAGCATTCTCAGGCTGCCAGTTATGCTTTCATGAGAGGTGACCATGCTGCTGCCAAGGAACTTTCTGTAAGAGCTCAAGAAGAGCGATCCGCTGCTGAAGAGCTGAACAATAAGGCAGCAGAAGAAATATTTCGCCTCAGGAACAGCAATAATAGCATTTGGAAGCTAGACATGCATGGTCTACATGCATCAGAGGCTGTAACAGTATTGGAGAGGCATCTGCACAGGATAGAGTTCCAGTCACCAGGGAGTAGTGCAGCTTCAACTGATGAATTAGCCAAGTCTGAACCCACGATGGCTGGTCCAAGCATTGAGCCTGGCCCAGGGAAGGTGGTGTTTGTTCGTCCTAGACAGGCTATCTTAGAGGTGATCACAGGTAATATATCGTTTCTACATGCGATGGATTTTCGTAATGTGCTGTTACTACTGTGTTCGGAATTATGAACTTCAAACTTTCCGTTTAGTGGATGTGGATGAATGCAATATCTTGATTTCTGTTTGCACTTTGCAGGGATTGGCAAGCACAGTAAAGGACAGGCCTCGCTACCTGTTGCAGTCAGGGGCTTCCTCATTGAAAATGGGTACCGATTTGATGAGCTGCGGCCTGGTGTCTTCTCTGTTCGTCCTAAATTCCGTCGCCGGTGAACCTGTGGAAGTGTGTACTGTACTGCCAAATGGAGCATTACGCTTTGTGGCCTGTCATAGATTTACGTTGAAATTGAATGTAACCATTTGTAAAATGCTCAAATTATTTATCAAAACAGAAAGCCAATTCATTTCTTTAACTATACAAAATCGACAACGAGTGTAATGTGCTAGTGGTGACAGCATCGATTTGTGGTTGCTCCGTATGGCTTTGTGCTGCTAAATGCAGGGCATAAGGCCATTTTGGATTGACATCAAAAAAATATGCATTACCAAATTTCTTTTGCAACTTTCAAATAGTAAAATGTGCTAGTTTGGATTGAGACTAACCTAGTACCCCTGCTTTATTTGGCCAAATTCTAGAAGTTCCTTATTACAATATCAAAATTTGCTCATTACAGTATCAAAATTTGGCTTTATAGTGGCCCCAATCCAAATATGAGCTAAATAACTTTAGGGATAAATGTGATTTTATCCTCATCCACCGATCTAATTGTAATTTTGTCCTTTGTTTTTTTAACTTTGTGATTTTGTCCTTGCGAATTTGAAATCAAGCCGTCGTTTGTCACTGGTTTGGATGACCGTTAGATGATGTAAAATAAACGAATTTTCGAAAATACCAAATATATGAAAATAATGATAAAAAGACCAAATTACCATCGTCTCCTTATCTGATCCATCCCCTCTGAGGTGGCACTCTCGCTGCTAGGTTCTCGTGGAAGAAGACGGCGGCGGCGGCAGTTCGCGGAGCAGCCGTGGAGGAGGCGACGCGCAGTGGCTCGGGCCGCGCCGCTCGAGGCGCGACGGTGCCGCGGCCGCTCGGGGCGCGGCGGCGCAGTGGCGGCTCGGAGCGCGGCGTTGGCGCGGCCGCTCGGGGCGCGGCGGAGGAGGCGACGCCCGGCGGCTCGGGGCGCGGCAGCGCAGTGGCTGCTCGGAGCGCGGAGGTGCCGCGACCGCTCGGGGCGCGGCGGAGGTGGTGAGGCGCGGCGGTGCCGCGGCTGCTCGGGGCGCGGCGGAGACTCGGGGCGCAGCGACTCGAGGCGCGGCGGCGGTGGCTCGGGGCTCGACGGCGCGGCGGCAGTTCGTGGCATAGCGGCGGAGGAGGCGATGTGTGGCGGTGCGGCGGCCATTCGGGGCGCGGCAGAGGAAGCGACGCGAGGCGGCATGGTGCTCGTCGACAACCATCTCTGGTCTAGCATGGAGCAGCAATGGAGAAGACCAGGAACTGAAGAATGCCACATCGTCTTCCGAACGGTGGGGCGTTGCTGACGAGGTTGCCTACTCCCAGATGATTGACTTGCTTTGCTGGTCTGGGCAGCACCATGGCTCATCAGATGATTAACTTGCTTTGCCGGTCTGGGCAGCACCATGGCTCATCCAGGATATTGTACATGGTGTACATGACGGGGAAGAGGGGCATGTATCTAATGGGAAATTCTGTGCTCGAGATGTTGTCACCTTCACCACCCTCATATCCGGATACCTGGGTGTAAGTGAGTTTGAAGAAGCCCTCGATGTCCTGCGAGCCTTGATGCCTAAGCGCCAATGCTTGCCTAATGTTGTCACTTTTAAATTGTGTCCTAAAGGGACTGCTCAGCCTTGGGCTAGTTGACAGAGCAATGCAGGTCTTCGAGGAAATGAAGTCCAGAAATGTCTGTCTTGACTCTGTGAAGGAGATGAGAAGTTGGCGTATCAGTTAGTGAAGGAGATGAGAAGGAATTAAATGACGTATCATTGGATGCTGTTACTTGGAGGATTATTGACAGATTGCATCTCTGTAGCAATGAAAAACAGAACGGGGAGCTGCAGATGCCCGCTACTGATGGGGATCCAAGTTCTGCGGATGACACAGTAGATACCCTTATTTCAAATAGAGATGAGAAGCATATGCCATCATCGCCATCTAAAACACCCAAAATTAGGACGGTGGTGCATGACAATATTTCCGTGTTGTCATGTTTGTTGTCATGATTTGTTGTCATGTGTCAATATTTATGTGTTGTCATGTTTTTATGTGTTGTATATTGTTGTCATAAATTTTGAATATTTCTGTTCCAAATATATTGGACCAAATATAATCATTTTTATGAAAATACAATATAAATATCTAATTTCAAATATCTAATTTCAAATAAAGATAAAATCACAATGACCATAAAAAGGGAAAATCACATGGGTATTTTGGTCTTATCGAAAAAGTTAACATCGTTACAACAGAATAACGAAATAGGGGCAATGTGATACTTCGTTTTAAAAATAAAGGGTAAATTCACAAAATCAAAACACAATTTTAAAAAAACAAGAGCAAATAACTTTATCTTACCAATGCATTGACAATGCTAAAGTTTGACATTAATGGATTGGTAGAGTCAAGATTGTCCAAAAACCAATTATAAACTATATCGGTTTATTAGCGACGAAAATAATTTATATCTAACATGATTTTATCAATATAAAAGTTAATGCTAAAGTTTAAATTAATTTTAAGTTTTAAAATTTAAATTTTGGTTTTGACTTGAAAAACGTTTTTTAAGGCAACCGATGAGGCTGTCACTTCTCAGCCTGAAGTTGAAAAATCACAAAGTAATCGAGGCGAAGAGATGAGAAACGAGGCAGCAACTGTTCGTCGTTGAGGAGCTTGCCACGTGGCAGCGGTTTCTGCGGCATTTCCTGACTTGTGGCTGCCGTGGTGTCTCCTTTGCGGCGTTGGCCTTTTGTGGTGGCGACTGGCGAGCTCCGGCCTCCGGGCCCCAGGTGTCAGTCGGTTGCGCACCCCACCACTGCTCGTCTCCGATCCTCACCGAAGCCTCCCTCTCCGTCTCTCTCCGCGGAGGCAGGTGGCGCGCCCCGGGATGGCCTCGCCGGCGGTGGCGACGCATCACCCTTGCCCCTCCTTCTTCGGCCCGGACCCTCGCCGCCGCCTCCTCCGCCGCGTGGTGAGTGCCCGCTCCCGCTCGCCTCCGCTGTGCTGCCAACCGTTCGGCCCTCTTAGCGTCTGCCTCCGTGCTGCGTGACCCGATCCGGTTTGACCCTGGCGCCCCGTGTGATTTCAGTGTCCTTTTGTGTGTGTGTATTCATGCGCTTGCGGATTTCGATGATAGTACTCTGCACTTCGATGGTGGAGTTATGTATTTTGGTGGTCGAAGCTTTCTATGGCAACGATCCGGTTCCGTGGGGATTGAGCGCTCTACCTCGTTCTCAGATTATTGCAACCTGTGCGAATTATTGAGGCATTATAGATCTGGACGGAGATAGGAAATGGTTTCGATGAAAGTATGCTTGGTGTAGCTTTGCATAATACATAATATTTCGATATCGGGGCTCTCATGGAATACGGATTTTTTGTTAAACAGGAGATAAATGATGAGTACACTACCCGCTGCATACCTCCCATGCTTTTTTTTCCCCTTGAATAAGTTGTGCTCTATAATGACCATGCTGTGTAAGATTTTCCTTTTTTCTCTATTGAGAGAAGATCATGTTGTGTGAAATGACCACAGGGAGTCACACCTATCCTGGCAATAACTTTCATATAGTCTGTTTTCCTCCATGTTGTATTCCTGTGTTGAATTCTTTTCTGAAACGCATGCTTCATTGCATCCACGTTTTGCAGGGGCATTCACCTTCCAAGTTAGGTTTCCGGAGATCTGGATTGCAGTTAAAGGTTACAGCAATTTTTGGGTGGATTAGGGGAGACACAAAAACACGTGAATTGAGCCCATGTGCTGAATCATATACGCTCACAGGGTCAGCCTCAGAGGTGTTTCTTGGGTGAACTCCTTTTCAAGCACATATGCACCTGATTCATTGTTTTTCCTAACCGTTCATTGGTTTCAGGTAGACACCAAGCCACGTGAGGTTTCTGTTGCTGTTGTTTCTTCTATTATGGACATCCCTTCAGAAGATTGGGATGCCTGTGCAGTTGATTCAGTTGATTCTGACAAGTTTAATCCTTTTCTGACCCACGCATTCCTCTCAAGCTTAGAGGAATCGGGTTCTGCAGTGAAGGTGAGTGCATGAAGCATCGCTCATTGGTTCCTTAATAAGAACAAATCCCAATGGATGTTTTACCATTACATTATTTTTCGACTACCCATTTGTATACGCATAACAAGGGCATCGATATACATATGTCTAATTGTTTTCAGCGGTTAATTCTGCTTATTGAATCATACAGGCATTTCAGTTTTGCTTACCACACACTCAAGCTCAATTCCAAGTAATAATATATTTTGCAGATTGTTGTTGAGTATTGATGATACTTTTCATGTTTAATTTACAACAGCACAACATGAGATTGATTGTTTAACATTACTGGGTTTGGTGTGTGCATTTTTGTTATCACGTGTTCTCTATGAGGCTATGACTGTGGAGCTCTTGTATTTTTCATTTATTTACACCGCCGTATGATTAGATTTGATGCTTAAATACATAAGCTATGTCTTCATAATAATGCACTTCCAGTGTGAAATTCTGAATATCTGTACGCTCTAACCTTTATTTTGTCCCAACGAGCATATGCTACACTTTTTATGTTTTGGTCCCCTTAAAACCTTGATGTCCTTGACTTATTTCAGGAAACAGGGTGGTTACCTCTGCATGTTGTTGCACGGGATGAGAATGAAACTGTTGTGGGTGTTGTCCCACTTTACCTGAAAAGGTTTAACATCATTAACAGATTACCATATCATTTTTGCTGCTTGCTGTATGCTCCCTATTTCTTCACTAGCTGAACACCAACAACGTGAATTCACAGCCATTCAAGGGGAGAGTTTGTATTTGATCAATCATGGGCAGAAGCTTACTATAGCTATGGACTCGAATACTACCCCAAGTTGCAGTCTTGTGTGCCTTTTACTCCAGTAACTGGTCAAAGAATATTAGTTCGAGATAAACCATACAGGGATCAAGTTTTTGAAGCTTTAGTGAAAGAATTGAAGAGTTTGACTACCAAGGTATTGAAATTAGAATTATTGCAGTTACTGCTTTGAATTATTGTTTAACTAACTTTTCCGACTATCAAAGATTTATAATAAAATGCTATTGCTTCTTTGATTATTTTGGTCGTTGATCCTTATTGACTTATTGTATAAGTTGTCTTCTTACATTCTTGGCATTTACAATGAATATTGAAGAAAGCAAAGTTCCTGTCATTGAATTATAATTACTCTGTAGTCCTCTTGGAGCTGAAATGTGATCTATCGGCAACAAGTCAATATGAAAATAATAAAAGGAAAATATTTAAATTCATGGCCTCGTTACACCTTATGTTTCTTTAGATTTTGGTTTTCAACTCACTTCTATATAAGTTCTAATTGGGGGACGATCTTTGGTTGTCCTGAACCAAGTGGTCTTTTGTTTTCTGCTGCATTTCAGCTGAAGGTGTCATCGTTACATATAACATTTCCTTCTGAAGGTGAATTCAGCAAGTTGAAGGATAGTGGGTTCTTGCAGAGAATCGGGATGCAGTATCACTGGAGAAATCGAGATTACAAAAGGTATGCTAGGTGCTAGCATGGAAATTTTAGGAATTCTGAGTAGAAATGTTTCAGTGTGGATTTCATGATCATATTAGATCGAAGTCAGAGCCAACCATTTAGTCATTTAGTCATAAGACAGACTAGTGAGACATACCTGAAAGCAGTAGCACTAATGTGGCTGTTATGAACAGCACCTGTATTCATTTGAGGGCAAAAGGCCCAAATATATACAGGTACAGGTGCATACAAATATGCAGAAAAACCCTTTACAAATAAAGGAATGTAAAACCGAAATATACATCTAACAGTGGCAACACTCCCACAGCTTGGGTACAACTTGGCAACTGCAGTTTTCATTACATGTACTCCCACCGTCCTAAAATATAGCAACTTTTAGCATTAAAAAATTGTTCCAAAATATTACAACTACCTGCCTACATTCTAGTCCCAACCAATCACACCATTTTCCCATTTAATTTCTCCACCTAATTCCTCTTCTCAACCAATCATAATCTTTTCTCATTTAATTTCACCTACTTCCTTAATACCCGTGTCTAAACCTAAAACTATGTATATTTTGGGACGGAGGTAGTAACACTAAATCCAACATCTCCTAATAGTTGTGAAGAGATGATATACTTGTGTCATTTTTTTCTGTTTGGAAAAAAATGCAATGAACAAGCTAGTGATATACTGATACTAATCTTTTGTCACTTTCATTTCATTTTTTTAAAAAAAAAGAAGAAAAGGGGAAATCCTGCAGGTTTCTATAATGGGGTTTGTCTATTTCTGTTTAATTGTCCCTTTATGGTCGAGCATACCAATAGAATAATTGCTGAGAGCAAATAATTTTCGAGAAAACAACCTGTTTAAGTTTAATATTGTTGAGCTTAGCAAGAGTTGTGAATTTCCAAGCTAAAATTGTTTGCTTTCTACCTTATAGACTTTACGGGACATTACTCTCAGGTGTTGTTTATCCAAAAGTTTATAAGCTTACATACTTAACTGCCTATATAGTACATCAATATTTACCAATTTCTTTCTGTTCATTCTTTTTTTCCAGTTTTGACGAGTTTTTAATGGATTTGAAGCAACCCAAACGGAAGAATATCAGACAAGAACGTAAAAAGGTTTGTCTTATTTTGGATTACTTGATATGAATATCAGGCATGCATGCAAAAGGAACACAAAAATGTCTATAATTTTGCTAATAAAGATATATGTCTGCAAAGTGACTAACTGACTATTGTCTTCTTTACCATTCCCAGATTCCTGCTCAAAATTTGAAAATGAAGCGACTTTGTGGAGATGAGATAAAGGTGCTCATTTTATGAATGATTCTTTGGCTGCACTATATTCGTTTTCTTTACTTCATCGAATGCTTTAATTAACATCAACATATCCTCTTTGCTTTGCTATTTTTATTTACATTTTGGCAAGGCACTTACATATTCCATTCACTTATTCTTTTTCTTTGCCTTGCAGAGTGATCATTGGGACACCTTTTATAAGTTCTACCGCAACACAACTGATAATCAGTTTAGTCCTATATTGCATTTCCTTGTAATTTTTAAATGTACTAATTCCCTATGTGCAAATTGAAATTGTTGCCATATAATGTGGGCATCGTATTAGTCTAAAATGACTTTGCTAAACTATAATAATGTAGTTTCACTAAATCCAATATATATGCTACTCAGCAGTGAGAACACAAATTAATCAAAGTGCTGAAATAAAATATTGAAAGATGTGTCTTATACTAGTTAGTAAAATGCATGTAATTGCCAATGTGTTTCCTTGTACTTGGATAAGAAGCGCAAAGCTTATTTAAGAATTATCCTCATTTTATCCCTCACCTTCACATTTTATATGGCCTGGTATATATTTTTGTACTTGTACCAAAATATTTTTCTTATATTATTCTTCCCTTATAGGATTATTTTTTGTGTGCTTTCAGCTGGGGCAGACCATACTTGACAAGGGAATTCTTTCACCGCTTGGGAGAAAAGATGGGTGACAAGGTGATGCTTATTGTTGCTGAACATGATGATAAACATGTCGCCGGGGCTCTTAACCTTATTGGGGGCGACACATTGTTTGGCCGCTTATGGGGCTGTCTGCCAAATGCTTATTTCCCCAATTTGCATTTTGAAGCTTGTTATTATCAGGTAATTCGTGCATCTCTCGGAGCTTACAGAATGTGAACTTCATAATGGAAACTAATAATATGTATTGCAGTAGCACCTGAATTTGTTTCAAAACCGTTTCAAATTAAGATAACTAAATCAACATTTGTTTGATGTTTCTCGATGTACATATGATTTTGAATTTTTGTACCAGTTTGAACTCCAAAATATTTTGTATTATGAGTGGTACCATGAACGATGTGACAATCATATGGCTTGCTTATAGAATATACATGCTACTCAGGCAATTGAAGCAGCTATAGAACTGAACCTGGGTAAGGTGGAGGCAGGTGCTCAAGGAGAGCACAAGATCCAGCGTGGTTACCTCCCAGTGACAACATACAGCTGCCACTACTTCTTAGATCCTGGTTTTGGGACAGCTATAGGAAATTATCTTGCACATGAGACGGCTCAGGTATTTCACTTTAATATTTTCAGTAAGTTTTTTATGAGCTGTTAATTCTTATATGCAACTAACCATCCTTTATGCTCAGTCCTTTGTATGTCCGATAAGGATCTTTTGCAATTTATATCATCCTAAATACAATGCATGGCATCCAGTTATTCCCCAACAATCTGAATGCATAGTATCTGCAGTTATTTTTGTGTACTAGTGTCATCCAAAAGCCAAACTCATTGCAGATTAGTACTACATCTGGCACCCTTAAATGTGAAATCTTGTCCTGTTTTCTGGCCGCCTCAGATTATGATGGCTGATATGCATCTGCTGTGCAGATTTGTATGTTCTCCAGCCCAGTTTTGCAATGTGTACACCATTCATCGCACTTAAACCCATATGAATTTTTTACCTCCATCTTAATATTCATTCCGTGTTCGCATTTTACTAAGAAGAGACAACTAATGTATCATTGTCCTTCATTAGCCTTAATCATTGGAGCTAAATATTCTCTTTTGATTTAAATGTCAGGTTAAGCATGTTATTAAGGTCCTGCATGATTCCGGCCCATACAAGGAAGACATACTGAACGAATTTTTACTTACACAAGGGGATGGAGTGTAGAACATCAAAGGAACTTGCAGCTATGCATGCTCATAACTCAAGATCCAGAAGTAGCAAAAATATGGGTGATCCCATGCCTCCAAAAGGAGATGATACTGTGAATATATAAACCCACAGTTGTACATTGCTAGGCGTGTAAATAGCTGTCATTTAAAAATCTCAAGTCATTATCTTGAAATGTGACAGCTGATAAAAACAAACATTCTATTGCGCAGTTTCGCCTGTCTGAATGCGATGACAAGTTTACAACCGTTGAGGCGAAAGTGTACTATGATATCTGCATTTTTTGTTTCTTTTCCCATCAGAAGAACCTGATGCTGCATTAGTCAACTTGTGTAGTTCTTTCCTCATGGGATCTGAACTACAATGCAGGTGAGGAGTTGCCATCGGCGAAAGGAAAGGGCAAGGAAAAAGCTCTCTGAATGTCACATCGACATATCAGCCAAGATCCCAGCCAAAAAGGACATCAGATACTGCCTCATTATGCTTTTTGTACAAGGATACAAGGATTGGTTCTTCCTCCCTCCTCTCATCAATCAAAGGCCAAGAAGAACCAAACTCCAGGTTAGAATCTCAAAGCAAACAATCTACCTAGACTTCCATCATCATCATCTGTTGTGACATTAACCTCCTCTCCTCCATGCTGCTCTTTCAGTGCAGCAGCTATTGCAAAGAAGAGCTTGCCAGTTGCAGCCTTGCAGCCCCCTGCCTTTGCCTTGGACTGCACCGGTTGTTCATTTGTCAAGCACACCACAGGTTGAGGAAGCAGCCGTTTGACCATCTGTGCAGGAGCTCACCCAGGCACAGGATGGCGTACACCAGCAGGATGAACTTGAAGAGGAAAGGGAAGTAATGTGACAGCTCGACGCTCGACGAGTGCAGGACCTGAAAGAGAAAACACAGCGGCAAACAATTGAGCGATGGTTCTCTTTCTTGTTAACTCTCCGATGTCAACAGATGTCAATGCAGGTGGTTGAGCATAGCATGCAGTGCATGATGGACTTGCCATGGCAACTCCGGCGAAGTGCGCCCGCCGCCGGGATGATGGCGGTGATGTGGCGACGGCGGCATCGACAACGACGTGGTCCGATGGCGGCGGCGGCGGCTTTCCATCGCTCCCGGCATTGCAGCACTGCGTGTTCGCCGGCGAGCAGTTCCTGAGCCTCTGTACGTCCTTGCTTTGAAGAGGCTTTACGATGAAATCTTCAGCACCAGCATTCATGCATCTGTGTTTAGAGAAAAATGGTTGTCTTTAAATAAAACTAGCTGGGTGACCCACATAATTACGTGGCTAACACACAAACAAAATTATTTAAGTTTTTTTACACATGATTTTCTCAAATTTTGTTAAATAATCTCTCGTTGTCTTTGTATATTAAAAGAAATTGAATATCAGGTTTCTAGTTTTATAGTATTTAAAAGTCAGGTTTCTAGTTTTATAGTATTTAAAAGCCACATCTGCTACCACCTTTTACTCTTTATTTACTTGTCATGTCACACTTTCTATTCAATTTCTTTGAGGCCTTTAAATATCTTGCAGAGTCATTGTTCCTTTAAATATCTTACGATCAGCCTGCTGCACCCTTTTTTATTGTCATTGGAATTTTCAATATCAAACCTAATCATTGTTGTTTTTTTTAATTTTTAGAAATCCTGTCAAACTCTTTTTTTCTTTTATAATTTCAGAATTTATTTTATTTATTATTTCAAAATTTAATTAATCTCGTATTGTGTTCTACATGTTTCGAATATTTCTTACTTTTAATTTCGAATTTCAGCAATTTTTAAATTGTATTTCTATCTGAATTCTTTCTTTTTTATAATTAATGTGAAAATTTCTAAGCTCCACAGCATCATAATGCTTTCTTCTAAAATTGTTTTAATAATATAATAAATCTACTTATACTACAGGATTCCGACGGTAGTACAGTACCACAGGATATCAGAGATCACGAGACAGCATTCAATGAACCACACAAATGTCGTGGATCTCTGTATCTGATACAGCATCTTCAGAGGTCGAACGCCCATTCGACCAAAGTGCGGATCATAATGCGAAGGCAAAGTACATGAACAGGCCAAGATGGGTATTTACTGAAGCATTACTGCTTCTACAAATCTATGAAGCTTTTTAAATGGATGGATATAGATAGCCCTACGCAGCTGCTGCTCAGTTTACACTTGTACTCCTACTGTGCATTCGGCAGGTATTGGGACCAAATTAAGACAGCTCCCTTTTTTTTATTGCACAGAAACAGATGCTGAAGAAAAAAGAAAGAAAAAGGTTGAAAGCCTCTCTCACCTGCTGATCCTCTGGGGCTCGTTTTCCGACGACATGACGATCACTGGGATCGGCTTCAGAGGGCTCAGCGCCTGCAAAACATCCACGGAACCAATCACACATCAGGTTACTATTGCAACTAATTACTACTGCTAATTACTAACTAGGGACACCGAAATATTTATAGTAGTAACAGCACAACTCTGAATTGCTGCCGCAACAGTATTTATATTTATTTACCTTGATGGCCTTGAGAAGCTCATAACCAGTCATCTCAGGCATGCAGTAGTCAGTGAGCACCATGTCGATGGCCTGCTCCTGCTTCTGCTCCTGCACATGATATTAAAAAGATTTATTAGTCATCCAATCACATCCTAGTCATAGCTAATTACAACCAGCCGTGTACTCCTGTGTAGAGCTCACAGGGCACCGAGAATCAAACCATGCCATTAACCCAAGTTTCGTGTCATCAAGACACCAGACAGCTCTGTCAGGCCGCTGTAAGACGGCGAGTTTTTTCTCTCTTTTTTTCCAGTTTCTTTTTTCCCTCTTCTTGCCTCTCTCCCCCATGAAAAGCGGCCACCTTTTGCTCCCAAAAGGCGGAGATGAGGAGGAACAGAAACCCTCACGCGCGCATGCGCGCAGGGGCGCCGTACGTCCGGCGTACGGCCACCGCCCGACCGGCGGTGCAGCGCCGCCGGCGAGAGGAGGAAAAGAAAAAAAAATGGCGTCTTGCTGCAGCCGGTGATTGCTGCGGCGCGCACGCGCGGCATGGACCATGCCTAATTTGATTCTTGCTGCAGTCTTGCAGGCTGCAGCAGCAGGGCATTGGTAATGGCATTAATTAAGTGTGTGATTAGCAGAGACTTTTGTTTACCTTGCCTTCTTCCTTGAGGCCGAGGAACTCCATGGCCTTCTTGGCGCTATCCACGGCGATAACTGCACGAAATTGAGCCGGTTTTCAGATTCTACTTGAGTAAAAGTGATCAAAACTAGAGTTTGAGCAGCAGGCATCTGTTTCTTGCAAACGAACTCAGACACCATCAAACACACCACCGGCAAGGGAAAATAAAGAACGGGAGAACCAAACAAAACAAAAAAAACAGAGTCGAGGAGGGATTGCAGTGGGGGGAAAAGGCAGGGCAACCATGGAAAGAAGCAGAGGAAAAAGAAATTCAGAAAGCGAATGGAAACAGAGAGATGAACTAGAATGAGTAGTGAGCGAGAAGTAGAATTGAGGAAGGGGTGAGATGAGCTGCTGACTGACCGTGGAAGGAGCCGGCGCAGGCGCTGCTGCTGAGGAGGAGCTGCACCACCCTCCTGTCCACCGGAGAGTCGTCCACCAGCAGCACCCTCGTCACCCCCTCCTCCCCCCTTCCCCCTCCCACTTCCATCTCTCTCCCTCCCTTCCTCTTCCTCACCAACACACCACCACCGACGGCGGCGGCGGCGGCGACGACGACGACGACGCAAGAGAGAAGCAAAGCACCAATCCTAGTTATCCTACCAGCTGCAAGCAAGGTTGACAGGCGAGACCGAGATGGGCTTTTTAAGCAGGCGGCGGACGAGCGGGAGACGAGAGGAGAGGAGAGGAGAGGAGAGGTCTGCTCAGGTCAGGTCAGGTCAGGTCAGGTCGGGGGGCGGTCGTGAGTCGTGGTGACTGCGTGCGTGAGCGAGACCGAGACCGTGAGGACTGGGGAGTGGGACTGAGGAAGAAGAAGAGAGGGAGAGGGGGCGAGGGGGTGCGGGTGGGCCCGGCCGGGTCGCGCGCGTGGGGGCCACCTGGTGGGTCGTGGGTGTGGTAGCTGCCTCGTGGGGCACGGCGGGAGGGAGAATGCTTTTCCTCTAGATTTTGCTGTCGGGGAATCTCTCCACACACACTCGCGCACACAACAAACAACGCTCTTCTCTCCCTCTCCTCTTTTCCTTTCCTTTCCTTTTCTTTCCTTTTCTCTCTTCTTCTACGAACAGTCCTCCATCCGTCCAATATCATAAACTCCTCTTTTCGGAAAGTAAAATATTATACGGAATTTTCACAGGAAAAAAAGTTTAGTTCCTCTATAATTTCCATAAAAAACCTCCAAATTAAATAGGCCCTATAATCTAAAACTATTATTTTCTCGTCTCAATCAATTACAGAGATCTCTTATTTAAATAAATTTTCTACGTGTTTTTCTCTTCATAATCAGTCAACCATAGTCAACCATTTCTAGTTGTAACCTAAGGCTAGTTTGAACAAACGACTCTACTGTGCTACTTCTTTTTTCTGTGCGCTTTTTAAATTTTTAAATAAAATGTTTTGTGAAAAAAATTGTATATAAAAGTTCTTTAAAAAATCAAATAAATAAATATATTTTTAAATTTATCATAATTAATACTTAATTAATCCCTCGTTTCACGTATCATATGTAAACTTAACCAAACAATTGGTTCTAACGCAGACTATCTCAAATAGAATTTCAGATATGCTTATATTCTCTGACAGATGGAGAGGAAGGGACTACACCTTTTTCTCGCCGAGAAAATATTTGGTGACGGCGATGCGCGCATCCGTCCGTGGTCTCGCGTCGCGCATCAAATCGAAAATGCTCGATTGCTCGCTTTGTCGCGGTTAGTTTATTTAGTTGCTTGTGTTAATTAACACTAAGAATTACGCCCGCCGTCAACGGATAAAGTCGGCGCGCATACGATAGGGACGACACGAGAGGGCATGGGAGCTCCGAGCAGCGATGGAGGGAGGAGCGCGATCGCGATCTGGCGGCGCGGGCGAGGGGACGAGAGGAGGGCGCAGGGAGGGAGGAGCGAAGGGGTCTTTTTTATCCGCCCTCCTTTTCTTTTCGGCGTTGGGATTGCGGGTAGGGCGACGAAATACTCGTGGCTCGCTAGCTCGTTCGGCTCGGCCGTTGAGAAATGCTAATGAGTGTGCCAAGAGTTTAGCTCGTTAGTGTAATGAGCCGCCGAGTCACCGCAAGTCGCTCGTAAGCTCAACGAGCCGATGCAATGTACAAAGTAGGGCCTAATGTTTTGCTTGTTTTGCTATTCTTTTGCTTGTTTTGTTGTTGATGTGACAATAAATCAATAATTTTTATAATTTTGTGATGGTCAATATGGATCTAATGCTTTAGATTAATAGTAATAATATCTAATCTAGTTGCATCATTACATTTGCATGGATAATTGTCGATGGACAAGTGTTATTACGTTAATTATGGACTTAATGTATCACTTTTTTTTTTTTCAATTGTATATTTGCATGTTTAATAGACTAAAAATAAAATATAATTTGTACATAAATTGCACCGTATTAAAGTGGCTCGCGAGCTAAACGAGCCGGCCACGAGCCGAGCCGAGCCTCCGGCTCGGCTCTACCGAGCCGCCGAACCGAGCCAAGCCGAGAGCTGAGCCTCCGGCTCGGCCTCTCTGAGCCGAGCCGAGCCGGCCGAGCCGAGCCGAGCCGTATCCACCCCTAACCGGAGTTAATTTTGGAAAAAATCAAGGGGTTTTTGCAAAATAGCTAGGCGAAATAAAATTTTTGGATAGAAACACTACTTGCTTTATAGATAGCTAACAAAATGTCCGTGCGTTGCAAGGAGACGACGATGCAGGAGGGAAGCGGGCGGAGGACGAAGGTTCGAGCGGCGGCGCGGAGCTCGAGCGACGACGGAGAGAGGGCGCAAGCGCAAAGACGGATGGGAGCAGAAGAGAGAGGACGTAGGAGGTCTTTTTCATCCAAGCCCTCTCTTTCTTTTCAACATTGGGAGTGCAGTTTAATTTTATAAACAATCAAGGGGTTTTCTATAAAATAACACTTTTTCTTCTTTAATTGGGTTTTTTAAAAATAGCCAGACGGATTACGGATTAATTTTGAAAAAACTCAAGAGGTTTTCTGCAAAATAGCCAGGCAAAACAAAATTTGAGTGAAAACACTACTTGCTTTATATATAGGTATAGATTAACCGCCGAAGGTTTAGTAGTTGCTGTGGGAATTAAAAAACCGTTTGACCTACGGGCGGCGCTCGATCGATCTCGTATGGTTTTTAGTGGGCGTCGCGGTTTTAATCGCTGGAACTTAAAAAAGTCTGCACGTGGATTCGGTCCTGATACGTTCTAACTGTCTCGTAGGATTAATCTGGTGATATGGATACATCAGAATACATGCTTGCCATTTGCTGGATTATCTCTCCATAAGTGGACTACTTAATTTTCTATCCTGATGTGTTTGCTATGGTTTGCGGATCATTTCTAGGAAATGCTTATTTGAGCTATGACTTTGTGAACTCTAGCCAGTTTTGAATTTTAAAACTTAAGGACATTTTGTTGTTTTTATCACTCAACCTTGACTTTTAGAACGTTAAAAATACAAGTGTATAAGTCTTATCCTAAAACTATTTTTCATTTCATTAGTAGGATGTAATCAGTTTAAGCCGCATTATAGAAAAATGTCTCCAATCAGATCCTATCCCTGTGGGCTCTTTTAAAACTCATGGTACTTATACTATTTCTTTGCTCAATAAAACATAATTAAAGGATAGAATTTTCTCCCAAAAGTCTAAGATCACATTAATTGTTGGAGATCATCTCCAAAGCAGTATGGTACTTTTTAGAAGGACGTTTTTCATAGGATGCGCTTTTTTCTGTTGCTCCTGTAGCTCAACGTAGTTAGTTATGAGACTTAATTAAACCATTTTGGTATGTTGCCGTGCTGCCGTTGCTGCGGTTGTCTTTCTTGCTTGTCCTCCAGTTTGGCAGCTACTGTTGCACCCAGCGTATGTGAGATATAAGTGTACTCTGTACACTAGTTCTGTACGTTAAACGAGGATTTGAGATAAGCAGTACATAAACGGACACATAAAAGACGACGTGTCGTTTCTGTACCTATAAAGCTTATCTCTATCTCAGTACGAATATTTGATTTCCTCAGTCGTCAACTCGTCATGTCGCTTGAGCTGTGCGAATCTTCATTAATATGGTACTGGTTCATGCATGTAAGAATGGTCATTTCTTCCGCCACAGAAAATTAGCTTAAGGGTATGACGCTTGTTTAAAGAGTATCTGTATTTGTTCATATAATGTGTAATATGCTGGTATAGATATGCATCGACAGCTCATGTTCAGTTTATTGGTACTGTCAGCTTACGGATTATGCATTATTACTAGTACGCTTCTCAAGCTTTTATACGGTGCAATCTTTATTGGAAACTTGTTTTAAAATCATCTTTTCAACTTTCTAATCTTTAGTTAATTTGTTCATGCTCTCAAATAATTGTTATAAGTTCAGTTCCACTCATCATCCATCATCATCAACTGGCCTCAAATCAGTCGCAATAACCTACATGTGCAAATTTTTCCCTTGGCAAAATTTGTTTCCACATTTCCGTTAACAGCCTTGTGTATCATATTTTTCCCCCTTAGCATTCTTACCGAAATTTGCTAACTTGTGAAGGAGGTTTTTTTCCCACCATGACAAGTGTGATCTATGACTCTTTGGTATAAGATGTACTACCTCTGCATTTATATTTGTCATAAAATGTGATTTATAACATTTGATATAAGATTTATCTTCGTATATAAATGTTCCGTATATAAACGTATATAGATATATGACAGTATTGACTTTATTTATTTATTTTAACTAATCACTATTTTCTGTAATATTGTAAATTACTTATAGCTAAAAATCTACACATGTGGTTGTTATGTTTTCAGAACTAAATATATTAAGAGCTACTAATGATTAAAGTTTTAAAAGTTTGGTCAGTGTCATATATTTAAAAATGAGAAGAGTATTATATTACGAGACACTTGTAACCTAAAATATAATGGATTCAATAAAACAAAAAATTCGAGACCAACCAAATTCAAATGTCAGGGGAAGAGTCCAAGAACATCGGTTCATCAATGTGCATCCTTCCGTTCCGTACGCCTTATCAAAGAGCACCGAATTCTCTGCTTTTTTTCTGGCACACGAGAGTGACCATGCATTGGCTCTATGGATGGGGCGCTTGGCTCCTGCCTTTGGCGGTAGCAAGATCTCAGCCATCCGTACGCAGGATCCGACGGGCTTGCGCGCGTCGTGAGGATGAATGATGTCCTCCCTCTGGCTGCTATGCGCCCCTGCTGCTGTGCTGGCCGCTGTGGCTGTGAGGATTTGTCGTCGGATTCGGATCCACCTGTCGATCGGCCCCACGGCGCATGACGGGTGCATTCAGGGTTTACAAACCACTGATAACCGTATGATAACCGTACGGTTATCACGGTAACCATGTTTATCAGGAGGATACTAAATTCAAATAAATTTAAAAAATAATTTAAATTTTTAATAAATTCTATATGATTTGTTATGTTTTTTCATGGTTACGGTGGTTATCGTGTGATAATCGTGTTTATTAGCTAGGGTGTGATAACCCTCTCCTCAACGAGATAAGAGAAACCTACTGTGGTCATGACGTGCGTTGCGTAGGCAGGAAGAATATCATCGAGCCCTGCGGTGTTGGGGTCGGACCGGGACCTACCAACCCGGCAAGCTTTGCTGCTCTTACGCAGCCGGGACCAAACTCCAAAGGCCGGGAGGGGAGGGAGGGTGCGAGACCAAAGCGGTAACTCCTCGCTCCGTCCACCTCCACCATCCGCAGCATTGCACCCCCACGATTCCGCACCGCGGCAGCTGGGGCTGAGGGCTGAGCTCTCCTAGGTCATAGCTCCCCCTGGTCGGTTTTAGTTGAACTACAGCCGCAGCAGCTGCATAGACGTGGTTTGTTAATTTGTTCATTGTGCATAATGTTGCTGTAGCTGTAACGCAGCCACAAAATAGCACAAACGAATAAACGGCCCGCATACTTCGTCCGAACGAATAACGGCCCGCATACTTCGTCAGATTAAGGCTGCGTTCTAAGTGACTATTTGAGATTAGATATTCTTAGCACGTTTTTAAGCTGTTAAATGATATGTTGCGTGTAAAAAAATTATATAAAAGTTGTTTAAAAATCTAATAAACTTATTATTATTATTTTTTATATATTAATACTCAATTAATCATATGTTTATCGTATTTTTATTTTATGTGTGGCTAATTAGCCGTGTTAATCAGCTAGAAAGAACGCACCCTAAGAATGCATTATGTTTTATTTTTTTCAGAAATTTACAACCTGGAGTAACAATTTCCTTTTGAAAAATACTTATATATCTTTTGTTGGAAACTAGCATATTTCCCATGCGTTATAACGAAATATTAATTAAAAAACATCATTAACATGTTACTATTATTTTCTAATTGTTATACATAACTACATATTTGTTACTCATCTAGACCATAGCTCCACATTGTTTTTTCCTTTTCACAAAACAAATAAAGTTGGTAAAAGTGTTGACATGTCACATATGAGCTTTCTAACCTCGCATGTCTTTGTTTAAAGAAAATAGAAATTGATAGTGGGGATGATGACAGAATCATTAACATCGTTACTCTTTTATTTTTTATATATAAAAACTATAGACAGGACAGGAAATGAAAGTTTGAAATGCCTCGGTTAAAATATCACGAGTGCATGACTTTATTAATTAGAATTTAAATCATAATATCTATAAATAGTACATACATGTATATATATTTTTAGAAATTAATGTGGTCAGAGATTTCCCAACCGTTGGCCTCTTCGTCTCTCAGCGTGGGTGGGACCGTGGGAGTGAGCAGAAATGATTAAGACCGGAAAAGTGAATCAAACTAACCAAGACCGAATATTTTAGTGATCAGTAATTCGCCTAGATTAAACCGAACTGACCAAATAGAGAGAAATATAGCTAGAAGCCTGTTAAGTATCACACTTTATGTGAATGTTAATGTTAAGTAGGACTTGCTATATATTGTTCGCTATAATGCTGTTTTGGTGAGTGCATGTTATATATATTCTGTTATATTGTGATATTTTACTGTCAAAACATGTCCAAAATTAAAAGAGAGTAAATGTTGCCAAATTTATTTGTGATTTGTGTGTTTTTTGAATCTCGTAAAACTGTCAACTACCTCATGACTTAAGACTCAACCGAACTAACAAAACAAAATTACTCGATCTTAACTACTCTACAATGCATTTCGGTGTTCAGTTTTAATCAATGACCGAAATTTTTAAGGTTGGAAGATCGGTATGATCAAATGTCCACATCTAAGCTTGTGTTAGGAGAGAGAGGGCGAAGTGGTGTGTACGTGTGCTTTGATATAATTAAAAAATATTTTACAGCCATTCTACAGAGAAACTAAACTATTCCTTCCCTTTCAAATTACTAAGTCATTCTAGTTTTATCCTAAGTCAAATATTTATGTCTTTGACCATCCATTCATATAGTTTACCGTCATAACATATCTCTATGTTTAGATTCACAAGATAAATAATTCTATAATATATAATTCATATAATGTTAAATTATATGATGTTTTAAAAAATTGATGGTTAAATATAGAAATGTTTGATACAATTTTTTAAAGAATTGATGGTTAAATATATAAATTTTGGATTTAAGGACAAAGTTTAAATGATAAAAATTTGAAACAAAGAAAGTCGATTGTTTACTTTATATGTGTTTTTTTCATAGGTATCACATTAGCTACTCATATATAAGTTGGGTGTTAAACATCCCCCTTCCACCACCACCGAAAAGTCGAGTGGCGAACCGAGATGGCGGCGGCGGAGCCAAACCACAACGCAGCTCCGCCTCTGGCGCAAGACATGCGGTGTAGTGTGCAACGCGTGGGGAAGGCGATGCGGTGATAGCGCGCGGGAATGATGGCGCCGCGACACGCGTGCGAGAGAGGCGGCGCGATGACGTGCACAACCAAGATGGTGCGGCGGCAACAAGAGATGGTGCGACAGTGGCAGCGTGTGGTAGATCTGGAGGCGAGGCAGTGCCGCGACTGGATCTAGGTCCCCCGTGGCTGGATTTGGCTCCCCCACACTAGATCTAACGAGGAGTTGTAGGAGGTTGTCGTGGTTGGTGGCTACAGGCGAGGGGAGGCAAACATGACATCGGCAAGGAGGTCAGCGTGGCTGGCGATAGGAGGAGGCCAGGGCGAGCGACAACAAGGAGGTCGGTGTGCCCAGTGGCGGGAGGGTGACAATGCGGGTGTCCAGCGTGGGCGACGGTAGCAAGGTCGCCCAACCGCTGTAGGGGTTGGCAAGTGGCCGGTGGTAGAGAATAGCATCCAGTGGGAGAGGAAGCTAAAGGTGGACACGACGGTGGACGAGTTATGGGCTCTGGGTGATGTCGGTGGTCACATAGGAAGGTGTGAGCTGGCTGACGAAGGGGCGTTGGTGCAGTAGAGTTGTGGGCCAACAGAGGTTGTCCGGGTGGTGGATCATTGGAGTGGCGACAACAGGTACAAGAGTGGATGCTACAGGCGAAAGTCTAGCTTGGGGGTTTCCTGAGCCGGCATCTTAGGATGCCATGACCCTCCTTGGGGCGTTATCAAGCGGCCACACTACCCCTGCCTAGCAGGATTCTCCAGGTGAAAACCCTGTCCAGTCGGACGGGCGATGGTGACGTCTATGACGTCATGACCTCTCTAGAGGTATTGTCTAGGAGGTCTCTATTCTTTGTTGTTGCCACCTTCTCTCGGTTTGGCCATCGACGGTTCTGGGTTGGCCTCATCAGATTGGAGTAAGGGACGAGTGAATCTTCTTCTCTCTCGTCCTCTCTATCTCCTCAACCCCTCTACGGGAGGATAATTCGGAGCTCATCGATGATCTTCTGTGGAGTCGGTGTTTGGTAGGGCGTTTGCCACTCCCTTGTAGGTGTAGCGATGACCGGTAACGCTTAATGGCGGTCAGCTTAGTGCTAGTATTTTTTGGGATGTGTAAGGAGCTGTCAGCAGTGATGGTGTGTCTGTTTTTTTCTGGCCACAACATTCCATAATTATAATCTTATATTTTTTGCTACTATATCAATATCAATGTGAAACTTCGTATTGTCTTTGTGTGGGTGGTTTAGAAAAACCATTAGCTACTTATGTACACATGCATATCATGTTGAACTCATACTGGAGAGCTACAAACCATTGCATTACAATTATGCACATGACTTCTAATAAATATATCCTAAAAACAGTAAAAAGCTCTATTTCTTTTATAGCTGCTCCATACACATGCATTCATCGTGCATTCGTGCGTCCGTCGTGCTCACTAATTAGCAGACAAACCATAGGTTGCCGGCGCACACGTGAATCCCGGACGAACAAGCTAGCAAAAAAATTATTAATAATAAACCAGCACCGCTCCAAGCGACATTAACACGGGGTCGTCCTAGGCTGACCGACCGATCTCGCTGGTTATCGCGCTACAGTGGCTTTCGATACGTCGACTGCAGCCTCACTGGCACGTGCCATAAACCGCTACAGTACTGAATCTTTGTAGGAGCGAGTACCAATACCATGAGGTGATCTAAATATGTTGTATAAGTTAACCTATCATATTTATGTTTATGGAAAGAAAAGAAAAATAAGCGGCTACAGAACGAATTTTAATAAATTATATAAGAGAAATAGATGAATTAAGTATTGATGATCATTTAACTATTATATAAGTGAGTCATTAGATTAGTTATAAGTAAGCCATTAGATTTGATATAGATGATTGTTTTAATTTTTTAAGCTAGTAGTTGAATAGCGACCAAACGTCGTGAGACCGGAACCACCCCCCTCCTTCCTTTGAAAGAAACGCAGTCAGTAATTAAAACACACACACGCACAGCAATATATGTAGTATAGGAGTAGTACGGTGCATACATATATCGTGATCGGAAACACAGAAATCTTAAGGTATAATAATTGAGGGATCGATCGACGAGGCGATCATATCGGTACGTATATAGATCGCTGTACGCCGCAGTGATTTTGGTGGCAGTGTTGGCGGTGCTGCAGCAATGGTCGATCGCGTACTGTACCGTACTAGCAGCTTAGCTGCGCGAACCCAGAAAAACGGAATTAATTGAGCGATCCGTCGACCGATTGGCCCGCGCGCACCGCACAAGGCACGCAGCCAGCCTCACCGGCAGCTTTGGCTTGGGTTGGCGAGTTGTGCGTGTTGCGACGCGAGAGAGCGGAATCCCCCCACGGTTGAATCCCCACGGCACGAAATCTGAGGGAGGCGGCAGAGACGCAGCGCAGCACAGGACAAAATCTGCCCCTGACGGGTTGCCTTCAATTCGAGGGCTATATCTTAAGCTATAGCGCAGCAGGGAGCGAAAGATAGCGTCATCCGTGCATGCACGCTGATACGCTCGTCCAGAGCCCGCCAGCCATTGATCGATCGCCTTCTCAATTCCACGGAGGCCTCCGTGTTAGGCTGCGTTCTAAAGGGCTATTTAGCTACGTCTTGTTTTTCGTTTTTCGTTTTTTCGTTTTTCGTTGGTACGTTTTCAAACCGTTAAAATGATATGGTTGATGTAAAAAAATTTATAAAAATTTGCTATAAAAATCTAATAAATTTATTTATTAATTTTTATATATTAATACTTGATTTAATTATATACTATAATTATATTTTTGTTTTATGTGTGGCTAATTAGTCGTGTCAATTAGATGAAAAGAATAAATCATAATAGTCATGAGTTTGTTTTGTTTTGTTTGAGGAGCATTGGTAAATTTCTCACTGTTTTTATATATATTTTTTAAAAATCATTCGAACGATAATTTTGTAATATTTTAATGATAATTTTACGATATCGATATGATAAATTTGCAGTTGCCCTTTGTGTTTTTTTCGATTATGTGAAATACATATACGTACAAACCACTACAATCGTGCATCACATGTATATGTACATTTTTTTAACACGGGCTCAAAAAGACTGTCATGGTTCCACCATAACAGGTATGATGTTTTCTTATATTCTAGTCTTTTTAGGAAAAAAAATCTAAATTTCATAGATTATAAATGGAAGGCCGAAGCATTGAAGCATCTCTCTTTTTTTTTCTGACACAGGTCTGAATGTACATGCATGTTATAAAAACTTGGAAGATCAGCATGCTCGCTTTTTTTTGGGCGCGTCGGAGGTAACTAATGATGCGTGCAAAGGAGAGAGTTCACTTTAGACCTTTCTATTGATTCTGTTCCTCAAAAGGTCACTGATGTCACATGTCAAGCCTGCATCAGAGCAGAATAATGAACAGCCAGAGAGAGGAACGAACTAACAATAAAGCTGAGAAATAATGACACGACCCATGGCAAAGATGCACCATCAAGCCATGCTTTAAGGCCTCCTCTCCTCTCACCATTTGACCTAAGGCATCACTTTAAAGATTTCCAACTGACCCCGCTTTTTGACCAAATATTGATTGTGAATCTATCTGTCATTGTGTGCTATAACACACATAGATTATTATGCTCCCCTCTCTCTCTCTCTCTCTCTCTCTTCTCTCATGTGTTGCTTGCAAATCACCCTAAATCTTGTGGCTTTATTAGAAAGGAAAGGCTACAATGGAGTTGAAAACTGAATACATCAATTCATGGCCTACCAAACTCAATTAAAAGGGGATAATACACAGTGATGGATTTGGAGTTAGGAGTGGCCGGCCCTGCCAAGATTTGAGACACCCCACAAGAGGGCCATCCCCCAGATTACACCAAGTTGGCGGTACAGATTCTCCAAACAAAAAGGCATCGCCAAAACATGCATGGCCCCTAGCTTAGCTATTACTTGGCCAGATAATCATTTTATCTGATGATCACCCAGAGCCAGGGGCCGGCCATTTTCATCAGAAATCCCAAGAAAATTTGAGGAGTATCCAGCCACGCCCAGAAAAGATTCTTTCAGTGCCAAAGGGGCACGCCAGAAGAAAAAAGAATACTTGGTAGAAAAAATATAGTATAGTACTACTACTTTCTCCTTCCACAAATATAAGCATTTTTATCATTTATAATTTATTAAAAAACATTTCTACTACTTTCACAATCTAACCGCCCATCATGATTTCATGCATGTAATGTTGCATTTTCTAGACCTCGTATCTTTCAAACTAGTAAACTTTTCAAGGTATCAAAGAAATGTTGTCTTGATCTGAATTTGTGATAAAATTGCTAGAAATACTTATATTTCTGAATGGTGGTAGAAAAGATACTTATGCATCTTGCAGTACAAAATAGTACTAGCAGCAATAATTATTCTTAGGACCAGGATCTAGTTGAATTGACCTGCAGTACACTTCTCTCTCTCTCACTCTGTTCTTCAATCAATTTTTCTTTTTCCGAGGGAGATAGCACTCCACTTCAGAAAATCCACATGAAAATGACACGGCTTGATGGGCATTTTTATCGGTTCCCCTTCATCGTAGCTAATGAGTTTCGTGGTCAATCAATTCATAGTACTTAATATTCAACATTACTCCTTAGTCCTTTCACACAGGTTACGATTATTATTATTTTTCTAAGATAACCTAGACTGCACGATCTTGACCTATCCCCATATTGTAATTTCGTTCTCCGAAGCTTAAGTAAATATGTCAACATACTTCAACAACAGTTCAACTACAATATCATATGTTTCCCAAGTTTCTTTAGACTTGTCTGAAAATAACAACCATTAAAAATAAAATAACAGAGAGATGAGTCCTTTTCACTTCAGCAGTTCCACAAATTCAGTGCTAGATTATCCTTGACAGGACGTATTACCTATCAAATCAGTTGCTTTAGGGGCTGTTTGGTTATAAAGACTAAAATTTTAATCCTTGTCACATTGAATATTTAGATGTTATTTTAAAATATTAAATGCAAATTATTTACAAAACCCATTTATAATCGAAGGCTAATTCGCGAGACGAATCTAGTGAACCTAATTACATCATGATTTGACGATGTAATGCTATAATAAACATTTGCTAATTGTAAATTAACTGGGCTTAATAGATTTTTCGTACGAATTAGTCTCTGATTTTATAATTATTTTTATAATTAGTTTACATTTATTTTTTTAAATTAATGTTTAAATATTTTATATAAAATACATTACTGAAAAAACAATTTTCGGATTAAAGTTGAATGTCTCCAACCAAACCCCTCTGAATCCGTCCAGGAGGGGACAGATTAATTGCTCCCCTGATAGAGCACCTCGCGACGTCTTACTGCCCTGGGCCGGTGACGTGGTCGGTTGATGAGTTTGTACACTAGAGATCTCTCGCAAACAGCCGGGGGGGAGCAGCTGTCGATCCATCCATGGATCGAGCTGGAAGTTTCAGCAGCGAGCGAGGAGGAGCAGAGGAAGAGAACAAAATCCAAATCCCTGGAGATGTGGTCATACGCGAGGGGGCGCGTGGCAGGGATGTGTCATTAAGGTGGGGCTAAGCTGAAACCTAGGGGAGATCTGGGCGGAGATCCTCGGGTGGGACCCACATGATCCCCTCTGCGAGGGAGGGAGGCTGCCGTTGCAATTGCATGCCTGTGTGCAGTGCACGCGTCATGGGTGTCGGTGTCTCGACCTTTTGTTATCACCAACCACAAGCTATACAACCAGCCTGCCAGCTAGGCTTGTCTGTCTTTGGGCATCATGTGATGTGACACCGTCAGTTCCGGGGTTGGAGCATGTTACAGGGAGAAGAGCAGGGCACTGGATCCGGGGTTAATGGCTAGCCCCTCACCTTTTAAACCCCAATTAACTTTTAAGATCCAAACAAAATAGTTAATTTGGGGCTAAAATGAATTAGCCCACTTTAAAAAATTAGCTCTTCTAAAATACGCTTACTTGGGTTAATTTGACATGGGTCCCATCAATCTCACATGTTTCTAAGAGAGAGTACAATGCGTCTGTCTTCCTTCCTTCTAAACGCCACGCCCATTCTGCCGCCACCAGCTGCGACACCGCCATCGTCGTAATCTACTGCCGTCATAAATTAGCCCTCAAATTAGTCCATGGATCCAAACTACTCAGGGACTAATTTTTAGAAGGTTAATTATCCAAATAGGGCCTAGATAACCTTACAAAAGTTTCTTCGGCTCGTTGTGTATTTGCTGCCCGCCGTTTGCCATGCTCCACCGCTGACCGGTCACCTCCCATCATG
Organism: Oryza australiensis; assembly: GCA_019925245.2. Classification (NCBI taxonomy): domain Eukaryota; kingdom Viridiplantae; phylum Streptophyta; class Magnoliopsida; order Poales; family Poaceae; genus Oryza; species Oryza australiensis. The sequence continues at coordinate 19,672,642 of JAIFGZ020000222.1, read as the reverse complement.
GTTTACAAAACCGTCGGAGAGGTGTTACCGTGAAAAATCATGACAAACCATATAAAATTTGTTAAAAATTTAAATAATTTTTTAAATTTATTTAAATTTAATGGGGTTGTCACTGTTTTATCCTTATTGTACCCTGCGGTAAACGCGGTTACCTACTTTGTAGTATTGTACTTTTATTTTTGAGTGACTAATATGTGAATCCACATTCAATAAACCTATAACTTAATGATCCAAGTCAGAGAAGAGTACTGCGGAGGAGATTCATCCATGCACACCACACCACCACCACCGTGTAGCAGCAGCGTGCGGGCCTCCGCCGATCCGACCCACATTGTCCTCATGGAAATCCATGCATGACCGTGCCCCCAAGCCCCTGACTACGTGATCCTCCTACGGCCGCGCGACCGTGTGAACCCCCCGTCGCGCGCATTCACCGATTCGATTCAATAATTCACGGAAACGCAACGGAAACATTCCGAAGTCGGGGTCGGCCAAAATCCGGCCCGTGCCCTCGGCGATTTCTTGTCCCGTGTCGATGCGCCGCTGGCTACACGACGCGTCATGGCAAATGCACGCCGGAGCATACTGGGGTTTTGTTGACGAGTTGTACCCGTCTACGGTATTTATAGAGTATAGGGATCATTGGTGCGATGGTATACGTGAGATTGAGGAGATAAAAGAGATGAGAGACATGGATTTTTATACAGGTTCGGGCCCCTTAACTAACAGGTAATAGCACTATCCCTGTTGGTCGAAGTCGGTGTTGCCTTTATATATCAATATCACACGAGTATAGTATTTGGGATGACCTAATCTAGTCCTATCAGCCTAGTGGCATAGGGCTCTCACATGTAGTCGACAACAAGTGCAATCTTTTTCCTCGAATATGAACTCAACGAGATTGAAGATGTCTCTAAATCCCTCGTGTCGGCCTCTGTGGCTTCTACATTGGGTTTTTCTATATTTGTATTGGCTAGTGTTTGTCTCTGTTGGCATGTCCTCTCTCTTTTTAGGGGTCTTGTATTTATACTCTCGGGTGGTCCTTTGTTCAAGTAGAGCTAGGGAGTCAATTATGAATACGATTCGAGTAGTCTTTGTTGTGCCCAAATAGGACTTTACTTCTCCATCCTTATCTGGAACACCTTTCATATATGAGGCATGATTCCATATAAAACTTGGTATATGATGGGTCCTGTCGAGCCTAACACAAATGTATTATGTATGCCTTATCTATAACATTGATAGTAGCCCTCGATCTCAATGCAAATAATCATACTAGTGTTCTTAATCATGTAGCCCGAAGATCCATCATTGTCAGGATCACCTAGCTATTCTCGGGATACCGAGTAGGCATGAAATTCCTGACAAGTCATCTTTCCTGGCCATGATAGAGAACGTGATCATTGTTTGAATTTGGATTGAAGTCAAGAAAAAGTATCATCTTGATAGATAAATCATCGCTTTGTTCAATCTTCCTTTCTCCTTTTGTAGGCTCTCGTATCCATAGAAGACATATGACCATGCTATAGCATTGTCGTTCTGAATTTTTTATAGTCGACACAAAGTGCGACAACAAGACAACTCTTCGACTTTATTCTATCATCGGACCTATTTTTATATGTACTAAGACTTGAAGTCACTAATCCGGTGTCCATCTAGTTGGAAATAAATTCCAACTAATGTGTGTCTTGGGACTAGTATATGTCTTTTAGTTGAGTACAAGAATTATCGGTTTGAGCTTTATTTAGTCAAGACAAGATGCCAACTACTATAAAATCTTCAACTAGTATTTTTTTACTAAAATCAATTCTCAGAACAAACTATTAGACAGAAAGCCCCCAAACAAACGCTTAGGAGTAGCATGATATAAATTAAAAGCATTGGAAGATCATATCTATGTATGACAATGAACGAGTACTCTCACCAAAGTAGCCCTCAGCTAAACAGAGTTGTGTACTTTTCGTAGCCTCCAGCTAGTTTTATGGAAATATTTTCACGAAATAGCTTAAATCTTGTAACGAACTAGGCTGAAGTGCCAAATTCCCAGCCCTCAGCCGTCAAGTTGGAAAAACCAATTCCCGATTACACAACTAGTTAATATGTTACATTGGGTAATCTGACATGACCAATTTTGACATGGTCGTTCGACCCTTCAACATCTGACTAACCCAATAGTACTAGGCATCATGGCCAAGGTTCTGAGACCCAATGATTAGTCAGGTTTAATGTAATAGGACGATAAGAAACAACTTCGCTAGTAGCGATATGAGAACAAGAGATCAATGGACAAATATTGCACACTTGATATGTATAAAAATTTACATAGATTAATGCATTGAGATCTCGTCTCTTAAACTCATCTCGTTGAAACCTTTAAGCACCAAGCCCTACCTGGTGCACCATTATCAACGAGCTGTACCCGTCTACGGTATTTGTAGAGCACGAGAATCGTTGGTGTTAGGATATGTCGAATGGCTATACCATAAGCAAGGTATTTGTAGAGTACGAAGATCACGAAAACCTAGGTATACATGAGATTGTATGTAGAAGACAAGGAACACATGTTTATACTGGTTCGAGCCCTCAAGATGAGTAATGACCCTACTTCAGTTTATATGTATATATGGATGGAATATACCATACAGATTACAAAAGGGGAGTAAGATGGCTAAACTAACTTCCCCACCAGGATGCACCGAAAACGACTCGATGAGATCTAATCGACGAAGATGCCTCTAGTTCCTCCGGATTACTTCTCAATGTGGTTGATGGCTATGCAGGGGCGGGCCCAGGATTTTGAGATTGGGTATTCGAAATGAGAAGGGATAAAAATAAATCTTTTTTACAATACGAGCATAATATTTGGTACGTATGATCAACAATATAGTATTTTAGTACTACTTATGAAATTAGAAGTTACAATAGTTTTTTAGCAATTTCCTTGAATTATTGTGATACTTTGTGAAAAAAAATATGTAGTACAATCTATCAAGAATATGTTGATTAGCATCATACCATCACAAAATTAGACAGCCATGCACTATAATAAACACTGCTGAAGTTCAAATTTTGTCACTTATCTAGTCTACAGAATTAGACAACAAATTGAGTTCAAATTCGACATCTCCTTTGTCTTGGCTAGACTATTTGAGTTGAGCAGGCAATAACAAAAACAAATTGGTTCACATATTCACATTCAACACATTGAAAAATGGCGATTGAACGGGTTACCTATTGAATCGAATTGGGACTGTTCAAAGAGGCGGTTTGGTAGGGACGATAGGGTGTGCGCAATGCGTTTTGTGGGAGCGGCAGTGGCAACGCGATCAGCGGTGCCGGAGGCATGAGGCAGGGGAGATGACGAGAGAGAGGGCTGACCGAGCAAGGGAAGGGCGTCCATGACTAGTTGAAGGCGAGGCCTCAACGGGCATCCGCGCGCCACGGGCTACTCCGTATCTGCGCGTGCGCGATAGCGCCGCGGCGCCGCGTCATTGAGCAAGACGGAGGGATGTGTTGCGACTTGCAACCACCAACAATGACCATGACCAGGAGTGGTCTAGGGTTGATTTTGAGTTTTTTTTGCTATTAAGCATGCATAGTGAGAAGATGAGAGAGGTGGGAGGAGGGAGCCAGTCTGTCACTGCAAGGCTTTCTTGTTAGGCTTCTTTTGATCAATAGGATTTATTTTCTATATTTTCATGTATATATACGAAATATGTATCTCATATATGTATTTTTTGTCTAAAAATCTTGGGTATTCAACTGAATACGCTTGAATTGAATTGGGCCCGCCCCTGTGGCTATGGCTTATAATTTCATACCCTTCCTGGACGAAGAGCCTTGTATATATATAGCAAAGGTCATCCCCTCTCCAAGTAAAACTCGGAGAGGCAAGACAAGATATGGGCTTAAGGAGACGTTATCTTTGCTGAGTAGGACTACAACTCCTTGAAAAGATAATTTTTTCTTTATATATCACATTCCTTTAAGCAGAGGATATATTTTCGTATATTCTTTTATATATCACATTCCTTTAAGCAGATGATATATTTTCGTATATTTTTGGGTATATGGTATTGTCATATTCTAAGTACCCATATATAAAATGTACGCCTTATCATTCACATTGAGAGGATACATGCGTCAACTTATTGAGTAGTCACCCGATCGATAGGTAAGGTTATGAAAAGATGTACATAAATGATTTTTCGTGTGATGACACATAAAATATGCTATACATGACTTTTGATTTTGTTTTATTTGTGTTGTTTTGGTTTGTCATTTAAATTGACAGAATTTTTATAAATTATGAAAATTATATTTATCTATTGTAACACATGGCTATTTTTACCGGTCCATAACAAGTTTGACCCGTCCTGCTACGTGCACGGTACGGCGCGGGATATGTGCGTACTGAAGCGACGCGACGTGACAGGAGGATATGTAGCGTACGTACAGCGTGACAGCATGCTAGTAGTAGTAGTAGTAGTACGCGTGGGTATCCCGAGCGAGCGTTTTTCCTCTTCCGGGTTCTTCCGGGCGGTCGGGTTCCACGGTCTTCCACGGGCCACCGTGATCTGGTACTACTACGACCTGACCTGCAGCTGCCATTCTTCTTCTCGCTCTGTTTTCTCTTCTCTTCTGTTCCTCTGGAGTTGGGAGGAGTAATTTGCGTGATTTTGCCCTTTTAGGATCTCTTGCGGGATCTTGTGGTGATCAATGGGGGTGGGGGTACGGGCTGCTGACGTGATGGCATTGTGGTATTGCTTTATATATATATATATATATATATATATATATATATATATATATATATATATATAGCAACGGGTGAAGTTGAGACACGACGTGGATGGGGATGGCACGGAAGGGCGCGGGAGCTTCGAGCAGTGATGGAAGGGAGGAGCGCAGTTGCGACGCGGGGCGCGACGCAGATGGGGACGGGAGGAAGGGCGCAGGGAGGAGGGCGAAGGAGGTCTTTTTTATTCAAGCCCTCCTTTCTTTTCAAAGATAGGCTGCGGTATGGTTGGACGAAATACTCGTGGCTCGCTAGCTCGTTCGGCTCATGGTTGGCTCGGCTCGGCTCGTTGAGAAATGCTAACGAGATGCGCCAAGGGTTTAGCTCGTTAGCTATAACGAGCCAGCTCGAGTCAGCTCGTGAGCTCAACGAGCCAGATACAATGTACAAAGCAGGGCCTAGTGTTTTGCTTGTATTGCTATTCTTTTGTTTGTTTTGCTGTTGATGTGACAATAAATTAATATTTTTTATGATTTTATGATGGTCAATATGGATCTAATGCTTTAGATTATAACAGTAATAATATCTAATCTAGTTGCATCATTACATTTGCATGGATAATTGTCGATGAACAAATGTTATTACGTTAATTATGGACTTAATATATCACTTTTTATTTTTTCAATTGTATATTTGTATGTTTAATAGACTCAGAAACAATGGAATGTAATTTGTACATAAATTACACTGTATTAAAGTGACTCATGAGCTAAACGAGCTCGCTCGAGCCGGCTCACGAGCCGAGCCATGAGGCCGGCTCGGCTCTCTACCGAGCCGAGTCGCTCGATATCCACCCCTAACTGCGGGTTAATTTTGAAAAAACTCAAGAGGTTTTTTTACAAAATAGCCAAGCAGAACAAAATTTTGGTAAGAAACACTACTTGTTTTATAGATAACTAGCAAAATGCCCGTGCGTTGCAACGGGACGACGACGCAGGAAGGGAAGCAGACGGAGGGCGAAGGTCCAGGCGGCGACGCGGGAGCTCCGAGCGGCAACAGGAGGGAGGGGCACATGCGCGGCGCGGATGGGGACGGAAGAGAGGGACACATGAAGTCTTTCTTTTTCATCCAAGCACTCCCTTTCTTTTCAGCATTGGGACTACGGGTTAATTTTATAAACACTCAAGGGGTTTTCTACAAAATAATCCCTTTTTCTTTTTTAACTAGGTTTTTTAAATAGACAGGTGGACTGCGGGTTAATTTCGGAAAAACCAAGGGGTTTTCTGCAAAATAGTCAGGCAAAACAAAATTTGGGTGGAAACACCACTTGCTTATATATAGTTACTAGCAACGTGTCCGTGACGTTGCAACGGGTGAAGCGGGCACGGCGTGGATGGGGACGGGAGGGAGGGCGCAGCGCAGCGGGGAGCTCCGAACATGATGGGAGGGAGGGGCGCAGGGCACGGCGCGAGGCGCGGCGTGGATGGGACGGGCGGGAAGGGCGCAGGAGGTCTTTTTTATCCAAGTCCTTCCTTTCTTTTCAAGATTGGGACTACGGGTTAATTTTATAAACAATAAGGAGTTTTTTTGCAAAATAGTCAGGCGGACAAAAATTTTGGGTAAAAACATTACTTGTTTTAGAGATAGTTATAGATATAGATATAAATATATATACTTTGTATATATACGTACCTATACAAAGTGTATACACATAGGTTAAATAGTAGACATGCTAAAAAATCCCGATTTGATGTGTGTGAACGAATTGGGCCGGCCTGCTAAATAATGAAGCCCATAAAAATTACAAAATAGAAAATCTGAAAATGTGCAGCCAAATTTGGTAATGGACCGAATTGATCGCACAGGCTGGGCCAAAAAAAAATTCCCAAAAACAACCAATGAGCCAAAAATGGAAGTGGTCGTACGCATAGTGGACCGTGCGTCTCTTCGTCCATTAGGGATTTTGGGTCTAGTTTATGTTGAACGCGAGATGACCTCGGAATTGGACTGCTTGGGCCGCGACCCTCTATTTAGAAAAAACTCAAGGGGTTTTCTGCAAAATAGCCAAACAAAACAAAATTTTAGATGGATATACTACTTGTTTTATAGATAGTTATAGATTATTATAGATATAGATATATAAGTGCATGCAACCTGCTGCATAATCGGAGTACTACAGGGAGATAGACCGAATAACAACAGGTCTCTCCGTCTGTGCCCCCGTACTACGCTAATTACTGCTGTTATGAGGACATGTACTAATGGAATCGAACTTTGGACACACATTAGTTGATGGTTCAACGATTCAAACAAATTATAATATGATTATCTGTACGTGTCATCGGAATGCTCTCACTGACGCGCCGCGCTTTACGATTTTCAGGTGTCGTCGGTGTTTCTTTTACCGCTGGAAACTTGCGGTAAAATTTGTTGTTCTCGTCTGCGGACATCTATAGCTACTGTCTCAGTTACAACATATATTTAACTTTATTTTAAAATATAACTTCATCTACTTTATCGTCTTACCAATCCCTATAATCTCTGGTTTAGTTTCTCCTTCTATTCTTCATCTGAACAATTTTAACCAATCCTTATTTAATTTCATATTATTTCTCTTTATTTCCCGTAAAAAACTTTAGAAATGTTTACATTGATTTTGACCGACGGAGGCGTGAGCGGCGTTGGGCCCTGCCGGCTGCCGACGCGCGCGGCCGGGCGGCAACCGTACCATCGACGCGGCCGTCACGCACGTACGTACGGGGCCAATCGAAGGACGAGCCGTCCGGCCAGTCGTTTCGCCTCACCGCGCGGCTGGCTGGATCGTCATCGCGACCTGGGTGGTGCATGCACCGGCCGGCCGTACTGCCAGGATTTCGCCGTGCGCGCTGCCGGGAGAGGACCAGCCGGCCGTGCCGCGCGTGCCGTGCGCGTCGATCCGCGAGCTTAGCCGCTGGCCCGAGCGCTGTTGCCGCTCCGCGATACGGTGAGCGCGCGGAGGCAGCGGGATCAGATCATGATCAATTGATCATCCAACAAGGCAACAACCCTCGACCGATCGAGGATGTCTCTCGATCGTGATTTTGATCGCTCGCCCATCGGTGTTTAGACGAGGCTACGTCATGATGCATATGAATCGATCCACAAACTTATTTTCAAATAAGTGGGTAATCTTTGGATTTTTATGTCATGACCTGGCTTACCGTATCTAGCGATATAAGTAGATCGACCCATGAACCCACTTATAAACTAAATTTGTATGTAACCCATGGATCAATCTACAGATTACCCATTAATTTTGTATATAAGTGGGTTTACGGATCGATACACTTGCACTCCTAGCTGTAGGGCAACAAATTGATCTTGTTATTCTTTGTCCGGCCGCACTAACAGAAACTAAGACTACGTACAAGGTGAATCTAACCTGATTCGAGTGGAAAAAAAGGCCTGATAGATATGGTATGGGCGAGAGTGGCGAGAGGCATCGATAGATGAAGTGGACAATGGCAAAGGAACGTCACAAGGTATAGTAGTACGTGAGGTAGTAGGTTTGCCCCGACGTAAATAGAGCGAACATCTTCATGGATAGATGGATTGTCATGGTTGATGGAAATACAGGGAAACAAATATAGAACAAAGAAATATACGAAGTGTGTTCTTCTCTAGATCGGAACCCCCATCATCTCAATCTTCGTCAAGACATTGTTGTTGTGGATTTTTCGACGAGGGATACTTTGACAAGTTTGGATCATATGATCCGACCAGATTGAAACTATTGTCATCCAACAATACGATCTATCAAGATCAAAAGTTTCAAAACATCGCCGCTACAGAGAACACTGGTTCAATATTATTGGTCATAAGACATCGCGGCCATGCTGACTATTCCAGAGCTGACATCACTACTGCGGAAAACAACAGTTCAATATCGTCGATCACGAGGCTTCAATCGGGTAGACTACTTCCAAGTTGATCAGTATCACTAATCAAAGTAATTAGTATATTGATTTTTTAAATCAATCTACTAATTTCGTAGATACATTCGATATGTATCTATAAAGGTACAAAATATTTAATACAGTTTACCGTACCTATTTTCAATCCATAATTTATTGTGTTTACCTAAAGCATATTTTTTATATAATATTATTGCTATATTAGGCCGGTCTAATAATGAAGGTTTGCTCTGGTCTTTTTTATAAATCATGTTTCTTTACAATATATATAGCATCCAATATACATTCTAAATCTGCTCAATATATCCTGACAATACTAGAAGATTTATATGGCTTACTAAGTACGTGCTCGATATTCTCTGTTGTAAACATATTGGCTTCTAGAAAATATTTTTCAGCAACTAATACAACGTCCACTCAAGCACCGAGCACCCTAGTAGGCAGAGGCCAAGTACGCCCCTATTATCGAAAACGTTATCAAACAAATACGAAGTTGTCGGACCTAACCTACTAATAAAAATCGATGGCTTATCTCACATCTAGTATCGGTCACACTCGGTCTATTTGTGAAAAGGTTGCTATGGATGATCTCCTCGAGAATATTATCGGCTTGATCACCCGGCATAGTCATGAACGAATGTTCAATATGCTTGTAAGTTGGTTAAAAAAGGTATGTGAAGTAATGCTGGCCACATGAGATGCATATCTAATAATCGACTCAACCACTTTTACGAGTGGTCGAAGAACGACTCCACCTGGTCCTCGCTTGACCAACGTGGTAGCGATCCACCCATCACTTCTATGAGTGATCGAGCTACGATTATACACCTGGTCCTTGTTCATCATGGTAGTGATCCTCTCACCATCTCTACAAAGTGGTCGAGATATAACTACACACCTGGTACTTGTCTAGCGTGGTAGCGATTCTCTCTACAAGTGTGTTAACGTCAGAATTTGACAAGCCCCAAAGTCGTCATCGGCCTAAAGTCAGAATCAGCTTCAGAGTACTAGAATTGGCTCATAGAAATTATCAGTCGTCGGCAGTCGAATTCTTAGTAGATTCGATTAATCAATTTAAGGAAGTTTATCCAGAAGAGGTCAAGTTCAAGAATGATACGACATGACAGTTTATCTATTAATTAGGCAGAGTCAGTTAGTTTTTTTTTTATCTTTAAGAAAGTGTGTTTAGTGTCCGATGAGGAATTTATGTTTTTTCTTTTATCTCTAGAAAAGTTTGTGTCGTGTCCAATTAGGACTTATATCGGCCTATGGGTATAAATATGTACACCCGGGGTCTTTGTAATCTATCTCCTCAGATCAATATACATTATTTTCGACACATCGCCACCCTCTTATGATGTTTTATTTTAACGAGTTTTGTTTCTGCGCATGGGCTGCATCGATTGAGTTCGACCTCCGGCAAGAAGTGAGTTCCGTCATCTTCGCCTGGCGTGGCTAGCACTTCCTCGGTTGAGTTCGATATTCTAATCGGGCCGACACAAGTGTTGCCTATCTGGTATATCATCTCTATCTTTACTTTCATTATTGTTTATAGTCACACCGGCTTAGTTAGGCATCTCTGTTAGGTCTGATATTCTGATCAAGTTGATGTATCTTTAAATATAATGTCACTTTAGATAGGTTTGTCATATCCATCACATTAGACAGATTTATCGACTCATTAAGTATTAGATTATCATATATAATCTCGTGCTGCATCGGTTAAGTCCGACCTACTAGATTGTTGTTGATAATCTAATTCTTGTTAAGTCGATAGGTTCATGCTAAAGTTTCATCGAAGGGTTAGCCAATCTTATCCGATGTGTTAAATTTATCTTTGATGGTTTTACTATCTTGATTAAATTTAATTCATGACCACTTTGATCGGTGTCATATCGGCTAGTTTAAATCTATCAAGCAATCATTAACCTTATGATACATCCGTTAGGTTCGACCTATGAGGTTGTGGTTGTAAGTTAGATTTATTTAAGTCATTAGACATCAATCATTATTTCATCGGGGTTTCAGTTGATGAGTTATATGGACATTGCATCGGCTTACAACGATTATATACAAGTTGGTTTTTGCCGATTGCAGCAAAGGTCTTATTGATTACTTAATCTGTTTGATTTAATGATATCAAACTTCCAACCGATGTATGCTTTAACCATTGGATCAACATTTATTATATCATATCATTATTAGCCAATTCTCTTTATATCATCATTTATTTAGGTGTTAGAATCTACAGCCGATTGCTCAAACCCCTATCGACATCACCTAGTATTGCTACATCGATCGGCTGGCATCAACAACTATTGGATATCGGCTGTCACGCTATCGACTGATTCTACATCAGGCTGTTGGCTATTGGTTGACATAATCTTTTGGATCTCTCAGCAGGACCCATGCTTTGTTTCATCAACATCAACCCGTTGGACAATCAACCTTATATCTTGTCTGTTGTAGGATCAAACTGACTGTCACACCCGCAGCTCATCAATATTTCAGGACCTGCACTGGAGTAGGTCGTTGTGTTTGTTGACACAGTTCGCATCAACACAGATTTGGCATCATCGACTGGGCGTGAATTTTTCGTCAATAGAGTGGTCAAGGTACAACTACACATCTGGTCCTCGATCAACATGGTAGCGATCCTCCCATCACATCTACGAGTGGTCGAGGTACGACTACACACCTAGTCCTCGACTAGCGTGGTAGCAATCCTCCCACCACATCTACGAGTGGTCGAGGTACGACTACACACCTGGTCCTCGACCAATGTTATAATGATCCTCCCATCACATCTATGAGTGATCGAGGTACGACTACACACCTTGTCCACTCAACTAGTATGTGTTCCGATCCTACAATCCCCATGAATTAATCTACATGAGTTTTTATACAAATTAGATGTGCAATATTTGTTCCCTGATCTCCTTTTATCATATCATTACTTCTTGAAGTCGTTTCCTATTGTCCTGTTACATTACCCTGACTAATTACTGGGTCTCAGTTACTCGGCCAGGGACGCCTCGTGCTGACGGATTAGTCAGATACCAAAGGTCAAAAGAGAGTACCCGTCTATAACGTATTAACTGGCCGTGTAATCGGGAATTGGTTTTCCCAACTTCACGACTGGGGACTAGGAATTCACTGCTTCAACTTAGTTTGTTAGCTGTTTTCCACAAAAACTGTTGGGGGCTAGAAAGAGTACATACTTCCATTCGGCTGAGGGCAGCTCTAACGAGAGTACTCGTTTATTGTCACACATAGATATAACTTATTTTAAATATTTTCAATTTATATCATGTTACTCTGGAGCATTTGCTTGGGGACTTTTTATCTAACAATTTGTTTTGAGTAATTGGTTTCAGGAAAATCGGATATCAAAACAATTGGCCTTCCTGAGTAAAAGAGACTAGTCAGAAGCTCATAGTAGTCGGCATCTTGTCTTGACTAAATAAAGCTAAAATCGATAGCTCTTGTACTCGATCAAAAGACATATACTGGTCCCAAGGAAAACAATAATCAAAATTTATTATGACTAGATGGAAATCGGATTAATGACTTTAAATTTTAGTACATATAAGAAGAGGTCCCATGACATAGTAAAATCGAAGAGTTGTCTGGTGATCGCCCTTCATGCCGACTACAAAGAACTCAGAACGGCAATTCTGCAACATGGTCATATGTCTTGTATGGATCCGAGACCCTACAGAAGATAACTATAGATAGTGCTTTGCATCGCAGAGTATAACAGGAGAAATAAAGATTAAAAAAGCAACGGTTTTAGCAACCGAGATGGTACCTTTTGACCTCAATCCAAATTCAAAAATAGACACATTCTCTGTCATAGCTAAGAAAGAGGACTTGTAGAGAATTATATGCCTACTCGGTCCTTCCGAGAACCTCTTGGTGGTTCCGACAAGGCTGGGTCTTTGGGCTACATGATCGAGAACGCTAGTACAAATCATTTGCATTAAGGTCGGGAGCTACTGTCAGTGTCATAGATAAAACATACCAAATACTTTTGTGTTAGGCTCGGCGGGGCTCACCATATACCAAAACATACGTAATCAAGCCACATATACGGAAGGTATTCTGGATAAGAAAAAAGAAGTAGAGTCTTACTTGGACAAGACAAAGACTACTCGAATCGTATCCATACTTGGTTTCATAATTCTTTGGATAAAGGAACACCCAAGGGTATAGATAGAAGACCTCGAGAAAAAAAGAGGACACACCAAGACAATCGCAAACAAGCCAACAAAAATGAAGGCAAGGCTAGACAAACCCACTATGAAACCATAGAGGCAGACAAGAGAGATTCAGAGCTAACGTCCAATTTCACCGAGTTCATATTCGAGGAAGAATACTATATTAGTTGTCGACTACGTGTAAGAGCTTCATGCCGCCAAACTGATAGAGACTAGATTATGTCATCTCAAATATTATACTCATGTGATACTGATATATAAAGGTAATACTGCCTTCAGCCAATAGGAGTAAGGCTATTACTTGTCAGTTAAGGGGTCCAAACCTGTATAAAAATCTTTGTCTCCCGTCAATTTTAGCTCAATCTCGTGTATACCCTGTAAACAACGATCTCCATACTCTACAAATATCGTAGACGGTCATAGTCCATCAACAACATCGATCTAGCGTGGCTCGTATAAGATATTATTTGGTTGTATGCACGAGAGATAGGGTTCGGAGGAGAATTTGTTTGGTTGATTGTATGAGCTATAGGTACTTTTTTCCTTGGGTGAGATTACCGATTGCAACTTTTTTCTATATTTATATTTTTCTTCTGGTAAAACAATTCATAAATTGAGCTAATGCAGTGCTAAACAGTAAATTAACAGTGTATTTTATTAGTATATTAGTGGCTACTAATTACCTGCAGGAGAAGCTAAAAAATGAAAAAGGAAAAACGGAAAATGCAAGTGCAGCGCTGCATCCGTCAGGTCTGGCCGAGATGCGAAGCTCGAATCGAGCGTCCCTTTTTGCAAGAGCGGAGCCAGGCTAGGAAAACAACCCAGGCAACCAAACAAGAAGAGAATGCATCCACAGATACAGGCCAAGCTGGATGCAGGCAACCAAACACATCCCATGTGATCCAAACCAATGAACAGTACTCAATTTCTTGGGAATACTGCTTTCCATCGGATACAAATGGACCCAATAATAAACAAAGAAAGGGATTCAGCTCCGAGACAAAAACAGGAAACTACAACGAATCTATTGCTCGTTTGCCTTGCTTGTAAGGCAAGGTTAAGCAATACTGTCAGCTTCACGTATCACGCACCCAAAATCTTTCTCCTTTTCTTCTCCTCAAAGTACACTGTAGCTGTACACATGTTGCCTATGTAGAGTCTTGTGTCCTCTCCCAGCATGATGACTAGTTCCATTCGACTCACATGGGTTGTAACCTGCAATGCAACCAATCCTTCCAACTGACACCAAAAGGACAGAGAACAAACCAATCAACCAATGCCTAGAAAGGTTTCTAAAGACGATAAATCTAATTTATTTAGTCCTACTGTAGTACTGTACCAACTTTGATATGAAGTTTGTGCAAAAAGCTGTTCGTGGCAATTGCCATGTATGCCTCACTCAGAAAAATGAAAAGGCTATACTGCCTATACTTCCTTTGGTCCTGACCTGAACTCTTGATAGTTTTATGTAATATTTTTTTAATGTACTCATGTTTGTTTGGGAGATGAGAGATTGTACTACTAGGGCTACTAACATGCTGGAATCTACAGAGGCAGAATCATGGTGTCTTGCCTGTCACTGTTCCCTCCTTTTCTGTTCGTGTCTGGGGCCGCCATGTCACTGGTCTGTGGGCCCACCGACGCGCGGTGGTTTTGGATCAGTACATGCCCGTGCCAACGTCAGGTCGCTGTAGAAGGATCCTGGCGAATTTCTTACTATGAATCTTTGCAATAACATCGGCTTGTGACAGCAACAAATAGGATGTCTCTCCATCGACATGTGGACAGACGGACAGTTTGTTTGCAAGCATTCCCTGTCTGCATTATTATTATCTACTCGTCTGTTTGTCCTGAAGTAAAGAGGTCAATCTCGACAAATGTGTTACCATCCAAGATTTGAAGTAACAGCCAGGACGGGAAGGCACATGAGAAACATACACCAGCTGACCAGCAATGTAGGGATGCAAACAGACTGACCCGTGAACCAGATTACAAGTCATTTTAGTGATCAACCTATAAACTGATATAAAAAATGGGTTAGTTATAAGACGGGCTAACCCATCTACATTTCTAGCAGCAAGACTTTTAACAGGAACAGGAAACCTCATCATATACATTGAAAAATATATTATTTTCAACAGGAACACAAACTACAAAATTCCATTCTCTTGTTGATTATACTATTATTCAATGATTTAAATGCCTTTGAAAGAAATGAATATAGACAAACAAAAGGGCAAGATAGGATCAGCGAATATTGCACAAAGCCGCTTCCTTTGATACCCGTAGCCACAAGGCGACGGCAAACAAAAACAAGAAATATCCGCTGAATGCAATAGATTTGGCCCTTATTAGTGCGACTTGCCGAGATTTGGGAACAGCCCATGAATATGCTCCGGCATGAAATCGTGCCTTGTGAGAATTCCAACAATAGGGGGCCTCTGCATTGCAAAGAGAGAAAATCGTTAACGACGTGTATTGGTTAACCCAATCACGATTACAGTGAACTTCCGTTTACGCAGAAAAGAAAGTGGGAAGCATGTTTTTTCTTTGAGATAAAGAGGGGTTACCCCTGGGGTCTTTGGCACGACCAGTAGGTGCCTTAATCCTAGTGCCCTGAAGAGCACTGCAGCCTTCGCAAGTGACATTGTTTCAACCACCGTGTAGGGTGAGGTATTTGTAATTGGATGAAGATCAACAAACATTTCCAGTTCCTCATCAGTGAAATCGAGGTCTTCGATCTTGAGACCTTTCCCAGAGCCGGGCTTGGCAAAGTCGAAGGCACCAAATCTTCGCAGCACGAAGCTACCGCTGGTTTTCACTTTTTCTTTCATGAAAGACTTGCCTTTCAGCAGAACCAGCAGATGGGACCTAAGCACCAACCCAACCAGCTCTGGAGCTTCTGATACAGGTGGCTCATCAACCACTGGGAACCCATTGTGGCCCGTGATCCTCAACGCATGAACAATGTTCCCCACCTTCTCAACGCCAGAAAAGGTGATGAGTGGCCCAGACACAACGTCACCGGCAACCAAGTGCCTCATGAAAGGTTCAGCATGTGCCTCCATGAATGGCAAACCTTTCATCACTACGATCTGATCATAGACCCCTTTGTTGAAGCTATCGGCTATGGTCTTCGATATCAGAAGGACGAGCATGACCAAAGGGAGCATATGGAGGTCATTTGTGAGTTCCAGAAGGATCACACAGACTGATACGGTCATCCTCATTGTCCCACCAAGGAAAGAAGCCGCACCAAGTAGTGCAAAGAGGCCAGGGTCAAGATCAGATATGGGACCCAGAAGTGTCCCCACTATGCGCCCATATGTAGCCCCAGCAAGTATAACAGGGATGAAGAGACCAGATGGAACAGCGATACCGTAGGTCACGAGGCCAAGGCAGTAGATAGCAGTGAAGAAAACGAACAGAGTGGACATATGGAACTCTTTCTCAGTGCCACTGCTGAACAGATTGCGGATGGCATCATCGTTTGTGTTGAAGAAGAGTGACGCAAGGCCATTGTAATGGCCTGGTGGGCACTGAAAGTTCTTAAAATTTCCAGACCGGCCAATGGTGGGGCATTCCTCCACAGCGTCAGCAGGGCACGGCGTGCAAGGAGCAAGCCATGGGAGCCCATAGGAGCATGCTGAGGTGATGATTGATATTATCATGGTGAGAAGGATCTTGAATGGAGGACCTCTCCTGCAGGTAAGCATAACAATGTAAATGAGATTCATTTTGAAATACCAGATAAAACTCAGCATAAGAAATCAATGTATAATATTGGTCCATACTCATTAATAATACTGTAGGCACGGAGAATCCTATCCAAGAGAAAATTGAAAAGGCCTCCAAAGACACCGCCAATTATTCCAAGGACTATTATTGCCACAACATCTTGCGCGGTGTATGTCGGGATGGTTGAACTTAGATCAAACATAATCAACCCTCCTTGCCCAAAGAGACCACATTTTCCACTACGACAGAACTCGATCAGGCCCCTCAACACAACAGCAACAACAGCAGTTGTAAAGAATGTTCTCCATAGAAGAGCACTTCGCCACCTGAAAAATTGCATAAAGAATTTATCCTCATGGGAATAGATGAAAGCAGATGTGATCGAATGCAAATGCCCACACAATCGTATTACCTACCCTAGGTATGCAAAGATAGAGATGATCCATATTATTAAACTACAGTATTTATTAGGACATGAATATTGTAGAATCCCATCCTGTTAGTTGCTCCTCTCCCATTCAAATTAGCAACAAAATATGGATTTAGTTATTTCCATCTGAAATGTTGTTTTGTCTGAACAAATCCGTGAACAAATTTGAATGACAAAACAATATATGTATTTTCGTTGACTTGTGTCGAATAGTTGGACAATTTTCTTATTTAGAGAGGAACCGTATTCATTAGGTTAATAAAAATATTAATATGATTAATTCTTCTGAATAGAAGGGATCAAGGGACCAGGGTCGTTCATATCTAACCAATATGGATGCATAGAAACTCAACCAGGTAAGATAGAAATTTAATTTGCTTTTGTATTACTTTCAAACATGGATATGATTAGTGTGATCGCTAAGTTGCTGTTTCAACCCTATACCGAGTTATACACTAACTAAGCTTGCAACAAGATCTGCCCTTTGTTTCCATGAATACACAGATGGATTGCGTATCATCGTATTATCTGTCCATTTTCAACCAGTTGTCTGTGTCTAACCTAGAATAATATTGAAGTCTACAACATTCTATGTCGATTTTAGATTGAGGAAGTTATATATCCACTGGCAGCGGTTACTTCTTTAGAAGAAAAACTTCCAGTTTAAGAGTGATAGCAAGTAAAACAGTAATTTTGAAGCAATGACAATGTTATCATAAAAAAGTAATATGTGAAAAAAAACAGCTTGAGAAGGGAAAAAGGTGATACCATGATGCTGCTTCCTCAAGAGCAAAGAGCACACCACCAACTGGTGCACGAAATGCTGCTGCAACTCCAGCTGCTGATCCACAAGTAATCAAATCTCGCCTATCCCTGTCATTCTTAAAATATCTCAGCCAATTCCATGTAAGATGGTATTTGCGTGAACCCCCCTGACCAAGCAAGTTGGCTATGCATGCTCCTGTATGTACCATGGGGCCTTCCTTTCCAAGTACAAATCCAGCTGAAACTCCAAGTATCGAACCAAATATCTGTGAAGTACAAAGGAAAATTTTCAGAACATGGTCATTTTATTATGACAAACAATTAGCAAAATCTGTCTGTCTCGGAACTTATAGTCAGCGACAAACAAACTTGCTATAACTTATACACCATTATCCTGAAGTTATTAACCATATCTATAACTATAACTATCTATAAAGCAAGTAGTATTTCTATCTAAAATTTTGTTCTGTTTAGCTATTTTACAGAAAACCCCTTGAGTTTTTCCAAAATTAACCCGCAGTTAGGGGTGGATACCGGCTCGGCTCGGCTCGGCTCGGTAGAGAGCTGAGCTAGGAGGCCGGCTCGGCTCGGCTCGTGAGCCGGCTCGAGCCAGCTCGTTTAGCTCGCTAGCCACTTTAATACAGTGCAATTTATGTACAATACATTCCATTTTTTTAGTCTATTAAACATGCAAATATACAATTGAAAAAAGTAAAAACGATATATTAAGTTCATAATTTACGTAATAACACTTGTCTATCGATAATTATCCATGCAAATGTAATGATGCAACTAGATTAGATATTATTACTATTATAATCTAAAGCATTAGATCCATATTGACCATCACAAAATCATAAAAAATATTGATTTATTGCCACATCAACAACAAAACAAGCAAAAGAATAGCAAAAACAAGCAAAACATTACGCCCGCTTTATACATTGCATCGGCTCGTTGAGCTCACGAGCACTCACAAGCCGACTCGTTATAGCTAACAAGCTAAACCCTTGGCACAGCTCGTTAGCATTTCTCAACGAGCCGAGCCGAGCCGAACGAGCTAGCGAGCCACGAGTATTTCGTCAACTCTACCCGCAGTCCCAATGCTGAAAAGAAAGCTTGGATGAAAAAAAGACCTCCTTCGCCCTCCCTCCCCGCGCCCCTCCTCCCGTCCCCATCCGCGCCGCGCCCCACGTCGCGTCTACGCTCCTCCCTCCCACCGCCGCTCGGAGCTCCCGCGCCCTTCCGTGCCGTCCCCATCTCGTCGCGCGCTCGACTTTACCCGTTGCAACGCACGGGCACAATTGCTAGTACAAAGGTAAGATAACTACATGCCATTTTTTTGCTAACTTTCACGACTGATAAGTTTTTCTAAGTATCATATGCTGCCTTGGCATCACCAATCTGAGCAATATATTACTACTAACAATGACACTCTTTCGCATTTACTAATTGCTGAAAAATATAAAACGATAATAAATGAAGATGATTGTCCTAATGTAATGGATGTATTTTGTAGAAAGCAAAATAGGTACCACCAAAAGTTGACTCCATTCCCATTTCTAGAATTCTGTCCAAACTACCTTTAGGCTACCTTCGTTTTCATTGTTGCATAAAGGATTCTACCACCCAAACTAGGCAGTTCGGCACCTGGCCAAACTCATTTAGATTGATCCTTGCTTACCAAGTTAGTTTCCATCTATATCAATTAGATTAATGTCTTGTTACCCATATTTTATAATAATTTAGTTGTTGTAGATTGTAATCAACAATTTGGGCCAATCATTATGGGCTACGGCTGGGAAGGAAACAGCAGTGGGAAAATGTTGGATTTTTTAGGAGGTTCTGTGAAAAATACCAAGAGAATTTCATAACACAGCATGCAAGTGTTGGAATTTATCTAAACGATCCAACAATATAAGCTGACAGAAAAAAAAGTGTAAATATACTTGACTGTGTATGTATGTTATTCTAAGTTAAACCTTACCTTCACAAATAGTGTACTGGGAGCTAATATAGAATAAGCATCAACTCCATTAAGATATGCTTTAACTTCAGGAATACCAGACCCAGCAGCAGCAGGTGCTATGTAAGCACAGATTGCTGCAGCAGTCGTTGCCAGGACTAGATTACAACCACCATATGCCAAAAATGCTGTGAAGTACCTGCACTGGAAGCAGCACACCGTCAATAAATTTAAATTACTCCATCGAATTAAATCAACAAACCATATGGAGAATGAGCAGGAGGCATTAATCTGCAACTTATGGTAGAACAGCAAAAGCACCAGAGTGAAGCTTTACCTCTGCTTGAGCATGAGATCACTTGTGAGCAATAGTTTTAATCCTGCAATATTTTCGACTGCAAGATTGTTAAAGAAGCCAACAATTCCAGTCAACATGCCAATAAGCAGAACTAAGGCCCATTTAAGAACAATATACTGAAATATCTGCTTCTTCTTTCTCGATCGCCAGTCTTGCTTGAAAAGGTCATTTTCCACAATTCTGAAATACACAGTATAAATATTAAGAGTGTGACTAATTAAATGGGCATAGTAAACAGTGAAGCAATGTGCATTCTTGAACACACCACTATTTTTTCTCTTCAGAATTCAATCCCTGGCTTCCTTAGAAATTCATTGCAGGAACTATTGCAGTTAACTTATTCTCAATTTCTTGATTTATATTACCTTTGTATGTTGCAGTCCGTTAAAGAAACATCTTAATCCATCTAAAGTTTTTGCAACAAAAATGAAAACACAGTCCTGTTTATATATGATATTCATTTGCACTAAGAGAAATGATTGACACGTTTGCCGGAACAAAGCCCAAAATTCCCTTTTCTTTTTCAATAGCATCATCGTGCAATCTATTCCATGGTTATTATTTTACACCAAGTGTTCGTTAAACAATATATTATCTGATTCTTTACGAACTTCAACAAAAGGCGCATCAAGATCACCCGTTTTCCCCTTTTTAGAATATCAAGAAGGACCATGTTTTATCGTCTAAATGTACGGCAGGATCCTAACTTTCTTGTGCCCAAGTCAAAAAAATAAAGCAATAATAAGGATAATCCGTCAATAATCAGATCGTCACCGCCAAATAATGAAGATCAAAATTTTCTCAACCGAGGAACTATCGGAATGGAGAGGTCACATCCTCTCTCTCTCTAAAAACGGGGGAACGGAGAGTGTCACAGGTCTCGGGGGCTTACTCGTAGTCGAGGCTCTCGATCGGGCAGACGTTGGCGCCGACGATGGCGATCTGGGAAGTGGTGTTCATGGTGCGCTTCCGCAGCAGCGGCTGGCGCGGGCCGCCGCCGGCCTCGTCGTCATACCGCAGCAGCGCCTCCGACGACTCATACCGCCCAGCCGCGGCGCCTCGCCACGCACCGCCGCCGCCGTCCATGCTCTCTATGTCGTAGTTGAAGCTGCCGTCTCGCTCCGGCGGAGGGGGCTGGTGGTGGGAACGCGGCGAGGGGTGGCCGTCCATTTTTGTCTCCCGCGTGGGGTGGCCTCGCTGATCCTGCCTCGTCCTCTGCCTGCACTTTATGTGGCGTTAGGGGAGACGAAATTAGGAGAAAGGAAATGGACAACAAAATGACGTTGAATTGTATCTGCAACTTCCTTTGGAGAAAAAAAAGGTAAATACATTGAACATACTTGTAACATACAGACAAATTTGTTGCTTACTACATTTAAAATTCCCAGTGGCATATACGCAATAGGTTCTTTTATCAAACTTTTTGAGATATAGACGTCATTAACTCTTTCCGTTATTGTTGGTCTCGAAAAGCTTTCCCCTCCAATATTATTAATGGAAAAGGCTATATGTACAAATTTCTCTTATAGAACTCCTACAAACGCTAATGTAACATGTCAGTGAGTAAGTCGAGATTTTATTTCATACAATTAATCAAACAGTTAAGGCTTTGTTTGTAAGAGTTTGTAGGACTTTTTTTAAGCGTGTGTAGCAGTGTTCATTATTGACAGAATGACAGGCTACAAATTATCCATGTAAACTTGTCTTGGATATATATATATATATATATATATATATATATATATATATATATAAAATTGTTGGCAAAGGTTATTTTGATGGCAAATCTGGTAATATTTGCCAGAGGTTTGCTTACTTCTGTACAATCCTACGAAAACACACATTTATTTTGGCAAAAGAAAAATAAAAAGAATACCGAGTGACCGTACCGAAATGGACGGCTCGATACATGATCGGCAGTGCACTGTGGGCGGTTGAACCCGTCCTACTTGTCACAGCAACCAGCGTTGGCAATTTGCGTCCAATGCTCGCAAGATGAAAATCCGGAGGCTCTTCACATGCTCCACATGATTTTTCTACAAAATTTGCAGCCTGTCTGCCCCTATCGCTCTAACTACTCACACCCTCACCCGATCCCATTCGTCAGGTGCTCCCAAGAAAAAGAAACTAGAGTTAATACTGTCGATAGATTAGTCTAAACTGCATTTGCAAAAGTAAGTCTAGGTGGAAATATATTCTCTCCACTACAGAAAAAATCAACTAATACCGATAAATCTGTGGCACTGATGTTGGTTTTCTCCTAGAAGCTAAAACTGTTGCTTGAATTTGGTGGGGTAGATGCGAGCGAGCAGTAGTAGTTCGTGTGTCAGATTAGGACAGACAGGGGCAACTTCTAGATCACATCTGCATACTGGGTCATGCAACTCGATTATTGTTTGGGAACATACGCCCTGCAATTGAAGTGTTGCAGTGCCACAATGGCAGTTATTCCTAGGAAGAATTCTAGATGGATTTCTCTTCATTTCATTTCTGAACTGTTCCAAACATGAGAAACAGTAGCGGGTCCTTGCACAAATTATCACAACTCCTTTGATGTAGATCACGCAACACATAATGAGCTGTCGCGTACTACTCTATCATCATATTAGAGTAGATACAATAATTTACTATAAACCTTTCATATCAAATATAGCATTGACGTGAAGGTAAAAGAGAGCACTGGTGAGCGACTATATTATCACTAACGCTTGGGAGGGAGAATATAACATGACAAGAAAAATACTCCCTACCAAAATAAGTAGTTCAAATTTAATCTAGAGGGTTGCATTTATTTTAGGACTAATACTTTAAAGAATGCACAGATAAATACTTTATAAATCATATTTAAACAATGGTTTTTGTTGATGTGTCTATTTTAAAGTAAGCAGATAGCTCTATTATTACAGTTGCTCTTATAACAATGCACCAAGACCGATAAAAGTCATAACTTTTCTATACTACATTTAATTCGGTAACAAACTTAATACATTTAATTCGGTAACAAACACTTAATGTATATATCATCCCTGATATCTTATAGCTACTAACAAATCAAAGACATTTTATGTTGGTTATAAGAAGTTATGTGTGCATAAATGTACCAATATTTATTTATTTTTATGCACAGATAACGAATATACTCTCTGTCTCACTCGCTGACGCTAAGACATGTATGTATTTTAAGATTTAATTATTTAAATATTTGACCAACAAATAGTTTATTATAAATGAAATTTTATTTCCTGCAAATAATGTCATTGAATTGTCATTTAAAAGTAAATTTACTTTTATGTGATTATGATTTTGTTGCTATAGAAATTGTAGTACATGAGAAATTTAAAATTAAATAATAGTCTTAAAAGATAATGTCAAGTTTGACCCTGTTAGTGCGACAGAGTGAGTAGTTACTGAATGAATACTAATATAATGTTTATTTAAAAATAATTTAAAAATATATGATAATTAATTGGGAATGAAGGGAGTAAATACGAGTCAAATTTGCAACCACTCGCTGTGAAAAGATCACCACCACAAGAAGTCACCACGTGTAAAGGAAAGAGATGCCCGCTCCGACGGGGACAAATTCCCAAGTCAATCAATCCTTCCACTTGGCGCAATCGTAGCGTCCCTAGTAGTTAAGCTTGCCATTCCCCCCACGGCTCATCATTGTTAAGCTGATCCTAATTAGCTTTTCCCGATTAATTTAATCCGTTAGTTTATTGATTCCTCCTCTTCTTCCCACAAGTGGACTAGAGGACAAAGAGTTGGTAGAACGAAATGGGGATCTCCCGAGTGTTTGCTACTAGCACCAACTGGATTAGTCAGTTTTGGGAGTAGAATCTACTGGAAAAGACTTGTTTGTTTCATTTTTATTAAAAAAACTTTATTGGTTGGGTAGAGCATAAGTGACCTTGAACATGTAAATCACTGATGATCCAACCAGTTTCATAAAGGTAAATAAAGGTAACACAGCACAAGTTAAACTATACTACTATTATTTCCCGAATTTTCCTAGCGCCACTGATTCACGATCACGTCACCTAGAAAAGGAAAAAAAAACTTAAAATGCTATATATAATCGGATCATGCTAGTGAAGAATTTCCCCATGTGCTTGTTCCATATTTCCAGTAGGTAGACAATAATTTGAGTTGAATCGAACTGGAGAGAGAGAGGAAAGAAGATGGGCCACCGTACAGTTGCCAATAGGCTGTAGACACGTTGGATCCAGCTTGGCATTCTGGTTAGTTCCAGACTACTCGGTAATTAATGAACCCAAATAGCTAGAACACATTGCAAATGAGGCTAGAACAATCAAAACCCCATCCCCCCGAGTTCACGGACCAGTAATCGCCATGGATCACACGCGCACCAACGACGGAACAGATGCGGCGAAGCAGAAAAGGGGCGTGGAAGTAGGGGGTACATACCTATATATATCAATCCCGACGCGACGTGCAGCGGCGGAGGCGGCGGGCTGACCGGCCGCCGCTGGTCAGGGAAGGGAGGAGAAAGAGAGAGAGAGAGAGAGAGATCCTGCCCCTTCGCCGATCGATCGATCGATCGACCGACCCCGCGCGCGCGGCGACGCCCACGGCCCACCACCTCTCTGCCGCCGCTGGCGATCGGGACTCGGCCGGACGGAAGCGAAGCGCGCGGGGGAGGGAAGCACGCGGACTGCGAGGGGAGGGGGGGAGCTTGTGGAGGAAGCAGGCGCGCGGGGGAGACGTACCGCGTACGGACGGACGGTGGGGACGAGACGCGAGGTGGAGAGGGGGAAGAGGAAGACTTTCGATCGATCGATCGAGGACGTGGCTTTTATATCCACGGGGCACGAGAGAGAGGAAATGCCTTCCGTTTCGTGCACTCGACCACGACTCGTCTGGGGCCGTCCTTGCCAATTGCCATCATGACAAGGGATATATGTATGGATCATGCTGCGTACGACTGCGGCACTGGTATTACATTACTAACCCTATGACCCATAAAAATTCTAGGCCCCTTTTAGATTGGCAAGTGAATTATGGTTACGCATTATCTATTTAATAGTATGATCCATTATTTTAAGAAATAAAGTTGACAAATGATCTGAACAAAAGAAAATTTATTTAGAAAACATATTTTTTCAATCCATAGATTTTCAATCCATAGAGTATACGACATATCTATTAACTTATTATTAAATAATAGAAAAAGAAGCTTCGTCTCTATGTTTATGCTCATGGCCTAAAATATTTCATATTAATCAGAGAAAAAATATAGTCCATATTAAAATATAATTTATAACTGAAATTAAAAATTAAAAAATAAGAAATATTGAAAGAAGAGTTTAGACATATTAAAAAAGATCTAGAGTCCACATAGGTACAATTTACAAATAACAAAAATTCAAGATTAAAAAATAATAAATATAGGAATAGGAGTCTAAAATTCATATTGGAGTACAATTTAAAAATAACTAAAATTCTAAATTTAAAATAAAAAAGATTGAAAAAAGGATTTAAAGTCCATATAAAAATAAAATTTATAGATAACAAAAATTAGAAATTAAGAAAATAAAAAATATTGAAAGATGAGTCTACGATTCCATATAGTAATACAATTGAGAAATAACTAAAATCAAAAAATAATTAATACTATCACATACAATTAAAAAATAACTAAACTTGAAAAAATAATTGAATATTACACATTACTTAGTTTGGTCAAGTTTGTACGTAATTTAAAATTATATTGTCATTTTAATATATTTTAATAATAAAATAAGAAAATATATATGCTATTACATGAGAAAAAAATATAAGAATGTTCTCTCTGCAATCTGCATGGGCCGTTATGCTTACTATAAATAATTAAAATAAAAAACGATGAGTACCGTTATTTTATTTATGGATAATAAATTAGCGTGTACAGTAATAGATTTTTTCATGTGATTAGATCATCCACATGCAAAAATTTAATTTTTTCATACCTTCTCGGACGTACCTTTTCGGATGTACGGGCTGATCTTCCACACAGAGAAAGATACCTTTCAATAGTAGTGGTGGACATGTTTCTTAATATACTAAACTGGAGTACAAGTTAATTGCCCCTTTTTCTAACAATTCTTTGTTAGAGTAAGTTTTTTCCTAATTACTTGTGCATCTTTTTGAACGTACGTTTCATATAGTGCATCCCTTTTTTAATTTCCACCACACAATTATTACCATCTTCTGATCGAGACTCTTTATGGAGTATTTTATTATATATCCTGGTAGGTGTGGCTCGAGTGGATCGATCGGTCGGTCGGTCGGTTCCTGTAGTCCTGTGCTTGCCGACCGCTCGAGGCATCATGCTACGTGCATCATGTGATCCCGATCGATCGATGGTTGCATCGATCACGGGGAGTTTCTCGTTATTTCATAAAGCTTTGACAGGGACGGGTTCTGAAATTAACACAAAGGAAATGATGCGAGAGCAAGTAGATGAATCTACCAGAATAATGATGCATGTTTGCGCCTGTGTTACGAGGTAATCCTAACTGGACCAACTGTGATCACGTCACGCTCGAATAATATATTTGAATGGTGGTTGATTGGGACAATGTTTTTCATATGGAGTTACAGAGGCCGCAGGCTGTTGCGCAACACCGCAACCTATATATATATATATATATATATATATATATATATATATATATATATATATATATATATATATAGATGCATCTCGTTTTGAATTGTAGAATTTAATTTTACAATTAAAGCTTGCTGTTTGGAAAATGTAAATATCATACATGGCTAATCATCCAAAATAGCCTTTGGATTGACAGTCAGTAGGTGAAGGAAACAATGGACAATGCCACCTCTGTCGCAGCTCAGACGACGTTGCATCTCGTCGCTGCGTACAGATACTCTAGCATGATTTGAAGCCTCGTGACATTGCTAGAATTTCAATAATTGGAGCCGAGCGAATAGAAGGATGTCCAATCAATATAACAATAGTGACAAAAACCTAGCAAATACCCCTGGTGTCCTAAAAAGGGAATCCAATCCCTGATCCTTCTAGTCATGTGAAAAATCTAGAAGGAGAGAAACCGACAAATTTTTTATCGCAAAGAGACGACAATGAGTTTCTTGCTCGCGACCATCAAATAAGAGGCTAATCTCTTGGGGCCCAGCAGGTGCTAAGCATTTGCGCAAAATCAACCCATGTTCCTTGTATAGCGTTGGCCGACTTTTTCCTTTTTTCTCTCCTCTAGGGGTGTATTCTTTTTTACTATATTCAATGAAAAGATGTGTCGTTTCCTTTAAAAAAGAATTTAACTCTATATTAATTTATGTGTGTTTTGATTCATCAGTTATAGAACTTTTTATCGATAAAAACATAAATATAAAAGTCATATCATTTTCCCGTTATTTTGATCACATGTCTTCTTCAGCTTATAAAACTAAAAAAATTCGAGCATATTTTATACATGACTTATAACGAAGCATATGCACATATAATTGTATGCTGATGTAACGCGCTTATAGTGCACTGGTTAGGATGGCTGCCATGCATCCATCAGCTCGGGTTCGAAGTTTCTGCGAGGTACTCTCTCATCATTTTGATATGTTGGAGGAGATATATTTTTGTTTGTTTTTTTCCTTGAAACCATTGACACCGAGATTTTTCCTGATATATTTTTGTTTGTTTTTTTCCTTGAAACCATTGACACCGAGATTTTTCCTTCCTGGTGTCCAACTTTTATCATTGATCGAATTGACAGACATCATTCCATGCTTCATGCATCATCCGCGGTTGAACGAGAAAGAATGCAAAATACATGGGCATGTGCATAGGTCAGAGGATGAGTTATTATTGCCGCTTTTGCTTCCATGTCATTGCTCGCATGTGCACCGGCGAGGCAAGAGTTAGTCGACGAGGGCAGATATAGCCGGGCTGGTATTGCCTCCTCGGCACGTGGGGCCCGGGATGCAGCCTCGCGGGGCCAGGCGGCGACGTATCACATGGACTCGTCGTGGAGGCTAGCTCACCGCACATGTGGCAACGGACGATGCGACCAGCAACCGATCGAGCCAGAGCATCCGTTGTTATTTCTGGACGGCCGTCTTAGCTGCCCGACACTCCCAACACATAAACTACCGTAATTTCATATTAATAATATCATATCATAGACAAGTTACTAATATAAGAAATAATTTAATGAGAAAAAGGAAAAATTTAAGAAACCATAAGTCTAATTATTAATAAAAGTCTTCCTGGTTACCAATGAAAAAAAACTATTATAACTTTATTGGAAGAGCAAACATGATAAGTTTTTTATATAATATGTATCATATGTTATATATACCGAAAAAATATTTTTTTAATACGATATTAGTATAAAATCTACTTGTATTGAAATTGCCCTTTGCTTGGGCGTCGCCGTTGTCCGCGCCTGCATATCTACATGCGCGATGCCATGTTCCATGTAAGCCGGATCTTGTCTGCTGTATATACTCCGTATTGCGTGTACATATGTATTTGTACGTAAAGCCAGGATGCATGTTAATATCTGTGCCCACGGAAAATTAAGCAGATATATATGCAGGGCACCTGGTGACATATCTGTCAATCCATAGGTGCAAAATCACATTGACCCTCAACGAACAATTATTAAGACAACCTTATATTCTTGAACTTTGTAACATGGGTGCTGCAAACAATGTATCTAGCGATATAGAATGTTTCCTATCTGTCATGGCTATATCTGTTGTAGTTAGCTTGGAGGATATGTTAACAAAATCACTACGAAAAAGCCCATATTTACCAAGTGTATTAATGTTTGCCGAGTGTTTTTCTTTGGGCACTCAACGAACTACATGTTTACCGAGAGCGCTCTCGGTAAACATAAACACTCGGCAAAATTGACAGTTTGTCGAGAGTAAACACTCGGCAAAAAAACACTCGGCATATCTATATTTTGCCGAGAGCCCTCCTCAGACACTCGGCAAAAGGTTAATTTTACCGAGTGCCACTTTGGGACACTCGGCAAAAATGTAACGGCTGTCACCCAACGACCAAAACGGCGTTTCCTCAAGGTCTTTGCTGAGTGACGGGGCTAGACACTCGGCAAAATTGAAACTTTGCCGAGTGTCTTCCAAGGCACTCGGCAAAAAAATTTAGAATTTTTCCTCACACTCCAAACTTTCTCTATTATGTATATACAACATGTCAATCATAATTATAAAATTAGGTAATTTTTTAATTTGTTTTACTATATATATTTGATTTATTTTATTTTCATAAATTTTTTGTCAAGTCTTAAATTTGAACTGCAAGTGATAAAAAATGGAATAAAATAAGTGAAAAATTATTTGATGTTATTTAGACCCGTTTGAGCCATTATCCTCAAAATGAGATTAAATTTAAAAATTTTCTTCACGAAACATGAGTAGGAACCTATTCACCGAATGATTTTAAAAATATAAAAATAGCAAACAAAGTCGAAAAATCATGAAAATTGTCGAATGTCATGATATTATACGTCGAGACTCTGCTAAAAAATTGAGAAGGTTTTGAATATTTTATCAGGTACGACGTTCACAAAACTGAGGATTATCCGAAGAAGATTATAGATGTTGAGAAGGATAAGTTAGATTTAGAGAGAAAGTGACGGGCGAATTGTCGTTTGATTTCAAAAATTTTTCCATAGGCAATAATTAGCGTAGATTAGTTTATGAAAAAATTTGGTAATTTTTTTGAATCAGTTTGATAATTTTCAAATTATTAAAAGCGTAAAAATGTAATATTTTTTGCCGAGAGTAGCACTCGGCAAAGAAAATACCCACCGGATTTTTTTTAAAAAAGCCCATAGGAACACTTTGCCAAGTGCCAGTGTAGGGCACTCGGCAAAGTCTGGTTTTTCCGAGTGCCCCTGATCTGTCACTCGGCAAAGCATGTGTTTGCGAGTGCGAGAACGAGACACTCGGCAAAGCATGTGTTTGTCGAGTGCCGAGATCGGGACACTCGGCGAATGTTGTTATATACGGCCGCTCCTCCCGCCCAAGCTTTTCGCACTTAGACGTTTTTTCCCCAAACCACCGCGCGTCGCCGGCTCCGCAACGAGCCGCCGCCGCCGCACTACCCGCCCGCCGCCCGCCCGCCCGCTCCGGCGCCCCGCCACCCGCCGCCCCGGTGGTCGCCCGCCTCCGTGTCGCCGCCCGCAAGGCACGGCCGGCCGCCTCCCCACCCGCCACGTCGCCCGGCCGACTCCTCTCCCACGCCTCTCCCGGCCCGCCTCCTCCCGCGCCCGCCCCACCGCGCCTATCCGACCGGCGCCACTCCGTCCGCCCGCCTCCTCGCCGTACCCCTCGGCCGGCCGCCTTCCCCTGTCCGGCCGACGACCTCCTCCCGGCCGACGCTCTCCCCGGCCGACGGACCCTCCTCCCCCACCCAGCCGACCCGCCCGTCCTCCCTCGGCCGACGCCCCTTCTCCTCGTCGGCCGACGCCTCACCCGACATCGCCCCTCCTCCCCGCGATGCCTCCCACCCCTTTGTATCTTTCCGGTAAACACGTCTTTTCTTTGTTATTTTTTTGTTATTGCAACATTTAGTTCAAACGAAATTAGATTTTTTATTGTATAAACATTTAGTTTAAACTATGGTAATATTTAGGTTATTATTGACACATCGAAATAATATTATGTATTTAGGTGTTTATTAAAATGAGTGATATTTAGGTATTTATTAGAAAGAATGGTATTTATTAGATACATATCTATACTCCTTTGATTTGCATAGAAAATATATGCTATATGCACATATATATTTTGAAGTTTATTGTATGCACGTATGTTCGAAGCCTTTATTTTAAGATTATGAATGGAGTCACATCGCGCAGCCATGCCGTCGCTTGTGTGCCGGCCATCGAGCCGTGCTTCCCTATTTTGCAGGTGTCGCTGTCTTTACCGTCGTTTGTGTGTGATAACGTAACCTTAGGCGTCTCCCGTTTGAAAGAGATACAGATGAAAATATGCGTCTTCTTGCATATCTTTAACCGTATCTATTTTGAATTGTCCATGTTTTTTGGATAGCCCGAGGATGTGTAGATGAGTTTAGTTTCCATGATCTAGTATTCTGATTCGACTCAGAATTTCGGCAGTATCTCCCAGTTGTTCTCCGGATACACAATCTCCCCGTCGGGACGTGTATTTGAGAATAGCGGGGAGGTGCTGTCGAAATTATGTCTTGGAGCGGAGTACTAGAACATGGAAACTAAACTCATCTACACATCCTCGGGTGGGATTAGGACCTATTTTTACCTATTAGACAGTATAGGCACTCGGTAGATGCAAATAATGTTTATATGATTCTTTGATGTGATAGAGGATGGATGACCGTGAGTGGATGTATACGTGCCGCTCAAGTCACGGTTCGTTAACCGATGAATGGATCGAGAAGACCGATGCTTTCTTGGAACTTGCATTTGCCAAGGTTAAAGGAGCGCGTACCACTTGGTGTCCCTATAGCAATTGCAAAGGTGTCCACTTGCTAATGGTTGTAAAGTCCCAGTTTAGCTGGAGTAGAGAGGCCTTTGATGTTATGCTGACAGTTGTTGGTAGCCTGCTTCCGAATGATCACCTTCTGCCAAAGAGCATGTATGAGGCACAAAAACTCCTTCGTGCACTTAATATGCCATATGAGCAGATACTTGCTTGTCCGAACGGATGTATCCTATTTAGGAAAGAGCATGCGGAAGCAAAGTACTGTGCAAAGTGTGGATCCTCTAGGTTCGTAGAGGTAGACTCTGGTGATGGGCATAAGAGGCAGCTCGCTATCTCCATGAAGATCTTACGATACCTTCCATTCATACCGAGGATCCAACGACTTTACATGACTGAGGAATCCGCGAAACAGATGACATGGCACAAGCTCGGACGTCGATACAATCCTGAGAAGCTTGTACATCCATCCGATGGTGAAGCTTGGAGAAGGTTTGATGTGATTCATCCTGGGAAAGCTCTAGAGGCTCGTAATGTACGGGTTGCGTTGGCAACGGATGGGTTCAATCCTTATGGAATGGCGGCTGCCCCATACACATGTTGACCCATGCTCGTTATCCCCCTCAATCTCCCCCCGGCGTCATCTTTGAACGATCGAATATATTCTTATCGTTGATAATTCCTGGACATCCGGGGAAGAATATGAGTGTTTACATGGAGCCTTTGATTGATGATTTGGTCCGTACTTGGGAGGAAGGGGTATGGACATATGATCGAGCTACAAAGAAAAACTTCAAAATGTATATTTGGTACCATAACTCCCTGCATGACTTGCAGGCGTATGGGATATTCTACGGATGGTGTGTTCACGGGAAGTTTTTATGTCTAGTATGCAAGGCATCTCTGAGTTCATCTGGTTGGTGAAGGGTGGTAAATATTCTTCTTTTGACAAACATCGACAATTACTTCCTCTTGACCATCTATTCAGGCAGGACATCAAGAACTTTACAAAAGATGTAATAGTTACCAAGGCAGCACTACGAGATGATGATAAGTGCCGAGGTTCGTGCTCGGTTAGAAGCTCTTGAGATCAATGAAGAAGACGGTGGTTTTAGGGATATGGTGAGCAACATGCCGGACTCGTAAATCGCCTTGTGGAAGCTCCCTATTTTCAAGATCTCATTCTTCCACATAACATTAATGTGATGCACACCGAAAAGAATGTCGCCGAGGCACTTTTTTTGTACAATCATGGACATTCCTGATAAGACAAAAGACAACGTAAAGGCTCGAGTGGATCAAACTATGTTATGCAATAGACCAAAGCTAGACATGGCGCCTCCCGGGCGGCAAGTCATGGAGAAAGCCTAAGGCCGATTTTGTTCGACGAGGGCCCAAAGGAGGGAAGTACTCGAATGGTTCCAAACGTTGATGTTCCCTGATGGGTATGCAGCCAATTTGAAGAGGGGAGTGAACTTATCTACCATGCGAATCAACGGGCTCAAGGGTCATGACTACCACATATGGATTGAGCGGCTTCTCCCGGTGATGGTTCGTGGCTATATCCCAGAGCATGTCTGGCTAGTCCTTGCAGAGTTGAGCAATTTCTTCCGTCAGCTGTGTGCTAAGGAGTTATCTCCGACTGTGATTGACGAAATGGAAAGAATGGCGCATGTGTTGCTATGTAAGTTAGAGAAGATCTTTCCTCCCAGCTTCTTCAATCTGATGCAGCATTTGATTCTGCACCTCCCGCACGTGTGCCGAATGGGGGGGCCTGTGCAGTGCCGTTGGTGTTATGTAATTGAAAGATGTCTGAAGGTTATTAGAACTAAATGTAAAAATAAATGCAAGATTGAAGCTTCCATTGCAGAGGCATACATTCTGGAGGAGGCTTCAAATTTCACATCAAAATACTATGCTGATAACCTTCCTAGCGTGCATAATTCACCCCCTCGTTACAATGCTGGCGAAGATGAATTGAACCTCATCTTTTTCGAGGGCAACTTGGAAGTGCGAGTGAAGCGACCAACAAGACATTGAATCATCATGAGTGGTGCAACATCATGCTATACATGGTTACCAACCTCGATGAAGTGGAGCCGTACATGCGTTAAGTTCTCAACAAATTTGTTACCAATTAGTCACTATTCTCATTGTTCAACCCCCTTGTTCTCGTTCGTACAGGGAATTTCAACATCAATTTTGGAGTCAACCAAGGGAACCTACCCCGCAAGAAGCCGAAAACCTTCTAAGGCAGGGTGTGGAAAATGGAATGCCCGATTTCATTTCTTGGTTCAAAAATAAGGTACTATCGAAACTTATGCTTAATCTTTTTGCTTGAAATTTATAAGTTTGACTTTATAACCTGCTTTAACTTGCAGGGCCAAAACGATGCGTCTATGAGTGCCGAGTTGAGACAAGTTTCTGGTGGCTGTTCCTATAGGGTTAAGTCATTTTCCGGTTATGATGTGAATGGATATCGCTTTCACACAACAAGCCATGAGCAGAGTCGACCCAATCAAAGAACCACAAATACTAGAGTTTTTACTCCAGGGCTCGATGGGGTTGATTACTATGGAAGAATAGAAGAAATATATGAACTCGAGTTTCATGGTTGTAGACCTCTTAATCCTGTCATATTCAAATATCATTGGTTTGATCCTGCTCAAGTGAGACAGACTCCTAATCTTGGGCTGGTTGAAATTCGACAGTCAACCGTCCTAGCAGGAGACGATGTGTATATCGTTGCTCAACAGACGACACAAGTTTATTATCTGTCATATTCATGCCAAACAGATGACCGTCTTCAGGGTTGGGATGTTGTGTACAAGGTATCGCCACACGGTAAACTACCTGTACCAAACAATGAAGACTACAACATGGACCCAAACACATATGACGGAGAGTTATTTCAAGAAGATGGGCTATAAGGAAGTTTTGAGATAGACTTAACCGAAGCGATGGGGATGGATGTAGGCAATGAAATGGTTGTTGACAAGAACGCTGGAGATGAGGTTCATAATGTGATGGACTTAGAATTACTTCAGCGGTTATATTTAGGAAATGAGAGGGACGACAACATTTCTCCTTCCGAGGAGGAACCTAATGATTATATCGACATGGCTGATAGTGATGATGACAATTATGATCCAGCTAATCCCGACCATGATGACTATTTCTAATACATGTATGCATCGTACTAACTATGTTCTATTTATTTTGCATCTATGTTCTGTTTATTTTGCATCTCTCTCTTCGTATTTTTGTATATCTGTGCTAATTGGTTTACTCTTTCTAAGTGCAGGTGATTGAACAAAGATGGTGGGTGGTTTGAGGAAGTGCGCGTCGGTGTTCGGGAGCGGCGATGCCATTCGAGGTCCGTCTGCAGTGAGGGTCCGATGCAGGCGAGGGGTCGACGCAAGGATTGTGCTGGCAGGGGTCGAGGGAGGATACCCTCCCCTGTACCGTCCTCTAGTGACGAGGAGCAGGAGGAGCGGGTGGAGGAGGAGCAGGCGGAGCATGAGGCTAGGGGTTCTACTGCCTCTAGTGAGGAGCGGGGAGGAGCGGGGAGGCTAGGGGTGCGCCTCGGTGGGAGTTACGCTTCCGGGGGTCCGGCTCCGGGGGTTTGCCGATTGTTTGGTTGCGAGGTCCACTGGACCCTCCCACGGCGACCGATACCTTTCAAGAGACGCCCGTGATTCACTGAAGGGACTCGGTAAGTAACCTTGGATGTTGTCAATACTTTTCCATTTGATTTGTTAAAAATCATAATTAAAACTAATAATTTATTTTATTTTCATTTGGCAAGTGTTGGACTGTGATCAGAGGAGGTGATCACAAACGCCATGTCAATGGCATCCTGGGTCTTCTGTGCAGAGTACACTTTCCTGACCTTGTTCAGTATGCCGGAAAGTCGGAGCCTGCCTACACGTTTGACAACTATATCGCCTTCCCCGATTTTCCTGATCGAGATGGAAAGATATTTGCAAACAGGGTAGAGCGGGTGAAGGCCGAGTTGTGGGTAAGTCTTCAGTCAAACCACATCCCTCAATACATCACATTCATTGCACATTATTGAAACAATGGCATCATGTGTTTATGCAGGATTTTTTTAGATGCTAGACAGGATACGAGGCCAGAGCGGCTGCAGTGGCTGACAAATCCTGTCGCAAACTCATGACTGACATGCATTATGAGGCGCGTATCCAGGCCATCATTGCATACAACGCTGCATACAACAACCTGAAGGTCACCAAAACCGAAGCAAGAACCATGACTCTGACAAAGGAACAATACATGCTAGTAAATATAACATCGGATTTTTGAACGATTAAGTACATTTGATTTGATCTAGGTATGTATCTTATACTTGATGATGTGTAGGTGCCTGTTTGATGGTGCGGCTAGCTTCTCGATTGCTGGGAGCGCATGGTGGACAGGTGGTGCGCTGCCGAGTGGCAGGAGACGCACTTCGCTTGCCGGAAGCGGCGTTTGGTGATGCCAGGTGCACCACACCACCAAGGCAGCCTTAGCCTCAACTAGTATGCAGCTAGATGGGTACATGAATTATATTTTTCATTTCAACGACCAAGGCTCAATAGTTATTAATCATACTATTGTTTTATTCGCAGTCGGCGTCGCATGATGGGCAGTCTATCTCCCAGTTCAAGGCATGGGCTTTGGCCCACAAGGGCAAGACGACGTCCGACGTCGACTACAACCCAGAGGACGGGCCCTCGGCGTACACCAATGCGACCGTCCACAACCGCCTCAGTCAGTACACCACGATGGCAAGGGAGCTCCATGGGAAGAATTTCGATCCTACCACCCAGGATATTGATGGAGAAGTCGTCATGTGGGTGGGAGGAGGCAAGAAGCATGGGTAGTACTGGATTGGCGACAACCTCCTCGACACGGCCCGGTACACCCACTCTGTCCCGGCTTCGAGCAAGGAGCACGGCGAAAGCCGGCCATACGCACACGGCCGCGGCTTCACGACCGAAGTGCGGCAACTCGGGTGAGAAATTTTCGGTTTTATGCTCAATTCATTGATATTTATGAAGGGTTACGCAGAAGCTACGCTAGCCGAAAACAAAAATTTTTCTACCGCGCAAACCAGGAACACTTGCAAGTAAGGGTTGATAGATCGTTACCGATTGAAGTATGCAGCGGAAATAGCCAATCAGGGCTATCCGATCTAGAACTGTGTAGCCGATTCCCGCAAGTCGACAGCCGATTCCCGGGGACAGCCGATTCGCCAATCAGCCGATTCGCGGAGTCGTCCGGTCACGTTCTTGCGCCTTGCTCCGATGCGCCCGACCGTAGCCGATCAACAGCGCGCAACGTAGCAGCGCCTCTACCGGTATCCACACGTCCGGGGACAAAACACCGTACACCCGTGTGCTAGCACGCGATGCAAGGCTAGGGTTTGGCTCGAAAGTGGGGAGGGTTTCCGTGGAGATTGATCTCGGCGACTTTTGTTGCATATTCGGTTCAACGCGATCCAACTGATGTGTCGCAGCTCTCCACCCCTCGCCCCTTTATATAGAGTTGGCCGACTGGGACTAGTGACCGATCAGGACTCTATTTCAAATCGGATCTATCCGAATCTCATAGAGTCGGCCGTCCATACGTCGTAAGACCATAGGACTCTATCCGATCGGATCCCTATCCGATCGAGCCGTATCCGAGTCCAACTCGAGTATCTATTCTATCCCCTTAAGCGTGCGACCCTGTAGGTTCAAGTATACTCGGTTTCGGCTATAGTCTAACTTAGCCGATCGTCGGCTCGAGTCCAACTCAGCCGACTGTCACAACGGCGCGCTAGCGGCACATATTGACACCATAGTATACAAGAATAATATCGGCTCGAACACGTAATGTGTACACAAATCCCTTTGCCTCACGATACTAGTTAAGCTATAGGCAAGATGTGTGTCATCCCTTCAATAGCTTAACCATTCACTCGAATTGTATTGGATTATCTGCGTTGATTGACTCCTCAATCAACTTAGCATGGCCATGCATTTCCATAATCCATTACCTCGAGGGCCCAGAGATATCTTTCCAAAGGAGGGGCAAATTCCATCTTGATCACTCACATCCCACTCCATGTTTCATAGCAAACCCGAAGACTACTTTTATAACTACCCGATTACGGAATAGCGTTTGGTAGTCTCAAAGTAGGCTACTACACATGTTGGAATCCATGGTGATATCAGGTCTAAGGACTTTGTACCAACACTACGAGACCAGCGATGGCACATTAATTCTGTAGTGTCTCATGGTGGGTCTATCCAACAATGTGTTCTCCAACACATGTGTCCATGTTTATTGATTTGGTATCTTCATACCCATGATCTATGAGACATGATCATCAATCAATAAACATGCCGATCCTAGAATCATATTTGTTCCAACAATATGACATATGATCGAGGATCATTTAGAAATAGATTCATACATATAGAGTCTCATAAATAAGTCACGTACTTATTGATCAATACAAGATGTCTATTTCATGGAACTGAATAACACTTTATTCATAAATACATAAACATTGACGTGATATCCAACATCTCCATGTTGCCTCTAGGGCATATCACTAACAATCTCCCACTTGCACTAGAGTCAATCATGTAAGTATCTAATACCCATTGCTCTTGTGTGCGCCTCATGCTTCGGTGAGGGAGAGGTTTTATCGGCGGATCGGCTATATTGAGATCCGTGTGCACTTTGCATATCTTGACATCACCTCATCCACTATCTCGCGGATGAGATGATATCGCCGAAGTATGTGTTTGGATTTCGATGTGACCTCGGCTCCTTGGCTTGCGCAATGGCTCCACTATTATCACAATAGAGAGACATTGGACCGGTCGTACTAGTCATCACACCAAGCTCGAAACGAATTTCTTGATCCAAACAGCCTCCTTTGCGCTTAGAAGCAACAATGTACTCGGCCTCCGTTGTAGAGTCGCAGACGGTATCTGCTTGGAACTCTTCCAGGTGATCTACGCCTCCGCGGAAGCTAGCATCGGTGTAACCACTTACAACGAGCTCTTCTTCACCTCCATAGACTAGGAACATATCCTTAGTTCTTCTCAAGTACTTGAGGATATTCTTTACGGCGATCCAGTGACCTTCACCTGGATCGGACGGTATCTGCTCGTAGCACTCAAAGCGTACGAGACATGCGGCGTGTACAAAGCATGGCATACATGATGGATCCAATTGCCGAAGCATATGGAACCATACCCATCTTATTCCGCTCATCATGTGTCCGAGGACACCGATTCTTGCTAAGATTAATGCCATGTGATATGGGCAAGAAACCTTTCTTGGAATCATGCATGTTGAACCTTTTTCAACACCTTGTCAATGTATGTACTTTGGCTTAATCCAATTAGCCTCTTGGATCTATCTCTATAGATCCGAATGCCTAATATGTATGCTGCATCCCCTAAGTCTTTCATGGAAAAACTATTTTTCAATGAAGACTTGACGGATTCTAGCATAGGGATATCATTTCCAATCAACAATATGTCATCCACATATAAGATTAGAAATACAATTGCGCTCCCACTGACCCTTTTGTAAACACAGGCCTCTTCTTCATTTTTGATGAAACCAAACCCTTTGATTACTTCATCAAAACGAATATTCCAACTCCGAGATGCTTGCTTCAATCCATAAATGGATTTACGTAGCTTGCATATCTTTCAGTGATTACGGATCGACAAAACCACGAGGTTGTATCATGTATACATTCTCGCTTAGGTTTTCATTTAGGAAAGCCGTTTTGATATCCATCTGCCATATCTCATAATCGAAATATGCGATGTCGCTAGGATAATCCGAATAGATTTAAGCATTGCGACGGGCGAGAAGGTTTCATCATAATCAACTCCTTGAATCTGTTTAAAACCTTTCGCCACCAACCGCGCCTTATAGATGTGAACATTTCCATCCATATCGGCCTTTTCTTAAAAACCCATTTACACTCAATGGTTTTGACACCATCAGTGGATCAACCAAGTTCCAAACTTGATTATCGTACATGGATTCTATTTCGGATGGATTCTATTTCGGATTTCATGGCTCCAAGCCACTTGTTGGAATCGGGTCCCACCATCGCCTC
Organism: Oryza australiensis; assembly: GCA_019925245.2. Lineage (NCBI taxonomy): Eukaryota > Viridiplantae > Streptophyta > Magnoliopsida > Poales > Poaceae > Oryza > Oryza australiensis. The sequence goes on along the minus strand of JAIFGZ020000222.1, from coordinate 19,632,868 downwards.
CTCATAGGTCTTAGGTTCATCGTTGTCCAACAACAATATATCACGTTGTTCCTTTGTGTACTGTCGGGTGCACGACGTGATCTTTCGACCTCCGTGGGGGTGTATCTACAACTGGTGGCGCAACACTTTGCTCCTCTGTTGTGGTTACGTGGTCGCGAAACGTTTTACGGTGTTTCTTGAACTTCGCAAGATGCACACTTGCTCCCACTAACCCTTCTTGAAAGAAACTCTTTCTCCAAGAAAACACCGTGTCGGGCGACAAACACTTTGCCTTGTTCCCGATTATAAAAGTAATATCCCTTAGTTTTCTTAGGATATCCCACAAAGAAGCACTTGTCGATTTGGGTGTGAGCTTGTCGGGTAAACATTTTACATAAGCTTCGCATCCTCAAATTTTGAGAAAAGACAAACTAGAGGGTTGCCCTGTCCATATCTCATATGGTGTCTTTTCAACCGACTTAGATGGAACTCTATTTAGTGTGAGCGCAATTGTTTCAAGAGTATATCCCGAAGGATAACGAAAGATCACTTTGGTTCATCATCGACCGCACCATGTCCAACAAGGTGCGATTTCTCCGTTCGGACACTCTGTTCCATTGTGGAGTTCTGGCGGAGTCAACGTGGAACAATTCCACAATCTTTCGGATGATTACCAAACTCTTGGCTCAAGTATTCCCTCCACGATCGATCGTAGAAACTTGATTGTTTTTCCTAAATGATTTTGTACTTCATTCTGTAATTCTTTGAACTTTTCAAAGGATTCGGACTTATGCCTCATTAAGTAGATATAACCATATCTAGTAAAGTCATCGGTAAAGGTAATGAAGTGCGATAACCATCTCTCGGCCGTTGAGCTCATTGGTCCACATACATCGGTATGTACGAGTGCCAATAAGTCACTTGCTCTCTCACTATGTCCCGTGAAAGGTGCCTTTGTCATCTTACCAAGTAAACAAGACTCACATGTCTCAAATGATTCAAAATCAAAAGAGTGAAGCAATCCATCCTTATGGAACTTCTCCATGCGTTTCTTATTTATATGGCCTAAGCGACAATGCCGGATAAACATGGGGTTTATATCATTAGAGAGTTGCCTTTACGTATTAATGTTATAGATGGGAGACGCTTCAAGATTCAAAACGTATAATCCATTCACCAATAGAGCATGAAAATAGAACATATCTCTAAGATATATTGAACAACCATTGTCCATTGATCTAAAATTATATCCTTCCGCTTGCAAACATGAAGCGGAAATAACGTTTTGACATAGTGTTGGAACACAATAACAATTATTCAATTCCAAAATTAATCCTGAAGGTAGATGAAGTGGTACGTGTGACAGAGAAGCGTAGCAACGCTTGCTCCATTGCCGGCGCGCGGTTCACCTCGTCCCTTCTCAATCCTCTACTTCTTTTCATTCCTGCAACGATTTGCAAATATGAGCTACGATCCGGTATCAAATACCCAAGAGTCGAGTAGGTGAAGTAGCAAGATTAATGTCTATAACATTAATACCTAAAGCGAAGTCATACTTTGCTTCTTTTTAGATCCTCCATGTATTTCTTGCGGTTCCTCTTCCAAGTGGCTGTCTCCTTGCAATAGAAGCAAACGACATCGATGCCGCCGACCCTTCTTGCTCTTCTTTGCATTGGAGGCACTCGCGATCTCATCGGGAGTTAACTTCCTCTTGGTGCAAAGTTTCTTGGCAGTGGTTTGCGCTTAGCCTTCGCATCATCATCACATGATGACCATTCTTCGGATACTCTCCTCGTTGTCTTTAGCATCCCATGCAATTCAGCCAAGGTTCTATCCATATTGTTTATGTGATAATTCAATATGAATGGCTCGAAGCTCGGAGGAGCGGCGGAGAATCACATCGTAGCCAACTCTTGGCTAAGGGGAAAACCTAGTTTTTCGGACTCTCAATGTAGCCAATCATTTTTATCACATGCGGGTGACGGGATTCCCTCAACAAGCTGCACGCAAACAAGGACTTTAAGGTGTTGAACCTCTCGGCCCGAGCTTGGTTCTCAAACATGCCACGCAGTCCACGAATAATAGTGTGAGCATCGCTGCTCTCATATTGGTTCTAAAGCTCGGGGGACATTGTAGCAAGCATGAGACGGCTTATATCTAGGGCATCATTAGTGTGCTTCTCATAAGCCCTCCGTGCGGTTGTAGTGGCATTATTTGGCAAATCCTCGGGATAGGGTACTTCAAGAACGTACTCCTTACGCTCTTGCTTGAGAACAATTCTCAAGTTGCGATACCAATCCATAAAGTTTGTTCCATTTAATTTTTCCTTTTCGAGAATAGATCGCAAATTAAAGGTCTGGGTGTAGTATTAGCCGTCATTTATTCTACAACAGAAAAAGCAAAGTTTAGCACAATGTTTATGCTATGTCTTTTGTTAAACAATTTAACATAAGACTCCCATTACGTATTTTCCACCTTCTCTCTAGGTTACGTATTGGGTCAAGATCCACATGTTAGTTAATTTTCTAGTGAGCTTTGGCATCACTGCTAGAAAATTAGTAACATCGATAAGCAACTCCTTGCTAATCACATCTCTATGTGACTCTTGTTGTTGGTGTGGCATCTCCATGCCCGGCGCCAACCTATGCCCCAAGGCCCAAAACTGTTTTGATAGCCTTGTTAAGTAAACCAAATGCTCTGCGTGTATATGTCCGACATATACCCCTCGTGTTATGATAGAGAATGACACTCTTGCTTTGGCACCCACCATTGACGAGCATAACGGTGACGGGTGCAACATTTGGAAGGGCATCATTACTACTTAATTTTGCGAGGATGCTATCATATCAAACAAGCATATCACATATATGAAAGCGAGGTAGAATAGCATATAATGAAATAGTATGGCCCCCTTCACATGGTGATCTCCATCTCCATGTCGGCGCGAGGATCTCCATCTTCGGCACCATCTTCCAATGTGCATGATGCTTGATTTCTTCAAACTAAGCTACTAATATAGAAGCTCTAATTGAAGATTACATCGACTCGCAGGTCGTGAAAGAATATTACAAGCATTGCACGTATGAAAGAATATTACGGGGATTGCACATATGAAAGAATATTACATGCATCACATGCATCTCATACATACAATAGGGCCATACCATCTCAAAGCATTCTCTGCAAAAACAAGTTAGGCGTAGAAACGTTTTCTACCTATCGCGAGAGAAACGACATCGAGACGACCTATAAGAAGGGTACGCACACGGCGGTCCACGGGAAGCCACCCCGCGGGCTTCGGGCAGCGCCCAAACATCACACGAAATTCATAGATCCAATCTATGAAATCGCTTACGGAAACCATGTCGGCATAATCATATTATGCCGTCCCGATACACTATCAAGGGAGATGGTTTACGTAGGCGCGAGGCGCCTAACAAGATCGGACTACGAGATAGCTTCGGCATAATCACATTATACCGTTCCGATACACTATCAAGGAACGCTATCTCGAAGCCGACTCAAACCGAGTTCTATGGATAGTGCTTCGACGTAATCACATTATGCCGTTCCGATACACTATCAAGGAACGTAATTACCATGAACTCTCCTCAACAAATCCCGTAAAACCGATTGATCTAATCAACCTGTGCACAAAACTTGTTCCAGATCCAATCTAAAACCCGAACTAAGCAAGATTAGCTCTGATACCACTGAAGGGTTACGCGGAAGCTACGCTAGCCGAAAACAAAAATTTTTCTACCGCGCAAACCAGGAACACTTGCAAGTAAGGGCCGATAGATCGTTACCGATTGGAGTATGTAGCGGAAATAGCCAATCAGGGCTATCCGATCTAGAACTGTGTAGCCGATTCCCGCAAGCCGACAGCCGATTCCCGGGGACAGCCGATTCGCCAATCAGCCGATTCGCGGAGTCGTCCGGTCATGTTCTTGCGCCTTGCTCCGATGCGCCCGACCACAGCCGATCCGAAGCCGATCAACAGCACGCAACGTAGCAGCGCCTCTACCAGTATCCACACGTCCGGGGACAAAACGCCGTACACCCGTGTGCTAGCACGCGATGCAAGGCTAGGGTTTGGCTCGAAAGTGGGGAGGGTTTCCGTGGAGATTGATCTCGGCGACTTCTGTTGCGGATTCGGTTCAATGCGATCCAACTGATGTGTCGCAGCTCTCCACCCCTCGCCCCTTTATATAGAGTTGGCCGACTGGGACTAGTGGCCGATCAGGACTCTATTTTGAATCGGATCCTATCCGAATCTCATAGAGTCGGCCGCCCATATGTCGTAAGACCATAGGACTCTATCCGATCGGATCCCTATCCGATCGAGCCGTATCCGAGTCCAACTCGAGTATCTATTCTATTCCCTTAAGCGTGCGACCCTATAGGTTCAAGTATACTCGGTTTCGGCTATAGTCTAACTTAGCCGACCGTCGGCTCGAGTCCAACTCGGCCGACCACAACAACGGCGCCTAGCAGCACATATTGACACCATAGTATACAAGAATAATATCGGCTCTCAACCTGTAATGTGTACACAAATCCCTTTGCCTCACGATACTAGTTAAGCTATAGGCAAGATGTGTGCCATCCCTTCAATAGCTTAACCATTCACTCGAACGTATTGGATTATCTGTCATTGATTGACTCCTCAATCAACTTAGCATGGCCATGCATTTCCATAATCCATTACCTCGAGGGCCCAGAGATATCTCTCCAAAGGAGGGGCAAATTCCATCTTGATCACTCACATCCCACTCCATGTTTCATAGCAAACCCGAAGACTATTTTTATAACTACCTAGTTACGGAATAGCGTTTGGTAGTCCCAAAGTAGGCTACTACACATGTTGGAATCCATGGTGATCTCGGGTCTAAGGACTTTGTACCAACACTACCGAGACCAACTAATGGCACATTAATTCTGTAGTGTCTCATGGTGGGTCTATCCAACAATGTGTTCTCCAACACATGTGTCCATGTTTATTGATTTGGTATCTCCATACCCATGATCTATGAGACATGATCATCAATCAATAAACATGCCGATCTTAGAATCATATTTGTTCCAACAATATGACATATGATCGGGGATTATTTAGAAATAGATTCATACATATAGAGTCTCATAAATAAGTCACGTACTTATTGATCAATACAAGATGTCTATTTCATGGAACTGAATAACACTTTATTCATAAATACATAAACATTGACGTGATATCCAACATCTTCATGTTGCCTCTAGGGCATATCACTAACAATTTACTGATTGTTTGCTTCGCTTTGTAACATTGGGATGGAATATTGTAGGACGAGTTGTAAGAGGAGAGAAGGAAACGACGGGTTAGAAATTTCTTATTTTTTGCTCAATTCATTAATATTTACTGATTGTTTGCTTTGCTTTGTAACATTGGGATGAAATATTGTAGGACGAGTTGGAAGAGGAGAGAAGGAAACGGTGGGAGATTGAGATGAGGATGACTGAGATGTACAGCTACGTGCAAACAATCAGTCAGAACATGGGTATTCCTGTCGTACCGCCACAGCCTGTGGTATTCACTCCTCCACATCCTGTTGTAGGCACTCCGGTGAGTCACATGACAACCTCGCATTTAATTTTCTTATTTGCGAATGTTACTATCTTGACAACCTATACTATTCTCTTTTCCTTTTGTGCAGCCTCAGTCGGCAGCATCGAATAACCCCAGTGATGACCACGGAGGTTGGCCGCCGTTTTCACCTCGGTAATTTTCTTCGAACAATTGTAATTGTGGTCCAAACTACTGTGTGAATTTCGATTGCAAATTGTGAACTACCTACTGTGAACTACTATGTTTATGTTTTATGGATTGTGATCGTGACTACGATTGTGGATTATATTTATGTCTTGTGGATTGTGGATTGTGGATTGTGGATAAGGTTGTTGTGATTGTGGTTGTCGATGTGGTTGTGCTGATTGGGGTTGTGATTGGGGATGTGGAATGATGCTTATAGGGTTGTGGAATGATTGGGGTTGTGAATGTGATGTATATTTTGAAAATTTGCGAAATATACCACTAAACAAATGAAATAGGGTTAAAATTATCACTTTGCCGAGTGCAACACTCGACAAAGAGGGCCTTTGCCGAGTGCAATGACCAAAACACTTGGCAAATAAGGCAAACAGGGGGTTCTGGGAACCCTCTTTGCCGAGTGCCCACACTTCGCCGAGTGCATTGAAAAAAGCTCTCGGCGAAGTTGATCTCTTCGCTGAGAGTTTTTGCAAAAACACTCGGTAAAGTTTATAATTTTGTCGAGTGTTTTCTTTTCGCTCTTGGCAAAGATGGATATTTCGCCGAGTGTTTTTTGGAACTCGGCAAAAGTAAATGTTCACCGAGAGTTTTTTTTTTGCACTCGGCAAAATTTTCCGTCGCCGTCCACCCAACCGAACGGGTACCTTTTTGCCGAGTGTCGAAAGGACACTCAGCGAATTTTTCGTCGAGTGCCCGATGAAAAACTCTCGGCAAAGAGCTCTTTGTCGACCCAAAATTCACCGTGTGAGCTATGCCGAGTGCAACACATGGCGAAGTCTTCGTCGAGTGTTTTAAAGCCTTCGTCGAGTGTCCCAGGCGCTCGGCAAACAGAGATCTCCGTAGTGAATGTACCCGCACGACAAACAGCCCGATCCTGTAATTAACTAAGGCCTCCATCGTATTAGCTAAACTTTTTCACGAGCGTACGTGTTCATGCGACGCACTACGTCACACGGTCTTCACCGACGCGAACCATGAGTATAAATGGGCGAAAAGGAAAAAAAGTTTAAAGCTCTTTAATCGGCGTAGGAAGGATATATATATATATATATATATATATATATATATATATATATAGTTGGGCTACTATGTGGCACGCCGCACAGCCCCATCCCGTGTGGCATGGCCGAATCTCTAATTTGAAAACTCAAATTGAAAATCCGAACTGTTCAAATTGTTCTACATATTAATATCTTCTTGTAGACTAAATTTTACATTTATTTGAATTTTTTTACTATTTTATTGGATAGGTCAAAGATGCAATAAAACAGATACTCCAGAAATCGTTGGATTAATGCATTTTGACCTATCCGATAAAATAGTAAAAAATTTCAAAAAAATGTAAAATTTGGTATACAAGGCGATATTAATATGTAGAACAATTTGAACGGTTTAGATTTTCAATTTGAGTTTTCAATTTAGTGATTTGGCCATGGCATGATGGATGGGCCATGCAGCACCACACAGAGCTCCAACTCTCTCTCTCTCTCTCTCTCTATATATATATATGTATATATATATATATATATATATATATATATATATCGGTCGTATTGGCTGACCTACGTACCTACGCCTAGATATAGAGGCCATTCAGATGTTTTCTTCTCATCCTGCGGTTAGCAGCTACCTCTCGCAATGACGTTTTCTTCATTCTAAGGGGGTTTTAGTTCACAGGGATTAAAATGTTTAAATGTTATTTTGAAGTATTGAATATAGACTATTTACAAAACTCATTCATAATTGAAGGATAATTCGTGAGACGAATCTAATAAGCCTAATTATGTCATGATTTGAGGATGTGATGCTACAGTAAACATTTGCTAATCATAGATTAATTAGGCTTAATAGATTCACCTCACGAATTATCCTCCGATTCTGTAATTATTTTTATAGTTAGTTCACGTTTAGTCCTTTAAATTGATGTCCAATTATCCAATGTGACACAGACTAAAGTTTAATCCCTAAATCCAAACACCTCCTAAAATAGTGACGTTCAGATGAACATCATCAGCTTGGCTTCGATTCAAGGTATCGCTTATATTTATGTCCCATCCTTTAGATCCACCCTATGGATTTGTTGACGAGAAATTTATCGTTCCACATGACGAGCTCCAATGCAGATCCTATCAATCAAGTTTAGGACATGTCAGTTAGTTTGATCCTGCAACTAACAAGATAGATAGATTGATCGTATAATATCGAGGAATCGATTGGCCAATAAACCGATGTGATGTAGCGAGACCAACCGATGTAAATAGGCTTTTGATCAATTGACTATGAATCCAATGTACAATCAAACAATCAGGTAAACACTATTATAAAAATGATAGAAAGAATTTGATCAATAAATCAATCAACCAATATAGTAGATACACAAGTCAAATAGTTATAGCATACATCGGCTGGAAAATCCGATGTAGATCTGATGTAGCCTATATTTGTCAAAGCACTTATATGTCGGCTAAAAAATTGATGCTAGTATATGATACATGCATGTAAAGATAAATAATGATATCGGCTCTATCCGATTTTCTGAAGATACAAAGCCTACTAGCTATCAACTTTCATTCTATTAAAACCAATCTTGATAGGTCGGACCAAACCGAGACAATATAAGGTTGAAGTTAACAGAATTAGACTGATAAAAATAGATTAATCGTACTGTCATTGTAGATCAGCTGGATCTAATGTAAAGATAACTTATCGGTTAGCACTCTGATAAAACATAGCATAAAACCTATCGGCTTAGTAAGACTTAGATTATCAACAACAATTTAAAAGATCAGACCTAATCGAGACAGTATAAGATTGTGTTTGATAAAATAAACTTGATAAACCGACAGATTTATACAAACATGATGGATATATCTTGATCAGACTAAAAGATCGAACCTAAGTGGAGCAGCCTTAGACAGAACAAAATATATCAGGTAAGCCGATACCGATCGACTAGAATATCGGACTAAATCGAGAAAGTCATATTCAATACAATTGTCGGGTTGACGGGACTTACCCTTCCACTGGAGTTCGAACTTGACCGATGTAGCCCCTCGTGAGAAGCAATACCTTGTCAAACTGAGGGTGGCGATGCGTCGAAATTGATTGTATTGATTTGTGGAGATAGTTTACAAAGACCCCGGTGGACATATTTATATCCTCAAGTTGATACAAGTCCTGATCGAACACTAGACAAAACTTTCTAAACATAAAAGGAAAATTACTAAATCCTGCCTAATTAATAGGTAGTATTAAACTGTCACGCCATGGTCTTCATGATTTCTTTTTGAATTTGGTCACTTCAAGATAAACTTTTATTAGTTGATTGATTTTTTTCTTAACCAAATCCACTAAATAATCATACCAAATTTTGATGTTAACAGGATTATGGGCGTGTGCCTTTTTGGTTTCTCGTGACATTATCTTCTTAGGGTATCTATATAAGGATGCAGGTAACGATGTTCGTGGCCTTTTGTGATTGTGTTAAGTATGGAAGGTATGGAGGTTCTGTCTCAAAATGAGGGGGCAACAATACTAATGGGCTTCATTAAGACGGTACTTGTTACTAATTCTTTGACTACAGGGTTAAATCCGTAAGTCTGGCCTTAGTTGGTTGTACTTGACAATGGATGCATTCTTTCTTCTTCTTGAAGGCATTATCTGGAGTTCACAAAATTTTCTTGAATGAAAACCTATGGTTTGATTGGAACATGACAATGACGGTATGTGCGCGCGTCGTTCCCTCATTGGAGGCGTTGTTTTAAGGGAAGTCCTTATGATAGTCTAAGTGTTGTTTTGGTAGAGTCAAGAGATGAAATTTACTTGTGATTGTAGTTCACCGTGGCACAATTGTACTAGTCATGTCGCTCTTTTTCTTTTCTTTCATAAGAATGAGAGGCTGTGTGCATCCTAGTTATGCAGAGGCCAAAAGGGATCTTAGAATAATTGTATTCTTTCGATGTAATTGTCTAAGATCAATAAAACTCTCTTTAATAAAACTCTCTTTATGAAAAAACAGTCCATTCAACTTGTTCAAATTCTAGAGTGAATGGGATGTAGTTAAAACTTGTTATGGAATCTATGTATATGCATGTAACATTAAAAAATACTTCTAGGTGTTATTTCTATATGTAAAGATACATTTTTCACTAGTATGCATATAAAAATTAAACATGACGATGGATATAATAGTAACACTGATAAAAAAATATTATTGTCTTAGATTGATGAAGAAGGGATTAATGACATGGTTTTAAATGATGGGTGAAAAGTGAAGGAAACTTTCATTTAATGACTATACCATAGAGATAGGTCAAGATCCTCTACCATAATGTTATAATGTCACTATCATTATAGTCTCCCGTGTGGATCTTATATTCGTACTGCTCCACACATCAGTAACTGTAATGACAGTGCTATCATTATGATAGAAGATGTGAACCCACGTAGACGTGTCGATCCAATAACTGCTGAGATTATCTTGATAAGATGGTTAAACCGAAGTACTCCGTAAGCATCAATGCAGTTGCTCAATATGTGAGCGTGTATCAAAAGCAGCTTTACTTAGAGGCTATTTGGTTAGGAGACTAAAATTTTAGTTCGTGTTATATTAAAAATATTTGAACATCAATTTGAAGGATTAAACATAAACTAACTATAAAAACAATTACAGAATCAAAGGATAATTCGCTAGACAAATCTATTAAGCCTAGTTAATCAATAATTAGCAAATATTTATTGTAACATCACGTCATCAAATCATGACATAATTAGGCTCATTAGATTCATCTCGTCGTGTTATCACTAATTATAAATGAGTTTTGTACATATTCTTCATTTAATACTCTAAACTAACATCTATCCGATGTAACAGGGATTAAAATTATTTTAGTTCTCTAACCAAACATTTTAGTCCCTAACCAAACAGTCCCTCATGGCTTGTTTCAAAGGCTAGATTATTTTTTCATATTTGTTATAGGGACCCTACTACAATGCTTTCAAGACGAATAACCATATAGACACGGTATGAGCTAGAACATATAGCCTTCCAATTGAGGTTAATTGAGGTTTGGTGTCCTAAGTTTCTTCACGTGAGCCTTAAATACTTTATATTATACATGCTCGTGCATTGTAACATGTGTCATTTTATTTTATCATAATTATTCCAAAGTTGGACGGGAGAGAGGGGGGCGCGGCGCGGCGCGGGAGCTCCGAACGGCGAGAGGAGGAGGGGCGCGAGCACGACGCGGCTCGGCGTGGATGGGGACGGGAGGGAGGGCGCGCGAAGGTCTTTTTTTCCATCCAAGCCCTTCCTTTCTTTTGAGCATTGGGACTGCGGATTAATTTTATAAACACTCAAGTGGTTTTCTGCAAAATAGCCAGGCGAACTGCGGGTTAATTTTATAAACACTCTAGGGTTGTTTGCAAAATTGACGGACGGACAAAAATTTTGGGTGAAAATACTACTTGCTTTATAGATGGTTATAGACTAGTAAATATGCCCGTGCGTTGCAACGGGCGTCATTTTATTTTATCATAATTATTCCAAAGTTGAAGTCTCATGTAATTTTAATTTTAATTTTTTTATGTCTTCACCTGAAGCCTATTTCAAGCATTGGGATAGGTTAATTTTATAAACACTAAATGAGTTTTCGCAAAATAGCCAGCGATCTGCAGTCATTTTATTTTATCATAATTATTTCAAAGTTAAAGTCTCATGTAATTTCAATTTACTTTTTTATGTCTTCACCGAGGCCTATTTCAGCATTGGCGGGTTAATTTTATAAACACTTAAGGGGTTTTCTGTAAAATAGTCAGGCAAACTGCGGGTTAATTTTATAAACACTCAAAGGGGTTTCTACAAAATAGCCAAGCGGACGAAAATTTTGGGTGGAAACACTACTTGCTTTAGATAGTTATTATAGTAAATATGCCTCTGCGTTGCAACGGGCGTCATTTTCTAAAAGGTCTTTTTTATTAAACAATCAAGGGAACATACGTTATTTTATAAAAGTCTTTTTTTATTAAATACTCAAGGGGTTTTCTCGTAAAATAGCGGACGGATCGTGGGTTAATTTTATAAACACTCAAGGAGTTTTCTCGCAAAATAGCGAGATGGACAAAAATTTTGGGTGGAAACACTAATTGCTTTATAGATAGTTATAGATTATAGATATCTATAACTATCTATAAAGCAAGTAGTGTTTTTACCCAAAATTTTCATTCACCTGGTTATTTTGTAGAAAACCCCTTGAGTTTATAAAATTAACCCGCAGTCCCAATGCTGAAAAGAAAGAAAGGGGTTGGATGGAAAAAACTTCCTGCGCGCCTCCTCCCGTCCCCATCCGCGCCCGCCCGGCCGTGCCCGCGCGCCTCCCTCCCGTCGCTGCTCGGAGCTCCCGCGCCGCACCTGCGCCCTTCCCTTCCGTCGCCGCACGGAGCTCCCGCGCCGCTGCCTGCTTTCCTTTCTGCGTCGTCGTCCCGTTGCAACGCACGAGTATTTTTGCTAGTGTATATATATATGTCGGTGATATGGGCCCGGGGGTATATCAGGAACGTGATGTCTGAAGAAGGAAGGCGCCTTCGCTTACCAGGGCGCCCCAAAGACATGCCCTGGACGGTTCAGGCGGGTCCGGGCCACGGGCGGCCACGTGGCTGTCCCCAAAGGGACCTGGCTCGGGGGCTGCCCGGAGGCCTCCGCTCTCCCAGACGGCAGGGCCGGGATCACCCGGACCCCCCGACCATCACCCCGCACCTCTCCGAGAGAGGGGCAAGTTCAACCGCCAACTGCCAACCACCACATTTAAGCCTAGAGAGAGGCCAGACGCGTGCCTCGTCGCATTTATTGCGATGTGAGGCACGTCTGTCAGCCGCTCATCATCACCCTTTTAGCCTGTCTCGGGGGGGAGAGGGTATAAAGACTTTGACAGCGACAGCAGTATGGCCGCACGGTCATTCCACGCGCGCCTCCCTCCACGCCCCATCCAGTCGCATTAAATGCGCTGGGCGGCCGCGTGGGAGAGAGAACACGAGTGCTGGGGGTGTTGCGTCGACCCCTCTCCAGGCGGAAGGGCCACTGACCGGTAGGCCCCACCAGAGTAGGTAGGTTGGCCCATCCTCACGTAAGCAGCATGGCGGCCACGACGCCCGTTTTTCTCCACCAACTCCCGTGACGCGGCAACAGGAACAGGAATAGGGGTAGCTTCCCCGATAAGACAGGACAAGAGCCGCTCCATCACGCGGGACAGAGTATAGAAAGCCAGGACTACTGTGGTGTCCCCTTGCACTATAAAAGGAGGCCCAAGTCCATGATAGAACGGGTTCTGAGAAAATTGGCTCTGGGGTTCTGCCACTCGGAGTTAGGTCCCTGAATTGGTCTGCCGCTCAGCCTCTTCAACCTTGGGCTTTGAGCATTCCATCTTAGTCATCAGCTCTAGCTTCCCCAGAGAAGAATAACCACACAACCCTTGTAATTCGTCCTCCACATAACACAAAAACAGGAGTAGGGTATTACGCCTCCCTGGCGGTCCAAACCTGTATAATTCTTCTGTGTCCTTTGTGATTGCGATTTTCCTCCATCCTCCTCACTTTCCTTCTACCTCATCTCGAGTTTGAACCCTAATTCATCGCTCCCCTGTGCCGAACCAAAAAGGGGGTCCCTCGGATTCCCGCGTGTCGAGCACACGCATCGACAGCTGGCGCGCCAGGTAGGGGGAGCGCTGCATTTGGGTTTAAACTCCTGCATTCCTTCCATCTCCCGCTGAAACCGCCGCCCCGTCCTCGCCATGGTCCGCGGCCACGTCCTACGGTCCGCGTCCGCTTACTCGCTATCTGCGCGAGTGTGACTTGGCCAACAAGGCGGCCGAGGAGGTCGACACGGGCGGGCACAACCCCAACTTTCGAGACATCTCCGCTCGGAGGAGGGAGGACCTTTGTCCCCCTCACCCCCTCCGGCGGCTACAGCGGCGGTCGGGGCCGTGCCACCTCCTCTGCCTCCCGCTGAGACAGCGGTTGTGGGCGGAGGAGGCCATGTGCCCCTCAGGGTCGCCAACGTACCCGCTGGATCCGGGCTACGCCCGAGCGGACGTACCGGCGAGCCACGCCGGAGCGACGTCCGTCGCCGGCTGGAGTTTGGCACGCCTGAAGGCGTCCTCCAGGCGGCGGAAGCGCTCTTGCACCACCCCCCGGTAACACCGGGCGAGGGATCCAACGCTAACCATTGATTTGACGACGTGGCGAAGCTAGTCGGCACGGTCCAGCGTCGGTTGGCCGCCGACCTCGCTTCCTCAAGTCATCGACCGTGTGGTTCGCATACCGCGGTCGCTCGTCCTCTAGATGACGAGCTCGAAGGGCGACAGCCGCCGCAAGGGCAGAAGAGAGCCTCCCGGCCGCTGCCCAACCATAGGCGCCTCGGGATCTGCTATATGCAGAACGGGACGCCCGTCTTCGTATTGAGTAGCGCCGCGACGAGCGTCGCGCGGGACGGGCTCAGGACTACACTTCCTCGTCAGGAGGCGCAAGCACCCGGCGAGCGGCCGCAGCGGCCCCGCCACAAGGAGAACCCCTTAGGGCACAGCGTGCGGCCGTAGTGGCCCAGCCGCGAGCAGGGCATTCTGCAGCACCCAAGGGGGCTCCCCAGCCTTCGTTGCCCCCTCCAGGCGGCAACGGCTGTCAGGCGTTCGTCTCCAGCCTCCGCAATGTGCGTTGGCCTAACAAGTTTAGGCCGGCCCTCACGGAGAAGTATGACGGCTCGGTGAATCCCACCGAGTTCCTCCAGATTTACACCACGGCCATCGAGGCCGCTGGAGGTGACGAGCTCGTCATGGCCAACTTCTTCCCCATGGCGCTCAAGGGCCAGGCCCGTTCCTGGCTAATGAATCTGCCGGCCCAGTCGGTCACTTCGTGGGACGATTTGTGCCGGCAGTTCACCTCTAACTTCCAGGGCACGTACCCGCGCCCGAGAGTGGAGGCTGACCTCCACATGGTTCGGCGAGGAGAGGACGAGTCCCTGTGCAAATACATCCAGCGTTTTTACCAGGTACGCAACACCATACCGTCCATCGCTGACCATGCAGTAATCTTCGCCTTACGGAGTGGCATATGCCACGACGTCATGATGGACAAGATCGAGTCCAAGGCGCCCCGGACCACCACCGAGTTCTTCGAGCTTACTGACCGAGTGGCCCGCAAGGAAGAGGCTCGGGTATGGAACCCTAGGAATCCTGCTCCAGCCTCCACCAACACTGCCCCCTCCGCGTCCCGAGAGGAACGAGGTGAGTGGCGGTGGAAGCGCAAGCCATCGTGCGGTGGCGAAGAAGGCCACGTCCTCGCCGCCGACGGTGCCGAGAAGCCCTCGTGGAAGGGCAAGCCCGGGGGCAACCGCAGGCGCTCCCTGGACCCTCACCCCTAGGGCCAGGACGGGGACAAGTGGTGCATGGTGCACGAAACCTCCCACCACGACCTCTCCGAGTGCCGCTCGGTCAAGAACTTGGCAGAGCGAGTACAAAAGTACGAGCAGGAGAGGAGGAAAAAGGAGAAGGAAGCCCGCCGCAAGGGTAAAGCCCCGGCGGAATGCTCGGACAACCGACGAGAGGAGGCCAAGAGTGCGGCCCCCGTCGGGGACGAGGATGATGATCTGGGCTACCAGGACCCCAATGTTAGTGATATGCCCTAGAGGCAACATGGAGATGTTGGATATCATGCCCTAGAGGCAACATCAGTTCCATGAAATAGACATCTTTTATTGATCAATAAGTACGTGACTTATTTATGAGACTCTATATGTATGAATCTATTTCTAAATGATCCCTGATCATGTATCATATTATTAGAACTAATATAATTCTAAGATCGGTATGTTTATTGATTGATGATCATGTCTCATAGATCATGGGTATGGAGATACCAAATCAATAAACATGGAATTTGCCCCTTCTTTGGAGAGATATCTCTGGGGCCCTCGAGGTAATGGATTATGGAAATGCATGGCCATGCTAAGTTGATTGAGGAGTCAATCAACAGACAGATAATCCAATACAGTTCGAGTGAATGGTTAAGCTATTGAAGGGATGTCACACATCTTGCCTATAGCTTAATTGGTATCGTGAGGCAAAGGGATTTGTGTACACATTACAGTTCGAGCCGATATTATATTCTTGTATACTATGGTGTCAATATGTGCTTGCTAGGCGCCGCTTTATTCTGGTCGGTGAGTTGGACTCGAGCCGATGATCGGCTAAGTTAGACTATATCCAAAACCAAGTATACCTGAACCTACAGGGTCGCACGCTTAAGGGAATAAGAACAAGCATTCGAGTTGGACTCGAATACGGCTCGATCGGATAGGGATCCGATTGGATAGAGTCCTATAGTCTTACGACTTATGGGCGGCCAACTCTATGAGATTCGGATGAGATCCGATTCAAAATATAGTCCTGATCGGCCACTAGTCCCAGTAGGCCAACTCTATATAAAGGGGCGAGGGGTGGAGAGCTGCGACAGATCAGTTGAATTGCATTGCGCCGAGATCAATCTCCATGGAAACCCTCCCCACCTTCGAGCCAAACCCTAGCCTTGCATCGCGTGCTAGCACACGGGTGTTCGGCGTTCTGTTCCCGGACGTGTGGATACCGGTAGAGGCGCTGCTACGTTGCGCACTGTTGATCGGATGCAATCGGAGCGAGGCGACTACGGCAGATCGGCAGCGAGAACACGGTCGACGACTCGGATCGGCTGCGGCATCGGCGAATCAGATGATTGGTGAATCATTGTCCCCGGAATCGGCTGTCGGCTTGCGGGAATCAGCTACACTGATCCGGATCGGATAGTCTGATTTGCTATTTCCACTGCATACTCCAATCGGTAACGATCTATCGGCCCTTACTTGCAAGTGTTCCTGGTTTGCGCGGTACAAAAGTTTTTGTTTTCGACTAGCGTAGCTTCCGCGTAACCCTTCACCCAAGCACGTCGTCGCCACCATCGACGGAGGGGCAAGCGCCCAAGTGTCTCGCCGGAGCCTCAAGACCATGAGGCGTGAGCTCCTCGCCGCTGTGTCATCCCATGAGGCGGCCCGGATGTCGCGCTGGGCGGAGGTGCCAATCACCTTCGACCAGACAGATCACCCTGGGAGCATCGCACGTAGCGGCCACTTGGCCCTCGTGACCTCCCCCCCCATTTGCAACGTCAAGGTCGCCCGAGTCTTGATTGACGGGGGTGCGGCCCTCAACATACTATCCCCGAAGGCCTTTGATGCGATCAAGGCCCCGGGAATGGTGCTCGGGCCATCCTATCCCATCATTGGGGTGACGCCCGGGAAGGTGTGGCCCCTCAGGCAGATCGTGCTGTCGGTCACCTTTGGGAGTCCCACCAATTTCCGCACCTAGTGTATTGACTTCGATGTGGCGGACCTTAACCTACCCTACAACGTTGTGCTCGGGAGGCCAGCGTTGGTGAAGTTCATGGCAGCTACCCATTACGCCGGGCCCCGGAGGTCCCATCACCATCCATGCCGACGTCAAGACCGTGCTAGATTGCGCGGAGGCGCGCGTGGATGATATTGCGGCGGCCGACCGCGTTGAACCCGAGGGCCCTCGGGGAGAGGCATCAGGTTCCCGGGCCCCCAAATAGCACATCACCTCTGCCAATGAGGTGATGATCAAGCTCATTCAGCTGGGCGACGACCCGTCCAAGACCGCCAGAATTGGCGGCAACTTGGATCCCAAATAGGAAGACACGCTCGTCTCCTTCCTGCGGACGAATGCCGACGTATTTGCTTGGAAGCCGTCGGATATGCCCGGAGTCCCCAAGGAGGTGATCGAGCACCGACTTGCAGTACGGCCGGTCCGACAAAAGGTGAGGCGACAGGCCCCGGAGCAATAGGCGTTCATCTGCGAAGAGGTGGCACGGCTCCAGGAGGCCGGCTTCATCCGGGAGGTGCTGCATCCGAAGTGGTTGGCTAACCCGGTGGTCGTCCTGAAGGCCAACCACAAGCTACGCATGTGCATCGACTACACCGACCTCAACAAGGCATGTCCTAAAGACCCTTATCCTCTGCCTCGAATAGACCAGATAGTCGACTCCACTGCGAGGTGCGACCTTTTATGTTTCCTAGATATATACTCTGGTTATCATCAGTTCCGCATGGCTGTAGAGGATGAGGAGAAAACTGCATTTATCACCCCTGTGGGTACCTTTTGCTACATGTCTATACCTTTTGGTTTAAAGAATGCCATGTCTACTTTCCAACGTGGTGTCCACATCACGTTGAAGGACCAAATAGGGCGTAATGTTGAGGCGTATGTTGATGACCTCGTGGTCAAATCCCGGGACCAAAAGACCTTGCTCCCGGACCTGGCCGAGACATTTTATAACCTCCGGTCCTCCCGCATGAAGCTGAACCCAGAAAAATGTGTGTTCGGGGTACCGGCAGGCATGCTTTTGGGGTTTTTGGTCTCTGCCCGAGGCATTGAGGCCAACCCCGCAAAAATAAAGGCGATAGAGAAAATGTCCCCCCTAGGAAGCTCAGGGACGTGCAGAAACTCACTGGTTGTGTAGCTGCCCTGAGCCGTTTTATATCAAGGCTGGGAGAGCGGGCGCTCCCTCTATTCAAATTGCTAAAGCAAACTGGCCCCTTCACTTGGACGGACGAGGCGGAGAAAGCCTTGAGCGAGCTCAAGCGTTATCTCTCCTCGCCGCCCATATTGGTGGCACTTCAGGAAGGAGAACCCCTCCTTTTATATTTGGCGGCAACTCCCCAAGTGATCAGTGCAGCATTGGTTGTGGAGCGCGACGACGAGCCAGTCTCTCAGACGCCCCCAGCCTCACCACGCCCGGAGGCAGGGGACCTTAGAACGGTGTCAGCTGAGGAAGCACCCGGAGCCGGAGGCGGCCTTTGGCCCCCCGAGCTTCAGGGAGCCGCCCAGCCCCCTGATCCGGGGGCTCCCGAGGCCCCTTCCACCCAGAGCGACCCTGAGGGCCCCGGGGAAGGTGATGGCCCGGCAGCCCCGGACACTGAGGTAACCCGCCCCGGAGCACCCGAGCCTGTTGCCCCTGGTAAAGTAGCTAAGGCCCGCACCAAGGTGCAGCAGCCAGTCTATTTTATCAGTGAGACACTACGGGACGCAAAGACACATTACCCGCAAGCCCAAAAAATGCTCTACGCCGTGCTTGTGGCTTCCAGGAAGCTGCGCCACTACTTCCAGGCGCATCGGGTAACGGTAGTCATGTCCTACCCTCTCAGGCAAATCTTGCATAACCGAGAGGGCACGGGACAGGTAAAGTGGGCTATCGAATTGTCAGAGTTTGACCTGCATTTCGAAGCCCGCTACGCGATCAAAAGCCAAGCCTTGGCCGATTTCGTGGAAGAATGGACGCTGAACAATCAACCCCCGGGTGAGCCCGAGAGTGTGGAGGATCGCGGCCAATGGACCATGCATTGGGTGATGAACTTTGATGGTTCACTCACCTTACAGGGGGCCAGGGCAGGAGTTGCGTTAACCTCCCCGACCAGCGACGTACTCCGATACATCGTTCGGCTCGACTTCCGAGCAACCAATAACATGGTCGAGTACGAAGGACTCCTAGCGGGGTTGCGGGCGGCAGCAGGCATGGGCATCCGCCGTCTGCTAGTCCTCGGCGACTCACAACTGGTCGTGAACCAAGTTTCCAAGGAGTACCAGTGCATCGACCTCCAAATGAAGCATATGGCAAGGAAGTACGACGTATGGAGCGCCATTTCGATGGTCTCGAGCTGCGCCATATTCCCGAAGAGACAATACCCGGGCGGACGAGCTATCCAAGATCGCATCCGCGCGAGCCCCACCCCACCGGGCGCATTTGAAGAAAGACTCATTGAGCCGTCGGTGTGCCCCGAGCCGTCCCAAGGGCAGGAATCGGCCGGTCCCGACGTTCCTGACCCGGCGGGCCAGCCACATCCTAGTCCTGCTGGGACCGACATCACGCGCCAGGTGGCCTAGATTTCGGAAATCCAGGCGTATCTGCAAGACACGTCACTGCCCGAACAACACGAGGAAAGCGAGCGCATTGCCCACACCTCCAAAAGGTACGTGTTGGTGGAAGGGACACTCTACCGACGCGATGCCAATGGAGTGCTCATGAAATGCATCGCTCGGGAACAAGGTCTCGAGCTCCTGGCCGAGATCCACGAGGGAGAATGCGGAGCGCACTCAGCCTCCCGAACCTTGGTAGGAAAGGCATTCCGCCAAGGGTTTTACTGGCCCATCGTGATGGAGGATGCAGCAGACCTCGTGCGGCGGTGCCAGGCATGCCAATTTCACGCCAAGCAGACGCACCTGCCAGCCCAGGCCCTTCAGACCATCCCGCTCTCATGGCCATTCGTGGTCTGGGGGCTGGACATCCTGGGCCTGTTCAAGCAGGCACGTGGCGGCTGCAAATTTTTATATGTCGCCATCGACAACTTCACCAAGTGGCCCGAAGCCTATCTGGTCAGCGTCATCGACAAGCATTCGGCTGTGCGGTTCATGAGAGGCATCACGGCAAGGTTCGGGGTTCCCAATAGGCTCATCACCGACAACGGCACCCAGTTCATGAGTGAGCTGTTTGGCGAGTATTGTGACGACATGGGTATCAAGCTCTGCTTCGCCTCGCCCGCCCACCCCCAAAGCAACGGTCAGGCCGAGCGTGCAAACACATAAATATTGAAAGGCCTCTAGACGAAGACCCACAACATCCTCAAGAAGCATGGGGACTTATGGATTGACGAGCTGCCGGCGGTCCTTTGGGCCAACCGGACCACACCAAGCGGTGCCACCGGGGAAACACCATTCTTCTTGGTGTATGGAGCTGAGGCGGTCTTGCCTCCGAGCTTACCCTGGGATCGCCCCGAGCCACGTTGTACGCCGAAGCAGATCAAGAACAGCTCTGTCGCGATGACCTAGACTACCTAGAAGAAAGACGGCGCCGTGCGCTCTTCACGCGCCCGTTATCGCGAGCCTCCGCCGCTACCATCAACACAAAGTCGCCCCGAGCGCGCAAATCAATGATCTCGTTACGCGGCGTGTGCAAACACGTGCGGGTGAGCAAAGCTATCTCCGATGTGGGAAGGGCCATACAAAGTTATTGGCACCCCGCGTCCAGGAACAGTCCGCCTAGCCACAGAGGACGGCACCCCACTGCCGAACCCATGGAACATTTCCCACCTGCGCAGGTTCTACCCAAAAGCCGCATGGTGTGCTGAAACATATATGTAAGTTCATTCACTGCCTCCAGTGGTATGAACAATGAGTTTGCCCATTTATACTCTTTTTGCTTTTTCCTTACAAATATCTGCTTGCACTATGTTTCCCCCCATGTGCCAGAACATGTACTGCGGATGCTGGTTTCCAGTGGTCTTCTGGCCCTGCCCGCCCTAGCCTGAGAGCCCTATGGGTGTCGAGGGTAGAGCGACGCTGCATACAAGTGTTCCCGAGGTAGTCAACACCTAGGGGCTCGGGTGCTATTGTCACGCCTGTCCCGAACCCCCCGTTGCTGCTGCCCCCGCTGGCCCGTTATGCCCTCGCTTCTACCCGGAGCCCCGAGAAAGGCACCAACCACCGGCCGATGCACGCTGCCAAAACCCGGACCAGCTCCCAATTGCATGGGACGAATCATGGCAGGAAACCATGCTGTCCGTATTCCTACAATGGCTAAACTAACTAAAGAACGGACTACAGTTGCAGGAAAACAAACAGGCAGGGGCTTGGGCCAACTAACCGCACTGCGTGTGCGCCAAGTTGGTCGGGGGCTCCAAATATACATATATATATTATGGTTCATCGTCTGCATAATCAAAAGCAAGTGCACTGATATTATAAACAATATTACAAT
This sequence comes from Oryza australiensis, assembly GCA_019925245.2. Classification (NCBI taxonomy): domain Eukaryota; kingdom Viridiplantae; phylum Streptophyta; class Magnoliopsida; order Poales; family Poaceae; genus Oryza; species Oryza australiensis. The sequence goes on along the minus strand of JAIFGZ020000222.1, from coordinate 19,611,234 downwards.
GATTTTTACAAGTACAGATGGAAGCAAAAGGCGGGGGAGTCCTAGGCGGCCGGCGGGTCATTGGGGGCGTCCTCTGTGTCGTCCTCGTCCGGGGGGTCCTCGCGGTAGGCGAGCTAGAATGTCGCCGGAGTGCCGTCAAAGCCGATCATGATGGAGTCGACAGCATACATGACGCGGCGCCGAGCAGCTTCCTCGGTGCCCTCGGGGAAGTCCTCGGTGGGAATGTAGGGATTGAAGCCGGGGTCGCGGGCCTGGTAGCTTGCCAGGATCAGTGTCGCGACCTGGCGGGACAAGTCGTACGATGACTCCTTTGCCACTTCATCGACCTCCTCCGGCACCCTCTTGATCCCCTCGGCCAGCTCATCTATTTGCGTGGCCAACCCCCCCCCCCCAAGGTAGGGACGACGGCGCGGGGGCGAACGACCCCTACCTCACGGGCCGCCTCCCGGGCGCGCGACGGACGAGGCCACGGTCCGGAGCCCCAAACCTGTGGTGCCCTCCAACTCGCGATCCGGCGGCGTGCCTCCTCCAAGTCAGGCGCCGCTTCGCTGGAGCGAAGGGCCGGCTGGGGCTCCCGCACTGGCGCCTCCACGCCGCCAACCGCCTGCTCCCGGGCGGCGAGGTCCTGCTCCCACCGCTCCAGCTCGTCCTACAGGCGGGACGAGGCGGCTGCGAGTTGCTGATCGCGCTCCCAGATGGCCTTCAGGCACCGGGAGACCTCCTCCGGGCACCGTAGCACGGCCACCTCGCGCCCTCCACCGCGGCCTCGCGCTCGGCGATGGCCTTCTCTGGCCACCGTGTTCTCCTCCCACACGGCGGAGTCCTCCTCGGCCTTGGCCACGGCGGCCTCTCGGTCCCCGACCGCCCGCCACGCCGCCTCCAGAGCCTTCTCGCACTCCGCCAGGCCATCTTCACGGGCCTGGAGCTCGACGTCGGTGCTGGCGGCGGTGTCCTCGGCGTCGTGCAGGACTCGCTCGCGCCGGTTGAGCTCCTGGGCGCGCTCGTTGAGGTCACAGATGAACCCCCCAGCGGTGGTGCGGACCCTCTCCTTTGCGGCGGCGACGACTGCTCGCGGAAGTTGGCGGTGTGCCGCTCAACGACGGTGTCCTCGAACACCTGATTGAGCTCGCCCCGGCGCCGCTCGATGTCCACCAGCTCCCGCTTCCGGACGAGGCCCTCCACCCTCGCCGTGTCCGCCAACTCGCGGCGGCCTTCGTCGACCTAAGCCTCCCGTCACGCCACCGCGACCTCCCTGGCGGCCAAGGCCTGGACCTGGGACCGAAGCCCCTCCAGGGAGACCACGTTGGCCTCCTTCAGCGCCCGGGACACGATCATCCTCGCCCGCTCCTGCGATCGGACGAGAGGCTCGGTGTCCAAGGCGACCACGAACCCGGACCGAGCGCCCCCGGATTCGGAGTCGGAGCTCGAGCCGAGGTCGACCACCTGCGCGGACGGGAAGGTGAAGGCACCCCATGGCCAAAGCCACCCGTCGATGCTTCACCCGCCGGTGTTGCCTCGCCCTCCGGTGAGGCTGCTCGCGGTGTTGAAGGATCGCGGTGGGCCGGCGCCGGCAGTGCTGGTGTTGGCCGGCGGGGCGACGGCGTTGAGTGGCGTGGCGCGGGCAATGGATGGCGCAGTGGCGGTGATTGTTGCCGCGGGGGGGCCTGGGGCTGCTCTCTGCTGCCTGCCGCCGTCTCCACCTCCGCGTCGGGGCCAGCTCGCCCCGAATCGGTCACCGGCAGAGGGCCCCCAGCTTGTTCCTCGCGGGCGATCGACGCCCTGGCATCTGGGTGGGCCTCCTCCTCAGGCCGCACCAGACCCGAGCCCGAACCCGCAGGGGACGACCCAGACCCAGTGGGCTCCACCACCTCGGGCCTCTCCTGCACCTCCCTCACTGAGCTGGAGGCAGAACCGCCCTTGGGTATAACCCTGGGGCAAAAATGCTGATGCTTGCGGCTAGGAACAGAAATAAGCACAACAAAAGATCAAAACACAAGTAGCCCGAAATGAAAACACGGGGCTCACAAGAAGTGTATGCATCTGCAAGGCGTTACCTGCGGGCAGTATTGAAGCTCCAGGAGACCCGGGAGATGGCCCGCTTCTTCTTCGCGGGGCTGCCAGGGAGGCTCACTCGGCCGTGGCCCGCGGACTCCGCCGCCGCTGGGACGCCGTGACCGGCCTCCGCCGATGGTGCGCTCGTCGAGGATGCACCCCCGACCGCCGCTGGAGTCGTCGTCGCAGTGGCCGTGCTGGCCCTCGTCGAGGTGGCTCCTTGGGCAGGGCCCACCGCCTGCGGGCCTCCAGACCTGCGGGAGGAGCGGTGCGCTCCGCGCCGCCGCCGCGTGGTGGTGATGGGGGGAGGCGCGGGGTCGTGCTCTGGCCCCTTCCTCTTCCCCTTCGGGTCCGGGGCCCCCGGTCCGCTCCTGTCCGGGCCCCGGTGGCCCAGCCGCCCGATCGGCACCTGGTCATCGGCGTCGTCGTCCCCACCCCGGGCGCGCTTGAGGCTGCGACGACAAACCCACACCGTCGCCCACCACCTGCAGCGCATGCAGGATCTCCGAGCGCGCCGAATCCTGGCACAACGGCACCAGCCCCAGAGGGAGCTGCGTCAGATCCATCGCCGTGACGCCGAGGGTGTGGCGGACCAGGATCGCGAGGTCGTTCTTGTTCCAGTCGAAGGCGGAGCCGACATGGGTGCGCATGTCGTCATTGAAGCCCGTGTACATGTGGGCGGGACGCGGCCTCTCCTGCAGCTGCGAGATGCGCCATGTCTGGAAGTCCCGGAAGACGGCGTGGCTGGACAGGCCCCCCTCCGGAGGTAGCTAATCCGCTCCAGCACTCCGTCCAGCTCCCTCCCGGCTTGCGGCCGCGCCCCCCAGTTCTCTGGTTCACCGGAATCCCCATCGGAAGGGAAAGGCCGGGGTGGTCGCCCGGCGGTGTAGAACCGAGGCCCTCCAGTTCTCCCACCGGAGCGGGGTGGATGTCGATGAAGGCTGCAAGCCTGACCTGTCGTTGCGTGGGCTGGATCGCCACGTATCCAACCGCACGGAGGAGCTGCCGGCACACGCGGGGAAGCTAGCTGGAAGAGATGCGGTGAGGGCATCACCCCCACGAACATCTCACAGGTGTAGGCGAAGATGGCGAGGTAGAAGACGGCGTTGGGGGTGAGGTGATGCAGCTGAAGGTCGTAGAACTCCAGCACATCGTAGAAGAATCGAGAGAAGGGCGGCACCAGCCCGACCATGGTAAAAGAGGCGAAGAACACCATCTTCGTGGGGGGCCGCTCCTCCGGGATGTCGCCGCCGTTGCGCGTGCCTCGCGGTAGGTACTTGTTGAACAAGCTTCACGCCTCCGCGGTGCGAACCAAGGACTTGGGGAGCACGCTCCCAGGCTCCAGGGGCGAATCGCGAGCCATCGTCAAGAGAGGTGTCGAAATGCGAAGAAGGAAGCTGGTGGCGGAGAGGAAGGAGACGAAAGGGCAAGGGCGTTGGAAGGATGAGAGGAGATGGCTGTGGAAAGCGTAGAAACTGATCCCCCCTCTCGCGGATCCGTTTTTATAGGCAACCACGGCCCCCTCGAATTCTACGGCATTAATTTCGCCCCACTACCGCGCGACGCGCCTCTTCGGCTTCGCGCCCCTTCGTTTTTCGCGTCTCTTTGGTTCCCGCGCCACTGGGGTTTCGCGCCGCCTGAGGTTTCGTGCCCGTCAGGCGCACTACACGGGACGGAGAGAGCTAGGCGGTTTGATGGGCCCCCATGTGCGTGGCCCAAATAACGCCACCCGTCTGGAAGGGCTTAATCAAGCGCGGCGTTAGTTATTGCGCGCCCATTTCTTGCTGCGTCGTGGCACATCCAGTACCCGGGCCCACACACTCAAGAATATGGCATTAACCGCGCCCGAACCCGACTTCGGTCCCGGTCAACACCGGGGGCTACTGTCGGTGATATGGGCCCGGGGGTATATCGGGAACGCGATGTATGAAGAACGAAGGCGCCTTCACTTACCAAGGCGCCCCAAAGACATGTCCTGGACGGTTCAGGCGGGTCCGGGCCACGGGCGACCACGTGGCCGTCCCCAAAGGGACCTGGCTCGGGGGCTGCCCGGAGGCCTCCGCTCTCCCAGACGACAGGGCCAGGATCACCCGGACCCCCCGACCATCACCCCGCACCTCTCCGGGAGAGGGGCGAGTTTAACCGCCAACTGCCAACCACCACATTTAATGCCTAGAGAGAGGCCAGACGCCTGCCTCGTCGCATTTATTGTGATGTGAGGCACGTCTGTCAGCCGCTCATCATCACCCTTTTTGCCCGTCTCGGGGGGGAGAGGGTATAAAGACTTTGACATCGACAACAGTATGGCCGCACGGTCATTCCACGCGCGCCTCCCTCCACGCCCCGTCCAGTCGTATTAAATGCGCTGGGCGGCCGCGTGGGAGAGAGAACACAAGTGCTGGGGGTGTTGCATCGACCCCTCTCCAGGCGGAAGGGCCACTGACCGGTAGGCCCCACCGGAGTAGGTAGGTTAGCCCATCCTCACGTCAGCAGCATGGCGGCCACGACGCCCGTTTTCTCCACCAACTCCCGTGACGCGGCAACAAGAACAGGAATAGGGGTAGCTTCCCCGATAAGACAGGACAAGAGCCGCTCCATCACGTGGGGCGGAGTATAGAAAGCCAGGACTACTGTGGTGTCCCCTTGCACTATAAAAGGAGGCCCAAGTCCATGATAGAACGGGTTCTGAGAAAATTGGCTCTGGGGTTCTGCCACTCGGAGTTAGGTCCCTGGATTGGTCTGCCGCTCAGCCTCTTCAACCTTGGGCTTTGAGCATTCCATCTCAGTCATCAGCTCTAGCTTCCCCAGAGAAGAATAACCACACAACCCTTGTAATTTGTCCTCCACATAACACAAAAACAGGAGTAGGGTATTACGCCTCCCTGGCGGTCCAAACCTGTATAATTCTTCTGTGTCCTTTGTGATTGCGATTTTCCTCCATCCTCCTCACTTTCCTTCTACCCCATCTCGAGTTTGAACCCTAATTCATCGCTCCCCTGTGTCGAACCAAAAAGGGGTCCCTCGGATTTCCGCGTGTCGAGCACACGCATCGACAATATATATATATATATATATATATATATATATATATATATATATATATATATATATATATATCTTACGCGTCGACCAGGATACGTTAGGGCCCACCCGACATACCTCTTGCCTCCGCCCCTGATTGGCGGCTAAGATGGTTATCTTGTCTAAAAACCAATCACACCATCGAGTTCGCAACCCTTGGAAACGTATTTGCTTAAGATGTTCTTGTTAATTATCTTTCACACACCATATCCTTCTAATTTCTATCCTTCGTATTTCACATGCGGCGATTAGGAAATTTGATTGATGCATCATGCATGGTTTCGCATGGTGCGGGAGTCCTGCAGCTACACGTACGTACTGCCCTAATCAAAATCCAGATCGTGATGTAGTTAAAAGAAGAGATCGTGATGGAGGCCCATGCAAGGGGTTAATTTCGAAAATACTCAAGGGATTTTCGCAAAATAGTCAAGCAAAACAAAATTTTGTGTGGAAACACTACTTACTACTTGCTTTATAGATAGTTATATATATAGAATAGATATAGATAACATAATACGGGAAGAGTCTATGAGCAATCATTAAGATTCATGATCTAGATTTTTTTCAAATAAGAAATTATCTAGACAAAAGACCCATAATTTCATTCTTGCTTCTTTAATCCCCGGTGAACTATAAACTTTTAAAAATATCTATATTTTTCATTTTTTATCCTTAAAAAACCATGTCATATTTTATTAAATACATTATTAATTTGACATGATTATCTATTTATCTTATAGATTTACGGTATATTAAACACGATATAATGCTTGCTAGCCTTTGTGAAAGGATGATATTGTGTTGATAACTTTGGGGAAGGGTGGTACGAAAGAGATGGTGTTTGGTGGTGGTTGGCAGGCTTAAAGCATCTCCAACAATGCTCCATATCTATTTCTCATCCATGAAATTTAGGGAAAGAAATTAGTCTTCAATAGTTTCTCATATCGCTTTTTCATCTTTTTCACATTTGGCAAATTCATCATAACCGTGCGTAAAAATAGTAAAATACGGGCTGTTCTGTCGCACACATCGCTCATTCCTACACCGCCGCCTCCTTTCCATGGCTATTTGCCGCGTGTCGTCTTCGATCTCTGCCGCCGTCTACCTAGGGTTAACGCTGTTAAAAAGGGAGACAGAACTCCCTACACACCGAGGGTCCGGGGCCTTGGCCACCGTGGTGCGTGCGCCGTCGCTGGCAACCGGCGACCAGCGACGGATGCGAGGAAGGGGAAGAAACGTTGAGAGGGACGTATTCATTGCCGCCACGCAGCAAGTAATTAGGGGGAGGTGAGCGAGAGATGTGTGTGGACCATGATTTGGCGCCTTGATATTGTATATGTGACCCCTCGTTTGCTGCTTGCTGCTGGTGGAGAATGAGATGTGGGCTGCGCTTCGATACGATCTGATGACCGGAGGAATCGTCTTCTTCGTTCAGGTGAGTGAGCTGTGGAGATTGATCGGTGGTGCTCAGGATGCTGCGTTGTAGCATCCATTTCTACACTATTTTTGACAGCCTTCACTCTGCAGGCGCCATGTTCAACGTTTTGCCCAAGAGAGCCTGGAGAGTTCGATCAAGTGTTTACACATGAATGCCATCCTGTGATGTGATGATTACCAAAGATGCTATTCAGGGAAGCTGAGGTCAGTGGCCAGTGCTGCTCTCTCTTTTTTAACGAAGTGTACGTTCTTGGAAGAAAAAAAAATGCTGAGAAAAATTTTATGTGAATCAAAATTTGTTTTTGAAGTTATTTATGGAAAACTCTTGGAGATGATTTTTTTATCTTCTAAAAAGAATTGCCAAACTACAAAATTTGGGGAGGAAAAAATAAGATACGGTTAGATATGCTTTTAGAATTGCATATTGTTTATTAGGCCTGAGGCCTGAGTCCACACGTTACAGTTCTTATGTTACAACTTCTCATTTTTCTTAACTATCAGCGGAGTTTTATTTGTCTCTTTCAATCGCAAAACCAAATACAAGATGTCTTTATTTATAAAATTAGCGATAATATTAAGATTAGTTTTGGCTGATATGATGTGCTTTTGATCTGGTTTTATGGTTAAGGGACGTAAAAACTCGCCGATGTAAAGTAAACTTTTTCCTTTTCCATCGCCCCACCGCGGCGCCGACCTGCCGTCTCTTTCTCCGGCTACGGCGGCGGCCGCCGGCGGTACGCCTCATCGAGTTCATCCTCTCCCTCTCGCTCGCTGATTCTCGTCAATTCTGATTTGCTGCTTGCCCCCGTGCCCGCAGTCCAGAATCCAGATGCCAGGATGATGCCCACGGAATCGGCATCCCTTCTGCTGGAGTGTTACGGCGGCGACCCTCTAGAGCAGCAGCTGTGCTCCATGGAGGGTACCAGCAGCGGGGAGGAGGAAGAGGAGGAGGATGAGGAGGGGGGCTCGGGGTCGTACGACGACGGGACGGAGCTCTCGCCGGAGGCGGCGGACGACCCCGCGCCGTACGTCGGGCAGAGGTTCCCGACGCACGACGCGGCGTACGAACTCTACAGCGGGTTCGCGAAGCGGTGCGGGTTCTCGATCCGGCGGCACCGGACGGAGGGGAAGGACGGGGTGGGGAAGGGCCTGACCAGGAGGTACTTCGTGTGCCACCGCGCCGGGAACCCGCCGGCCAAGCCCTTCGCCTGCGCCGGCGACAGGCCGCAGAGGAACCGGAGGTCCTCCCGCTGCGGGTGCCGGGCGTACATGCGCATCGGCAGGAGCGCCGTCGCCGCGGGGGAGGCGGAGTGGAGGGTCACGGGCTTCTCCAACCACCACAACCACGAGCTCCTGGCCCAGGACCAGGTGCGGCTCCTCCCGGCGTACCGCGTCATCTCCGACGCCGACAGGGACCGGATCCTGATGTTTGCGAAGTCCGGGATCTCCGTGCAGCAGATGATGAGGATAATGGAGCTAGAGAAGTGCGTCGAGCCGGGTAATCTGCTCTTTACCGAGAAGGATGTGAGGAATCTCATCCAGTCATGTAGGAAGTTTGATAAGGAGGAGAACGTGGATATGATTAAAATGTGTAGAAAATTTAAGGAGAAGGATCCCGATTTCAAGTATGAATTCACCACAGACGCGGAGAACCGTGTTGAGAACATTGCCTGGTCGTTTGCATCGTCAGTTCAGTCTTATGAGATGTTTAGTGATGCTGTTGTCTTCGACACGACTCATCGGTTGAGTGCTCTGGACATGCTGCTTGGGATTTGGGTTGGATTGAACAATCATGGGATGCCTTGCTTCTTTGGTTGTGTGCTTCTAAGGGAAGAGAATCTGCAATCCTTTGTATGGGCATTAAAGGTATAGAACATTCAGGGTAAAATCTCACAGTTCACTCTTTAGCCATTCTGCTAGCAAGTACTCCTTATTTCTTTTCTGTTTTGAAAAACATTAGCAAGTCTTTCTTGTTGACAGGTATTTCTCAACTTCATGAACAGAAAAGCTCCACGGACAATATTGACAGATGAAAATATGTATCTCAAGGAAGCAATTGAAAAGGAGCTTCCAGGCACAAAGCATGCCCTCTGCATATGGCTTATTGCAGCCAGGTTTCCATCTTGGTTTGATGCCGTTCTTGGTGAACGGTACAACGACTGGAAAAACGAGTTCTATAGGCTGTATAGCATGGAAAGCACAATGGAGTTTGATCTTGGGTGGAATGACATGGTGCATTGCTATGGACTACATGGAAATAGCCACATTGCTGGTCTCTTTGCATTGCGAACTCTCTGGGCATTACCATATTTGAGAGGGCAGTTCTCCGCAGGACTGCTTGCTTCTGCAGTAGTTTCAAAGTCACTAAATGCCTTCATTCAACGATTCTTGAGTGCTCAGACACGCCTAGCCCATTTCATTGAGCAGGTGAGCTTGTCAAGATTAACAAATGACATTTTTTTGTATGTGTTGACTCTGATCCTAGAATTATGCCTTTTTATATTTGCGATTCCCTTCTTACTGCCCCAAGGCAGCTTACCCATACTTGCATGGTAGTATAAGCCTTTTTTTTGTGCTTCCTCATCATTACTTTGTGTAAATTAAAAGGCATAATGCATTATACTGCTCATGTTTTGCATAGGTCGCAGTAGTTGCTGACTATAAAGACCAAGCTGGGGAGCAACAAATGATGCAACAAAATTTGCAAAGCATAACCCTCAAGACAGCAACTCCAATGGAAAGGCATGCTGCTGCAGTTCTCACCCCCTATGCCTTCTCTAAGCTACAAGATGAGCTTGTTGTGGCTTCTCAATATGCATCATTCCACTTGGAAGGGAATGCCTTTCTTGTTCGTCATCATACCAGCACGAACGGCGGGTGCCGTGTGACATGGAGCCAAAGAGAGGAGCTGATTTCTTGCAGCTGCCAGATGTTTGAGTCTGCAGGGATCCTCTGCCGGCATGCCCTCCGTGTGCTCTCGACTCTTAACTACTTTCAGATCCCGGACCATTTTCTCCCTGCTCGATGGCGTAAAACCTGGCCATCACCTTCCAAGTCCTTGAATGGTGCTCATTGTGGCGAGTCACCTGAGAGAGTGAAGGCATTGCAGTCCATGGTGTCAGCTCTGGTCAGTGAAGCTTCCAAATCTAATGAGCGGATGGATATCACGATGCAGGAGGTCTCTGCCCTGTTGTCGCGGATCAGGCAGCAACCTGTTGTCGTGCACGTTTCAAGTGAAAGTGATGGTATTCACAAGCAGACGTAGCTAACCGTTCACTCCATTTGAGTGAGTGACAACTGACAACTTGGGACCTTTGAGACCGGTGCAATATGGTTTATTTTATGTACATTTTTGGTAGATTTTTAGGACAACCATTTCTTTAGTTCAAAATGAAATTCTGCCCAGTTTTGCAGGGTGAGCATTTTTCACCTGCATGCTTTTGCTACGCACACATTTTGACTGTCATTGTACATGCCAATGGTAGTGACTGTCACTTATAATTTGCCTGTGTGGTTAAACCATTCGTGTCAGCCGTCTTAGCTCAGCCGGTAGAGCGCATGGCTTTTAACCATGTGGTCGTGGGTTCGATTCCCACAGACGGCGTTCGTTTTCCTTATTTATTTATTTTGTCGTCATTTAAGCTAGAAATGAAAAATCATCATCAGAAATTTTTTTGGGTCATCAGTTAAGCTAGAAATGAAAACCATCATCAGAACATTCAAAAATAGTAGTAAATCTTTACTAGCACAGTGGCAAAATCAGTCCTAGCACTGATCCAATCTTTCGTGGCACAGTGACAAAAATGATGAGTTGAAACTGATTTTAGTGTGTAATCATGCGTGTAATCTTAACAAGTGTTCTTTCCCAAAGCAATACACAGGTACAGGTAAACCAACGAGTTAACTCAACGGTTCTAGAAACCAACGCTAATCAAGAATCGGTCGCTGCCGGCGTCGCCTCGCCGGCGATGCACCGGGGGCTGGACTTGAACCCGATGGCCGGGAACGACTTCTTGATCGGGCCGAGGCTGACGGTCACCTCCCCGCCGCCCACCTCGACGCCGGTGACGGGCACCCAGGCGAACAGCACGCGAACGCGGACGCCCTCCAGCCCCGTGACCCGCCCGGGCGCCACCGCGCCGGAGATCTTGACGTCGTAGCCGACGCGGTAGCCGCCAGCCTCGGCCACGCAGCCGTCGTCGAGGAAGAGCTGGAAGGAGCCGTCGTCGTGGAGGAGGTACCGCCGCGCGGTGCCCGGGAGCAGAGCTCGCGGGAGGCCGAACCGGTCCATGAGCTCCGGCACGGTCGGCGGGTCGTAGGGCCCCGCGGAATCGGCGGAAGCGGAGGCGGAGGCGGTAGGGACGACGAGGACGGCGATGAGGAGGAAGGTAGAGGTCGCCGCCGCCGCCGCCGCCGCCGCCATGCGGACCATTGGGGATTGGCGGTTGCTTGTTTTGGGCGTTGGATTTTTTTTTGACACCTTGGGCGTTGGATTTTGGTTAGATGACCGAAGGAAACTCTTTTTATTTCACTAGAGTTGTTGGGTCCAGAAGAACGATCAAATGCTGCGGAATCTTGAGATATTCCGTTTAGCAGTGCATTGTCCGAAACGAATGAAAGAGATGGAGAAGAAATTAATATTTAAAATGGAAGAAAGGAGAAGAATGAAAAATATTTCCAATATTTTATGTTTAACTTTTTAACTTTTAGATATATGTTTAACTATTCATTATAATAAGAAACAAGATTATCATTTATTTTGTTGTTATGATTTATTTTATCATCAAATCTACTATCAAATCTACTTTTAGCATGATTTATTTTTTATATTTGTAAAGAAAATAAATAAGATGAATGGTGAACGGCATCAAACATTAAAAATTGGAGAGAGTACGACATAAGCAATGTCAAACTGATTTGGTCCAGTTTTAATAAGCCAAATGAAATACTATATGAACAAACCATTTTCCCCTTGCAACCATATGCAATCCTAGTCTTTTTTTAAGGCTTATAAACCGACTTATAAGCCAAAAAGTTTAAGCTTAAACAAATCTTTTTCCTTTAATGAAATCATAAATCATAATTACACTATTTAGCCAAAAGCTAGATTGAAATGGTTTTTTTCTTGTGACAAGTAAAGACAGGACTACATCATTAAACTGTTAAACTTAATATTAAGCCAATGGTTTAGAGACCATATAAACCGGAAAATCGACTTAAAAACCTAAGTCATAAACCCAAACTAAAACAAAGAAAGCCTGGCTGTGATCTAAGGTGAAGGTTGGGAACCTTCCTCCCCCCACACGAAAAAGTGATAGCTTGATTAATTAAGTATTAATAAAAAACTTTAAAAATGACTTAATATGATTTTTAAAAACAACTTTCGTATAGAAACTTTTTACGAAAAATGCACCATTTAGCAGCTTGGGCTTAGGAAGCCTGCGTGTGAAAAGCGAGAGACTAGAGTTAGGCCTTTTCGACTTTTCGACTGGGGTAGTTCCTTTTATAGTGAGCACGCTTTCCAAATGCTAAACGTAAAAAAAATTACATAATTTTTTTAAAAAATAAAATTAATCTATTTTTCAAATTAGTCCTTAATTCATCTAATCCTGTACTAATCTTCTGTCGTATTTTCATGCCATATGTGGAGGGTAACACCCGGGGTAGCCCATGGAGCGGAGTTGGTAGTCCTCAGGAGGTAGTCCGAGGCCCGACCTCTTCTTGGGGTCAGGAGCCCTGACCCCCCGACTGTCCTGGTTCCAGTGTCCTATCCCGACTACGGCTCATCAGCCCGACCTTCGATCTCCTCAGGATAGAAGGCTTGCATCGTAAGGATCGTGGAAAAGATAAGGAGGGGACAACCCGATAGAAGATGACGTCACCCGACAAAGACTGCGTAGAAGGTATCTGCGGAGGATGGATCCCAAGGCAAAATGGATCGCGAGATACACACGGAGTGTAGGACCCAAGGGATCTCTATGTATTTTTTAAATTTCAAATATTGTTTGTACTTGCTTTTTAGCTTTTAGTCGTAGCTTTCTGTTAACGATCAAATTTGGTAAGCAAATCCCCAAGTTTGAAGTCAGGATTGGAGCAGAATTGAAGGAGAAGTGTAATATGCAAAAACAGAGGCCGCATCGGCTAAGTCCGAATCGGCTACGAGGCGATCGGTTGAGTCCGAGTCACACCGGGACGGGCGATAGCCGACTGCTTTTGAAGAGCGAAGATGGAACCGATCCCGGAAAGAAAGCTTAAAGATAATTATTGGATTCAGTTTCCAGAAGACGTTAAAGATATTGTCATCTATGGATAAGGTCCTATAACGGTAATTGTATTTATAAAATAGGATATTTTGTAGATATTCCTTTTGTAATACGACATGAGATTCCGTCCCGGGATATTGTCGTACTATAAATAGTAGATAAGATAGAAACTGTGATCTACACGGATGCTGTTGTAACCGGGTATAAATAAGACCCGAGGGTTTGTTGTAAAATAATAAATCACACATCAACACAACTTCGACGCATCGCCAACCCTTCTGTTTTTACATTTTCTCGACGAGTTCTTGCATTGTTCTTGGGCTGCATCAGTTTCGATCTCCAGGAAGGTAATTTCTTGTTACAAGTGGCTTGTGGTATCGAGGCCAGTGTTTCCATCATCATGATACTCTGATTTTGATGTTGCAAATTGCTTAATTTATCATATGCAACATATAATCTAGATCAATGTCTAGATCTATCTCTCGATCGACTAGCATGTCCTTCAAGACGACAACCGAGAGAGCTAGATCTAGGGGTTGATTCAGATTATATGACGTATCTACCATCTCGAGGATTTATCATTAGTCTAAATAGATCTCATATTTTTTTGGTACTTAATGCTGCATCTAATCGACCTATTAAGTCGCCTTTAGAATTATATAGATCTATTCAGCTCAATGTTTATTATTAGAGATAGTGCCGGGGTTCCAGCCGGTCTTGTCTGTTTTAATCATCTTTTATATATTATTACTGCTAGATGTATTAGAATTGTCTTTTATATTAAGATCTTAATCTACTTAAATATGCTAAGCTCGGTATCGATCTGTTAAGTTACATTAACGGCCGATTGATCTTAGTTTAACGTATTTATTTCAGATTAATATCTTTCTATAAAATATACCGGAGTACTTGTCGATTTACATTAGATCTACGACATCGGCTAGGTTATAAATGTATATAATTATTATTCTAATGTGCTTTTGGATATAAGTAATTTATACTGTCTCGGTATGCTATCGATATATCCCAATCACTTAATCTAAACGTAGGTTTAGAACACAGGACGTAGGTTTGTTATTCTCCGGGAGGACCGAACCTGTCTAAGATCTCTCTGGCTCACTTTATCTCTTGAGTCGACCATCGCACCCTTTCAATAGATGTTCCCAATCACTCTTTCACTTCCTCGGGTAGCCTCCTAGAAGAACTGATCGACCATCCGTCGACACCATAGTTAAGCTAATTTAGCGGCATCTTCAAAACAGACCCTAATCGTCCATTTTTTAAGTCTAATGGTTCAAAGTGATTGCTACTTTGCATTGCTACAGAATTCCCCTATTAGTGTTTTTGCTATGTACAATGCAAATCTTGTCCCTTCATTTCTGATCCCATTATGCATACTGTCCTCCCATTTGAAACAAAGGAATTATATAGGGATTTTATATATGTCAGATTTTATAGGATTTTTTTATTTGGCATTTTGAAAAAAAATTGGGGCTTTTCAAATTCTATAAAATTTCTAAGGATTGATTCAATGCATATATATTTTGGAGAAAAGTTAGCAAACGCTTTAACCTCTTAGGAAATTTTCTTTAAGTCTATATCTCTCATCCGATTTTTACGTTTTTTTTTCTATTTAAATGACCATTCATATGTTTTGCAACTGTATTCCTGTGAAAAAATCCTATAATTTTTCTTATCCTTCTGTTTTCTTGATACTACGGTTCAAAGAAGCCTTATATTGTATTCACAATAGTGACCGCATCGCATAAAATTAGGTTGCTTGTGCTTTAGGCTTTTTTTTCTTCACAAGATCTTCGATGGACGAATCAAGATATGAACGCATGTCAGTACCATATTCCGTACTATTATTTATAAACATATAAACCCTATTTATTTTTCTATATGTTAGTGGACAGTACTACATAGGATCAATTGTGAATACACATGGAGTCATTTGCATGGTTTCTTGCTGGCTGATCCATTGCGAATACTTTACATGTGGGAGTGAGAGTAACTATTGTTTGTAACTTTATGGTCTGTTCGTTCGACCACAGTGGGAGCAATTAAGTGTTTGATTTCTACTACTAATAAGATTGCTGATTGCCGTGATGATGGTGTGAATTGATGACCACTGGGATATTACACGTGTTGATTTCCTTTGGTTGGCAGGTGAACATGACAAGTGTCAACCTTTGTGTTCCTGAAACCCTTTCCTGTATGATCTGCAGATATTTTACCGATCATTGATCAGGAGTTTATACACTTGTCCGGATCCTATTTGCTTACCTTGCTAAACGTCCAAACCAATTTGGCGCGTGAAATTTAGAGTAGTAATTCAGACGGAATTGCCATGCGTACTGTCCATACGGATACGGCTCCATTTTCTTCCAACTGATTCTCTCATCTCAACTCAGCATGTTTGAATGTTTGATTCTACACACTACTAGAAAACACCTCATAGATATCGATTCATAAGTGCCGTTTAATTTAAAACTAACAACTACATGTTTAAAAACACCGATACTTATACTATAGATGTTGGTTCTTACATCAAAACTGACATCTATAATTGGCCTGGTCGACACCGAACACTGGTGACCCTATAATATTTATGAGGATTTTATATTTTTTATTTCAAAGATTGTAGGTGTCAGATCTATAATCACAACCAACATATATAATAATTACCCAATTGTCTCTTGACGGTTGTTAGTGTATATGTACCGGTTATTAAGTAATAACCGTATGTTATGTGGTGAGGTGTATAGGCGTCGGTTATTGAGTAAGAATATAGGTGTCGGTTTTCAAACCTATCGATAAATTGGTGCCGCAAACCAGCGTCAGTTTCCAACCGGCAACTGTGGCCCTGCAGTAGTGACATTATCGAAGTGTCTGATCTGATCACCATGATCATGAACATATCTAGTGGTTAAACGAAAAGAAATTGCTAAGTTCTTTTAGCTTCTAGAGCAGTAGGAATGCAGTAATAAGACACACGGATCGTCGTCGTCGTCGTCAGTGGATGGATCGATGTCGATGGTGGTGTCAGCTCTTGTAGCTGCCGGCGAAGTAGGCGAGGCAGCCGACGAGGGCGGCGTTGGTGTACGTCGTCGGCTCCGACCGGTCGTAGTCGCCGCGGTCGTCCGGGAACGCGTCATGCTGGTCCGGCCCGCCGACGACGGCGCCGGTATGGACGTTGGGGTTGGCGCTGCCGGCGTTGAAGTAGCTGCTGAACCCCTCCTGGCAGCTGATGTGCACCGGGTGCGCCGCCACCGACGGCATGGACGCCGCCCTGTGGTGTATCCTCTGCGGGAACCGCGCGCCGTAGCCTACCATGTACGACATCCCCTGTGGGTTCGCGCCCAGGATGTAGTCCACCTGAGGAAGACGAAACACGTTCACGTCGACGACTCGGTCGCCGGAGGAAGAAGACGATGGTGTGGCGGTGGTGAGTGACACGTACCTGTTTCTTGGCGAGAGCTCGAAGGGTCTTGGCGGTGACGGGGAGGCTCTGGCAGGAGAAGGTGTGGTTGGAGACGGCCATGTACTTGCCGAACGTGGTTAGGAGGAAGCTGGCGGCGGTGACGTACTGCAGGTTGGCGTGGCCGGACTTGTACATCAGCCCACCAGGCGTGTACTGCGTCGTCGAAGACGACGAGCCCGGCAGGATCCTGCAGATGAAGTCCTCCGCCTGCCGCCGGAACGTGTCCAGCCTCCGGTCGCCGTTCACCAGAGCCCTCTGCTCGTGTCCATGCACGGACGAACAGTGTCAAATTCGGAATCAGATGGAGGTGGTGATCGGTGAGAGCTCGCGTACGTTACCCGTGACAGGAGGACGCGCGCTCCGGCGAGCTTGTTGTCCCAGCTGAACATGTCGACGCCGTCGTTGGCGCTGAGGGAGCCGAGGTAGTCGAGGTAGGAGGTGTTCCTCGTCGCCCAGAGAAGCCACGCGGATCCCCACAGGAGCTCGTCCTGGTAGCCGGAGTAGGAGGCGTAATAGGCGCCCACGTCGCCGCCGACGTGGTCGCTGTACTTCCCCTGATGCCTCACGGCGAACGCCATCACGTCCCTCGCCGCAGCGAGCATCCTCCTGGAGTAGGCCGGGTCGGCGGCCTTGAACGCCAGCGAGGCGGCGGCGAGCGCCGCCGCGGTCTCGGCTGCCACGTCAGACCCGGGGCTCGACGCCGACACCGAGTACACGGTCCGCGGCGTGTCCATGTCCTCCGGCCGCTCCCAGCACCGGTGGTCGGCGTCGGGGTCGCCCACGCCTACGTAGAGCACCCCCGGGGTCGCCGTCGCCGCCTTGAGGAGGTAGTCCGCCGCCCACCGCACCGCGGCGCGCGCGTCGCGAACGTGCCCCTGCATCCGCCCGCCGTACTCCACGATGCCCCACGACAGCATGGTCGTCGTGAACGCCATCGGGAAGCCGAACTTGACGTTGTCGCCGCCGTCGTAGTACCCGCCGGTGAGGTCAACCTGCCATTCGGCCACACCACACCACGTCCATTCCCCCG
Source organism: Oryza australiensis (assembly GCA_019925245.2). NCBI lineage: Eukaryota > Viridiplantae > Streptophyta > Magnoliopsida > Poales > Poaceae > Oryza > Oryza australiensis. Next base: position 19,593,887 of record JAIFGZ020000222.1, on the reverse strand, counting down.
AAAGTCAAAACCCACAGGTCAACACGTCGACTAAAGTCAAAACACGTGTCAATGCCATTAACGTACGTTCGCCGCCGCGCCGTCGGAGAGGCCGGAGCTGGACCTCCACTTGACGACCTGGTCCGGCGGAAGGCGCCCGGACCTCTGCCCCTGGAAGAAGAGTATCGACTTCACGAGCGCGTCGGCGTAATCAGGGTGTCCGGTAGCAGCGACGACATGGCCGGAGTAGGAGACCAGGTACAGCAAGACGGCGGCGACAAGCACGAGAGCCCGCGATGATGATGACGGCGACATTATCGTCCTCGAGCAGCTCATCATCGTCATCATCCTCTACCTATCCCGGAGCAAAATGCAACGCAATGCATGATGATTTATACTGCGGCGAGCTCTCTGCGATCGATCGACGAGCAAGGTGCAATATGCATGTGGCGGTTTAGTTTATTCCATCTCTCTCGAGATCTTGCACCGAAAACCGCGACAGGTCAGAGCGATCGATCATGCATGGGGTTGAGGCTTCGACAAGATCCAAGATTGCTCGCGATATATAATGATCTTATCTGGATGGTTTAGCATCTGGTTTGTTGTTGCTCTGAAGTTAATGATACTGCAAATGTTCTAGCTTGCTCTGTTTCTGAAGAAAAAAAACACTACTACTAGACTACTAGTAGGAATCTTAATAATCGAAAATTGGTGCGAGATGGCGGCGGTATTTGACAATTGATCTCGTACGCCAAGACGTCCTCTCGGTTTGCGTTTCTGAGATAGGGATGCTGCCTCGGAGTATACGCGATTTTTCTGAAGGCTGGTTGTCTTGAGTGCCACTTAAAGCTAGAGCCTAGAGGAGACCATGGTGATCCATGGAGATATAATTTTACAAAAACCGTAAAATTTCGAGGTATCAATAGAGGAAAAAAAGTTGATCCCGAGTGGTATTTCGAATGGTTTTCAGGAATTCAAGTTTGAAACAGTGAAATTTGATCAAATTTTTTCGAAAAACGGCATACCAGATGCAATCCATCACCCAACCCGAAAGAGCGAAGCAGAGCCAACCGTGCGGGTGAAAGAGCGAGACGTGGAAGGAGAGGAGAAACGGACACCATGCGCTGCAGTCCACCAATTGATGGGCTACGATCTAACAGCCCACGAGGAGGAACGAGAATTGGGCCTCGTGGAGGCCCATACGTGTTATAGGCCGGAACGAGGGGGAAATGGCCTTCGTTGGCCCATCAGGAGAAAAAAAATGTCACGACAAGTAATTCGTAGTATAATAATTTAAACAAAAAGCGTGGACGGTAGGATTCGAACCTACGCGGGCAAAGCCCACATGATTTCTAGTCATGCCCAATAACCACTCTGGCACGTCCACCTCTGTTTGTCTTTGGATGCGATTCTATTTATAGCTGAAATACACCTCCATACGAGTGTTTTGCAGACTTCAGTTACAAATGCAGTCCAAAGTGTTTACAAGGCAACCAGCCCCAACGTGTTACTTACAATGTAGTATTAGGGTTTGTTTGAATCATAAACCTTGATTTAGCTTTTCACTGACACACCTATAACAAGGTAAGCTATTACCATATAAATAATCGAGTATTAATTATTAAAAAATTTTAAATAAGTTTATTTTATTTTTTAAAAAAAATAAAAATAAAAAGTTTTTAAATAACGTGTACATTTTGAGAAACATACTAACAAAAAATGATAAAATTGTAATTTAGAGTTGAAAAGAAAAGCAAAGCCTTAGTTTAAATTAAACTATATCCTTTTGTCCTGAAATAAATATATTTTTTTCGTCTCAAAATAAATATAGCCGTTTAAATAAAAATCCATGCGTTATTCCTAAAATTAACGGATAACGTCTTCTCCCAGGGAAGGCGCATTTTAGGGTACAGACGTACAGTGCAAGCTCAAGCCGTCTTCGCCTCCCCTTCCGGCTTCCGCCCTTGCTTCTCCACTTGTGTTTCACCACTTCCCTTGTCTCCCTCGAGATCCTTCTCCTCCCAAAGTCCCAAACCCTCCAAACCCGCCTACTCAATTCGCAGTTTCGCTCTCCGCCTCCGACGCCCGCGGCGCCATCGCCACCCATGGAGCCCGCGCCGCTCGCCTCGCTGAAGGAGGAGGGTGAGGGGGAGCCCGACGACTCGCCGTCCTCCGCCGGCGCCGCCGTGCCGCCCCGCCCCGCCACGCAGTAAGCTACCCCCCGCCTCTCCGATTCGCGAGTCCCTACTGCCTCCCCCCCGCCCCCGCCGTGGCGCGGAAGGCGGAAACCCTAGCTGACGCCTGACCTTCATCGTCGTTGTTGGTGTCCTCTCCCCCCTCGCAGCCACTCGCTCCACAAGTACGCGCCGTTGGACTGGTCGGCCTACTTCGACGAGGAGCGCCGCGTCCCCATCCCCGACACCGAAGACGTGCGTGCCTCCTGGGAATTAAATCGATTTTCGAAAAAAAAATTCCCGGATCAATACTTGCTGGTGTGATGTTAATATCATGTTTCCTTTTTGTGGTGGTTTCGGTGTAGGTTTTCAATGTGTACATGGCCGGATCGGAGGGGCCTGTCGTGTTCTGCCTGCATGGAGGCGGCTACTCCGGGTACGTCTGCTCCATGGACTTACATGCCAAATTATCCGTTTCGGTGGTGAATTGCATGGATGTTCATGGCATTTCAGTTAACACTTGCTGGAAATGAGTAGCATGGGACCAAAATGATTTGCTGGATCAGGTGTAGTTATCTGGTTTACATTGTAATAGTCTTCGTGAGGATGGTCCATTGGGCCATAAAAACCCTGCAGACAGAATGAAGTTATCAGTGCTTAAAGCGCAGAGGGTCGTGTTGCAATAACCCACTATCAAGGATAAAGGATTAAATGCTAATCTTGGTGCCTATTCATCTTTATGGATATCTAAATAACGCTTTCTAGAGCCTTGTTTCGTGCTTCGGAAAATGTACCAAACCCTACTTGTGTTGCAGTGTAGAATGTTTTGGCGAATTTTAGTTTTGATAAAGTAGTACGATAAATGTAGAATGCGGAAAGACTGGAATCCAATTGGTTTTATTGTGAAAAGTGAAAGGCGTTGCGAGATGGTGCACTAGCGCAGGTGGCACTGGGACTGCCATTGAGTGCCCCATCACCCGTGTTCGACTCCTAGGGCATGCTCATTTTCTTCTAAATATAATTGATGCCAAGTTCCTCTCTGGTATCCTGCGTTTTTTCTACTAAAAAATGAAAGTATTGCCGTTTATTCTTGATTCTGTTTTGGGCAGGGAGCATATGAAACTATCATTTCCTTTTTATGCACATTAATCATGAGGAAGTTACTTTATTTGACTTGATTATTATTACTCCATATGAAATGATGCAATAAGTCTTATATTAATATATGTGCGCTTACATCGTGTTGATTATTCCTCAATCTACATTAGGCTTTCGTTTGCTCTAGCAGCAAGTTGTATGAAGGAAAAGGCTCGTGTTGTTTCTATGGATCTGCGAGGGCATGGAAAATCAACCACAAGTGATGATTCAGATTTGTCCATTGAAGTATGTGCTTCACTTTGTACATGGTTTATTTTCTTGATCAAACATTTGCTCTTTCTCATATAACAATATATGTCATCAGCTCCACAACTTAATAACTTATTAACTTTTGTTGAACACATGAATACAATATTTTACCTTTTCCATCTTTGCAACTGCAGACTCTCAGCAGTGATGTCATAGCTGTTTTACGTACATTGTATGGAGATTCTCCACCAGCCATTATACTTGTTGGGCATAGGTGAGTTGGCACCATGGACTTTGTGCCCATTGTGCGCGCACTCTTTATCTGAAATAAGATATTTAGATTGACTGAAAGTTCTACTTCTCTATGCTATTTCTCTCCAAAGGATAATATAATGTAAAAAATCCTTTGAATGGTTCACAGATACCATAATCTGGGAAGTATAGCTAAAAAGCAATTTGACTTTTAGTTTCATATGTGCTGCTACTTCAGTGCTTAATGCAATGCTTTTGTTTTCTTTTCTGGATTCAGCAGGCTTCATTACTAGCATTTCCAATAGCTTCTAGTGATCGAAATTCAATTAATCAGTTCTTGATCTTCTTTTAGCATGGGCGGTTCCGTGGCTATACATGTGGCTGCGAGGAAAGTTATTCGCAATCTTCACGGTCTTGTTGTTATTGATGTAGTTGAGGTTAGTTATTCCTTACTTAACCGCATATATTATGATTTTAGAATTTTTCTTATTGCTGATATCAAATGCCTTTTCCAAAACAGGGAACAGCAATGGCTTCATTGATTCATATGCAGAAGATCTTAGCAAATCGAGCACAACACTTCCCTAGCGTTGATAAAGCTGTACGGTGATGTAGTCCTCCCTGGCAATTTGAATATCGCTAGCAGTCTCATTATTTAGAAAACACTTCTTGTTTAGCTTATTTGTTTTCATTTATCAAGATATGTTCCTGCAAATAAACATTCCGACGAAAAAGGTATGGAGGAATGCATTTGATGTTTTAAGCTCATAAACATCATTGGCCTGTAATAGGAGGAAATCAAACAAACATGCAATGATGTTCAAGATCTTGAATTTTTAATAAATAGGCATGCTAGTAAAGTCAGTTGATTATGGTCATGCTTACTATTGCAGCAGTAAACATTGTTTCAATAATATCCTTTCATCTAATTTCTGCATATTGAAACCATGCAGATTGAATGGAGTGTCAAAGGTGGGCCACTCAGGAACATTGAATCTGCTCGTGTTTCGATTCCATCTACCTTGAAATATGATGAATCGAGGGAATGGTAAACACTAGCCTGCATGGCAATGCTTGTATTTTGCAGTTCAATGTGCATATACAAAACTGTGCAACGAAGCTATTAGCCTTCCTTGAAAACCTAAGTGAACTCTTTGGTTTCAGCTATACGTATCGAACTCCTCTCGAGGAAACAGAAAAATACTGGAAAGGATGGTACACTTTCAGCTCACTTATGTTCTTTATGTTATTTTAATCACTTCTATTTAAATTGTGGTATTTTCGAATGCCTTTTTGTGATTATTACAATTTACAAGCATGTTATTACTTACTACTACTTATGTTCTATTTGATTATACTGTATAGAAGTATTGGTCATATTTAATTACAAGTATCTACCTCTTCATTACCTACATAAAAATATTGGTACTACTGTATTCTCCTATACCTGTCATGTTTTGATTCAACAAGGATCTACTTTTTTGGTTCCTACACAGTAATATTGGTCCTATTGTATTATCTTATATGTCTGGAAGCATGAGCTATCTTGAATTTACCGAATAAAACAGAAAATAGGGTTGAGGAGTTGTTTCAAAAGTCGTAACTGCGTAACAAGATAGCAGTAAACATGGTGGAGCTAGTCCAGACTTTGATTTCAAATAACATTTTTTTATTATTTTTAGGAATACTTGAGTTATTTGCTTGTCTCACTTTGGTTGATACTGATATATGAAATGTTTCTGTTTTAGGTATGAAGGTCTTTCTGAAAAGTTCTTGTCTTGTCCAGTGCAAAAGATCCTATTATTAGCTGGAACCGATAGATTGGACAGGTTCGTTATATATCCTTCTAGTGTATTAAGTTATCAATTTTCTCATTCATGATGATTACCCTGTCAAACTCGCGCCCCTATCATTATTAGCTCAGTACAATTTCTGTTTTTCTATTACAATTTTTTGTGCTGCCTGTTAGCTGCAACAGCATGTTATATATCCTTGGGATTTCTAAGGCCAGGCAGTAGTGCATTTTAAAGAGTTTTGATTCATCTGCCATTAGGCCAAATTGCACAAGTGACCAGGCTATCAAAATTTAGTGAATTTCGTGTCAACTTGATTGTGCTGCAAAATGTATATTATATTATATAGTTATTGTTTCCGAGGAACATCTGGGTATGTTAATCAACCAGATGGTGCATCCTCAAGTTGCCTCAAGATATATGTTCCTATAAAACAGAGAACATGCTTTACTTCCTCAACCTATGTATACTTCCTGCCAAAAAAGAACTGCACATATATTACACCTTACAATCTATCCAACTTGTATAGGTATGCTATCAGATCAGGGAAAGAGAAATGGCCCCTATTTAAACTATTCGTTTAACACATATTTTCTTAGCACCCATTCTTTGTGCTTGATATGTGAAAATTATCATTTTTTAACACTTCTATGAACCATTATGGAGGACATGTTGGTAATGCATTGGTTGGTCAATATGTTGTGCAGAGCTTTAACAATTGGTCAAATGCAAGGAAAGTTTCAAATGGTGGTGGTTCGACACACTGGACATGCCATACAGGTTAGTTCCTAGCTCCCTACAGCCCTACTATATGGTTTTCAATATTATCTATACTCCTTTAAAAGAAGGGTGTGGTGGTGGCAGTGAACCTGTCACTCCACCTACTCCCATTGTAAAGTTTGCAAGTAAACCTCTGAACTTCTTAATATTAAAGAAGATCAAATCTAAATGGATAGCCACATAAAAAAATAGAGTAAGATATAATATTCCCTATAGCAAAAAATATGGGTAACACACTAATACATTTTCTTTTATCCGTAGCAAAGCACGGGCATTTAGCTAGTTATTCTAATGATATCAAGGCACTCCCTTTTCTCTAGAGCATCATTGTGATTTCTGAGTAGAGTGATATGCTACTTTTCTCCCTGCTCCTAGAGCGCCCTAGGGTTTACTTCAAAGAGAAACAAGTCCATTTTACTCCCGAACTATTTTTCGGCTTATTTTACACCCTGAGTTATTGAAAACAGTTCACTTTACTCCTTAACAGTATTTTTTTTGTTTCTCTATATAAGTTATATTTTGCACTGAAATTTGGTAGGATGATAGATGCGTAACATCTTACGTTTGAAACTTTTTTTAAGAATTTTTCACTGTTTATGTAAGTTGGAAGCACCTGAGACTGATTTGAACATCAATATTTAAAGTTCAAGCAAATGGTCATGAAAAAAATTAAAATATTTTTGAACTTTGATAATGGTGACATCTGCCTCTAAAAACACTTCAGCTTAAAATACAACTTGATGCTATTAACAAGTAGAGTGAACCATTTTCATTAGTTTAGGGGCTAAAATGAGCCAAAACATATTTTAGGGGATTAGGTGATAGATGAAATAGTTTGAGGGAGTAAAATGGACTTTTTTCTACTTTAAAAAGTCACAAAAACCAATAACATGTGGAGGCAGCACAAGAATTAACAACCAAAGGTTAATCTACTGAGTGAAACCAAAGGTTTATGTACTGAGTGTTGCCCGTTATGCTCTGGAAGCATGATTGCTAGCAGGATTCTCAAGCTGATGAATTGTTTTTAAACCAATTGTTAACATACTATCGAAAATTTTCTTTCAGGAAGATGTGCCTGAAGAATTTGCATCGCACATACTTAATTTCATAGCTCGCAACAAAATAGGTCCTAATGGTGTTGAGGTCAGTACTGCCTTAGCATTACACTATGCAAATATTTGCTCTTTTACTCATTTTCCTGTCAACTTATTCGACCTAATGCCTGGTACTTTTCTTTTCTCAGATTCCTGGACTGATTAAAAAATGGCAGCACTAGACGGAACGAACCTTGCGTTCCAATATAGACAGTTTTTAGGAAAACGATGAGGCTTCTATCTCCACCGGATTGCCATATTTTCCATAGGTAGAACGTGTTGCAAGAAGGCCGAGTCACGAGCGATCTCCAGGATTACATCGTTCGCTCTCCAGTTGAATACTACTATCAGCTAGAGGCATGGGCTTCAATTTTCTCCTTTCCAGCGGAACAGTGGTTATTCGTACGTTGATTTTTCATGGGCTGAGGTGAAATCAATGATGAAAAAAATAATATGCCGTTTGGATTTTAAGCAATGCATGATTTCACTTTATTCAGTTTCACAGGATTGTTCAGATGCACCGCCATTTATTAAAAAAAACATAAATGGGTAAACAATAGATGAAGAATAAAGAACAGGGACCACAATTTAACAATACGGATCCAAGAGTTCAACAATACAGTTGCAACCAAATCAAGTAGGATGTGAAGCACAAAATTCCAATAATAAAAAAGTGACAAGCTTTGGCAGCCATAATCACTTCCAAGAACACAAGATTGTGATCAGAATGGACCACTAAGCTAGATAAAGAGTGAAGTGTTTGGCCGGTTTTGCGAGTGTCATCTAGATTTCTAAACGTCCAACAGTGTCTCTAAATAAATCTTTAATTTTGTAATTTTCTTTGAAAAACTGGTTTCAATAGAGACTTCATATGGATCTTTAAAATTATAGGTTCTCTAAAATCAGGATTTCATGTTCAAAACTAAATAGTTCTCGTCATCACGAGGATTATTTAACTGCGAGGCGCACGCGAAAAAAACAGATTTGGGAGTCTGCCGCGCCGCCTGGGTATCTCGTCGCTGCATCAGTCGACCTAGGTGCCTGCATCTCGCCAAAACTTATCTCGCCGAAACTCATCTTGCCGCACTGCCGCGGTCTGCATCTGTCGGCCCTCTGTCGCACGACATCCTTGTTTGCACCTTGTGGTGTGGCTGGCGTGCGGCATCCTGCCTTGCATCTTGCCGCACTGCCTCGTGTTGCATCCCGCCTTGCATCAACCGCCGCACGCTGCCGCCGTGCCCGTATCAAGACACGCATTCCCGCCGCGTCCCGGAAAGAGATTGATACCCTAGCGTTGATGGATTCCGGTTAGTTAAAAATAGATAATCAGTTTTGAGAATCTGTCGTATCAAGTTTTGATTTCATTCTCTAAATTTTTTAGAAATTCTCTAAATGAGCTTTTTTTTAATTACTTTTTTAAATCTGTTGAGGGCATGCTCTCAATTTATATCTCAATATGTATTTTTGGATCCCTGAATTTGTTATAAGTGTCGTATAGGTCAAAACGGGTTTTAACTCACTCCTTGAGCTGACATGGCATGTCACGGTGACGCTTACACGTCAGTCATGTAGGAAAAATAAAAAAGAGAGAAAAAGATTTTTAATTTTGAAAAATAAATTAAAAAATTATGTTATTAGTTTTTCCTATATGTGTGGCTGACATTCACCAACATATAGACGTCATCATGACATGCAACATCAGCACACGGAGTAAGTTGGAGACCATTTAGATCTATATGACATCGAGGATAAATTTAAGGACAAAAAACATTTTGAGAGTTTAAGTACTTAAAGACATATCCGCACAAGTTTAAAGAATAAATTATGTTACTATTGTCCATAACTGACAACTTGTAAAACAAAGGAGTTCACTGTTGGCTAAATCTACAATTGTGCAAGCTAAAGAATTGGCCACTAGAATGATGCTCTGTATTACGGTGGATCATGATAAAATCTTTGGAGCAATTGCCTTTGGACTATAGAGTTTGACACTGCTTTCCTTTCGATCTATGTTGCAAACGATGGCATTTTTGTGTTCCATATAGAAATGGGGAGAGGCACGACAATTGTACAACATACTTTTTTCTAACCTTAATTTTATTTGTAACACAAACTAAAACGATAATAAGCTTTCACTTCCACGGTAACTTTTAAAAAAAATAGCATATCATTAGTTCACTACAACCACACACTGATCATCATTAATTTTTTTTTCTCGATGTACAACATATAATAGGTAAAGTATGCCTGATCATTTCACTAGCCTGTAGAAACTATTGTACAGGGTATAACTTCTGTTCATGGCAACATGCATGAAGAAAAGAAAGGAGAACGATAACCTAATCTAATCTGCTCTATGTTTACAAAATTGGGGAGATAGCTCTCAGCAACAACCACATGAATAAATCTGAAGCATCTCCCAATGGCATGTCCCTTGGAATGAAAAGCTGAAACATATGTCAAACCATAAGGCTCAGCCATCACAGGGCAATGGAGTGACTTGTTTGCAGCTCAATATGCTCTTGGTTTCTTACTTCAAAGGTTTCCGCAACTGGGAAATACACCAGAATAACAATACCAAGTATAGCAGCAAGCATCAGGACAAGGAAGGAGACAAACACGAGAGATTCATGGACTATTTCACCTGGCCATGGAAGAACCGAGAGTCCAAGAAAAATAGCTCGAGGAAGTAGTATTCCGGTGGCAAAAATTAGCATATATATCCTCCGTCGAAGCCCCTTGTTGATCACTAAAGATAATATCTGCCCTCCAACAAATATGACATAAAGAGTTAATACGGTGTAGAATGTCCCAAGAAATATGCTGCTCAACAATGGGTATGTGCATGCAACATCGCCATTGTGGACTGAAGAGGCTGAATACCAATACTTTGCAACCTTTGATGTCTGGCCATCGTTTGAAGCAACATGAGGGCCAATAAAAACTACACAAGCTTCCCATATGAGTGAGGGTGAGCAGAGCATGAACACTGCACATATGGTCCTCTGGTTCCATTTACGATTTAAGGCACCAACCTCTTGATTTTGCAATGCTGCACTAAGAAGGAAAGCTAGCAACAGGAACAACCCTGGTTCTGCAAACCCCAAGTTTGAGACGATGTAAAATTTGCATACATTGGCTTGCCATGTCTGATCAGAAATGAACCTCCCCTCCCCATTGACAAATGTGAGCCGCAACACCTCTCCAACACCCCACCATAATGCAACCAGTATTAATGTTATGCGAGTCAGCCATGGCCCATTGAAGTAGCTAAGCTGCTCGTCGTTTGCTTGATAGTAATTTCTCCTCCTCCGTTTGATCAACAATTGGAAGTTCACTGAGTGGCACAGGCAAATAAGGCCCAAGATGGAGACAATGGAGATCAGAACAATGGTCACCACACCAATGATATTGGTGAAAAATGTTATCGGGTGCATCACATAAAGCACACCAACTCAAGACTTCCAGGCATTCTCACTTTTATCACCAAAACAGAGGCAGCTATGACGCCCTACAAGCCAAAGCTAAACATTAAGAGAGGAAGATTACAAAGACAAGAGAGGCAAATTATGTACAGATGGAGGATTTGTACAGGGTGGTGGGCCAACAAACTAACATTAACCGATTAAGGATTTGATTGATCAACTGTAGGATTTAAACGCCTGATAGATCAAGCTTCTAATCTATACACATGTATAGGTTGGGATTCTAATTCAAGTTTCCAGCCTATACAAATGGATGAGCTAGGATTGTGGCACTTTCCAACGAGGCCTTAAACTACTTACCAATGCTCTCACGGGAGCGGACCCAGGTTCGGGCCAGACCCCTTGCCAGCTCTCAGTGTACTGGACCAATTATAAAATAGCATGGTAAAATTACATACCTAGGCACAGGGCATGGCCTAGGGGCATGTTTGGTTACAACGACTAAAATTTAATCTCTGTCACATCGAATGTTTAGATGTTATTTTGAAGTATTAAATGTGAACTATTTACGAAACACATTCATAATCAGTGGATAATTCGTGAGATGAATCTAATAAGTCTAATTACACCATAATTTGACGATGTGATGCTACAATAAACATTTCTTAATCATGGATTAATTAGGCTTAATAGATTTGTCTTGCGAATTATCCTTCGATTAATAGATTTGACACGGACTAAAGTTGAATCCCTGAATCCAAACACCCCCTAGATGGCCCAAGACCTAGGTTCGCCATCGCTCTCACTTATAAAAAAGAACATGCCTAGTTTTTCCTCTAGATTTTATAAACAGAACGTGCACGCTTGTGTGAATATAATGGGTGGTGAGCACACACGCGTCCAATCAAATGTATTGTTTAGGAAAAAATCTAAAATGAAAATAGAGGGGCTCAAGCATACAAAACATACATATACCACTCTATTGTTCTATTGTCAACCAGATTAGAAGGGGAATTGATTATATATCCTCTCCAGATTAAAATTGAGGATTTAAGCTTATATGCTTACTGACATGGGAGATCATTTCAAGGTTATTAACAGGTAGGCCATGACGATATATAAATTCTTAATTTCAATCTAAAAAGGGAAGGGATATGATCGAACTTTCGCAATTTGGGAATCCATACTTACACAACAACAAAACGAAGTGAATGATAAAAACATGTCTAGAATCAACGATCTTACGCATAGACGTACATCTAACATCTCATCTAACTATGCCAATATCTAAAATTAAGGGAAAAAACGGTTTGCTCCAATCGAACAAATCGAATGATGATTAGTTGAAGATATAGATTCAGGAATAGGGCCAATCAGGCCCTCATCTCACCTGCCGCCCCGCCACCGCGCGCCCCCTCCCCCCAGGCGGTAGGCACAGAGCCGCCGCCGGTGCACGCACGCGCGCCTGCCGTCGCCCGCGATCGCCGCGGCCCAAGCTGGTCTCTCGATCGGCTCGGCCCCCGCCGGCCCCCTCGTACGTCCAGCAAGAGCACACGGCCGCAAGGCGCGGCGCGGCGTCGCTTCGCGTCGCCCACTCCTCCTCCGCCGCCGCGCGCGCGCGATCGCCGGCTCGTCCTACTACGTACAACCGCGCAGGCGAAGCCCGAGAGAGAGAGGAAGGGGGGAGGGTTGGGAGAGGAGAGGACGATTGATTACAGCTGTACTTTTAAAAACTTCCCATTTTCTTTTTGGATTTTCTACATTTTTTTCTTCCATCCTTGACGTCCCCGCGTATTTATTACTGCCCCTTTTATATAAAGTGGCTTTTATAAGGATGTTTATACTTTGTCATCATTTATCAGTAAATATTTTATATTTGTCCAACGATATTTTGTCATATTTTTTTAGTTTAGAACCAATTTGTTAAAAAAATCTTATCACAAGTGTGGCTACAACCAAACAGTATTACTAACGTGACAAATCGTGACCGGTAACCAAATACCCTAATTTTATTTGTGTCTTTGTATTATCTATCATTAACTATTTTCATCATGTCATATTTATTTTCTATTTTTTAAATAAGATAAAGATATATTTATAGTTTTTATGTGCTAAATTAAATTATTAATCAAAACTAAACCATTTTAATACTTTTATATTACATATATTTCTTTGGTTTGTTATACGATGGATGAGTTAACTTCTTATTGGACAGTGACGAAGAAATACTCTATGCCTTCTACTTTTGATGGAGGGACATGAATGAAACTTAATTTTAAAACTGATTTTGGTTTTCTATCATATTTTATTTTTTAGTGTTAGTTTTTAAGCCATGAATAATGCATATATTAAAAAATTAACTAAATGCTTTTAAATCATGAATAACACACGTATAAAAATATTACTTTATTTCTTTGCTTTGTTTATTTTGTTACGTCTTATCAATCGTAACTCAACCAATGAATCTAAACTCTTTTAGTTCGAATGTGTATACATAGGACTACAGCTTGATCACGTTTGTACATGTATTCTTCGTTTCGAACTTGGATATATCTACAAAATTCGTGGCGTCCCTCTTTATCAGAAAAACTGTAAATAATGCCGAAACAAATGTGCGCAGGGAAGTCGAAAATTGCGATGATGCTTAAATTAAATCAATTGATTGGTGAGATACTTCGTCGAATCAATTGATCAATGAGGTACTTAAATTACTGTAAATCAATTGATTGATAAGGTACTAAATTAATTGAATTAATAATTAATATAAATGATGAAGGTGGATTAATGAATACTTTTCAGTCAAAATTGAAGAGGGTTGATTGAGAAATCCAAATGGACATTCTTTTATGTGAAAACAGAAAATAAATCTGCATTTACTCTTCTAGTTACCTCAACTCACTTCTTTTTATTCTGATTAGATGATAGATGATACGATAGATGATGATTTTGTGATAATATTTGAGAGAACAAATAAATAAATTAACTATTATAAAGTTGAAAAGTTGCTTTACAATATTATGCTAAAAACTTACAAAACTTTTGTAAAAATCACACATATTTGAGAGACATGTACACTGTAAGAGGGGAAAAAAACCAAGCTATGCTTGTCAATTTAGAGAATTCCAATCTTTTTCCAGCACCAAAAGTAGTGCCACTACCATCCAGCGTACCCAAAATTTTCATCAACTATTTTCATATGGCGTTGAGCAACGGACTGGACCAAGAAAAGTCTTATGTACTCTGTAATAATTAGTGGCCAAATTAGTTGTCATTTTATTTATTTTCCAGATGGTGACACGACTGTTTCAAATATCCCATTTGAATTTTTGCGTGCTTCTTATCCAACGGTAAGGAGAGGGCAACCACCACCACGGAAGCAAAGAATTTGCACGGAAAACCCCAAACTATAATAGTATCAGTAATGTTTTCAAATCCAAACTATATCAGTAATGTTTTCTCATTAATAACTAATCATCATAATTAGCCTAACATAGGTAGTAGATGATACAATTAAAAACCGCAATCCAAGCATGATTGGCAGAGATAACCACACGAGTGACAGCTGATTAATCAAGCAAGCTGGATTAGCTATCCAGTACTACAGCTAGCAGGCGTCCCACAAGGACCCGTGGGACCAGAAGTGTGGGCCCTCCATCTCGCTGACATCCATGGCCCACACGGGTGGGTCCAGCAGCATGGCCTCCGCCATCTCGGCCCACAGCCTGGGGGAGTCCACGTCGAACTCCTCGTCGCTCCCGCCCAGCTGCTGCTCGACCTCGACCTCGACGCCGCATCCGCCGCCGCCAGGCGCCGCCGTGACGACGACGCCGGCCCAGCACGCAGCCGCCGCTGGCTCGCCACCACAGACGGAGGCTCCGCGCACCACCACCAGCGCCGGTTCGCGGCGCACCCTGTCCGCCGCCTCGGCCGCGGCGGCGCGGATGTCGCCCGGGCGGGAGCTGGCCGGGCGAGGCAGCCGATCGACCGAGCCGGGGAAGTTGAGCTGAGCGTCGCGGCCGCGCAGGCGCAGCGCCGCCACGTCGTGCGCCACCGCCGCCATCTCCGCCGACTCGAAGCTCCCGAGCCAGATGCGGGTCTTGGTCCCCGGCTGCCGGATCTCCGACACCCACTTGCCCCACTTCCTCCTCCTCACGCCCCTGTACTGGCATACCGTTCCCGCCGCCGCCGCCATCGCCGACGACCTCCCCATTGCCACCATTTCCTCCATTGCTTCTTGCTGCAAAACGCAGTCACACCACACTGTCTGCCGCGTCGTCACGATGGACAGAGAAAGCGAAGAAGAGAGTGTGAGAAAGATGACGATGATGATCATGATGATTCAGATGTAATCTTGGTGAGCTTTTATAGGCGACGGATGATGCACATACCGCGGCCACGAGATGTCACCTTCTTAGGCTAGTAACTATGTTAAGCTAATGATTTGGTTCATGATTGGGCGAGGCAATAATGGATCGATGCATGCATGCTGTCCCAAAGCTAGCGATAGTGCAGATGCGTCGTTGCCATGAACACTGTCATGGCTGTTGGTTCATTTTTTCTTCTTGGCAATGCATGCACTGTTGCAGGATCGACCAGAGCAGCAAAGGACACGGAAAGTTAGTGGCATCTACAAGTAGGCTAGTCTTGTCAACCAGAATAATAATGCCAAAAGCATGTACTGATGCACACTCAAATTGGCAACTACAGTGACAAAAAGGTATAAACATGGCCAATTAATTACTAGATTTTTCTTTAATACGCGCGCGTGGGTCGGATTATTTTTTCTAAAATACAATACAAACGTATATTCATCCCTATAAATACACACGTACACTCTATCCCTACGAGCACTTTCAAAAGACCAACTCGACATATTTTGAGATTGACGAAGTCACCATAGATGTCTCGCCATCAACAAGTATATTACCTAACACTGAAAGAATAATTATCCATAAATACGAGCATCCGCTTCAAGTGTAAGACTTGAACCCGGATGAGATGATTCCACCACAAGAAACCTAACTAGCCTTCTTAATTTAACCCATCCTAGTTCGTTTGCATGCAGATAACTCAAATGCATTTATCAAATTAATGTAAATTACAAATTATATCAACTTTCAAGGGCAAATAAGAGCTCTGGTAAAGAGCTTCTAACAGCTACAACTTCTCAAAACAGTACAGATTTTCACTGTAGATTTTCACCCAGATTCTAAGAATATGTAGTAATAAAATCTAAAAGATATAAAAAACCAGAAGATGGGAAAAGCGGCTTTCTCAAAATCCCATAAAATGCTTCTCGGAATCTCGATCTCTCCTAAATGAAACTGAGGATTGTATCCCAAAATATACATGTGCCACTGGTTAACGTGGGATGGTGTATAGGCTGACCACATCCAACCCAAAGTATGTGCAAATTGTACTTATGGAAGACTACCGCGTCATATACATGCATGCATACACCCCTCTAGCCTGGATTCCTCTTATGGCGAGGTCCGCGCTAGCTAGCTTGCATTCTGAGCTAGTCGTTGTGATCAGCCACAGTCCTACGTAGTCCATGCATGTCAAGCTGATCTTCCATTGATCCCTTTCTCGAGTTTGGTTAAAAGCCGCTCTCTGGCCCAAGCTAAAAGTGTACTAAGTGTGTGTGTGTGGTGAGTAGTGTAGGAGGTTCGTTTGCGTTGTTTGGGTCCAGTGAGCAGTGTTGGAATGGGGGCTATAGTTGTAGGAACAGCCTGGATTTGCACTGTTCCCTTGACTCCTGAGACACACACATGAGCACAGGCTACTGAGACAGTAGTATACAGGAGGAAGCTGTCTAAGTAGCTAGCTTTAATGGTTATGACTTATGAGCATTGATCTAGATCTCCCTAAATTCTCAAGCAAACGCGGTTGGAGGCTTAGCTAACCTCGCTTAGCTCTCCTCCTCTTTTAGCCCCAATTAGCCCTCAAGGATCCAAATAGGAGGGCTAATTTGGGGCTAAAGTGAATTAGCTCATCCAAAAAATTAGCCCCTTCAAGGATGACTTATTTGGACTAATTTGCTTCTGGTATCTTCATGATGTCCATGAATTTGCTGCAAAGACACATTTATTCATATATTTAACTTTATGTATTCATGTCACAAGTCATATATATATTTGTTCAATGTAATAGAGTAATAATACTCTCAAATTAAAGATAAATTAGTCCTCAAATTAGCCCTGAATTTAAACTACTTAATGGGCTAATTTTTAATGAGCTAATTTAAGAGTTAAAAATTATGAGCCCTGATGGGATTTCAGCCATAATGCGTATGGCATCCCGAGTCCGAATCGGGGAAGGGTGCATGCACCCGTGTGGGGACCATGAGGGCCACGTGTCCGATCCTGTTCGTACGGAAGATCCCGTTGGTGGCCGTACGTACCTCCAACCGTGCATGCATGGTACGGTGTTAACTCATCATCGTCGAAATAATATCTGTATCTGAATTAATCTAATTAACCTGAACGGCAAGGTGTAGCTATGCATTGCATGTGACCAACAGTTACAGTATGTGTAGTGGAAGATCGATCTCAGGGGCGATGAACACGTACGACAATATAACGGATCCATCGCGATCCCCATACTAGCTACCAGTAGGCAGTAGCTAGCTTGTCCCGAGTTAATTGGCATTGCTTATGCACGGCCACGAATGATGAGGTAATCATTGTGTGGGTAGGAGCAGTATAGGCTGGGACCTAAGATAGTTAGCTGCATGTTGCAGCAATATTGCAGCAAAGTTGGTGGAGATATCTCGAGGGGGAGCTAGCAAGCTAGACCTCCCTGCGAACCTCCTGCCATACGCACCAACCATACCCTGCTCGATTGATATCGTTTAAGGAGCAACAGTGTATGGTGGTCAAGCTAGCCATCATTTGATCGAAACAATCTCAATCCCCGCAGTACACGCCCACGTACTCACAAATGGATGAGGCCAATAGCTTCGTTGAGCCCGAACAACTAATAGCGTTTTTTAACGGTCGGTCGGTCATTTTTGTTAGAATCAACGATAGTCAGATTAGAAATGGAGAAGCAGCGACAGAGCTCGAGCGGCCGCCTGATCTAAATCAGAAGGTGGCTCTCACTTCAGTTCAGTTGATTAAACGAGAGCGGGTTAACGGTACGAATTAAGCAGTGGCGGAGCCAGGGGTGGTCCCGGGACCACCCAAAAGAATTACTATATATATAGGTATATATGTGTATATATATAATTTTATTATCTTGTTATATTTACGATATTTTAAAAAAATATGTATGTTGGATCGGGGTTTTGAAAACCACGAAAACCGTTATGTTTTTTCGCGTATGACGGGGGTGCGACACGGCATTTCCGTGGTTTTCGTTTGAATAGTTTTGTACGAATTTAAAAAATTTAAGAAAAAATCATTTTATCATAAAAAAAAATTTCGCGCTTTGTCGCGAAAACCGTAGTATGTGGCGCGGTTTGAGCGAAAACCACGGCACGATACGGATTTAAATTTGATTCAAATTTAAATTACGTTTTTTTGGTTTTTTGTGATTTTTGACGTGGTTTTCGTGCAGTTTAGATGAAAACTACAATACGACAAAACGTCACGAAAACAACTGTTCACTATATCACGGTTTTTTCGTAAAAACCATACTGTCGTGGAGGACAGCAGGGTACGCGCATACGAAATCGATAACTTTGGACCACTCGAATCTAAAATCCTAAAGCTACGTCACTGGAATTAAGTGAACCCCACGTTGGCCAGTTACTCGATCGATCTTATGTACACCGACGGCTGTACGGCCATCGATCTCGCCGGCCCGAGCCGTACGTCGACGGACCAAACGATCCGTGCGTGCGCGCCGCCGCCTGTAGATATCTATGTCGGCCGAACGAGAGCCACAAAAAAAAAGCGGGCAACGCGGGTGCTGGCTTTAATTTGCTTGTGGCCGGAGCACGGGCCGCGTCACGCGTAGCGGCGCGGGCGCGCGCGCGGCCACTCGACCGATCGACCGATCGATCCGATCGGATTTGACCAGCCCGGGGGATCACTGGTCGATCTATCAATCTCGGTCGTACTACTTGCCGTCAAATCGTCACGTCATATATCCATCGATCCAGTAAGCCTGCAGCTTCCGGGCACATGACGGACTCCCGGGCGCACCGCATCATCGTCTCTCTCCTACGGAGGATTTTAGAAGGCGACGGGATATGATACAGGGAGGGGTATGTACACGTACGTACAAAACCCGGGGCACTATCCGTGTGTGGAGATTGTGGCAATCGGGTATCCACATGGCAAGCTTATCCGACTGGAGGTAGGGATAGATTGCGCCTGCTATATCTGTAAGCCGAACTTGACTTAGATGTTACGGTTGCCGATAGAGATAAGGCAATCGGCCTATAGTCACGGTTTGGTAAGATTGAGGAAACCAACTTAGAATAAGATAGGGTTTCCGACTTGTGAACCCTTCCTCCCAAGACTATATAAGGGGGGTAAGGGGCGTCCCTTGAGGGATATATTCCAACACTAGATCTGAGATACAACTTCATAAGCGAGAGCTTTAGATCACGAGATCAATAAAGACACTCGGCGGATCGAATCCACCGAAACAGAGTAGGGTATTACCTCACGAGAGGCTGAACTCCGTCTAAATCTTCTTCTCTTTCTAACCCATTGTGCTTGGCGATCTCGATTGCGACCCCATAAAATATATTGCCGAAACCAAGTTTCGACGGTTGGCGCGCCGGGTAGGGGCCGCGCGTCGAGACTTCTTCAACAATCTCGCCGACAAGCGTGATGGGATCTCCTTCAAGACTCGGCGACTTCGCCGCCAACTTCGTCGGCGACTCCTCCTCGACTCGGATTCGAACCGTCGGAGGGAACAACCCACTCGGCGCCGTTCGGGCTCTCCAACGGCGCGAGATCTTCGACAACATCTTGAAGACCAAGATGCGATCCACCTTTTCCGATGACGGACTTCACTCGGCGCCATTCGGATTACCGAATGCCACCGAGATCTCGCGCAATCTTCTTGCCTCCCGACGGAAGCAATCTACTCGGCTGAAGACCTTTCGGTGCCGTTTGGGTTACCAAACGTCGCCAAGATCTACGATCAACTGCTCTCCCGAGTTGGCGAGGATCCACTCGGAAGAGCCCGATCCCCAAGCTCCGACTCGGACTGGAACGATCCAGATCCGGGTTACCCAGATCAAGGGAGGTAGTCGTCATCCTCCCGTCCTTTGGCTCCTGTTCATCTTCGAGCTCAACGGATACCTCGCTCCGCCGGCTCGACAATCTCTACGGCATCCCCTCGACGAAGCCGACAACTCCGATCGCCATATGGATGCGAGCCGAAGTGCTTGACGTCCTCATGGCCGAGCCGGATGAGTCCGACTCACCATGGCCGAAGGCTTGCCGAAGAGGAGCGAGCGAGTGGAGCTTGAACGCAAGACAGAAGAAGACAAACAACGCAAAGACGAGGCCGATAAAAGGAAGCCGGATCTCGCGTGCACTGGACGATCGCCCAGAGGCCATCCTCCAAACACGGGTTCGCAACACCAATGTCTTCCGGACGCCACGCGAACAGCGCCGCGCCGCACTTACGCTCTTGGATACCGTCATGGAGACGGCCCCGCCAACGTGACTCCCATACTTGATAAGATCAAGACCATCGTTGCCGCCACGGCTAACGGCCCTCCCACCACTTCGGCAAGAAGGCCGACCGAATCCGTGGCCGAAACGCCCGACAAGAGCCGGCTCCCACCCCTAAGGTCGGAGACTATAGAAGGCCCGAGCCGGCTCGGTCGTCAACTAGGCCAAGAGGCCCACCTCCCGAGTCCACGCCGAGGCACCAAGAGCGACGGTCGACTCCCGCCGCAAACGACACGGACGTCCTCCCGTCCACCACCGAGTCCACCGCAATTCCGGCTACCCAACCACCACGTAAGACCCTCCGAGTGATCTCGCGGAAGTCCTCGACCGCCGCTACCAAGAGCGCGACCGCCGCACTCAGAAGATCGGAGGGGATCACCCGATAGCGGCGACGATGGAGTACCGGCCTTCACTCGGGAGCTCCGCCGAGTGCATTGGCCGAGTGGCTTTAAGCCCACCGGGATAGAAAGGTACGATGGCAAAACCGACCCGAATCTTGGTTAACGTATATACCCTTGCCATCCGAGCAGTGGCGACAACAAAGCCATGGCGAACTACTCGCCCGTGGCCCTCGCAAACTCGGCCGTAAATTGGCTCACCACCGCCAAGAGGCTCAATCGGCTCGTGGAGCGAGCCGAGGACCACTTCGTCGCCAACTTCCAAGGCACCTTCGAGAGGCCCGCACGCACTTCGACCTTTACAATGTCATCCGAAACCGGACGAGCCTCGAAGGATTACATTCGTCGCTTCTCCGAGAAGCGCAACAAGATCCCGAACATCACCGATGACATCATCATCGCCGCCTTCCGAAGGGAGTCCGTGATGAGCCGCTTATCGGCAAGTTCGGACGCAAGCCACCGAAGACGGTGAAGCGGATGTTTGAGACGGCGAATTCATACGCCAAATCAAACGACGCCATCAAGGCCGCCCGTCAAGATCGGCCCGACGAAGAGAGGACAAGCAAGCGGAGGAGGAAGCCGAAATCCTAAGAAGGATGGCGGCAACAACAACAACCGGGCCCGAAAGATCGCAAGCGCCGATCCGAAGACCCGGTGGCCGCAACCTCCAATACTCAACGCCGTCCCGAGTCGCCGCCTACGACGCCATTATGAACGCCAAGGCACCCACCATCCGAATCACAAGCACGCGGCAAAGGATCGCTTTATCTACAAGCGGTTCGGCACAATGCAGCGGCGCGGCTCAACAAGAAGCCGATCGACGAGGCTGGCCGTCCGGCGCCAAGAAGAACAATGCGGCGAGAATGCCGAACCTTTTCAAGATCCAGTGGGGAGCTCAACCACATCTTCGGGGGCCCGTTAGCTTATAAATCCAAGAGGAAACAGAGCTAACCGACCGGGAGGTCAACGCGGCTCAACTCGAAGTCCTCAATATCTGCGATGGTCGGAGGTGGCCATCACCTTTGACCGCTCGGATCATCCCGATCGAGTGGTCCATCCGGACGCTATCCACTCGTCCCGGACCCCGTAGTCCGCAATATCAGCTTAAGCGCGTCCTCATCGACGGGGCGCGCCTCAACATCCTGTTTGCCAAGACTATGGACGAAATGCGATCCCGAGGGTCGAACTCAAAGCAAGCTCACCCCCTTCCACGGAGTTATCCCGGGCTATCTTCAACACCACTCGGGCATATCTCTCTCCCAGTCACTTTCGGGCCCGAGAGAATTTCCGAACGGAGAACGTCACCTTCGAGGTGGCCGACTTCAAACGGCATATCATGCCATCATCGGAAGGCTGCGCTTGCCAAGTTCATCGCGATCCCACACTACACTTATCTTTGCATGAAGATGCCGGGCCCCAACGGCGTCATCACTCTTCGCGCGATGTGAAGCAAGCCTTCACCGCGACAAGGAGAGCGTGACATGGCCCAATCTCGAGAGAGATTACGTGGCCAACAAGAAGTCCGATTGGCTGCATCTACTTCGGCAGAGGGCGAAGTCCCCGAAGAAGATAGCCAAATCGGGATCCGGCGACGCCAAGACCAAAAAGATCTCCCTTGATTCGTCCGATCCCTCCAAACCGCTCGTAATCGGCGCCGACCTAGATCCTAAATAGGAAAGCGCGCTCGTCACCTTCCTCCAAAATAATAAAGATGTTTTTGCTTGGAAACCATCCGATATGCCCGAATTCCTAGGGAGGTGATCGAGCACTCTCGAACGTCAAAGATGACGCCAAACCAATTAAACAACGATTACGCAGTTCGCACAGATCGAAAAGACGCGATCAAAGAAGAACTCGCAAAGCTCTTGCGCAGGCTTCATTAAAGAAGTCCTTCATCCCGACGGCTAGCCAATCCAGCCTTGGTCCGCAAGAAGACGGGGCAATGGCGCATGTGCGTCGATTACACCGACCTCAACAAAGCCTGCCCCAAAGATCCATTCGGGCTACCTCGCATCGATCAAGTTGTCGACTCAACAGTGCAGCGCGAACTCCCGAGCTTCTTGGATTGTTACTCGGGCTATCACCAGATCGCTTTGAAAGAATCCGACCGCTTGAAGACATCTTTCATCACGCCGTTCGGGGCCTCTGCTACATCACCATGCCTTTCGGCTTGAAGAACGCCGGAGCTACATACCAACGCATGATCCAAAGATGCTTCCAGACGCAGATCGGCAAAAACGTTGAAGCTTATGTCGACGATGTTGTCATCAAGACCAAGCAGAAAGAAGACCTGATCGCCTACTTAGAAGAAACCTTTGCAAACATCCGGGCCTTCAGAATGAAGTTGAACCCGGAGAAGTGCACCTTCGGCGTCCGTCAGCAACCGCTCGGCTTCATGGTATCACATCGCGGCATCGAAGCAAACCTTAAAAGATCAACGCCATCTTAAACATGAAGCCCCGAGTAATCGAAAGACGTCCAAAAGCTCACTGGCGCATGGCGGCGCTAAGCCGTTTCATATCCCGACTCGGCGAGCGAGGCATGCCCTTCTTCAGATTGCTGAAGAAGACAGACGACTTCCAGTGGACCACAGAAGCTGACAAGGCCTTTGAAGACTTCAAAGAGTTCCTTACCACGCCACCCGTCCTAGCTTCACCTCAGCCCCAGGAACCCCTCTTGCTGTACGTTTCAGCCACTCACCAAGTGGTCAACACGGTCCTTGTGGTAGAACGAGAAGAAGAAGGACGGGCCCAGAAGATTCAAAGACCAATTTACTTTGTCAGCGAAGTTTTGGCAGGAGCCAAAATCCGATACCCCCAGGTACAAAAATTGCTTTATGGTGTTCTAATAACCACGAGGAAATTGGCACACTACTTTCGTGGTCACTCGGTCACCGTCATCACCTCTTTTCCACTCGGCGACGTCATCCACAACCGCGAGGCAACCGGCGCATCGCCAAGTGGGCCCCGAACCGATGCCGCGGACTTAACCTTTAAGCCCAGGACGTCCATTAAGTCACAAGCCTTAGCGGACTTCCGGCCGAGTGGATCGAACGAAGAGCACGTACCTCGGGAAGACCTCCAACACTGGACCATGCACTTCGACGGATCCAAGAGGATCACCGGCTTGGGAGCAGGGAGTTGTGCTGATCTCCCGACCGGGAAAGGCTAAGATATGCCCTTCACCTCCACTTCTCCGCCTCACACAACGTCGCCGAATACGAAGCTCTCTTACATGGACTGCGCCTTGCGCCTCACTCGATCGTCGGCTTATTGTGAAAGGCGACTCCCACTGGTTGTCAATCAAGTGATGAAAGACTGGTCTTGCTTAAACGACACTATGGAGGCCTACCGACAAGAGGTCCGCAAGCTTGAGGACAAGTTTGATGGGCTAGAACTCTCACATGTCCCGAGACATAACAACGAAGCCGCCATGAGCTAGCGCGCTTCGGATCTAAGCGCGAAGCTGCTCCAACAGATGTCTTTGTCGAACATCTTTACGAGCCAACCGTCACCGCAAAGACAGCTCCCAACGAGCAAACCACGAACGAAGTCACCATGGTCGATACCGACCGGAGGACGCCGCTCATCAAATTCTTAACTCGGCAAGAGCTGCCGGATGACCGGATGAAGCGAACGCGTCCGGCGTCGTTGCCAAGCGTACGTCATGGTCGACTCCGATCTATACAAGAGAAGCCCCTCTCGGAATTCTAATGAGGTGCATCACACCCAAGAAGGGAAACAATTACTCCAAGATATCCACTCGGGCATATGCGGAAGCCACGCGGCTGCACGCACTCTAGTCGGCAAAGCTTACAGCAAGGATTCTTCGCTTACCGCGGTCTCCGACGCGGAAAAAGTCATAAGAACTGCGAAGGCTACCGTTTTCGCCCGACAAACCCATGTCCCGCCCAGAGCTTCAAACAATCCCACTTTCCGGCCGTTCGCGGTATGGGGCGGACATGGTTGGCCCCTTCAAAAGGCTCCGGGAGGTTTCACACACCTCTTCGTCGCAATCGACAAGTTCTCCAAGTGGATTGAAGCCAAGCCGGTTGCCACAATCACTGCCGACAAAGCACGGGATTTTTCCTCAACATCGTGCACCGCTTCGGCGTCCCAAACAGAATCATAACCGATAATGGGACTCAATTCACAGGAGGCATCTTCAAGGAATTCTGCGAAGACTTCGAATCAAGATCGCTACGCATCGTAGCTCACCCCAAAAGCAATGGGCAAGTCGAGCGAGCAAACGGCATGGTTCTTCAAGGCATCAAGGCTCGCGTCTTCGACCGGCTAAGCCCTTACGCCGGCAAGTGGGTCCAAGAACTTCCTCGGTTCTATGGTCGCTGCGAACTACACCCGGTCGGGCCACCGGCCAAACTCCTTTCTTTCGGTCTATGGCGCGAAGCCATGTTGCCAAATGAGATGGAGTTTGAGTCCCTCCGGGTCCGCAGCTTCAACGATGAACGCTACGACATCGACCGAGTGGATGACCTCACCCGATTGGAAGAGGCCCGCGAGGCGCCCTCATCCAATCGGCCAAATACCTTCAAGGGCTCGAAGATACCACAGTCACAACGTGCGAGCACGAGCTTTCATTGTTGGCAACCCGGTCCTACGTAAGATCCAGGACCACCAAAGACCGACACAAGTTATCTCCCTTATGGGAAGGACCCTATATAATCGCCGAAGCGACTCGGCCGTGCCTACGCTAAAGCGCGAGGACGGGTCTATGGTGGAGAACTCCCGGAACATTGAACATCTTCGGCGGTTTTACGCCTAATCGGCTAAGGCCTCATGTTTTCCTTGACTCGCCAACCTCAAGCAAGATGACTTCTTGAGCTAGCAATGGGGCGATACACATATCAATAAAGCTCGAATTTTCCTCGCCAAATTTTTGTGCACAATTTGGTTTATCATTGTTTAATGTCCTTCGACTCGAGCTCGGTGTCTAAGGACCGAGAGTTTTCCGATGACCTAATCAAGCCTAGGCTTGGTGACAGCCAGACGAAAACTACTTAAGAATTTTCACGCAAAGGCTCGAATCAAGGCATTGACATAAATAAACTAAAAATAGGCACAGAGATTTCATGACAAGAGTGTTACGATTACATGACATTCACAAAGCGAAGTCGAATATAAGTTCAAAGCTTGAAATTGTTTACTACATCCAAAGAGATCTTTTCGCCGCCTCTTGCGCCTCGCGAGCATATCTAAGGCCTGCTCATCTGTTGTCCCCTCGCGAAGCCCTCCCCGATTGAATGAATATCCACTCGGGGTAGAGGGACTTGGTCCGTGCAAGAGCGGACCAGCCCCCATGTTGGCGCTTCGGTGATGTTCTTCGATCTGCTCGGGAGCCAGCCGGAGCTTGTCGAAGATCTCGATTGGCTCTAGCGAGCCGCCCCAACCCCTTGATCAAACAAGGCTGCCAAGATTGGTGCGGCGGCATTGGCGACCTCTTCCCGTATCTCGTCGCTGGATTTGATCCGCCCGAGTAAGACGTCATACTGGGCTCGGGTCTTTATCTTATAAGCCAAAGGAGTCCTAGATCAGTCAAGGCACTCGGGAATGAAGCAAAGACATGAAATTCAACTTCAAAGAAGGTTACCTTCAAATTCGGCCTCCATCTCGGCCTTGTCGAGGCGACCGCTTCCAGTTGGACTTGAAGCGAATGGACCTCCGAAGAATTTTCTACAACGAAAGAGGATGATCAATTGACAAGATCAACGAAAGAATCATGATGAAGCGGGAGAGGCGGGCTTACTTCCGATTGATCCGCGGAGGTCGAGGTTCGCTTCCCGAAGCTCCGAGATCTCCCTCCTTAGAGCGGCCTCCCTTGAAGCGGCCTCCTCCGGTGACCTTCACTGCGCCGAACGTCCTCCAAGGAGTTTAAGTGAGGCACCGGCTTTTCCAAAGACCTCGGATTTTGCCATTGAGCGGCAATATTCTTTCGCATGAGAAAGCGAAGAATGATCGATCAAGGATAACGAAGATATAATCAAAAAGAAAGACGAAGGCTTACGTTGAGCGGTCGGGTCGCCTCATTCGGGCTCTCGACGAGGGCATCCCTTTCGTCCTTTCACTTGCCGATCGAGGATGATGCCCCGTCTCTCGCCCTCCGAGTCCCGCCACTCGATTCGATCGGAGGGACCCGGGTCTCGAAGACGTAACCTAGGGATCTCTTCTACCGTGGTGGCAAATAAGAAAGACCAATGAAGACATGAAAGATTCAAAATTGAAAGAACAAAGGAAAGTTCAAGCAAATCTCACCGGTTTCGGTGGCGCCGCCTAGGTGGGGCACGGGCCCTTCTTCTTCTTCGGGCTCGTGCCGAGTGACCCTCGCCGGGGCGCTCGGGCTGCGATCGTGGGCTTCCGGCTGGCGGTTTCCGTCGGGATATCCCTCGCGGTCGGGGGCTCTTCCCGGGGCGCTCTCCTTCGAGGAGAAGGGTGCTTCTCCGGAACGCCGCACTTGGTTGCGGGCTCCGGGTTTTGGCTCGACGGCCTTGGCGCTTCAGAGCAGCGGCCGGGTCGGCCCTTCATCCCCTCCGACAGGATCTATATCCCGGGGCTTCCGCACAAGTAAATACAGCGAAGATAAAGAAAAGTTTTCTATGAAAGAGCTCGGGACTTTGGTTTCGAGCTTACTCGGTTGATCGGCGGATCTTCGGTGCGTCCGCGGCGATCGCCTTAGAGGCGGAGTCTCGACCGGAGGAGCCGGGACGTCGTCATCCGAGTCCTCGATGATCGCCCGCCTTTGCTTGCGCGCTTGTTCGAGTCCTCACTCGCGCCGCCCGCTTCCCGACGGATCGGCTTGGATTTTTATCCCACCGCCGCTTCTTAGCGGGCGATTGCCGCGTCATCATGAGCCATCTTATATGGCTTGGAAATGATAGAGGCGTTCTCCGCGGAAGAAGGAAGGCGCAACGCTAAGCGACAAGACATCAAGATCGAAAGATACTATAAAGCAATCAATCGGCTTACGGAGGAGGAGGTCGATGGATGCTTGAATGGAAGGACTGGTAGTATGAGGGCTCGTTCGACCGAGATCCGGATGAGAAGAGCTTGTACATCCGGATCTTCGGGATCTCGTATGTGAGCGGATCCGGGTCCTCCCGATTGGGTCGTTCCGCCTTCGTACTCGAAGGCCGGTTTCGACCGCTCTCCGATTGGCGCCGGTCGGCACTGATGAAGTGCCGAGTGATTTGTTCCCCGCGAAGGTTCCTCTTCTTCATCGCCGGATCTTCGCGAGCGATCGTTGGCCTCATCCCATTCTTGGGCTACCGGGACGGTGCTCCAAGATGGTTTGGGGACAGGAGGAAGACCGACAAAGGAAGGGAGGCGGGTTCAAGATTGCGATGTAGAACCGGTTCGAGTGCCACCTTTGTTCGAGGATTTCAAGGGGAGAGAGAAGTAGTCTTTGCGGAGAGATCCGCGAAGCCGGAAGCTCCCCGCCAACGACACAAGGATGGTCCTTGTTCGGATGGGGTTTCGTAGAACATACGACGGAGATTGAAGTGAGGAAGAATGCCAAGGAAGGCTTCACATACATGAATGAAGAGTGCTATGTGAAGCATCGAGTTGGGGTTCGATGGTATATTTGAAGACCATAATAGTCCAAAAGCCCCGAAAGAATTCGGAGGTGGGAAGACGAATCCGCAATAGAAAAAGGAGGTAAAGACAACGAGCTCACCGGTGTTTGGGGTCGGGAAGTCCTCCCCGCCGCCGGCGCCATCCCACAAGTTCCTTGGGCGGAAGCACGCCGTGCTTCACCATCTCCTTGAGGGTGTACTCCCTCACGTCCGAGGTGGCCCATTGGTCGAACGGAATCCTCTTTTCTTCCGCCATGAGAGCGAGGTTGTTGAGGAGCGGATCCGGCCGAGAAAGGTTGGATCTTGGGCGATAGATGTGGGAGTTTTGGCTGCAGGAGCTAGTTGTCGCGGCGAGCAAGCTTCTTGGCGGATAGACGAGGAGCGCGCAAGCCTAGGGTTCTCCGCGATGAACCGATGAGCGATTGTGAGAAGGGGAATTTTGGAAGATGAAGAGGCGGGGACGACCTCGTGTCTTTATAAAGAAAGATTTGAGGGTTGCGCTAGGTTTTCGGTGAGTGGGCCGAGCCCATAAGGAAATCTACGGCCCAACTAAGGTGTGGTCGATACGTGTCCTTAGGGACTTAAGCGGATGAGCTTAAGCGATTTGCCACGGCAATATGCGCGTGTCCGAGTGCCCAATACCTTTAAAGATCCTTCCATACCGCGGTTTGTCGACTTCATGAGAAGTGACACGATGCAATTTGGAAGGTGACCAACAAGAGAGTTTTTATAGCCACCTTGGTGAACAAGGGTGTTTGGTTTTTCAACATTTGGTCGGGTAATCTAGCCGATCTTTGTTTGTTTTCCACCTTGGTGAAGATCTTTATAAGATTGAGACCAGATTATGGCAAAAGTCTTTAATAACTTGGTCATATTTTTCATATGATTGAAAGAATTTATTTTCCCATGAGGGATGATTAAAGTTTTTGTTCCGGATGACTCGGGCGGATCTACTCGGATAAGCATGAGCTTACCGAGTGCTTTTTACCCGCTAGGGTTGATTGAGTTATTATTCCGGGATTACTCGGGCGAATCCACTCGGTTGAGCAAGAGTTTACTGAGTGCTTTTTACCCATGAGGGATGATTGAATTATTTGTTCGAGATGACTCGGGCAAATTCACTCGTTGAGTATGAACTTGCCGAGTAATGAGATTTCTATGATTGCTTTAGCATGAGCTAGGCATCTACATGAGAATAATTTTTTATATAGTTCTTGACTATATGCTTAGTCTATTTTTGACTAACCACATAGTCGGGGCTACACCTATAATTAGGTGCATCGGGAGATGCACCTAGATATTTATTTTTTGAGAATTTTTATATATAAATTTTTCCACCCTTCACAGTCTTTGGAGCCACTCGGGAAGATTCGGCAGAGATGATGGAGTCACTCGGCGCCAAAAGCACTCGGTCAAAGAGATTTTTGGTTGAGTGCCGCTTTGCTCCGAAGCGAGTTGTCTCGTCGACCGAAAAGGACTCGGGGCTACTGTGGAGATTGTGGCAATCGGGTATCCACATGGCAAGCTTATCCGACTGGAGGTAGGGATAGATTGCGCCGCTATATCCGTAGCGAACTTGACTTAGGTGTTACGGTTGCCGATAGAGATAAGGCAATCGGCCTATAGTCACGGTTTGGTAAGATTGAGGAAACCAACTTAGAATAAGATAGGGTTTCCGACTTGTGAACCCTTCCTCCCAAGACTATATAAGGGGGTAAGGGCGTCCCTTGAGGGATATATTCCAACACTAGATCGAGATACAACTTCATAAGCGAGAGCTTTAGATCACGAGATCAATAAAGACACTCGGCGGATCGAATCCACCGAAACAGAGTAGGGTATTACCTCACGAGAGGGCTCGAACTGTCTAAATCTTCTTCTCTTTCTAACCCATTGTGCTTGGCGATCTCGACTGCGACCCCATAAAATATATTGCCGAAACCAAGTTTCGACACCGTGCGCTCCGTGCAATTCAATCACGCGAGCTACTCCTGGACCTATCTAGCTAGCGAGTACATGCTCCAGATGAGCTGTTGGATCAATCGCTATCTTGGCCGCACGACGTGACGCCCGATCCATCGTCCGCCCCCGCCCCCGACGGCCGGCCGGTCAAGCTAGGAAAGTGATCCATGATCAGGGTTGGTGATTTCGCAGGGTTATGCCGTGCCATTTCTCGGCGGCACGGCGAATTTTGCTCGGTTTTCGTGAAAGTCGGTGGCAAACAGTGCAGAATTTTGAATTTGGAGAATTTCGTTCGTGCCGCGGATTTCGTGTATTTCGCGCGAAAACCGTGACGAATGGTGCGGAAAATTACGAAACCGTCGCGAAAAATGTGTAAATATTGTCCAAAAAATTAGGAATAAATACTAAAATTATTAAATACATAAATGTGATATTTGCACTAATATATGTGTGTGAAAAAATTTATAGTAATAAGTACAATATTGATATAAGTATGGTTGTATGAACTACGGGGAGAATACTTAATATGATGTTTAAAATGTAGTAAAAAATTAAAAAATAATGATATATATTGAATGATAAAAACCTTTTGCGCAAATGGAAGATATAATAAACTTGGTTTGACCAACTTCACGAAATAATTAGATTACGAAACGAGAACGAAATATTCGTCTTAGCATATGTTACAAAGTTGTAAATAGGTCCTATAACATTATTGGAAATAAAAATGATAATAAGTATCCACATATTTCGCCATTAGATATTGCAGTCTTCATGACCAAAGAGGTGAGCGGCTGAGCGCACGCACATTTCGCCCAAGTCCGACACATAAATAAAGATATGTCAGCAGCAATATCAATTTTTGGCACAAATTAGAAGTACTCAATGAAATTGGCTAAGTATGATTTTTTTTGTGAAAATTTTGACATGACCTTTGCTAATATTTGTCTATAGGACAGATGTACAATGAGTATACATAAGCGAC
Source organism: Oryza australiensis (assembly GCA_019925245.2). Taxonomy (NCBI): domain Eukaryota; kingdom Viridiplantae; phylum Streptophyta; class Magnoliopsida; order Poales; family Poaceae; genus Oryza; species Oryza australiensis. The sequence goes on along the minus strand of JAIFGZ020000222.1, from coordinate 19,562,469 downwards.
AATATCATTATTCACCAACATAGGATACGAAGATATCACATAGTCACAATGCAATTAACATATAGTTTAGAAACAAAGGAGAGGACACCTGAATGGCTGTAGATGTGCATTCTATTGATTCTATTGTCTGCACGCCGACGAATATTTTTCGGTGGACATTACCATTAGCCCATTAGTTTGGAGCAACTCCGCCTTGTACTCATTCCAAGTCTGTCCAGTCCAAGCAGCGGTGGTTTGCCACTGGCTGTAGAGTTGAGCGTACCACTGTGGCTCTTGCCACTCGTACACTCAAGTGACAGGAGGACTGTCAGCCGCACTCGGTGTAGGGTAGTTGTAAGTAGGATAAGCACTGTCGACACTAGATGAGCTATAGTCTGTGTAGCTCGATTGCGACGGATACTCTGGCCATATACCGTATGTCGGATATTGCCCCCCATGACTCATTGTAGTGTGTCGTGGAGTTGTCGGAGGTTTATAAGGGCCATGATCAGTGTCCTGAGTTGCGTGGGTGAGTCAGTCTCACCTGTTGAGTGGTACATAAGAACGATTATAAAGTAATGATGTGTTCTTATAAATTTATTAACAATTCCGAATTTTGTGGAGTACTTGTGAAGTGGATCGGAGCCATAGGAGTTTCACCGCCCTGTGGAGATGATTGTTCTGTCCTAGGTACTGTAGTGTCAGCTTGCCCACCAGCGTTGCCTCCATCGTCCCCATCATCTCCTTCATCATCGTCCGAATCATCCTTTGACGAATGGCTGCTTTTTGTTGAGTCGTCGTTGAAGATTGTTTTTGATTTTTTGCCTTTTCTCGTTGAAGGACCCTTCATTGTCTTTCTTTTCCCCAAGGTGTGTGGTCCCCACATTCCTATCCACCCATTTGTGAATGGAAGAATCCCCTGTGGCCTTCTTCAAATCATCCTTGTCTATTTGGTCCGTCACAAGCTGAGATGGAAGTGGGGTCTCACCTCCGTCGGAGTCCTCGTCAAGCACAGGGTCAGCATTTGATCTACCACTGTCCATCCAGGCCTTGATGTTGTTGTTAGTCTCATAGAATGAAAGATCTGCAAGTTTTTGAAGCGGGTCATCGTCGTCAGGTCTTAAGTATCCTCCAGCCTGCTTAATCCTCAGCCGGAGGTTGTAGTTCACGTACACTAGCTTGTTCAACTTTTTGTGAGTTAGCCTATTACGGACCTTGGTATGGATGAGTGCGAACGTACTCCAGTTACGTTCGCGTCCACTAGATGAGCAGCAGCGGGAAACAATCCGTAGCGCAAGCTGCCGTAAGTTTGGCGTATCCGATCCGAACATTAGCCACCATTGTGTTGCACATTGATGAAAGTGTCGTTAGTTACATGTTAACCGAAAGAAAAGACACATTACACATTTAAAGTGTTAAATACTGAGTTTTACTTACAAGGTGATGTCCTTCCGTCTAAAGCCATCGTCTCTGCTAGGGGTTTACTAAATTTCCCCAATTTTCGACGATAATATTCCACCTCATACAAGGCCGATGCCGCTGTATTCATATCGGCCATCCACTCGAAGGCCTTGCGTAGGCCAATAAAACATTGATCCGTTATCACGAATTCATAATGTGTCCTTGGACTCAAGCCGGAAGCTGCAATATTTCAATCGACATGGAAGTGTATATGAGTTTGTATTCCTAGTGAAAAAATAAAAATGTTTGTAATCACGTACCTGCCCACATAAGAGTGTCCTCCACGACGTCTTGCAGACGTCGCTTGATAATAGAGCTATACAAAGTGTACTTTGCCTTGTCGTTTCCAAATAAGCTTTCCCATTCACCTTTCAAAATTTCAAATCGCATTAAGAACTCACTCATGTTGGGTATTTCATCTTGATCAGCGAATCGAAGCAATGAATAGAGTGGTTGCACAGCTCCAACCACATACTCCAAACCTTCCCACCACTCCATGCTAGAGAGGCACCCATGGGCATATCGGCCTTCCGTAGTCGAAACGAATTTACTGTTCAAAAAACTTGCTGAGGCAACCCATTGCATGAACTGTTTTTTTCTTTTGAAAGCTGTCGAGGAACATGTAATTCGTTTCAAATCGGGTGATGTTCCACCTGACAAGCTCTTCACCAATGGCCTCTTTCATCATAGCATGTAGTTTAGTGTGGTTATACAACCAACGACATATCTTCCTTGCACTTTCAATTACCGCCGTATGCTTAGGAATTTTTCCAATATCTTTTAATGCAAGATTTAAAGTGTGTGTCACACAAGGTTGCCAAACAATATGAGGATATTCTTGTTTTACCAATTTGCAGGCCTTCTTGTAGTTTGCTCCGTTGTCCGTAATAATTTGAACAATATGCTTGGAACCAACGTCGCGAACTACCTTCCTTATCTCCTACATCAATAAATATAGTAAAGTAAGCACTCGTCAATTGTTGTGACATAGCATTAGTAGATGTAATGGGGTACTTACGGTTTGTAAGTTGACGGCGTCCTGACTGAGTGACGTAGCATCCACGGGCTTATGAAAAAACATCGTGCCATTACAATAGATCAAAAAATTGATCACTGCCATTCCAGTAGGTCCAGTCCATGAGTCGCACATTAGGGTCACACCATATGTTGGCCAATCCTCTTTGAACTTTTCAAATTGCTTTTCTACGTCTGTCACAGTTGCATCAAGGTACTTGCCATCGATATCACGTTCGGTTGGGGACGTGATCCCTTCTCCTGCATTGTATAGATGATTTATTACTTCATCGCACGTACAATAAGTAAATGAATGTAAAAATGAATCGTAGGAAACATTTACTCACCCCACTTTTGTGTTTCCTTAATGGCACTGACAAAGTACGAATTATCCGCTTGCCGTGGAGCAATGCCGGCAGTGTAATAAAACTTCGCCCACGCCGTTCCAATTACGTCCTTAGATAAATTTCCCTTCTTTGACCACCAACTTGTGTCAATCCTAGGTTGCACCGTTGATCTCGCCGAAGCGATGTTATAATCTCCCACACGCTGCGAAGGCACTTCTCTACTCGAAGCTGATCGCCTCATAAAATCAGTGATGGGGTCACTTTCACCCCTAGAAGACTGTTTTTTTGATCGGGAAGTTGCGGCTCGCCCACTTGCACTTCCACTTCCACCTCCATGTTCGTACACACCACCTCTTTCTTCTACACCCCTTCTGAATTCCGCCTCATGGCGCGATGCTGCCAACGCCGCCTCCATCTGCTCTTCCTCGTCAGCATCTGCAGTTAAATGAGTATATCTTCTTGCAGCTGCATCCTCCTTTCTTACTTTCTCAAGTTTTCGTTGATCAGCAGCTTGCTCCTTTCCATCCAGGTGTCGTCTAAAGAAATCCCTAACATCGGGTGGAACGGCAGTGCAATACTTCACTCCTTCGCCACGGTGAGCCAAATGGAACTTAAATCTTGTGGCTCCACCCTCATTCCTCTTAGCACCACAATATTTGCAATGGAAACCACCACCTTGCCTTGTTCCATGTTCCCACACGATGTCTTGGTCTGCCATTTTGAACCTACAATTGACAAATTAACATGTAAAACATCTTAACAACTTACTAGAAAACATATGTAAGCATAACATATCATCAGTGATTCATCACAAGTTCACAACTAATTTAATACAATCATTTATCCAAACTTAAATTAGCGCTAACATTTATAATATATTGCCTATAAATTAGAGCTAACATATGTAATATAATCTATGAGCTAACATATTGTCGTTCGTAAAATCCGTAGGATTGCTTAATTTCACACATGCATAATACACAACATCATATAAACGTATCATATACACGACGGGTTTTTTCTCACTTTCGTGCGGTATGTATGCGCAACAACCGCGGCTTTCGCCACTTCCCTCGCAAAAGCCGTCCCTGCTGAGCGCGAAAGCCGTGCCGCCAACACCGCGCGAAACGGCTCCACATACAGACAAATTTCGTCTAAAGCCGACGAAAGCCACCGAACGCCGACGAAAGCCGTGCGCCAACAACGAAAGAAAAGTTCGTACCTTCTTCCGCGGCTTTTGCCTGTGCCGCCGCGAAAGCCGCCGCTTGCCGCACGAAAAAACCCTCGCCGCTCGCGGTCCGCGCAGATCTGCCGTCGCCACCGCTCACATGCGTTGAGGAATGGGGAGAAAATATCTTGTGTCGGATTGAAACCCTGGGAAGAGGGGTATAGATGGATGGGGAACGATTTGGGCTTCATTGGGCCGGATGAACAATACAGCGCCAACAGTACAAATTTTCTTTTTCTTTTTCCCAAAACTGAAAACGATTTTTTAAGGGCCCAAGAAATGTGTATTTTCATGTAAAAATACCATAATTCTTGTAAAATCGAGATCTACTTGATGTATTTTTTCAATAAAAGTCTCCAAAATTTTTGAATTCTTCCAAAATTTTTCAAACGATACCGCGCATATGCCATTTCGTTACCCGCGGCACGGGCGCCGCGCCGCGCCAGCATCCGGAACCCGCCCATGATGGCCACGGTCACGCACTCACGCTCGTGTTTCCTTACGTCGATCAGTCGCGCGTCTAGGGGTGGGCAATCGGTTTAAATCGCAACTTCGGTTTATTTTTTTTTCTACGCAAAGTTTGGTTTGGTAAAATCGTAGAACCGATTGATTTTTGTAAATCGTAGAAACCGCGAATTTCAGTTTTGGTTTTTTCGGTTCGGTTTTCGGTTTTTACCGAAAAAACCGAACTCTGCACAGCTCAAAAGAAATACATCCAGATCAACATTTTCAGCAAATATTCCATAGTAAAAACAATCAATAGCCAAACAAATGGTGCCAATTTAACATAGTCCAAAGTAAAAACATAGTACATAGTCCAATTTAACATACAAGCAAATATTCAACACACATCCATAGCCATAAAAATTCACACAAACAAATGGTGCCGCCGGCTACATGCTTGCTTACTCTTAGGGGGAACTTAGCACATGTACATATAAAATATAAAGGAGCAAAGGATGCAGCATATCATTCTATTGAAGTATTACACTACATCTGGAACGCTACTTGCTGCCATTTGTGTTGTTCCTTGCTTCACAGAATCTGGCTACCATCTGCCATGCCATGTGTGCTGCTTGCTGCTGCCTGGAGTGGAGAACAAAAATATTCCTATCAGCATCAGGTGCATCTCAGAGTACTGATCATCTGGAGAACTGATGAAAACAACAAAAATGCAGAATGCACTTCTCAATTCCATTTGCTTCAGTAGAAACAAGCACTTTAATGCAATCGATGGCAAATGAAATTGGTGCAAACTCGGTTGCATATAATAAATTTTCAGAAAACTCATGCATGATGCAGAGGCAAATTCCAAGTGCAAATATGAGCCAAGATTGTTCATGCTCATGGATACTGCTGGTGCAGAGGAGAATTATATGTACCTTGCATACTATAACTTTTTCAAGTAAGAAATACACTAACAATTTTAGGCTTCGGTAGCATTAGTGTCCTTTGTAATGTCTTGGCCAACAAGTTCTATACACAAAAAGAAACACAGTTAGTATAAATAATAAACTAACATAACAAGTAAACTAATTCCATCTTATAATGTTTTACTTTTACCTTCCTCAAGCTTGGACAAAACTTCGGCATTTTCTTCAACACTAATAGATTTGAAACCACGAAGCCAGTCATTTGCACAAATTAGGCGCTCAACCATTGTTGGTGTTAGTGAGCTCCTAAAGTCATCTAGTGTTCTTCCACCGCACTAAAGGCCGACTACGGCGACGGATGAGATGGGGATTGCTAGGAGATCACGGGCCATGCGAGATAGCAATGGAAGTCTAGTTGAGTTGTCCTTCCAATACTTAAGGATGTCAAATCCTTTTGTATCCTCCTCATTGTCTTCTGAAAAGTACTTGTCCAGTTCAGATTTGGCAATGCTCCTCGTAGCTCCATTGTTGCTCATTTGTTGGGCAACTATAGACCTCATGAGCCTCTTGCTTGTTGATGATGATTCTTGAATATCATTAGGTGTCATTGCAGGCTCATTAGGAGTATACATTTCTTTGTATTCTTGAAATAGGGAATGAAAGGAATTAACCACTTTTGTCCACGATTGCTCTCCTATTTCATCACCAAACATGACCATAGTTGCCATCTTAATGTAATTGTTAAGTTTATACCTTGGATCCAATGCTACACAGAAGAAAACAATTAAATTCAGACTTTAGACCCCCGGCCCTATCTCTCCCCAATATTTTTGGTACTTCAGTAGCATTCTCTTACCCATCTCTGCACACAACAAATCCTCACTGTTGCACCATTGTCTCAACAAAACAAGTACATCAGCAATTTCATGGAAGAATGTGTGAGATGTTGAACGACTTGTTGCTGAAACACGAAGAGTCAGTTCATAGAAATGTTCAAGAAATTTAGCCATCTTCCTAGTTTTATCCCAATCTGATTTTTCAGGAACTCATGGCCCATCATGACCTTCTAAATCTAGCTTGTAATATGGATCTTCATCACTGTACCTTTCAAATGCCTTCTCATATTGCTGGGCAATATTAAGCATATGGTAGGTTGAGTTCCACCTAGTGCAAACATCTAGTGTCAAAAAGGCTTTGGTATGTACTTTGGCCAACTCGGCACATTTCTCAAATTTTGCCAACCTAGATGGTTCGGCCTTGACAAATTTAACAGCAGCACGAACACGACAAATGGATTTATCGATTTCCTTCAAACCATCAGCCACTATCAAGTTGATAATATGTGCAACACATCTCATATGAAGGAACTCCCCTTCAGCAATGCATCCTTTTGATTCATTCAATACCCTCTTCATGTACTTAATTGTATTATTGTTAGCACTAGCATTGTTAACCGTTATTGACAAAACTTTATCAATTTTCCACTCAGACAAGCAATTCTCCAAAGATTTTTCAATATCCTCCCCCCTATGCCCCTTTACTAGGAAGAAGCCTATGATTTTCCTATGGAGCTTCCAATCATTGTCAATAAAATGTGTAGTGACACACATGTAGTTTTGGTTGGTGTTAGCAGTCCATGTGTCTGTTGTAAGGCTAACTCTCTCACAATTTTCCTTCAAAAATTTCTTAAGCTTCAATCTTTGCACATCATACACTTTGATACATGCTCTAGTGGTAGTTCTTCTAGATGGCAAAGTAAACCGTGGACATGCTTTAGCCAAAAACTTCCTAAGACCAGGACGTTCACTTAAGACAAAAAGTTGTTCATCTTCAATTATCATTTCAGCAAAACTATTCCTTAAGTCTTCAAGATCAAACTTCCATGTGGAACAAGTACCAACACTACTACCACCACCTCCAGGAGTAATTTGCAAAGTGCCTTGGCTATCAATTATTGGCTTGTTAGGATTTCTTTTTGCAAATTCTCAAGTGACTTTTCAAAGATGATGTACCATTTGTCCTAGGGTCACAACGAAACAACTTCTGACAATATTTGCACTTAGCTCTTTCCTCTCCATTCAAAATTTTTACCTTGCTGAAGTTGTCCCATACATCAGATCTTGGAGCGATAGCCTTTCTTTTCTTTTCCTCTTCCTCCGTGGCTGCCTGTTCATGCTCTGTGGTTGCCTGCTCCTGCTCCTCTTCATCCTTGTGCTCCTCTAACCATGCAGCAACTTCCCTCTCCACTGTCTCTTCCGTGTCCCCCATCTACAAAAAATGTTTGGTAGCAGCAGCAGTAAGTAACAATGTTTGATATTTATCCATTGATGTCTAGGCAGCAACAGGAGTGACACCACAAAGTGCATAGCTCAGGGAGTACAATACATTGGATTGGAGGCAACTTACATTGGGGGACTCCTCGGTAGTTGCCACCGTCGTATAGGTAACAGCAGAGGCGGCAGGAGCGTCGAGGAATGTGGGAGAAGGCGGCCGGAGGTCGGGGGCAGAGGAGGCGGCGGCGTGGTGCGGCGAGGGCGGGGGAGGCGGCGGCGCGCCGAGTGCAGGAGAGGCGGCGGCGCGCGTTAAGGGCGGGGAAGGCGGCGGCGCGGCGGGCACGAGGAAAGACGGCCGGCGCGGCGCGTCGAGGGCGAGAGCGGCCGGCGCGTCGGGCACTGAGGGAAGACACCGCGCGGCGCGTCGAGGGCGAGGAGCGGCCGGCGCGTCGGGCGCGGGGAAGACGGCCGGCGTGGCGCGTCGAGGCGAGGGAGATGGCCGGCGCGCGGGCGCAGGAGACGGTGCGCGCGGCGCGTCGAGGCGGGGAGGCGGCCGGCGCGTCGGGCGCGAGACGGTCGGCGCGACGCATCGACGGCGTGGCGCTTGTGGTTCCTCCCTTTCCCAAAGGCGGCGGCCGCGGCGCCTAGATGGAGATGGGGTTGAGATCGGGTTCTCTAAATCTCTAGGGTTTGAGTTTGACCGGACCACCGACCACGGCACCAATGGAGAAAGATCGGTTATTTCGATACTTCGGTTTTCATGCACCTAAACCCGAACCCGAACCGATCTAGTCGGTTTTTCAACACCATAAACCGAACCCGAAACCGAAAACAAAAAACCGCAAAATTCAGTTCGGTTCGGTTCGATTATATTTTTGGTTTTCGGTAAAAATGTGCCCAGCCCTACGTGCGCCCGCCGGTTGATGACAGCGTATGCCCCCACGCTGTTTTGAGTGTGTCAACCAGTGACGAAACCAGCACCATCGTAAAACCCGGATGATTGATCGCTTTTTTGAATGATAAACTGATTTTTTACGTTTGGACGGTTTACAATGAAGCCCAGATGACCGTCCAACCTACCGGAGAGCTATCTCCGTGCTGGTGTCAAGCACCGTGGCCCTGTGGCATCTACTAGCATGCACTACTTGATCTCGCAGATGGACAGCGACGACACCTCATATCTCACCGTACTTCTCGCCGATTCGATCGCGCGAGGGATTAGCAGCGGCGCCGGGCTATAAACAGGGGCAATAGCAGGTCCCGCTTTTGTGTACATATGCATGCTTTCGATGGGTCGATCGACCGATCGACAGCAACTGGTGCATGCATGCGAGCAGGCGAGCAGCAAGCAGCAAGCAGCTGATGATGAAGAATGGTTCTTCCATCCCATCACGGCATCACACATGGCAGCTGGTTAGCTGGCGATCGAGCGCCTTTTACTGCTGTGCTTCTGTTTTGCCGACAGTCGCCATCGTCCGATGGTCGGTCTCCTCGGCGTAAGCAGGCCCGCCGGGAGATCGACGACCAGGTACAGTAACCGTGACTCAGATAAATCGAGTTAATGATAGAGTAAAAATATACTGCTGGTACTTAAAAGTTTTATGGTGGTGTGTCGCTTAGGTCTCTGATATTGGTCTGTAATCTTGGTTTAAGGTCTCACATCAGGTCCAAATCACCTTTGATCGTGTACGACTGTCGATGCGACGCACCAAGCTGGACATTTTATACAGAGAATGCTTTGCGCCGAGGGTCTGATACAACAACTGCATCGGACGTTTGTGTAGCCCATCCTTCATGCATAAAAGTATAAATTTTAAATTTTAAATGATTTTTTTCTTAAACTATTTATCTGAATTTTAAACTAATTATATTATTAGATTCATTATGATTAAATCTTTATAATAAGATAGACCATATTTCGATGATTTTTTTTACTGAAATATTTTTCTCTGGTAAGCGAAATATCTAAAATATTTTTGTAAAAATAATTTTTAGCAATGAGTGAAGCATTTCTCAATAATACGATGCAACACCATCCGATGATTTACACCAAATCGAATGTTCGATCTGTAGCAGTCTCTTATTTTACACTCGAATCTCTTTCACAGTACATAGCAGCCTAGCGAGCCACAGATGGTGGAGTTGCAAGGGACGGCGACTGAGATCCTCGACTTCTTGGTGTCAAAGGAGTTCTGCTATCGGTAGCACTCCGGCACAAAAGGCACGACATGCACAGGATCCATGGCATTTTATCGATGCACTGTAGTGAGAATGGAGTAATAAATGCATTTTTTTCGGGGGTGTCAGGTGTGCTAAGGAGAAGGCCGAATGAAAAATATGTGCCAGCAACATGAAACGCGCAATCGTACACGTCAAGTAGATTTGGCATGCTCTGATACATTAAAGTAAAACTATTAATACGTCCGTGCTAACACTACGGTGTCATAATATTTGTTTAATAAAATATTAAAATTTTATTTTATATAATTAGAAATAAAACGGGTCTCACTCCCACATGGATCCAGCGTGAGGCTCACCTAACCAGCGTTAAACGTTAATTTTAAACGAAGTGAGATAGGGAGGTTGCAGATTGTTAATGGCAATGCGGGATGGTGTGATGAAACTGATATTTTTATTTTATATTAGTATTTTATATTAGTATATATTATGGTTTGAAATATACATTTTAGGAGATATAGACATGCTCTGGTACATTAAAGCAACAAGATTATGAATTTAAATACACATTTTACAGTATCGGGAGCCTCAGTAACACAACCGTAACACTTTAATAACCGGCCATATATATCTCACTCTTAATTGATTATCATACAAAATTCATGGTCGCACCGCGAGTGACAGCTAGCTTAGAGATCGATCGATCGATCGATCGATCGAACTGTGTGTGTATGTGTTTACACGCCGCGTTCAGCGAACCCCCGGCCGGCCGGGCTGTGAACTGAATGCGATTGATGCGCACGTATCCTTGTCGATGATTAGATGGTCCCATGCACAATGACAACAATCTGTATATGTGCATGACAGCATGGATGGATATACAATAATGCAGCTAGGATTGATGTGGCTGTTCATCCGACGGATTTGCAAAAACTAGCTCGGCGGGCCGGGATCTCGCGACCGATTGACGAAGGAAGCCACGAACCTACATATATATAGCGTACAGTCTGTCAATGGACGTGTTAGTTTGGTACTACTCTCTTCATCTCTAAAGTTTGTCTCAAAATAATTGTTACTCTAAAGTATTACTTCTAAAGTATTACTAGTCACATCAATTATTTTCCAATCAAATTTCTTCTTATTCTACTCCTAATTATCTTCTTTCTTCCATTTAAATAATGGATATTATAGTTTTTTTCAAACCTTTATATATGTTAAACCACTTAGAAAGATAAGTATCGTGGGCTGAGGGATTAGTTTAATTTGGTCGGATCTCGCTCGCTCGATCAAGATGCATGCCTATCCTTTTTAGATAGAGTTAGTATATATATGACCGTATCCAATGAACTTACTGCATTAGCCTTAATTAAGAGCGGATCGACAACAAAGCTAGAATTGAATCTCGGTACAATGTGACACGAAGTTGTATCAAACAGCTGCCACGTGACGTAGAGCGATGAAACTGTAGATGATAAGGTTCAGACAATAGAACTATAGGGTTCAAACAGTAGAACCCATATTGCAAATAATAGAACTAAATTAGGTGGATGTTTTCTTATAGAGTTTATATTGTGCTAGATTGTCTTAAAAACATATTTAACTACAAAGCATAATATTTCACACCTCAACTATCGAAACATGCCAGAATACCCCTCCCCCACCAAAAACCATAAAACCCAGTTTTTAAGAACACATATACTTGATGTAAAAGAACTCGTCAAAGCCACTATTAAAACTTGATTGCATTATACTTATTGGTGTGTTTTGACTAATTTTAATAGGGTTGCATTTTACATAGTGCTATATTTTGACTGGATTTAATAATTGAGGATGCAAAATGCCTATTTTCATAGTTGTGGAGCGCTTCTAGACATACCAGATAGTTAAGGGCAAGGGCATACCCAAGAGGTCCTGGATGCATAAAGAACATCTAAAATTTTGGGAAAGCAAGCGGGATTATGTGTATGTAGTTAAGCATTTAACCATGTAACTTTAAAAACATAATATGAAGTGGGAGTTAGTTGCAAAACGATGAGATGGATGATTTTGTGTTTCTAGCATTTTTTTTCATAACCATTTGTAGACTTGTTTCAAGTCTATAACTTAGTATGAGGGTGTTTATATCTATAGTTAATATTTTTTCAATGATAGATGATGACATATCTCTTGACTTCAAGTCTATCAAACTGTGCTGAGGCAACCTCTCGGTGTGTTCATAGGTGTATGATACATATTTATGCGTTTCTAATAAGGGTGATTGTGTGCGCCTATATATGAGCCTTCGTGTAAGCTAGTACCATGTTTCAAAAAAAATCCTTACTCCACGAGTGCATATCCACTTAGTCTTTTCTAGGTCTGTCGCTAGTTGAGGGGTGTAATATACGATTTTATTTTATTTTTAGGGAAGATTTTAGTAATTTGATAAGGTTTGTGTTTTTATTCATATGTAAAAAAATAAAATGCTCCTGGATGCTATGAATTTGTCACATGAATTGAGAGAGACTAGGCCAAGGCCGACCAGGGTCTATAAAACCACGTGATCAACCGAGCCTCGAAAACCAATCGGTTTGATAGATAACCTTCGATTACCACTCGATTGGACTAAATCCATCAAGTGACGCCAAGCGAGTAGTCATAAAGTCATGACAGGGTTCACCTTTTTGTTTTTTAAGTGAAAATTACTCCTAACTAATTTACCAAAAACCAATAATCGATGACTTTCGGTCAATGTCATATAGAAACCGACTAATATCAATCGGTTTTCACAAACTGAGGCCTAAAGGTGTCATCAAAATCGACCGGTTTCGCGAAAACCGATCAGTTTTTATGAACCCTGCCCGGGCCGCCGCGAGATACGCGCGCGCGACCGAAGCAGCCCATTTCGCATCCACCGGCCCATGGAGCGCATCCCCGCCAGACCGGTTTTGCAATTTTTTTCCTCGGTCCGATCCGCGCCGTCCAACCGAGAGGAGACACGACACCCACGACCCAACAACGAGCCGCCCGTCCTTCCCTCCCCGCCAGCGAGCGACGACGCCCCACCACCACACGCCGGCGACGCCTCCCCTGTCCCCTCCTCCTCCTCCGGCCAGCACCCGCGGCGGTATGCTGCCCCTCGCACGCCCCGTCCACCACCACCACCACCACCACCACAACCTACGCCTCTGCCCTACAGCTCCGTGGCGCTCCCCGCCTCGTGCCCGAGCACGACTCCGCAGCCGCGCCCGGGCACTAACCCTCGCCGCCCGGGCGCGCCCTCCGAGAGCGGAGGCGGGAGAAGCCGAAACTGCTGCGGGCGGAACGGGCGCTACCACCACCACCAGCGGTGGCAGCGTCTTATCCTTCCTGTGCCCGCTCCTCAAGTTCCTCGGGGTAATTGGTTGTTGCCGATTTGGCTGCCAGTTCGCCGAATTTTGGGTTTGTTTGCTCACGCAGTGTGCGTTTTTTTTTGTGGATGTCCACGCAGGGGGGTGACCCTTCACAGGAGCGGAATGACATCGTGGAGGTAATCTCTAGCTTTTTTCTCGTAAAAAAAAATCCTCTGGCTTTTGGCTCGTTGCCCCTTATGGACGGATTACTGATCGCGCAACTCCTAAATCAACCCTTTTCAGGATGAAAAATCCGAAGAAAACTTGAATTTCAATGTAGAGTTTAGTGAAAAAAATTTGATATTCGATCGTTTGGATATCCTATGGAGCAAATTCCTGCGGGCAAAAGGAAACTTTTGTTGTGTGTAACTCATTGCTGCTGCCTGCTGATAGTGTAATGCGACCAAAATCTCATCCTGATGCTAAAAGAATTTATTGGTATTAACTGCAAATGGCATGCTAAAGAGATTAAGTGCAAATGCAAGCATTTCTCTTCGGGTACCTATAGCTAGGCCCTTGATGAATGAGTATTGTTACATATTTTTGTCAGGTCGCTACATCTTCACTGTCAAGTTTAGCTAGACTACCATGGGGCTCAAGTGTATCTAGTAGCAACGGGAATAATGTTATCCCAACAACAAGTGCGCCGACTCTGCAATTGTACGAGTTTGGTAAAAAAATATTAATACGTTGGTTCTGATTCGCTGGCATGAAAGCTTAGTTATTTTCAGAATGTACTGACCGATTCCTTCGTTTTCTTCCCAATAGAGGCATGCCCCTTCTGTAGGAGAGTTCGGGAGGCCATGACTGAGCTTGACCTTTCTGCAGAGGTGTTCTTACTTCTTGGTTCTAACAATGCTTCCCCAAATTATGTAATTCTGAGATAATATAATGATGATTGGGAATATGGTGAAATCAACATAGCTTTGCTCAATATTGTTTTCTTATAGAATTTCAAAGTAGTAGTGAAGCAATGAACTACATATGAACATATTTTGATTAGTTAATAACTTCCTCTCCAAATATGAATAAAATACAGGTATATCCTTGCCCAAAAGGATCGCTAAGACATAGAGACGTGGTCAAGAAAATTGGAGGGAAGGAGCAGTATGTGTTTGTCAATTATGCATTTACTTATTACAGCTGCAGTAATGCTTCAGCTGACCAGAAATGCAGAGACCTGTACCTGAAGTGTCACTGAACTGGTGTTATTCTGATACACAGGTTTCCACTTCTTGTTGATGCGGGTAATGGTGTCACCATGTATGAAAGTGGTAATGTTCAATTAAACCTTTTTTTTAAAAAAAATGTTTCTATAGGTTTCCAAGTTTCCACTCGTGGAGTCATTTTTATACTCTTTTGATCTTGGCATAAAGACATCATATCCCGTAATTATCTTTAAAATGACTAGTTTCCTATTTGGATAGCTAATAAACTATGAAATGGATATGGATACTAATATGTGTCTTAAATGTGCAGGAGATATTGTAAAATACCTGTTCAGACAGTATGGACAAGGAAAGAGTCCTTCATTTGGACTCCTTGAGAGGTCTCTTTTGCGTGTTTTGATAAGCTATATGTATTGTACCTCTTGTAGGTTACGGAGATGATATACTTGTCCATGATGTAGATCCAAAATATTTTCGAAGGAACTACTGTGATGCTAGACAAGTTTCCGTTTATCTTTGGCTGTTCTCAGGGCATCCCCGTATATTTTTTTGCAGTACAATTCTCACAGGATGGGTGCCTACTCTTCTTCGAGCTGGAAGAGGAATGACATTGTGGAACAAAGCTGGTGTGGTACCTGAAGATAAGCTAGAGCTCTTCTCGTTTGAGAATAATACTGTAAGAACAGCGCCTATATTTTCTATCCTTTTGTAGAAGTTGTCTCTATTTTGTTTCTCATATGTGGTGGTTTGTAAAGTTGGCTTTTATTTCTCATATGTGGTGGTTTGTAAAGTTGGCTTTTATTTCTCATATGTGGTTGGTGATTCAGTATGCAAGGATCGTACGTGAGGCGCTCTGTGAATTGGAGGTTCCTTATATCCTCCAGAATGTTGGAGAGGGGTCCTCAAAGAAGGATTTGCTTCAAAAGATATCAGGTTCTAAGAAGGTAAAGCGAGCCATATGATGCATTTTGAAAAGTAACAAGTCGGAAGGAACAGCAATAAAATTATTTGAGAAATTTGGTGATGGAGACTCTGATACTCATGTTACCTCATAATACATGGAATTCTATATGCCCAGTATTTCTGTTACGCGTGCATATTGTTTGACTTGCAGTTTTAGCATCTTACATTGAAGATGTATTTTTTTAATACTTATTGCCTTCTGTCTTTCAGGTGCCATATCTGATTGATCCTAATACTGGGTTCCAATCGGGGGACCATAAGAAGATACTATCCTACTTATTTCAACAATACTCGATTAGTGGGTAGTTTCTTTCTGAACCTCTAATAGACGTGCGTTCTCCAGTAGCTAGCAGACATGAGAAATGTATGTACAACTTCAGTCTTCAGTTTATATTTTGCTCTGAGAAGCCAGTAGTGCTTCATGGTTCTTGCCTTGTAGATTTCTCTTTCTAAGGGCTCCTTTGATTCGTAGGATAGAAAAAACACAAGAATAAAAAACATACAAATTAAAATATTATGTTTTTCAAATCCTACAGGAAAAACAAAAATACAATAGGACACTTTTGACATGGGAAAAACAAAGGAAGTTCACAAAAAGGTCACACCTCTTGCTATTTTTTCTATGAAATGTGAAGCATAGGAACACAATCCTATGAAAAGTTTTCTTCTTTTCCTATAAATCAAAGGGACATGTAGGAAAAAATCCATAGGAATTTAAATCCTATGAAAATCTTTTGCCAATCCCCCTAACTTGTGTCATCTGATGTAATAGTACTATATACTCCATCTATATACAAAGAAACGCAGATTTTGGTCGCACCGACTCGCACAACCAAGCAAGATTACAAGAAGAGCGTCACATGAAACCGCCGGCAGCTGTCCAATGTATCTTGGATTCTGCCACTACAATTTTCTGTGCTATCTTCATGGCGTCTCCAGCTCAAAGTAATATTTCCTTTGTACTTTCGACTATTTTAGTATGTACTGGAAGAGGTACGCGACAGCATCGTGTTCATCCTGGGCAAGGCACGCAACGCACCCGTGAATCTTGTCATGAATTATTTTAACAGAACAGCCTGCAGGGGAGAGGGAACACCCTCCAACGTCGTGATGCTACAAAGTTGATTATAAACAAAAAAGATGTCCTGGCTGATGAGTTGCTTTGTTTATACTTCTCCTGAGAGGAATCGAGGTGACTGATTTTGCGAGGTCGTCTCCCACATTCTCACCACCTTCTTGTTCCTGGAGGCAACTCTCCAGCTCTGTCCAGGCATCAATTCCCTCTCTTTTGCTTCCTGCTGATACCTTTGATCTTGAGCAGAAGAAGCTGCAGAGCTGGGTTAAAAGCAGGAAGAGCCATGAACAACGAATTGTAATCCTCTTTCTCGTCAATCTTGCACTTGCGTCTTGCAGAGTTCTTCGTTCTTAATTTCTTTGTACTGAAAATGCTGCCAGCGATTACCTGTTCAAGCTGCTCCTGATCGGGGACTCCTCGGTCGGCAAGTCCTGCTTCCTCCTCCGATTCGCGGTGAGTTTTGAGTTGTCTCGCAAATGGCAATCTGGATTCGGTGGCTGGCACCGTGTTGTTCTTTCCAAGATTGTGTTCGTTTTGATTGATTGATTGATGTGTTTGTCTTCATCCAGGACGACTCGTATGTCGACAGCTACATCAGCACGATCGGTGTTGACTTCGTGAGTCCCTCTCTTTCTTGCAAAATGCCTCATTGTTCTTCGCCTCTTCCGTCCGTTCGTCCTTGTGATCAGGCTGGTTTCTGATTCTGATTCATTCGAGTCCCTTGATTTGTTCATCTGCAGAAGATTCGCACGATAGAGATGGACGGGAAGACCATCAAGCTGCAGATTGTAAGTGTCTCCGATCCCCGAACCTGTTCGCGATTAGCTTCCGAGCAGAGCAACGCGCGGCGGCGGCGGCGGCCTATCCCGCGCTGATCTCTTCGCCGGGAATCGCCGGCCGGCGCCGCCGCGGGGCCGTCGGAGAGAGAGAGAATGGATGCCCGCCGGATTGTGGCGTGATGCATGGTCGACTCGTAGATGGCCGACGATGCTGCCGCGTGCGTGTGTGGGCGAAGCCGAGAGATTTTGTGCCGCGTGGCTCGCCGGAGCTCCGGCGCTCCGCCGCGTGGCGGACTGGCGGTGGGAGGGACAGGAGGATGACGAGACTAGTAAGGCCTTGTTTGAATGGGCCTCAATCCCGGCCCGTAATATCATGTTGAGGCCCATCTAAAGAGGTCTAAGCGAGGACCTTTTCCGTACCAGGCTTCTAGAATTTAACGTAGAAGTCCCTGCTTTAAATAACTATTACTGCTAGTGCTAGCGATCATGGAATTTTGCTAAGATACCCTGCTTTGGATCAATTTTATTCGTAGCGATCGTAGAATTTTGCATAGAACACCCTTATTTGGATCTCGATTATTGCTAGTGATCCTGAAAATTTTCAGAGAAACCTATTTTGGATTACGACTGTTCGCTTCACTTTTCTATTAAGTGGAGTGGAAACTATTTTATGAATTACATCTTTAGAAAAGATGGAGCTAAAACTCTGCCGCACAAACCGAATTTGTACCGACCGTGAAATTTTGCAAAAGAGATCCTACTTTGGATCGCTCTCGAGAATATTCCCAAAAAATCCAGGAATTTTGCAAATAGACCCAACTTTGGGTCGCGTCTATTGCTAGCGATCCTGGAATTTTGCAAACCGGTACTCGGATGTACGAGACGACGTGTCGACGTCGCCGCCGGCGATGGCCTGCTCCTCGCCCGTACCGCCGCCGCATTTTTCCCGGACTCCGACGACCTCGGCGCGGAGGTAACTCCTCCTCCACCGATTTGCGCCTTGATCTTGTTGCCCCACTTCGATATTTAGGGTGGGCCCGGATAGCTGGATGCCTCAGTCATGCCTGGATCCGCCCTCTGGTGATTTTGGGGGCAATTCGATCTAGTAGTTGGTTATCGAAATGCACTTTCTAATGGAGACCTCCATTAGAGGATTGGAGTTTGCTTCCGTGCGTACTGGTGAGTGATGATATCTAATCGGTGGTTGCTAGATGTCCCTGAATCAATGTGCCAGTTCTGATTTCTGTGCTTGAATTTTATTTTATTTTTGCTTGAATTTATAAATCGGGCCATTTGTACAAATTAAAATTAGTGATTTGAGCTTGTGCGATTACACTTGGAGGTATTGGTTCTTCATGAATGAATTCCGGCATCTTATCGTTTCTAGTACCAAATGACTTCTGTACTTCCTACATAATCATTAGATCGAACTATGAAATAGAATATGTTGCACAGATCAGAAGCTGCAATCCCCTAATGTTTAGTGTGACATTGGTACTTGTATTGCAAACAGTGGGACACAGCAGGACAGGAGCGATTCAGAACCATCACCAGTAGCTACTACCGGGGAGCTCATGGGATAATTGTAAGCCTTTTCAACCTATGAACAATTTTTTTTGCCATTTTCATGGTGTTTTCAGTTAAAAAAAGGTTCATATGAATGCATCCAGATCGTCTATGACATTACGGATATGGAGAGCTTCAACAATGTGAAAGAGTGGATGAGCGAGATCGACAAGTATGCCAATGACAGCGTATGCAAGCTTCTTGTTGGTAACAAGTGTGATCTAGCAGAGAGCAGGGTTGTTGAAACTGCAGTAGCACAGGTCGCATTTCAAACTAACCTATTACACTATGGATGGCTTATCAATGCAAAAGTCATGTTATATTTTGTTAAGCTAAATGAAAAGGTACAAATCACTGCAGACTTATGCTGATGAGATAGGCATTCCATTCCTCGAAACAAGTGCCAAGGACTCGATCAATGTCGAAGAGGCTTTCTTGGCGATGTGTGCCGCAATAAAAAAGCAGTAGGATAAATGACAATGCCTAAAGTTTCATAGATTCTTATAAACAAGTTATGCTGCTGACTTTTGTGTCTAATCTGCAGAAAATCTGGGAGCCAGGCAGCCTTGGAGAGGAAGGCATCCAATCTAGTTCAGATGAAAGGTCAGCCAATTCAGCAACAGCAGCAGCCACAGAAGAGCAGCTGCTGTTCATCATGATGGCACAATGGTCTGGCATCTTCCATGAATTGGGATGAACATGGCATATCTGCTAAGTGTGTACCTCTGTCTTCTCATAGATTTGAGCACTTTAGTTACTGCAAGGTGTTGCCGCATCTGTTGAAAATCGAGTCAAGAACCTAATTTCCTGGTTTTGATGATTCTCTAATCAACATTGCATCTAGAAAGCTGTACCATATTAAATAGATACATGTAATGTACTAAGTTCCAGTCTGAAAGGTCAATTTACACATGCAAAATAATGCACAGATGCAAATGCATACATTTTTCCCCTACAACATGTATAGTAGGCACATGCTTATAATAGGTCTTTTCACTGTAGCCTTGTGGAGCTCAAAACAGAACTGGTGAGATAACTTGACAGGCAGGTAGTTTGGCCTTTCATGCTAGAAATAGTAGTTACTCTCCGTGGTTAGCTGAAATGGCACTTGTGGTATCATCATGTTGCCGCTCACATCCAGAATGCTAGTCTGCTCGATTATCTGCAGACACAAGATCAAGCTAATAAGAAAGGTGCTAATTTCTGAAAAATGGAACATGGTGGGTCAGAAATGTTTTTAAGAGATGATACAGTTACTCTCCCTTACATAATAGCATAAATATTTGATGCCATGAGATAATCAACTAAACATTTTATGTTCCCTGTTTTTCTTATCCTAATTGCAGTTGGCACATAGGCTGTTGTATTGTCTGTTCTAAGTTCTCAATCATAATATAACTATACACAACTCTTTTCCATGTCCCAGAACAAAAGGAAAACATAAATGTTCTTTGTATGTGAGCTTCCTACATGTATATGTCATCTGGATAGAATAGGAGGCACCTTATTACAAACAAAATGCGTTTGATTATACAGAAATCAGAAAAATGGATGGCAAATAATCTCTCTTTAAATTAAGTGTAGCCTATTTCTAAATAATAATTTTAATCTTGAACAAATTCCTACAAAATCGAAAGTTCTTCTCTTTTAAATAGTGTTGTTTCTTTGAAAGAATGCATGAATTAATTGCCAGAAGTACCCTTTCTTGAAGTATATCATTAGCAGCTTTCAATATGCCTTCCTGCAATTGAAACACATAAAACTATCGGTGAATAGTTATTCTACTTGCATCTCTTCTACATATGAGCTGGTCTCAAATACTAAATGTTGATTAGAGGGATGAAATCAAGCATGCTGATCTAACCTTGTTCTTGAGCATCTCGATCTCCCTAGACATGATCTGCATCTATTCAGCAGAAAGGGTAACATATTATAAGTGCCAACTTTATGGGAAGTTCTTTTTATTCTATACCGATGAATGTCTTACTTTTGTAGAGCGAATTTTATGCACCCATACTTCAAGATTACTTTCAAGGGATTGCAGCTCACCAAGATTCATATGGTTTATCTCTCTCTCTCCATACATGTACCTGCATGAGGTGTGCTTAGTTGCTTACTCTTTTTCCCATCAGTGTCTTGATCAGTACTAGCTAATTTCCTACACCCTTGAAAAATTCTTTTCATGATCTTTTGAAACTTCTTACAGATTTTCAACAGTCCATATTGCCCATTGTACTATATAATTAACTAGTTCCACTTTCTTTTTCCTTTTTCTTATTTTCTGAATTAAAAACTACTCTCCTGGACACATTTTATGAAGAAATATCATGCAACAGTTTTGTGATGTTCATAGCATTATCAACTGAACTACTAGGGCCATTTTCTAATAAACAGAAACAAATGTCGTTTCATTGTATTACAATTAATGCGGATGATTACCTTAAGCTGTTCTGAAGCAGGTCAACTTCTTGCCTTAGAAACAATACATCTTGCTGCATCACCTGGTATAGCATCAGAATAACTTAATACTAGACGAATCGTTCTATCCAAAACACTCAAAAAATAAACAAAGCAGATTTTATGTCCATGAGCAAAACACAAACCACAAGTGTGCTGAGCCTTGAAAATTTTGCACAATTACAAATAGATTCCATTCGTATGCATCAATAGTTCTGTAAATCTATTTGAAACTGAACTGTGGAGATACGCATATCATGTTATCTATGTGTGATTATGTGATGCTGACCATAGGTATGTTCTGCTCTTTGCTTTCAACTTGCGCTTCTGGGAGGTTACTCTTGTACCGCTCAATCAAGCCTTCCATGTCCCTAACATCATCATCAGCCATGCATAAAACACATCAACAATGTTTGTAAAATAAAATACTACCTCCGTACTAAAATATAATAATTTTTAACTGTGAATTCGGATAAATGGTTATTTAGATTCATAATTAAAACTTCTTATATTTTAAGACGGAGAGAGTAAGATGTTTTCTAGGAGAATACTTTTGGTCTTCCAGACCACACTAACGAAGATAAATACTTTTTGGACCACTAATAATTGAACAATGAAAGAGAAACAATTATTGTCTTCATTAAAAAAATATAAGCATTTTTAGTTATAAATCTGGAGAACCGTCAAAAGTTGTTATATTTTAAAACGAATGTGCTAATATATATGTATATACTTTACCCGTTGGTGGCGAGCTCATAGATCTTGCCGTGAGGGGAGAAGACAATGACGCCGATATCAGCATCACACAGGATAGAGAGCTCCTTGGCCTTCTTGAGTAAACCCATCCGCCGCTTGCAGAAGGTGACCTGCCTGTGCACCGGGTTCTCTATCCTCCTCATCTGAACCTTGCCACGAGCCATCACTGAATCACTCACTGATTGATTGATTGATTGATTGATATGATTCTTCACTTCAGTGTTTTGCTCTCTCTTTTTCTCTCAAATTTTTGCACACAAACCCCCACTAGTTTGAACTAGCTTCTGAGGCAGTGGCAACTGTATGTAACTATCTCCCCCTTGCTTTGAGAAGCTAATGGCGGTTTGGATTTTGCCGCCGAAGTGGAGGCATTTTATGGTGGCCTTGGGAGGGACAAGGAATAATTTTGGTAGGCCACTCATTGGCTCATTGCACATCACAAAAGAGGCGCCTATATGCATGACCTGAATTGCAGGGCCCTTACATATGGTCATTTTTTGCTCAACATTTTGATGCTTCTGGGTTCTCAGCATAGCCTTCTTGTAGATGAAACGCGGGTTAAAGCCGCGGGATGATCTAGTTATTATAGGAATAAGTTAAATATTATATATTATAAACCTAACAATTAGGTCTGAACAAGTTGTGTAAGCAAAACAATCGAATTAAGTTTGCTTTAAAGTCGTATTTTTAGAAGCGGGAAGCAAATAATCCGTTATAATAATTTGGTGGATAAAACCGTGAAGAATGGGTATTAATAGAGACATGCATTTTTCATCCAGTGATCCCGTGTAGCCGATGACGTCAGCGACTGTTATGTTTCTCACCGAGCTTTAAAAAATTCCTAGATCTGCGTTATGACACTACCAGCATGCCCTCTCAGGCTTCCATTTTCCACATTTCCAAATACGCACATTACAACAGGCTTTATGTTTTTCTCATGACTTCTTTTATGCTCTTGTAACTTCTTTTGAAGGATCCCCTTGATGTTCTTTTAACTTCTAGGGTTAAATAACATATTTTTTAATTATATGCCAGAGATATATGTGCACACATCAATACACACGTAACACAATACTAACATCCCACGAATATGCCCCCTAATATACGCTCTAATAGACAGAAACCGGCGGCATATCCCTGATCTTCCTAACATTTTGTTGAAAGTCCACCTGCATGTGGTTAAATAACATTTTGTTTTGATTGTTTAGTTGCCTTATATACAGCAGGTAAATCTTATTGTTACAACCCAATCAAGGCATCTTAAAATAACCAGATCGGTAAAAGGGTGTAGATTACTTTTAAAAAGCGCGCAAAGTTCATTAAATCAATTGAATTCATATTGTCTCGTGCTACCTCATCCTAGATAGTCAAGTGGTCCATTAGTAATGAATATTTAGTGAGGAATATGGTCTCATATAAAGGCATTTGCACTTTACATTGTTAAGAATTTGTTCTACTTTGAAAGGTCAGATTAACTTTTTTATAATCTGCCTTCCTTTGTCCTAACCTCATCTTCTCTATGCTGTCATAATATATATATGTACTAGAACAAAGGATTGCCACAATATAGATTATGCAATTCTTTTAAAAAAGTTAAAGAACAGGGGGAATGAACACTTCTTAGCATAAGTTACCACTACAATTCTAGTTTCATAGATGCTATGTTAATTGTACACTTGGTTTTCTGGCCAACACCTTTGATACAATCTAGCTTTAGAAAAATCTGTTGTTTCAAAAAAAAGAAAAAGAAGAAAAAAAAATCTGGTGATCCATTGGCATCATTCATACTCGCTGTCAAACTTCAATGGGATAATGAAGAAGAAGGGCGAGAGAAAGATGTATCTGCTGATTAACAAATCCCAGCTTCCTGGTTATTTACAGAAAGTTGCACTGAAAACTAGTACATATTAGACGAAGGTTTCCCAAACCGTATTTTAGGAGGTTACCCAAACCGTTTTTTAGGAGGTTACTGTCACCCCGCGGTAAGACGGTTACCGTGGTGTATACCGTGATTTGAAAAACTAAAACCGTTACGGTCCGTGATAACCGCATGGTTACCACGTGGTGGTTTGGGAAGCCCTGTATTAGACCAAAACTTGTATGCCATCGCTCCCGAATTGGCAAGTTCTAGAAGAATAAAGCTTTGCACCGAGGTGTGCAACATTATAAATACACACACATGAAGCCGTTAATTACTCGCAGGAGTCCAGGACCACTCTTCCTGCATCTTTTCAATAGAGTAATAAGCTTGCAGTAAGCATACACTTTAACACTTGGTCAACATATGTGCATGCACATCTGACTAAGTTTTAAGAAAAATGCAGGCACAATTCAAGAATCTTAGCTGATCAAACCAAAGAAAAACTGTAAGCCATATATACGGGCCTATGATTGTAGCTTACCAGGACCACCCCTTTAATGACCCCTTTTCTTAGATTCCAAACAAGTTGTCTTCAAGTTTAGTGTGGCAGCAGTCACATTAGAGAGGCACATCGACGGAACAATCTCAATCATTAATCAAATCTTGTGAAGACCAATGAAACCTTAGAATTAACGAATCTAGTTAACATAGGACATGCATTTATGTGAGCATTTCAAAATCACAATTGTTCCTCTATTATTAACTCTTTTTGTTGATAGGAATTTCTATATTTTGCGTTGTTGTGCTATTAACTATTTTGACTGTTAACCACAAGCATTCCTTGGCCATAAGAAGCATATCCTTTGTATACATGTTTAGCTTAGCAAGGAAGGTGTCTTTTCATGTATACATTAAGACAAGTGGTCACCAGAAGGCAGTAGAAATGGTTTCCAATTTATTTATTTATTTCAATTTCAACAAAGATGCAACACTTAACCATATAAGATGAAGCAGCAACATTCTATAATGTCTGTTACGCCCACAATTTATCTACTATACTGATAAAATAGGTGGGAAAAGGAAACATGTTTATTTTCAAAGAGATGGAATTATCACATTAATCGAAGAAAAAGAGAATGATATACACGGTTGATAGGAGTGGGTTCAGAAAATAATGGGTTAGATTGATTTGATATATAAAACAGAGCCAGAAAGTACTACAAGTGTATAATTGTATAAGAAATGCTAGAAATAAAACGAATAATTGTATGGCGAATACAATTCTACACTCAGGGCAATATAATCTAGTTCTACACGATTGAGTGGGAAATTTAGCAAGAAATTACCACATTAATCAACGGAATAGAGAAAGATTCTATACTGTTAATTATGGTCTGAGTCTAGGTTATGATCTTATTATAGTCTCGATTAAAAGAAAGAACCATGACGAAAACAAGTCACAAATAACTGAAGCGCAGGATAAAACTATTAAAGAGAATAGGTCATGTGAAACATAAAGCATCAATGAAATACAGAATAAAAAATAAACTATAATCTAGTTCATGGGAATTCGACTAGTTGAAAGATGTGACACAACATATGAAGAACATTCTACCAAGACCAATAACCCAACAATTTATGATATTTGAACAGTATACAAATTTTTAAAAGGCTGACCCAAGTGATGTATTGAGTATTGATACTTAGAGAATACATGATATAATACAAAGGTGATTCTGCCCATTCTTCAGAATAGTTCTTTTTACAATGCCGCAATGATTTGGACCAGGGAGAAGTGCAGAGCAGCATGAAGACAAAAGAAAAAATATTCACCCTTAAGATAATAGGAAAAGAAGGCAGAGTAAATATTTTTATTTTGTGTGTGTCTGTTTTTGGAGTCCAACCAATGTTCTTAGGTAATATAGAATATACTGAAGAAGCACAAGTTATGTGTTCCTAGATATCAAGGTAAAAACATATTTAAGGGGAAAAAAGGAGTTGCCAGGATCACCATATATTAATGCAATAATAATGCGAGTTCGAAGTCAAAACAAACTTTCAACCAACTACTATCCGTCATCTTGAAGTACCAAGGAACAACTGTTGGACTACACTCAATTAGTTCTCTTTTGGAAGGAGTGTGTTTTTCCTGATTCATGGTAGAATTGAACAGATTGTTGTAAACATCCTGAAAATTCCAATTGAATTTTAACGTCCCAAAGAGACATTACTTTATATATATAATATTCAATTAATGCATGCAGGAACACGTAATATGAAATATGCCCTATATTCCTAACCTGTTCATACTTTATGAAATTCAAGTAAAGTAAATCCTTTCTGAAATCATTATTTACTTGTTTCTACGAATAAGATTAAACAGCTGTGCAGACTGCAGAGTTGCTAGATGATTTCCATTTCTTGAAATCCGTTCAATGTTGCTGAAATAATTCTGGATATCATGTGGTAGTACCACAAGTTTTTCACCCTTCTGGAATTTGGCGGACTATTGTTAGGATTTTTCCTTCTATCTAAAGTTCAATCCAGAACTAGACACTAAGAGAAGTCCAGAAATATGCAGTTAACATGCCCAGAAATCCCTCTAAGGGTTCTGCCAACCATAATATGGCAACCAGGGGCAGAAAATGACAATTTGCTGATTAATTGTTTGATCCATTGTTTAGCCTTACACTAAAATTCCATGTATGTAGATGCATTAGGAGAGCAATTGTTGGAAACCCCAGGTCTCTAGAGCAATATGTTAACATAAAGCAGATTTTCATGTATTCGTCAAAAACATAAAGCAGATTTTCAATGGGATACCTATCTTTGTTCACCAATAAACAAACACAAGATGATTGTGTGCTTTCGTTGTACCTGTGAATTCACTGACACAACTGAGCACCGATAGCTCTTCCTTGAACATGGCACTTTGTCCAGGAAAATTAAAGAAAGAAGAATGTGACAGCTATAAGGCTACAAAATTGCATAATAATTAAGAAAATCAACAGAAACGACACCTTAACTTCCAAAGTAAGCTCTCTAACACCACCAAAGTAAGCTCTCTAACACCACCAAGATGCTAAAGGCGCCATAAGCATTGGCCATTAGCTTTTGTTTTTTTATATCAGGACTAAGAATGCTTCTCATTTACTTTATCCTGGCAGTGGTGATATCCACGAACCACGATTAAAGCTAAGCATGATATTCCCATAATCCATAAACCTGACTTATCTACCAGCTTCAAGTTCTAACAACTTAGTTACAAGGTGGTTTCGTCAAGCAGTACCTGAAATTATCATGCAAAACATGCCAAAAAAAGTACTCTGATGATAAGCTTGAATGTCTAGTGGATGATGAATCATTTCATAAAGGACTAAAAATCAGGCCTGGGTGATTTTCACAAAGCAACAAAACGGATACACAAAACTTTTTTCTTTAGGAATAACATACGAATGATGGGCGGGTAGAGGTCCTGTAGAGGTCCTTCTTGCCTTCCTATGCTCTTTCTCTGCAATCTGTATCGTAACTCCTTGTGCGGTATGCCCCTGTAATCAGTAACTGTTCAGAGCTTCAGACCAAAAGGTATTCTGAAACATCAAACATGCTAAGCTAGAGGCCTGTTTGGATAGCTAATTATTAGCCACTGTTATAACGAATGTTTATTTGTTATTTTAAAGTATTAAATATAGACTATTTACAAAATAAAACTCATTCATAATCGATGGCTAATTCGCGAGACGAATCTAATGAGCCTAATTACGTCATGATTTGACGATGTGATGCTACAGTATATTTGCTAATCGTGAATTAATTAGGCTTATTAGATTCATCTCGTAAATTAGCCATCGATTCTATAATTATTTTTATAATTAGTTCACATTTAGTTTTTCAAATTGATATACAAACATTCGATATGATAATGGTCTCTCGATCCAAATAAGCCCTAGGAACAACAGTCTGCAGACACTCAACATACTTGTTTCACTTGTTATTCCAGCTGTACTCTCATATCTCAGTCAGTGACACATATATCGGGAATACGCAAGAGATTTGCAGCCGCTGATATATTTGATCATCCACATTCAACCATCTGAATGACTGCGAGAACACATTTGAGAGCAAAATGAGACAGGCAAGCCTCATGATATTATATCAGGCTCCCAATAGTTGCATGCAAACTAAACTAAATTTTCAACAGATGAATGACTGACTGCTTGATCTACCTATCGTTTTCCTTTATTCACATGCAGTTCTGAAACCGCATTGGTCACATTATTTTACCAATTCCTTGCCCACACATATAAAAACTAGCTTTCAGATCGAAGGCCACATTCCTTCAATCCTACCAATAAAAAGAAGAGAATTCAGTACTGAAAAGCAGATTTAGACGTCTGATGGAAGAAATGGGTGGTCAGTGTATCCAATAACTGGATCAGAGATCAGAAAGTCTCTCTGTTGTATTTGTTGAGAGGGGCATCTATTTCAAACCTCCCAGGCAAATCAGGATTAGACAGAAACAAGCGCCCATAAGCAACCAAATCAGTATATCCAGTGGAGAGAATGCTTTATTTCCATCCTCTGAGGGCTAATCTTAATGAAGATTTTATAGAGTTTTATGAACATTAAATATACTGATATGACATTTTATTAATGAAAAGAAAGATTATAAAAGTTTTATAAAAGTAGAGATAGTTTCATGGAGATAAAACTCTTCTGCAATGGCTATAAAATATAAATATGTTGAAAACTGAAACATGAAACTCTCACTGAAACTGATCTGATTATAGCCACCAGCAACAATAAACGTTCCCTTGAAAGCATCCCTGATTGAACGAAAACTGTGGGGGGTTTCAAACTTTTCACCAAGTTTTACCATTCGTGGCTCCACCATGTGGCAGTAGAGGATTCCAAACTTGTTCAGTTCATTTGCCATGTATAGACCTAAAGCTTTCGGGTTTGAGTCTGATGCCTCTGAATATCTGGCAAAGGTCAGCTCCCATTTCATCAACTACAAAAGGGATCTCATCGGTCTCTAATTGCCTAGGAGTTGAGAAAGTAGCCACATCTATGCCATTGGCTCTTACTGCAGGTTTTATTGACTTATTGGTGCTCGAAATTGGAGCCCGCATATGATATTGAACATGTGTTGGTTGCTTGTTGGATATCCAAAATAAAAAAAAAAGTACAGAAATGAGCAAAGTTTACCTGCACAGTTTCATTTAAAATAAACATGGCATAACTTATGCTGTGATGACGTACCAGTGAATAATTATACAGTATGTTTTTACAAAAGCATTTCTCAAAATTTCCGAAAGCCAATTTAAAGGTTTTCTACTTGCATATAACTGTGCGTACAATTGCACAGGTAAAGAACATGCTTATATCAGATATAGTAAACATACAGTTATTAGAGACTCTTCCTACGAGCCAAATCTGACAGAAAAATATTCCTCCTTTGGCATGAACGCCATCTACGATTGGCTTCCATGCTTCCACTTGCTCCTTTGTCCAAATACCAGGAGCATATTTGTACCTTGCACGCATACAGGAAACATTTGATCTTTAAAGATTGCTGAACCGTCAAAAGGCAATTGAACATGGCTCTGAGATTTCAGAAAGTCACAGCCTAACAATCTAGTAACACACCCTTGAGCAGTGTCTGAGATTACAGTGGCCTCAGCAATCAAAAGGCCTCCTTTGGTTGTTCTCTGTTGGTAGTACAGAATGGCATGAGGCTGAGGAACATTACCAGAGGATCGCTGCCTTGTCAATGGTGCAAGAACTACCCTAGATACACGAGTAAAATTTCAGTAAAAAACGGATCATTGCATAAACAAGAGCAACAAGTTTCTAACTATAGGCTTAAGCAGGAATTGCTGGATATACATCTTGCCATGTTTTCAGAGAGAACTCATTGAATTTGTTGCTTATAAGTCGTGGCCAGTATATTATTGTCTTGTCTATTACTCGATATAAACTGACGATAGAGAACTTGCAATTGTTTGAAAACATCACAATTTTGGACTGAAGTATGATTTCCGCATACATAATACATTTTAGTTTTCATTGTTTGAGCCATCCACAGCCCAGCCTTTCTGCTCAAAACCTGGTCGATTACGTCGTCGTTTCAATACAAACGTATCCAGTGACGAATCTTGAAAAGACTGAAGTCATTTTCTTCTATTTTCAATCTTTACTTGCAACACATATGAACATAAAAATTGATGGAGGAGTCAAAAGAACTTCACTGCTCTGGTGAAGGATCCACCTCTAAATGTATCTGTTCTTTTTGTAAACACCACATATCAGGGGACGCCACATGATTTGAGAGTGGAGGGTTTGGTGGAGGGGCGAAAGAGAGAGGAGGAACTGGGAGAATCTAGTCGTCCTATGAACAAACAGTACAAGCAAAGTTAAAACATTCAGGGAACAAAAGATGACGAAACCACGATCTGAGGTCTCATGGATTCCTCCTCCCTAATTGGAAAAAGCCAGTCTTTGCTATCTTGCTATGTTTGGCACCCAAAATGACATGTTGATGTTTTTTTTCCTCCGTCCTATCCAAGAATCAGCTGGACGCTGGAAATATGGCATCCCAACGGCTGATGCGTCAGAGATCACCTCCTAAACAGAATAGACCTAACGAATCGACGCCAGACTGAGCTGCAAATTGGGAGGGCACATTTTTACATTCATTTAGGCCTCCCCTCTTTATGCTCTGCATGCCAAGTTGAAAGATAAGAAATTTAGAGCTGTATCTCGCTTACAAAAGCGGCAGGATGCAGAGCGTGGTTTCGCGCGGGTGGCTTGGTTCAATGAACCTGCAGGCTCCGCGCCGGCGTGCTCGTCCTGCCTCTGTCGTCTGCGTTTGTAGCGAAGCGGTTAATTAGTCCCACGTAAAATAAAAAACGTAATTAATATATAATTAATTGAGTATTGATGTATAAAAATAATAAATAAATTTATTAGATTTTTAAAATAATTTTTTTAGAAAATTTTCATATAAAACGTAATGATTTACATGAACGCACCTTCCTTTGCCAATCACAAAAGGGAGGGGGAATATAAGCAGCTGCCAAGTTGACTGAGAGAGAAGATTAGAACCCTAATAAAGATTAACAAGCGGAGGCAGGGTGAACCATCGTGGCTTGGTTCAATGAACCTGGGCTGGCATGCAGCCGCCTCGCTCGCAATGGAGGAAAAAAAGAAGGGCTTCGAAATTGAGGTTGGTGAAGTTCTCGCTTCTCCGGCGGGCTCCGGCTGCTAATGCTGATAGTGCCGGTGAGTCGGTGACATCAGCACATTGGAGTTCAGACGAAGGAAGAGGAAAACTGAAACGGCTGCCACTTTCAATACTTGAATCTATTTTTTTCGAAACGAATACAGATCAGATGTTGTTTCACCTTTTTTATACGAAAATGTTTCGGTACTTGAAAAAAATATATCAGCATTTAAAACATTCCACTACAGCATATGAAACGTTGGTTTTTTAATCATGAAAACATAAACAAACCCGTGCGCTTCAAAAATAAAAATATAAAACACTATCAAAATATCCACTGCAACATTTGATCCAAACACAAAGAAACATTACGAGTACAGTAGCTAAAACAAACAAAAAAACATAAAAATATATCCGGTCTGAACTGCATCTTCCTCCCCTCCAGCGAACACAAGGTTGCCAAGGGCCGCCAACTCGGTGCTCTCCTCCGGTCTTTGCTGGAGATCCATACCGAGACGCTACAATGCCCTTCTGCTACCTCAAGGTGAGCAGCCGCCGCTTCCCCCGGCCCTCACCACCCCGTCGTCGTTGCTACCGGGAGCTCGCTATGCCATCGTCGTCGCTTGGGCAACAAAAGCCACGCCACCTCTAGATCCGCATAGGGGTCATCGTCTTCCTCCCAGCTCCTGGCCTCGAGCTATTCCGATGTGCACCAGCAAGCCACCACAGCCGCGGGGAACCCTCGTTGGCCAAGACAACCATGGCCCAGCCGCTGCCATGGAGCGCGAGCAGCGGCTGCTTGGTCGCCATGAGCTCGTACGCGTGAGAGAGATAAAGGAGAGAGAGAGAAGGTGGTTACGAGACGATACGGAATGGGTGGCTAAGAGGTGCCTGATAGGCATCGGACGCCTGAGCCTAATCGTTTTCGTGTTTTCAAGTTAAAAACTTATTATTGGACAGTGCCCTAAATTTT
Source organism: Oryza australiensis (assembly GCA_019925245.2). Lineage (NCBI taxonomy): Eukaryota > Viridiplantae > Streptophyta > Magnoliopsida > Poales > Poaceae > Oryza > Oryza australiensis. The sequence continues at coordinate 19,530,424 of JAIFGZ020000222.1, read as the reverse complement.
GTTATACAGGACTAAAACGTTATTGGGATGTTCGGCTGCACATCTTATACAGTGCATTGTATATACAAACCTATTTTTGGGGCAATCCAATGTTTAAATAAAAAATATCAGTCAATTAATCTTAGTCACTAGATACGCATCCGATGGTTGCGACGTTTCTTCTGTGCTTTCTTTCTCTCTAGGTGGCAGAGCTAGGAATTTTACCTTTATAATATTTTAGCGAGGTCAACGGATTTATATGTAAAAATAAAATAAAGAATATGAGATTTTTTTAAAAAAAGTTATTGGGCTAGTTGACTCAACATATTATAATTATTCTCACTTAGAGATGGCAATGGGTACCATAACTCGATACCCGATGAGTTTTTACTTTATTAGAAATCAAATATATTTTAAATATTGTACTCATGGATTTCTTATCAGGCAAAAACTTCACCCATCCAGTGAACCGGGTCCTGGAACATTTTATACCCACTCGAACCCATTAACCCGAGGGTAAATAATACCCATAGGCCTCAGCCCAAAAGCATGTGTAGCCTAAGGCCCAACAACAAATCCTAACCCTAGGTATAAAAACCACTCATTTTCTCTACCTCACTCCCTCTCTCTTCCCTTCCGGCGGCGCGCTGCACCCCACGAAACACTCGGTGCCGGCCAGCACAAGAACACTCGGCGCGCTTCGGCTGCGGCCCCGCCACCTGCGTCGCCTATACCGAGGTTAGCAGCGCTCAGCCCCGCCAACACCGTGCTCTGTCGTCGGCCCTGCCACCTACGCCGCCGGCCCCGCCACCTGCGCTGCCGCACCAAGGTCGGCAGTGCTAGGCCCCACCAGCACTGCGCTCCGCCGTCGGCTCTGCCACCTGCGTCACTGGCCTCGCCACCTGCGCCGTCCGCACTGAGCTCGACAGCTCTCGGCCACACCAGCACCACGCTCCGCCGAGCTCGGCCCCAGCACGACAGTGCCGTGCTCGGATGATTCAGATGGCAGTAGCCGGTATGGGTATGGGGGAAATTTTCACCCGTGAACGGATGTGGGTAATGGAGCGGGGACATTTCAGTCCAATGAGTATGGGTACGGGGTAGGTGAACCCGTCGGATATATACCTATTGCCATCTCTACTCTCACTTCTTCGATTCAGATCGCTAACGAGTTTTTTCCCTGACCACTTTTTCTTCCTCGTCTCAACGCCCCCGCCCCTAATTGCATCCCCAGCAGATGCTTCATCCGATCGTCCATCTAAGAATTGCATGCGGGGAAAAGTTTTGGTCTCCAGTTGATACTCTAGTCAGTACTCCAAAAATAGTGCATGCTATAGACAGGAGAGAGGAACACCTACCCCTCTCTCTTTGCTCCATATTGCAACTGCATACGTCCGTACTTCTTTCTCTTTACTTCCACTGTTTACCCCACCCTACCATCCTCTTGGTTGTGTCTCTAAGCCTCCGGTATACCCACCTCTTCTTCCTCGATCATCCTAATTCACCTCCCATCCTCATCCTACGTATCTCAAATCCAGTAATGATCATTGAAAAATCTCATGTGATCAAGAGTAATATCGTGGACTCGTGGTCATCGGATCGAATGGGTGGACAGAGGATGACAGTCACTAGTGCAACACTTGAAGACTTCAAGGCCTAGTGTTATAGCTTGTACAATGAGACAGATGGAGCACCTAGAGGTTGAAAACAACCCTAAAAGAGAAAAGGACACTGGATCTTAGTCCAACTGCGAGATGAATCGACTGAGATTTAGGAAAATTTCAATTGCCCAAAGCTGTGCTTTTTTTTAAAAGAAGATAGTTTAAGACATGTATATCTGGATGAAGCTACTTTCTTACATATAACTGTCTCACGCTTGTGTCAGCTCTATTGATTTTCTTCTTCAGTATGCTAGTATCGGTGCATCAGCACCCACATCTCTGCCATTTGGAAGAAGCGAGCTTCTTTTATTCACCAAAATCCTCCATAAAAAACAGCTTGGTCCAGATTCGAAGTTAGAAGTTAGTTTTTTTTCTACAATGAGCATTGTATATATTATTATTGTAGTAGGGTCAATCGTCGGACTTTTTATCTGACACCCCTGACCGAGACACAACCTAGCTCCTTGGTCAATGTGTCCCTACTTGCAGCTAATACATTTCGAGAATATTTTGATATCAGGGCAATTGCATTCATGCTCTAACTTTGAATCTCAATTGTGATTCTGCCGTTATTTTTTAGGGTTTGCGAATTTATCCTCATTTTTTTAAAAAATGGAGCCAAGTTGGTTGGTTTGAGCGGTGTAAGACAATTGTGCCCTTGGTTGTTGTTGCATTTCTACCTCTACCTATGTAAAAGCAGGGGTAAATTTGCAAACCTAAAAAGTGAAGATAAAATCACAATTGAGGTTGAGGCATGAACATAACCGTCTCTTTGATATTCGAGCTTGCTACGGAAAAATGAGTGGTACACGAAGGACAAAACATAATCTCTTTGATATTTGAGCTTACTACGGAAAAACGAATGATACACAAAGGACGAAAATGAAGTTGGCTTTTACACTACCTAAAATGGAGGAGATTCCAACCACTTTTATAGGTTGATATAAATGTTTAAAAAACTTGCGATAATATTATTATGTTCTTAGGGTCTCTAGTTCTAGAGAGACATCAATGTAACTTGGTATGCACTTCTTCTAGCTATAAAAGCCAACCGAATTATATAGCAACACAAGTTACATTCTACTGAAACAGTGACAGTGGGAGCTATTTATAATACATCGAGTTCACCTTATCACTACAAGGATAAAAGGGGACAAATATCTTTGTCTTGTTTGTGACCAATTATCAATTTATAATCTTTGTATTTTACGTAGAAATATATTGATCGATCACTTCGAGAGAGACAACGGATAGTCGGAGTGAGCGAGAAACGGGTAGTCCACACTACTATATAAACGGGTTTTGCAAGCGGTCAACCAATCTTCGTATGCGATTGAGCGGCCCATCTAAAAAATCCATGAAAATCATCATTTTTACATGCGATTGGTTCAACCACATGCGAACATTGATTTTTCTAGACGGCCGTCACTACTGGAGAAACCATCATTGGTTGAAGTGGCAAAAAGCACAGTAGTCCTGGTTTGAGTTGCACCCGGGACTAGAGATGATCTCTAGTCCCGGTTGAAAAATTCAACGGCCCTCTAGGAACAGTAGTCCCGGTTTGTGTCACGAACCGGGACTAAAGATCACCTCTAGTCCCGGTTCAAATGTTGTCAGCGTGTGTCAGAGCGCCGGGGACCTTTAGTCCCGGTTGGTAACACCAACCGGGACTAGATATGCTACCTCTAGTCCGGTTCGTGTTACCAACCGGGACTAAAGGTCCCCGACGCTCTGACACGCGCCGACAACATTTAAACCGTCATCTCTAGTCCCGGTTCTTGAAATGAACCGGAACTAAAGGTCCTAGAGAGCCGTTGAAATTTTTTATACCGTTGCCTCGGGACTAGAGATGGCATCTCTAGTCCCGGTTGGTGTTACCAACCGGGACTAGAGATTTTCTTTATATACTCCTTCCTCCTCCATCCCGAGCCGCCCACACTTGTACATCTTCAAAATTTTTCTCGCCTAGAGGTCTAGGTCTTGCGAGGTTAGCACCTTCTTTGGTGATAATATATTTGCTCTATAAGGTTAGCAACTTCTTACTCTTATTTGCGCATGTTTTTTATACATTTTACTATCTACTTGTATAACTTCTTACATTCTTAGCACTTCATATTTTGCGGTTATTTTATATACATTTTCATCTCTAGATTTGTTTGCAAACATGAGAAGATGTTTTCCGCTCGCTGAAATTCACCTCTAGTCCGGGTGGTTTTAAAACCGAGACTAATTATTACGTGCCCAATTATATTGTGTTATATTCATTTATAATTATAATTAACATATGTTCATATATTCATATATAATTAAGATATGTAATATAATTAACATAAAATATTATAAATTAAAATAATAACATATAATTAACATATGTCATATTCCAAACTATTTAAAATTTAAATAATAATATATATTTAACATATGGCCTATTTGAAAAAATTAAATTAAAATAAAACATATAATTAACATTAGTCGTATTTAAAACTATTTTAAACCATAAACCCTAAACCCTAAACCCTAAACCTTAAACCTAAACCCTTTTACCATTAAACCTCAACCTAAACCCTAAACCCTATTTTAAACCCTAAACCCTAAACCCTAAACCCTCGTGCGGCTGAGTGATTGGCATGTAGAAGGATGCGACACGAGCGAAACGTCAATGCCTTCTCCTCGATCTAACATCGTCTCTCATGCTCTTGGAGGTGCTCCATTCTCATCGTGTAATAGAGGAGTGGCAATCTCTTCTCATTTTGTTCTACCTAGTTCTTCGATTGCTTCATCTCATCCCAATACTTCAGCACATCATCTTCAAAGATGACACCAAGCTCGTCTGCATGGCAAGAAACAAGTGTCTAAGCAACACAAATCCGAGAAAGCATCATTTCTTTTCGATTAGAAAAAGAGAGCATCATTCTTGCGTTGATCGAGTAGAAAGAAAAGAATCATACCTTGTAAAACATTGCTTTGCATGACGGTAGAAGCGAATGGTGGGGATGGAAGCTCGGGAAGGAGATGCGAAAAGAGAGCTTCCTCCTCAAGCGGTAACTATCGGTCAAAGGCTAGTGCAATAAGACCACCGGCTAGTTCATGAAAAAGGTTAGATCAATAACACATAAACAGATAAACAAAGGCAGTCTTACGGCCAAAAGAAGCTCTTGCTATAAAATTTTCTCGGCGATGAGCATGGTTAACCATATGAATGATGCAAGGCAAAGCGCATTTACCTATGTTTTTGGTGGGCTCCATTATTTCGCAGACATGAATCAAATCTCACACTCCAATGACTCGGGATCAATGAAATAGCTTATCTTAGTCGTCTCGTCCACATCAGTATCCAGGTTCCTCCTGTTGATCCGTGAAGAGGCCCCGACGTTTTTTCTGTCTTCTTCACGATCTTGGTCTCTTTCAACATGTCATGATCCATCGTAGTAGCCTTCTTCACCGTCTTGGTCATTCAATATTTAATGATCCGGATCACGGTCTCTTTTCTTGCTTTTCTCCCTTTGCTTCATAATCTTTCGTCTTGCTATTCCTTCGAGTACGATGTAGCGGTACTCGTGTATCTCCATCAAACTTTGAATAGCGAGAGATATGGCAATGATTGGATAGTGCGGCTGTATATGGCAATGATGGCTTGCCTCCCCTGTTCCCGTCTCAATGGCTCGGCGGCGCCATGGAAGCCGCCGGTGGCAGCGCGCGACGACGGACTACCTCTATCCGCTGCCGTGATCGATGGGTACTATCGCCGCCACCGCCCAGCCTTAGGCTGCGGCCATCACCGTTGCGCCGGTCTCCCGATTTAGAGGTGTGCTTTCTCGTGTTTCGCGGCAATATTAAAGTTCTCGTTGCTAATGTCTTACGCCTTATTCTCGTGAATTGCCACATAAGCATTAGCCGTTAGAGCATTATTGTCCGACCACAAGTTAGGATCTTCGTGAGTATGGAGCATGTCGACGACCGTCCTCCTCCTCCTCTTGTAATTCTCCCTAAGGACTTTTCGTCGACCTCGGTCTCACCCTTTTACGTTTTTATTCATAGCTCCCTGCAATTGTAATATGATCTAGGGGACTATGAATTCGGTGGATGGTGTTGGTGCCTCCTCCAACGTGGTTCCCTTGTTCACTGTCAGGGACTTCGCCTCCTCCTCCAACGCTTGTAATTCGGAATACAACGGTTGGTGGCTTAAACCGTTTGGTGGCTTAAACCGGTTGGTGGCTTGTAATTCGGAATACAACCGTTGGAGGAGGAGGCACCGAACGGTCCTCGGACGGTGAACAAGGGGAACCACGTTGGAGGAGGCACCAACACCATCCACCGAATTCATAGTCAATTCCCTAGATCATATTACAATTGCGTGGAGCTATGAATAAAAACGGTAAAGGGTGAGACCGAGGTCGACGAAAAGTCCTCAGGAGAATTACAAGCGAGGAGGAGGACGGCCATCGACATGCTCCATACTCACGTAAGATCCTAACTTGTGGTCGACAACAATGCTCTAACGGCTAATGCTTATGTGGCAATTCACGAGAATAAGACAAGACATTAGCAACGAGAACTTTAATATTGCCGCGAAACACAGAGAAAGCACACCTCTAAATCGTAAGACCCGGCATGCAGATGGCGAGCCCAAGACTGGGCAAGGGCGTAGTACGACTCAATCACGCAGCGGATAGAGGTAGTCCGTCGTCGTGCGCGTCACCGACGACTTCCATGGCGCCGTCGAGGCATTGAGACGGAACGGGAGGCAAGCCATCATTGCCATATACAACCGCACTATCCAATCATTGCCATATCTCTCGCTATTCACGCTTGATTGAGATACACGAGTACCGCTACATCGTACTCAAGAAATAGCAAGACAAAAGATTATGAAGCAAAGGAGAAAAGCAAGAAAAAGACCGTGATCCGGATCATTAAATATTGAAGAGACCAAGATCGTGAAGAAGGCTACTACGATGGATCATGACATGTTGAAGAGACCAAGATCGTAAAGAAGACAGAAAAACATCGGGGCCTCTTCACGATCATCGAGGAACTGGATACGATGGGACGAGACGACTAAGATAAGCTATTTCATTGATCCCGAGTCATTGGAGTGTGAGATTTGATTCATGTCTCTCAAAATAATGAAGCCCACCAAAAACATAGATAAATGCGCTTTTGCCTTGCATCATGGATATGGTTAACCATGCTCATCGCCGAAAATTTTATAGCAGAGCTTCTTTTGGGCGTAAGACTGCTTTTGTTTATCTGTTTATGTGTTATTGATCTAACCTTTTTCATGAACTAGCCGGGTGGCCTTATTGCACTAGCCTTTGACCGATAGTTACCTCGCTTGAGGAGGAAGCTCTCTTTTCCAAGATCTCCTTCCCGAGCTTCCATCCCCACCATTCTCGCTTCTACCGTCATGCAAAGCAACGTTTACAAGGTATGATTCTTTTCTTTCTACTCGCATCAACGCAAGAATGATGCTCTCTTTTTCTAATCGAAAAGGAATGATGCTTTCTGGATTTGTGTTGCTTAGACACTTGTTTCTTGCCATGCAGACGAGCTTGGTGTCATCTTTGAAGATGATGTGTCAAGTATTGGGATGAGATGAAGCAATCTGAGAACTAGGTAGAACAAAGTGAGAAGAGATTACCACGCTCTATTACACCGATGAGAATGGAGCAAACTCCAAGAGTATGAGAGACGATGTTAGATCGAGGGAGAAGGCATTAACGTTCCAGCTCGTGTCGCAGCCCTTCTACATGCCAATCACGCAGCCGCACGAGGGTTTAGGGTTTAGGGTTTAAAATAGGGTTTAGGGTTTAGGTTGAGGGTTAATGATAAAAGGGTTTAGGTTTAAGGTTTAGGGTTTAGGTTTAGGGTTTATGGTTTAAAATAGTTTTAAATACGACATATGTTACTTATATGTTTAATTTTAATTTAATTTTTTTCAAATAGGCCATATGTTAAATATATATTATTATTTAAATTTAAATAGTTTGGAATATGACATATGTTAATTATATGTTATTATTTTAATTTATAATATTTTATGTTAATTATATTACATATCTTAATTATATATGAATATATGAACATATGTTAATTATAATTATATATGAATATAACACAATATAATTGGGCACTAATAATTAGTCCCGATTTTTGAAACCACCCGGACTAGAGGTGAATTTCATCGGCGGAAAAACATCTCTAGTCCCGGTTGGTGGCTTAAACCGGACTAGAGGTGCCCCACCTACGTGGGACACGTGGTTGCCCGCCATCTCTAGTCCCGGTCCGTGGCTTCAACCGGGACAAAAGGTATGCTCTATTTGTCCCGGTTGAAGCCACCAACCGGGACTATATCATCTCTAGTCCCGGTTGGTGGCTTCAACCGGGGCAATAGAGCAGGTACCTATAGATAGCAAGGGCTTCACTGGGATCCAAACACTTAGCCGTTTTCGCACAACTCCATCGTCTTCTTCGCCGTCGCCGAGCACAAGGACGCCGCCGCAGCACGCCGTCTCCGCCGTCTTCGTCGCCGTCGTCGTCGCCGAGGGACCGCCGCGCCAAGGTCTTCGTCGTCGTCGCCGCCGCTGCCGTAGGTTAGCCGCCGCCGCCCCCTTTTTTCTCCGTGATGCGCGCTAGGGTTAGCCGCCGTCGTCGATGCCATCGCCATCGCCACCATTGTCGTCTCTGCCGTCGCCGTCGCCGCCGCCGCCGCCGCTGTCGTGCTATACGTTTAATGAATATGAATGTGAATGAATTTTGTGAATTTTCTGAATTTTGTCAATGTGAATGAATGAGGAGGTTTTGAATATGATTTCGATGTGTATGTGTAAATTTGTGAATCTGATTTCGATGCATGTGTATGTGTAAATTTGTATGGACTTTATATGTAAATGGACTGTTTATTTAAATTTTAATGCATGAATATTGTGAATTTAGAATTTTGAATGTGTATTTCAATTTAAATGCATGAATAGATTTAAATTTGAATGTGTATGTGACTTGTGAAGTTTGTATTTTTCAACGAACGAGAACGATAAAATCAACAAACGGATGTGGACGGACGAATGGACGGACAGCCGTACGGACGTGGACGAACGAACGGACGCACTAACGAACACTCGTTCGGTCGGTCAGTTGGTCGTGCGTTCGTTCGGTCGGTCGGTCGGTCGTTCGTTCGGTCGGTCGGTCGGTCGTTCGTTCGGTCGGTCGGTCGGTCGGTCGTTCGGTCCTTACAACGTACATAGGCATGCAACGTCCTCTCTGTCCTCTCCTCTCCACTTCCTCTCCTCTCGACCTTATCTCCCTCACATACATGATCATCTCTTTCTCTCCTCTCCTCCAAATGATCGTACTCACAGACATGAACGAATGGACGTGAACGAACGATAGGTTAGGGTTCGGTCGGTCGTTTGGTCGTTCGTTCGGTCGTTCGGTGTAGATGTAATCCAGGAAGTGACTTCTAAAAAAATATCACCATTGTGGATGTGCACAATTGGATCTGGTGTTTATCGGATTTCATCTATTTTTTCCATCTTCTTTTTTTTCTGACTATGTTTTTTTTACGTAGACATACATGATATTCGTAAATAATTGGTACATGTATTAACCGACAATAATTTTTTTTCAGAATTCTTTGATTAAGTCCTCAACCCACATCAATCAAATGGCGGATCGTGACGAGGAACAGTTTCTCCTTGATGAGATCGCACGAGGAACATAGTTTTACAACGATGAGGGACACGAAGATCCATATCAGTACCTCAACGAGGAGGGGAACGAGGGGGGAGACGAGCAAAGGAACGAGGAGAGGAATGAGGGCTCCGCCTCCGCCTCCGCTGGACAGAAGAGGCCACGCAGCCTCAGCAAGAAAATAGAGGGTCGACATGTCATAACGGAGGTGGCACCGACGGTCGACCAATTGCCCTGAGGACGCCGCAAGGAAGTTTGTGGCGCACGGCGGATGGGTGGTGAGGGATGACGTGCCCATAAGCGTTGCCAACTGGAGGCGTTCTACCAAAGGAGGAGAGGAGCAGAGCTATCTCCCAGACTCAGAGAAAGAGATGCTGTGAACGATAATGCTGCAGACGTTCACCATCCCAGACTCAGATCAGGCAAGGGTCAAGGAATGGACGTTGAAGAAAATGGCAGAGCTCTTCAGGAACTACAAGAAACAGTTACACAAGAAATATATCCGAAGGGCCGGACACCGATTTCGACAAGTTCCCAAAGCTCGAGATCATTGGGATGCTTTTGTTGAGCACAAGACCGGTGAAGAAGCGCAATCAATCATAGAAAAGAACAAGGCCAACGTAGCTAAAAAGAAATACCATCATAGGCTTGGGTCGGCGGCTATAAAAAAGCAATGGAGAAATGGGAAAAAATGGAAGCTGACCTAGAAGCATGGGATATCGTTCCAGGCACAGCAAACTGGCCGGAGCGATCAAAGAACTGGTTCTATGTTCACGACGGCTCACTAAATCCCGTCGATGGCACAGTGATCTTTGGTGATGAAATTCTAGAAGCCGGACGGAGGTTAGAGGAGGCGGTGCAGGCGGTTCCTCGGGCTCCTTCAGCCGATAGAGAGAAGGACGAGCTAACGCTCGGCCTCCAAAACCCGAGCACCCGGGCGTACGCGAGAAAAGGCGTCGTCCCATGGAAATACGGGTTCCAAGCCGACATCGCCACATACGGGAGCCGAATGTGGTCAAAGCGAGAGAATGATGCTAGATTCGCAGAGATGGAAATGAAGCTCTCGCAGATCGATCAAATTGTCGATGAAAGGGTGGCCGTAAGGTTGGCTGAGGAGCGGAGCCAGTGGGTTAACCAACAGCCGGATCCAGCAACAACCGCACAACTCCAACAACAGCGCAGCAGCTGCGCGTCTACTGGAAATGAAGGTGAGCTGGCCCCACAAGCTCAACCGGGTCCACCATGCCCCGTGATGACATCACACAGCGGACCCCGTGTGATCTGCACATCCCGCTGAAAAACATAACAATAAAGGTATGTTCGTACTTTTTTGTTGTACGTATATTTTCTTTAATAACTTGTCAATCAACGGTCATTATTAACTAATAAGAAATCTTCTCAACAGGTCGCGTCGGGCATGGCTATTCCAATAGCCCGAGACGGCACCTACCACTCCCGGCCCGTTCCACCTTCGTACTCGAAGGTTGAAATTGAACAGGTGGAACGCGACTATGAAGATCTGGAGCTGGATATCCCCGGAGGAGACGGGGAGACGACGCTAGGAGAAACGGCTCATGGAATATTTCTCTGGAGGAAGATCTACATAAAATTCCCCGGACGAACAGCGTCTCCTATCGTTCCACCACCCTCGCCTCCACGTGGGCCGTCTCCTCCGCCTCCTTCGCCGCCTCCGCCTCCTGCGTCGCCTCCACGAGCACCGACTCCTAAATGGTCGTCTCCAACTCCACCGCCTTCCAACCCTCCTCCGTCGCCACAACGAGCACCGACTCCTAAACGGTCATCATCCAAGAGCGCGCCGTCAATATCAAGCGGTCGTCCAAGAAAGACTCAGAGAATTGAGAAGACGCCGCCACCCACACCAAAGCGGTCAGCCTCAAGCAGGGGGAAGAAAGCGGGCAAAGATGTACCCTAGCTTGGCATGCAGCCACAGAAGCCTATGGAGTTCAGCACGATCCCAAATATTAGACCTGATTTAAGACAATTCATTCAAGAAGTTGGAATTAATATGGATCAATTACACGGGCGTGCACCCCTGGCGAAGGCTCCGCTTAAATACAAGTTCAACCTTGGAAAGCCTCTCGTCAAGCCGGATCTCGTGAAAAGGCTTCCAACTCAGATGTACCGCTTCCATCAGTGGTACATGCAACAATCCAGCAAGGGTGAAGACATGATAACATGCAAATATTCAACTGACTACTTCTTCGATGGAGACGACTACCTTTATATCCGATTCGAAGATATATTCGACCTGTACCAACGTGATGCCCTTGACGTCTCACTTCTAACCGCGCGGGTTTTGTAAGTATCGTCCGGTTATTTCGTTTCTTACCTCCTTGAATTTAGCTGACAAATTCTTTTTAACCGTTGTAGAATGGCGATCCAATACTGCAACAAGCACGAATGCACCAAGCATGGATTCATGGATCCACGGAAAATCAACGGCCCATTGGTTGATCAATTATGACACAGTGGACAACATATACAACGCGCTTGTGAAGCAACCCTTCCGGTCCTTCATCCTTCTGCCCTATAATACTGCGTAAGTTTTTTCTTTCTTTCCGAACCAATTTCAATCCCGTGCATACATAAAGTTTCATATGTGTCATCTAAACCAATTTATAGATTCCACTGGATTCTATTAGTACTTGACATGGGTCAGTCAAAGATCCATGTCTTTGACTCAATGGATAAACCAGAGTCCACGTACTCCCATATATTTGAACTGTTTAACAGGTAATGCCATCTTACTTTCTATTGCATATATGCGGTTCTCGGATAATTACGTGCTAACTTTCAACTGCACGTAGGGCATGGGAACGATTCCGGGGTAATGTTCGTGGAAATTGGAAAGATAAGCTCTTTGTGCGGATGAAGTTTCCAGTGAGTAACATGCCTCCTCCTAATTTGAGTTGAATCATTATTATGTTCGAAAATATGATATGCATATTAAATATATCGTCGTTTCTCTTTTAGTGTGCAAAACAGTCGCAGGGCACCAACCTATGTGGATATTATGTCTGCGACTACATTCACCGCTTTGTGACCAAAGTTAAAACTGTCGATGATCTAGATGTACGTATAACACCAATTCATACATTACGTCTCGATTTCTTATTCACTTCATATATTTATTTCTCATTTATTGTAATTAATGATAGCTTATGCGAGTAAGAGACGACCTCCCCACGAGACTTTCATACAAGCCGCTCGGGAAGATTTGATGGGATTTATTAACGAGCGGGTCGTTGATCTCGCGGGGAGTTCTTCATTAGTTTTAGTAGCTAAACCACAAGAAAGTAGATTAGAGATAATTTTTTATAAGCTAGCTAGGAAACATGTATGAATATTGTACATATTTTGGTAATATATGTATATTTCCTTTCTTAAGTTCGTTTAAATGTGTGTAAATTATATATTTATGTGTATTATAATTTATGTGTAATATATATATATAGCGATGATCGCTGTAGAAATGGTAAATTAAAAAAATTAATCTTTAGTCCGGTTGAAGCCACCAACCGAGACTAAAGATGCGGAGCCGGCCACGTGGCTCCGTCACCTTTAGTCCCGTTGGTGGCTTCAACCGGACTAAATGTGCATCTCTAGTCCGTAATTTAACCGGGACTAGAGATAGACCACCTCTAGTCCGGATTCGTAGTCTCGGTTTAACAACCGGGACTACTGAAGGTTACGAACCGGAACTAGTGTGACTTTCTCCAGTAGTGCGTGTATCCGACAACCAGGTCGGGCGTGTAGAATGTGCCGCGGTCGTACTTGTTGAGCGGCGCGTCCAGCTCGAACCGCCGTGGCAGGTCCGGGTTCGCCAGAAACAGCCGCTCGTACCACCAGGTCAGCATATCCGCCGGCGACGACGCGGCTCCTTTCCTCCCTCGTGTACGCGGCGGCGACGATGAACGTCGCCGGCGCCGCGCCGCCGAGTAGACGGCAGCGTGCGGCTGCGGCATGTTGCCGTAGGTAGGACCGGGACCTCGTCAGCGGAGCAAGAACCACTCTGCAATCTGCACAGGTCCAGTGTTACAGGTGAAACAAACCCAACTACCCAATATTTGCTCACGTTGGCGCAGCCGTACGTGATGCAGATGGCACAACGACAGCACAAGACATGCTCTCATCGTGTAGAAGTGTGCATGAGTGTATACCTCTATTTATTTATTAAGGTTTAAATTTTGATGTACATAATTTATGCATATGCTAGGTTTTTAACAGAATTTTGAATTTTGATGAGATTAAGGATATATCGCTGATTTTCGTCTTTTATAAGATGTGTTAAGGGGACGTATTTGTGAGGCTGTAACGATGCGTGTGGATATGCGCCTGCCATGTAATCAAGGAAAAAAAAGGGTGGCTGTAGTACAGTAGCCAGCATACGCATGTCAGACAGAAACAGGTTTGAATCGACGAAGAGAGCTCTCGATTGTCAACATTATTAAGCTTAAGCAGCAACAAAGCTAAGAATTATTGAGGTACTGCCTCGCACAAAGATCGAGGCAACGATGTCCGAGCTAAACGCCGTCCTGATCGCCGCAGCCGGCGCCGCGAAGCCACCGCCGTCGCCGTCGTCGAGGAACGGGTAGTCGGTGTAGCCGGCGACGGGGTCGGCGGTGTAGAACGTCGCCTTGTCGTACCCGTTCAGCGGCGCGCCAAGCCGGAACCTCCGGGGAAGGTCCGGATTTGCCAGGAACAGGCGGCCGTACACCACCAGGTCGGCGTAGCCGTCGGCGACGGCCCAGTTCCCCTCCTCCCTGTCCGACCATCAGCGTGCCGCCGAACGCCTCCCGCACGGCGCGCAGCCGGTGCGGGATCCGCATCTCGCTGCCGTCCTCCGCCGCCACCATCTCGGGCTCCACCACGTTGCAGTAGAGGACGCCGCGCTTGCTCAGCTCGCGCGCCATGTGGACGGCCAGCGCGTGCGGGTCGGAGTCGGCGCAGTCGAGGCAGCGGGAGTACGGGGAGAGGCGGACGCCGGTGCGGCCGGGCCCGGCTTCCGCCGCCACGGCGTCGACCACCTCCAGCGCGAACTAGCAGCGGCTCTCCAGGCCGCCGCCACACTCGTCGGCGCGGCCGTGGACGCCGTCCTTCATGAACTGGTGACTGGTCCAGGAGGAAGCCGTTTGACGCGTGAACCTCAACCCCATCAAAACCTTGAACAACAAATTCACAAAAAAAAATAACGACTCAACGGAGAAGTTTAGGCTAAATTCAAATAATATTATGAATAAACTCAAAAGGATCGAGAATTTAGGCTAGCAGCGCTAAGCATACTTGAGAATTTCTTACAGAACTCTTACAACAAAATTATTGCCAGTTTGATTTAACTAGATAGCACTTACAGGCATTTATTCCCCGCCATTGCAACTTAATTTTAATTAAAAAGTAATCGTTAACAAGTTATTAACATACATATTTGTTAATTACATGTAGACTTTTGTTTCATATTTATCTTTTTTTTATAAAAATTAAAGAGTTGATGAGAATAGCTGACATGTAGACGCTTAGTTCTATATGTCATTCTTTCTAGGAGTTAGTAGTAGAGGCGATGACAGAATCACCACTATCACTACACAGATAGCAACACGACATATTAATGTTTGTAAAAGTTTTGTAAGAAAAAATATGCACGTTTAGCTTTGTCCAATTTAGGCCTAGTCTAAAACACAAAAATTCCACGGTAAACAGAGGATATTCATCTATTTATTGCATGTCAATTAAATAGTTATAAAAGATTAACAAGATAGATTCATAATTCATAAGTAATATTTCATCACTCCACAAGCGTGCAAATTAAAAATTGATTTTACAAGTTGTAACAAAAATAATAAATCAAACTCTAATTAGTATACGTATATTCGTAGTTAAATTTGTTATTTTTTTACAATTTATAGAAGTTGGATCTGGATTTGTATTTTTATGGAGTGATACATTACATATCAATTTATCTTGTTATTTCATTTAGTTGACATGCAATGGATAGATATCTACCCGAGCGATTAGGATTCATCTCCCCCATTCATAACATGAATAACTCTTGCATTCTGAAAGACCTTGAGGTAGGTATATGAGGTGATGGTTCACTTTTAGTTTGAATTATTTGCCTCTTACTTGAACTTAAATGAAGTGAACATACCAGCCTCCAAGGCATTTTTGGCAGCAAGTGTGAAATGCTTGATGACATCAGGAATCTCTTCAACAGTTAAGCTCCTTGGTAGGGCTGGGCACAATTAAACTGAAAAAACGAAAAAAACAAATCGTACCAAACTGAAATCTACGGTTTTTCGGTTTTTGTTTCGGTTCGTGGTGTTGCATAAACCGACTAATTCGGTTCGGCTTCGCTTTTTTAACCTGATAACCGAACAATCGAAAAAACCAAACAACTCTATCCAGCCAAAAAAAGAACCGAACCAAACAATGTGCACGTCCTCCGCTTCGCCCCGGCCATCGCCGCGTCACCTCCGCTCCGCCCCGGCCGCCACCGCGTCGCCGTCTCTGCTCCGCCGCGCTGTCGCTGCGCCGCCGTCTCCACCCTGCCCCGGCCGCCGCCGCGTCGGCCCTCTGCCCACCCCAGCACGCGCGCCTCTCTGGTTGTTCAGTTTTTTCGGTAAAAACTAAAAATCGAACAAAAAATCGAACCCGAATTTTGCGGTTTATTTACGAGAACCGATCGGTTTTTGCTTTGTATCAAACCGAACTTTGCTTAGAAAAAAACAAAACCAAATTATGGGTTTTAACCGAATGCCGCCCCTACTCCTTGGGGTGGAGAAATCCATGAAAAGTAGTTCTCTTCAGTCTTCTCTATGGGCTTATCTGTGCTTGAGATGGGCCGTTCCTCTAGCAACATTGACAGGAGATGTCCACTAGTTAGAAACTTAAAATTGTCATTGCTCAAAAAACATTCTGAAATTGATGCTCATCCCAATCTTCAGTAGTCAAAGTAAGCAACAAGTGGAACAAATATACAAGTAGCACAACTACATTTCAATTCGGTGTTGGGGCAGAGTAATTAAATACAAAGGTGCAAACAAATGTCCTCCACTAGTCACTGAATCCCAATCAGTCCAGTTATATGCCGGCCAGACTCCATCTATCTTGTACCTAGATTATTAAAAGACAAACACAAAAGGCAAAATATAACTGCTATACAGTTGAGCAGGTGAAAGATCACAAGAAGCCAACACCATTCAATCCATATTGAGAAAGGAAGATCACAACTCACAAGGACCCAACATTTCTCTATTATATTTATCAGAAGAATGTCAAACAACACATAGAAGAATGTCAAACAACACATTCACTTTGAAGAGCCAGAAATTACTATATTAATTAGATAAAAATAGAAAAATATATATCGTCGAGAATGGTAGGATTACATGTTACAACAATGTAGATTGATTAGAGCACAACTGTACACATAAATAAAAATAAAAAAATTGGATAGGCAATACATTTATACTTGAAACACAACTTTAATCTAGCCCTAGCAATGATATGATAAATTCAACTAAGCCTTAATTTTTTTATATATAGGATGGGTGCGGCGCAACTATAGATTAGAGAAACCTCTTGCTCCACTAGGCTGTTAATCCACTCTCTATTATAAAGTCACTGTAACATTTACAATGAAAATAATACAAATTGATATTTTGAATAAACGTATGAGATAGATCTTACCCATGTCCGATGCTCTTTCAACATGTCAGATTTGACAGAAAAATATACCATCCTTGACATGCACTGCATCTATAATAAGCTGCCATGCCTCTACTTGTTCTTTGGTCCATATCCCTGGGGTGTGAGGGATTATGCTCATCCCTTGTGCATCAGATGACACACCAGTGGCTTCTGCAATTAGAAGGCCTCCTTTGGTTGCCCTCTGTGAGTACTACTCCATAGCATGCAGTTGCGGGAGATTGCCATATGATTTGGATCTTGTTAGTGGTGCTAGCACAACTCTGTAAGGAAAAAAAAACATATATGAAGATTGCTCTAGTACAATCAAGCCAACACATAGATGTGCTAGATCTACAAATATAATAGTGTACATGTTTATCAAAATTTTAAAAACCAAATGTTTTTTTCATACATACCTGTGTGACAAGTTGAATTTCCTTGTACCATAAGAACTTAGAAGAGGTATAGGCTTCATATTTGCACTCTCCTTTTGATCTTCTCCTTTTTAAAAGGCACCCATGAAACTCAGATAACTTTACCTTTAAAGACACTATTTAAATAATAAAAGAAATTATAAGAGTAAATGTAGCGGCATTGTGGTGCATGTATTTAATACTAAGATTTTTGACACTTGTTAAGGTAGGTATCACATCTTCTACAAATGCTTACAGCTGGCGACATCCTTTGTAATATGTGTCAGTGTATCTTTTAATCTCATATTTATTTATTGTCTGGCATATGACAAGTGAGGCATTAAAGATATTGTAAATGCTAGATATTTGACTTTGATATGTGATCACAAGGTATTAATGTATTCACTAATATGTGTTAGTATTATGCTTAAATGATTTATTACGATTTGTGCAATAAACTACTGAACTGGTATATATAGCTGTTATGAATTGCATTATGGTTGCATTGGCTCTTGGGGTTTACGTGGCAAATGACAATGCACTTGATACGAAGTTCTTGACAATTGTGAGGCAGTTGTCAAAACACTTTGTTCTTCACACTTTGGGGCTATCCATTTAACCCTATAATGGCTTCTTGATTTGACGATTGAATATTTGAATAGGTATGTGTGATATCCACTGCCATGTGTTTCATAGCTTTAAAATATTATATAATAAAGTAAGAGCAACTCCAATAAAATCTCCAAATGGTTCTCCAAGCTAAATTTTTGTAATTCTAGCAAAAAATCGTGCTCCAACACTCCTCCGTCCAACTTGCCAAGTCATACGACTGGCCAAATCTCTCCCATCCCTTGCTAAATCTGGCCATACTGTTTGGCTGGCCATTTGTAGACCCCACCATGAATCTCTCCCAATTCCCCACTCTCCGGCATATAGCATCTCTCCTCATACACAATGAATCATCGTATGATACACGCTAGGTACTGAAAACGATAACTTCGATTTAATGGAGCGACGTTCACGGCCCGACTACGATACTCCATGGAGTAATTGTGCCTTAGCGACCGATACACCAACTTCATCAATTGACGCGATCTTACATAGCGCGATCAACAAACCACTAGGGTTATTCCTACAAGCAACCAAAGAACTAGCAAGAACAAGATGAACAACAACTCAAATTATAAATATTGATTTTAGATCTGAATACTCATGAAAAAGTGGGGTTCCAAATCAAATAGAACGAATGGTATAGCCGACACACGTGTCTATCAGGAAGTAGCAATAGCTAAACTTACATAAAAAATCTAAATTATTCTAGGCGGCTATGGATTTATAAAGGTGTGATCTAATCCTAGGATGCGTCCATAATGGACCCGACTTGATACAAGGTCCATCGACCCAATTTAATGGCACAACACCTCAGACAAAGAAAGATAGCTATACTAATTTGATGGTTGCGGACAATTCTGGATATATATGGAAGTGAGACTGGATCCTTTGGAAAATAGACTTTATAAGCTTTCTATGAAATACTTGAACGTCCAAATCGGAGTCTGAACGAAGCCGTGGTAACCGTCACAAGTTAGCGTTGTCCTGCAGTCCGAATCTAGCCCGCGCGAATCATTCTCCCTTTTGATCCTCTCCATCATTCCTAAGCAAAGCAAAAGTACATGTATCTCCATTGTATAAATATAATGAACAATAGCTTAAAAATGAACTTACTTGATGGTTGAGTTGACGGGTGTCGATGTCGGAGATCGACACGCGGGAATCCGAGGGACCCCTTTTTTGGTTCGGCACGGGGAGCGGTGAGTCCTGGTTTAAACTCGCGATGAGAATAGGATGATGCAGATGAGGCGGGAAAAATCAAGACTACGGAGACGCGGGGGTTTATACAGGTTCGGGCCACCGGCGAGGTGTAATACCCTACTCCTGTTTTGTATGTAGTATAAGGGATGAATTACAGGGAGGAATGAGGGTGTTCTTCTCTTCTGAAGTCAGTGGTGGACGAGGGGTTGCTAAGAACTAGCTGTTGTTTAGAGGGCTGATCTACCAAGTCGAGGGAGGGAACCCACCAGAGAGCGAGCCGACCGACCGACCGTTTTTATGATGGACTTGGGTCTCCTTTTATAGTACAAGGGAACACCACAGTAGTCCCAATTGTCTCTACTCCGCTCCACATGGAGGAGTGGTTTTTGCCTTGTCTTATCAGAGAAGCCACTCCATCTTGCTCCTTCTTGTTTGCTGCGTCATGGGGGTAGGCGGGAAAAAGGTGATCACCGTGATGGCCATGCTGCTGATGCGATGATGGCCTGCCTACCTACTCTGATGGGACCTACTGGTCAGCGGCCCATCCCGCGGGTGGGCACTGGCACCGCGCCTCCTGCGCTCACACTCTCTCTCCCACGCGGCCGCCCAATGCATTAAACGCGACTGGACAGGGCGTGAGGGGGACGTGCGCGGAGTGGGTGCGCGGCCATACCGCGGTCTCAGTCAAAGACTTTAGGCTTCCTTTGCCTCGTGACAGGCAAAAGGGATGATGACAAGAGCCACTGACAGACGCGCCTCACATCGCATTAAATGCGGCGGGGCAGACGCTCAGCCTCTCTCCTTTTGGGCATTAAATGAGTTGGTTGGCAGTTGGACTCGTCCCTTTCTCGAGAGGGTGCGGGGTGAGGACGGGGGTCGGGTGATCCCGCACCGCCGTCCGGGTCCGGTGATCCGGACCACGGCGCTGGGAACACGGTGGCCTCCGGGCAGCCCCGGCCAGCCCTTGGGGCGGCCACGTGGCCGCCCGTGGTCGGGACCCGCTTGAGTGCCGGGGCACGCCCTTGGCATTCCTTCCTTTCCTAGATATCGCATTTCCAGCATACCCCCGGGCCCATATCACCGACAACGGGCATGAGCGCGAGTAATAGGACCAAACGGGGTTGGGGTAGGAGTGGATATATCGATGATGTTGATGTCCTCATCACCGTAGACACTCGAGAGGTCGAAGCAATCACGGTAGGCGCACAATGAGGCGGCGGAGGGGATGGTGCAACAACAAAGGAGGGAGGGTGCGGCGGCGAGGTGGCAGTGAGGGAGGGAGGGCATGGCATTGAGGGAGGAGCGAGGGAAGGATGGGGCGCGCGAGGCCGGTGAGGAGCAGATTTGTCGTCGTGTGCATGAGCTCGCCTCGCGCGCGCATGGATCCACCGTCGCCTATCTGCTGTCAAAGAGGGCCTCCCGCACCATGCATGGATCCTCCATGATTTCTCCCCCTCTCGTCCTGGTCACGCCGCTAGCCACTAGGCCCAAGAAGAAGCAGCAACAATAGCTAGAGGTGGCCAGCGACT
This sequence comes from Oryza australiensis, assembly GCA_019925245.2. Lineage (NCBI taxonomy): Eukaryota > Viridiplantae > Streptophyta > Magnoliopsida > Poales > Poaceae > Oryza > Oryza australiensis. Next base: position 19,509,634 of record JAIFGZ020000222.1, on the reverse strand, counting down.
TCTCTGTCAAGGAGACACGGCCTGCCTTGGCAGCGTCACCATGGCCGACAAGGCAAGCGTAACCTACAACCTCGTCGAGCTGATGCACTTTGCTTCCATGTCACGATCGGGTGAAAGAGGAGAAAGAAGAAGGGGTAGTAGAGGCTAACATATGAATCCCAGTGTTATAGACTCAGAATGGAGAGTATAGATGAATAGGCTATTAGAGTGACCAACGAGTTTGGATTACTAAATCAATTGGAAAGCTAGCTATATGGGTGTTTGAAGAGTCTCTCTTGAAGATACTTTAAGGAAATGAAAATAGTTATATATTTACTAGCCGTGGCAACTAAATGATATATGTAGAAAAAGGTGGATCTAATTTCTTAAGGTTAATTTAGACATCTACCAGGCGAATTTGTTGTTTATATTGCTCTCTCAAGTGGTTTTGTATAGTGATTTTATCTTACCGACGTATATGTTAGATAGTTTTTTTTTCTCTTCAGACGAGTTCCATGATTAGCTAAGAGCTATTTATAAGCCGGACCAGCTTACTAAAGAAAAAATAATTTATAATTTGTAGGTAAAACTTTTGTTCATGTCCTTGGCGACTTAAAAGCAAATAAAAAACCTATGTTGAAAATATTTTAAAATTACGTTTTAAGATTTAAATTTTGATAAAACCTAATTCCTTTTTTGCAAATGATGAGACCCAAAATATTTCCTGCGTATATTCCTTTTCTCTCTCACCGAAGACCAACCGTCCACACAATGCCAGCATTGCCATCATAATTGATCAAAAATCAAGCACTGACTATTTGATGAAATGCCAAAACGTCCCTAGTTGACCGAAACTGCTCGGTTAAACTTTCATGAAACCGTCATGCGAAATTATTTAGGAGTCATATGAATGATATTATAAAGTTTAAGAGCTCTCTTTTACATTGCACATGACGCCAGAAGTCCACAATCAACTACTTTCCACAGCTGAAATCTGATCTGACGTCGCAATGCCCATCACCCAAACACAGGATTCACAGTATTATTATTTCACCCAAACACAGAGATTCACAGTTTCTTCGGTTTAATCGGTTCGCTTTTTTCAGGTTTTCTAAGCGATCGATTTTCAATTTTCATAAAATAGAAACCGAAGAACGTACAAACAAAACAAAAACCGATAGAAAAAAACCGAACAAATCCGGTTTTGTTTTTTCGGGGCACCGTTTTTTTCCCGAAGAAACATATGCCTCCATGATTCCTCCCTCTTAAGCGCCAATCACGTGAAGCAAGAGGTGGGCCCATGCCATGCCATTCACACGGCATAGGAAGGCCATGGGCTCCACTGTCCATGTGCAAAGAATGAAGCACCACGCTCCCGTTCCCAGATAGCGTGAAGCGTGAAACGAGGAGGCAGTTACGCCCAGGCCACAACGCACGCAGAGCACTTCCAGTTTCTTCGGTGCGTTCGGTTCACAGCAAGGCGAAAACCGAACAAGAAACTGACCACCGAACTAGACCAAAACAATAACAAAAAAACCATCCAAACATCCAAAAAAACCGTACTTTGATGCAGTTTGGTGGTCTGTTTTCGGAAAGTTTATGCCCACCTCTGCTCAACAGCAGCAACACGCCAATACCCACCCTCACTCAGTCCGTGCGATTATTCAGAAATGCTTTGCGCCAAACGTATGACATAGCAGCTTATCATCCGACGCTCGCTGAGACCCACGCTACATACATACACGTATAAATTTCAAATTTCAAATGATTTTTCTATTAAATTATTTATTGAGATTTTAAACTAATTATATTATTAAATTCATTGTAATTAATTTTTATGTCAAGGTATCACGTCACTATATTTCAATGATCTTTTTATTGAAACACTTTTCTCTGATAAATGAAACATTTGACATATTTTCATTGAAACAATTTTTATCAAGAATTAAAACATTTCTCAATAAAACGATGCAATACCGTCGTTTCTTTATCCATCGCCTCACAATCATCATCAAGAAAAGGGTAGTCCGTGTACCCTACCACGGGGTCATCAGTGTAGAACGTCGCCGGTCATACTTGTTCAGAGGCGCGTCCAGCTGAAACCGCCTCGGCAGGTCAGGATTGGCGAGGAACAGGCGACCGAACACCACCATGTCGGCGTACCCAAACGCCACGGCTCTGTTCCCTGCCTCCCTGTCGTACCCTCCTCCGACCATGAACATCCCTCTGCAGGCCTCCCTCATGCCGTGCAGCCTGTGCGGGATCATCCTCGTCGTCGTCGTCTCACCGTCGGCCGCCGCCGCCGCCGCCGTGACCGTCTCAGGCTCCACCGCGCTGCAGTACAGGACGCCACGCTTGTCCAGCTCCTGGGCCATGTACACGCCCCAGCGCGTCCAGGTCGGAGTCGTGGCAGCAGTAGTAGCTGATGTAGGAGGAGATGCGGAACCCGACGCGGTCGGAGTCGGAGCCGGCCGCCACGGCCTCAATGACCTCGATGGCGAAGCGGCAGGGGTTCTGCAGGCTACCACCATACTCGTCGGTGCGGTCGTTGACGCCGTCTTTCATGAACTGCTCGAGGAGGAAGCCATGCGACGCCGTGGATTTCGACCCCATCAAACCCTGCATATGACACACACCACGTGAATTGCCTTCTCCTTTCAGGTGATATTGGTCATTGGAAGACCTTATCATGTCTAGATACTTACTTGTAAATAAGCAGGTAAAGAACATTACTAAACAAGTAGGCTACATCTTGAATTACTACATGTTTTGCAGTAGCTTAGTAATCAAGGAAATGAACTTGGTATGTCATTATAAATGTGGCTCTGAGCCTCTGAGCAACTGTCACTCCTCTTGCTATCTTTGCTTCCTATACTTATTTAACTAAGGAGCTTAGTATGCTTATCATCTTACCAGCATCTATAGCATTTCTTGCAGCTATTCTGAAATGATTGATGATATCAGGAATTTCTTCAACAGCTAAGCGTCTTGGGGCGGGGAAATCCATGTAGCTACCTTCATTCTTTTCCACTGGCTTGTCCGTGCTTGAGATGGGTTCTTGCTCTGCGAACACAAAAGAGGGCTATCATTCAGTGTCATCATTGCCTCAATATGCTTCACCTTGTAAGAATAAAGTTTTTATCCAGAAGCAATGTGGTACTACTGGAAAATAGAGTGATATTGCTAAACAATCAAATTTGAAGATGAGTGTTGCACCAGAAAGAGGGTAGGTGAGGCTCTGGTGGTTGCACCAAACCTGAAGATTCCTTGCACAGAAGATACAAACTAATAGCCTCTAGGAAGCTCTATAGTGTAAATATCACATAATCAGGTCAGACTTAGTTGTATGTGTTGCAGGTGCAAGGTAACGTCAAGGACGGTATGAACATAACATTCTGCAAACACCTTTACATTCAAAATGGTGGTAACAATAAAGAATTGAGAGGAACATCACATATCAGCAGAATTTACCTAAGTCAGATGCTCTTCCTACATGCCAAATCTGACAGAAGAATATTCCACCCTTTGCATGCACAGCATCCACGACAGGCTTCCAGGCCTCTACTTGTTCCTTGGTCCATATCCCTGGGGTGTTCGTGCATGGAGCATCAGACGACACCCCTGTGGCTTCTGCAATCAGAAGTCCCCCTTTTGTAGCCCGTTGCGAGTAATACAGTATGGCATGTGATTGTGGGAGTTTGCCATATGATCTTGCTCTTGTTAATGGTGCCAGCACAATTCTGCATAAAGAAAGTGAATAGAACAAACGGTAGGTAGTTATGTGGTTTGCTCTTTACTTTGTCAAATGTATTGCAGGTAATCAGAAGTCTACAGTATGGACTTATATGTGGAGGTGCTGTTCTATTCGACTTCAACTGGTGAACTGCTCACAGAGAACAAGTTCTTTTCATACCTACATTTTGTCTCCACAATTTTGACATATTTTGGTCATGCCAAAACAATAAAAAGGTGAAGTGAATCATGCTAGGATTACCAAACCAGCATTTAAAATGCATTTTTCAAGTAATACGTAGATGTTCTCTAAGTTTGTCCCACTTCTGGAGCATATTACCATGAACCAAATAGCATTGATCTCAATCTGCAGCAAACATGCAGCAGAGAGGAAGAAATAACTATAAGTCAATTTACATGCTCTTCCCATACAAGATATGCACATATGGGCACGACCAAACGTTGTGCACATCAACTATCTGTTCCAGTGCAATTGAAATTTCAGACGGGATAGTCCTTTCCATTCCATTAGGAGAAAAACAAACTAGTTTCTGCAAACTGAAGTAAACTTTTTTTTGCCGGGTTGGCCCAGGCTGGGCAACCAATTTCATTAAGATTATTGGAAGGAGAAAAGTTTTGATTACAAACGGCAATATAATGCCGATCCTAGCTCACAAGAACCCGCAACGCTAGGGAATCAAAGGAAAGACAAAACAAAGAGCAGAGACAGGGGAAAAATACAGGGCGCCCACCGCACTGAAGTAAACTTTTCTCTTGGGTGAGAAGATAAGTGAACTTCAATTGATCTCAAGAACAGATGTGATGAATTTGCAGGCCAAAATACATAATTGATGCATGAAAACTTTTAAAGAACATAAGGAAGCAAGAAAATATAACATATATGACATAATGAAGCCTCCAAACTATTGAAACTCTAGGATTCCCTGTGTGAGAAAGTGAATCTTCCCATTTCATAAGGATTCAAAAGAGGAACAGGCTCCACTCTTTTCCCTCTCACTTGCTCCTCTGCTTGTCTGTTACCTGCGCTTTTACATATGACAGGAAATTTCTTGAAGCAATGCAACCAAGAATCAGATTAACTTTTTTCAGTGCCTTAAAGGGATGGTGCCACAATGCCATGCTTGTCCTCCATCCATATAAAGTGATGCTGGTATGGAGGTAGCACATTAAAAAAATGTATCCCAGTCACCAAGTGGTGGAGAATAATTTGTGGTGGTTAAGATAATGGACCAGGCCCCCGACCTTCTTTTAAAAAGAAAAAACATATATGTTCTATATTTTTTTATATATGAGAAAAACTCTCAGGAAAAAGAAAAGCTCTGAGGAACATTAGATAGGATTCAAAAAATATATGATGAAATACATAAGTTAATCAGATGTGACATATCTGACTGATGTGTTGCTGCAAACTTCGAATCACAACAAGAACAGATGTGGCATGATTGATGCATGAAAACATCCAAGAACAGAAGAAAGTACAGAACAATAACAAATAAGAAAAACAAAGTCATACAAATTATCAAAATATGGACAAAAAGTTGCTTCTGATGACTTGTGAGAGTCGGAAATCTGAATCTCCTCACTCAGAAGGATTCAGAAGAAATATTGATTCCATGATGTTTACTGTCACTCTTGATCTGCTATTCTCTGAAACAACCTGAAAGGCTGAGACTGGCTTGCAGTAAAATGTACACTACCCTAATACCCTTCAGGAAGGTACTTAAGAAGAAAATTCTGGAGTGACGAAGCATAAAAAGATGTAATTGTTTTCCTGTAAAAAATAATGGTTTTTTACATAATTACCGAGTGTCTTGATTAACTTGAAACTTGAAAGGGCAAATAGCACAGTGGTCCTTGTTCCTGTAGATTGCTTTCAAAATATCTGAGAGATTATTAATGCAAGTGAATGTATTTATCAATGATAGTTAATATAACCAATCATCAGAAAAGACAATAGTTTATGTGTCAATGCCAAATATCACCTCAGATATTGACCTCATGACCTTCTCAATAATGTCAACATGTTAACAGCTAGTGGAAGTCACAGATGATATTATGATAAAATCCAGTCCTCAACATTGTTAAAGTGACATGTAAGCATGATAATTCTCTGGCAAGTGGCAACCCTTACCCTAAAAGTTTTTTTTTCCTACAAATAATGCTAGAAGCCAAAGGATCTGATTTATTTAAAAAATGTTATATTACACCTAGAGCAAGACTTGCAGTCCATATCTGCTATAGGGCTTCCAACAGTACTGAAAAAAATGACCAAACATAAGTAACGTAGACACATGAGAGAATAAGTAGTTCTAAACTGCAATTTATTATCTGGCTTTAGTTCATCCATGGCAACCTTTTAAACAGTAAAGATATGTAAAAGCGCATGCCAAGTAAAGACAATTTTGCAACTTCTTCACAAAGTTGGAGTCATTGCATTGTAGGGGAAAACATTTGATTCAGGTTCTTGTCCTTTGTCCCACGTTATGATTCCTTGTCTTTTTCAGCCATTTCCTTTTTATAGGCCTGCAACTGTTCTTTAAACTTCTTGCTCTCTTCAAAGTTTGCCTTTCTCTTCAAAGCTTTCTGAGTTTCACAAAGACAGTAATAAAGAATTTAGGTAAGCAAAATGTTCCTAGCATCAATTCTGGTATAGGAACGAACAAACAATTTTTTAGTAACAACTCTAATATAGCAAAAAAAAGGTGCTTACCTCTTGCCGGAAGCACTGATCTAGCTTAATCTTAAGATCTGTGCATTCGCCAAAAAACTTCTTGACAGGATGGTCCACATGGCACTTCTGGAATGTTTCAATAATCTGGAACAAATGGACATTACATTGTGTTGAAGGAAACTACAAGATATTCCAAAGATTCAAGGTCAGTACAGGGATACCTCGGCACACATAGGATGCCTGTGTAAGGTTAGAGGGGGATGCATTTCCAAAGATGTAGAATGTGAGTCTGCATAATTGTTTCAAATGTTAGAAAAGCAATTATCCTCTTATCAGAATCTGCATAAGGATGGTAGAATGACAAGGGATCCTAACATCTATGCATACAAACATACGCTATAATGTTGTGCCATAGGGCCATAGCAGAAACTATGCATTTAGTTATAGCACCAAGTTATTTTCATGAAAAGGGTCAATGAAACAACATTAGGCTGACCTATATAACTACAAGTACATTACATTCCGCCAATAACAAGACTATTCTTAATTCTGAAAAAAAAAAGAGGCATAACACTTTTTCAGTAAACCTTCGGTTGATTGTGTTGGTTATTACCTCACCATCCAATGTATTCTACCGCCCTCCAATTGAATATAGACCTTGTAGGGGAACACATGTTCCCAATATCCCCGAACCTAGCATGGGTACATATGTGAAACTAGCATCCCGAGATTCCACGCAACGCTCTAGATTATAGGCATCTCATCCAGCTTCCAAACAAGCCTACTCATAATTTTTGAACAATTTATAACCAGTTGCAACCAGAGATTGAAATCAGCATGGAGAGATTCAATCAGCTGCAGAGCAGCAGAAGCGTTCCAATCCGAGCACAGGTTTCTAGCCTACGATTCCACCGCATAGCCGGCAACATGATTCACCGCTCGCAATGCTACCCTCCCGGCGGCAACCCGGGGGAGGGTGAGGAAAGCCCAGGTGAGTAGAGAGGTTGAGGTGGGGAGAAGAACCTCGGTGTGGAGATTCTACGGCGAAGCTCCGCCCGCCCGGAGCCTCGCCGTGGAGGAGACGACGGACGGCGAGCTTGGCGGCGACGGACGGCGGCGTCAGGAAGCGGCGGCGAGAGAGAGAGGAGAGGACGACCTTGGGTTGGCAGGTTTGCAATTAAGCCCAGAGTAGAATGTTAATTTGAAGCGGAAAAGGTACACCTGAGAGGTCAGGCCTCTCGTCTGGTGGCCGAGTTACGAAATCCGAAAAAATAAACAGATATATGGCACTCTAGGTTCCTAGATGTTTTTGTCTCTGGCTGGCTCTGTTACGAAACAACTAAGTCGGTGTGAGACCCACGTAACTTTACATGTCAGTGGTCTCTTCCCCTCATCTCCTTCTTGTCTCTGAAAGGTAGCAAGTGGAGAAGGCAGAGCTAGAGGAAGGAGGCCGTGTCGGGCAGCAAGAGGCAGGACGCGAGCAACGTGTACAGGGCAGCGAACGCGAGCGGCGGGCAGAAAGGCGATCGATCGCGGACGATGGGAAGATGGGCAGCTGTCGGAGTATGCTACCCAGCAACGGGGAAGTGACCCCTTTGAAGATTTGATCGAGGGGTGTCCTGCATAGAACCAAACCAACTATTCGAGTCGATAGAGACAAATAGAATAGAAATGAACCCGGACGATAGAGACGAGAGAGGCAAGCTTTTTTTAGACAGGTTCGGATCGCTCGGAGGCGTAATATCCTACTCCCGTGTTCTTTGATGGATGATGATGGTGAAAATTACAGTGATCTCTTTGAGGATATTCTAAGTGAAAGAGGATGAACCTTTCTTCCTTATAATGTGAATAGCAACTATCTTAGCTCCCCAAAACTCCTCCACCCAAACTTCTCCTCTCTCTTAGTGACATGGATCCTTCTTTTATACATCAAGGGAAGTCCACAGTGCCAGCACATACGTGTCGGAGTGGGCGTGCCACGCGTCGCCTCCTTTATTCCTTTGATTGACGTGAGCATGCAAAAAGCTTCACACAACGCCACGCCTTCTCAGTATGCATATGAGTTGTATTTCGAGTTGTTGTGTCTTGGCGTTCGTGCATGGTGTTGGTCCAAGGTAATCCTCCAGGCACACCAATGCTCATAAATGGGATGGAGCTTTCTGAGGAGAGCCCGAGGCAAAGGGCGTGGTCGGGCCTCAAGACGCTTGTGCCTTGTTCTCGGACGGCCATCGAACTCGGGGCAGTCGTGCGCCCGGGGCATGTCGTATGCCCAACACACCCAACATACCCGGGCATCAGTGACCGCTTCCATTGCTGATCATAAGTTTTCTTGTTGGTTTGGTCCAGTTTCTCAAAGATGTTGATGATGAAAGTAGTTCATGATGAGTGTGGCTTGGAAGAGTTACCGGTGATTGCATGCACCTGGTTTAGCACCTTGAAGATATAGATCTTGTAGGTCTCGATACGCTCCGAGCACAACCCACGGGGTCGCGCCTGGAGGCGAATGTGACTTAAGCACAACCCATAAGAGGCCAAACCCAAGGGAAAACTAACAGGTGTGCCCTGAGCACAACCCACGGGAAGTAGTGTCCAAAGGCGGATGTGCCTCGAGCACAATCCACGGGGGGCGTGCCTGAAGACGGTGCGCCTCGAACACTACCCATGGGAAGCCACGCCCCGGGTCGGCTGTGCCCCGAGCACCGACCATGGGGGGCGTCACCCAAGGGTTGTGCCCGAATAGCTATGCCCGAGTAGTCATGTTCGGAGGCCGATGTGCCCCGAGCACAGCCCACAGGGGGCTGTGGCCGGGATGGGTGTGCCCCGAGCACCGTTTGTGAGGGGCGACACCTAGGGAGCACATCCCACAAGGGACCATGCTCGGGAATTGGTGGCAGGAATGCCATGTGTAGCCGATGATAGGGACCCAAGTTCTCTTTTCTCTGATAGCAGCCGATCGTAGCGGTGGATGGATGGATTTGTGGAGGGAGGAGGCGGCGGCTGCCATCCGACAGGCGGCGAGGAGTAGGGTGGCCGACCGCTGCGGTGGATGGATGGATTTGTGGCTAGAAGAGGTGGGCGGCCAGCCGCGGCGGTAGATGGATGGATTTGTGGCAAGAGGAGGTGGAGATGTGGGCGGCAGAAGCACATTTACACAAGTTGGGGTAGTGGAGATAGGAGGAGGACGAGTAGGAAGACAAGCAGAAGGCCTGCACAGGGGCTTCTTCGCCTAATCTAGTGACTTCTTCCACCACATCCGCGCCTGCTTCGCTGACGTCGAATCAACTGCTCTTCACACCTCCTCTATTCTCTCTTTTGCCCTCGGGCTAGAACCTCTCGCCGCCACTGTCGTCGGCGTCGACCACGTAGTTGTACTTCTCCTTCTCCTCCGACGGCAAGTGGAAGAACTTCCTCGTCGCGGCGAGGATCTCATCTAGGAACGACTCCATATGCCATGGCCGGTCAACACGAAGAGCCCCCACGACTTGAGCGCCGACCGAAGCTTGGCTGTCTCGTTGATGTCCCTGTTCTCGACCAGTCGGCTTACATCTATTTTGGAGATGGCGGCGAGATCCCAATGCCCCTACCTGCATGGCGCCGGTCGCAGGACACGAGCGGTGGCGATCAGCGGCGATGTGGAGGAAGGCGTCGGTGTCGGCGGAGGAGGAGGGATAGGGATCTGGCGGCAGCGTTGCTGACATGTGGGTCCCACGTTGACTCAGCTTCCACGTCAAACAAAACCAAGGACAAAACCGCCTAAGGACCTAAAGTGACCCGATTTTGTAAGTTTTTCCATTTGAAGCCGAATCACTTTAGTGGGCTTTGAATCTCGTTCCCCACTTGGGCTGATCAGCACCCATGTGGGATGTGAATTTCGGCCCATGGAGGAAAATACTAAAGCCCGCAGTTTCAATTTTTTCCCCGTTTCACTAATCCTTTTTTTGACTAATCCTTATATGGGTACTCATGTTTGATTCCTGCCCTTCCGAAAAAATATGCAATTTGCCTTTGAAAGAAGAGAGAAACAATAATCCCTGCTGCACATTTCACAAATCGCACTACGCAATAAGATGAATAGAACCACAAGAAGAGGTATATAGCATACAATTAAGTTAATTTCAGTGACAAATTACAATAGTAAACTTCTCATAAACACAAGACAGGCTTGGAGAAGGACATACATGCAGAACAAATGCTGCCGGCCACAGCCACTTCACCGTTCATCTACAAACTGTTCACTCCATGCATGACAAGAAAGACACACAAGCTTTAAATTCTTGTGTTTTCCTCCTCTTTCATGCGTACATGTACACCCATAGTTTAATCACCAGTTACGTACAAAATAAAAATAGACACCAATGTAATACCCTTGGTTTTTATTACATCGAATTAACCCACCAACGAATTAATAGCACAACATATACACACCTCCAAAATAGCACCAAAAACTAATCAAATCAAATCAATATCGTGATTTAATTACCCAAGAACACCTCGTTGTTGTTGAGCCGTCGTCACCAGTTCATGCCATGCATATGCATGCATCTTCAGACATAACTGGAGTAGTATTAATTAGCTAGGTTAATTACCTCCCATAACCCCACAAGTCCATCTCGCCGCCTCGTTGGCCGGAGCTCATGGCGCCCAGCTGCTGCTGCACCGCCGCCGCACCGGCGCCGCCGTTGCTGAACCCATCCATCGCCTGCCACTGCTGCTCGGTCGACCCGGCAGCCGCCGCCTGGTCTCCGTCGGCCGCCGCGACGCCGCCGTCGCTGCTGCCGACGTCGAGGCCAGGGTGCTGGTCAACGGGCAGGCCGGAGAAGTCGTAGCCGGCGTCGGCGGCGGCGGAAGGCCGGTGGTTGGTGAGGAGGTCCTGGACCTGGACGTGGTGCGAGTACGCGGCGTGCGGCGGCGCCGGCGCCGGCTGCATCTGGGAGTAGTAGAAGGAGGACGCCGCGGCGTGGTGGTGGTGGTACTGGTGCGGGTGCATGTAGTGTGACGCCGCGGCCATGGCGTGTCCGCCCCCCAGCGGCGGCGAGACGGCCAGGTGGCCGCCGCCGCCGTCCCCGCCCTGGCTTCCCCCGCTCCCCTCGCCGCCGCCGATCTTGAAGAAGCACTTCTTCTTGAACACCCTGCACACCACCCATCCGTCCTCCTGCTCTTCCACATCGATCAAAACGATCAGTATCGAAACCCTAAGTATATTAACTCGATGCAGGGAAGGAGGAGATGATTACGGTGGCGGGTTGGGAGTCGTCGGCGTCCTCGAGGCGGTACTCGTGCATGATCCAGTCGGTCTTCTGGCCGTGTGGGGCGCGGCCACGGTAGAAGACGAGCGTCTTGCGCATGCCGATCTTGCGGTAGCTGGTGCGGATGCACTTGTCGCGGCCCGTCGCCTTCCAGAACCCGGCCGTCGTGGCCCGGTTCGTCCTCGACCCCGTCGGGTACTTGCGGTCCTTGTGGCTGAAGAAGTACCACTCGTTCTGCGGCGCCGATCCGATCCTGCACCTCTCTGCACAACAATGGCGTCGTCGTCAGATCACCTCCATGGCCACGTATGCATGGCCATGAGACTGAGAGAGCGGTTAGTTACTACCTTGGAGCTCCCATGGCTCGATCTTGTTGAGGTCGACCTCGCGGATGACCTCGAGGTCGAACTTCTCGAAGCCGACCTTCTTCTTGAGGTAGTAGAGCAGCAGCTCTTCGTCGGTGGGGTGGAACCGGAACCCCGGTGGCACGCCGTTGCTGGAAGAGAAGGCCGCCATGGCAATCGATCTCAAGCTTCAGAAACACCTTCCTCTCTGGACGCGGGAGAGGCCTGTAGCGCGTATATATACGCCATGGCTGGCTGCGCTCGCTAGCTAGCTAGGTAGCCACAGCGCGCGGAGAGGGTGGCGGTGGAGAGTTGACGCCGGCCGCCACGTACGGCGCTGGACGGGGATAAAAGTTGATCACGTAGAAACGAAGGCAAGGCCATGATCGCGAGAGAGCTAGCCTAGTAGTCAGCCGCAATATTCTACCGCCGATAACGATCCCGAGGCCCGGAGGCAGCCATTGTTTAGGGATCGCTTGATTAAGATCAAAGCAAGTGCTCCATCTCGCTCACTACTATGTGTACCTTGGGGAGAGCTAATCTTGATTAGATTCTTTATTATTGCCTAAGCAGTACTTATACATGCTTGCTTAGTTGCTTTTGTAATTACATTTGTTAGAGGGTGGATATTAAGCAAACTCTCTTCATCTGTTGCTACTGGTATAGCTTGGTGTGTCGATTATTGGCAGAGACAGGAAGTTCGTGATGGAGGTCCCCAAAGCATAAGAGGAATTTCCTTCCTAGCTACTTGGGAGTTGGGACAAATGCGTTATTATTGGGATGTGTATTTTCAGCCCACAAGGAGACGTCCCTTCGTTATTTTCATGTCATCTGATAGTTATTTAAAAATTAAAAATATTTGACAATATAGATTAATATAAAATATAATACTTCAAAAACATGCAAGGACAAATTTAACTCCTACAAATTTAAAAAATAAAAATTAAACTAATTAAAAAATAGTTATAGACCATTTGTAATTATATTTGTTATTTTTCTACAACCTATATAAATTAAATTTTAACTTGTATGGCTGTGTGTGAAGTGATATATTTCATATTAATATATCTTGTCAATTTTTTCAAAAATATATATAATTATTTAGATGACATGTACGAAATGAGAGAATATCTTCTTAAGAGATTAAAACATTTTCCCTTATTATTATGGCATATTTACTTTTTATTGCAGAGCTAGATTTGGTCGAGGCCATATAGTACTCTCTTTGGTTATAAACATTTGACGTTTAGGATAATATTCGATCAAACCTATTGAACTTTACCCTTTTGTTTTATATTAGCATTAAATTATAAAATATAATAAGCTCATGAAATTATGTTGGTACTTTCCAAGGCAAATCTAAGTCTAGCTACCTTTTCCTTGTTTTTAAAATAAACATTTAAGAAATTATTGATAACCAAAGTTAAGTTTGACTAAATTTTATCCTATAAATTAACATGAAATATTTATGACCAGATAGTAGTAGCATAAAGTATCCATGAACTAGCCAAATTTGTAATAGGTAATCAGTAATCACGCATCTAATAAATGCCAATACATATTTGTATTTGAAATGTGAATTTGCTATATAATTGTTGTGATCATGCTAAACACATACAGTTTGTATGCGCTTATTCCAAATATATATAAATGAAACTGTTAATATAAAAATATATGTTCATATATATGGTTAATCTACAGTGTCATGATATGATTTGTGCCAACACTACAGTTGGAAGTACAGATCCCCCCCCCTTTTTGTTGGTTAATTTGATCGTTTCCAACAGTTATGAAAGAAGACTGTAAATACAACCGATAGGTAGTTGAGCTGGTATAGGAGGTATAGTAGTGTGATTGGGTAAATGTTCTATATATGCATGTAAAAGATACTACGATATTTGTTAACTAGGGATGATGGGATGGGATTCTTTTCATGCATGAAGATGGTGATGCACATGATTTGAGGACTATGAAAGGAGTAGATAGGGCAAGATCCAATAAGAATCATATAGTGATTTGGAATTTGACCTAGTTTATATTTCTTTCTTGATGTAGATGCATACGTGGCATGCATGCATATGTAACAGTGCACAGTTATTCAGACTGCTTTACAAACATAATTCAAGTGAATTCAGAGTAATTTGGTGAAATTTCTACTGTCAACTTGCTCTGCTTTTGCAATTTACCCACATGTGAATTACTGGTCCTGGATATGCAGTAGAGACTAGAGAGTACTAGGGGCTGTGTAGGGTGACTGAAACTACTGAACTAAATTAATTAAGCAGCCCAAAAAACTAATTTATGGCCCAACACTTCATTCCCAACACCTAAACCAACCAAACTCTCTAGGGATCAGTCCCACCACACATGCATGCAGGCACAGTTTCCCCGAAACCTTAACTGATGAGCTTAATTAGATTTGAAGGATTAGTTGACATCCATATATATTCATCACTAAACTAAGAGCAAAAACTAACAAATCATCTACGATCACTCTAATAAACTAATACAATACATATATATATATATATTACATCATTAATACTTTATATATATATATATATATATATTACATATCATTAATACTTTAGCTCGTCTCTCGTACACACGTAATATTTTATAGCTCGTGAACAAATAGCTACAGAGCTTTAACTCATTTTTTCTATCTCCTCTTCTCTCCTTCATATATGTGTGGTTGACGGTAAAAATGTCATGTACTGGTGTGAGAAATCTGCTTAACTCTAGTACAGATCCAAATCTTGCTTTGAGGTTCGTAAGACGTGCCAATTGGTTTGATCCTGTACCAACAAGAAACAAAGAAAGAAAACAGAGTTAGTCCGTAAACGAAAGCCGATCGGCTAGTGGCCGATGACATATCGTTCGATATTGAGCCGATACAATATACACTGAATCAGTCAAGAGAAAAATTAGATCTAATCGCCGTAGATATCCATAATATATAATCTAAGTCTCAAAATACGTTTAAACCAAGTGATTGGGATAGATCGACAGCGTGTCGAGACAGTATAAATCACTTATGTCTAAAGTACTTTAAAACAGTGATTATACTTATTTATAGCATAGCCGATGTCATAAGTCTAACATGTATCGGCTAGTACTCTCATACCACTTTATACTAAGATATTAATATAGATTAAATACATTAAACATGAATCGATCAAGTATTAAGATAACATAACAGATCAATAACAAGCTTAACATATTTCATCACAGTGAGATCTTAATATAAAGGACATATATAGCATATCAAGTAAACATACAATAAATAATATAGCTAAAACAGGTAAAATCGATTAAAACTCCGATACTATCTCTAATAGCAATCATGAAACATGATAAATATTATGATTCTAAATATTACTTAGTAGATCAGACTCAACCGATGCAGCACTAAGCATAGGAAGAAGCATAAGATCTAAACAAATCTATGAAAACCTTTCGAGATGATGAATACACTATATAATCTAAGTTGACGATGATATCTAACCCTATCGGCTATTGTCTAGTAACAGATGCTAGCCGATTAGGGTTAGACAGTAATATCGATCTAGATTATATAACATATATGATAACTAGACAATTTACGTAAACAAGATTAGAGTGTCATACAGATAAAAACACTGATCCTAAGAGCACAAGCCGCCATAACAAACTTTATCTCTCGTCGAAGATCGAACTTGATACAACCCAACTCAAAGCAAGAACTTCTCGAAGTAACTGAAAGAAAAAAGTGGCGATGCGTCAAAATTGTATTGAACTAATTGTTGTTATTGTTACAAGGTCTTGGGTCATATTTATACCCAGATACAAGATATGTCATTGTCGGACACGATTCCTATCTCTATTACAATTTAAATTACAGATAAGCCCCTTAAGAGGACTCTTACCAACGTAATTTATAAGGAAACTATTTAAAATAATATAAGTAATAGATACAATTGTCTTTCTCGGACTCTACCCATATATGTCAATCCTCATGAAGCACATTAAATAAACCCGATAATGATTCCAATGTTATCTTACCAGAATTGATTACATCGGCTTATCTTGTCCGATTCGGTATCGGCTGACAACATCTTAGTCGATTCGGTTATCAGCCGACGAACTCTCTGGCCGATTTGGTTTGTAATTGACGTGCACTCTATTTCTGAGAATCCCGATTTTCTCTAAATCGGCTTCGCCCTTAACTTCAAATCTAATGCATGATTTATCAAATTTGGTCGTTAACAATATGTTTATAGCTAATCTATAGCTTCGTGCTTCGATGGATCGATCAAACCAAAGTCTGAAACATGTACTACGATTGCAGTACTACGTACTTGATGAGAGTGGTTTCATATTGATATGAACATGTACTGAACTGAAATTAAAGTAAAATTAACTTCAGGGCGAACTTAATTTAGTCATGCTCACATGTTAGCTTTGATGTATTTTACAAATGCAGACAGTGTTAATTACAATCCACCTTAATACCAAACCGAGCCTTACTCAGTTTGGTCATCCGAAAAATTCACACGTTTTCTCAATAATACAAAATTAACAGTAATATACATCTTCTATAATGGACGTTTTTACAGTGTTTAATGGAATCTTCGATTATGTAGACGTTCTCTACATCGTAAAAAAATGATGGTTGGACTGGTCCTTATTTTGACGGTTGAATTCAACGCCAACAGACATATTAAAACTAACTAACTACATCAAGAGCAATCAGTTAGCTAGTTATATATCATATATAAAAAAATAACAACGGCATGATGTGATTAATTAGCCTAATCGAGCACGGGTTAAGGGGGATCTGCATGTGAGTTCGCGCAGCTGCTAGCTAGCCAAGGCTTATGGGAATCGAGTCGTCGACGACGACGGCGATGGCGGACGACGCAGCTAGCCCCGTGCGCCTTGAGTGAGATCCACTCCTCCGCCGTCACCGTGACGACCCCCCAGCCGCATGCGGCGCGGCGGGGCTCCCGATGCGCGGCCTCGTGCGGGCGCTGCTGGGCTGGCTCCCGCGAACCACTCGATCTTGTGTGGCGCGGAAGAAACACCAAGCCATTTGCCGGCCGGAGCCTAGCTTTCTCCACCATTCGCGCGGCGGAGACGACGGAGGCGCGGGCGCGCGCTTTGAGTGCGAGACGGGAGAATTAGGGCAGCAGCAGCAGCAGCAAATGATTAGACGAGTGTTTACGTAGGAGGGACGGGGGAGGGGGGAACCTAACTAACCTGGAGTTTACTGCAATTAACCGGCGGCCACTGGATGTTTCTACTGCTTAGTCTGATGCTAATACCTAGGATAGCTTGAACCTAGCTGCTGCTGCTGGTCTCAGCTTGCTTTCCTCTGTCATTTGCTTGCTGCTCCTGGTAATCTGGTGTGTGTGTGTGGATGAAGGGGTGGGTGAAACATATGTGCTTATTGCCATGAAAACTTGTGCCTGCAGCTTCTCTAGTTAACTACACTATATTAAACTTAATTGTCAATTTGCTGTTAGTACATCTCAATGTCAATTTGCATGCATGCTTCAGGCATCTGCTATATATGTTTGAGGGATATGTAAAGGCCATGGATGATACAAAGAGATGGCTAATTATTTTTTGTCAATAACAAAACTTCAGTAATGACTTCATTAATTTTAAGTTATACTGGTCCAGTCTTTCAAAAATATGTGTTTGCGAGGACGAGTACATGCGCTCACGAGCGTATGTGTTTGCAATGTGTTTCTAAAAGAAAGAAAGCTGAAAACATAAAAACATAAGGTAAGTTAATAAGAGTCAGAAAACCTATTGAGAATACTACCTTACTTTTATACGCTATTTAAAAAGTCAATAAAATCAAAAAACCTGACAAGATTGATCAATATGTGACAAGATACATTAAGCTATAAGACTGTAGTGAGGTATGTATCTGAAGATGACATGGTGAAAATGAAAGAAACTGATTTTTTTATTTTTTAAGAAAAAGAACATGAAAACGATGCAATGGATGGTTCAATTTGCATGTTCAGACTTTCTACATATCTAATTACTTAATCAACATCGTGTACTGACCGTCTACTACTCCTGAAGTTCAGAAGGCTTGAGCTGTCATACAGCGGCTTGAGACAGTCAGAACTGACTCCATTATGCTCTGGTACCAACTACTATACCACACCGAGTTAGAAATTAACACCAAAGATGACTTAAATTATATATTAAGCTAATTAATGTCTCCATTCAGAGGGTATAACGGGAACAACCCAAGCTCCCAACTCGACTAACAAGATATTAGGGTTTGCTTCCTTATCAAGTGTCCTAAAGTGGATTCTGTTGAAGAAGATCCAAGTTGTTTAGTGGTGGCTAATTGTCCACAAAGTCAACCCCCTATTTCCCGCCCTCTTATCTGTGTGCGTGCTACGTGCGAGCACACGTGTGTGTGAGCACGCCCTGCGCCTGTGGCAAAATTATGCACAATACTAGTCGAGTCTGCTTTCAGAATTGCGATTATATTTTTGCATTGTCAGTTTCTTCCTTATGCCATGAGTTTGATGACTTTGATCCGTCTGAGCACACCTGTACTGTATATTTTTCATGAATTTTGTCCTCTTACCCATTCAACAAATGTAAGTTTTTTTAGAGAGAGGACTCGCTGCTAAATAACATAATTAGCGAGCTAGGGAGCGAGAGCGCCTGAGCTAGCGAGAGCGTCCCGCCGGCCGCCACTCCGGCGACCGGCGCCCACCAAACTCGCCGTCGGCTACCTCTCCGGGGCCGGCGTCCACCCCACACCGAGCCCCACGCTCCTTTCTGCGCTGTCCTTTACTCTTCCTGCAGACCTACCCCCTCCGTCTTTACTCCGGCCATGTCAGGCAAGGGCATGTCTTGGTGTGAAGCGGTCAGATCTGGCCTGAAACGAGTTTCTTCCCACCAAGCAGACTCTGTTGAGCAAGGATGGACTGAAGTACGGCGAGCAAGAGCCAAGCAGCATTCAAAGCACAGCCATGGCGACCAGCTCCCCAACCACCAACAAGCTGCCTTCAAAGCTCCGTTTTCGTGCTGGCTCCACGGGAGATGTTTCAATTGCTTAAGCATTGGTCACCAGAAGGCCACGTGCTCCAAGGCTCAGCGGTGCTATAACTGTTGGTTCTCTGGTCATCTAGCAAGAAATTGCCCAAGTAACTCCCACAACCACCGCATCACCCAAACAAGCTCCAGACGCTCGGGCAATAGGAAAGGGCCTGCAGAGGGCGAGGGTTAGGGGTGGCCAGAGGCGAGCGGCGGTCCCGGCCGGGGAAAGGAAGCCGGTGAACAAATCCAGAAGGGACCCTCGTCAGACAAGGAGTGGGGGAGGTTAGGCGCTGGGAGGTGAACGGCAAACACAGTCAGGCCAAGATCTCAGTGCAGAGCAAGCAAGTCGAGGAGGTCATGGCAGGTCACCAGATCTGTGCTGAAGCAACCCCAAGAGTCCTTGAAGAGTGGCGCACCGGCGAGCCAGGCCTGCGGCCTGATAATGGCAGGTGTTTCTTGTCGTGGACGGCGGGAATGGAAGAGAACGAGCGTTCTTTGGAGGCCAATTGCTTGCTCGCCTCCATCCTTGGGGCGAGGCCCCCTGTCTCTCCCAGGGATTTGGCCACTATGATAACAAACTGTGGAATCTCCCCGCCAACTTTCCGCGTCGAAGTGACGACTCCAGAAGATTTTCTCGTCTCCTTCCGCTTTGGCTCCGACAGGGATACCATCCTCGGTATGTCCAGATCGCTTTTCTGTCGTGGAGCCCCGATCGCCTTGAAGAAATGGAACCGCCAGATGCAGGGAGAAAGCAAGAAGATAAGGTATTTCATGAAGATGAGCCTGGAAGGGCTGCCCCATCATGCTTGGGACAAGGAAGCCATTGCTCAGCTTGTGCGGGGGCTCAACGGTGAACTGGTGGAGCTCATTTCGCCGGCTGATGCAAGAGTGCTAAGCTTATTTGCTTGGCTTGCAAGCCCGACAGCCATACCGCTCGTCCTCGACGTTGTTATTCCGGAGAGAGTGGGCAATGGTAGACCCCGATGGGAGAGGGTTCCAGGGAGGCCAATCTTTCCAAGAGCACCCATCCAGAAGTCTTGCTTGTCCTACACGGTGATAGTACACATTGAGGAGGTTCTGGATCCTACGCCGCTGCACATCACGTCCTTCGCGAGTCTGATGATGAAGAAGACGAGGACGCCCTCAGGCGCCTAACTATTCCTGCTGGGCGGGCAGGGCTGATGGCACAGGCCCCTGGCCATCAGAGCAAGGGGGTGGATGACTGTTTGGTGGAGCAACCGGGGCGGCAGGGGGATTGGGAGGACGCCAATGGTCGTCAGTCCAGCGTATTGTTCGACCAGATCAATACACCATGGAGCATCGAAGCGTGGCGGAGGACGCGGTTGCACAGGGAGTTGTTGCTAGACAAGCTGAGACCCACCGGGGTGTTTCGACAGACGAAGTGCTGGGAAACATAGAGCCTCCTCAAGTTGGTGTTGATCAGCAAATACTGCCGAATCTTTCGCAGCAAGAAGAGTTACTCCAGATCAGTGTCACAAGTCTTTCTGCTCAAGAGCATGCCGGAGGAGGATACCACAAGCCTCCCTTTGGAAGGCCGGTGGAAGCAGCGCCACTGGCCCAGCTGGAGGCCGACTCAGCGCCACTGTCGTCGGAAGTGGTGGGCGGAAACACGAAGCCTGGTCCACAGAAAGGCTTGGACTCGGTCCATGAAGATATGCAAGCAGTGGGCGGGAACGTCGAGAAAAGCGCTTGCCAGCTTGCGCCCCGACGGGACCTGGCTGTTGAAGAGGAGTTAATGCAAAACAGACAGAATTTCGAAGAAGAAGGGGAGATGCGAGAAGGCGGGAAAGAGGGGCCATCACGGGGAGGTCTCTTAGACCCAATTCGGAATACAACAAAAGTGGGCCGTCGGCTTCATTTGGGTGGCGATCCGGGCTCAATATCCCCACGAAGCGGCACACTTTACACACGAAGAGCATGTTGAGATGGGAGGCACCACAACTCATGAGGCTCAAGAACCAGCCCCTGGCGAAGCGCTGATGGCGAAGCTGTCGATTGTCTCGCTGCCTCTGTATTACACGAGGAGGAGTGGGGTGGGGGAGCAGAGCATGCAGAATTCAGGTTCACCCCTTGCTTCACTCGTCCTACAGGGGCAGCATCACACACCTCAGCAACAGGGAGGCTTGGCTGCAGAACAACAGAATGCCACACAGCTTCGTCTCCAGGCGTTCCTCGAAGAAATCTCCAACGAGCAAGCACCAGCACTGCTGCCCAGACCGGTGTTCCCGCCAGGCGCCTCGCCGCCTAGAAGGCATGGTAGGCGCAAGAACAGGATTCCACCGAACTTTGTCCCATGGCGCAGCCCACGTTTGCAGGAACAGAATGCAGGGGGCAGATGCCATACCCTCACCAAGGCGCAGAGGGTCATAATGAAAAAACTCGGTGTGATTGAGGAGGAGAAGGAGGCGACTCTAGTGCCGGCGGCCCAAGCCTACCTCAAGCTGTTTGACGAGCCGCTGTCCGCGCAGCATATCAGTGCTATTGCGGCGCTTTTGGATGTTGAAATCGAACAACAAAGCAGTGCCCTACGCATCTTTGAGGCACAAGGGGCCGTGCTCCAATCACCGGCCTGACTTCCTTGGAGGATTTGGATGCTAGAGAGTGTGTGCTGTCTTCTCTTATCCATGTCGAATTTGTATTTTACTTTGCTTTGTTGGAATGTCTGTGGCTTAAACAATGTAGCGAAGAGAAGTGTGGTCCGAGAGTTGATTCGGTCGTGTGGAGTACCTATCCTGTGTTTGCAAGAATCAAAATTACAAGAAGTTAATGCCTCTTTGGTGGCTGAAATTGGTGGGGTGGAGTTTGATAATTTTGAAGTGCTGCCAGCACAACAAACAAGGGGGGAATAATTGTAGCTTGGAAGAGTACGTGCTTTACAGGAGAGTTAGTCTTTTTGGGCAGATGGTCTTTGACTGTTAAGCTTAACTAGCAGACTGTCGAGAAATCTTGGTTTTTAATTACGGTCTATGGGCCACGGTCGATGAGGAGAAATTGCAATTTCTTGAAGAACTTTCGCAAGTTCGGGAGATCTGTGAGGACAAATGGATGGTCGTTGGGGACTTTAATCGATATCAATAGCGGCAGATAAGAACAACAACGAGTTAACCGTAGGCTTATGAACGCGTTCGAAAATAAAATGAGCAGTGGAACTCGAGACCTCTATCTTTTTGGAAGGCGGTATACGGAGTAATGAACAAAGGCGCCGACATTGGTCAAATTGGACGGGGTTTTGCGACACCACGGTTGGAGCAGGAGTTCCCCCAATTCTTCCTTCAAGGTCTTAGTTCGTGCGTATCGGACCACCGCCCACTCCTTCTTACCTGTGGTGAGAGAGGGCAAAGATCGCGGCGATTTTGCTTTGAGTCCTTTTGGACAAAATTGCAGGGTTTTCATGAAGTGGTACGGGAGGCTGGCAAGCTCTGTTGATTCACGGGACCCTTATGTCATTACGCATGTGAAGCTCACACGGCTCGGCAAGAAACTTGCCAGTGGGCGATGAAAGATCGATCATTACAGTGCGGCTTCAAATTGCCGAGGAAGTTGTTCTGAGGTTGGACGTTGCACAAGAGACAAGATTGCTGTCAGAAGAAGAAAGGGGACTTCGCGCGGCTTGTAAAGGAAGGTGTCTCGCTTTGGCTTCTTTAGAAAGAATAAGACTCAGGCAGAGGGCAAAGATTTGGCACTTGGGGGAAGGGGATACAGGGACTCCATACTTTCATCTCAAAATTAAGTCGCGAAGAAGGAAGCTAATAATCCCAATTCTCAAAGAGGACGGGACCGTAGCAACCACCCAACAAGATTTGAAATCTCTGGCAGTGCAATACTTCCAAAATGTTTTGCAGACAAGTGAAGATGCTTTGAAGGGGCTCAATTTCGATCGGGTCCTGCTTCCAAAGGCCAGCCTAGCCGACCTAGAGGTTGATTTCACAGAACAAGAATTATGGTCAGCAGTTTGTAAAATGCCAAAGGAAAAATCACCAGGCCCTGACGGATTTACAGGTTTGTTCTATCAAAAGTGTTGGGAGATAATCAAGGTGGATGTGTTTAATGCCCTGGCTAAGTTCGCGACCAGTAACAGTAAAAACCTCAATTTGCTTAACTCTGCGATGATTGTTCTTGTGCCAAAGAAGGGGAATCCGGAACAATTGAAAGACTATAGGCCAATTAGCCTAGTTCACAACTTCTCCAAGCTTGCTTCAAAGTTGATGGCACTAAGGCTTGCGCCCAAGTTAGATGGTCTAATCCAGAATACCCAGACATCTTTCATCTCAAAAAGAAGGATACATGAGAACTTCATCTACATCAAAGAACTAATTCGTTGGCTACATAGAAAGAGGAAGGAGACGATTTTACTCAATCTGGATATCTCCAAGGCCTTTGACACAGTCTCCTGGACATTCCTAATGGACATGCTGCATTATAGGGGATTTGGCCCACGATGGCAAAGATGGATGTCGGTCATCTTGCAAACTGCTAATACCATGATAATTGTCAATGGTGAGCAGACGAATGCTATCAAACCAACAAGGGGACTTAGACAAGGGGACCCCCTCTCGCCCATGTTGTTCGTTCTTGCTATGGATGCCTTACAAGCCATGGTGGCACAAGCACAACGGGCTCAATTGCTATCTCCGATTGATGCAAGAAGACAGCTGCCGGCAGTGTCCACTTATGCAGACGATGCAATAATCCTTTTCAAGCCGGAACAGGAAGAGGCACTGGTAATTCAACAACTCCTCAACCTTTTTGGACAAATCACAGGGCTGAAAGTTAATCTCTCGAAGAGCTCCATCACTCCGATCAGGTGCACGGCCAACCAGTGCGAATTAGTGGAGGCTGTGCTTGGTTGCAGAAAGCAAGAGTTTCCAATCTTTTACCTAGGACTACCACTTTCTGTCAGGAAACCAATGAGAGCAGAAATTCAACCTCTAATGGACAGATTTGGTAAGAAGGCAATGGATGGAAGCCGGGATTATTGATAGTGGATGGTCGTTTATGCCTAATCAAAACAACTCGATGGCGCTACCAATTCACTTCATGACAGTCTTTAACGCCACAGTGGGCGGTGAAAGAGATTAACCGAAAATGTAGAGGTTTCTTGTGGAAGGGACGAGAGGAGCTGCTGGAGAGGGCATTGCTTGGTTTCCTGGAAAAAGGTTTGTCAACCAATTCAAAAAGGCGGGCTAGGGATAAAAGATTTAAATTGCCTAGGGAAAGCCTTAAGACTCCAATGGAGAGTGAACTGGTTTAGTCAAAGAGAAGAAGCCTTGGACAGCAACAACGGCCTTCGATTCAGGGGAGGAGATGGAGCAGCTCTTCCAGGCAGGCATGCGCTTCATCATTGGCGATGGAGAAGATACTCAATTCTGGACTAATGCCTGGCTAGGAGGGCAGAGTTTCAAAGCAAGATGGCCAATTTTACACTCCTACACTGATGGGCACAAGCTTTCGGTGGCCAAAGCCATGGAAAATAATTTCTGGATTACGAAACTGCAGGGAAGTCTTTCACTCCCGGCGCTGGGGGAATTTCTTCAACTTTGGGATGAATTACAGCAAGCGGCTTTGCAACCGGTTAAAGACCAGGTGTTATGGAAGCTGATAGTGGATGGTAAATACACGACGCAATCTGCATATGGGTTGTTCTTTGCGGCGACTCAGGACTGTCCTTACGAGAGGCTGCTCTGGAGCTTGAGGGTGCCTGGTCGGGTGCGGTTCTTTATGTGGTTGGCACTTAAAGGGAAGTGTCTGACGGCTGACAATCTTCATACCCGCAATTGGCCTCACGAGCAGAGCTGTCCCCTATGCCGGCGCGATGACGAGACAGAGCACTGCGGTCACATCTTCTCAACATGTGAGTTCACAATTGAGGTGTGGAGGCAAGTCCGTTTATGGTGTAATCAGGCCTTTACTCTACCAGGAGAGAGTGGCCTTGAGCTTGTGCAGTGGTGGATGGACACGAGAAATCGCTGTCAGAAAGACAACAGGAAGAATTTTGATACCCTCTTCATGTTGATAACGTGGGAGATTTGGAAGGAGAGAAACGCAAGGATATTCGATCATCGGACGAAGACAGTACAACAACTGGCACACACAATCAATGACGAGATCGGAGTTTGGAGTGCTGCGGGGATTTTTCAGCGGCAATAGGTTCTTAATGCTTTTTGGAGTTTTCATAGGGTTCTCCAAAATCCTCTGGTTTTTCTAGTTTAGCTTCTAGCTGTCTAGGGCTGTTCAGGCCCAGGATGGCGCGGCATTCTATTGTCGTCTGTAAAGCTTTTTACTCCCCACATCCTTAATAAAATGTGATGGTCTGTCCATGGCCTTCCCAGCAAAAACAGAATTACCAACTATCCAACATGACGGCCGAAATGCAACAGAAGGCTTGAAAGCAGTAGACAGAAATTTCTCTGAAGAAGCATAGCATAAACCGATCTTGAATTTAGAAATGAAGTGCAAAACAAGTATTCATCCAAGTCTCAAGCAGACAGGTTTCACTGTTGCATTCATAAAGATAAGTTACCAAGATCCTTAACTATTGCCATAACTTCATGTCAGAATTTTCGTCGTCTTTGGTTCAATAATGGATATGGTACTATGGTTATAGATGCAGAATAGATAATCAACCCAAGCCTGACGTGTTAGAGTCACATTTTGATCGAAGCACTTCATGAAATTACTCAACATATTTACAAGGTAACAATTCTGTATATATAACTTACATATACATATTGATAAGCCATCTAAAATTGGCTTAAGCTATTAATAGACGCAAAAAAAGGACACTGTGGGAAACAAGAATATCAGTTGATATTTCCAGTATTTTCTATTCTACGAGCACCCCTCTTATTGCTGCTTTCGTCCATGAACACGTTGTCCATACCAAGAAAGCCATGTTCTTGTGAGAGCTTCCTCGAGAAAACTTATAGGGCAATGTTTGAGGTCAATTTATTTGTCAGGTATTTCTGCATTTTGTTAATATTTGGGTAGATTTGCAAAAGAATTATGTCCCAAATTTTGTTTCTTTTGTGTTGAGTATCAGTGCTGGGGAAGGGATGTATCCTACACTCGAATTCCTGAAGCTGAAAAACAAGCAGTAAAGTTAAGCAAGCAAGATATTTCAGTGGAGAAACTTGTCCTATATGAAGTTGTGGTAGTTACCAGAAGCAGGCATTGGGGGGATCAAACTTTTAGGAGGCATTGGGGGCCTTATGCGAACTGGTTTGCCTTCTTTCGCCTCAACAATCACCACGTCAGATGTCAGAAAAGACTTGGCAACCACAGCAGAGTGCTCTATGCAACATCTCACAACCTAGTAAAATTTGTGAGGATCAGGGAATTGCTGCATTAGTATGCCATTCAACATTGCTGATTTAGTTTTAATTGGAATTAATACTGTTTCAGACGTCTGTGACTATTTTGACATCACCTTTGATGGATCTAATATTCCAGCGGCCATCAAGTCCTCGTAGCGGTTCTTGGCAGCATTGTAGCCATATCTACTGTCCTCATTTAATAACACCTTTGAACAGCCACGATCAAATTGTGTTAGCCAGAGAAATTCTGCTTATGGAACCCAGCTAATGAGAAAAAAATAAGTAACATCTAATGCAACTGACAGAGGCATAGGGCCATCATTGCAACAACCTTTTCTATGACGAAGCTGCCATTCACCCCAGCATTGTTTGCAATCAATGCAGTAGGGTAACTCAAAGCATGTTTGAAGATGTCAGCGCCAATCTAAAGATGGATAAAAGATCAATTAGAACTCAAAGTGTATTTATTTTAATAAAACCAGATATGAAGCAACAAACGGTACCATGACACATAAGTAGCTCAGGATTATGGTGTTTATATTCCTCAAATCATCAAGACATATTTAAACCCTTTTACATTGTTTTAGCAATCATCATCCTTTTTACTCATAACAGTGAGGCGTGAGATATATACCTTCTGCTCCATATTATCCAATGATTCCTTAATTCTATCAATCTTCATGGATAATCTTAATAGGCTACATCCACCACCTATCACAACTCCTTCCTCAATAGCTGCCTGAAATATCCAAAGTTGTGCTTAACAAAAAGACCTTTTAGTTCACAAACACATACATAATATGTATGTAGATAGGGCAGAAGTACCCTGGTTGCATTAAGGGCATCTTCAATTCTGAGCTTCTTGTCTTTCATCTCAATGACTGTTTGAGCACCGACCTGCAATTTATTTTGTACTAAAGTTTCAAAAATTGGTATTCCAATGTTACAAGCACTAGCAGCAACATTTTTTCTTCTTAGTGCACCGAGAGCATGTGTGGCATACCTGAATGATTGCAATTCCACCACACAACCTTGCTATTCTCTCACCCAATATCTTCTTCTGGTACCTCTCACTTGAGTTCTGGAAGTTCAAGAGAAAAGGATAGTTACAGAACTAATTATGATCACAGATACATGGTACCTTCAACAAAGAAGTTTTTGTTTTGGTTTGGTTTTTTTTAAGATGACAAAGAAGCTTTAGTTTATGTTTGGGAGGTTACTGCAGAGTAGAACTATTTCTGCAGCAAATACAATTTTCCGAAGAGAACATTGATTTTCTAAACATACATGACACGTAAGTTTTTTTTAACATTAACAGGACATGTAAGTTAATATATTGAGAAGGTTGAACGACTGTTATTCATCAAATTTTCGGACTGTGATACCTCAATTTGGCCCTTTATCTGAGCAACTCTTTTCTCGATCACATGCTGGGTGCTTCCATCGGTAACAATTAGTGTTGAGTCTTTCCCGATTACAACCTTAGAAGCAGAACCTAGAACCTCTTTCCCTGCCTTTTCTAGTGTATATCCCATGTCTTCACGCACTAGTGTACCTGAAAACCAATGAAAATATGTTGATGATGCGGTTGCATTCATTTGTTTAAAATTCCTTTTAGGAACCTCTGTTAAGCATTATACCTCCTGTCATGATGGCAATGTCATCCAAACATTGAGTCTTTTGTTCTCCAAAGGACGGGGCCTTGATCGCAGCCACTTTAATTGTCCCTTTTAGCTTGTTTTTTATCAAATCAGCCATTGCTTTTTCTTCCACATCCTCGGCAACTATCAACAATGGATAATCTTCTTTGACAGCACTATCCAATATCCTTATAATCTCACTTGCATCAGTAATTTTCTTGTCAACCAACAATATCTACAAAAGGAAAAGGAAACAAAATGTTACTCTGCTCTGTATAAAGGTGTTTTACCATGGTAGAGTTAGAAGTTACCTTACAGTCAGTGAACTCCACAGACATATTTGTACGATCAGTCACAAAGTACGGTGAGAGGTAACCACGTTCAAATTGCATTCCTTCCACAATCTCTAGACCATTTTCCGTGCCTCTTCCATTTTCAATCCTCACCATGCCTTTCCTGCCTACTCTTTTAAAAGCATCAGAAATCATATTTCCAACAGCATAATCATCTCCTGCACTAACTGCAGCCACATGTGCAATTTCATGGTCTTCTATCTACAAAAGAACATATTATGCAATACTAAGATATTATAGAAACAAAATGTTGTCAATCAAAATACAGAAACACCTGAAGATAAACTGACGAGGACAAAGCATACCTCCCGGGACATCAATCTGAGTTCAGACACCAAAGCAGAAGCAGTCTTCTCAATGCCCCGTGCAATCTGGACAGGATTAATTCCAGCTGCAAGCACCTACTTCATGAACATGATCATAACACAGAATGTCTAGTATCAACGTATCCATCATTCCAGATAGTTTTCCTATTAATCACAAATTACAGGGCACGGACAAGGAGAGACAGGAGCACGCAACACACCTTCATTCCTTCAGCAATGAGGCCTTGAGCAAGGATTATGGAAGTGGTACAACCATCACCAGCAACATCGTTCGTCCTGGCACCAGCTTGTCTGACCAGCTTCACTCCAAGATTTTCCAGTGGGTCTTCCAATTCAATCTTTGACAATGTGATTAAACAGAAAAGAAAATCAGTCATGAGAAGTAATGTGGCAAACTGGCAATGGCATGCCATATGAGGAGCAAGACAATCAAGCTCTCGGACAGTAGTGTTAACAATGTCATGTATGGGGTCGTCTTCTTTCTTTTCTTTTTCTTTTTTTGAAGTAAAGGGTCGTACTTTTGCCAATGCATAACAACGTAAAATCATCTAACTTTGCAAAACTGAAACAAGACAGTAACATGTACAGATCATGAACAGCAGCTACTGAGATGAACACGGTCAGTCTATGCATGTACTAATTGAAGAGTCAAGACTCATCTCCATGGAAGTGATAGGGCATTGGGTTCTTTGAGGAGGTAAAATGGCACTGACCTCCTTGAGGACCGTCTCCCCATCGTTGACGATCTTGGGAGGGCCATATTTGTTGCTCAGCACCACGTTCCTCCCCTTGGGCCCCAGCGTCACCCCGACCAGCCGCGCCACAAGGTCCACGCCGCCCTGCACGAGAGAGATTCGGCGAGCAACAATCTCAGAGAAGGCCAGATTTTAGGCGCCGGGTAGCTGTTTGTTGATTTGCTTGCTTGTGACCTGGAGCTTCTTGGTGGCGGAGAGGTCGCGGTTGAAGTGCAGGTCCTTGTACACCGGCATGGGCGGCGGCTTCTTGAGGGAGAAGGGGAGTGTGGGCGGCTTGGCGGAGAGCGGCGGCGGCGCCGCCGCCATCCTCGACTTGCTCCCTTTCCCCGCGAGCAGCAGAGGCGAGAAGAGGATAAGGCTGCTGCTGCTGCTGCTGCTGCTGATGGAAGCAAAGCACGCGAGACTGGAGAGGCAGCCAGGTGGATATGCCGTTGCATCGCGCCAAAAATTGCAAAAGAAAAATATCTCCCGGAGCGGCGGCGAGTTGCGAGGCGAGCACGTCGAGGCGGCGGCGTGAAGCCCGGAGAAGGAAGGCCTCTGCCTCCCGAAATGGTGGGCCCATGTGCGGCCCAATTAATCCTCAAAATGTTTCAGAAGCTGGAAAAAATATATCTAAAATTAGAAGAAAAAAATGGACTTATCCAAATGGTCATCAGGGCGATAATTCCGGCCCATCCAGCACCATCCATAATTCCATTCCTCTCAATGCAAATCTTCTAGGCGTTGCTGAGTTAATCAGTTCCATCTCCATCACGCACACGGCTTACAGTTCTAGAAGATTTCCAGAATTATAGCCCTTTCTCCTCTCCATACACAATCACAGTAGATCAGTTGTTATCTTGCACTTAATTATCCCTTCCCTTACGTCATCAGCAGATCGCCCTCAACTTAATCACTTAGTACTCAGTTCCTAACCCACACCAACGCACCAACTCCATCAAGTTCCAGTCTCCTAGTGCATTAAACAGCCACCAAAACCTCTCGAGGAAAGAGGCGATAATAACCTCGTGATCGCGCAGGGCAAAGGCAAGGCAGAGAGCATGTCGGCGTTGGCGGTGGGAGACGCGGACGGCGGCGCCGTCGCGCCGGGAGGAGGGCAGGCTCCGACCGTGGTGGTCGACGGCGACGTCGTCCTGTCCGGCGTCGTCCTCATCTTCGTCGCCCTCGCCCTCGCCTTCGTCATGCACCACTTGCTCGCCGCGATGCGCCGCCGCGACACGAGGGACGCGGGGTCGACGTCGGCGTCGAGCGGGAGCGCTCGCCAGCGCGGCGGCCATGGCGTGATGGCTGGCGTTGGCACAGATGGCGCCAAGGCTGGCGGGCAAGGCGGCGTTGACCCGGCGGTGCTGCGGGCGCTGACGGTGACGGTGTACAGGGCGGAGGACTTCGCCGCGGACGCGGGGGCGGCGACGCCGCTGGAGTGCGCGGTGTGCCTCGCGGAGGTCGAGGACGGCGAGGCGGCGAGGTTCCTGCCCAGGTGCGGCCACGGCTTCCACGCCGAGTGCGTCGACCTGTGGCTGCGCTCCCACCCCACCTGCCCGCTCTGCCGCCTCGCCGTCGACGCCGGCGGCGCACCTCCTCCGTTCGCTCTCCCTCCGGCACAGCCGGAGCCGGCCAACTACGCGAACGCGACGACCACCGCCCTGCCGACGAACGTCCTTTTCTGGGGATCGCAGGGCGCGGTGGCGACCACCATCGTGGACACCGGACACACCAGCGCCGTCGCCTCGTCGTCCGGCGGAGAAGCAGCAGCAGCGGTGCTAGTCATCGAGGTCCCGGACACGACGACGACGACGACCACAACCACCACCACGGCGCCCCGCGAGGGCGGCGCCGCGAAGCCGCAGGGCAGCTCGGCTAGGGTGGTGGGGTCGCTTAGTAGGATGTGGAGCAGAGGGGCTCTTCCTCGTACGTGATGCTGCTACCACCGCGGCTGCAGCTTGCTGCCGACGACGTGTCGTTGACGCTGGAGGTTGGACAAACGCACGATCGATGATGTCCGTTGCTGCTGGCGCTGGCAGTAGCAGATTGTACTAGATCTCTCTCTCTCTCTCTCTCTTCATGATGAAATTGTGTTTGCACTGCACGTATGAGACGCGAGACGGGCGTTCACGCCGGTTACCGCGCGCGGCGCCGCCGCTTCCCCATTTGCTTCGATCGTATTCGCGCGTAATTTGCGTGCGTTGGCACGCTCCACTCCCACGCACGCTAACCAGGACAGGACGCGGCGACGACGCGAGAGTGATACTGCAATATGCGGTCCGCGATGTGGCCGCGGGATTGCCTCGACACCCGCCAAGCCGCCACGCCACACGCGCGCGCGCGCGGGGTGCGAACACGTACGCGCCGGCGCGGCGCGCGCGCGTGCTCCCTTCCCGGCTTCAACATCCGGGAACGCAGGCATCATATCGTCCACGTGTCTGCACCAACGTGAGCCAGCGCGCGGAGCTAGATATAGATGAGCAGGATCAGCAAGCTCGACGCGCGCGCGGCGCGGCGGCGGGCGTGTCCACGCCTTCGAGACATCACAACGCTGTCCCTGTCCGTTCGATCAGGCGTACGTGTGCGCTTCGTCCCAGTGTTGCCCACGTAAGTGACACGTACGTGACACGTACGTAGGGGGTTAAATGGTGAGAAGAAGAATTAAAAAAAGTGAAAAGAAGTGAGAAGAGGGAGAGGACCATAGGCAGATCTCTTTGTAGTTCCGTTTGACATAGCTTTAGCTATCAACTCTAACTTGTCTAAAGTTGATACTATGTCAAACGGTCTAGATTCACCAAAAATTGGAGCGGAGCGGGTTGAATCGCTCTAGAAATTTGTACCGTCGAGGTGGAGCAAAAACGTGGCTCCACAGCTCCACTCTGAATATAATTACAGCGCTACCCATCCTCCTTCGTCGAAATTACAGGAAAATGCTATCGCACTACCCTTGGATCCAACCGAACCGGTGCGGTGTGATTCCCACCAATCATCGAGTCATCGCCCGCGGGACTTATCGTGAGGAGAGAAATGGGAGACGAGCGAGGCGATGGCGGCTTAGTCAACGCGCGGCGGCGATTGCGACGGCGCACGGCGACGACTGCGGCGACACACAGCGGTAGAGGCGGCTCCCTTCCTCCTCCTCTCGGCGTGATGGTTTGGGTGGCTAGGCGACAGCGGCGTGCAAGGATTTTTCCAGATCTGTGTGCAAGGTACCCCCAAACCCTAGTAAAACCAGTTTGATAGTTCAAATCAGCACATGAATAAATACATATGTACTCCTTAGCAGCTCTGACATTTGTATGGAATACAATGAAACGAGAAAATTATCACTGAAAGTTCATACATTATCACTTGTTAACGCCAAAATTTGGTAAGCCCTTGAGTCTCTATCGGCTAAGTGTTCATATCAGCTCAAAGCATAATCGGCTAAGAGTTCTGCATCAGCCGATGAAGGATCAATATCTTTAGCAGTCGGATTCTAGTTAGATTCGGTTTGGAAAGATCTTATCCAGAAGACACGAGTTCAAGAAGGATATGGTTTGTATCTATTAATTAGGATAAGTTTGTTAATTTTTTATTTTATCTTTAGAAAAGTGTGTTAGTATCCGGTAAGGATTCAATTTGTTTCCTTTTATCTTTAGGAAAGTTTGAATCCTAATCTGTTAGGATCTTTGTTAGCCTGTGGGTATAAATATGTAAGCCCGAGTTGCATGTAAATGGAATCCTCACGATCAATACAATAAGGTGCATCGCCACCTTCCACCTTTTACCTTTTTTACTTTGTTCATCATCCAATGGAACTTGGCACCCAACGCGGGGCTGCATCGGCTTTGATCTCAGGCAAAGGGGTAAGTCCAAGGTCCTGTCGGTCCAGGTATATCATATCTATCTTTAGTTTCATTACCATTCATAGATACATCGGCTTAGTTTGGACTTTCTCGGTTAGGTCCGATATTCTGATTAAGTCGATGTTTCTGTAAACGTAATGTCGCTTTAGGTAGATTTGTTATATCCATCACATTAGACGGATCTTGGCTCCTTGAGTATTAGATTACCATATACAACCTCGTGTTGCATCGGTTAGGTTCGACCTATTAGATTGTTATCGATAATCTAAGTCTTGTTAAGCTGATAGGTTCATGCTAATGTTTCACCAGAGGGTTAGCCGGTCTTATCATATGTCTTCGTTAATCTAATCCTAGTATCTCAATTTAGCTCTATCGGATGTCTCTCTCTTTAGGGTCTCTGCCGATACCGGCTAAACTCTTTACTAAATTAGATTAGTTTAGACATCTACCACCCTGAAAATTAGTCAAGGGCTTGATTGTCTAGATATTGCGTTTCTTTTCATACTTAGTGTTGCATCAATTCAGTTTGACCTACTAAGTCGTGATTATAACACTACGTAGTTTTCACCCTGTGCCAACGGTCAAAAAGTGTTGCAATAAGCCTAATTTAGTTGCGATAACAATATATCGCAACGAAGTGACTAGCGTTGCATGGTGTGGTAATAAAGTCCGTTGTAATAAGTTCTGATAACTCTTTTAGTTTAGTTGCAATAAGTATGGATTTTGCAACATCGTTTTGCGTTGTGACACATGGTAAGCGCATCAGATTTTAGCATTGCAAAAAAGGTTCTATTGCCACGATGTGGATGTTGCAAATGGATCAATCGCCACAAAAAACATCGTTGCAATATTGCATACTGCAACACAAGTACGATGTGACGAGATGCGGTACTGCCACACAAAGTGTCTCGTTGCAATAGTATTCTCTATCTATTGCAACGTAAACTTTAGTGATGCATTAGGCTCGGGTGCCCTATTGCCACGTTATGCTCCTGTTGCCAATAGTTAAAAACGCAACATAGATATGATGTGGGCGGATGAGGTGTTGCAATGCAACATGTCCCGTTGCAATAGTCTCCCTCTATCTATTGCCACGGTATGATCAATGTTGCAATAATAGCTTTTTGCCACGCAAATAATCATAGGATTTGCAACGGCTTTATGATTGGCCTAAAACATTTTTTATTACAAATTTAATACCGATGGCAATGCAAATTTTAAAACATTCAACACACAATAGATTTCACCATAACTCAAATAGTTATTGCATTGTGATACAAATGATGATCCAAAAGTTTATTACAATGTACTAATATATAGAATCCGAGACAAGGTACTAAAATATGGAACTCAAATAGTATGGAACACTCCAAAAATAACTCGCAATTGGGTTTGTCTTCGCTGGGTATGTTGCAGCGGTGAGGGTGCAAGTTGGTCAAATCTCGGCGCTCGCTCAAATCTTGTCGATCTGTGTAAAAATTTGCATGAAAATCATTAATTACCTGTCGGTTAATTAATGAAATAAGACAATATTTATGACTTCCACATGTTTAATTTGCAAATAGTATAGCTTACCATGTCTTTCTTTTTCGTGAACGAGTTTTGACAGCATTTTGCATGAGTTGATGTGTAGAAATAAAACTTGGTGCAGAATTAGCAACATTCTTTTGAAACAAAATTTTGCTAACGATGCGGCTTGATTCTTGTTCACAACCGACGATCTACTTTCCGAGTGGTCAAGACACTTTGTGGACCATCCTATAAACAACACAACAAAGAATAAACTTGATTTGTATCACTATACAAGTAATAGGTTTGTCGTGCACGAATGAACATTTGTTACCTCCTTTGATAGTGTCTTGTCATGCATAGATTGAACAGGTGTTGGCCCTGTAACAACTTCAGTGGCAGAAGACGTGTTCTGTGTATATAGACATAAGCAACTAAATTAAGCTCAGGGGTACTCACACACAACAGAATAGGGAATGGAAAAGATTAGGAAAACCATCTCCGAAATGTTTTTTGAGCTAGAAATAAAATTGCATGAAACACTAGGTCAAGGTAACTCCTGGACACCATTACGAAATATGTTCAGACAGCTCGCCTGTCCAATAATTTGGTCCCATAGGTGCAAGATTGTGAGCTACAGAGTTACAAGCCCTTGGGCAGTGCTCAATAGAGCAAACAACAAAATGATAAAGAAGCTATAGATCTGGTTTCCAAAATTATTAGGGCTACAGAGGACCTGTGAATACATGGGCTTCTTAAAGCATTCACCACATTTATTGCATCAGAACAGGCTATCACTAGTTATATCATAAAAAAATTTAATACTATTAGCACTTGGAGAAAATAGGAGCAACTTCATACAGTAGTGATACTAATAGCAACTTCATACTAGTAGCAACTTCATACAAGAGTAACTTCAATAGTTCAAGGTAGCAACTTTAATCAGAACAGGAATCATTAATAGTGGTACTCACATCAATAGCCTCATTCACAGTTGGTTGAGTTTCAGCTTGGGCAAATCCTATGTTTTTGTGGTCGCGGGGGTAATCGTGAATCGGTAGGCACATATAACATCGGTGAATATTGATATACAAAATAATCATAGCCACATATTTTGTGATACGACTTGAAAATTATACAACGAACGGGGTGCTCGGCTTTTACGTTATTGGTTATAATTACACTACAACAAAACTTGATGGGAGAACAGAACAGGGGTACTCACATACAACAGATTAGATCAGGGGTACTCACAATATATCAGAACATGAATCATTAATAGTGGTACTCACATCAATAGTCTCATTCACAGTTGGTTGAGTTTCACTTGGGCAATTTCAATGCTTTTTGTGGCTGTTGGGGTAGTCTCGTGAATCGGTAGTCACATACAACATCGGTGCATATTGATATACAAAATAATCATGGTTACATATTTTTTAAAATATATTACCTGTTCCATTCTTCCTTCTCTCGTTGTGCAACCAAAGATAGAAACTCTCTCTTCAGTTCCTCCATTGCATTTCTGTCTTCTTGCATTTGTCTCCTAGTTTCTTCCTTGTCCCTTTCCCGCTCAGCAGCTTGTTCTTCAAGTTGTGCCTTTAACTTCTCAACCTCACCTTGCAGCTCAATATTTCTTTGTTTGGCTGCAGAGGAGGCATTAGCTTGTTCTTCTAGTCTCTCGCTCGGTAGTTGGGTGCGGGATGGGTATTTTGCTAAGTAACCATGGCCATGGACTCGTATGACACATTTTTGATGGTATCATTGTAACATTTTTGGAACACTCGGTCTTCATCTTCTCTAGGGAAGACATGTTCATCTGAAAGTGTTTCTGCCTCAGCGATTTTGAAACATGCATGCTCCTGATGGAAAAAAAGAGTACAAGGTAACGTTACTGTGGCGCCTTATAAACCAAGATAATGTTTCATTTCACTCACATAAACTTCCCTAGATGCAGGGTCGACCATTCTTCACCCTTCATGTGAGTATGCCTCCATAGTTTCAAATCGTTGGCTCTTCACCATTTTAGGTCTCTCTGTCACAAGAGACAATGTTAACAATTTAAATTTCAAGAACAAATGGTTGTTGGATAAGTTTAGTTATCAATTACCAGCTCATAGCTACACTGTGAGAATGGTTTTGATCCCATCAAATGCTTGGTCTTCGTTTCTTGCGATTTTCGAATTCTTGGTGCTTCTCTAAAAAACATTGTAGAAGGGCATGAATGTCATATTACAGGAAGGATGTTTCATTCGTAAGAAATTTGTGCATACGGTACCTTGAAAGCTACGGTTCCAAAATATAGCAACAAGTAGTGCCACTCAACAATGTCTAGATCTTCGGCTTATATTTCATTTTCTCCTCATAGGTATCGTACGCCCGTAGGTAGCACTAAATGTTGCGCGCCATCCTTTGTCTTGTTCGTTTGCTACAACTTTTATCTTTTCGATGGGATTCTCAATGTCCCGAAAGTCCCACCTACTCTATTCGTTCGCACATAAAACAATGATAAGGTTAACGTCGTATATTATGAACATGCATTGGAAAAAATTCACCATACCGAATGTCGTTAGCAATAGCATCTTTGACATGTTCCTCAATATCTTTCCACACCTTCACTCCAATAATTGGCGCTCTTTTCCGCATAAACAGTACCACCTCATCCACAAAATGGCGTTCGTTTGGTCCGACGGGACCTCCAGTTTTGCGAAAATTGTATTGGTAGTTTTTGTTTGTTAGCCTTCATTCGTTTGCTTGGCTGTACTAAAACCTTTGAGGCATCCGTGTCCTACTTTTTTAATCGGTTCCGATGGTCCTTCCAAAAAGCATGTCAAAGGGAGTTTATCAAACATCTATCGGAAAGGGCACATATATCAAAGATATGAGGTAGGTACCAATACCTTTTCCTTGGTGCCTCTGCTTTCGAGCATGACACAATCGTTTTCCTTTTGATACACACTCATCTCTGGTTTGATCATCTAAATATGACACTGCATTCATATTATATTTAACATTAGCGTGTTGTGTATTTGATCGGTTAAATGATAATGGGCTCTTCCAAAAATATTACAAATATCGGGAAGACGGCCGGTTTCCCTTAACCATTCGTGTAAGTTCGATTGTTTCCTCCCTAAAGTCATCCTTCAAATCTGCGGTCATGAATATATGCACATGGAAATTTTGAATCCGTATGCATGGAAAGTGATGTGTAAATGGAGCAGTACTTACCCATATCATTGTCATGGTTTTGGAGGTCGCAAGCCACTCCTTGTATGCATCAAGTAAATCATCCGCCATCTGCTTCGCACTACGTACGTCAACCGGAGGTCGTTTGATGGGTGTTATGCTTTCGGTTGGTCGAGACTCTTCATTCGTTGACAATACTATTCCAATTGTCTTCTCTTCCTCATTATCTTCTATCATTGATGGACATCACGACTAAAATCAATCGGTTTAAGACTTGCTAGTGCACTTTGCTACATCGTTTCTTGTAGTACATGTAGTCTCTCACAGTGTAACCCACTCTTTCTTTTAGTTGTAGCAATGAAACAAAAGTGATGTCATCTCGTTCAATTGAGATGTGGTATAATTCTTGTTCTCGATCTTCCCCTTGCGGTGGACTTTTAGCAGCCATCGTTAGCTTTGTCCTTGCCAAGAGAAAAAAATTTAGCTAGAAAAGTTGTTGTAAAACTACATTTTACTATGTTATGGAAAGGTAAATACAACGGTTAGGATATCATAAATATTCATTGAGTTTGACAATCCGCACAACATAAGGAGAAATAAAGTTGTTAGCCTTAGTCGTTTTGAAGAAGAGACAAATTTGACTCGTCATTGATATGTCCTTAGCTAAAAACTAATGAAATATTATTCTCTATATGTCATTTATTCCTCTTTGTCTTATGAACTGGAACAACGATCTACTTGGGCCTATAACATGGGAACGGTACGGTAACATAAAGGGATTAGAAGATGGCAAAGTATATGTTCAGTTATAGAAAAAGCTAGGGCTGCTATGTATTCTGTGAGCTAGATAATTTTATTCATTGATTATGAAATGTAATACAAATCATTATTAAAACCCCAAATACAATCCTCGATCATTATTAAAACCCTAAATACCTAAATATTATGGCACAAAGTAATATTGAACTCTATTGTATTAAAACCTCATACCGATTGTTCTCGCTTCATCGGCGTCAACACCATCCGGAAGCGCGATTGCACGAATTACACCCTTTCGCGGGGTCTTGGTGGTGCTTGTACCACCGCCGGTGTTGTCTAGCTTGTCCGATTTCGACATCTTTAGGATCGAGGAAAAATAAATATTCAAAAGTGAATGAGAACTTCTAGGTTCAAAGAAATTAATGGCGTGCACAAGTGGTGAAGGGCCGTGTCGCTCGCATGCTGCGATTGCCACCGCAGCCATCATCGATCTGATTTGCTTGGACCTCAAGTCCGCAGGGCAGCATTGGTATGGGGCGCGGCGTTGGGTGCGAGACGTCGCGGGTGACTCACCGTGCTGCTGATCGTGCACCTCGAGGGCGGCGGCGTTGGGTAGGATCGGCGCGATCGTGCGGCGGCGTTGGGTAGGATCGGCGGCCGATCGTGCGGCGGCGTTGGGTAGGATCAACGTTTGATCGTGCGGTTTCGAGGGCAGCGGCGTGGTGCCGATCACCGTGATGGAGGAGACGTGGAACTTGGGTTGTGCGCAGGAAATTGAAAGGAAAGGGCGGATTATATGCGCTTGATTGAGGGAAACAAAATGGCAAGCCAATTGCTTGCCTACCTATCCGGATGCCGCAATGAAGCTAGGACCGGGCGAGACTTTGTCGAGTGTGGGTTTAATTTTTACACTTAAAAACTCGAGGCTAACAGCTTGAAAAGTTGGAGGTACTTTGAATTTAAACATCTAAAAGTAACCTAAAAAGACTGTGTATTGTGCGCATTGTTCCCGTTTCGTCCTCTAACTCGGAGTCGGTTTTTAAAACGGCCATAACTTTCGCATACGGACTCCGATCAAGACGTTCCATATATGAAAATTGATCAGAAAAAAATTTCGGATGCGTTCGTTCGCGGATTTGCCGCGTTCGGCGATTTTATTTTCCCCAAAAAAGCCTCAGAAGGTTGCCTTTTCGAGCCCGGAAGCTTTTTTCCGATTTTGAGCGTGTCTTCCGAATTTTCCACAGGCCACGTATTTTGCTTGTTTACGCTCAAATTTTATGTGGTTACCTCTCGTGTGCTCCTAAGTCCATAAAAAATATGAAAAAAATAAAAAGAAAAAATGAATTTTTTTCTCTCTTGCTCAACATCAGATGAAAATAAAGTAAAGAGAGGGGCAAAAGAGGAATAGTATCTAAAGGAGCATATTAATATCTAGGATTATCTATGTTTGATTAAATTTTAATATTATTATTTTAAACCTATATTTAATAAATTTAATTTGGCCCTATTTAATGGATTATTTATATTTATTGAATTTAATTTGACCCTACAAGATCGAGGGTATATATATATCCCGTCTTCTCCACCGATCCAACAAGTTTGACATTTTCTTTGTTTCACATAAGTTGACAAAGTAAACCATAGATATGACAGCTTGTTTAAAAGTTTGTAATCACCTCAACTAATTGTTATATCGATTTTGGACGGCTAATAGTTTTTATATCGAATTTGGATAACTTTGAAACTGCAAATATCGAATTTGGATAACTTTGGATGGTTTTTTATATCGCCCTAGCTAACTCCCCCGTCCTCCCCCCGCCCAAACGCGACTGCGGCGGCGAACCCTAGCGACCTTGTGATCGGCGATTGGCGGCGCCCCATACAGATCCAACGGTCCATATCAACCGGTGCATCATCTCTATTTCCATCACACGTGGTTTCCTCGAACGTGTCGCGAACTGCAACGCCAGCCCAACAAGCAAAAAAGCCCGCAAACAAGCAAAAAAAATCCAAATTTCCTGCTCCTCCCTTCCCCTGTGCCCGATTTGGCTGTGCCCTGTGCGCCACTCCTCCCCTGTTGGCGGCGTCAAGTTCCTAGGGTTTAGGGTTTAGGCTAATCCTAGTCCCGGTGCGACAGCTCCCCTCCTAGCCGTGACTATCCTTTCCTGACGCGGCGCCGCGTCGACTTCTTTTGGCGCCGGCTCGTCTCCTCCGAGTCTCGTCTCACGTGGCGGCGGCTCCTCCCACGCGGCGCGCCCCCACGCGGCGCGCTCCTCCCACGCGGCAGCAGCGGCTCCTCCCCACGTGGCAGCAGCAGCGGCTCCTCCCCACGCGGCAGCGGCAGCGACAGCGGCTCCTCCCCACGCGGCAGCGGCAGCGGCTCCTCCCGCCCTATTCCTCCCAGCGCCCTGTAGTTCCCCGGCCAAGGTGGATTTTATTTTAATTTTTGGATGCCAAAACCCTAAACAGTAAACCCTAACTTTTGTTTTATTTGCTTTACTGTTCCTGTTTCTAAAACTTTGCTTTACTGTTGGTCATATATGCAGAGGCAATTTTCAATTTGGGCTCGGATCGTGCGTGCTCTAATTGAAACTATCGATTTGCAAGCATGTCACAATCTGACAGGAGTTGGATGTGGTTAGACAAGTCATCACCGAGTGGCAAAAGGATTACTTGATTACCTTGAATCATTATTCGAGGCACCTTTGCTGGCCAAACGCACCTGTCCTTGTGCAAAGTGTCGCGCCAAGCATACATAACAAAATATCAGGTTGAAAGGCACTTGCTTCTTTTTGGTTTTGATGAGAGTTTCAGCAAAGGCGATGATTTATATGTAATTGAAAACACTGATGAAGGAGACTGCTTAGAAGAGAGAACAGGTGATGGGGATTGTATGAAGGATTTGGTTTCGTCACTAATCAAGGGTGCTATACATGGAGACATCAATGGTGATGAGGAGCCAAATGCGGATGCAAGGGCTTTTTAAATCTACTAAAAGAGGCCCAAAAGGAACTATATCCAGTGCAAGGAGGCAACTAAAGTATCATTCATTGTCAGGCTCTTTCAGATTAAATGTATGTTTGGTATTAGTAACAATGCATTGGCAGCCATACTTCAGCTATTCTCGCTTGTGCTCCCTGAAGGGCATTGTGTTCCTAACACCTTGGACAAAGTGCAAAAGGTTGTTCGAGATCTTGGCCTTGACTACCAGAAGATTGACGCCTGTGTTAATGACTGTGTTTTATTTAGAGGAGATTATGCTGACATGGATACCTGTCCAACATGTGGAGAACAAAGGTGGAAGACATTTGATGTTGACCCTGCAGCTGTTGCTAGTGGTAAAGGAAAGAAGCGGTATCCACGCAAAGTGCTGCGTTATTTCCCACTTATTCCCCGTCTGCAAAGACTATACATGAGAGAGACAACATCATCATACATGCGGTGGCATAAAGAAGGATTAGTACGCGATGGGAAAATGCGTCATCCAGCAGACTCCCCAGCTTGGAAGCACGTGGATGACAAGTACAAGGATTTTGCATCTGATCCTCGAAACATTAGGCTTGGCCTTGCATCTGATGGCTTCAATCCATTTGGGATGTTCAATGTGACCTACACAACATGGCCGGTGATCATTATCCCATATAACTTGCCTCCATGGTTGTTTCTAAAGCAACCATATTGGATGATGTCAATGTTGGTACCGGGACCAAAATCTCCAGGAATGAGCATTGATGTATATCCAGCCATTGATTGATGAGCTAAAAGAACTTTGGGAAAGGGGTGTCGAGACTTGGGATGCAAAAGAGAAGAAGAACTTCACCATGCGGGCTGTTTTACTCTGGACCATCAATGATTTCCCTGCATATGCCATGCTTTCTGGTTGGAGCACAAAAGGCAAGTTTGCATGTCCGTACTGCCACAAAGATATGATTATTTATGGCTGAAATATGGGTTCAAGCATTGCTACATGGGACATCGCCGTTTTTTGCCCAAGAACCACAAGTGGAGAAAGAACAAAATCAGCTTCAACAACATGGTTGAAACCAGGGAATCTCCGATGCCATTGATGGGAGAGCAGGTGTTGCAACAATTTCGAGTTTCGAGCAACTAGAATTTGGGAAGACGGCAAGGAAGAGGAAGCGCGGGATGAAGATAATAGATGGCACAATTGGAGGAAGAAGAGCATTTTTTTGAACTTCCTTCTTGGGCATCATTACTTATAAGGCATAATTTGGATGTCATGCACATTGAGAAGAACATATGTGAGAGTATTTTGGGGACACTGCTGGACATAGAAGGGAAAACTAAGGACACCGAGAAGGCTCGCCTTGACCTCGCAACATTTAGGGATAAGGCAGGATCAACACCCTATGGTCAAGAATAATAGGTACACCTTGCCTCCAAGCATTGTACAGTTTGGGTAAACAAGAAAAAGAATATTTTTTAAAGTTTCTAGAAGGCGTGAAGATGCCTGATGGATATGCCTCCAATATTAAGAAATCCGTCAACGTCGATGGGTGTAAGCTTTCTGCACTGAAAACCCATGACTACCATGTTATTTTTCAGAAACTTTTACCCTTGGTGGTACGAGGCATATTGCCTAAAGATGTTATAGTCCCCTTGATTGAGCTTATAATGTATGGCCTAAAGAGTTATTTTTCAGAAACTTTTACCCTTGGTGGTACGAGGCATATTGCCTAAATATTATAACCGTAGTCTCTAGCCTGGCTGATGGCTACCAATAAGGGTTTCGTCGGGGTTTCAGCCGACGAGTTATCTGGACATCGGCATCGGCTGGAATCACACAATCGACTGTCAATAGATCGACTGTTTTGATTATCGACCTATCAGCCGATATGATTTATGCTCTACTATTTTGCATATCTTGTCAGTGGCAGGATCAAACTGACTGGCACGCCTGCGCTTCATCAATTTTAGGCCATACATTATCACTTAAATCTTTTCACTAAATACTACGTGTCATAATATTGTTATTTACTAGTATATATTCTGAATAATGATGCACTTTCCAACAGTGTATGTGCAATTATTTGAAAGCACATACCTCACCAGAAGTATAATTATTCAGGCAATTGTCAGTGTCATGTTGTTTTGTCTCAGACCAATAGATATACATCCAAGTTCAGATTCTCCCTCATCTTTGGTTAATTTTTATGGGGATTGATTGCTTGATTGTTGGTTAAAATCATGGGAGAATGACAATATATTATTATGGTTGTAGTACACCAAACATATGTATGGATTTGTACATTTCATTTATGCTCATGTTACTTTCATGATGCTAGCTCATCTTATCATGCAAAATAAATTTATTTGTACGTTTGATTTCTACTCATGACCTGTATGGGTAGTAACTATGATATATGTTAACTAGTAAATTTGAACCTATGATGTTAGTATTGAAAAAAGGATTGGTGTGAGTGAGTGGATGACAGGCATGGCTCAAAATGTGCCTTCGAAGGGTGTTAAAATGCCAATGGACTCTGCTGATTGAAATGACTACAACACTAGAGTTGTCTGTGAGATTTTTGTTGAGCAAGTAGCTGCGGGTAATCGTCCAAATACCCATTTATCTAATCCTGGGTATGATGAAGTCATTGAGAAATTTGCAGCAAGAACAGGTTTGAGGTACACTAGGCTTCAAAATGAAGAATAAGTAGGATAAGCTTAGGGTTGAATACAATTGTTGGAAGAAGT
The DNA here is from genome assembly GCA_019925245.2 of Oryza australiensis. Taxonomy (NCBI): domain Eukaryota; kingdom Viridiplantae; phylum Streptophyta; class Magnoliopsida; order Poales; family Poaceae; genus Oryza; species Oryza australiensis. The sequence continues at coordinate 19,465,175 of JAIFGZ020000222.1, read as the reverse complement.
TGACATCTCAAACAGGTTTAGGATGGGATAACACAAAGGAAACTGTTACAGCTACTGCAGAATGTTGGAAGCAGCTAAAAGCAGTAAGTATTTGATAATAATGTGTTAAATTCATAACTATTATGCTAAATTAATTGTTCTAATTCATTTTATAATGCCATGCTATTTAGGATATACCAGGATGCACCAAGTTTTTGAAGGTTGGCTTGCAAAATAAAGAGCTACTATAGAATATGTTTGAAGACTATACCGGTGTTGACCATTGGTCTTTAGGGCAAGGCACCATACCAACACCTACCAATGATGCAATTCATAATGCTGATAATAATAAGATCGATGAATAGATAGAGGAAGATGAACCAAGTGCAAAACGAAAGAGAGGTGGTGGTTCAAAGGTGGATAAGTCCAAAAAGACCAAGAGTGGATCCCAAAACATGGTAGAGGAGATGTCAAAGAGTAATGAACTCTCTGCACATACTTTATCATCCATTTAGTCCTTCACTAAAATAAGAGAGGATCCTCCGGGTTGTTCTATAAAGGATGTCATGGCCTTGGTGGAGGAATGTGGTGTTGTTGAAGAGACATATGAGCATTTCATTGCAACTGAAATATTTATCAAGAAGGATCAAAGAGAAATATTTGTTAATTCTTTGCGCACTCCTACAGGTCGTTTTGCATGGCTTAAGAAGAAGTATGATGTGAAGTATGGAAATTAGTTGAATGTGGTGTGGCCATGAATTGTATCCCTTTAATTAATTTTTGTCAATGCATTTCAGAACTATCATATGTTTGAGACATATGTTTGTATGGGTTAAATTTAATTCTGAACAATTTATGGGTTGTATCACCTTGTTTGTTTGGGTTGTATTCAATTATGAACAATTATTGAGTACCTATGGCATGCACTGTTGTTGGATAAAATCACCTTGTTTATTATTGTTGTATACCCATGAATGTGAACTTATTTTCAGACCTACTGTGAACTTGTTGTTATACACTACTGTTGGACTGACTTATTTTTAGCTATATATTCATGAATGTTGATATATTTGTGTTCTAATATTTTTTTTGTTTTAATGTGTAGATGTCAATTGAGAGTGAAGATAGTTCATCAGATGAAGAATATGAATTTGATTTGCTTGCCATGGAATTGTTTGAAACTGCTGCAGGCAAGTAGAAACAACTCGAAGAATTGCAGAGAACTATTACTCTCTCTCTCTCTACTTGCATAAGGCTAATCCTAGGACATCACGTCTCAGTGGAATGGGATGAGTGCAAGAAACTTTGGCCACACCAGGTGAATGCTACAAGATGCTTCGTATGAATGGCCACACCTTTATTGCATTACATGATCTTTTGGTTAGTAAATATAAGCTGGAACCTACTGTACACATACATACATTGGAGGCACTTGCAATTTTTCTCTACATACTAGGTGATGGTTCATCAAACCAAAGGGCACAAAACCGTTTCAAGCATTATGGCGAGACAATTTCAAGAAAATTTGAACAAGTACTTTGTGTCGTGGTGGATTAGGGACGTGATATTGTATGTCCAAAGGATCCAAACTTTCCTACTGTCCATGACAGAATTAGGAAAGATCGTTGCATGTGGCCACATTTTAAAGATTGTATTGGAGCGGTTGATGGTACTCATATCCTTGCAGTAGTTCCAGATGATGAGAAGATTAGATATATCAGTAGATCTAAATCAACAACTCAAAATATGATGGCTATTTATGATCATGACATGAGATTTATCTATGCATCTATTGGGCAACCTGGTTCAATGCATGACACAACTGTGCTTTTTACTGCACTTGAAACTGATTTAACTATCTTTCCTCATCCTCCCCAAGGTAATTATCACTTGCTATGTCCTGGTTTTTATTTTTTTCAAAAGAGTATATAAATTGATATATTTCTATATATTTATGTTCTAGGGAAATATTATCTTGTCGATGCTGGCTATCCTAATCGCCCAGGGTACTTGGCGCCATATAAGGGACAAAGATATCATGTCCCGAAATTTCGAAGAGGTATGGCACCAAGTGGTGACAAAGAAAAATTCAACTTCTTACACTCAAGTCTGCGCACCATCATTGAGAGATGCTTTGGTCTATGGAAGATGAAGTGGCGGATTCTACTCAAAATGCCTAGCTTTCCAATGTGGAAACAGAAGATGGTTGTGGCGGCAACAACGACATTGCATAATTTCATTCGTGACCATGATGCGCCAGATAGGCATTTCCATAGGTTTGAGAGGAATCCAGATTATGTGCCTATCATTTCATCTAGATTTAGGAGATATGTGCTTTCTCAAGATGCATCGGATACATCCCCACTGAGGGTCAAAGTGATGTATCCATGGATGCATTTCGTGATGACCTAGCCGATCATATTGCAAGATGAGGGACATATACCATATTTTGTGTTGTTCCGTTGTCTTTTGCTTTATTTTTCGATGACAATATTTCTAGTTATTATTACTAGACATTTATATTGCTAAATACATGTCATGCAACAACTTAAGTATCAATTTTTCAAGTATCAATTTTTTTAATTATTTTAGAATTACTAAACATGTTCAAATTATTAAGGAAAAGGAAAAATCATTGTGCTAAAATTATTATGAAAAAGTATATATTATTAATCTTACATAAAGTAAACAACAAAAAAAATACAAGGATAGTATTGTCTATCTACCCGCTATCCTCTCTTTTAGAATTTTCAGAGCTAACCAGGCTAGCCAAACATTTTCAGAGACACCTACAGCTCCTAGAGGAGCTAGCTTCCACTGGAGTTGGAATTTGGAGTTAGTATCTGAGAGTAAGAGCTCTACCAAATAGGCCCAAATTTTAGAAAAAAATAGGAGAGTATAGGTTAATTCTTCACATACTTACAATTTCTTCTTTAAAAATATTTAGAGGGACGTCTCTCTTCAAATCTCAGGATTTATGTATTAGAGATAACATGTTGTCTCCTAATTTATGAGTATATGATGTAAATAAAATAAAAACTATTGTAACTATTATACAATTATTAACCTGCTCTAAAGTAGAAATAAACATCATTAATCCTTAATATTTAATGGTTTGTATAGAACCGTTTGAAATTAGTTAATTGATCTCTATAGTTTTCCAAAAAAAACCTAAATGTTGCTCAAAGTTTTACGGTTTGAATCGTTATTGATATGATATTATATTAACTTTTATGGGCTTTAATTTTAAACAAGTCAAAATTATGGTCTAATGATTTAACAACCCCTATTTAATAATGATATATGTATAACCATTACCATAAGTCATTTCCATCTAACTCTCATTCTTCTTCAATTCAACCTAGCTCCACGACCCTCCTCTTGCTCTTCAAGGTTGGGGTGGTAAAAGTGGTTAGATCTGATGGCTGTCCTCGATCGATCAGATCTAACAAACCTAACCTTAGGTTATATTGGATCTAACTAATTGGATCGACCTTACGATGTTAATAGAAAGAGAGTACGTAGCTTGATGCTAACACTAACGCATGACATGACTGTTTACGATTGACATGAAAATAATAAACATCCAAACAACAATAGTCATACGGCGATGGAACGAAGATAAGTGATAATATGTCGCCCGGAGGGCCATGCACGTGACAAAAAAGTAAGATCATGCATATTGTAACAGGAACAAGAAATGATGTTGTCGTGCAACAACAGTCAAGGTGGACAGCTCCGATGAACAAGGGTGCGAGGCAACGATTATGCAACAAAGATCTCGAGCGTATAACTGTAACCGTTAACGGTGAACAGTTAGATATTTACTACTTACCTATACGGTTTAGAGCGCATTAGTGAGAACCACTAAATCAGTGACCCCCAAATGTTTATAACCTTTCAAAAACCGTTGGAGATCGAAGCTATATAGGCGCCTCTGCCGGCCGGGCCGGCCGGCGATCGATCAGCATGGAGCTGCCTCATCACTGACACGGCAGGGAAGCAGTTTTGGTCTCGTGGTACTTGATCGCACACGCGGGTGGTCTGTCTCAGGATAGGATCGAGCAATTAAGAATTCGTTTGGCTGCAGAATCAATTTTAATTTAGTATTTTTCTAAATTTGTATTAAATGGTTAGAAAAAAATTTAAAAAATCAGCAGAAACATTTTTTAACTAAAAATAAGAAATCGTTTTAAATAGTTTCGTCAGTTTCTAAAAGAAACAAGAATCACTGTGAATCACTAAAAATGTTTTTATCTGTTTTTTTTTTTTCGAAAATCCGAAACTATATCAAACGGGTAAGTTATATAATCAATTAAAGCTCATGTATAATCCGGGTATAGTTAAATCCGTTTTGTTTAGACTATGTGCATGTTCTACAAAATTTTGAATATGAACTTAGGTATTTTCTAGACATTACAGTATATACTATCGTTTTTCACAGAAATTTTCTTATCTAAACATATGTTATAACATGTTCAACCTGTACAATTAAAAAAAGATTTTCCAAGTGTCCGGAGAAAAAATAAAAGAAGAATTTTCTAAGTGTACATATTAAATGGCAAAATTCAAAGTGCCTAAGTGGGTGTAACCCTCTAATTATGGCAATTCTAAAAATAAAAAATACATAAATAGAAAACTTGTAATGCCATGCGTTACCGAAACCCACATGCATGATCAATTTAAAATGCATGAATTAAAAAGATGATGTGTTTAGATGGCTAACAGGAGAGAAAGAAAAGGCACGTGAATTTTGATGGATTCTAAAGACAGAGAACAAAGACAAAGATAGAAGATGCATTAATTGAACTTCTCAGAGGAAAAACACAAAATGAGATTTGAGGCCGTGTGTAAATTTCCTATGAACTATAAGGTACATGATTACAATCTAAAGGAATTTACTTGTCTCTAAACCTCTGTTCCAAATTACACGCGAGTTAAGAAAAAATTATAAGGATTTAAATCCTTCAAAATTCCTATAAAAATGCCTTCAAATCTAAAATAGCACCTAAACTGTATTAGCAAGCGCATCCAGGGGCGAAGGCAGGGGTATGCCGGGCGGACGTGTGTGTATGTATGTATGTATATATATATGTATGCATATATATATATATGTATGTATATATGTATATACTAGCAAAATGCCTGTGCGTTGCAATGAGACGATGACGCAGGGAGGAAAGCAGATGGAGAGCGAAGGTCTAGGTGGCGGCGCGGGAGCTTCGAGCGGCGACGGGAGGGAGGGGCGCAGGCGCGGCACGGGGCACGGCGCGGATTGGGGAAGAGAGAGACACAGGAGATCTTTTTTATCCAAACCCTTTCTTTCTTTTCGATATTGAGACTGTAGATTAATTTTATAAATACTTAGAGAGGTTTTCTGCAAAATAACCTCTTTTGCCGCGCGTGCCTCGCGGGCCACGTCCGCGCCAAGGTGGAGTCCGGCGGCGGCGGCGGCACAGGCACCTTGCGGTGCCCCGACGCGTCCTGCGGCGGCGCGCTCGACCCAGAGCTGTGCCGCGGGGCTCTCCCGGGGGACGTGTTCGAGCGGTGGTGCGCGGCGCTCTGCGAGGACATGTTCCTCGGCGCGCGGCGGACGTACTGCCCGTTCCCTGGTTGCTTCGAGATGATGGTGACCGACTACGAGTGCTCCGAGGAGGAGTGCGTGACGCAGTCGGAGTGCCAGACGTGCAGGCGCCTGTTCTGCGCGCGGTGCGGCGTGCCGTGGCACGCCGGCGTGAGCTGCGCCGAGTTCGAGCGGCTCGGCGAGGGGGAGCGCGGGCGGGAGGACCTGCTGCTGGTCGAAGCTGCCCGGAACGGCAAGTGGAAGCGCTGCCCGCGGTGCCGGTTCTACGTCGAGAAGTCCAATGGCTGTCTCCACATCATATGCAGATGCGCGATCTATGATCTGAGACTTATCGCTTGTTATATTCTCCTATATTCTGAGACTTGTCGCTTGTTATATTCTCCTATATGCTAGCTAAAAGACAATGGATATTATAAAAGATAAAAATAAAAAGGAAAATTATAAACCTTAGTTTATTAGACATATATTGTCCTTGTCCATATACAAAGAAAAAGAATTTATGGGTGGGATCTTATGGTCCCATATATTAGCTCGAACAATCTCATTAACATCATTTAAAATAACATAGAAAAACAATTTATTACATGATACCTAAATAGTCATAAAAAATTAAAAAAATATAACATAGATTAGTATGAAATATATATCACTCAACAAACGTGTAAAATCAAACTTGACTTTAAAAAATTGAACAATGTTATTTTTTATAACTTGTAAATGTTAAATTTTAACTTGAATATTATTTTTCACATTGTATTAATCTGTTTATCAATTTTTTAAAAAAATAATGACTATTTAGATGACAGTAAGAAATAAGGGGATATACCTCGAGAGATGAGAACACATTCGTGTAGTATGGATATACTACATCATTTATTTTTACAACTTGTTAAATTTTAACTTAAATATTTGTGGAAAAGATATATTTCATATTAATCTATTTTATTATTTTTAAAAAATAATGATTATTTAGATGACATGGAAAAAATGAGGGGATATCTCTCAAGGAATGAAAATACATTCCCGTAGTATAGATATATTATTACGGGTAAAGTCAAGGCGCGACACGGATGGGGACGACAGAGAGGGGCGCGGGAGCTCCGAGCAGCGATGGGAGGGAGGAGCGCAGTCGCGATGCTGAGCGCGGCGCAGATGGGGACGAGAGGGAGGGGCGCAGGGAGGGAGGAGCGAAGGGGGTCTTTTTTTCATCCAAGCCGTCCTTTTCTTTTCAGCATTAGGGTTGCGGGTAGGGCTGACGAAATACTCGTGGCTCGCTAGCTCGTTCGGCTCGTGGATGGCTCGGCTCGGCTCGTTGAGAAATGCTAACGAGCTGCGCCAAGGGTTTAGCTCGTTAGCTATAATGAGCGAGCTCGAATCAGCTCGCAAGCTGCTCGTGAGCTCAACGAGCCAGATGCAATGTACAAAGTAGGGCCTAATGTTTTGCTTGTTTTGCTATTCTTTTGCTTATTTTGTTGTTGATGTGACAATAAATCAATAATTTTTATAATTTTGTGATGGTCAATATGGATCTAATGCTTTAGATTATAATAGTAATAATATCTAATCTAGTTACATCATTACATTTGCATGGATAATTATCGATGGACAAGTGTTATTACGTTAGTTATGGACTTAATGTATCACTTTTTATTTTTTTAATTGTATATTTGCATGTTTAATAGACTAAAAAATAAAATGTAATTTGTACATAAATTGCACTGTATTAAAGTGGCTCGCGAGCTGAACGAGCCGGCTCACGAGTCGAGCCTCCTTGCTCGGCTCTCTACCGAGCTGGCCGAACCGAGCCAAGCCGAGAGCCGAGCCTCCTGGCTCGGCTCTCTACCGAGCCGAGCCGAGCCGGTATCCACCCCTAACTGCGGGTTAATTTTGAAAAAAAATCAATGGGTTTTTGGCAAAATAGCTAGGCAGAATAAAATTTTGGATAGAAATACTACTTGCTTTATAGATAGCTAGCAAAATGTCCGTGCGTTGCAACGGGACAACGATGCAGGGAGGGAAGCAGGTGGAGGACGAAGGTCCAGGCGGTGGCGCGGGAGCTCTGAGCGGCGACGGGAGGGAGAGGCGCAAGCGCAGCGCGGATGAGAGCAGAAGAGAGGGACGTAGGAGGTCTTTTTTTCATCCAAGCCCTATCTTTCTTTTCAATATTGGGACTGTAGTTTAATTTTATAAACAGTCAAGGAGTTTTCTGTAAAATAATATTTTTTTTCTTTTTTAATTGGGTTTTTTTAAATAGCCAGACGGACTACGGGTTAATTTTGAAAAAACTCAAGGGGTTTTCTGCAAAATAGCCAGGCAAAACAAAATTTGAGTGGAAACACTACTTGCTTTATATACCTATTATATAGGTATAGATGTATATATATATTAAAAAATTAAAAATGTACGACAATATATCTTCTCGGCTCGTCATCTCGAAACTCGGGAAGAGTGGAGAACGGGAACCGTCGGCGAACGCCCGAACCAGTGCTACCGAACTCGTGCGCCGACCATCGCCCTCGCGCCGGCCGCTGCGTGCGCCCTCGCGCCACCCGCACGCCAGCCGCCAGCTGCGCCTCCATGCCGCCTGTGCACCGGGCGTTGGCCGCTCGTGCGCCGATCGCAAATAAATTTAGACATATATGTCTCTTTGAAAGTGTCAAATAAATTAGTCAAAAAATAACATTGTAAGTATCGGGTATTCTTTTATGCATATATTTTTCAATTAGTGATTAAACTATTTACATTGTATTTAATGGTTCGTTTCTATTTAATTTGAAAATTAAAGCTTTTATCGTGTTAGTTAGTACATATATATACCTAATTAATCACGTTGTTAATTTTATAATTATTATCAAAATATTATGTTGATTTTTTGACATATCCTAAACTAAAATCTTAGATTGTCACTCTCATCTCCTTCAAAATCTATGTAATTTTTTCTTTGAAGAGCATAGAAGCACAACTCAGATAATAATCATCTCTCTAAGTAGTCTCATTTCATTCGGATTGACATGCATGCATGATGCGCTTAGTGACAGTCTAAGATTTTAGTTTATGATATGTCGTAAAAAAATCAACACAATATTTTATAATAATTATAAAATTAACAACATAATTATATATATATATACTAATTAACATGATAAAAGCTTTAATTAGAAACGAACCATAGCTCAAATTAGATATGGTAGTTAACAGCCTAAAACTTTTTATCAAGGGTAATTTTGTCTTTACAGAGAAATACCCCGGATCCCAGGCAGTATGCATCCATTCAGTCGCAGCCCTTCCTTCTCTCTCCCTCGTTCTTCTCCGCCCCCGGCGTCAGCCCGTGTAGGCCTAGACACCCAGGCCCGGCCCTAGGCAGGGAAGACGGTGCCATCGCATTGGGCCTGCTAAGCCGAGGGCCTCGTTAGTACTTATAGGTAGGTTTAGTTAATTAGTGTGTAATTATAATTTAACTATATATCATACCATCTACATTTAATTAACCAACCAAATTTATGTTTATGATGCTATAACTTTAATTCTATTATTACATTAGCACTATATAATGATAACAATTTTTATTAGGATGATAACTTTATATTTTAAAACTTATGTTGAGTTTAAGCGGTAGCATTATATATTTTTATAATATAGATAGAAAATTGTTGAGTTTAAGCAGTAGCATTATATATTTTTTATAATATAAATAGAAAATTAAATTACCGTTATAACTTACTAATATTTTATGTTTTTACAATATAATAAATACTTCGTCAGGTCAAAATATTTGATTACCATCAATTTATATTAGAATAAAATCTAAATAATCATATCAATGATTATACTTTTTGAGACAAATCTATCATTTATTGTATTTTTAATCTAAATATTAGACAAATTTTTTATGATTAAAATAAAATATTCTGCTATGTATTAACTAAAAATTTATATATATATAGATGGGCTACTGTGTGCCACGCCGCACAGCCCCATCCCGTGTGGCATGGCCGAATTCTAATTTGAAAACTCAAATTGAAAATCCGAACCGTTCAAATTGTTATATATTAATATCGCCTTGTATACCAAATTTTACATTTTTTTAATTTTTTTACTATTTTATCAGATAGGTCAAAGATGCAATAAAATAGATACTCCAGAAATCGTTGGATTAATGCATATTTGACTTATCTGATAAAATAGTAAAAAATTCAAAAAAATATAAAATTTGGTATACAAGACGATATTAATATGTAGAACAATTTGAACGGTTTGGATTTTTAATTTGAGTTTTTAAATTAGAGATTTGACCATGTCACACGGGATGGGGCTGTGCGACGCGCCACACAGTAGCCCATATATATATATATTAACGAGGGTCTAATATTTTTATCGCCAATATGTTAGGACCGGTCCTATAGACGCAGCATGTAGCACATCAGTAGTAGTGGCATGCTGTCAGTGGCCATGGGACAAATTTGCTGCCAAAGATGACTGACATAATTAGCCGCCGTGGTATATCAATGCATTGCTCTCCATATAAATGAAAAGCTAATTAATGAACTCATTGATGCTTGCTTTGCTTCTCTATCACATGGTGCAGTGCCAACAATAGCTGAATGATTGTATGCAAGAATGATTGCAGTTTGGAATGCATCTTTCTTTTTTGTTTGTTTGTAAAACTGAAGTGCTAAATGACCAAGTTTTTTTTAGTGCGATGCAAATGCCACGGCTTATTGTATTTTACATTTTGACGGCGCGAGCAGGAACAGTTGCCGGCGGGCTTTGATGTGGGATCAGCTGGACCGATAGGATAGGATCAGAGATTAACTCCCTCATGGACGAAATTTTACCCTTTATACATGAAGATTAGGCTGCTAACTAACTTTTAATCTGGGTCATTTTTTCTTTAAAATTCATGCAGTTTTTTCTTTGAAGAACATAGAAGCACATGTCCTATTATTTTTCAAAAAATAATAGTTTATGGTTTTTTATGAACATCGGTAATTTGTTATCTTTTCATTACATCGAAGATGCACGCGTGCACACCACCCATTTATATATTCATACTACGCATATAAACATGTAAGTGTGTACACTCTTAACACACCTAATATATCGATGAAGGTTAAGGGTAAATATCCATATAACTCACACATAACTTCGCTGCTGATGATACGAATATGCTTGCACAGGAAAGGACAGAGACAAGGGCGAGACAACTACTCCACTCCAGGCTTATATAAGCTCTAGGCTTGGCTCTATAATTCCATTGAAACCTTAATACTGAGTATATTTTTGTGAATGATTCTAGGTGACAGATGACATACTAATTCAGCCCTAGCCATGATATTCTCACTACTAAAAAAAAGCTCATTGGTGTCGCCTCAAAAAGTGCCGGTCAAAACAAATCCGGCACCTATAATGCATATAGGTAGCGGCTAAAGAATAGGTGGCGGTTCTTGTTAAGAACTGTCACCTATAGTCCCAAAAAGGTGTCGGGTGAACAGTAAACTCGACACCTATACTATAGGTGGCGGTTTTTAATTGGAACCGGTACCTATTCTTCTCGAATAGGTGTTGGCTCAATAGTAAAAACCGATACCTAAAATATACTATAGACGGCGGTTCTTAATTGGAACCGGCACCTATTCTTCTCGAATAGGTGTTGGCTCAATAGTAAAAACCGATACCTAAAATATAGGTGTCGGTTTTACTGTTTACCCGACACCTATAAGGTTTCTTACGCTGTAAGCTTCGTAATATAGGTGCGGGTTATTGTTAAAAACCGGCACCTATATGCCGACCACCTATATATACCACCTCACAGTCACTTAGCTCATTTTTATTTGGTCTTCATGTGTAGAACCAAACGGAGGGGGGAAGGTTTTGCCGAAAATTTTCATAAACATTAAAAGTTAGTATATTTTAGTTGTCTTTATTTGTGTAGGTGATTCTTTATGATATTTTTTGTCATTTATGTGTGTATTCTAGTAGATGCATGACACCATTTATGGTGAATATCTCAATGCAAGATCAATACTACATGCTTGTTGTGTCTCTTTCTTTACTTCAAAGTATTTTGGTTTGTCAAATTTGAAGAGATTATCACCGTAGAGTTATGTAACCAAAATAAAATAATGTCATTTATATGGTGAAGACGTCAAAATTTTTAAAAATTCCCGTAGGACCGATGGATGAAGGAGGGATGAACGATGCAAAGCGGGGTACCTTGGAGTATGCAGGGGAGTAACCAAGTTCGTGATCGGGACCACGAGTTCCCGGTCATTGAGCATGACGGAATATTTGCATTGTCCATGTGCTGATTGCAGGAAGGAGAGACAGTTTCCCACAAAACAAGTTCACGAGCATCTGCTAACAAGAGGTTTTATGTTTAATCACACATGTCAGGACAATCACGGTGAAGATGAGAATGACAGTGTGGACAATCATGGTGATGCAATTCATGAAGACAATGTGGAGTTGCCTGCTGACGAAGGTGAATATGACAATGACGAATCGGATGGGTTGGATCAGATGTTGCAGGATGGAGAGACAGCCTACAGCGATGACAGACAATACGAGAAGTTCAAAGCCATGGTGGAGGACTCAAAAACACCGCTTTATCTAGGTTGCAACAAGGAGCACACCAAGTTACACGTCGTCCTCTCGTTGTTGCAGATGAAATCAACCAACGGCTGGAGCGACAAGAGCTTCACAGAGCTTCTACAGCTGATCGGAGACCTCCTTCCAGCGGGTCACGTACTGCCAAAAATGACATACCAAGCAAAGAAGGTTGCTTGTCCACTCGGGCTGGAGGTGCAAAAAATTCATGCATGTCGAAATGACTATATCCTATATCGGGGTGACTATGAAGACCTGGATGCATGTCCAGTTTGCAGAGCACCACGGTATAAGGGTGGAGGTAACGATGATGATGCCGATGATGACGGTGGCCCGTCCTAAAGAAGAGGAAAGTGCCCATTAAAGTTGTGTGGTATTTTCCTATAATCCCTCGGATTGAGCGCCTATATGCAAACAAAAAGCATGCAAAGATGATACGGTGGCACGTGGAAGAACGTAAGAAGGATGGGATGATAAGGCACCCTACCGACGGGTCTCAATGGAGAAAGATAGATAGGAAGTACAAAAATTTTGCACGCGAGATAAGGAATATAAGGTTTGGGCTGAGCACAGACGGGATGAATCCATTCGGTGACATGAGCAGTCAGCACAGCACATGGCCAGTGACACTTGTTATCTACAACCTTTCGTCATGGTTGTGCATGAAGCGCAAGTATATCATGATGCCACTGCTAATCCAAAGGCCAATTGCAAGAATTTTCCAAGGCACAATTCACAAAAGACGCTAAGAAGAATGAGAAAGAATTTCTGCAAAGTGCAGGGCTAAAGAGTTTGTATGATGTGGACAATATTCCGAAGGCCCCTTTGGCAGCTAAGTTCAAATTAGGTGGTCCTTTGACCACCGACGAATATCGCAATGTCATTGCAAATTGTACTCAGATGAGAAGGGTAGAAGAATGGTACCTACATAGGGCAAAGAAGGGTAAGGAGACGTTCGATCTCTTTTACATGAACGAGCACTTTCATCACGAGGATGGTGTAATCTGGGTCCCATTTGAGGAACTATTTCTGCTATACAATCTGAGGGAGCTAGACGTATCGATACTTCAAATATAGGCATTGTAAGCATACTCGAACCCCTTGCTAGTATTTCTAAGTTCATACCCTTATTAGCCTTTGTAAGTTGTCTAACTTGTTTTCTTATCCAGAATGAGGACGCTTGAATGTAGAGCGACTTGTAACAAACTAGCATTCCTCGATCCAGCGATTGTCAATGCCAATCAGATTGATGGAGGCCCAATGTCCCAAAAAATGGTGCTGGACTACCTGTACAGCTCCTTTGTCAAGCTTCAGGACATGAATACGATTCTTCTGCCCTACAACTTTAAGTAAATGTGGCAGTTATCGTTCTACCTAATCATTTGGCCTTTAAGGTGTTAATTGTCCTGTCCCTTTATTTGTAGGAACCACTGGATCCTTCTTGTGATCCATTTAAATGATTCCAAAATCATCGTTCGGGATGGATTGAGGAAACCGCGAGAAGATTTCCAATCCGTAATTGACATCCTCAATAAGAACTTGTGAAGTATAAGAAGAAGTGCATTCGACACGCTCCCTGTTCAAATACATTCCGAGTTACCTGCCACCCTTGGTGCCAACATCAAGATCAAGGAACGAGCTCATGTGGGTTCTACACGCGAAATTTATGTGGACTTTCATGGAGGTCGACAACTGAAACATTACGGATGCTGAGGTTCGTCAATTTTGTTAAGACAGAAATACACGTTTCTAAACTCATAGTGCATTTTCACATATTCAATCCTTCCATTTGCAGAAATTAAAGCTCCCAACAAATAAGTTGCTGCCACGTGTGGCTGAAAAACTCTGCGGGTTCATCTTCGAACATGTCATCTCAGAGACCGACGCATATCACGTTTCGTGAGTGGGTTTCCTTGAGGCTAGCGGCCCTAGTGCTAATTTAGAGAGCCGATCGACTACAAAGGATATGTAGACTAAGCATTAGTGGGTAGAACTCACATTTTTAAACATGTAGATTGGTTATTTGGATTGTTGTATCGAACATGATCTAAGTTTATATATTTTCTTAATGTCTATCTATTTGTATTTCTGGAACAATTATCTAATCATGTCTTAAGTTTCTCTAGTTAATATTTTTATCCCTCAAAGCAACAAGTCATCTCACCGACTGGATGGCATGGATGAGGTCGGTATCGTCGTCGTTGTTCCCATATGCAGCAGGTAAGCATGTGTAACTAAAGTTTTCATAGGAGTATGATTTTAGAGCATTTCAGATGTTGTAGAGCTCAAGCGATCTTTTGTCAAGTCTCATGAGATGTGTAACACATCTGGTCGCTGCCTTCGTGTGGTTTGACGGACACGTCTCAGGCTGAAGTTGACTGGTACGCTGAGTCCCAGCAATATCTCCTATGTTCTATACTCGAGCTTCGGGTTTTATATGTACATGATAACTCTCATGAAGTATTAATAATTTTAAATTAATGTACATGTAGTAATATCATTTATGACTATGACATGTCGAATTTGCATGGTAGATTTCAGCTTAGTTTCTATGCATTGATTTCTCCAACCTAATTGCTATCTCTGCAATTTCTATGCATTGTGTGCATCGGTTCCTTTTCAATCTGCATATGTCGTTTGATGTTGTGTACTGAGACAAAAGGGTTGCTGAATTTAGCTTGTCATTTCTGTTTCAATTGGAGGTTTTCTCTGCTTTCTTCAAATTCTCTGTCCCCATTTACTTCCCCCAATCTTAAGGTGATTTTATAAAATCATGGAAATTGACTGTTCAACTGCTTTGCATGTGTGGCTCTATAGCAGGAGATACTATTATATGTTTTCAAATACTAAAATTTGACTAGTGTAAATCAAAGTAAATAGTGTAGGTATGATTTGGGGGAAGAAATATGATGGGAAATACAATATAAATATGATTTACAAGGGCGTGGAAGTTCTCTTAGATCTGAATAATTTTCAGATCTGAATAATTTTGGCTTTAAATTGGTCTGGTAGATCTGGGGAGCAGAGTTTATGTCAATTGGGTCTAGCTTGCTAGGTTAGGTCCAAGGCAAGATGCATCAATCTTGTTTCAATAGGTTTTATTCATGTTGAGATTTGATAAGACCAGGACGTGTGGCCTTGATTTAGATATATAATTAAACAGAGATGGCATATTTTGGATTTCATAATTTGATTCCTGGATTAATCAATTGTTCATGGACCAGTGCACATAACTCTAGATGTCTGGCCTGTTCTTTTTTTTGTTATTTGGATCTAGCTACTAAATTAAATTACTATTGTGATTAATTAGGTAAACACCCTAGGAGCGTTGAATCAGAAGCCAATGGAATATTTCTTTTAGATGATCAAATGTCCATTGCCACTTTATTAATCAATTGTCTACAATGAGTTGTTTTATTATTGTTATAAATTTCCTTTGGCAAGTAAGTCAATCCAGCGAAGAGTTGAATCGGACCACATACTAATCCTTATATCTAAACATATTTTAAGCAAGTATATACAGTGCTGATGAGAGAAGTGCCATGCTGACCCTAGATCAGTTTATCCATATATTTTGCACAACTTATCTTATGATCAACAATTCAAATAAAGAGTACTGCTGATGGTGAACTCTAATAGATTCATATATAGCTTAAAATCTATTTAATACTCAAAGCTAGTGGGATCAGACAACCAACAGGTTAAGATGATGTTGTTGCAAGCATCAGTACTTTGGCATATTATACCATTTGTTTACATATGTGATGATCCCCTCCATCCTGACGATCTGTCTGGCTATCCAAAAGGATTTGTCTTAGCATAACAAATGTAATCTGGTTAAACAAATCCTGCCAGCAATTGAGTATCTTCTTGATGTTTCCTTAAATTGGATTAATTGATGTATGCGATCAACTACATGCTGGGTTAGCTACTACCTCGAGCAATTATTTCTTTTAATGCTACATGTGCTTTTTTTAACTCAAATGTGATGCAATGGAATATTTATGCTAGATATTATTTTTTTTCGGAGTAATAGGTGTCGGTTTTTAACTAAAACCGACACCTATTATCTCCAATAGGAGTATCGGTTCGTAATTAGAACTGGCACCTATTCGACGAAATAGGTGTCGGTTTTGTATGGAGAGCCGGCATCTATTTGGCCTAATAAATGCCGGTCACAATTAAAAACCGACACCTATTAGATCGAATAGGTGTCGGATATAAAAAACAACCGACACCTATTAGGTCGAATAGGTGTCGGTTCTCAATACAAAACCGGCACCTATTCGGTCGAATAAATGTCGGGTGAAGAACCGGCATTAATGACTTTGGTCATTGGTGCCGACCAATAGGTGTCAGGTCTGGAACCGACACTTATAGAGGGTTTCGAACCGTCACCTATTAGGCATTATGTACTAGTTTCTAATTCTGTTTTACTACTAGCTAGTATACAAACATGATCGTCATGGGTAAAGTCATTTAATTTAGGGCCCGTTCGGCTGGTTTCTAGCCATCCGTCCAAACAGTGTTTTTATCTCACACCAAATCAGCACCAACAATCAGCCGGCTTAAGACAACAGTACTTTTCTCTCACAGTAAATCAGCACCAGCACCAACCACCAGCCAGCCGAACAGACCCTTATTCACAACTGTACCATGCACATATCATACTAATTAAATATGCTTTCGAACTATTGCTGTTAGTATAATTTTGGATGTCGAAGATGTGGGTCATCGATGAGGCACGATCCATCAATATACGTACTAAGGCTCGGTTCGAATCAGTTTCGACTCACATTTTTCGTGACACTTAAAACAAAATAAGTCATCAACTCATAATGAATTCACTATTAATTATTATAAATTTAAAAATACATTTATATAGAAAAACTTATATATATAATATTTGTAAAATACACGCAGT
This sequence comes from Oryza australiensis, assembly GCA_019925245.2. NCBI lineage: Eukaryota > Viridiplantae > Streptophyta > Magnoliopsida > Poales > Poaceae > Oryza > Oryza australiensis. The sequence goes on along the minus strand of JAIFGZ020000222.1, from coordinate 19,448,082 downwards.
TCATATTTGTAAAATACACGCAGTTCATCCACCCGTGAAATGTGTCCATGATAAAAAGAGAGTAACGATCAACAGATAAGCTTTTCAGAACAACATCCTATATTTTATGGTAAGTTTTGTGGTTTCTGTGCGGGTGTATGCATGCTACTTTCAAATTCGTCAAATTAGGTTATGTTATATACTATTTTAGATTGTTTTATTTCAGTATGAAGGGATCAGTATATAATATTTTGTGCAGCTTTCGGCTGATGTAGAGCAAGTTTAACTGTGTAAAGGGGGGATTTGTACAATAGTTGGCTAGGGCATTCACAATATGCTTTTAAAGCAGACGGTAAAGAATAAAATACTACTAAAGTAGGTAGGTTATATACATTGTGTGACTAGTACATAACTAATATCAGGTAATATGTTTACTGTCCAGCCATAAGAAATAAACAATGGTTTCTCTCCTCTCTCATAGCTAGTGGTTGTGGAGTCCAGATTGCTACCCACTTTTTGTTATTTTATCATTATAGCTATTATAACAACTAATATCTATTGACGCAGAACTCAGCCTTATTAATAATCATTAATAAAGTAGGTAGTAAATATTGGTGATGGTTTTTTTAGGGTCTTTATACAACTATCAAAATTATATTCTAATTGAATGGGCAACTTTCTCACTAGTAGGATGAGGGCTTGCTGGTTACCCATAGGCTGAGCACTACTGGACCCACAGCACGCATGGGAGCTTGTGTTAGAGTTAGCTACAAAATAAGCGCCCACATTTCTCTCACTCTCGTCTCAACACAAATATAACTTGCTTATCACTGTATCCTGCTTTAAATAGGAGTATTGCACCTGCTCTAGGTGATGATGCTAAATATCGAAACTCGGTTTCTTTAATAAAAATTAAGGGTGCAGTTAAGTCGCCAAACACGATGGGTTAAGTGAAAAAAGAAAATTTAGACAGGTTCAGGCCCTCTCGTGAGGTAATATCTTACTTCTGTTTCGGGGATTCGATCCGTCGAGTGTCTTTATTGCTCTCTTGATCTCGTATATCGCATATCCCTCAAGAGACGCCCCTTACCCCCTTATATAGTCTTGGAGGGCGGGCTTACAAGTCGGAGACCCTATCATATTCTATGTCGGACTCCTTAATCTTACCAAGTTATGACTATGAGCCGTTACCTTATCTCATTGGTAACGTAACACCCAAGTTATATCTAGTTTACATAATCATGAAGCGTAACCTATCCCTATTACCAATCGGACAAGCTAGTCATGAGGGTATCCGATTCCCATAATCTCCACAGTAGCCCCCGAGACCTTCGCAATCGACGAGATAACTTTGCCTCGAACCAAAACAACGCACAGCCAAATGACTCCTTGGCCGAGTGCTTCTGTTGCCGAGTGGTTCCATCATCTCTGCCTGAATCTTTCGAGTGCTTCATCATCCGATAAAAAGACTGTAAAGGGCTGAAAAACATCTCAAAAATTCTCAAAAATAGATACCTGGGTGCATCTCCTGATGCACCTAATTAGGTGTAGCCCCCGACTATGTGGTTAGTTAAAAAAATAAACTAAGCATATAGTCAAGAACTTACATAAACATCTAGCTCAAGCTAAAAACGTTCATAAAAAAATCATATAACACATAACCTGATAATTAAGGCATAGTGTGTAATGAATCCAAGCACTCGGCAAGCTCATGCTTATCTGAGTCAATTTACCCGAGTCATCTCGGAACAAATAGCTTAATCAACCTTCATAAGTGAATAAACTGAATTATTAAACTCAACATAAATTTTTTAGTTATCTGAAAAATATGACCAAAATATTAAATAGCTCCTGCCATAGTATCGGTCTTAAAAAGAGCTCACCAAGGTGGCAAAATAGCATTGACATAATTATTTAGTCAAATGCTTTTAAGAAACCAAACAGTCCCTGTCATCAGGACAATCATGAAAAGCTTAACTCTTAGTCACCTTCCAAATGGCATCGTACCAACTTTTCATGAAGTTGCGCAAACCGCGGTATGAAAGGATTTTAAAGGTATTGAGCAATGAGACACGTGCATATTGCCAGAGCAAATCTGCTTAAGTCCATTCACTTAAGTCCCTAAGGACACGCGTCAAGCCACACCTTAGTTGGGCCGTAAGTCTCTCATGGGCTCAGCCCACTCATAGGAGAACTTAGCAAAACCCTAAATTTTTATCGAAGTATCGAGGTCATCCCCGCCACTTCAACTTCCCAAATTTCCCCTTTCGCGCTCCTGTTCATAGGTTCTTCACAGAAACCCTAAACTCGCGCTCACTCAAATCCATCCATCCAGGAATTCAAGCTTCCACCGCAGCTCATCACTTGCATCCAGCTTCCCACATTTCCTCAAAAAGCCCCATCTTCCGCACTAGATCCATTCTCTTTATGATTGCATCAATGGCGGGAAAGAAAGAAATCCCCTTTGAGCAGTGGGCGACCTCAGATGTGAAGGAATCAACTCTCTAGGAGATGGTGAAGAATGGGGTTCTTCCACCCAAGGAAATTATCGGCTGGCGTCCTGCAGCTGGTGAAGAATTCCCCACCCCAAACACCGGTGAGATTGTCGTCTTCACCTCTTTCTTCTATTGCGGTTTTGGTCTTCCCACTTCTGAGTTCTTTCGTGGTATTCTCGAATACTACGACCTCCAAATCTACCACTTGAACCCCAACTTTATCCTTCACATCGCAATCTTCATCCATGTCTGTGAAGCTTTCTTGGCATCTTTCCGCATTTCAACCTTTTCCGTCGCATGTTCTATGTCAAGCCCCACCCAAATAAAGATGACCCTTGCGTCGTCGGTGGGGCAGGCTTCCAGCTCCGCGGCGCTCTCCGCAGAGATTACTTCTTCCTTCCTCGAAATCCTCCAACAAAGTTTGGCACGCAAATTGGTTCTATATTTTGAACCCTCAACCCGGCTTGCCCAACTTCGTCGGTCGTCCACCAATCCAAAGGGCTAAGCGGAGCGCAATGCGGGAAACCGGGATTGGGTAGAAGCGAATAAACTCTGGCCAACATTCTCGAGTGAAGAAGAAAGGCCTCCTAGGAGAATTTATCAAGAACAGTGGCACCCATCAAAGAAAGATCCAAGCCAGCGTTCGAGTATGAGGGCGAACAGGACCCTAATCGGGAGGACCGCGATTCCCTGAGCTACGAGACTTTGTGCACTCGAATGTACAAAATCTATTCTTCTGGGATCGTGGTTGAGCGCAGCCACAAGATGTCAGTTCTCCCTTATAGTCTGTACTGTCCTCCTTCTCTGGTAAACCAACTCAACTTCTTCAATTTCTTCAGTTTTTATATCTCTCAATGTATCTCAAAAATCTCCCTTGCAGGAAAATGCCCTTATTATATCTCGGCCATACAAGGTGAATCACGATGACGTGCCAGCCCAACCTGCCAGAAAAATATTCGGCGGCCCCAAGATCGGAACCGAACCTGAGAACCAAAGGACTGCCAGCAGCGAGGACACCAGCAGGCGAGCGAGCAAGAGGAAATTGGTGATTGACGATTCGGATGATGAGATGCAAACTCCTCAAGCTGACATAAGCCCTCCGAAGCCATCCACCAGAACTGCTCCCAAAATTTGTCGGTCAAACAGGTATATCTTATAATCAAAGTTGTCTTCTTTAAAAATCTTTCCATCTTTATTCCAATTGTCTCCATCTTCTTTCTTGCAGGAAACCCCAAGACATTGATCCTAGTAAAAAATTGTAGCCTCGACGCCAACTGCAGCAACCGAAGAGACAAAGCCTGCAGAACAAGGGTTTCAAGGCCCTTTCCCGAGTGAGAAGACTCCCGCAGAAGAGCCTCCGACTGCCAGCGAGGAAACCCTACTAAAAACCAGTCGGTCGAGGGAGAGCTCCCGACTACCGATCAGGATGTCCCGACTGGAAACCAGTCGGATGTGAACCAAGAGGGGATGAGCAGTCGGGGTGCACCGATTGAGGACTCGGCCGCCAACATTGGTAAGCCTGAAAGTGAATTTTTGTCTCTCATCTTCAGTATATCTTTTCTTCTATCTTTATTTGTCTTCCTTAAATCAATCAGCCAAAGAGGAGGAGATCCCCAGAATACAAGCGTCAGAGAATTAGATCCCTCCTATCAAAATTGAGTGGCGTGACTCCGAAGGCCTGAAGAAAGGCATTATCTTGAACAAGCAAAAAGAAAATGAGGAACGGGATATGCTTGTGGACAGCCTCAACGAAGCAACCCGGCTATTAAACGTGAGTATCAATCTTCTCTGTCATGACCTCATGGTTTCTTCCAATTAAATGATTCTGAACTCGCGTGCAAAGAATATATTGCCGGTCAATGGCCAAGACGGATGCCCTTGAGAACTTGGTTCCTCATGTAAATTCCCTAGAAAACATTCAACAGGACCTCAAGGCCGCTAGGGAAGAAGCCATGACTAAGGAAGCTGCCTTGCGAAAAGAAATTGCCATGCTCCGAGATGAAAACCTCGACCTCCGGGTTCAATCGGAAGTAGGTTTAATCAACTTAATCTTTCTATGCTTCGCATGTGATCTCTTGATCTTGATGTTAGCAAATTCTTTTATTGTAGAAAACTCGACAGAAATTGATGCTCTCAAGACCCAGCTGAAGAAATCAAGAGCTGACAAAGCTAAGCTGGAGTCTGACAATGAGCGGATTCTGGAAGAATTCGAAGGTGAGTCTTTTAATATAGCACTCTGCATCTTGCTCAATCTTGGAAATTTATGTGATCACGTGACTCTTGCAGCTTATAAGGTCAAGTCCCGAGCACAATTTGACGTTTTTGCTGAGTGGGTCCGAAGGGCCGAAAGTGTAAGGGATGACATTGCCAACGCAGCCACGCCAATCATGTTATCGCTATACAAGCATGGGCTCGGGACAAGCTCACTGGATGCTGTTGAAGTCTTCGACAAGCTCAGGACGGCCCCAGAAAAATACATTGCGAATATCTCTGACGTGGCCGTCATGGGTGTGGGCTTCGCTCTTGCACAAGCTAAGTTACTCTATCCTCGGATAGATGTTGACTCTGTTGGAGAGGGCTTTGCGGACGACACCACAAATGAGCGAGCCCTAGAACTCGTAAGTGAAGCGCAGGAATCGGCGAAGAAAGTGGTTGCTGATGTCGTTGAAAACTTCCAATCTTGATTATTTTGCAGATTTTGTGTGTAACTTCTGATGTGAACTTATAAATATTTAGCTTATTTATGTTAATGCCTTGATCCGAGTCTTTATATCAAATTTCTTAAGTAATTTTTGTCCGACTGTCACCAAGCCCAAGCTTGATTAGGTCATCAAAAATTATCATTCCTTATCTATTGAACTCGAATCAAAACACTAGACAATGATAAACTAAACATGAACAAGTTATCGAAGAAAACCATGCTATATTGATATATGTATAGCCCCCCGACTGACAACCCAAGAAGCCATCTTACTTAGGGTTGGTAGTTGAAAAGAACATGAAGCTCAAAAAGGTTCAAGTATAATATCGTCGAAGATGCTCAGTATTCCAAGAATTCTCCATCATGGTCCCGTCTTCACGCTTTAGACGGTATGCTCCTGGTCAAGTCACCTCAGCGATTATGTAAGGCCCTTCCCATAATGAAGATAATTTGTGACGATCCTTGGTGGTCTGAACTTTGCGCAAAACTATATCACCGACGATGAAAGCTCGCGCCCAAACATTGCGATTATGGTAACGTCGAAGTCCTTGAAGATACCTTGCCGACTGGATCAGTGCTGCCTCACGGGCCTCCTCCAGTCGGGTCAAGTCGTCAACTCTGTCTTGATCATAACGCTCGTCGTGAAAGCTGCGAACTCAAAGAGATTCATACTCCATCTCATTCGGCAGCATCGCTTCTGCTCCATAAACCAAGAAGAAAGGAGATTGACTAGTGGCCCGACTGAGTGTAGTCCGTAATGACCCTAAAACCGAGGGCAGCTCTTGAACCCATCTGCCGGCGTAAGGATTTAACCTGTCAAACACTCGGGCCTTGATGCCTTGGAGAACCATGCCATTGGCGCGCTCAACTTGCCCATTACTTTTAGGGTGCGCCACCGATGCGTAGCAGATTTTGATGCCAAAATCCTCACAGAATTCCTTAAAAACGCCTCCAGTGAATTGAGTCCCATTGTCAGTTATAATTCTGTTTGGGACACCAAACCGGTGCACGATGTTGAGGATAAAGTCTCGTGCTTTGTCAGCAGTGATCGTAGCAACCGGCTTAGCCTCAATCCACTTCAAAAACTTGTCGATCGCAATGAACAAATGCGTAAATCCTCCTGGAGCCTTCTTGAAGGGACCGACCATATCCAAGCCCCACACCGCGAACGGCCACGATAATGGAATCGTTTGTAGCTCTTGGGCTGGAACATGGCTTTGTCGAGCAAAGAACTGGCAACCCTCACACGTGCGAACCACCTTGTCGGCGTCAGAGACCGCCATGAACCAGAAGAAGCCTTGTCTATAAGCTTTGCCCACCAAGGTTCGTGCCGCAGCGTGACTGCCGCATACGCTCGAGTGGATGTCTTGCAATAGTTGTCGTCCTTCCTCAGGCGTAACACATCTCATTAGAACTATAGAAGGGCTTCTCTTGTATAGTGTAGAATCAACCATGACATAGCCCTGACAGCGACGTCGGATTCGTTTCGCCTCATCCCGGCCTTCCGGCAGCACTTGCTGAGTTAGAAACTTGATGAGTGGAGTCCTCCAGTCGACGTCGAGCATGGCAACCTGGTTTGCAGCTTCCTCATTAGGAGTTGATTTGGCGACAATAGTCGGCTTGTAAAGGTGTTCTACGAAGATGTCAGTCGGGGCTGCTTCTCGCTTGGACCTGAATTGCGCCAGCTCGTCTGCTGCCTCATTGTTTTGCCTCAAGACGTGGGATAGCTCCAATCCATCGAATTTGTCTTCAAATTTGTGAACTTCTTGTCGATAGGCTTCCATAGTTTCATTTAAACAGGACCAGTCTTCCATTACTTGATTAACTACCAGTTGGGAATCTTCTCGCACAATCATCCGTCGTATCCCGAGTGACACAGCGAGTCATAGACCATGAAGCAAAGCTTCGTACTCGGCGACATTGTGTGAGGCGGGGAAATGAATATGGAGGGCATACCGCAACCTTTCCCCAGTCGGGGAAATCAGCACGACTTCTACTCCCAAGCCAGTGATCCTCTTGGATCCGTCAAAGTGCATGGTCCAGTATTGTAGATCTTCCCTAGGTACATCTTCATGTCATTCAGTCCACTCGGCTAGGAAGTCTGCCAGGACTTGGGACTTGATAGACGTCCTCACCTTGAAGGTTAAGTTGAGCGGCATTAGTTCCAGAGCCCACTTCGCGATGCGCCCGGTAGCCTCCCGGTTATGAATGACATCGCCGAGTGGAAAAGAGGTGACGACGGCGACCGAGTGCCCCTGAAAATAGTGTGCTAACTTCCTCACGGTTATCAGAACACCATATAATAATTTTTGTACCTGGGAGTAGCGAATTTTGGCGCCTGCCAGCACTTCGCTAACAAAGTAGATTGGCCTTTGAATCTTCTGGGCTCGTCCTTCTTCCTCACGCTCAACGACGAGAATTGTGCTGACGACCTGGTGAGTCGCTGAGACATACAGCAACAGGGGTTCCTGAGGCTGAGGTGAGGCTAGGATGCGCGGCGTCATGAGGAACTCTTTGAAGTCTTCAAAGGCTTTATGGGCTTCCGTGGTCCATTGGAAGTCGTCGGTCTTCTTCAGCAACCTGAAGAAAGGCATACCTCGTTCGCCGAGTCTAGAAATGAATCGACTTAGCGCCGCCATGCAACCAGTGAGCTTCTGGACGTCTTTCTGGGTACTCGGGGGCTTCATGTTCAAGATAGCGTTGATTTTCCCTGGGTTTGCTTCGATTCCACGATGAGATACCATGAAGCCGAGTAGTTTGCCTGACGGCACACCGAAGGTGCATTTTTTCGGGTTCAACTTCATTCTGAAGGCCCGTATGTTTGTAAAGGTTTCGTCTAAGTCGGCGATCAGATCTTCCTTCCGCTTGGTCTTCATGACGACATCGTCGACGTAAGCTTCCACGTTTCTCCCAATCTGCGTCTGAAAACATCTCTGGATCATGCGCTGATATGTGGCTCTAGCATTCTTCAGGCCGAAGGGCATCGTGATGTAGCAGTAAGCTCCAAACGGTGTGATGAACGCTGTTTTGAGGCGATCGGACTCCTTCAAGCTGATCGACGGTAGCAGTAACGATCCGAGAAAACTCGGGGCGTGCGCCGGTGTTGAATCCACGACTTGGTCGATACGAGGCAGTCTGAAGGGATCCTTAGGGCAAGATTTGTTGAGATCGGTGTAGTCGACGCACATGCGCCATTGCCCTGTCTTCTTCCGAACCAAGACCGGGTTAGCTAGCCAGTCGGGATGGTAAACCTCTTTGATAAATCTGGCGGCTAAGAGTTTTGTAAGTTCTTCCTTGATAGCATCTTTTCGATCTTGAGCAAAATGGCGTAGTCGTTGTTTTATAGATTTCGCGTCATCTTTGACGTGTAAAGAGTGCTCGATCATCTCCCTAGGAATACCCGGCATGTCAGATGGTTTCCAGGCAAAAACATCTTTATTATTTTGGAGGAAGGTGACGAGCGTGCTTTCCTATTTAGGATCTAGCTCGGCGCCGATTACATATCTTCTTCGTGGGGATTTCACCCTCTTCAGATGTCGATGCAGCCAGTCGGATTTCTTCCTGGCCACGTGAGCTCTCACGAGATTGGGCCATATCGCAGCTTTCTTTATCACAGGTGAAGGCTTGTTTGACCTTGCTGCGTAGGGTAATAACACCGTTGGGACCGGGCATCTTCATGCAGAGGTAAGTGTAGTGTGGTATCGCCATGAACTTGGCGAGCGCAGGTCTTCTGATGATTGCGTGGTAGGCCGTTTCGAAGTCGGCCACCTCAAAGGTGATGTTCTCCGTCCGGAAGTTCTCCCGAACTCCGAAGGTGACTGGAAGGGTGATGTGCCCGAGTGGCGTGGATGACAGCCCTGGGATAACTCCGTGGAAGGAGGCTAAACTGGGTTTCAACTCGGATCTTGGGATCTGCATCTCATCCAGCGTCTTGGCGAATAGAATGTTGAGAGCGTTGCCCCCGTCGACGAGGACGCGCTTGAGCTTTATGTTTTGGACCACCGGGTCTAGTACCAGGGGATACCGCCCCGGGTGAACCACTCGGTCAGGGTGATCCGAGCGGTTGAACGTGATGGCCACCTCCGATCATCGTAGATACTGTGGGACTTCAGGTTGTGCCGCGTTGACCTCGGGTCAGTCAGCTTTGGCTTCCTTTTGGACTCATAAGCCTGCGGCCCTCGAAAATATGATTTAGTTCACCCACGGAGTCTTGAAAGGGCTCTGAGCTGCCAGTCGGGTTGTTTTTCTTGGTTCCCGATGGGCCGGCTTCATCCGTCGGCTTCTGGTGTAGTTGTTCCGCGTATTGTTCGATGAACTGGTTGTAGATGAAGCAATCCTTGGCCACATGCTTGTGATGTGGATGATGCGTGCACTGAGCGTTCATGATCGTGTCGTAGGCTGCAACCCGGGGACAGCGTTGGGAGTTTGATGTTGTAGCGACCAGATCCTTGGGCATGCGCTTGCGATCTTTCTGATCGTGATTGTTGTTGTCGTTTGTCACGCTCCACTTTTTCCCCTAGCAGTAAATCACCCGGAAAATCGTGCAAAAGAAATCGCCGGAAAAATTAAAGCAAGACGAACCTAGAAGTTTAAAATCCATTTAATAATTGGAAATGGCTTGGTGGAATTTTTCTTGGATTCCTCGTGTCAAAATACGCTAACAGAATTTTTATCGAAATTTTCGAGCATCGAAAACAATTTTAAAAATTAAATTAGGATAACCGGAATTAAATTCCTAAAGGAAAAAGGCTTTTCCTTTTTTTTCCCTTTTTCCTCTTTTCATTTTTTTCCTCCCCGTGGGCCTTCGGCCCACTCCTTTCCTCTCCTTTCCCCTCCTTCTCTTCCCTTTTGGGCCCAGCCAGCCGGCACACTCCCCCTCCGCTTCTCTCTCCTCCCCTCCTCCCCTTTGGGCTGGCCTAGATCTCTCCTCTAGCCACCGGCGCAAAAGTCCAGATCTCCTCCCTCTCAGGTTGGGGCAATGACGATCGGGCCCCGCTTGTCATCCCCAACCTCAAGCCATCCTCATGCAACAGAACCAGCCGCATCTCCCGTGCGCGTGCAAGCCCACGTCACACCTCCACCCGGCCACGTTTCACTCCCCTACCCGCGTCACCCCGCGTTCCCGGGCCACCTCCCGCACTCTCCCACCTTTTCCCCTTTTTTCGTCGCTCGTGCGCACCGGAACGCTCGCCTTTCAAAATTCGAGTTGCCGCCCCGTTCGCCCACGTTCCGCGCCGCGTTCCCGCTTCCTCCGGCCACGTCCAAGCCGCCCTCTCCCCTATAAAGTATCCCCGAGCCTCGACACATGCTTTCCTCTCGCATTCGCCCGCAACCGAGCCCCTCGTGATCCTGCACCGTGCAAGCACCCACCGCCGCCGTCGAGCTCCGCTTCCAGCCCCGTTCCGGCCAAACCACCGCGCATCTCACCAATCCCGCACCACCATCGCCTTCACCAACCCCGGGAATGCCCTCTCCACCGCTTTTCCCCAAGCCTTAGTCGCTAAATCGTGTCGTCGCTGTCGTCTTCCTCACTTTCGGCCAACGGTAAGGGTGGGTGTCTCCCTCTCTTTTCTCTCCCTCTTGTGCCGTGCCGACCCCGCCGTGCGCCACCGCACCCGCCTTGTGCGTGCCGTCCGCCACCGTCGGCGCAAGCCGCGCCGGCCGCGTCCTCTCCCGCGTCATTTGTGCCGTGCGTGCCGCGCGTGTCGCCGTGCCGCTGCTCGTCGCCGTGCGCCGCCGCTAGTGCACCGCCACCGTGTGTTGTCGCCTCGACGGCGCCGCCGCCGCCGGCGAGCCGCCGCGCCGCCCTTGGCCGTCGGCAAGGCCAGTGGGCCACCCCGTGTGCCGCCTTCTTTCCCTGTGCTAAACCGGCCCGGCCAGTGGCAAGCCGCCATGTGGCACTCCTCTCTCGCAAGCTCGGTGGACTGAGTCCATCATGCTCCACCCTCTCTCTCACGTCACTGTGCTGTGGGTCCCACGGTGACGTCAGCCGTAGTCCTTTGAGACCGCAAATTGTTGTTTTTCCTTTTTCGTAATTAGTAAAGGCTAAAACTTGTAAAATTCACAGAAAATTCATCCAAACTCCGTTTGAGTCCGTTCAAGTTGTAGCAGATTCATAAAAATGTATAGAACACATTAAAAATAGTTTAATTATCTGTTTCAGTAGTTTAATAGCCGGTTTTTGATGTGCTTTGTCTATCGGTAGATTCTGGTTCCGAGGACGCTCCCGTTTATCTCGAGGTAGTCGCTGAAGTTCCATCGGAACAAGACCAAGGCAAGTCATTTTCCATTTATCATGGTACCCATATTATAAATTATTCTCGCTTTATTTGTTAAATTGCATTGTTTTATAATGTAATCGGGATGGGACCTATAGTACTCAGCCTAGGTCGTTTACCCTATTTTATTTGATCACCTGGGAATTAAATTGACTAGTTTCAGGTTTAGGACATGCTTAGCTTGCTTAGTACCACTAGAACATTAATGGGAGAATTATTTTACTAGAATTATTTCACATGAAATGACGGTCTCAGACCGGAGATGCCATTGGCAAAGGATAACGGTTAACTAAAACTTGACTAAATGGTGGGCTGTGGGTGCACGGTTGTGCAAGACGCACCCATGGCAGTTAAGGACCGGTTCGCGGGAAACCCTGAAAGAATTATTCGTGCGTACCACAAGCCAGCGTGGGCAATGGCTGGGCTTGTAGTGTAGCTTTCTCTGGCCGACGCATCCAGGCAAGGGTGAGCGTGATGGAGTGCGGATGGACTGGGAAAGGTCTATGCGGCTGCTGGATTCACCTAGGCACGAGAGGGGGATGCCTACCTTGGATATAAAGGTAGGGGCGAAACCTGAGGTGTGATGTCGCTTGGTCAGGGAGGGTTATGCGAATGGTCCTGTCACAGACCCCTTTTCGATATGTCGTGGTGGCATGTCGACGCACAGGAACGTGTTGTGGGGCTATGTCTTGTGGGTACAGACGTACACCTCTGATCAGAGTTAGAAACTATTCGAATAGCCACGCTCGCGGTTATGGGCTGTCGACCAGATTCACCGTGATTAGCCCCACTAATGATAATAACCTGATTCAATGGAACTGGATAGAATAGTCTGATGGATTGGGCTTGACTCAACATGGTGTAGCGTTGAGCAGAGATGATTAATATTGTTCAATTACATTTAACTACTGTTTTTACCGTATTCAACTTAGCTTTGTGAAATGCCGCTTTGTGCAAAGGTGAACCCTAGCCTCCCCTTGGAATTACCTTGCATTCATACCTCCTTTCGGTATGACTTGCTGAGTATGGTGGTTGTACTCAGTCTTGCTTCCTTTCCCCCACCTCAGAGCTGGAGGAAGAAGTTGCAGTTGGGTTCGACGATGAGTAGGCTCGTCGCTGCCGTCAAGGGATGCATGTGGAGTGGAGTTTCCACGCCGCAAGTGTCAAAGCCTAGTCCATAGGGTTTATTTTTCCTTTTCGCTGTATTGTAAGACTTTTATATGTTTTAAGACGTGGATCTGTATGTACAATTTGTCGTTTGTGTATCCCTGGCTGGTCCTGGACAGGGTGTTTAATGCACATTCAGCTTTGGGAATTCCGGTAGGAATTTCTAGGCGTGATACCGTTGTCCTTCTTAGGATGCCGGCTGCCTCCCGACTACTTGTCGTCCCTTTTGTCGTGTCGATCTTGTCGTGAGGCCTTGATTACGTCATTAGATTTTGCATAGGAGTTTGCTGTCTCGAACATTTGTTTTACCGTCTTCGGTGGCTTACGCCCAAATTTTTCCGATCAGCAACTCATCACGGACACCCTTCTGGAATGCAACTATTACGATGTCATCAGTGATGTTGGGTATCTTGTTCCGCTTCTCCGAGAAGCGTCGGATGTAGTCCTTCAGCGGCTCGTCTAATTTCTGGATGACGTTGTAGAGATCGAAGTGGGTCCCAGGTCTTTCAAAAGTGCCCTGGAAATTGGCGATGAAGTGGTCCCGAAGCTCACTCCACGAGCTAATCGAGCCTCTTGGCAGACTCGTGAGCCAATTCCTAGCTAAGTCGGCGAGGGCGACAGGCAAGTACTTGGCCCTGGCCTTGCTGTCTCCTCCTGCTGCGCGGATGGCGAGGGTGTACACAGTCAGCCATGACTCGGGATCGGTCTTTCCGTCGTACTTCTCGATTCCTGTGGGCTTGAAGCCACTCAGCCAATCCACTCAACGCAGGTCCCGAGTGAACGCAGGCACTCCGTCGTCGGTGTAGTCGGGTGACCTCCTTCAGTCTTCATGGGAGCGCTGCTGCGCTGCTCACGCTCCCGATGGCGTCGATCAAGGACTTCCCGCAGATCACTCGGCGGGGTTCTTTGCAGGCTGCTACGGTAGTTGGAGTTATAGCTGCGACGGATCCGGTCGTGGACGGGTGGTCGACCATGTCCTCTTTCGCGAGAGTCGACCAATTGTTCTTGGTGCCTCCCTATTGTCTCGTGGCGGTGGTCTCTTGACCTAACGGCCGTCTTGGTTTGCTCGGGCCTCCTGTAGTCCTTCGACCGTAGCGGCGGAAGTTGGCTTCTGTCAGGTGTTTCAGCGACGGACTCGGTTGGTCTTCGTGTTGAGGTGGAAGGAGAGCAGTTGGCTGTTGCCGCGACGATGGTCTTGATCTTGTCCAGGATCAGTGTTACTGTAGCGGGTGCCGCTTCGATAACAGTGTCGAGGAGGGTGAGGGCAGCAACGGCGTTCTGTTGAGGCGTCTGGTAGATGTTGGTGTTGTCGACTCGTGTCTTAAGTATAGCCTCTCGGGCGGATTGCCCAGTCGCCCTCAGGTCTTGTTTCCTCCTGTCAGCTTCTTCTCTGCGCCTATTCTCTTCCTCCGCAAGCTTGCGCTCTTGCTCAAGCCTGGCTTGTTCTTCTTCTGCAACCCTGCGGGCCATGGCCGAGTCGGTCTCGGCTACCTCAGCCATGAGAATGTTGAAGAACTTTGGCTCGTAATCCTTGTCGAAGTCGGAGTCGTTGGCCTTATCCGTGGAGATGTCGTAGAGATCATCAAAATCTGAAGAGCTGAGGTACTCATTGAGCTTCGTGGATGAGCATGACCCGAGCGGTTGGAGGATGACGGCGACTTTCCTTGAGCCCGGATTGCTTGAGTCTGGATCGTTCCAGTCCGGGTCGCAGCTTGATGACGATGGTTCTCCCGAGTGAGTCGATTTAACTCGGAAGACAGAAGATTGCAATAGATCTCAGCAGCGTTTGGTAACCCAAACGGCGCCGAGAGGGTTTCTCCTCCTAAGTGGATGGATTCCAACTCGGAAGCCAGAAGGTTGTAGTAGATCTCAGCGTCGTTTGGTAACCCGAACGGCGCCGAGCGGATTCCTCGTCCCGACTGGTCTGAATCCGAGTCGAGGAGGGAGAGCTTGCCGAATCTATCGGCGGCGAAGTCGTCGATGCCTGATGAAGATCCCATCGCGCTTGTCGACGAGATGGAGAAGGAGTCTTGACGCGTCTATCCCTACCGGTGCGCCAACCGTCGAAACTCGGTTTCGTCAATAGAAATTAGGGGTGCAGTCAAGTCGCCAAACACGATGGGTTAAGTGGAAAAAGAGGGTTTAGACAGGTTCAGGCCCTCTCGTGAGGTAATACCCTACTCCTGTTTCGGGGATTCGATCCGCCGAGTGTCTTTATTACTCTCTTGATCTCGTATATTGCATATCCCTCAAGGGACGCCCCTTACCCCCTTATATAGTCTTGGAGGGCGGGCTTACAAGTCGGAGACCCTATCATATTCTATGTCGGACTTCTCAATCTTACCAAGTTATGACTATGAGCCGTTACCTTATCTCATTAGTAACGTAACACTCAAGTTATATCTAGTTTACATAATCATGAAGCGTAACATATCCCTATTACCAATCAGACAAGCTGACCATGAGGTATTCGATTTTCATAATCTCTATACTAAAGTGAATTTTCTGACAACAGCGCAACCGAACGAATCGCTCATCAACCAAGATACTCCTCTCTTAAACACACGTAGCCAATCAAATCTGCCCGTGAAACTGCGCTTGCTGACCGCAACAACACCAACAAACACACCACTATACACTACTATTGCACCATCACAACAACAGGTCAACAGCTATATCGACGGCCGAGGTTGAACACGATGATCAATGAACGACGTACGTAACATTGCAGTACAGTGCAAAAAACGTACTATCACACCAGTAGTATGCAGTATATAATAACCGAGCTAGAGAGCTACAGCTACAGCTTAACAGTACGAGCAGCAAAAGCAGCTAGCCTTAGCATTCCCCGAAATTATATATTTATCGGCGTCACTACATAGCAGGTAAATCAAGTGTGTGTGTGTGACGGGACGCTGGAACTGTGCGCGATGAACAGTGCAGGGCCAGGAAGTGAACCCAAACCTGGATCCTGCACTTTGGTATAATGGAGAACGTACGCTTTGCATTGCATTGCATGCGTCCGTCCAGCAGCATGCAGCTGCACACAGCTGCAGCTGTGAACAGCGCTAGCTCCCTCGGCCGGCCCGACATGGCCTTGTGGCATTGCCGTTCATCGTCTCGCTCGCTTCCATCGATCTCCTCCGGCTAGATCCATATGTGCGTGCTCCGTTCTCGGATGCTTATATATTTGAAATCATATACTTGTCCCATGTACTACTACAGCTCGCGGATATTATTATTATGTGTTACATGGATGTGCATCCGTTAAAATGATATTTTCTTATCTTTTTTACTTGCTAGCGTCTCCGATACCGTTTCAGATGATGATTCGGATGAGGGGTTTTTTAAGTAGTACATCAATCACGTCTCATTCAAAATTTTCTTATCTTACCTCCAACCGTACTTCCATGCCTAACCATCTCTTTTTGTGTATATAAGTCTCACAAAATGTCATCATACAATCGACTTTGTCGAAAAAACGTCATCGTCGTTAGAGTTTCGTCCATCCTACACCGTTAAACGCATTGTTCATTCTATAATACTTATAGTATTTAACGGAGGGATGTTAACGTAACCCAAACAACGATGATATTTTTGGACAAAATTCAGTTGGAATTTAATATAGAACCCGCGCTTGCCGATGTCATTTTTAAAATTTAACATTTGTCAATGGTATTTTTTGATTTTTTTTCTTACTAGTAATCGTGCCCGTGCGTTGCAACGGGTGAAGTCGGGGCGCGGTGCGGATGGAGACGGGAGGGAGGGGCACAGGCGCAACGCGGGAGCTCCGAGCAGCGACGGGAGGGAGGGGCGCAGGCGCGACGTGGGGTGCGGAGTGGATGGGGACGGGGCGGGAGGGGTGCGGATGGGGATGAGAGGGAGAGGCGCAGGCACGGTGCGGGCGCGCGCGGCACGGATGGGGATGAAAGAGAGGGACGCGAGGGAGGGAGGGGCGCAGGAGGTCTTTTTTCGTCCAAGCTCTCCCTTTTTTCAGCATTGAGACTGCGGGTTAATTTTATAAACAGTCAAGAGATTTTCTGCAAAATAGTTAGGCGAACGAAAATTTTGGATAGAAACACTAGTTAGTTACTTTTTATAAAGTTATAGATATAGATATAAATATATATACTTTGTATGCGTATGTACCTATACAAAGTGCATACACATAGGTTGAATAGTAGGTGTGCTAAAAAAACCCGATTTGGTGTGTGTGAACGGATTGGGCAGGCCTCCTAAATAATGAAGCCCATAAAAATTACAAAAGAAAAAGTTTGAAAACGTGCAGCCAAATTTGGTAACGGGCCGAATTGATCGCACAGGCTGGGCCGAAAAAGAAAATTCCCAAAACAACCAATGAGCCAAAAACAAAAATGGTTGTACGCATAGTGGGTCGTGCGCCTGGTCGTCCATTAGGGATTTCAGGCCTGGTTCGTGTTGGGCGCGAGATGGCCTCATAATTGGATCAAATCGGAGGTGGATCGCTGCTTGGGCCGCGACCCTCCATTTCGAAAAAACTCAAGGGGTTTTTTGCAAAATAGTCAGGCAGAACAAAATTTTAGGTGAAAACACTATTTGTTTTATAGATAGTTATATATTGTAGATTTAATAAGGATCACTATAATTTTTTTTAGGGATTTCTTAAAACTTTAATACCTGTTAAAAAACCTCGAAATGTATATATTTAGAAACGGACGGAGGGAGTAACGTGCATTTTGAAATCCTTTCTTGGGATAAACCACCCAGTGCCACTGTACACACATGTACAGTGGGGGAGCATTGTAGTGGCACATGAGTGGGCTATACTGTGAAGGGTGACAGGACTAAACCAGCTGCTGGCTTAGCTGTTGCACTCTCGCCTGCATGCAGGCATGCACTACCTTGCCATGTGAAACGCCCGGTATAGGCCACGTACATATCAGTATGCGTGCATGCTCAGAAAAAACAACCGCAAATATTCCTTCCGTCTCAAAATAATTTAAACTACATGACTACATTTATTTTGAACATAAAGAAAATACTTTATATGAAAAACGCACTGCATGCATATGTACCGGACGCATGTGCAACATCGATCATGGCGATCGGCAGAAAAAACCATATACATGGTAATCAAAATGTTGTACACGTACAGCACATACATAAAACCGACCGATGATGATCGAGCGAGAGAAAGTACACGTAGGTATGAGTATTTTTATTTTTCCTTTTTTTACACCCAGAGATGAGAGTTGTGGTCAAGAGCATGTGACCTGACGAGAAAATCAACCAGATATTAATATGATTTTTAAATCAACTTTTCTATATAATTTTTTAAATAAAAATTCATCATTTAACAGTTTAGGAAACGTGTATATGGAAAACGAAGAGTAAAAGTTGAGAACTCACGAACACTCTTTTGTGGAAGTTCTTTTATGCAAGTTTTTTTAAAAAAATCTATAGTACGGTTACTTTAAAAAACCATACTAATCTAATTTTTAAGTTCTTTACTAATATGCAATTGATTATGTGCTAAATCATTATATCAGTTTGTGTGTTAGAAGGTATAGGTTCCCCACCCATGCCTCCGAACACAGGCTTGGTTGGTCCCAATATTTTACCAATTCTATAGAGTCACATTGTATATGTTATAGCCATTGTTGAAATTTAACTTTTAAAATTTAATTTTAAGTTGACTTTAGGTTATAATTTACATGTTTTTCTAACATTGCATGTTTTTAAAATCGTTAAAAACGAATATAAAAGTTTTACCTATAAATTATTTCTTTCTATGTTGATGGTTGTCATACGATAGAAACATATATAAATAATTTACTTGTGGGATTTGGGCGTTTGGCGATATGCTTGTGACTCCAGAGTCCAACAAGGCGTTTAACATCCTCCGAAAACTTATTAGTAGATTCCTCAAGATTTACATTGGTACACTTATGCATTAATCGGTTACACAATCTTAATCACATATAGAGGTCCCTACCTTGTTAGAGCTATAAAATATGCTCCAACATAGACGGCAGGCTATAATATGTCGTGGATACATCATACTCCCCACTAAACAGTCTAAATTCGTGACCACCTTACAATTAGTGCTACTTCAGACCTGTCAGTCTAGTACGTACCTGGGTCCTCATAATTTGTTTGGACTTTCCTGTCAGCTTCAATAAAACCTTCTAACCATCGGTTCTATATATATTTCTGTGTGATGTATATGTAACAATATGATTTATGAAAAAGACGACAGCTCACTATTATTTAAAAAAATATGAAAGAGATATCCAATACCTTATATATGAAAATAAAGTGATTATAAACCACATAGAAAATTTATACTCCTAATTAAAGGTACCATGTGCAACCCTTAATTGTTGAATTACTTATTAAACCACTGGAAAGATCCGTACGGTCACACAGATTTCCCAGCCGATTGAGAGAGAGATATCATCCACAGTAGGTCAGTAGCTATACCTATGCCATATACACCTTTCTCGTGCTCGGTCCATGTATAACACTGTAGCACTGTGCTCGCCTTAGGTCCATGTATATCACTGTAGCACTGTACATTCGTACGTACACGAGCATCCCAGAGCAGATCAGATCAGGATATATTTGTTTATACCGATCTCTCTCTGGCGACTTTGCATGCATTCAGAAAGCAACATCTTACTGTAGCTAGCCAGCTAGCATGTGTGTCGATGAACATGTACTAGCTATATACGTACGTGTATACGTATAGTATATACGGTGTATATATGGCCGTATATATGCAGGACAGCGCTAGGGCTATAATTGGGCGCCCGTCGATTCCATCCGGAGGAGGCGTACGTGTACAGTCGCCGGACTGGGGTGATGAGATGGACCACCTCGGCTGTTGCTAAACCAAACCTTAACTTCCTCATGGTGTACTGCTCCTCCCTAGGGCTACTACTGCCTACTGCCCACCCTCTCTGAACTGTCCTTTCCGGTTTCCGCCTCCTTTGTTGCCTTGTCGACCACCCCTCTCTTTTCGTTTTAACCTGAATGATACTGGGTAGGATTGAGCTGTAGGGATGGAGTGTCATGTACTACTTTCGTTTTGAAATAAGTACATATGTTTACTTATTTTCATAAAATATCTTTGATTTATCAAATTTAGATAAATTATTTTTTATTTTATTTACTCTCAATATAATTATTTTTTATTTTTATTAACTTTGATGCAACAATTACTTTAATAATAAAATTATTTTGGAACAATCAAAATGAGTTAAAAATAAACTTATATGAGACGGAGAAAATATACAGGTGTGTCAGTAAAATTGTGTGTACATTAGCATAGTATATACTGCAATGTGTGTATGCGATAATGCAATATATTGCATGTGTTCATATTAATTACAACATTTTTTTAGATAATGAAAATGTATGGTTTACGTGTCTCCGGCCTCCGCGTCAACAAGCACTAATATTAGACATGTCAGTTTGCGCTTGTCGCTGAGAGCGGTGCTAAAATTTTGTGCAATGTTAATTTGTTTATTTCATGTTCGATATATGTCAGTGCCCGTTGATACGTAACCTTAGTTTTTTTTATTTTTTTCGACATCTGACGTAGTCTTTGATAGGTAATGAATCTCTATACACATGTGAAAAGTATTTGTAGCTTGTAGTTAATGAATATAACAATATCATCATAACGTGGAAATTATAACTGTTTTTAGTTAGTGGCAATACACACGGTTTTGAAGGTTTGGCTGTAGGCATTCAGAAATGATATTTTATTCAAGAAGAGCGTATCGGGGAAGTATATAAAATTAATCAATTTTTCCTATCCAATGTTAACAGTTTTTTTATTACACGAAAAACGAAAAACACACATGTGCACATTTCACTTGTTATTCTTCCGTCATTTATTGTTTCTCACACAAGGTTCACCAAAATGGTGAAGCCGCTCACTTTTCATGGAAACCAGAGGTTTCGAGCTGGCCCAAAGATCACAAACCACTTGAGAAAACCAGAGGTTTTGAGCTGGTCTGTGGTCACACATAGGGTTGAAAACGGACGGAATTTTTCCGCCCGCCCCACCCTTTTTTATGTTTGACCCGATCGTTTTCATATTTTTGAAAAATCTGGAAACTGAACGAAAGTATAAATGATATTTTTCGTCCGTTTTCACGGAATTCCGTATTTAATCAGAATATTTTTGGATTGTATCCGGATTTAACCCGAATTTTAGGCCCATCAATATTTGTGTCTTGAAGGCCCAGCCGTCTAGGCCCATCTAAACAAAACATATCCTATCCTCCATCCATCGGGATCCTTTTGATTTGAAGTGAATGATTGTATGTTATCACAGACCGTTCATATCAATTATCTTATAATTCACACTGGTGTAGAATTATCTTAATTATCTTGTTAATTATCAAAAGAACGAACAAGACGTGGTTAGAAGATATGTAAATTCCGACTTAAGTTCCGGGTTCCGACCGTTTCCGTGTACCCATATATCCCGATTCCGTTTCCGAACCCGTATTTTTCGAACCGGATCCCTTTCCGCTAAATAATATAGAAACGAAAATAAAAATGGGGTTTTTCCGTCCGTTTTCGTCCATTTTCATCCCTAGGCACACCCTGCTTGTGAAAATTAAACAAGAGGTTTCAAAGTAGCCCAAAATAAAAAATATTCGAACCAAAATTTATTTATTTATTTTGAAAAAATCGGATTTCACTGGTTGTCCAACGGTTTTTCTTTAATTGGTTTTCGAAGACGGTTCACTTTGTTAAATCTACTTTGTTAAATCTGCTCTCACATCAATGTTTACCGGAGATTTGGTCCCTCCCTCCCTCCCATTCCTTTCCTATCTCTCTTCCGGATCAGCAAAATTGCCTACCAGACAGTATTATGTACTGTTGTATGGCCTAAGAAAAAGTTAAAGTTTGCAAAATATATAGACTATTTGTAAAAATTCTCGTGGTCATATGTAAAAAAATTACTCCTCATGTAACAAATTTATTCATATTGTTCCCCGTGTATCCAAACTTGTTTAGGTATTTAACTCAAAATTACATGGTTTAACTGCACGTATTGTGGCGACTTATTTCAATATGATTTGATCTCACACCATATCTACTCCCTCTATTTCATATTTCCCGTCATTTTAGCTTTATTTTAAGTCAAACATTTCTAACTCTCGCTATCAATTTATAGAAATTTCTACAATTTATATAGAAAACAAAATCTTATGATGTCATGCTATATAAATTTCTAAGAATTGATGGTAAAAAAGACACAGATATTTGACATAGAGACTAGATTTGACAATAATTTAACACAGAGGGAGTGAGTACGTGCGTACGTACGTGTTGCACACTCGTTTCATGTCTATAATTACTACGCAACATGTTCCCTGGATCGATCGAGATCACCGGATTGGCGGTTCGACTGTCGCGCTGCTCGTCTGCTTTTTTTATTTTGAAGGAAGAGATCGATCGATCGATCGAGACCACTGTTGCGGCATAGCTAGAGCTTGAAGTCTCACCAGTCAGTCCGTGTCACGTACATCTCGATCGACGAGTCGCATGTGTTCGTTGCCAGGTGTAGCAAATGCGAGGTTTCAATTTCCAAGCGTCCCCTCCCCTCTCGTTCCATTTCCTAGTAGCTAGATAGCTAGCTCGCAAGAGCACAGTGCCATGCACATGCACACATCCAGATCAACAGTAAATAATGGCTCATCGATCGCCGGAGAGACGACGACGACGACGACGACGACGGCAACGGCGACGGCTAGCTGGGCCGCCGTGGCCTTGGCCCAGCGTCTACGTGACACGTACATATGCACGTACATGTAGCTTTGCTAGCTAGCCACAGCGAATCAACCAATGCAACCTTGTCACAGGCTCGCCGGCCAGAGCGAGCTCGTCGACCGTACGTTCGCGCGCATGCATGCATATCATGCAGATCGATGCAGATGCTATCGCCAGCTCGGTGCGCTAGCTAGCTAGCTAGCCTAGCTAGCCCCTCGGCCGTGTCGCCTCAGCCGCGCGCCGCCGTACGCCGTCGCCGTCGCCTTTTAGCCTTAGCTAGGACGACATGGACACACACGCACGCGCGGTTAAACCTCGTGAGCTTTACTAGTGTTGATGTGGATGTAACCGTGTTGTTGGGGTTTCCGACAGGGGCAACCCCACGCCGCGCCATAATATCATTCGCGCGACCTCTCCTCTCCCCTCTCCTCCTCCCTTCTCCCCTGTTCATTTCTTGCTCTCTATCGCTCTAGGTTGTTCTTCTTCTTCTTCGTCTGCGCGGAGAGAGGATTAATCAGGATGGAGTTTGGGATGGTGGAGGACGTGGCGGCGGAGGAGGGGCTGACGCTGAGCCTGTCGCTGCAGCCGTCGCCGCCGAGGTTCCAGGCGCTCTTCTCCTGCTGCTACTGCCCGAGGAAGTTCCGGAGCTCGCAGGCGCTCGGCGGGCACCAGAACGCGCACAAGCTGCAGCGCAACCTCGCCAGGCGGGGCAGGAGGCCGCCGCCTCTCTCGCCGCCGCGGCGGCAGCGGCAGCAGGAGAGCAAGGTAGAACGACGGCGGCGCTCGGCGGCGGCGGCGGCGGAGCGGCAGGCGAGAGCTCGCCGGCTGCTCGCGCCGCGGATCTCGACGCCGGCATGTGGGGAGCTGGGGTGAGGGACCGGGCGCACCACCACCACCATCGCCTGCAGGGTGGTTATTCCGGCGGCGCGACCCCGTCGTCGGCCGGCGCCGCTGGCAGGGGCAACGGGGAGCTCGCCGACGAGATGATTGACCTGTCCCTGAAGCTATGAAGCGTTCTTCCCTAGCTCTTGCTTGTCCGTTTGCTTGAATTCCTTCTCGTTATTTCTTGTGCTTTCTTTAATTTAATTTTATCTTGTGCCATCTGGTCTTGTCATCTGTGTGGTTCATGGGACTAGTGATTTGAGTGATTGCAGTGTTCAGGGGGGGACATTCGTGCATGCATTGTTAGGTACACTGATGACTGATCAGAAGTTTTTTTTTTTTACATGTGGAGCTGCATGCCTGTTTGTAGTACTTGTCATCTGTAAATGTTTTGTCCTAGAATTGCCTTGATGAACTCGCCTTGATTAATTTCCAGTTGCAGTTAATTATCCAGCTGCTTTATGTTGTTGCATCAAGCTAGGATTTTTTTTGTTGTTTTGTATCAACTAGTAATAGGGATGGTAATCGGGCACGGCGGGCACGGATTATATAGTAGTAGTATCACCTTAATTTCCTTAGTTAGTATACAACACCCTGAAAGTTATATATCTCACTCTTTCTGACAGTTCTTGGTCATTTGAAACATGAGGTTTCGCCTGGCCTGGTAGCATATATATACATGTACTGTGCCATGAGGGGATTCAAGCTTAACCTGACAGCTACGATTCGATATGATGTGTTTCAGAGACATATCTAGAATAGGACGCACCAGGTGATTGCATGATGTGCACTTATTAGAGCAACAAAGATCTGACTGCTGCATTTAGTTGGTTTGTTCTTCCTAGCTAGACATGCAAAGCCTGCATGAGCCATGAGTTTGTGTCTCAGAGATCTAGTACAGAGTACAGACAGAGATGCAGAATTGCAGATCAACCTTGAAATGAATAATCTTTTCAGTGCACTGCTTCAGTTCAGACTATGTATCCCCCACATATTGTCGCAGCCATATGCTTTGTCGAATAATTCATGTTAGCAGATGAGCTGACAAAAAAACCACAGTGTAACTGTGGAAAGACTGAGTACAGCATCAGCTGAGAGTGATATTCCTCTTCATAACAGGCCGACACCCATGGATTGATATAATTTTAACTCTCAAGTAATCAGCATGATCAGGGCGAATGAAGGTTGCATCAGACCCCGGTCTATTTAATTCATTTAAAATTGATCGAAGGGGGATCATTATTGAAAGCCATATATTATTGGTGACTCGAATCTCTTATGGTTTATGGTGCATTCAACCAACTTGCGTTGTTATGGTGACTCGAATCTTGCGAGTAGCTTGTTAAGTTAAATTTTTAATTTTTGAACATGCAAGAAGTTTGTAAAAGGACAACGACACCAAAAGCCATTTGACACTGCAGAAAACTATTGTTTGTTAAGTTGGATTTTTCAATCCAAGTTAGCTTAAATTTGTTAAGTTAGTTTAAGTTAGCTTAAACTATTGTTCCAAGTGTGTTTGATCTGATCAAGTTTTTTAATACCTAGGCATCAAACAGATCGAAGTAAAATCATCTTATCAAGATGAAAATTGAAGTATTGTGTTTTTAACTATGTGTGGTACACGAACTTAACATGTAGATGCAATCTAGTACGTGAACTTGTAAAACGATCATTTTGGTTCATGGACTTGTCTGATACATATGAACACTATGACTAATAATACTAAACAGGAAGCTAATTACAGTGGTACATGCATGCATAAGAGAGCCATGAGACATGCCATATGTGTGAATAATCTCAACTTGGTACTTTTTTCTGTTTTACCACTGTTTTGAATTCACTGCATCATCCACCTATATTTCTCTCACACACAGACACACACATATCTATCTTATACGTTTGCCTGAGCACATTGTTTGGATCCAAGATTACGGACAAAATAGGGATAGGCGGAGAAATACTATTTCCCTTGCCTATCCTTATTGGTGAAGTGAACTCGAGATGCAGTGGGTGGCTTCTGTCGTCAATGTCTCAATCAAAATGTCCTCTGTCTTGCTATAGGGTTAGGCTAGCTTATATATCCTTGGAATATACACGTAGAAGTTACATTAGTGTCCCCGAATATACATACGAAGCTACGGTAATACCACTGAGGGACTGAAACCCTAAGGTGTTCCCGTACATTTGGACAACCCCCTCGACCTAGCGCAGCTTGGAGGAGTGGTCTCTCCGATATCTTCTAATGGAATATTCTCGTTGGGTCGCGGTAGCTATCAAGTCTCCTCCTTAACATGGAGCGTGCTACGTTCTCTCGTGTAACAAAGCTCAAATATTATTTGATGGGTAAACACAACTTTCTCTAAACCATACTCGAATAGTATTTGATGTGTAAATACACTACTAGAGAAACCATCTTTGGTTGAAGCACTAAAATCCACAATAGTCCCGGTTAGAGTTGTACGTAGGACTAAAAAATATTTTTAGTCCCGGTTAAATCTTTAATCTCGGTTGGTAACACCAACTGGGGCAACAGTTTGTTTTTAGTCCCGGTTCAAAAAATCTGCAGCTCGTACAAGATTCCCATTACTTTTAGTCCCGGTTGGTGTTACCAACCGGGACTAAAATCAACATTCGTCCGGTTCTTTTTATCAACCGCGACAAAAAAATCGCTCAACTTTGTCTCCTCGGTCGTCACGCGTGCACTGATCAAGTTTTTATTAAGTCTCAGATTTGAGAGTCCTCTCCCTCTCCCAACTCTCGCTCTCCCCTCAGCTCTCTCTCCCATCTCTCCCCCATCTATCCCTCTCCATCTCTCCTCTAGCGCTGGCGGGCGGCCGCGCTCGCGGAGGCGGTGGCCGCGGGCGCGGGCGAGCTGCGGCGGCGGGCCGGCCGGCGCGCCTCCTCCTCCACCCCTGCGGCGGCGGATCGTAGGGGCGCGGGCTACGGCGGCGGCCACGCGGCGGGAGGCGGCGGCCGGATCCGATACGGGCGGCGGCGATGGGATCTGGTGCGGGCGCGCGGTGGGTGGCGGCCTCCTCGGCGGCGTGTGTTGTGAAATTTTTTAAATTTTTTTATGATGTTCATATGTGATTTTGTGAATCGGTGATGTTTTGTGAATTTTGTGATGTATATGTGAATTTTGTAATTTTGTGATGTATATGTGAATCGTGATGTTTGTGAATTTTGTGATGTATATGTGAATATGTGATATTTTGTGATGTGAATTTGTGATGTGCATGAGATTTTAGGACATTTGATATGTGATTTTGATTTGGGCAGAAAAACAATGAAAAAAATAAAAAATGGGTTTGGGATGTTGTTAGGGTGCTTTGTATATTTAGTTCTGGTTGATAACATTAATCGGGACTAAAGATTTATTTTTGGTCCTGGTTATTTTACCGAGACTAAAGAAAACATCTTTAGTCCCGTTTTCGTATTCTCGGTTTGAAAAAGGGAAAAAAAAGGTTATAAACCGGAACAGTTGTGCGATTTTCTAGTAGTGATACAACTTTCCCTGAACCAGACTCGAATAGTATTTGATGAGTAAATGCAACTTTTCCTGAACCAGACTTAAATATTATTTGATGGGTAAATACATCTATCCACGAACCAGGCTTGAATATTATTTGATGGGTAAATACAACTTTCTCTGAATTAGACTTACATAGTTTGATGGTAAATATAACTTTCCTTAAACAAGACTCGAATAGTATTTGATGGGTAAATATAACTTTTCCCTTGAACATACTTATTAAGTGCAAGAGGCCGTGTCTTGGTCGAATGGGAAACATGGCCCTGGTCCCTGCTACAACACACGTGATGTGTAGAAGGCATCATCTTGATATGTGTGCCAAAGTAACATCCTAACAAATGTTTAACTCGGCAAGATTATAACCATGAATACTCATGGTCTTGATTTATATGCACAAATTGGTATACCGTCGGTACAATATTTAATTATCCAACAAGACAATATCTAGTTAAATAACTAAAAGCATGATGCTATATATTCCTAGGGTTTTTATACCTAAGCTAGTTCAATGAGATTTAAACCTTTTAATGACAAGATAAAGGCACTATCCTGATAATTTATCAACAAACCTAAGGTTTTTGAAAAAGTGACTGAATGCACCTGCTAACTCAATCTGGATATTTTCTATCTAATTTCTAGAAACTATTGTAATTTATCTCACAACATTAATATTGTTAAGGTAACTCATCCTTCAAATGCACGTACATTTTGTTTAAAGAAAGGAATTCTATTTAACTAGTAGGAGACTACTGTATAAAAAATTATCAGAAATGCATCAATGGTTGTCCATCGGCAACATTTTTAGGAAAATAAGGAGTCCTTTGTTGTAACAACGACCATAGAGCTAGTTGTTCTATTCGTCTAGAAGTACTATTCAAATGGGAATCAAACAAGCACCAAAATACAAACACTACATCAGCATCGGCTATCTCTTACGGGCATTAACCATCATCTCTATTGGGTGGGGCCTCGTCACTGTGCAAAGATCACTGATATAAGAAAATATCTCTAACAGGCACAAGGCCGTCACGGATGCACATTATCTCAATTGGGCCATAAAAATGCCCGTCACAGATGAGTTTGAAAGTCAAACCAGAGATGTTGAGCGCCCGTCACAGATGACACGTCTCAATCAGTCCTACTTCTAAGCCCGTTAGAGATGACAACTCATCTCTAACGGGCCGTAGTTAATAAGCCGTCACTGATAGGGTTGACCAACCACGGAGTCAAATATAGTTTCGGTTTGTTACCCATCACGGATGACCTATCTCTATCGGGCTGGTAGGTTGAGCCCATCACGGATAACTTATCTCTTTCGGGCTTTTTAAAAATGTCCGTCAGGGATGAGTGTATTATGAAAAAAAATAAAATTTATTTTTTTGGCTAGCCTCAGGCCTTTGCTAGCCATGTCCGCTGCAAAAATGACAGAGATATAACAGAGATATAGTCCTATTCCAGTCCTCATTTCCAGCCACAGCCACAACCAATTCAGTCCATTTACATATTTAACATCACAGCCATAACCAATTCACATCCACAAGATTAAACACATTCACATATATGTCATTCACATCCATTCACCCACAACCCATTCACATGTATGTCATTCACATTCATTTTTTCCAAGAACAAGTGTAGTTTGTTGTTTTTTTCCAAAGAAACAAGTGTAGTTCCCAAAATAAAGAACAAGTCGGGCAAAAATATACAACTGCTCTCCAAACCGTCGACATGCATCAAAACCTGCAAAAATATATTAGAAAGAAAAGCAAGTATATACAGAAATAACATGGATAATTGTATTAAAAAGAATATTTACAAAAATCAAATATTTGTCACACAAGCATTGCAAATGTTCTACCATTCAGAGTCGATTGAGCTACCTAGGACCTTACTCTAAACATTCCTTTCGGAGACATATATAATCTAGTATGAATTGTGTTATCTTCTCTCTAATGATATCAAAGTTGTTATCCGGAATGCTTGATAGTTTATCCTCAAGGTCACGCAATTTCACCTTGTCCGCTAAGATCCACATGTTATAGCAGAGGTGGAACTCATACTGGTCACCCACTTGTTGTTTAATTGGGAAGTCTTTTTTGTGACCGAGTTTGGGATGCCCATCCTTATGCCTCCCGCCTTTTGCCACGTACAAGTCCCATGCTTCGTTCAAGACAGCTTTGATGCCGGACCAGTTGTATATTTTTGGCTTGATATTGGAGTTAAGGTAGTGTACCAAACTCCACTTCGACGTTATTACCAGAAGAATCCAATGACCCCTACGATATTATTAAATTGAAAGGTAAATACTAGAGCTATACGAGTCGCGCATTTGATTCTAAGTAGGGTACACGCTTACTGTTGATTATAGGCACACATAATGAATCTTTATCTTGACGGGCATATAAGCAGTCCTTGATATATTCCACCATGTTGGCTCGATCGTTTTGCATATTTGTCTCGTTGACGATAGATGGATCGAGAAAGGCAACAAAGAGTGATTTTTTTGACATGCTTCCAGGTTAACCTACAAGCAAGACCAGAGTCCGGGTTAGCGTAAGATATGGACAGTTATTATCATATCTCGTACCCATAAATACTTACAAGGAGTAGCACTTTAGGAGGTTGGTGTCAATCGCTCGCACCCTGTAGAGGTCCCATAGATCTTGGAAGTCTACGGCGATGAATCCAGCAGGGCCGAGGAACGGCTGACTATCGTGGTAACCCAACAAGGAGGTCTCTCTATGTTTCCTCTTTGCGTTGGTCCTCTCCATGTAGTACCCGTGCAACTCTTTGCATGCAAGCCCCATCCTTGATAAGGTGTCGTTTCCGACCAATGGCATGCCTAATACGAAAGTATTCGGAGTTGATGACGCCTTGCCAAGATCAAGCTTTTTCTTGGCCAGATTGGCCCTTTGCACCTTGACTACTCTTCTCCCCTTTTCAGAACATTTTCTGCGTGTGCATGTCTTGGATGGAGAAGATGTCGCCCTCTTCAATTTTTTGGCAGGAGGGAGTTGGTGCGGCCTGCTGTCCATCTCCATACTGTCGTCCCCAAAATTTGTATCATACTGTAATTGGAGATCTTCTTCAACGGCATGAGGGGCAATTTCAAGTTCTCTGGCTTGAGGGCCCACTATATCTGTACGTGCACGCGACGGTGCCGGACGAGAACTTGGCACTAGCCTAGGAGTTACATTGATCTGAATGTTCTGGTTGGGCCATTGGATGAAGCTCCCACGTGTAGCTCCAAAGGTCAGAACCTCATCGTTCGGTGGGTGCTGGAGAGTGAAGCCCACCCAATCGGGCTTCACTAAGTCTACTTGGACTTTTGCATGTCCGGCTAGCAGCTGCGCCCCATGAACCCGGGTTTCGAGGGTAGGCTTGAATGCAAGACCCTCTGCAGCTGGAATTGCAAATGATTGGGTCACCCTAACGACTAGGGTGCACGATGTGGGTTCCTGCAATAGAATCGTACGTGTCATTACTACTAGGGTGTACTGTGGTGCTAATACAAAATATGCATTTATTGATTTTTCTTACCGTTATGTGGTCCACCGCGCGGGGATTGGTGTTTGTTCTGCCGCCGCCTCAGTTGATGCGCAGCTGCTACGCCTTTGCGTGGGGCTCACTTCTACTCTGGGAGCTGCAGCCGGCGGAGCTTCGACGATCATCTTCTCATATGTCTCCACCCGAGCCTCCACTCGTGCCAGCTTCTCATTGAATTCTTCGGCGAGCTCGACTCTAAGCTCCTCCCGAAGTTGCTCCTTAAGGCGTGCTTTTTTCTCTGTCTTTGATAGCTTGTGCTTCTTGTACTGCCAAGCAAATTGGGTAAACTCATACTTCCATGGGACATTAGAGCCAATGCCCCTTGTTCGTCCACGATGTTCTTCGTTTCCCAAGGCTTTTGTGAGGATGTCATCCTCGCACCTTTGTGAGCAGACCTCTTGGGAGTACTGTCTCTCAGCAGTCAGTTGGACCTGCCGTATAGTTAGGATGAATTAAATAAAGAGTACGATACAACCTATTGAAAGATGTTTTATGTGTTAAACTTACAAGTTTATCGTACACCGCTTGATCTTCAGGGTTTGGGAACGTCAGTGTTCCATCACTATTCTTCTTCGCCCTTGCCCTTGCCCAGTTCCTTGCTCGGGTAGTCGGGATATTAGCAAGGATTGGCTGGGTGTTAGATTCCGCGGCAACTTGATCCTCCCTCTGCCATTCCTGCTACTTCCCGGCGTATCTTCCCGTGCCAAGCCGGTGCGGGTGAAGGTTTTTTGCCTGCAACGCCCTATAGGCCTCGCTTTTTGCCTGAGACTCAGAGGTTGATTTGGCGGCATGGAACTCGTTCCACACGGCCTGGGTGATGAATGGGTACTTCCTAAATGGTTCTGGTTGGGATGGGTTGAGGACGTAGTCGGTGACAACCGTGGTCTTGAAATTTTTCCACAAGTTGCCCATCTTGCGGATAGCCTGCCGCTTCAGTCTTTCCTCGGCCTCTTCTGGGTACTCAAAGCTCTCCTTGAACTCTCTCCAGACCTCATATTTTTCTTCCTGTGGGACCCGATCGATGTGGTCCACCAGAATTGTGAAGTTTCGCCTCCCTAGGATTCCGCAGATTGTTGCGAACTATTTGACAGCTTTCTCAGGAGCCGTAGGAAATCCCTGATCGTCCACCTCTATTATTCTATACACTTCCTTAGGGATCTTATTCTGGGACCTTAAAGCCCGGCTCGTTGTGGTCCCACTTGTAGTCGCCGATATTTTCTATCGAAGAAAAATAACATTACTAAACTTTTACATATTACTAAACTATTGGAAAGTGAAAGTATTAGATGTGGCCTCAGTTTTGATCAGAAAATTGTGCATCAATTACAATCATTTGCAAGTGTAGATCCAAAAAAAAGAACAAGTGTAGATCCAAAAAAGAACAAGTGTAGATAGGCTGTTCTTATAAAAAAGAGGAAGTGTAGTGCCCCAAAAAAGGAATAAGTGTAGATCAAAAAAGAACAAGTGTAAATGGTCTGTTTTTATAAAAACAAGTGTAGTTCTCAAAAACAAAATAACAACTTGGCCGTAGTTGTGGCTGTGAATGGATCAACTTTGCAAAAAAGAATATGTGTAGAACAAAAAAACAAAATAACAATTGTAGATGATTGTTCTTATCAAAAAACAAGTGTAGTTCAAAAAAAATAACAAGTGTAGCTGGTCTGTTCTTATCATAAAAAGAGAACTTATAGTGCCCACAAAAAAGAACAAGTGTAGATGGTCCTTTCTTATGGTCTGTTCTTGAGCATTCATCATTGGCCAGGAAGAGGAGAGAAGAAATCCAGGGGTGTGGATAGAAGAAAGGTGAGGAAAGGAACATCACTTGAAAAGAACAAGTGTAGTTAAAAAAACCCAAATTAATGTTGAGCATTCATCACTGGCCAGGAAGAGGAGTGAAGAGAAGAAAGGTGAGAAAAGGAACAACATATGAATAGATATAAAAAATTATAAAAAAGATGCATTGGGATTAATCCCAACCATATCATTCATCGCAGCCATATCATTGAAGCATCATAACAGTATATCATTCAAGCATCATAGCAGTATATCATTCAAGCATCATAGCAGTATGTTATCAATAAATCATCTTTTAAACATGTTTCTGCATATAATAATTATTACTTTTTATCTAGGATTTGGCTAGAGAATGTGATGAACATGTAAATGAAAGATATAAAAATATAAAAACAGATGCATCTATTTAGTATATACTTGGAAAAGCAAGTAAGTGCGGTGGTAGATTTGTGGTGTTTTGTATTGGTATCAGCAAGTAAGTGTGATGCTGCCATTAAAATGCTGCCATCAATTATGACTATAGTCATCAAAAAAACTGATTGGGCGACCAGATACTAACCAATGTCTAGGGGTGACAAGTTTGAACAGGACAGATTGTTGAAGGCTTTATTAAACTCTAGCATATCAACTTATCATATAACTTTCATGTACAGAATATAGTTTTTTGTTATTACCACCTAGGTTCTTGTTTAAAGACACAAGCTAGAATTGAATATATTTATCACCAAATAATACAGGAAAGCATCTCTTGCAAATGACCAGTCCGTCGGATATTCATAGGAAAATAACAACATGCTAAGATTTTATCATTTGGATATGTATTGTTGAATCGATGAAAGATATTGTAAGGAAGAGAAAATGAATGGATAAGTTGACCGATCAGTACATGACCAGTACACATGCTACTGAAAAATAGCCAGTGGGGTCAAAAAATAGCCAGATCTGCCATCACACATATAAGAAAGCAAATATAAAAAGAAAAATGCAAAGCCATCACACATGCTTGGCATTAACTTGGACAGATTCTATTAGGTTCACCTCAGCCCTATTAGCACCAAAAATAGCCGCAAAATGCTTACGCATGCTATTAGAAGGTTTAATTTCTGCCATCACACATGATAATATGCATACATGATAAAATGCTACCATTAAAATGTTGCCATCACACATTCTATTAGCATCACAAAGCCATCAAACATTCTATTAGCATCACAAAGATTCACCTTGCAGCGGATGAGCATCACAAAGAATCACATAGCATCACAAATCAACAAGCAATTCAAGGATCCGCCGCCGGTGATGAGAGGAGAGGAGAGGAGTACTAACCGGTGAGGACGGGCTCGAGGTTGAGGCGGCGACGGTGCGGCTGGGCTTGGGGTTGACGCGGCCGACGTCGAGGGAGGCAGCTGCAGGCTCGGCGAGGAGACGTCCGGGCTCGGCGAGGAAGCGTCCGGGCTCGGCGAGGAGGCGTCCGGGCTCGGCGAGGAGGCATCCAGGCTCGGGTCGACGGGGAGGCGGCTGACGTGGAGGGGAGGAGGAGAGGAGGCGGTGTCGTGGAGGAGACGAGGAGAGGAGTAGAGGAGGTTGCGGCGTGGAGGAGAGGATGAGAGGAGGCGGCTGCGTGGAGGGGAGGATGAGAGGAGGTGGCGGAGTGGAGGGGAGGAGGAGAGGAGGCGGCGGCGATAGCGCGCGTGGATCTGAGAGGCGGCGGTGTGGATGGAGGATGAGAGGAGGCGGGGACGTGGAGGAAAGGAGGAGAGGAGGCGGCGGCGATGGCGCGCGTGGATCTGAGAGGCGGTGGCGTGGAGGAGAGGAGACGGTCAGGCTCGAGGTCGACGTGGAGGAGAGCAGGCGGCGGTGTGAAGGAGAGGAGGCGTGAATGGCGCCGGTGACTAAGTAACCCTAGCAGACGTCATCTCTGACGGGCGTACTACTAGGGCCCGATACTGATGAGTCATCTCTGACGAGCTCTTGTAGTAGGCCCGATACGGATAAGTATCATCTGCATCCACTGCCTTATTAAATTAGTTTACAATTGGGATTATATTTTTTAAAAATATTATATTAAGAGATGAATTATTTATATAGTGTACATTTGGCATTAAGTTTTAAAAAAACCATGAGAAATTAAAATATGGCTTATTAAATTAGTCTACAATTACCATTATATTTTAAAATATTATTATAATTAACAGATAAATTATTTAAATATTGTAAAATTGTCATTACATTTTAAAAACCCCATAAAAAATTAAAATATGCCTTATTAAATTAGTTTATAATTGCCATTATATTTTAAAAAATTATTATAATTAATAGATGAATTATTTAAATAGTGTAAATTTGCCATTAAATTTAAAAAACCCATAAAAAATTAAGGCATGAAAGATATACGAGATCATTCATTAAGGCACCGGTACAAAATACTTCATTACTTACATCAATTTACACATTATATTACTACAAAAACTCTATTTCCAAGGATATGCCTTCCGAATGGTCTGAGCGAGCGTATGCCACTTCGTCTTTGGGATCATCGTCAAGTTCGATCTGAGGTCTCACATGAAGATTCTGGTTGTATTCTTCTTCATCGACGACATTGTCAACCCCAATAATTCTTCGTTTGCCATCCCTAACGACATGCAGCTTCTTGTTTGCGGGGTCTTTTATATAGAAAATCTGCTCGACCTGCTTGGCTAGGACGAATGGTTCGTCCGTGTATCCAACCTTGGCCAGGTCCACTAAAGTGAATCCTTCCTTGTCGACTCTAACTCCGGTTCGGATATTCACCCAGCTGCAATGAAACAAAGGGACTTTGAAGCTCCTGTAGTTCATCTCCCAAATCTACTCTATGCGACCATAATATGTGTTCGATCCAGCTTTATCCTGATATGCATCTATACGGACTCCACTATTCTACATTGTGCTTTTGTCATCTTGTGTGACGGTGTAGAATGTGTATCCATTGATATCATACCCTTACCATGCGTCAACATCCCAGCTTGAGCCCCTTGCCAACCTTCGCATTATCTCAGTTGGGTCATCGGTCGACCGTGCGATACGATCCTCGAACCATTTATTGAAGCGAGTACTATGTTCTCTGTTGATCCACATGTCTGATCGACCCATGTTGTCCTGTCGGACCTTCGCTAGATGCTTCTCAAAATATGGAGTTACTTCAGTCATATGTTATAGCACAGCGAAATGAGCCTGCGCATAGGTAACTTGATCGGGAACAATTCTTTTTCTGCCTATTGTGCCAAGGCCTGCCAACCTTCCTTCGTGGCGAGATGCAGGAACTTCGATAGGATCAGTCTCGGCCATAAAGTCGATGCAGAACTCAAGAACCTCCTCCGTTGTGTACCCTTCAATGATGCTTCCCTCCGGTTTTGCTCTATTTCGAACGTACGACTTAAGAACTCCCATATACATCTCGAACAGGTACATCTCCCTTAGAAAAGCTGGGCCACATATTTTTGTTTGCTTCACTAGATGAACAGGGAGATAAACCATTATATCGAAGAAAGATAGTGGAAAATACATCTCCAAGTGACACAGGGTATTGACAATATCAGCCTGCATCTGATCTAGATCTTTGGGATCTATAATCTTCTGGTCGATTGCATTGAAGAAGGCATAAAGTCGTTGGATTGTGTGACACACTTTGGGTGGTAGAATACATCTGATAGCAACTGGTAAGATCTGTGTGATCAGCACGTGGCAATCGTGAGACTTTATTCCAACCACTTTTAGATCCTTCAATTTACGTATTTACTGATCCTTGCTGAATAGCCTGAAGGAACCTTAATATCAGACATGCATGACAACATTGCGATCTTCTCATTCTTCGACAATGTGTGGCAAGCTGGTGGGAGGTATACTCTTCCTGTCTTTTCATCCGTAACAGGCTGAAGCTCACTGCGAATGTTCAATCCTGCAGATCTAGGCGAACATTCAAACCGTCCTTTGTCTTTCCAGGCATATTAAGTAGCAGCCCGAGCAAACTATCACAAACGTTCTTCTCTACGTGCATTAGATCATGCAATGCCGAACCTCAAGGTCTTTATAGTATGGTAGCCGCCAAAATATGGATTTCTTCTTTCATATACCCTTATCATTTTCCTTGCCACGTTTTCTTTTTTTTCCAAACTCATTAGTTATGTCTTTGACCATGTCATGGACCTCTTCTCCAGACAAATCCGTGGGAGTAGTTCCAAGTTCTCTCCTACCATTGAAAATTTTCTTCTTTCTTCTAAAGGTGTGGCGTAGTGGGAGTCATCTCCTATGA
Source organism: Oryza australiensis (assembly GCA_019925245.2). Taxonomy (NCBI): domain Eukaryota; kingdom Viridiplantae; phylum Streptophyta; class Magnoliopsida; order Poales; family Poaceae; genus Oryza; species Oryza australiensis. The sequence continues at coordinate 19,411,646 of JAIFGZ020000222.1, read as the reverse complement.
CCCATGTAAACCATCTTTCTAGATTTCTTCAGCCACCTACTACGTGTATGTTTTATACAGTCGGAGCAGACCTTCTTTCCTTTCACGGTTTGTCCAGAAAGATGCCCAGTGCGGAATAGTCATTAATAGTGCAGAACAGTAGAACTCGTAGCTTGAAGTTCTCCTAACCATATGCATCCCAAGTGTCCATGCATTGTTTCCAAAGAATCTCAAGATCATCGATAACAGGCTCCAAGAATACATCGATATCATTGCTCGGTTGTTTTGGACCTTGGATTAACAAGCACAACATAATATATTTTCTTTTGAAGCACAACCATGGCGGGAGGTTATAGTTCGTAATAAGGATGGACCAAGTGCTGTGAGAATTGTTCATATCTCTAAAAGGATTCATGCCATCCGTACACAGACATATCCTCATGTTTCTGGGATCGGCAGCAAAGTCTTTGTACTTTCGATCAATATTCCTTCATTGAACCGAATCCGCAGGGTGCCTTAGCAAACCATCGTTCGTTCTCTCTTCGGCATGCCACCGCACTAACTTTGCTTCCTTCGGGTTGGCAAATATTCTCTTGAAGCGATCAATGATGGGTAAATACCACACAACCTTCGCCGGACCACCCCGCTTTGACTTCTTTTCCTCCCCCGCACTTTTCTTTCGCTTGTATCGAGAAGCCTTACACACAGGACAAGCTTCTAGGTTCGCATATTGCTTGTGGTACAATATGTTATCGTTTGGACAAGCGTGAATTCTACGGACCTCTAACCCTAGGGGACACAGGACCTGCTTTGCTTCATATGTCGTCTCGGGCAATGTGTTCTCTTCAGGAAGCATGGCCTTCAATATTCCCAAAAGTTCTGTAAAACTTTTGTTTGTCCATCCACTACTTGCCTTTAGCTTCATTAGGTCTAAGGTAGCTGACAATTTTGTGTGCTTTGCCTTACATTCGGCGTATAGAGGTGTCTTGGAGTCACTGACCAACCTGCTGAACTTTATCGAATTTCTCTCGTTGTGAGCTTGCTCCTCAACATCACATAACATCTTTTGCAGCATATCAGGATCCACATCAATCATTTTACCGTCCAATGGAGATGGAATAAACATGTCACGCTCATCTTTATCTTCATGATTGTCGGTAACGATGCTGTCTGTAGCTGCACCATTACCCGATTCTGTCTCTCCATGCTTCACCCAACATGTGTAGTCCTTCTTAAATCCTCGTTGTATCAAGTAAGAGTATACCTCCTCTCCGCTAAACATAATCTTATTCTTGCAATCTCTACATGGACATCACATGTATTTGTTATTTCTTCTTCTCCTATCCTCCTCCGCGACGTTCATACAACTTAAAACGCCATCTCTATACTCCTTGCAATGACGCTTAAATATTGTCGTATTCATCCAACTTCGATCCATCGCTACAAAATTTAACGAAACATTAGTTACATACTACTAATTTTTTTTAAAAAATATTTCAACCTTTATACTTACTTCAAATATATTTCGCTTTTCTTTTAGAAAAATAACAAAAATTCGCCCCTTCAACCTCCCAAAAAAAGTGAACAGTGGGATGAATTCGGACAACGGTTGTTGGTGCATTTATAGTGCGTCCGAATTATATCTCAATCGGGCCAATTAAACGATATCTGTAACGGGCACACAGACATCTTTAACGGACGTCAATCAAAGCCCGACACCGATATGAGTCATTGGTGACGGACTATAAAGTCATCTCAATCGGGCCATATTTTGAGCCCGTCATCGATAACCCTCATCTCTGACGGGCTCGGTATTATGACCCGATTGAGATATCCTAGGTAATCTCAATCGGGCTAACATCTGAGCCCGTCACAGATGAGTTTCATCGGTGACGGGCTATATGTAATTGGGGTTGTACGAGTACATCTACAACGATGCAAGTTCAGACCCGATTGAGATGACTTCGTTCTGATGGCTCAAATACTCCGAGCATATTTAGGCTCATCACAGATAATATGATATGTACTAGTGAAATATATGTATAAAAGTTATTTGTGCAAAGTAATTTTATAAAGGTTATATATGTAAGGATAGCATATAATCTCAAAGTTGAGCTAGCCATATACTGTGATGCACATTAACTTAAACTTATCGATGTCATGCACATTTCTAGTTTAGTAAACAGTAGAGAGTTTGACGTATCTAATATAATTAGTGGCCGCATTAAAACACATAAATTTTTCTGCTATAAGACAACGTCATTCAAGTATCTCTCTAGAAACGCTCTTAAATATTAAGAATACCTATTAAAATGCTTTTTTTCTTAAAAATGATTTGTTTTTTCTGAGATCTTTAGAGTGAGAAGAGTACAAAATCGTCACCGTCACCCGCATACATATTCTCTTTAATTGAAGTGAAATTACATTTGTATAAAAAAATTTGGACTTTTTTACTACACCTATATCATTGGAACGAGTTGCAGCATTACCACCCGCCTATTATCCACGCAACCTCAGTTACTTGACACAATCTACAACCACCAATGACCAGTGCTCCTTCACCAAAAATTCCACGTCCACACCCGGCCACTCTACTCAACCGGCCGGAGTACTAACCCGTAGGGCCCGCAGTGCGGGACCCACAAGTCGGGGACGGACATCGCTAAATAATAATATTTATTTTACTATTATTTGTGTTTATCATAAAAATATAATCTTATTTTTATACTTTTACACCTTTATACTAATTTTTTTAAATAAAATAAATGATTAAACGTTATTCGAAAAATCAACGACGCACATTTCTTTGGCCCCACCTGTCATCCACTCATTAGATCCCCGCCGCTCCCATGGGTCACACTCTATCAGGCCATGTTCGATTAATCCTCGTATAAAAAGAATTAGAGAAAATGTATTTTTATATCGGTTATGATATGAAATTATTTTTCTTAATCCTCTTGAATCTTCTTTAATCTCCACTAAACCGAACTAAGATCATCTCCAACAGAATGATCAAATTTGACTCTCCAAATACCTATATAGCTAGTTCTCCAACTGATTTGACAAGTTAGACTCGTTACTAACTCCAACATCTAAGCTCTTTATTCTAAGTCTATGACAGTGGGACCCACAGTCAGTCTCCTTCCTCCCAATCATTGCCCCATTGCTTCATCCTCAATCCCCCAATCCTCTGCAACAGCGGCGGCAAGCAGTGGCGTCAATCCCCTATCCTCGACGCGCGACAGGCAACGGGCGGGATGCCGGTGCGGCGGCTGCGGCGGCCTCCGCGCCGCCTTGGAAAGGGATAGAGTGGGGACGACGGCGGCTCGGGGGGGACGGTGAGAGGGTAGGCGGCGGAGTGGTGGCTTAGGGCAAAGTGACGGCGAGGGGCAACCATCCTCTGCTACACAAACGAGGCCACCCTGTGTGCACGACGAGTAGGACGCCAGGCGTGACGGCCGCGGGCAGCCTTCCCAGCGCCACCTCGGGAAGGGATGGAGGAAGGACAACGGCGGCTTGGCAGGGGGCGGCGGTGAGAGGGAAGGCAACGAAGTGGTGGCTTGGGGCGGACTGAAGGCGACGGATGACCGTCCTCTACTACACTGACGAGGCCATCCTGTGTGCGCGACGGGCGATGGGCAGGATGCCAGGCACGACGGTCGTGGGCAGCCTCCCCGACGTCGCCTCGGGAAGGAATGGAGGGGAACAACGACGGCTCGACACGTCTCCATCTCTCTCGCCTCTGTCTACTCCACTGCGTACTTGTCTCCTCCTTCCTCTTTCCATGGGCATGGGTCGCACGGATGGCAACCGGTTTAACTGGCCAAGTTCAATAAATAAGAAGTCGGTTTAGCTAGTAGGATGATTTGATCATCTGGATAGCTAAGTCTATTGGAGTTTATTTTTAATTTAAAATTATTAAATTTTGGCTTAAGAATGTGATAGCAACTCTTTGGAGACGCTACCGCAATGAGTCGTATCGTACCCGACCAAAACTGGCTGAACAAAACGCTTGAGACTGGGACGGCGCGGCGCGTCCACCCACCCACCCACCCCACTCCCACACAACTCACAAGCCAAATCCACAGATCTCCCCTCTCTCTCCACTGCCGCTGTCGCGCTCGCGCTCCGGTCTCCAGCTCCCCCACAAGTCGTCGCCCAGTCATCACCACCACCACCACCACGCTGCGGCTCCTCCTCCCCACACGCGAGCGCCCCGTCAGCCTAGCGCGTGTCTATCCTCGCCGCGGCGGCGGATTTCCTCGCCGGCGGCTGCGATTCGGTGCCCCGCGCGCTCCTCGATCGTGGTCTGGGCGAGATGGATTGTTATATATATTTTTTAATTGATTTGGGCGTTCGTTTTTTGATGCGGCTGCGGGCGCAGATCTGGCTGGAGGGGGGAAGGGGGTGAGGCGAGGCGACGAGACGATGCAGAGGCAGGGGCGGCACCTGGAGCGGTCGGGGTCGAAGCGGGCGCTCGACGCGGGCGGCGGTGGCGGCGGGGATGACGACGACCGTGCGCCCAAGCGGCCGCGCGTCCCGGCCCTTGCGAGGTGGGTATGCGAACCTGATGTGGTGGGATAATAGCTTGGAATGGTTTAATGATTTCATTTGACTGGCGGGAGGATTTGCGGGTGTTAGTTCGGGCTTTGGGGACAGTGCTCCGTAGCTCTGTAGTTGCTTAGATTCGTCGGAACTTTGATCCCTAACTTGGTTTGACTATGAGTTAGATATGGTAACTGCAATTTAGTGTGAAGGTGCAGGTGTGCTCAGATTTTTGTTCATGTGGTGTTGGTTCCAGTCTAGTGAACGTACTGACTTAGCTGTGTAGAATGTCAAGCCTGTATTTGATTAGTACTTGGATTTGTAAATCTATGCCTATGCTCTTGAAAAGTTTGAACTAGGTGGTGTACGTTCAGTATCTCAGTTTCATTTGGATGGATTAGTTCACTGTGAATTTATTCCAGACAAAAAAATAATTAAGGGCGGGGCTGAAATAAGAGTTTGTTGCTCAAAGTTGTAGCGATAACTGCCTTCCTGCGAAGATCAAAGAGGAAGCTCGAACTTGGTACCTAGTGGGAATGTGGGATCAAGGCTCCTCTCTGTTTTTTTACCCTTGTGCGAGTAATCCATTTTCCTGTTGTCGTTTGTCGGCAGTACCACCTTGCTAGTTTTCTCAGTTTTTTATTTAAGCTAACCCTCTTCTTTACCAATAGATAAGTGAGAACAACTTTTGGACAGTCAGATTAAATGTAGGAACTGCTTAGTGCTTACAAGGATGTGATGCTCAAAATTGTAGTCCATCGACAATTCATGAGATAGCTTATGCCTTGGTTTAGTCTGTTCAACAGTGATATCCATTTCCTTTAAAAAATCTATACTTTTCAGTGCACTGTCGTACTATGGGTATTGCTTATTGGAACCTCTAGATGTTGCAATTAATGAGGACTTAAATTACTTTGATTTATTTTTTAGGTAATGTAGCAACAATTTAGCCCTTGTTTTCAAATGACTACAGGAGATTTGTATGTCATGATATGAGGTTCTGAACGACAGATACAGTTCTTAATAGACAATTGTCAATCCATTTTATAGGGCCATATGAAAACTATGTGGAACATGCTTCAGTTGATGCCGTTTTGTCTTGATCACCTGTTCTATAACAAAGGCACACAAATGACAAACCTAGGATTTTTTTTTCACATCATTTATGTTGGGTTGAATACGCTACCTTTGTTTCTCTGTATCTTTGACTCGAGTTTTCTTTTACCATGTTTTAGTACTTATGTGATAGTTTACTTAAGAAACTTCTCTCTTTGCAGTGTCATTGTAGAAGCCCTCAAAGTAGACAGTTTGCAGAAGCTTTGTTCATCACTTGAACCAATTCTGCGAAGAGTTGTGAGTTAAAAAATATCCTTCTATTATCTGCTGTGGAACCTTTTTATTTACCCATATGGCTGCTTTCCTGATGAATTGTCACCCATATTTTGCTATGTAGGTTAGTGAAGAAGTAGAACGTGCTTTAGCCAAATTGGGTCCAGCTGCAACTCCTGCTAGAATTCAAGGAAGGTACAGGATAGTGGAACTTGTTCATTATGGTTACGCCTGTCAATGCATCTAATGCAGGAATACAGATACATGTTTCTATAGTATTATCTGGATTTTCCACATTAAGTTGACCTTCATATCCCAAATAAAAACAGGACCTCTCCCAAAAGAATTGAAGGTCCTAGTGGTAGCAATCTCCAGCTTCAGTTTAGGTCTAGGCTATCGCTACCACTATTTACAGGAGGAAAAGTGGAAGGTGAGCAGGGAGCAGCGATACATGTCGTGCTGCTGGATGCAAACACTGGACATGTAGTCACTTCAGGACCCGAGTCGTTTGCAAAACTGGATGTCCTTGTGCTTGAGGGTGATTTTAATAAAGAGCAAGATGAAGATTGGACTGAAGAGGAATTTGAGAACCATATTGTGAAAGAACGTGAAGGGAAGCGACCTCTTTTAACTGGTGACCTCCAGGTGACTCTCAAAGAAGGTGTAGGGACGATTGGAGAGCTTATCTTCACTGACAATTCAAGCTGGATAAGAAGCAGGAAATTTAGACTTGGTTTGCGAGTCTCTCCAGGATTTTGTGAAGGTATCCGTGTTAAGGAGGCGAAGACAGAGGCTTTTACTGTTAAAGACCACAGAGGAGAATGTATGGTTCCATATACTTTACTGATCTTGTGTAACTGTTGCATGTCTTAACATATAGATCTTAAATTATAATCCCTGTTGTAGTGTACAAGAAACACTACCCTCCTGCCCTAAAGGATGATGTTTGGAGATTGGAGAAGATTGGAAAGGATGGTGCATTTCACAAGAAACTAAACTCAAATGGAATATACACAGTTGAACATTTTCTTCAACTTCTTGTTAGAGACCAACAGAAGCTAAGAACTGTAAGTCTTATTATTCCTGTTCGTAACTTATATTAAGAATTTCATTTCTTTAAAACTAAAAATTGGTTTTCTTCTTCTGGTATTTTCAGATTCTTGGTAGTAACATGTCAAATAAGATGTGGGAAAGTCTTGTTGAGCATGCGAAGACATGCGTTTTGAGTGGCAAGCACTATATATATTACTCAAGCGATGCAAGAAGTGTTGGAGCAATATTCAATAACATATATGAGTTCACTGGTTTGATTGCTGATGATCAGTACATTTCAGCTGAAAACCTTTCTGAAAACCAGAGAGTTAGTATATTTTTAATGTTTCGTTAAGGATCAACATCAGAAGTTAAATATGCTAGCACCACTGATCTTGAATTTTATTTGTCTGATATCTTTTGCCCAATCTGAAAGTTTTATCTTTTCCTGACATACAAATGCTCATCATCACTCTTGCTTGGATGTCTGCTGTAGTGCCATACTTCTTTGGCATAGGCAGAGTATGTAAAAACTCCCAAGAAGTTCTACACTTTTATTTCTTGGCTATGATGCTTGGAAGCATTTTTTCAAGAACACAACACCAAGATCTGAATGGTCATAATATAGTTAACCGCTTCTCTTATATCAAAATAAAATGCACCAGTTATTGAAATTTATTCCTAGTACTGGTTGCGCTGTAGATGCTTATTTTGGCCATTTGCACTATCTGAACTGACAATGGTGATGGTTAAATTGTAACCATTCTATTTCAAGAAAAAATTTCAAAGCTTTTCTTAAGATATATATTGTTCACTATAGTGGTTTGTATCCATTATACCACTTTGCTGCACGTTACATAATCAAAGTATAGTGATCTGAAAATATCTCAAATTGTTCCGTGCTACATTGAAATCTGAGTTTTCTCAGCTCTGTTACCCCTCTATCACCTAAAGTCACTGCCACTATAAGATGTAAACACTAAATTTTACTGATACTTGTGATTGAATACTTGTTTTGTGATGACTGAAATACTTAACCTTTTGTTATTATCTCATTTTACTCAACTGCAGTTGTTTGCGGATAAACTAGTGAAACAAGCATATGATGACTGGATCAATGTTGTCGAATATGATGGCAAGGAATTGTTGAGATTCAAGCAGAAAAAGAAATCTGTCACAACAAGAAGTGATACTGCAAAGGCTTCAACTAGCTACCCTGCTTCATATGGTTCGACACACTCGCATAAACAATTGACAAGCGGACCTGTGAATATTGAGCAATCATCTGTGAGCAGTCTGAGTGAAGGTATATGAATTTCTTTTCTTCACCTTTTGTTTTAGCCATTCTTCCTGGCCAGTGATTTTCTCTCTATTAAAACAAAAATATTTTCCCTTTCTTGTGGCCTGAACTGCATGCTTATCTTTCTATTATCTTTACAGGAATACTCATTTGTGAACGTTGTATCTTTTGTGTTTGATATACATACAATTTTAATTCTACTAGTCAAACAACCAAAAACATTTTTAATATTTCTGTTTGACTTCATCTGTGCAAATTGTTTTAAAGTAGTCATTTTACTAAATTCCATTTAACTTCATGCGCAAAAGATCTGTGACCACTGTTGCTGCTTGGGTGTCTTCATCAATTTACTTGTCAAGAATAGCATGATGTTGCATTTATAAGCTCAGCTAGCAATTTATTATTCACCTTTCTAAGCAATTTTATTATTCACCTTTCTAATTCATATTAACTTGCATATATAAACTCTTTTTCTGTGTTATTAAGCAGATGGAACTAGAAACATGTCCAACGGGAGCCAGGCAGCAAGATATGCAGCCAATCCTCAGGACATCTCACAAAGTATCACCATGCCATATGACATGAGTTCATTGAGACCTGAAGAACAGTTCAGTGGTTCTTCGATCCAAACTCAAGCTTCAAGAAGCTCCAACATGCTAGCCTTGGGACCAATAGAACAGCAAAACTTTGAATTCTCAGCACTTGGTCAGTCCATGCAGCCTTCTCCCCTCAATCCTTTTGATGACTGGTCCCGGTTGCAGGAGAACCGTGGAGGCGTTGATGACTACTTGATGGAGGAGATACGGGTAAGGAGCCACGAGATACTAGAGAACGAAGAGGACATGCAACAAATGTTGCGCATCCTGAGCATGGGTGGATCATCAGCCAACCTTAATAATGTTGATGGATTCTCCCCCTTCATGCCGTCTCCTGCACCAGCCTTCAATTACGAGGATGACCGGGCTCGGCCGTCTGGTAAGGCCGTTGTTGGGTGGCTTAAGATCAAGGCCGCTATGCGGTGGGGCATCTTTGTCAGGAAGAAAGCTGCCGAGAGAAGAGCTCAGCTTGTCGAGCTTGAGGACTAGCTGAGGCCGTTCTGAGTGTTCATCTTATGACCATGAGGCCTTGCAAGTCTGGACAGATGGTAGCACGCCTCTCTTAGCTGGTCTTGTTGTACAATAGCACTGTTGATATTTATATTTATTTACCGACGAAAAAATGGGCTCAGCGATGCACCAATCCAGGATGGTCCAGATGACGAGCTCATAAGTGTGAAATGGACACCCGTTGTTTGTATAGCTGTTTGATGGACATTATCTAAGTTTTGCTAGTGGATCATGTCTAGTCAGTCCTGTTGTATTACATGCAACATTTGATCTGAACTGTGCAAATTTATTTGTTGGAGGCTTTGGAAACACAAGTAACAGAAGGCCCATCCTTTTGTTCTGGACCAAATGGGTATAGTCATACATTCTTTCATTCCTGAGCATCATATTAAGCATTCCCCTAAGAAAACAAATCATAAATCACAATCAAAACCTGCACCAACATATAGTACTCATCAGATCATTCATACGAATGAATTTCATCCAACAGTTTTTGAGAGTTTACTCATTTCTACACGAGGAGATGCCAGCGTTGCTATGCCCCGAACAAATCGGCACTGTGGATGGCCCTGGGAAACAAGAATGTGACATCACACGGGTGGTACACCTAATCATTGTAACTGTGCAAATCAAAAGCATCCAATCGAGTTAGGCAATTTGAGATTTCGATCGAGTTAAGGCAATTTCCATTTTCTATTGCCAATTTGACATCCATATAATTAGTCTGCTCGTCCTATATATCAATTAATTATCAAGTTAAGAAGGAGCAGTGAACAAAACGCTCGCATTACCAGGATTACTAAATATAATTAAGTACGTACTAATCCGTGTGGCTTGCTCACTGATCGATTCCTCCCCGCTGAGCTTTGCCAAGAGCCAAAGGCTTTGCCCCTGGCAGGCAATCAAGAGCTATCTAACCAACCCCAAACTGAATTAAATTATGGATTTAGTACTACTACGATGCACCCACACGGGCTCAGCCCCTAGATTTCCGCTGCGATTAACTAATCCATGAGCGAGGAAGAATACCACTCCATCTGGTTTGTGAGTGAATGCCTGTCACTCCGATCAAGAGTGACCATCTAACTTAAACATTACATTTTCTAAAAGTGAATAGCTCTGCTTGTTTGAGCTACATCAATTTTAAATTTTAGAATTGTTTTAGAGGTTTTCTTTTTGTTGGTTTTTTTTGTTTTTCATCCTTAATTTTTGAACCGGTCGATAAGAATAGAAGGGTCAAAGCTTTAACTTAAATTTATCTTTTGTTGTTTTGATTACACTTGCAAAAACTTTTACATATATATTTTTAATGACTTAAAACATCAATGTTGAAAAAAAATACGATAAAAACCTTAAAATTGACTCTAAATTATATTTTAACATTTAAAATTTAACATCGATATATACATACGCTGTAGGTCAAAAGATATGACGTATAGTTTTAGATGCAGATAGACCTTACAGACTGACAGAGATGGGGGTCATATCCCTCAACAGAGAGAGAGAAGGGAAGAAGAAACGCCAAAAAAAAAAAGGGCGCGTACGAGGGGAAGGGAGGGCGGCCATGAGACCAGGGGGGACGAATCCCCTCGAGCTTAGTACAAATATATTCCCCCCACCATCTCCTCCACTTGCATGGCAGGCGACGACCAACCGCGCCAGATGCACTGCATCCCGCTGGCTAAGCTAGTCTCACTGTTCCTCCTCCTCAGCTTCCCCAGCTTTGCTTGATTGCTTGCTTAGCTAGCTACCCACCACCGCCTCCTGCCCCTCCTGTCTGTCGTCTCTCCTCTCTCTCTAGCTTGCTTTGCTTGCAGCTTCCTCTTCCTGTGGCCATTTCTCTCCTCCTCCTCCTCCTCGCTCCTGCCCCCATCGATCGGTCCAGCTAGCTGCTAGCTGAAAGAGACGATGCCAAGCAGCAAGCTAGTGGTAGGAGACGATGCATAGGCGCCTGAAGAGGTGATCTATGCTGTTGGCTGCTAGCTGCCTGCCATCCGTCTGACCGTACGTCTCTCGATCAGCAGGTATAGATTATTGTTCATAGATCCATGCATCGATCGATTCATGTTTGCTTTGCATGTGATCGTCTATGTGCATAACAAAGGCTCTGATAGTTCAGTCAGGCATGAGATGTGCAGATGTACATCAGTTTAATTTGCTGTTCATCATATATTATCTTGTTAAATCTGGATGCATGACAATTGGTGCATTTCTTAATCATTGATAGTAGTTTTTTCCTCCTGTAATTTATCGCTAATTCTGCGACGAATTAGTTGGAGAGTAGCTATAGCAGGGGCCCTTTTATCTGAAAAGACAAGGAATAATCTCACTTGTCTCCCTAGTCCCTAGTTATGATATCCTCCTCTCTGTGGCCCTTTTCCTGTGGCCGGCTTTACCAACTTTAATTTCAATTCCTTGGTAGTAGTAACAAAATAAATATAATGTGACCAGTATTACGTAAAGCTTACGCATATAGATTAGTGACTATTATCACCTGCTTCGATTGCTTGCTTCACATGCTGATGATTGATTCGATCCATCTTTCTTGGCAGAGACCTCATGCAGATTGCAGGAACAGCTAGAATGCTAGATCTGGTCTGAGTATCTTATTCAGCATCAAGTGATCGAGCTCTGAAAGCTTCCTTTTCTAAGCTCCAGCAGCGTGATATGATAGTGTGATTGATATTGCCTTAAGAGAGACGCATACGATCGAATCGGATGCACTGCACCTGAGCAGCTAGCTAGCTCATGTACTTCTTGAGCCCAAGAAATGGCGACGAGGAACAGGAGGAAATCCAGGAGCTGATCAGCGAAGAGCAGCCCAAGCTCAAGTTGGCATCCTGCGCCACTGCAGTCAGCAGCAGCGGCAGCGACATGGAGAACGGAAGAGGTAAAGCCTGCGGCGGCGGCAGCAGCAATGTCAGGGAGGCTGAGTCGGCAGCGGCTAGCGGCGGCGGCGGCATGTGGGGCAAGTACTTCTCGGTGGAGTCGCTACTCCTGCTGGTGTGCGTGACGGCGTCGCTGGTGATCCTCCCGCTCGTGCTGCCGCCGCTGCCCCCGCCGCCGTCGATGCTGATGCTGGTGCCGGTGGCGATGCTGGTGCTGCTGCTGGCGCTGGCGTTCATGCCGACGTCGACGTCGTCCGCCGCCGGCGGCGGCCGCAATGCGGCGACGACGGGACAGGCGCCCTACATGTAGATAATAACCGCATCGTTTGTCTCTTGTTTTTCTTTCCCTTGGATTTGGAGGTGTTGAGAAGGCCCCTCTCTAATTAATTAGTGCGCATCTTCTTGATCAATCCTATCGAATCATTGTCTTTGTTCGGTTAATTACTTAATTATTATAGTCTTTGATAAACAAATCTAAGACAAAATAGCACCTTTTAGTTTGCATCTTTGCTTGTAGTTTCATAGATGGGGATCTCAGTCATAAAACTGGGATCTTTCTGAAGCCCTGTATCACTTTGATCATGTCGAAGTTGAGCTCCGCCGCCGCCGCCGCCGCCGTCGCACCAAGCTAGCCAACATCGACACCCGCGGCGGCTCTTAGCTTGTGCCACCGAGCACCGGTGCCCGGGTCTCTCAGATGGTCGGTGACGTTGGCCGAGAAGACGGCGCTCTTGAAGTCAAGTCTGCATGGCTAACTAGTTTCGGCCCGTCGTGCGAGCAAATTCGGCCCATAACCTAATTTTGGTCCGTAACTACCAGTAAATTCGGCCCGTTATTGCGTGTAAACCGCGGCCTATACGTCATTCACACTTCACGCTATATTTATTTTTTTTAAAAGACTAGCAATTGTACCCGTGCGTTGCAACGGGTGAAGTCGAGACGCAATGTGGATGGGGACGGTACGGAGGGGCGTGGGAGTTTCGAGCAGCGATGGGAAGGAGGAGCGCAGGCGCGACGCGAGGCGCGACGCAGATGGGACAGGAAGAAGGGGCATAGGGAGAGAGGGGCGAATGAGGTCTTTCTTTCATCCAAGCCCTCTCTTTCTTTTTAGCATTGGGACTGTGGGTAGGGCTGGACGAAATACTCGTGGCTCGCTAGCTCGTTCGGCTCGGCTCGTTGAGAAATGCTAACGAGTTGCGCCAAGGATTTAGCTCGTTAGCTATAACGAGCCAGCTCGAGTCAGCTCGCGAGCTGCTCGTGAGCTCAACGAGCCAGATGCAATGTACAAAGAAGAGCATAATGTTTTGCTTGTTTTGCTGTTGATGTGACAATAAATCAATAATTTTTATGATTTTGTGATGGTCAATATGGATCTAATAATAATATCTAATCTAGTTGTATCATTACATTTACATGAATAATTATCGATGGACAAGTGTTATTACATTAATTATGGACTTAATATATCACTTTTTACTTTTTTCAATTGTATATTTGCATGTTTAATAGACTCAGAAAAAATAGAATGTAATTTGTAAAGTGGCTCACGAACTAAACGAGCTGGCTCGAGCCGGCTCATGAGCAGAGCCAAACCGGCCTCTGGCTCGGCTCTCTACCAAGCCGAGCCGAGCCGAGCCGACCGAGCCGAGCCGAGCCAGCCGAGCCGAGCCGAGCCGAGCCAAGCCGCCAATCCACTCCTAATCTGCGGGTTAATTTTGCAAAAACTCAAGGGGTTTTTACAAAATAGCTCGACAGAATAAAATTTTGGGTAGAAACACTACTTGCTTTAAAATTACTGTTTTAAAGTTTTGCAGAAATATATTCCTCCCACTTTACGATAGGGCGAGACATATAATTTGCCCTACCGTAGGATGGGAAATGTGACATGACGGACGCTAGAAGGAGCGCGCCGTGACAATTTGCAGGTGGCTCCTTCTTGCTCTCTTGTAGGATGATTTATTACCAAGAGGAGACCACCGCAAATATACCTCGACCGCAAAATACGGCTAAGGTGCTGCCTGCAAAAGGGTATAAATCGTCATTTTTAGAATAATCTATTAGGAAATTTTGTACGCAACTCCCTTTCAGCGATAAATCGCCCTATGGATAGAGATGAAAATGGGTACGGAAAAATCATGTACCGACCGACACCGAATACCAAAAATCCCCACCGAATACCATATCCGCGAGAAAAAGGGAATGAAAAAAATATGAGAAATGGAAACGGGAACGGGAACGGTTGGGGTGTTTATTCGCGGATCCCGTATTTATCCAGGAAAATTTCTGTATTTATCCTATATTTATTCTATGAAATTAACGTCATCATACATTGCTAAGCTCTATTTGTTGAGAGTTATAATGAGAGATTATACGTAGGACAATTCTTGACATTGGTTCGTAGCATTTAGTTTTACTGATGAAAATAATTGATGTGTTGTTATCTATAATAATGTTTAAAGCTTACTTCTTTACTACTATCTCAGTTCAGTGTTAAGCTTAAAACTTTGTAGCTGCCAGCTCAGTACAGTTTCTATCGCTTGTTCTCCTGGTTAGATAATAACTATTGACACTGTATGTCTGCATCATATAGGCTGAGATTGGAGTTAATGCTATGTTGGTTGTATCAATTACAGCTTGTAAAGCAGGTGCTGCTGAAAAAGAGGTAATAGTTCTATAAAATCACCATGATTCTAGGTTAAAAAAGGAATTGGATATGGTAATGCATTTTTATAGTTGGTTGCTTATTTGTGTGAAGGTTCCAGATAATATGTGTGTCGACATTTCTATTTTTTTACCGATTCCTAATTGTAACTGACATGCTCTCGACCATTTCCAACACTTCCCGTTGTCCCATATTACCGAATTCGTATTTTTGTCCGTCTTTCCCATTCCCATTTCTAATCCCGCTAAAAAAATACGGGAATGGGAATGATTAAGTTCTTTTCCCGACCGTTTTCATCCCTACCTACAGAGGCAAGAAGGGGTTGTCTGCAAAATTTTCACGGCGTGCCCCTTCCGCTGGTTGCCACGTCATATTTCTCGCCCTAGCATAGGGTAATTTTATATGTCCCGCACTACGGCAGGACGGGAGGAGTATATTTTTGCAAAACTTGGAAATGGTAAGTTATTTTTTAAATCTTTTAAAAAATAAATAAAAAAATCCTAATTTGGACAGCAGTGCAGCAACCGCCGTCCGTCAATGGGGAATTAGGGATTGGAAGTGAATCCTCTATAGTAACATCAGCTGACTTTGTGTCGTTGACTTTATGTCACTGACATGTGGATCCATCTCTCTACGAGCCTATATGTTAGTGACATAAAGTCAGCTATGAACCCACATATCAATAACATAAAGTCGGCTGATGTTACTACAGAGGATGTTGTTTGAATGAAGATTGGGGATGAAGAAATTTGCCTTCTGGCGCACAACAGCAAGGCCAAGCTCATCCTGCTCATCTTCCACAAGTCGTCGGATGGCGCGCGGAGCACAACCAACAACACCATCCACGCCATCAACCGGTCAGTGTTGTGATACGCGCCGTGCTCGGTGGCCATCCTCATCCTGGTGGACCACGGCCTCACCGCCGATTCGTTGTGCGCAACGACGTCAAACAACACGCTGTAGCGGGTGGCCGTGTACTTCCTGGGCAACGCGGACGACCATGACCACGAGGCGCTGGCATACGCGGCGCAGATGGCATAGTGCGGTGGCATGAAGGTGACGGTGGTTTGGCTGAAGCTGCTAAATTGGGTGGGGACGAGAGGGGAGTTTGGGAATGGAGATGGAGGAGATGGGAACAAGCCTGACACGTGAGGTTTATTCGTCATGTCAGTGAACATCGAGTTCTATATTGTTTAGGTTAGTATGAATGGGGTTTTATTAGATGTTTCGTATATATTAAATGAGGTGTCATATTAGAAGATATGAAACAAGGACAGAGAGGAGAAAGGTTTCATGGGGATTAAACTATAGAACGTTATTTTCAAAACGTTGGAAATCGGGTGAAACCCACACTGAAAGTCTTCCTTAGTTTCATGGACAGTTTCTTATTGGTCGTTTCATAAAACCATGGGACCGATGGGAAAAAACTAAAATAACCCATAAAATTGTACGATGAAACTATGCACTGAGAGAAAGACAAATTTCATTGTCTATTTCATGGTCTTGAAAACTGGAAGGTAAAATCTTGTATTGAGACTGACCTAAGGCTAGTGTGTACTGTTAGTGATATGCCCTAGAGGCAACATGGAGATGTTGGATATCACGTCAATGTTTATGTATTTATGAATAAAATGTTATTTAGTTCCATGAAATAGACATCTTGTATTGATCAATAAGTACGTGACTTATTTATGAGACTTTTTATGTATAAATCTATTTCTAAATGATCCCTGATCATATGTCATATTGTTGAAACAAATATGATTCTAAGATCGGCATGTTTATTGATTGATGATCATGTCTCATAGATCATGGGTATGGAGATACCAAATCAATAAACATGGACACATGTGTTGGAGAACACATTGTTGGATAGACCCACCATGAGACACTACAGGAATTAATGTGTCATTAGTTGGTCTCAGGTAGTGTTGGTACAAAGTCCTTAGACTTGAGATCACCATGGATTCCAACATGTGTAGTAGCCTACTTTGGGACTACCAAACGCTATTTCGTAACTGGGTAGTTATAAAGGTAGTTTTCGGGTTTGCTATGAAACATGGAGTGGGATGTGAGTGATCAAGATTGAATTTGCCCCTCCTTTGGAGAGATATCTCTGGGCCCCTCGAGGTAATGGATTATGAAAATGCATGGCAATGCTAAGTTGATTGAGGAGTCAATCAACAGACAGATAATCCAATACGGTTCGAGTGAATGGTTAAGCTATTGAAGGGATGGCACACATTTTGCCTATAGCTTAACGGTATCGTGAGGCAAAGGGATTTGTGTACACATTACGAGTTCGAGCCGATATTATATTCTTGTATACTATGGTGTCAATATGTGCTGCTAGGCGCCGTGTTGATAGGTCTGCCGAGTTGGACTCGAGCCGACGGTCGGCTAAGTTAGACTATAGCCGAAACCGAGTATACCGAACCTACGGGGTCACACGCTTAAGGGGATAAGAACGAATTCGAGTTGGACTCGGATACGGCTTGATCGGATAGGGATCCGATCGGATAGAGTCCTATGGTCTTACGACGTATGGACGGCCGACTCTATGAGATTCGGATAGGATCCGATTTGAAATAGAGTCCTGATCGGCCACGAGTCCCAGTCGGCCAACTCTATATAAAGGAGGGAGGGGTGGAGAGCGGCTGCACGTCAATTGCGTTGAACCGAATCCGCAACAAAAGGCGCCGAGATCAATCTCCACGGAAACCCTCCCCACTTTCGAGCCAAACCCTAGCCTTGCATCGCGTGCTAGCACACGGGTGTACGGCGTTTTGTCCCTGGACGTGTGGATACCGGTAGAGGCGCTGCTACGTTGCGCGTTGTTGATTGGCTTCGGATCGGCTGCGGTCGGGCGCGTCGGAGCAAGGCGCAAGAACGTGACCGGACGACTCCGCGAATCGGCTGATTGGCGAATTGGCTGTCCCCGGGAATCGGCTATCGGCTTGCGGGAATCGGCTACACAGTTCCAGATCGGATAGCCCTGATTGGCTATTTCCGCTGCACACTCCAATCGGTAACGATCTATCGGCCCTTACTTGCAAGTGTTCCTGGTTTGCGCGATAAAAGTTTTTGTTTTTGGCTAGCGTAGCCTCCGTGTAACCCTAAATGTACAACATTTCATCTCAACTAATGTCTACAATATTAAATATATTGCCACATAAAAAAGTCTAAGGTGGCAAGAAAGTTAATAAGGAGAGAGAAAACAACTCAGAACTAAAAATAAAAAAATATGGATAAAAGGAGAGAGAAGAGATGTGAGTGTATGATAATTTATTTTGAAAACACCATTCATTAGTGTCAGGGGCGGAAGCAGGGGTATGTCGGGTGGGCCCCGGCATACCCTGCTTCACATGTAAGAGATATATATATATATATGTTAAAAATTTTGACAATATTTTCTAGTCTTCAGCATGAATTTCGTCCCGTCCGTTGCATCACGTGAAAACTCAAGTCCACAGTCGCTATTGCCTACGGCGGTATGGCTCGTCGCCTCGATACTTGAAAGTCCAAACTCGGGAAGAGTGAAAGACGGGAACCGCCGCCGAACGCTCGAACCAATGCTGCCTAACCCGTGCGTCGGCCAGCGTCCTCGCGCCACCGTGCACCGTCGCTCGTGCGCCGGGCCGCCAAATAAATTAAGATATTCATGTCCTTTGAAAGTGTCGAATAAATTAGTCGAAAAATAACATTGTAAGTCTCGATACTCTTTTATGCATATATTCTCAATTATCAGTATGGTGTTTAAATTATTTACATTATATTTATAGTAAATAGTTTTTATTTAATCTAAGAATTAAAGCTTTATCGTACATATATACCTAATCAAATTGTTAATTTTATAATTATTCAAAATCTTTGTGTTGAATTTTTTTGGCAGCATATCCTAACTTAAAATCCTAAAATCCAAGATTCGCCACTGATTAGTGTCTATATAATATGTATAATATGGTGAATATGAAAATTATTTCATAATGTTTGGGTTAAGATTCGTCTCACTGGTTTTGATTTAGTGACTATATATCTGCCATTGCGGTTTGAGGACGAAATTTAAACTTAGACGAGATAAGGGTCAAAAGTGAACTTATTTCTTAATTTCGGCTAGTGATAGCACGTAATTTCGGCCCATGAACAATCGGCTGACAGTGTGTTTAGCCCATAAACACCTTTTAATTTCCGTCATAAAATTGGGAATTTTCTGAAGCCTGAATCACTTTGCTGGCCCCCTCTCACACATCCTGCAGCTGCAGCTGGATCTCTTCCCGACTTGATGATCCCAAGCAGCCAACGCAGTCAGCCGCCGCGGCTGCGCCGAGCTCCGGCGGCCCACTCTCTCAGATTGTCGGCGACTTCGTCCGAGAACACAGCGCTCTTGAACGAACTCCCCATCTGCATGGACAACAAAATCTCAGCTTACACATGCACTGACTGAACATTTCACTTAACTAATTGACAATGTGGGCTTAAGATTGCAGTTATATTGGTGAGAAACTAATTATCTACGTAGATCATATATACTGACATGGGAGACGATGGCGTAGAGAGGGAGCGTGCTGTAGCTGCAGAGGACCTGGACGACGACACTGCAGGGCAGGACACAGTCACAGTCACACAGAAGCAAACGTGAAATGTAACTAAATCTAACAGATGGTAACTGATTGTCTGAATTTTTCTATAAAAATGTTCTCATTTTCTAAAAACTGAATGTCTGAATCTGAGATGGCTTGAACATGAGAAATCAAATGTTCATCCTACCATATGACAATTCTTGACACTCTGTACGGCAGCCTGTCCATGATGCAGGAGTTGAACCCGAATGTTGCCTGCACAGGGATGTCAATATGTTATGTTCAGAGATCACTGAAACCTGAAAATGGCGCACTCTCTGGGTCACAAACACGCACAGTCACACTCGAACCTCATGACCATACTGTGTTGTTTACCCTTACCATTGTCCAGATGAAATACGCAAACTCGAATGAGTTCTGGAACAGGATGAAGTGGAGGAGGACGAGCACGAGCCGGGGGCTGTGGAACCAGAAGAGCTCGTCTGACGGGCTCACGGCTATGTCCCCCTCCACGGCACTGTGCTTCGTGGCCACTTCATAGGCCAGCTGAGTGATGATGTGCTCCAGCTTCGTTCCGATCAGGAGCAGCAGCTGCAATCACATCCTGAACAGTGAACACCAAGCTCCAGCAAATGTGCATACAGCTTAAATTCATACGTACATAATTGTTCCTACTACGTCAACCCAAAACTTCGCGCGCTGCCTGATATGGATTGTTTCGAGAGAGAAAACAATGTAATTCCTCCGTCTCATAAAAAAACAAAACAAAACAAATATAATATATGATATATTTTAGCACTACGAATTTGATTTGAATAGGAATCTGTTAAGATTCTTAGTATTAGTATTAGAATGTGCTACTAGTTTTCTTTTCTATGCGACGAAGAAGAGAGTACATGATTGCTTATTTATCCAAAGTATGAAAAATAATCCTGTAAAAGTAGTACTTACAACCAATGGTATTAACGAGATCCAGAAGTAGGAGTGCCACCCTTTTCACCGAGAAAATTAGAGGAACCATGGTCAGTTTCATTTATGAGAAGTGTTCGAGAAACATGTTTTATTTTACTGAATTAATGAGCAGAATCACACCACATACCAGTGACATTAAGTACTAGGAAAATCATCACAAATATCCAGAGATACCATCTGTGTTGGAACAAAAAGATGTTAGAGCCAGTTTGCAATTAATGACTGTCTGTGCTAATATAGTAATTAGCAACTGGTGTTGATTGTGCTGCTATTGCTTCAGTAACAGTGTATGAACCATCGAAAAATATGGAAAAATGTTCTGAAATTTTCAAATGTATAGAACAAACTTACTTTATGCCAACTACTCTCTTGTAATCCTTCTCAAGAGCTTTAATCATGTAGTCGTAAAAGTTGAATTTTGGGTGCCCCCTAAAGTGTTCCTATGATCAAAAGAACATATGAACACAACCAGATAAAATGCATTCAGGATCAGAAGACAGCAATAAGACCACATGGCTAACATATGAATCAATGAATGCCAAGCATTGTATCAGTGTACCACGACGAAACCAAGCCTCATTGCTGTGTAGTCATCCTTGGTTACCGATCCATAGAACTGCTTGAAGAAAGAACGCTGAAAAAAGCAACCATTACTGAAGTTCAGACTTCAGACATACATACATGACCGATACATCAGGTGATGTTCAACACAAAAAGCTTAAGCCTGCTGCTGATTGCAGAATTAATGCACGCATACCATCCACATTATGACCATGGTGACTTTATCGAACCCCTTGTACCGACCCTGGATGAACTTGAATTGCTGCACCCTGTTGATCATCTTAGGACCTGCAGCTGATCATGGCAAAAGAAACTAGCTTTCTTATGCTGCGACACCAACATAGTCCCAGCACAGCTGCATCTATGCATTCATCCAATGGGATTTATCACTCTCCCGTTTGAAGCACAAGAGGTTCACAGTTTATAGGAGATAGTTCCTAAAGTTTCTTGTGTTCCTAGTGAGCCTAATTTGTATTCAAGGTTGATTTTTAAAAAAAAGAAAAACAAATATTCAGCGTAATTGTCCTACCAAAGTCTCCATCTGCCTTGATGGCGTCCTCCCAATGCCTCCATCTTCGCATCTGGACACGTAAAATTATAAATCGATCAGCATATGCTGACAGGATTAGCATGGGCTGATATGATATATTGCAGCCTAACCTGCAGAAGTCCAAGAAGAACGGTGACGGCGCTGAGGACGACATGGGAGATGGCTAGAACAAAGATGAATATGTGTATCTGTTCTATGGCATGGAGCGAGAGCAATGGGACTTTTCCCTGACACAAGATGAGAAGATGTGTTATTTCAAATCTCAATTTATGAATTTGTTTCAAAATGACAGACATAAACCATGCGGGCATGGCATTACACCTGTTTTAGAAAAAGTAAAATATCAAAACTCTGCATTGCCAAAGTCCTTATGGACCAAACAAAATGATTGACCATTTGATGTTTCCTTCCACCCGTTTTTCAGGGTCAGTTGAATTTAGGACTTAGTGTGTTTGAGAGGAAGGGAAAGGAAAATATTGAGAAAGTATGTAAAATAACGTGAGTTATTAACGTATGATTGATTAATTAAGTATTAATTATTTTAAACAGATTAATATGATTTTTAAAACCGTTCTCCTATATATTTTTTTAAAAAATAAATCGTTTATCAGTTCGAAAAGTGTGCATGCAAAAATTTTTTTCTTAACGTGCTTGAAGGAACGTAATAAGAACAAACAATTACTATTCTTGAAACAAAAAAGTATACTAAATAAGTCTTATAGTACTCCCTCCCATTTTTAACATATGAGGCTGTTAAATTTCAAATATATATTTAACTATTATTTTATTAAAAAAATCATGTAATTATACTTTATTGTTTATTTTGTACTGTTTTACATCATTGAAAAGATAATGTAGGTTATCTTTTTTAATGATAACTTATAATATTATATGGACGGTGTAGACCCAAACAATAAGACTGTTGATCTCGGTTAACTTTGAAGTCTTCATTCTTAGAATAGAGTTACTTTGGAACGTGAAAATTTTATAGGTATTTCATAGAAAACATTTCAGTTCCTTCAAGATTTCTATTTCTATGAAATTCCTCCAATCTGATTAGGCTCTCAATCAAATATACTTGTACCATGCAATTTGTAAACCTTGTAAGCAGTAAGCCAACAACTATACCAAGTCCTGAAAGTCTGAAACGTTTCCAACGCAAGCAAAAGTACAAAAGCTAACTATACCTTGCTCGAACAGTGCCCCGATCCGGCTGTCCCTTTTCCGAGCAGCCTCCTCGCCCCGGCACCGGAGACGAAGGGAGACAACGCGGCGACGCCGTGATGCGACGACGCCTTCCCGTCGCTCCGGCAAGGCAGCCAGTGGCCCATGAGGCTCTCGGCGATGCATATCCTCTGTATCAGGTCTTGGAACACGACGAGCAGCAGCGAGATGAACCCGAGCAGCATCAGCTCTACACAGAGACAGGAGACATTAGGAAGAGAGATCAGAGAAAAACCGAATCAAATTAAAGAGTTCAGTTAATTTTCTGGCATTAATGTCAGCGATTAATCAACAAATTGAGGGAGGCCAACCTTCTTTGAGCTTGAGCAACGCCTCGTACAGGGTCTCCCTCCGGCGCTCCAGCGCCTGCAAGCTTTGCACAAGAATTTTGATGAACTGAAGCTGAAATAAGTAGTGCAAAGGTGCAATTAATTAGCTTCGTTAATTGGTTCTTGATTTGGTCGGTCACCTTGCCGAGGTAGTGCAGCGAGCGCTCGAAGACGAAGGAGATGAGCACGATGGCGGAGCACACAGCCGCGACGATCCACGTCGGCGTGTCCTCGATCGTCGCCTCCGTCGCCGCCATCCCTGCCGTCCGGCAGTGGCAGGCTCCTCGCCGGCGAGCTAATTAAGCCAGCTATTCGTCAGTGTCCTTCTAGATAACGCTAGCTAGCTCTTATATGTGGACATGGACTTCTTCGTGGTTAAGGAACACGCTTATTATCATGTTCTCTCTTGATGGTGATTAATTATATATGTTAAGTAAGACTGTAGTATATTGTTTCAGCCACTACTACCAAAAGATTTGAGAGGAGTATAGCTGTATCGATGCTTCTTTAATTAGTTATTAAACTAGCATATGCAAGCATGAAGGCCACTTTTGTTTTTCTATTAATTCCCATTGACTGGGAGTCGCGGACAGATCACTTGCCCTGCCTAAACCTTTTGCAAAGGTCGTTAACAAAGTACAGAAAAAGAAAACTACTCCATGTTCAGTTCAAGGCAATGCATGAAAATATGCCCCAAGATAATTGGTGTACACAAATACTGCTATACTACCGGATCCTATCTGGTATCAGGTTGTACTAGTTATCACATGATACTAGCTTGTATGTTGGTTGATATCAGTTGGTACTAGGTGTTGATACCGTCCGATACTCGTTGGTACCAGGGCATCATCGATTGATACTAGACCTAAGCTAGTACCAGGTGCAGGTAGAGCACGGCGAGCGGATGGCCTGACGGGAAGGAGCGACTGTGAGACGAAGACAAGGAGCTCATCGGCGCCTGAAAGAAGCGGGTCTACCTCCCGCCGATAGCTTGGAGCCGACGAGGTCGCCCAGCGAGGAGCTTCCTCCTGACCTCTAGCCACTGCTCGCCCTACACTCTCCTGGATGCGGTGCTTCCGCCCTAGCCACCGAAGAAGCCTGTCGCCGGCGGCGTCATGGGGAAGGGAGGTGGTTCTTCATCTACAAGCTGGTACAGGTGGCTTGAGTGGAGGAGTACTGAAGTCTGGAGACGAGAAGGACGTTAGAGATGGCGAGGACGCACACCAACTCCTAGGAGGAGTGGGACCGCCTCCACCGCACGTGATCTCATATCATCAGCTTCGAGAGAAGCAGGTTATCTCAGTCATCTTTTTTTTATCTCTAGCCTTTTTTTATAGTACATATATAAACATAAATTAATGCTAAAGCCTTCCTCCATCGCCAGATCCGCCCCTCCTTTCAGGCTGCTAATTCGAAATGCATCCATAGCCTATTCCTGTGCTCGTCGATCGTTATATGGCTGTACGCATGATACTCTTTGGTCATCGCTAGTGCATCTATATACGTCACTCTAACTCAAAAAAGTCGGCTGACAAACCAAAAGCCCATGACAAAAACATCTCCAATTTTAATAACAGTAAAGATAATAGTAGAGAAAAAAATCGTCAAGTTAGTTTCTGCTATAAATTAAGATTAAAAATGGTAATGCAAAATGAAAAGCTAATGATTAATTGAGTTTTTATTATTAAAAATTTTAAAAATACATATTTAATATTTTAAAGTAATTTTTATATAGAAATTCTTTTTACGAAAAGTTGAAAAAAATATGCTAATAAAAACCATGATAAAATATTTATTATCTTGGAACAAGAAAAGAACACTGTCATATAGACATTGAGGTGAAACCAAACGGGCCCAAATTTTATTTTGTTACGAGAGCCCAATCTATCGGGCTGGGCCTTATCCCAAAGAGAGAGAGGGCGTTGGGTCTATAGGTGGCCAAATGGGTCGTACGACACGGCCCGGTCCGGGCACGATTACGGCATGACCCGTTAGGCACGATTACTGTGACGGATCGTGTCATGCTGGTCTACGTGGCGCGCCTTCGGCCCAAGTACAGCCCACGGGTGGTTGGCCCGTGCCTGTGTCGGCACGGCACGTGAACAACCCATGGGCTGAGGTTGGTCCGTTTAGTCCGGTAACACAAAATTATCATTTATACAAGTAGATTTGTAACGTGCTACATACACTAAGGACATTATAGTAAAATCACATATTTCTTGATTCATCTCCATCCATAACCTGCTAACCCTAACTCAAGTCCGGCTTTTTACTCGTTAAGTCCGGCCGTCTTCGACGACGTCAGCATGTGCCTTGCGATCGCGCCTCATCCACTACTCATGCCCAGCGTCGGTTTCCCTCCGCCAAGCGCCGTCCGCCTCCGCCGCAAACGCCAACCGATGTCGGCCGCTACTCCATGGCCACGCCATGACAATCAGCCGCCGTCACTCCGCCCATGGCCGGCCAAGCCAACTCCCTACGACTCGTGTCGGCCGTGGGCCGTGCGGTGCCGGGCCGACACGCACGAGTTGTGCCGTGTCGGCCCACGGGCTCGCCCGGTAGCCCAAGTACGGCATGCTTAATCGTGTCGTGCCGGTACAGCCCATCTCTGTTCGTGTCATGCCGTGTCGGGCCCATCAACAGTATAAGCGTGCCCGTGTCGGTCGACGACAGCCCGGCCCATCATCTGGCCACCTATAGTTGGGTCCCACCAGCCCGCTGGCTTCGACTTCGCCTCGTCCCCAACCCCAAGTATCTCGCCACCGCTTCGTCCACCACGCCGCCGAAAGCCGCAAAAGCCCCCGACCCCGATCTCTCGCGGAGCTCTCCACGGAAGCACCCGCCACCGCCACCGCCACCGCCTCCGCCGCCGCCACCGCCACCGCCTCCGCCGCCGCCGCCGCCGCCGCCGCCGCAACTCCCCCCTCCCCCGCCGGCGTTGGCGTCGGCGTCCTTCTCCTCTCCAACGCAATCTGGTGAGTAAGCAGTGCCTCTACTCCCCCTTTCCCTTCTCTACCCGGCTACAGATCTCCTCCTCCTCTTCTTCTTCTTCTTCTCCTCCAAGAAAGAAAACTGAAAAGCCCCGACACCGAGTTGGTCTCTGGCTCCTCCTCTCTGCCTGCCCTAACTCGATCTCGTCTCTCCCGCGAGCAGCTGCTTCCGCCGCCGCCGCCCCCATCCTCGCCCCGGTGAGCACCCGCACGGCACATCCTCTAGATCTGGAAGCCTTTTTTCTCTTTGCCCTATTCTAGCGCTTTTTCCAACACAATTTTGGGGGTTGAGCTGAGTTCCGAGAAAATTTTGGTTGCAACCTAGGGTTCATCGTCAAACCCGGGAGTTAGTTAGGGTAGTCTTTGTTTGCGATGCATCTAGCTGTACAAGGGTAATTGGATATTTTTCTCTTTTTGTGTGGATTGATACTCTGAGGATTGTGGCTTTGGGCATCTTAGATGCAGCAGCTGGTTTAACCATTATCTGAGAAAATACCCCTGAGTCCCTGACGAGTTCTTGAGTCTATTTGGATAAGCGCGTTTGTTTCGGGGACAACATATCTTGATAACCTAGACTTTCCTTGGGCTTTCCTCTCCGCAAAATTAGGAACAAGTCTTCACATGCCCGTGCACAGAACATTTTTTGGATAAATTTTGCAACACTAAGCAAATAGAGTTAATTAAGTCTCAGTCTTAATATGTAGCTGTAGAGGATAGAAATTGTTCAGGGGAAGTTGTTTGATTATATAATCTGGTCTTATTGTTCCGAGTATTGGTAAATTTTCAGTTGTGTGATGTGACAGATGTAACGAAAACCACCAAACTGAGAAATAGTTTTCCTAAAGTAATGTGTTACTTTGGAATTTTTTTCACCTTTGTTCTGGTATTTATGATTCGATTTGTAACTCTCATTGTAACTTGTTTTCATTTTACTGACAGAGTGATCATGTCTTCGATGGAATCATCGTATCTTCCTGCAACCACTGAGTCAATAGCAAAGGCTCAAGAAGCTAAAGATGCTTCAGAGTCCATTTCAATCCTTTACCGTGTGCTACAAGATCCGTCATCTTCTGCAGAGGCTCTGAGAACCAAGGAGCTTGCAATTACAAATCTTACCAACTACCTCACTAAAGAGAACCGGGCAGAGGAGCTGCGAAATCTTCTAACCCAGCTCAGGCCATTTTTCTCACTGATTCCCAAGGCAAAGACTGCGAAAATTGTCCGTGGAATCATCGATGCTGTTGCCAAGATACCAGGAACATCTGAACTTCAGATTTCGCTCTGCAAGGAGATGGTTGAATGGACCCGTGCTGAGAAGCGGACATTCCTGAGGCAGCGTGTGGAGGCAAGGCTAGCAGCCCTTCTGTTAGAGAATCAGGAGTACACTGAAGCTCTTACTCTCCTTACTGGTCTTATCAAGGAAGTCAGGAGGCTTGATGACAAGTTGCTTCTTGTGGACATTGACCTTCTGGAGAGTAAACTCCACTTTTCTCTGAGAAACCTGCCAAAGGCCAAAGCTTCATTGACTGCTGCTAGAACAGCAGCGAATGCCATTTATGTTCCACCAGCACAACAGGGTACTATTGATCTGCAGAGTGGAATCCTTCATGCTGAAGAAAAGGACTACAAGACTGCTTACAGCTACTTTTTCGAAGCATTTGAAGCATTCAGTGCCCTGGAGGACCCAAAGGCCATCTTCAGCTTGAAGTACATGCTCCTGTGCAAGATAATGGTTAACCAAGCTGATGATGTCGCTGGAATAATCTCATCTAAGGCTGGTTTGAAGTATCTGGGTCCTGATGTTGATGCTATGAAGGCTGTAGCTGATGCCTACTCAAAAAGATCTCTCAAGTACTTTGAAACTGCCCTTCGTGATTACAAGTCTCAGCTGGAGGAGGACCCTATTGTGCACAGGCATCTTTCATCTCTGTATGATACCCTCCTGGAGCAGAACCTGTGCAGGCTGATTGAGCCCTACTCAAGGGTGGAGATTGCACATATCGCGGAGATGATTGAGTTGCCAGTTGATCATGTTGAGAAGAAGCTGTCGCAGATGATCCTTGACAAGAAGTTTGCAGGAACACTGGATCAAGGTGCTGGCTGCCTCATTATCTTTGAGGATCCCAAGACCGAGGCAATCTTCCCTGCTACACTTGAAACTATTTCGAATGTTGGGAAGGTCGTCGACAGTCTTTACATGAGATCTGCCAAGATCATGGCTTGAACGCCAAAATGTCTTTACAGTCATGTGCTAGTTTACTTGTTGGCTCTTATTTCATGTTGCTTCAGTTCCTGTTGGTCTCCACAGACATTTAATCCTGCATATTGACATTTTATTCTGCATGTCGGTCTCTCCTAGCTAAAAAAAAAGGTACCCTGTCTTGAATGCGAACAAATACAATTTGCTGTTTCTTACTTCCTATGATACAACTGTGCTAGTACCATAAACACAAGCAGCCTAGCTTATATCTGTGTTATGTTAACGTCATGAATGCGGGGTTAGCTTCTTTATGATCTTTTGATGTTACAATGCGCGCTTAGTATTAGGCTGGCTCTCATTTTGCTGGAAAGAACACATGTTTCATTGATGAACATTGCTGGAAAGAACATGCTTGTGCTTAGTAATGCATGTGAAAATTCTGATGAACATGCTTGTGTCTCATTGATGGTAGTCTTCAAATAGATACATGTTTTTATCTATTCTGTGTTCAGTTGAAGGTATGGTCTTGGTGAATATATCATGAATAAAGCAACCCCATGAACTATATTAGTGATTTGACACAGGTTGAATAAACTCCCACAGTAATATATATGAGTGATAACTGGTAAAAACTTCTTTTCTTTTCATTGTTATCCCTCCTGAGTCCTGATCATTGCATCATGATAATCCTGAGTTTAAACATGAGGCAGTAGACTATATAGTCCCGTGTGTGTAGAATTTGAACAATTTCAGTCTTTTCTCTCCTGCTTTCTGTAAAGGGCGTATGCATTTATTCTGTTCAGTTAGAGCATCTCCAGGAGATGAGCAACAGCAATCCCAAAAGATAATTGTTGGGGATTAAGATAAAAACTAGGTCTCCAACAGGTCCCCAAATCCCGTCAAATTCTACCGCATCCCCAATCCTGTTGCTAGATCGAGCTAGGTTTTGGGCACCGTTTCGAGCTCCCAATCGAGCTGGCGCGGGAGAAAATTCGCCATCACGCCAAGTCCTGGATCCCCCGTTGTCTCCTCGCTGGCTCCTCTACTTCCTCTCCTGGCTCTACCACTCGTTGAACTCCGATGCGCCCTGGATACTGCATCGGAGTTCGCCGCAGGCCGGGCTGCTGGCGTCGTCGACCTCCTTCGACCTCTGCTGCGGCGTCCCCCCGGCGCCCTGGCTCGAGCCGTCGTATTGTCGCCCTTCGCCCTTTCAAGGTCGTCGCCCTCCACCTCGTCGCACCGCTGGCCCCTGCCTCCATCTTTCTCATCTTTGTCGCATCCCCTCCGTCCAGGTCTCCCTCATCGGTGAGCAATCAATGACCTTCATTTGCAGTTCGTTCATGTTTATCAGTAGAAAGTTCCTGAGTTTGAGAATGAGAATAATCAGTGAATAATCTGGTCTTTGAGGCCAAAAGATTCAAACATACTGCATTGCATTTTAAGCTGCATTGCCTTCGATTGAGTTTATCTGGATGTGGATTTTTCTACATCAAAGATAACTGTATTTTGTTCAGATTGTTTAGATATGTTCAGACATGTTTGTTCAGATTAGTTCTGAAACATTCAAATACGTTCGGAAATATTTCTATATATAATTTCTGAAATGTTCAGAAATATTTGGTGAGAGTAGTTCAGATTATGTCTTGAATTCATACAAGTTCAGAAATATTTGGTCAGAATAGTTTCATCAAGAACATTTCTGAATAACACTAGAATGCAAGTAGACTGAATACTGTAATTATAGGTGCCACTCTGAGCACACCAATTGGATTTCCTTTGCCCACCATAGGTTGCTGAATCCTGACAGTATAAATCACGTCTCTCTCCCAGGACTAATTGTTTGATTATTGAGACAATTGCTCATTTGACCCTATTTTAAAAGCTAACTATCAACTATCAATCTGACCCTACTTTTATAAGTTTACTCATTTGGCCTTGCTTTTCAAAATCGAAGTTGAAGGTTGATTCTATTCCATGAAAATAAGATAATAGTGTTAACTAAGGGGCAAATTATCCATTTTGCCCTTGTTCATTTAACCTTGTTATATAAAAGCTTTTTTTTCATTCAAAACTAAAACACCACATGCTAGGAGCGCTGGAGCTGGCCTCCCAACGGGACCGGAGAGACCCCCGTAGTCGTCGTCGCCGCCGTCATCTGCCTGCGCTAAGCCAGGAGACACGACCAAACCCTTTCCTTGCTTGGCCGGTGTCCACGGCCGCCCCGTCGACCTTGCCGTCTAGCTTGCGTGTCATGACTCATGAGGGCCGGCCAGATCTTGATGGAGGGTGTTGGAGGTGGATGCCAAGCTCGATCTGGGAGCCCATTCATCGCGTCATAGCCATCGTTGTCATGCCGTCTCCACCGTCATGCCATCACCGTCATCACCGCCAGAAGGGATTTGGCCCCACTGTTGTCATCCCAGCTCGTCGCATGGTTGGTCGACGGCTTGCTCCGGTGACGGCGAGTCGGTGACCCTTCCAGCGCCGCCGCTGCCTCCACGCGCCACCGTTGCTCTTGCTCCTTGCGCGCCCCGCTCCTGCTCCCTCTGCGCGCTGCTACTGAGATCCACCGACGTTGGGATGCAGTCGAGGACAACAGCTGCCTCCGCCGCTCCTTTCCTTCGCTCCGAACGCAGAAGCAGCCATCGTCGTTGCTCCCTCCCTCGACGCCACGGTCGCCCCCTTCCACCCCGGTCGGCCGCCGTCGCCTCCGTCGCCGGTGACAAAAATTCTAGAGCTAGCCGTAGGTCACTTGGCATCGGAACTAGATGAGGTGGGGATCGGGATGGAGATGGGTTGATTAGTAATAGGATTATTTTGGTCACTTCGTGCTAGTAAATTTTTTTTCTTTTTTTAAAATAAAGTCCTAACGGTGGAGTGAAAACAGTATCAGACATAAATTTCAATTTTGAAAAACAGGGTCAAATAAACAAACTTAAAAAAATATATGTCGAATTGGTAGTTAATCTTCGGTCTTTAGAATAGAGTCAAATAAGCGAAGGACGGCGACGGTGAGGGTAGGGGATAGAGCACGGTCAAGGGCGTGGGAGGAGGGCGGCAGCGGGAGGCAGGGTGGAGGGCGGCGATGTTGTCATCCCCTTGCTCCGTCGTCCTTCTAAACGCCGGCGCCGTCCTTGCCCCTTCCTCTACCCAATGATGCCCTCCCTTGCCTACGGAGAGGCCGGGGGGCCCTGCCACCCGTGAGGTGGAGGAGAATGGGCCGGCCGCCAGCGCCGTTGGGTCGGGAGGGAGGAGAGGAGCGCCTTGCCACCGGCTGGGAGGAGGATGGGACGGAGAGATGTTGCGTGTTGAGGGTGGATAGGCAGCAGAGAAAGTGATGGAATTGGATTAGGATGTATTTTTGTGAGAATGCCCTTATCCTTTTTAGG
Source organism: Oryza australiensis (assembly GCA_019925245.2). Classification (NCBI taxonomy): domain Eukaryota; kingdom Viridiplantae; phylum Streptophyta; class Magnoliopsida; order Poales; family Poaceae; genus Oryza; species Oryza australiensis. Next base: position 19,380,010 of record JAIFGZ020000222.1, on the reverse strand, counting down.
ATTACAGCGCTATGCTTAGAAACGAAATTTTCTCTCCTTCACATTGTATTTCATACAAAGGTAAGGTTTTTTTCGTAAAAATTATAATAAGATGAATCTCCAAAAGAACTGCTTCGCTATTTCCTAGAGTATTGAGTGTTTTTTTTTTCGAAAAACGCATAGAGGCATACGTGCCCTGCATGCACGGCAGAACCTCCTACACCTGATTGATGGCACAAGATGGTACCCGTAACCCGAAACTCGATGGGTATTTACCCTATTAGGGTATCAATGCGGGAGAAAATTATTATCCATGGATATTTAAACGGGGAAAATTTTTTATCCATTAGGTATGTGGGTATGAGTATATTTTAGCAGTTCTTATACCTGTTAACCCATGGGTAAAAAAACCCGGTCTAAATTCAAAGAAGCCCACCAAACCACACAGCTCACCATCAGTCCATTAGTGAAAAACCTAAGTACTTAACCCCCTCACCCCAACCGGCCAGCCGCTGACCACCCCTTCCCGTCGCCCACTCGTCCTGTCCCTGAGTCACTTGCAAACTATGATGTATTAAGTGCTAGTGTCTACTATTGCTAGCGAAGTACTATCTACTAGCTAATGTGTTATGTGTATGGATTATGAACTATTATTGTGCTGTGTGACTGGTGGAGTGGTGGTTGTAGAAGAAATCATTATGCTATTATTTGTCTAAATTTTTTTGTGTTTTTAGGAGTGTTGGTTGTTGAATTATTGATTGTTTGTGTCTGTGAAAGAATTTTTGTGGGTATGAGTGATCCGATGGGTATGATTTACCCGACTGGGTATGGGTATGAGAAATTTCTCTCATCCGCAGCCGGATATTGATATACCCATGAGCCTTATATTGTTATCGTGGGTATGAATCTGAGGAGTACATACCCAATGGGTATTTACCCATTGCCATGTCTACACCGGACACGAGGCTAAGTGTGGCAATCGTTGAACAGCGGCTCAGTCAAGCTCACCCGCACGAGAAGCCGAAAGCAGCAAGAGGCGACGTGTAATTCAACGAGATAGCTAAAAAAATTCAAAAAACTGAGAAATTCGGTGTGGGTACACTGGTTACCAGCTAATTAATGATGCGGACACCATGAACTCTGGCTGGAATCTGACGACTTGTCTCAATTTTTTTGTGCATCCATGGCCACTGAATGTTCGTGGGATGTTTAGATGAAATTCTATCGAGAATTTCCACTGGTGCACTGAAGTAAAAGCTGGATTCATGGTGCATTGCAGCCGATAGGGATTCACTGTGCTGTTCAATCTGTCAGCTGTAAGTGGTCACTGGGTGTCTGGGTGGATGTTACTTGCGTTCACTTTCTGTCCTACTATGACTCTGAATTGTTCCAAGGTAGCTAACTTTTGCTAGCTGATGTTCCTTTAGCATATCGCTTATTAGCAAGGTAAATGCAGCCAATCTAGTACTGATTGTTTTTCAATAAATTGAATCATCTGTGAATGTTAGCATCGCTTAAGAAAATTTTGTGATTCTCCATCTGAAAATATACTGTACTTGATGTAGCATAACAGAATGTTGCAACCCACTTCATAATTTTCAACGTTTTCAGTTCCTACCATATGCCATCGAGGCTGTCATTAGACATGGCCACCGACGGATTTAGGGTTGGAGGGCTTTAATTTTTTTGACTCTCCAGTTCATACGTGTTGTAATAAGAAGTTGGAGATAAAAGAAATATGCATTGCATCCTGCTCATGCGCATATTTACATGACAAAAAGAACGAGGCAGACATGGCAAATATTTAGAATATGTTGTTGAAATATAGATACATATAATTATAGCCATATCTATTCTTCATACCAAATGCCTGATAATGAACCTTTTTTGTCCATCGATCCTGTTCCCTCAATTTATGAGTGGCGCTAATCAAGTTTCTCTTATAAGTGTTCATAAGCATAATGTGAAGTACATATTAGCTGGACTAGCAGCACAAGTACAACTCGGTTCTCATCAAAAGTACAAAAGCCATCATATCAGCTAATCAGGTCAGCCGGTGGATCATAGAGACACAACCATTCGTCAACTGTTATTCACAATAAACTGAATTTATAAGAATCGACCTGTAGTTTCATCTAATGCAAAGGAGGCATTTATAGTGTTCTGTAACAAATATACTGAATTATTCGTTCGAAAATGTTTCTGAAAACAATCTGAATCCTTTGTCACAATCTCAGTATGATGTCACATACTCACCTGCCCTACAAGGCTACATTCCCTTTCTAAACATTCGCAAAGCAGAACAGAAAAAGTAAGCAAGAAGCAAACGCGTCACCGTCGGCGATCATGTCATGGGCTTCTCGAGCAGCGCCGAGACGTACCACTCGTTCCTCTCGGCGCCGAGGTCGAGCTTGCGGCTGGCCTTCCACCGGAGGCGGCGGAAGCCGACGCGGTCCAGGATGGGGACGTAGGTGCCATTGAGCTGCGGGCCGAGGCAGAAGAAGTGGTCCAGCCAGAAGACGCCGCCGGGGCGGAGCACCCGGTACACGTCGAAGAGCGCGAGCTCGAGCACGCCGCCGGGGACCCAGTTGCTGAGCTGCATCGTGTGCACGATGTCCAGCACGCCGTCGGCGAACGGCAGCCGCTGCGCCAGGGTGAGCTGCAGCGGCACGAGCCCCCGTGACGCCACGAACCGGCTGAAGGGCGCGTCCATGTCCAGCGTCGTCGTCACCACGGTCACGTTCCGCTCCCGCATCCGCGCCGCGAACGTGCCCGTGCCGCCGCCGATGTCGAGCCCGACGCGCACCGTCCCGGGTGCCCGTGATGCCAGCACGCCGTCGATGCTGAACCCCGGGCCGCCGTTGTCGGACATCCACCGCCGCCGCTCCTTGCCGCCGGCGGCGAGGTCGAAGCAGTCCTTGCACTCGTACGACCCACCCCTGGCGCGGGCGCGGCTGACGAGGCAGGTGTAGTTCTTGCACGTGTAAGGGGCCCAGTTCACCGTGGTGTCCGGCGGGATGGACCAGAGGCTCCCCGGGAGGGGCGCCGGCTCGACGTACCTCGCCGGGGACCTCGGCCTGCACCGCCGACGAGGCAGCGGCTCGCACCCCTTGAGCATGAGCTGCAGCGCGAGGGCGTCGTCGTCGGGGCACTCGCCGCTAGCGTTGTACGCCATGTACTGCGCGAGCTCCTCCTGGAAGTTGCGGCAGGCGAAGCCGAGCCCCGGGTACAGCTCGTCGGTGCCGAACTTGGAGGAGAACCCGAGCGGCAGCCTGTGTGGCTCGATGGCGAGCCTGAACTCCCCCGTGGGCTCCTCCGGCCACCCGTTGAAGCCCTCCGCCGCCGGCTTGTCCCCGTGGACGGCACCGAGCCCGGCGAGCACGGACTCGAGGAGGAGCGACGACGCGTTGCACTGCGCACGGAGCGCCGCGATCTCCGCGCGCCCCGCCGCCAGCGCCGCGCGCGTAGCGTTGAGGTCGCGCAGAAGCGCCGAGGAGTCCCAGAGGTGGATGCTAGGCGCCGTCGCCGGCAGGCGTAGGGACAGCGACGCGCCGGAGAAGAGGTACACGGAGACGAGGTTTGTGGCGATGACGAGCAGGAGGACCTTCATCTTGGACCGCGGCGGCGCCGGCCGCGGCGCCGGACGGTGCGCGCCGTCCATCGCCGCGTCGAGCCGCTGCTGCGACGTGGGGATCCGGAGCTTGGTCGTGTGCATGGCCACCACCACCCGGCCGGGCTGGCGATCGGCAACGCAGAGCCAAGAAACCAGTGGCGCCGCCTCGAGATTGGCGCGCGGACGCTACTCTCGTCTCTACGTTACGCTATTCCCGCCTTCCCGCGGCGGGAAAATGCTACCGAGTCGCTTGCAGTCTCTCCACAAATTAGGTGAAAATTTGCAGCTTTTTAGGCGAAGCAGTAGTAACATTTGTTTGGTGATTTGTGTGATTTGGTTTTAATTTTGAGAAGGAAAAAAATCAACCGTAACTCATGATTTTATCAGCTTGAATTTGAAATGCGTGCGATGCGTTTGAGCTAAAGGCTGTATGAAACTTTTTACTTATCAGGCTATCAGCTTGGAGAATGAATTGGGGGTGAATTTTTCAGGGGTGTGGCTCCTCTTTTGACTTTATATTTGCTTCCACATGCTCGATCTAGCGCTTGCTTTGAGAGGAGAAAAGAGAGAGAGAGAGATTTGCTGCGCAAGGCATCATCGGCTTCGGTTCTGCTTGCGCTGGTTGCTGCTGCTCTACACAGCAAAGTCAGAGAGTCAGCAAGAGGAACCACATAATCTAAATCATTAGATCACCATCACAAAATCATAAAAAATATTGATTTATTGTCACATCAATAATAAAACAAGCAAAAAAATAGCAAAATAAGCAATTATGCCCTATTTTGTACATTGCATCTGGCTCGTTGAGGTCACGAGCAGCTCGCGAGCTGACTCGAGCTGACTCGTTATAGCTAACGAGCTAAACCCTTGACGCAGCTTGTTAGCATTTCTCAACGAGCCGACCTAAGGCAACCACGAGCCGAACGAGCTAACGAGCCACGAGTATTTCGTCGACCCTACCCGCAATCCCAATGCTGAAAAGAAAGGGAGGGCTTGAATGAAAAAAGACCCTTCGCCCCTCCCTCCTGCGCCCCTCCTCCCGTCCCCATTTGCGCCGCGCCTGCGTCGCGACTGCGTTCCTCCCTCCCATCGCTGCTCGGAGCTCCCACGCCTCTCCGTGCCGTCCCCATCTGCGTCGCGTATTGACTTCACCCGTTACAACGCACGGGCACAATTGCTAGTAATAGGATAAAGTATATAGTGTTGTCTTTCTCAACCTAAAAGCAGATATATAATCTCATTTAATTATTGATACTGGTTTATTTTACCTTTTGGTTTTGATTATGGTTTCATCTGACGTGACGTTTATGTGTCAGAAGTTAGTAACAGGTCGACTTCTCTTCTTCCTCACATACCACCCACTCTCGATCTCTCACTGATGACCATCTTGCCTTGCCGCTGCTATGGATAGCTCCTCCCTAACCTTGCCACCATGAGCCTCCTTATCCTACGTGAGCTTCGTGCGGCCTCACCTCCCACCATGGTGCCCTCGCGTCTGCTCATCTTGGCGTCCACCAGTTGCCCAAACGCACGTAGACGGCAGAGGGAAAAGTACTAAAGCAGATTAAGCATAACCCAATAGAACACAAAAACACAAGCCGAGGATGCGGCTTCCATGTTCTGGTTTGAGATTCGTTGAAGGTTTTCGATGGGCCTATATGCCCGTGCTATGTCAAATGGCATCTTTTCTCCGTTTCTTTTTCCTTTTTCATTTTATTTGAATGCATCTTTCTCTCTCCCTTGTTGAGAAGAATCAATTTAACAAATATTTCCTTCTTTTTCCCCTAGCCGTGGCCACAATCCTCAGATCATAATATATATCGATACTCCACAACTGTCTTGTGGCCTTGCATGTTCCAGAGCACACCAAAGGTGAGCAGCGGCACATTCATGGTGCCCGCCTTCCAGTGGCGGGTGCGGCCACGATGGTTCTCCCATCACACATAGACAAGCGCTAGGAGACACACGTCGATGGAGGCAAGTTCGATGAGCCTACTCCCTTGATGACACTGAGCTGTGGCGTATGTGTTATGACTATCAAAATCGTTTAGTACCTCAAGCAACACAAAGAAAGCAAAGATATGGATAGGGAGACACCGAGTTTTCACCGAAGTTCAGATCAGAAAGATCCTATGTCACCATTCATGGACTCCAAGGAGCCGAATCTCAATTGATCCCAATCATTACCAAGAGACCAAGCTTGGCATCCAAATCAAAGGTACTCCTTTTCCTTATTAAGGTGGAGTAACACCTTCACAAACTTTCTGGGTTGTCCACACGACTTGGATGCTTGTGGGCGACGCTAGCTGGCTATGAGGATAGCCTTCAAGAGTAACAAGCTCGAAGACAAATGCTTGACAACGATCCTCAAGTGCTTAAGATGGACCCGGGCTCTCACTAGCTCAAAACCCAAGAGATCCACTCCAATCTCACTCCAAAAGCGTAAAAAGCACTAGGTCTAAGGCGGATGGGATGAGGAAACCCTAAGAGAATCTATGCGAGTAGGTCTGAAGGTTGTAACAACCACTTGCTCAAAGTAGAGGTAGGTGGAGTTAAATACTCACACATGCCCGCAGCTAGCTGTTGCTCACGTAATTTGAACTTTGGAACTTTCGGCCCAAGGATCCAAAACTTCTTGACATACTTAGGATTTTGGCCGACACAGAGGCCCAGAACTTCCAAATAGCCCTCTTTGCTAGCCCGAGAGTTGCGTCCGAAACTTAGGGACCCAAATTTTAGGTTTCAATCCAATCCAATATGTTCTAATATGTTTAAAAGACATTCTCATCCCATATTTTCAAGTTCCAATCATCCTCCTTCACTGATCTAGAACGGGTCTGTTTATATTGGTTTTGATAAGTGTTCAATGGTAATTATAGCAACCTCAAATAACCATAGCTCATGACGACGACGTGAACACGTGTTTCATGCACTAAAGATTTCATTTATATACTTCACAAGGAAAAGAAAATCATTGCATCAGGACACAATTATTTTTCCAAAGTTTAAACAAGGTGTCACCATTGTTGCCGGTTGGTAAGCTTACTTGGCCATCGATGCATCTATAATGTGATCTCTCGTATAACTCCCTCCGTCATTAGTCGCGCCCTATTCTTGCTTGTTTAGTAGGACCTCTGACGTGGACAGAAGATCACCGTCCACAACGTGAACGAGTAAAACATATCGCCACCAGATACCCTATACGATGAATTGTAACATATGTGACATTTAAGAGTAAAGTGGCTATAGCTTTGATTTATCATGGAGCTTTAGTCTATTATATAGCCCAGAGTGAAATCTACTCTCTTGTAATGGCATTTTTCAGATAGAAGCTAGGTCTCGTTATAGATTTAGCACCAAATGCGCCCAAATTTACCTGTACGGCCCTGTGGCTGTGTAGCGACATCATGGAAAATCATAGACTCAACGCTCAAGCCTGAAGCTAACTTGTCAACTATGCTAACCAGTGCGTGCACTCCATGATTGGAAGTTATTTTGGTGAGATCTCCATGTTCTTGTGTGGCTTACTGCTCCGAGGATTTGTTCGTTTTTGTTGCTAAGCATCGGCAACACAGGTGGACGTCGCCCTTCTTCTTCCCGTGAGATCCGGGGTGGATCGGGCCCAGGCTATCTGGGCTGTAGCTCGGGACGAGGCTCAATTCCTTCACTAAAATGACGAGAAACACAAATACAACCCAATAGTCCCTCTGAAAATACACATATGGCCTCGTGCACCCGCAGCCGAGCCCGCGCCGCGCCAAGCTCGGTCACCCCCACGGCGTTCACCGCCGAGAGGAGGAGCCACGCGCCGAGCTCGCACCGCAGGCCCGCGCCCTAGCGCCCCTACGGCTGCCCTGCTCCCCCGTCACGCGCGGCGGCTACGTCCGCGTCCCCACGTCGCGTCGAGCCGAGGCCGCGCCGCGTCAAGCTCTCCTCCGTGCCTCCGCGCCGCACACCGCCGAGAGGATCTCCGCTCGCGCCGCACGGCTGCGCCGCGACGGCGTGCCGCTGCCGCCTGCCCGCTCGGCGCCGCCGGCCTCGCCGCTTGGCCCCGTGCCGCCCGCCGCTCGGCTTGGCCCTCACTCGCGCCGGAGGCTTGGCCCTCACTCGCGCCGGTGACCAACTCACTTCCCATTGACAAGCACACAGTAAATAAAACTCCAACTCTCTCTTCTCTCTCCATTTTCATAAGGAAAAGGATGGATTATTAAGTTGGAAGTTAAGAAAGTTGGTTGATAAAAGACAAAAACTACATTTCGTTGTTTTTTTAAAAAGTATAACCTTTTGTCTCTATATCAACTAAATAATACATACATTTTATATATTTATGTCTATAATTTTATATTTGCACTTATTTTAGTAAATTGTGCTATATTTTCACTCATCTAGAATGGAGAGATATTTTAGCTCGGTATGAATTTTTTTAGTTATATTAGTTAGCCTGGAGCGAAGACTATTTTTAAATCCGCCACTGCGTGAGATGCATCGATGGTATGGACCATGGACTCTGGACACCGACGAGAGTGCACATCATGGATCCAGAAAAAGCTCCAGAATATAACCAATAATTTCACAGCAAACAGGGAAGTGGAACAGAGAAGTCGCATCCCATCGGAGGCCGCTACCGTGCAACCAGTGGCAGAGGGCTCGGTAGGGCAAGGTGTGGCCCACGTCATACCTTGCGCCTGGGCCAGGACCCCCCCGCGGCGCATTGCGGGCCCATGCAGATCAGTAGCAAGCGCGTCGCGCGTGGAGTCGTTCGTTTCGTCTCCCGAGCTGTGTCGTTTCGACTCCCTCTCTCTCGTTCCTCCCTGCACAGCGCACACATCTCCGACTCCCTCTAACATGGTGCGCCGGCGGTGGCAGGGTAGATAGTTACACGGCAGCTGCACAGCGTGCGCCGGGTTGCGGCAGGGGTAGCCAGGGGCGGCGGGCTGCGGCGGCCGAGGCTAGGGCTAGGAGGGCAGCGGGCCGGTGGTGCACACAGCATCAGCAAGCAACGATGACTCGGCGAGCAGCACAGTAAGTTGGCAGCACAGTGATTTGCGTGGCTGTTTTTCCATTGATTGAGCAGCAACAACACAGGAATTTTTACAGGAATTAGATTCATTTTTTACAGGAATTTTTGTGTGCTTTCTTCGCCATACCTAAATTTTTTCGCGTCCTCCGCCACTGCACGCAACCGCAACCACCTGTGCATGCATGATGTCGCCTGCCGTGCACTCGTCCCCACCCATCCCGTCGCCGTCGCCATTGCCATTGCCATTGCATTACCAGCGACCAGCGTCCAGTGCCCACGCAGACCTCGTGCCTGGGGCGGCATAAAGCGGCAGCGGCAGCGATGCATTCCATAGATTCCGCCATCCATGGCGCAAGAACGGGAGGCGCTCCTGTAGAACGACAATAGTGGCGGCGGTTGGGGAGGCAAGGGGTCACCGGCGCCGGCGCCGCTGCCTTCCCTGGCCATGACCGTGCTCAAGGTACTCATGTGGGCGGTGTTCCTCACCTGTGCCGCCGTGATCTTCTTCTAGACCAAGCCCGCGCAGGCGGCGTTCGAGGGTTGGGTGGCGGCCACCAAGCAGTCCCTCTTTGGCATCACCGGTACACACTTCTGAAGAGTTTTTCAAGCTTTTACATGCCTCTCTCTCTCTCTCCCCTCGTTAACCCATTCATTATGAACTTAGCCTTTTTCTTGTTCTTGCAGGGAGTATTTTCCTGTCCTTCGGTGCGCTCTGGCATACGTCTACATCTCCGCCTTCCCAAGTAATCATTTCCATGTGGAGTAAGTCTTTCCTTAATCTTCATGTATGTAGCGCTCTGGGAATTCTTTGTGGGAATCAGCTGTTAAGAGCAAGTGCTGGCTACTATCTCCAATTTTATTCATGTTATTCACTCATAAATTAAGAGGCAAGTCATCTCTAATACACAAATATCAATACCTCTAATACTCTTATACTCTTTTTAAGTTTGGGTGAAGGTTGGCTCTTGATTTAGGGATGGCTCATCGGAGAAGAATTCTCTACTCGTTTATTGCATGTCAACTAAATAGTTATGAAAAAGTTTTAACAAAACTAGAAGATAGATTAACATGAAATATATCACTTCATAAACATATAATGTCAAATTCAACTTCTACAAGTTGTAACAGAAATAACAAATTTAACTGTAAATATATATATATATATATATTGATTAGAGTTTAATTTGATATTTTTGTTACTACTTTAAAATTTGAATTTAAACATATATGTTTGTGGAGTGATATACTATATATTAATTAATAACCATTTAGTTTTTTAAAGTTTTTTTCATAAATACGTGCAATAAACGAGTGAACATCCACCTAGATGATTAAAAGAGTTTCCCATGGCTTATCATCTCTTGTTCCACTTCTCTCATCTACCTCATCACTTAATCTTATATGATACTTTTAGAGGCAGCAAGCACATGAATCATTATAACATTTGGTCTTAGTATACTCGTGCAGTGTCCTTTTAAGGAACCATGAGTATTCTTTTTTAAAACAAACGAGGCATGAGCTCCGCTGGATATATTGAGAAGGAATAATAAAGTTCAAAAAATACAAAAGGTTTAGGAAATAGGGGTTGAGGAGGATATTACAACTTGGAAAGATTACAAAAGGATTTTAGACCGCTTTTAGGGCGGTTTAAAAGCTAGGGCTCGCTGGTCCAAATCCTTCAAAATGAGACCGACTACTACTATCTCATCACGATTTGCCTCATGGAACGTCCTCCTATTTTTTTATAAAGTTTTTTTATCATTCAGCAGCTAGCCCGATACCAAATATGGACCGCTGAATAGGCATTATCGGACCGCTAGTGTCGATCGGTAGCTCTAGGTACCATTTACTCCCTAAGGTGATACTGGCCAAATGTGAGTGAGGTGGAGAGGTAAAACTGTATTTTCATGTTGGAAAGGAGTCTGAATCTATTTGATCCATGTGTTTGGATGAGGCTTTACAAAGGAAAACCATAGTACTTTTCTGCAGTAGTTGTGAAGGCGCTTCAGGAACCGTAGCGGCGACAGCCACTACTAAAAAAGAATTTTTCCCATGTAGCTAAAACCTATTTTTTCATATGGTTAGGCCACACGTCTGCCAAAAAGGTCATGGATGTAAGCGTCTATATATAAGCATGGATGTAAAAGGCTAATGAAAATAATATGCACATAAATTATTTCATGAATTTTAATGCCTGATGCTAGCCGCATGGTAAGCGCGTGCTGGACAGATGGATGCTTGCATACAGATGCAACGATCTATGCTGATTTCTCGGTGAAATATATATCTCTTTGCATCAATCACATCAATGGCGGAGCCAGGGCTCGGCCAGCCTGCGCCATTGCCTGGGATCTGTCTCATGCAATACTCCCTACATACTCTCTGTTAGTTATAATAAAAAAATAAAGTAATTAAAGTTTAAATTATTATTTGTTTTTTATACAAAATAATAACTATGTAGTTATTAATTTATTTACATCAATGATAAATGATATGTATATGAATTTGGGTTTTAATTATTTATTATTAGACTTGTTCAGGCTGAATCTACCACTAAATCACATGAAGATTTGGTCACACGTGCTCGTGGCTGTTTGGCAGCAGCATTTCTCATGGAGCCAAACCGGCTTTGATGCGGAGGAGCAACGGATGTGAGCGTTCACGTCTACTGTTTCGTATTTGTAGGATCGAACAAGACCAAACAAATCTAACAGAGGGGGGTAAATGGTAGAAAAAAACCAAAACCCCAAAAAACTTTTAGCGAAAATAAAAGTTACCCTCGAATCAATGGAGATGTCGTTGCCGGTCAAACCGTCCTCACACCGCCGGTCAGACCGCCGTACCTACGCCAGTCAAACCGCTGTCTTGCCTCCGGTTGGACCACTGCCGCAACCCGCCGGTTAGACCGCTCGCACACCTGCGGTCAGACCGTCGGGATCCAGAAAACATCAGTAGACGAACTCTTGAAGTAGATTAGAACTTTCGACTTTGTTGCATCAACTAGTATTTACAAAGTGCAACAACAACACTCCTTACCAAAATCTCGAACTAAAGTCGAAACACTAGCTATTCTCTCAACTTGTTCTCTTGCAAAAATCAATATCTAGGAGGCACACTCTCCCTATCTATTTATACCACACAAAAAACTTTTACTCAAAGTAGAAGTAGAACTCCTATTCCCAACAGAACTTAAGAACTCTTATTCCCAATAGGACTCATCACTCTCTTTCACTCCTATTCCTAATAGCACTCAAGAACTCCTATTCCCAATAGGACTCAAGAACTCCTATTCTCAATAGGACTCAACCACTCTCTTCCCTTATCTCAATCCATCTTCTCGAATCCTTCTTGAATCCGGACTCCCTTCCAAATTTGACTCCTCTTTTCATACGCACACGATTTCTCTCGTATACTATATGGATTCTCCATCTTTCACATGCATTGTTCTCTAGCCCGAGCATCTCGCGTGATATCCTTGATCGTCTGGACCTTAACTTCTCCCAAGCCTAGTCCCGATCCATCACCGGCTATACTCCTATAGCCTCAAGCAACACATGCACATGAACAACAAAGAAACTACATATCTGAATATAAGTTTGCACCAACTTAACTCATATCAGCACACAATAGTATCACATACGAATAGAAACCATCTAGAAGTCATATCTATAAACAAATCTAGAAATCCAATGAAAACAACCCGAAACGACTCCTACCCGGAGTCAGTCGGTCTGACTGTCGGGTAACCCAGTCAGACCGTCCAGACACTTCTGGTCTGACCGGCGACACCCAACCGGTCTGACCGGCCACACATGCCGATCTGTACTATGCATCAACCAAAAACACTATTCATCGTATTTTCATAAAACACTTACCTTTGACAATTGTTCATCACATAGATTAAATCATCACATGACTCTACAGTGTTAGGCTATATAAAAGAGTCAGGGAGGCGTCCTCACAAATACATAGAACAACAATAATTTTATCTCTACATTCTCTAGTGTTGTCGTGTCGCCGTACGATCCAAGGCGGTTGTGGTGTTTGAACCTTTGCCGCATACACACCTGCGAGGATGGTGTAAAGGTTTTTGGGGCAATGTATATAGGGAGGGTTTAGTTCCGTGGACTATAGTCCGTGTTACATCGGATTTTTAGACATCAATTTAAAAGACTAAACGAGAACTAATTATAAAAAAATTGCAGAATCGAAGGAATATTCGTGAGATGAGTCTATTAAGTCTAATTAATCCATAATTAGCAAATGTTTACCGTATCATCATACCATCAAATCATGACGTAATTAGACTCATTAAATTCGGCTTGCGAATAATCCACGGATTATGAATGAGTTTTGTAAATAGTATTATTTAATACTTTAAAATAATATCTATATTCGATATAATGTGGACTAAACTTTAGTCAAATATCCAAACACCCTCATAATACGTGACCATTCAACACCTGCAACAACTCGATCTTCTTCCTGCCATTGCTGCGAGCGCGGGAAGCACAAGCTTGGCTTCATCTTCCCTGACTAGTTGGTGTAGATACTGCACTGCTTTATTTCTGCACTGCATCACAACGTTGATCTCTATCCATCTATCAGTGAGTGCATGTGTTGAACCTTTGATTAATCTCACTGAATCTAGATATCTAAATATTGCCTAGTTTAGATTTTGTTCCTTTTGTGCATGGTACTGGTCATCTAGATTAAAATATTGTGGCTAGATTACTTGTGTGATTAGCCTAATGACCTGCTTGTTTTTTTGTTAATTACGCCATGTTTGATAACTAGCACGATAGACAATATGAAAATATGACTAATTCTTTGCAGTGATTTATGCAGTTTTGCTTTGTTTATTGGCTAGTCTTGCAGTAGAATTAATTCTCTATTTATAGTAATCATTTGCAATGGCATGATACAATTAGGTTATGCCCTTTTATATGCATTCAAATGATTATGCTTGGAATTATTACGCACGTAGTAATACGTTCTTTGAAGATACCGAACTGTGTGAATGCGTGTGCGTGGTTTGCATTTCTTTTTCCCTCTAATTTTCTTCTCTATCGGCATTCCTAAATTTAAATTGGGCCAAATTTAACGAGTTAATATGATTCGGTCCAAAAGTAAACATGAGCCCATAAAATGCCATCGCGTCTACTTAAAAAAAGAGTCCTTTAACACAGTATATGTCTATTTTATTGGCCCCACCTTCTCCAAGCTTGAAAAGCTCATAAGCTGATCCCCTCGTGGCCTCACCAAGTCTCCACGAGATACTTCATAATATTTACGAAAAAACCTCTTTTTTTTGTCAAGAAAAAGTTTATCTGATCTCCCTAAACTAGTCATAGTCCAATTTTCATTTCTTAAAGATAATGTATTATTTTAGTTTATTTTATTTTTCTGAGCAATCTATACAGTAGCATCTATATGCTGCTTATACCCGTATAGACAACAAAAGTAAAAAAAAACAAATCAGTAGAACTCATTTGTTAGTGACATTACACCCCCTCTCACCTCCTTCGCCTATCTCCTCTCTTCTCTCTTTTCTCTCTCTTTACTCCACATTAGCAACGGGTCCTCTCTTTTTCTCTTTTTCCGTAACCGGTGCCACGCCTCCTAAAGATCCTAGGAGCGACGGGTTGAGCAGGTGAGCTCGATCGAGCCCTCAATAAGTTAAATAAGTAATGGCTATTTAATGGCAGCACATACGAGCTCATTAAAAAAGAAAAGTCTCTACAGATATTTTCAAAATATTATAAATATGTTAAAGGTTAAACACGAGATTTTAAATTTAAAATTATTCATTTTTATCATCAAGAACATCTCACGGGGCAGGGGCAAGCTCGATCGATCGGCTCCTCGGCGGCCATGATAGGCTTCTCGACGGTGTTGACCTGGCGACTTGGAGCCGTGGAGCTCGATAGGACACCCGAGCTCGCTGGTGATCGCTCGAGAAACGTGTGCGATGTGCTTGATCTAACCGGTGATGAGACTGGTCAGTTTGGAGAATTATTATTTTTAGATAATGGAGAATTAATTACTCCAGTGGCGAGGTTTTCAGGTGTGTGCCTCTTTTTACTTTGGATCTTGCTCCGATCGAGCAAGCGCTTGCTTAAGGAGGAGGAAAGAGAGGTCATTTGCTGCACAAGGCGTCGTGCGCTGGCTATTGCCCACAGTCTACTACGGAGTATACAAGAAAGTTAGCGAGACGAAATTTTACGACCTTTGATAGGCCGAAATATGGGCTTACATGTGGGCCTCAAGAGCCTTAGCCCTAAGGAATTTTTTTATTTTTTATTTATTTTTAAAATATTTACAAAATAAATTACCGTTTCAAAGTTTTTTTAAAAACGTACTCCTCCTGCTCTGTCATAGACGGAGCATATAAATCGCTCTATGCTAGAGCAAGAAATATGACATGGCAGACAACGAGAGAGGCACGTCGTGGAAATTTTACAGACAATCTTTTTTCGCCTTCCCGTAGGACGATTTATTGTTGGGAGGGGGTCGCCTGCAAAATACTCTAATAGATTGCCCTAATAAAGGGCAATTTATCATGCCCTTTTGCATGCAACACCGGCTGTATTTTGCGGGCCGAGGGCATTTTGCATGTGGACGACGCACTCCTATTGTCCGCCATGTCACATTTCTTGCCCTATGATAGGGCGATCTATATGCCCCGTCTTATCATAGGACGAGAGGAGTATATTTCGCGAAACTTTGAAACAGTAATTTATTTTTTAATTCTTTTAAAAAATAAATATAAAAATAAAAAATTCCTAGCCCTTAGACCAGCGCCTCCGTTGTCGTTGATCTCGTTTCGACCCATATGTTTTTCTAGCCTTCTTTGGGCCGAAAATGGGATTTTCCAAACAGACTGTATAACGACACACCCATTAATAGGAATATGTCTATTTTGTATCCCTCATCTCTTGCCCTTTGTCGAATCTCATCCTTAACCTCAAAGCAGGGTATAAACCTCTTCTAACTTGAAAAAAGGTGCAAATCGACTTTGGTGGTTTTGAAAACGATTTCTGCTAACGTGATAAGTTGATCACGGTTAGACTCGCTGAGTCACCATGGGCTTTGTGCAAGTTGTTGAAAAACTAGATCAGAGACGAGCAGTAGGAGACAAAGACCTGACGACGAATGCGACCACACCCATATACAGCATGAGGACGGGCCCACGGTGATGGGGAGTGCGGAGGACGGCGCCAGCAGCAGGCTTCAATGGTACAGAGGACAACGAGGAATGCTGAAGGGTTATGCGGAGGCTATGCTAGCCGAAAACAAAACTTTTCTACCACGTAAACCAGGAACACTTATAAGTAAGGGCCGATAGATCGTTACCAATTGGAGTAGAGTGCAGCGGACTAGCCAATCAGGACTATCCGATCTGAGAGCGCAGCTTGGCCGATGACCTCGATGGGATGCGGCGACACCGATTCCTGGGACACCGATTCACCAATCGCCCGATTCGCCGATGCCGCCGTTCGATCCGAGTCATCGATCCGCCACGCGTCGCCTCGCTTCGATTGCAGCCGATTCGTAGCCGATCAACAGCGCGCAACGTAGCAGCGCCTCTACCGGTATCCACACGTCCGGGGACAGAACGTTGAACACTCGTGTGCTAGCACGCAATGCAAGGCTAGGGTTTGGCTCGAAAGTGGGGAGGGTTTCCGTGGAGATTGATCTCACCGACTTTTGTTGCGCCAAATCAGATTGATTCGGTTCAATTCGACACCGCAACTCTCCACCCCTCGCCCCTTTATATAAAGTTTGTCGGTTGGGCCTAGAGGCCCATCGGGACTATATTTTGAATCGGATCCTATCCGAATCTCATAGAGTTGGCCGGCCAGACTTCGTAAGCCCATAGAACTCTATCCGATCGAGGCGTATCCGAGTCCAACTCGAATGCATGTTCTTATCCCCTTAAGCGTGCGACCCTGTAGGTTCAGGTATACTCGGTTTCGACTATAGTCTAACTTAGCCGATCGTCGGCTCGAGTCCAACTCAGCCGACCTATCAATAGCGGCGTCTAGCAGCACATATTGACACCATAGTATACAAGAATATAATATCGGCTCTAAACCTGTAATGTGTACATAAATCCCTTTGCCTCACGATACCAATTAAGCTATAGACAAGATATGTGCCATCCCTTCAATAGCTTAACCATTCACTCGAACCGTATTGGATTATCTGTCTGTTGATTGACTCCTCAATCAACTTAGCATGGCCATGCATTTCCATAATCCATTACCTCGAGGGGCCCAGAGATATCTCTCCAAAGGAGGGGCAAATTCCATCTTGATCACTCACATCCCACTCCATGTTTCATAGCAAACCCGAAGACTACTTTTATAACTATCCAGTTACGAAATAGCATTTGGTAGTCCCAAAGTAGGCTACTACACATGTTGGAATCCATGATGATCTCAGGTCTAAGGACTTTGCACCAATACTACTTGAGACCAACTAATGACACATTAATTCCTGTAGTGTCTCATGGTGGGTCTATCCAACAATGTGTTATCTAACACAAGTGTCCATGTTTATTGATTTGGTATCTTCATACCCATGATCTATGAGACATGATCATTAATCAATAAACATGTCGATCTTAGAGTCATATTTTGTCGGTGATATGGTCCTGGGGGTATAACGAGAATATGATATCTGAAGAAGGAAGACGCCTTCGCTCACCAGGGCGCCCCAAAGATATGTCCTAAACGGCTCATGCGGGTCCAGGCCACGGGCGGCCACGTGGCCATCCCAAAGGGGACTTGGCTCGGGGGATGCCCGGAGGCTGCCGCTTCCCGGATGGCAGGGTTTGGGATCACCCGGACCCCCGTCCATCAACCCGCACCTCTCCGAGAGAGGAACGAGATCAACCGCCAACTGCCAACCACCACATTTAATGCCTAGAGAGCGGCCAGACGCCTGCGCCGTCGCATTTATTACGATGTGAGGCAAGTCTGTCAGCCGCTCATCATCACCCTTTTTGCCCGTCACGAGGGAGAGAGGGGAGAAAGTCTTTGACGGTGACCACAGTTTGGCCGCACGGTCAGTCCACGCACGCCTCCCTCCACGTCCCGTCCAGTCGCATTAAATGTGCTGGGCGGACGTGTGGGAGAGAGAATACGAGCGCTGGGGATGTCACGTCGACCCCTCTCCAGGCGGAGAGCCACTGACCGGTAGGCCCCACTGGAGTAGGTAAGTTGACTCCTCTCGTCAGAAACATGGCAGCCACGACACCCGTTTTTCTCCTCATCTTGTCAACAGCATGGCAGCCCCGACGCACGTTTTTTTCTCCTCCAACTCCTGCAACATGGCAACAAGAGCAGGAATAGGGGTAGACCCCTGACAAGATAGGACAAGAGCCGCTCCATCACGTGGAACGAAGTAGAGAAAGCTAGGACTACTGTGGTGTCCCCTTGCACTATAAAAGGAGGCCCAAGTCCGTTATAGAAGGGGTTTTTTTGGTTGTTTAGTTCTGCTTCTTCAACCTTTGGCTTTAAGAATCTCGCCTCAATCATCAGCTCCAGCTTCCCCAGGGAAGAAGAACCACACCAATCCTTGTAATTCATTCTCCACATAGCATAAAAACAGGAGTAGGTTATTACGTCTCCCCGACGGCCCGAACCTGTATAAACTCTTCTGTGTCTTTTGCGATTGCGACTTTTCTCCACCTTCGTACTTTCCCTCTACCTCACTCCGAGCTCGAACCCTGATTCACCGCTCCCGTGCCGAACCAAAAGGGGTCCCCAGGTCCCGCATGTCGAGCACACGCATCGGCGCTGGCGCGCCGAGTAGGGGCGCGCTGCATTAGGGTTTAAACTCGTGTATTCCTTCTGCCTCCCAGCGGAACCGCCCGTCTCCGTCCTTGCCATGGTCCACGGCTACGTCCTACGGACCACGTCTGGCTCCCTCGCTTCCCGTGAGTGTGACTTGGCCAACGAGGTGGTCGAGGAGATCGATACAGGCGAGCGCATGCCCAACTTTCGACATCTCCGCTCGGAGGAGGGAGGACCTTTGTCCCCCTCACCCCCTCCGATGGCTGCGGCAGCGGCCGGAGCTTTACCACCTCCCCTGCCCCCCGCTAAGACAGCGGCTGTGGGCGGAGGAGACCAAGCTTCCCCTAGGGTCGCCAACGTACCTGCAGGATCCGGGCTACGCCCGAGCGGACGTGCCGGCGAGCCGCGCCAGAGCGACGTCCACCACCGACTGGAGTTTGGCACGCCTAAAGGCGCCCTCCGGCGGCGAGGCGCTCTTGCGCCACCCCGGCTAACACCGGATGAGGGGTCCAACGCCAAGCGTTGGTTTGACGACTGGCGAAGCTAGTCGGCCACGACCCGGCGTCGGTTGGCCGCCGACCTCGCTTCCTCAAGTCACCGACCGCGTGGTTCACACACCGCGGTAATGTCACGCCCGGAAATTTAGCCAAATTTCCTGACTATTTTATGTATCAAATCCCTGTCCAGGAATCAACCAGGGTACATAAAATGATAAATTAATATACAGGTCCAAACGTAAAAACAAAGCGTAAAATAAAAATACTTCGAAGAGGCACTTAGTCCTCACACCCAACAACTGCAGCGGAAAAGAACGACGACACGAGCGGGGCTTCAGCTCCACTCCACAGGCAAACTCAACTGGGGTCTGAGCCTTGGTCTTCTAACTCCATCTTCAATTCAGAAGCACTACACTTCTGAAAGGGGGAAAAATCGCAAGACTGAGTACAACCACCGTACTCAACAAGCCACACCGAGAAATACAGACGTGCAAGGGAGTCAAGAGTGGCTTGGGCTATTTTGCATAAATGCGGTTTACAAACATTTAATTATTTAAAATAGTAAAACAGTTGAGTAATTAAGGCAATATTAATCTTCCACTGAACAACGTTATCCCCACGTTGAACAGGCCCAACCGTTCCACCTGAACTAAACCAGTTCCATTAAATCAAATTATTCAGTAGTGGGACTAATCATAGTGAATCTGGTCAATCGCCCATAACCGCGGGCACGGCTATTCGAATAGTTTTACTCTGATCAAAGGTGCGTAACTTTACCCACAAGACACGATTCCACACATGTTACCATGCCCCGAAGTACCACCATGATATTGCAAAGAGGGAAATCGTGACAAGACCTTTCGCATAACTCCCTCTAACCAAGCGATACCACACCAAGGTTTCGCCCCACTCCCCGCAGGCGCGGCAGCCCCTCTCGTGCCACGGTAAATCCGGCACCGATCAACCCGTAAAACCGGGGCCGACCCAACTCCATCACGCCCACCCTCACTAGGGTACGTCGGCCGAGGAAAGCTATACTAAGGATCCAGCCGTTGTCCATTCTGGCTTGTGGTTTGCACGGTATGCCTTCCAGGGTTTCCCATGAACCGGTCCTTAATTGCCATGGGTGCGACCATCCAAAACCATGCACCCACAGCCCACCATTAAGTCATATTTTAGTTGAGATAATTATGACCAATAAGACATGGTCAGGTGTACCGAGCTTACAGCTCATTAGAGACTAGAATAAAGTGTAATTATCCCATTTAGTGAGCTAGTGGTAATTAAGCATGGCTAAGCTTATAATTCTAGCTAGAATCAACATCAGTGACTAAATCTAGTCGAATAACACCCAAGGTTAACAAAGGACGGATAACAAGTAAATAAGGCACAATTAAGCAGATAGGTATTCCATCATTCCATGTAATTAGCAAAGCAATGCAAATTTTATTTGCAAACATAAAATATTTATAAAAATAGGATCAATATGCTTCAAGGGAAGTGTGACTTGCCTTGTGTCTTCAAGCAAACTTCTGGGCTTTTTCCCTCGCGAGCGCAAACTCCGAAAACGGCGGAATCTACACACTAGCACGCAAAACAAGAAAAAAACTAATAAAAACCAAATAACAGTAAATAAAAAGTAAACAAACATGTAGATATTAATTTTAGATAAATTTTGTAATTTGAATGGCCCAATTTGGAGTTCGTATGAATTAGATATGAATTTTAGAAGTTTTGGACCATTTAAATGAATTCTAGAAATTAAAAGATTTATTACGCAATTATTAATTAATTTTGAACTGGAAAAGGATGTTTAAGACATCAGCTCCAATCAGTCCACGGGATCACAAGGATATGGACGGCTAGGTTTGAACTGGGAACAAAGGATGAGTGGCTCAAATTAAACCGAATGAATCTATAAGGATGAACGGCTTGGATAAAGCTGACCATGATTTGACTGGTTTAGGGCTGGGATGGATACACATCAACAGACACGTGGCCCAAAGAAGTTGACACGGTGCTAAGGTGGCGGCCATGAACTCAACCACGCAGGACAAAGAGATAATGTGGCAGCGACGAGGCGATGATGTGATAGCCGCATGAACATACCACCAACAAACATGACAACAAAGATTGTGAAGAACGGTTGTACAACAACGAAAACAAAGTGCATAAATGGGTAGAGAACAATGAGGCGCTCCTTACCACACTTACGCGAGGGGCGGGCAATGAAGGGAGAGGCCGGTGGCGAGCTTCAAACGGCGACGAGGTCGGGTCCACGGCGACGAGGTCGGGTCCACGGCGACGGCGGTGTTCCGGCGACCTACGGCGAAGGAGAGGTGGAGGACGGGCTTCGCGCGGCCACTGCAGTACCGAGAAATTTTGGACCGAGGCGACGACGCGGCGTGGCTGGAGTTGAACGGAGGCGGTCACGCACGGGCTTCACGGTGACGACGACCTTCCGGCGGTGTTTGGCGCAAGGGAACCGGTGGTCGGGCTTCTCCTCACTGATGCGATGCCGGGGAAGGCAACGGCGGGGGAGCAGGGCGGCGGGAAAAGGTGGCCGGAGTTGCGACCGACGGGGAGAGAGATGGGAACTCGCGGGGAAGATGGCTAGAGCACGGGAAAAACTCGGGAAGAATGGGGAAACCGAGGAGGAGGCCTAGGGGGTCCTTTTTATAGGCTTGGGAGGGAGAGATCGGATGCAAAACGACGGGTTTCGCGATGGGAAAATTGGAGTTCATCCTGAGTTCGTTGGATAAGAACGGGGTCGAAATTCGCGCGATTTAGCACGGGATTGAGAGGGATTTCTTGGGGGAAACGTAGAGGAGATCGAGAGGAATCCGTTCCCGCAACTAATTTTTGATTTGGGCAGAGGATTAGGCCGGATTTGGTGGAGGAAACAAAGCCACAGTTTTCGGGATACTGTTTGGTACTGTAGCAGCAGCTCGAGGTTGAGGTCGTTACTGTAGCAGGGAGGTAATACAGACTTTTCGATCCAAACATACTTTAATTCTTATAAATACTTCCAATGCCCAAATAATTCCAAGAAAAATCCTGAAAATATATGAACATCAAAAGTATTTAATAAAAATATCTCCAGCTCATTTAAAGTTTAATTTATTTATTTAAATAATGATTGAATTGTTCTTTGTTTTATTAAAATTATTTCGGGCTCCAAAATTTCACAAAAAATTTCAAAGAGTACCTTAGGGCATGAAGAATATTTCAAAAATATTTCCAGCCATGATTTTTAAAGGAAATTTAATTTCATTAATAGTTTCACTTGATTTACTTTGTTTTTCATTTTATTTATTTTCTAGGAAATGATTTATTAAACGATTTTTAATCCCGAACGAAAATCGGGCTGTGACAAATCTACCCCCTTACAGGAATCTCATCCCGAGATTCGGGTTAGAAAGAAAAAGGTAGGGTGAGATTGGGTTGGCCTGCTAACCTCTATGGTTTCTTCTGGCTCACAGTGACTGATTGACTGACCAAACCTGTGCGATGACTGGCTGATCAAACTTGCACAACCGAACTGACTGGACTCAACCCCGGTGTTCTGCGGCTTCCCGAACCAAACCAAACTGGCTAGCCCTTTCTGTTCTGACCCTGACCGGATTTCATGGACTCAAGTGCTTACTTTCGTCGAATTGCACAATTAACACTGGCGCCTTCGGTATTCTGAGAACTCACTCCTGCTAACTATTATTTGGTGGCACTTTTTTTGAGACCTTGTAACTGACTTTCATGAACACATAGACTCTGGAATTCATTTCTTTTCCCTGTGAACTGCTCTCGATCCAACATCAAGTATTTGAAGAAGCTGCTCGATCGACCTTTCATCTGGATTGCGACTGTTCTCAAATGATGCTTCTTTAGACTGCACTGTTGACACGACAGCTTGGGTGTGCCTTAGACTCGAACCTGCTAACTTGTGTCCGTTATAGCCCCGATAACGGCTCGCAACTGACTCTTTTGGTTACAACTCAATCTACTTCGTGTGGTCGAACCTCCAAACAAACCATTACAAGATATAACTAAACTCATCTTCGATCTTGCCTTTCAAACCAGTGGTTAAGCTTTCGCCTGACCTTGAATCAATTGTACTGCCATCTTTGAGGTGTACCAATATTTCTGTGATTTGCAAAGAACCTTGACTCTGAACATTGGATACTCGAACGATCAATTGAAATGAAGCAAAGACTATGCCCTTCCATTCTAGAGACTCCCGGAACTCGACACTCAAATGATGACGGGAGGTTATACATAAGAACGACTGTCATGCAACTCTTGAACATATTGACTTTTGATTGACTTTTTCATTGGGTGTAATTGCTGACCTACCTGTTCCGCTTCTGACCTCACTTTGGTGTCATCTGCCTGAACATAACGTGTAGTTGATATTCTTTTCTTGAAACAAACACTGATCACCTAACAAATCAAGCTCAAAAGGTTAACCCCACGATATAGCATTCCACTTCTTTTCTTATCTTTTATTGACTCCTTTGGGTTGATAGACCATAAGTTCTGCAGTTGCTTTCTCCGCACAATACCAAAATCTGTATGTCTGTTGAAAACTACCCTTGATGCTGCCTAGAGTTTCTGTTCTCTTACCAAAACAAGCTCACTTTCTTACCTTGGGTAGAATTGATTCACAAGGAATGATTCTCTTATCACATGTTCTGCGGACTGTATTGTATGACTTGACCTCTGCATCCATTTACTCCACGCAGGGGTGATGAAGCAATTATGTTGTCCTCTTCCTAGGAAACACCGAGGTGGTTTTTCGGAGATTGTAACGATATTATGGAGATAAAGAAACCATTATTAATCAATGCTCCCCATTAGGGTGCAGTTACCACTTATTACTCTGACAACCTTTTTATGGTTTTGCTTTCGACTGTTTCATTACCCTTTTCGTCCTCATGAGGTATCACTTATATTGTCCTTCAAAGAGATCTCGCCCTGTCGAGTGTCGCTGTAGTCTAACCACTCTTACTTCACTGTTTGACCAAATCTTTTCTTTACTGGCAATTAGATTCTTAGTCTTGACAAAACTGCTCTGACCCGATAAAGAAACTATAAGTTCCTTGTGACATTGTCAGATGCACAAGTTGATCCACTTTTTTTTGGCTACACAATATGAACCCTGAGAGAAGGAACAAATTATCTGTCTTGTACTCTTATTCTGCTTCCTCTTTCAAGTACATAACTGTAATAAGTCTTGTGTGCACAAGGAAGGTACTTGAACACCAAATAATTAAAGACGGTTATTGACCACTGCTAGCACAACTATTAACAGGCATGGAATCTGCCCCTTCCTGATCCTGACCGGGTTGATTTTTTTGGTTTTCCATCGTAGTGTATAGATTGATCCATGCTTTACTCAATGCTCCCTCTTATTACATAACTGCCATGAAACTTCTGGGTGTCATGAGCGGTTCTTGAACTTCCAAGACTTGTAGACCACTGCTGACCTTTACTGGTAGAAATTCTGGTTGGTAAGGTTTTTTTCCTTTGGTGGTCCTTACATGGTTGACTCGTTCTTTTTAATGATTACTGACTGGGGTTCCAATTAGAACACTGACTTGATGATTGATTTTTTTCTTAGAGAAATGTCAGTCTTCTTAGTAGCTGAAGTAGACAAAACCTTCCTATTGTTGGTGCCACTTTCGTGTGATTGCTTGTTAGGTTGTTGAGTTGGAACGACATGGGGTGTCTGGTTGGGGTTGACGACAGTCAAGTGAACTGTTGCTTGAGACCTTGCTTGGTAGGTGTAGCTGGGGATTTGTACTATCTTCTTTGCAGTTGGACCAGACAACTATTTTTCCTGGCACTGCTTGCCCTGTTGGTGTTGGTACTATAGCTTCGGAGCGGTTGCCGGTGGAATAATATAGCTTCTGCTGGTGCTCTTAGTGACAAATTGTTGAGATAGAAACTTCACATTTCAGTTACGGTTGGTGCCTCTTGTTTTCCTGATGTCCTGGGGCTAGACTTGACCACTCTGTGCTGGGGTGAGGCAACTGGGGAAGTAGAGACGTTGACAAACAGTGTCGGTAACTTGACGACATTGATACCTTGCATTGGGCCACCTTTGGAGAAATTACTTGTCTTTCCCACAATTGAAATAGCGGTGGACTCTTTCTTCGAACCGGACAGTTGTTGCGACGGTGTCTCAGCTCAAGATCATTAAAACAATCCAACCTTCTTTGGCTTCCACGGTGGTTGGAGTTGGTTGGAGAGCGAAAATCATTGTTAATGTTGTTGTTGTTGACCGGGAGTTAACGGGCAGGTTGCAAGGATGTCCTTTAGCCCTTCGTTGGCTCTGCTAGCATGGACTTCAGTTAACGGTTCTTAAGCACATGACTTATTCCCTCACACAAGAAATGTGCGACTTTTCTCTTCATAGAGTTGGACTGCGGTGTACCAAAATTTTATTTTCGGGTAGTTTATCCAAAGCTTCTCCTTCTTTCTTATGATTAACACTTCATCATCAGTTGGCGTCTTGGCATACAACTTCCAAGCGTGATCGAACACTTTGGCAAAACTTGTCCTTGTACACCATAATCACTTTGGGTAACACTTATGAGTTCTGAGGTTGATGGTGACTTACATCTGTTGGCCTACTAGGGACACTGCTACATACTGACAGTGGCCATATAGGTGCTTGCAATGGAATGTACTGGATTTGATCTTGATTCCGATTCTGAGCTTGCATCTGCGACCATCGGTACCACTGCTACGTCTTCCGTATCTGGCTTTGTATCTGTTGCATCCGCTACTTGCATGTTCATCATCTGACCTTGGGGAACCGAAAACAGAGCAAGAGAGGGGTTTTCGGCACAGGCTGTAGATTGCGGACTGATCTGACCAAAGGTTTCTGACCTCAACACACTGCTAAGGGTACTGCGGTTGATGACACTTTCTCTGGCACTGACTAACTGTTGCCCAGACGAAAAGGTGGAAGAGAGGGGTTGCTAAAGATAAGACCTTAACCCACTTATCTACTGATCTGATATGGGTAGACTTTTACTCTTCAAGTTGATTAAGCAAACAACCTAGTATGGTCACATCCCCACCACTGATGTGAGCCATACACCTACACAAAGCAAACAACACACAGCCTAGGAACTACCGACGCTACTCTTCCGGGAAAGATTGAGTTCTAGGAGAGCTCCGGGAAACTTCGCTTGATCCGCAAGAAACGCTGACTCGGGCTGCTTGGCTTGATCGTCTTGCTTGAAGCTTGGAGCTTGACTTGACTTCCACGGGTTGACGAGCGACTGAGTTTGTCCTCCAGGTTTAACAACTAAGAGAGGTGGAGGGGAAAGGAGAGAAATTTTACAAATCACTTTTGCAGAGACTCCAAAGGGATAGAAGAGATATTTTCGCAAATAAGATTTTCGCAAACTTGTCCTTAGAATTTGACCATTTGGCTCAACCTACACTCAAGATGGCTCTCATACCAACTTTTCACGCCCGGAAATTTAGCCAAATTTCCTGACTATTTTATGTATCAAATCCCTGTCCGGGAATCAACCAGGTACATAAAATGACAAATTAATACACAGTCCAAACGTAAAAACAAAGCGTAAAATAAAAATACTTACGAAGAGAGGCACTTAGTCCTCACACCCAAAAACTGCAGCGGAAAAGAAAGACGACACTAGCGGGGCTTCGCTCCACTCCACGACAAACTCAACCGGGGTCCGAGCCTTGGTCTTCTAACTCCATCTTCAATTCGAAGCACTACACTTCGAAAGGGGAAAATCGCAAGGCCGAGTACAACCACCGTACTCAACAAGCCACAGAGAAATACGGACGTGCAAGGGAGTCAAGAGTGGCTTGGGCTATTTTGCATAAATGCGGTTTACAAACATTTAATTATTTAAAATAGTAAAACAGTTGAGTAATTAAGGCAATATTAATCTTCCACGAACAACGTTATCCCCACGTTGAACGAGCCCAACCGTTCCACCGAACTAAACCGGTTTCATTAAATCAAATTATTCGGTAGTGGGACTAATCATAGTGAATCTGGTCAATCGCCCATAACCGCGGGCACGGCTATTCGAATAGTTTTACTCGATCGAGGTGCGCAACTTTACCCACAAGACACGATTCCACACATGTTACCATGCCCGAAGTACCACCATGATACGCAAAGGGAAATCGTGACAAGACCTTTCGCATAACTCCCTCTAACCAAGCGATACCACACCAAGGTTTCGCCCCCACTCCCCGTAGGGCAGCGGGCACGGTGAATCCCACCGAATTCCTTCAGATTTATACCACGGCCATCGAGGCCGCTGGAGGTGACGAGCTCGTCAAGGCCAACTTCTTCCCCATGGCGCTCAAGGGCCGGGCCCGTTCCTGGCTAATGAACCTATCGGCCCAGTCGGTCACCTCGTGGGACGACTTGTGCCGACAGTTCACCTCTAACTTCCAGGGCACGTACCCACACCCGGGAGTGGAGGCTGACCTCCACATGGTCCGGCGAGGAGAGGACGAGTCCTTGCGCAAATACATCTAGCGTTTTTGTCAGGTACGCAACACCATACCATCCATCGCTGACCATCCAGTGATCTTCGCCTTCAGGAGCGGCGTATGCCACGACGTCATGCTGGAGAAGATCGAATCCAAGGCCCCGGACCAGCACCGAGCTCTTCGAGCTTGCGACCAGTGGCCCGCAAGGAAGAGGCTCGGATCGGAACCCTAGGAATCCCGCTCCGGCCTCCACCAACGCGCCCTCCGCGTCCCGAGAGGAACGACGTGAGCGGTGGCGGAAGCACAAGCCATCGTGCGGTGGAGAGGAAGGCCACATCCTCGCCGCCGACGATGCCGAGAAGCCCTCGCGAAAGGGCAAGCCCGTGGGCAACCGCGGGCGCACCTCGGACCCTCGCCCCCAGGGCCAGGACGGGGACAAGTGTTGCATGGTCCACCAAACCTCCCGCCACGACCTCTCTGAGTGCCACTCGGTCAAGAACTTAGCCAAGCGAATACAAAAGTACGAGAAGGAGAGGAGGGAGAGGGAGAAGGAAGCCCACCGCAAGGGTAAAGCCCCGGCGGAACGCACGGACAACCGACGAGAGGAGGCCAAGAGTGCGGCCCCCGTCGGAGGCGAAGATGATGATCTGGGCTACCAGGACCCCAAGCACGTCGTCGCCACCATCGACGGAGGGGCATGCGCCCAGGTGTCCCGTTGGAGCCTCAAGACCATGAGGCGTGAGCTCCTCGCTGCTGTGTCGTCCCATGAGGCAGCCCGAAAATCGCGTTGGGCGGGGGTGCCAATCACCTTCGACCAGGCAGATCACCCTGGGAGCATCGCACAAAGTGGCAACTTGGCCCTCGTGACCTCCCCCACCATTTGCAACATCAAGGTTGCCCGAGTCTTAATTGACGGGGGTGCGGCTCTCAACATACTGTCCCCGAAGGCCTTTGATGCGATCAAGGCCCCAGGGATGGTGCTCGGGCCATCCTACCCCATCATTGGGGTGATGCCCGGGAAGGTGTGGCCCCTCAGGCAGATCGCGCTACCGGTCACATTTGGGAGCCCCACCAATTTCCACACCGAGCGGATTGACTTTGATGTGGCAGACCTTAACCTGCCCTACAACGCCGTGCTCGGGAGGCCAGCGTTGGTGAAGTTCATGGTGGCTACCCATTACGCCTACCGCCAACTCAAGATGTCGGGCCCTGGAGGCCCCATCACCATCCATACCGACGTCAAGACCGCGCTGGATTACGCAGAAGCACGCGTGGACGATATTACAGCGGCTGACCGCGTTGAACCCGAGGACCCTCAGGGGGAGGCCTCGGGTTTCCGGGCCCCCAAGAAGCGCATCACCTTTGCCAACGAGGTGGTGATCAAGTCCATTCAGCTGGGTGATGACCCGTCCAAGGCCGCCAGAATTGGCGGCAACTTGGACCCCAAATTGGAAGACACGCTCGTCTCCTTCCTATGGGCGAATGCTGGCGTGTTTGCTTGGAAGCCGTCGGATATGCCCGGAGTCCCCAGGGAGGTGATTGAGCACCGACTCGCAGTACGGCCGGATGCACTATCGGTCTGGCAAAAGGTGAGGCGATAGGCCCCGGAGCGACAGACGTTCATCCATGAAGAGGTGGCACGGCTCCGGAGGCGGCTTCATCCGGAGGTGCTGCATCCGGAGTGGTTGGCTAACCCGGTGGTTGTCCCGAAGGCCAACCACAAGCGCGCATGTGCATCGACTACACCGACCTCAACAAGGCATGTCCTAAAGACCCTTATCCTCGCCCGAATAGACCGGATAGTCGACTCCACTACAGGGTGCGACCTTTTATGTTTCCTAGATGCATATTCTGGTTATCATCAATTTCGCATGGCTGTAGAGGATGAGTAGAAAACTGCATTTATCACCCGGTGTCCGCCTACTATGGGTACCTTTTGCTACATGTCTATGCCTTTTGGTTTAAAGAATGCCATGTCTACTTTCCAACACGGTGTCCGCATCACGCTGAAAGACCAAATAGGGCGCAATGTCGAGGCGTACGTCGATGATCTCGTGGTCAAGTCCCGGGACCAAAGGACCTTGCTCCCGGATCTGGCCGAGACATTTGATAACCTCCGGTCCTCCCGCATGAAGCTGAACCCAAAAAAATGTGTGTTCGGGGTACCGGCAGGCAAGCTCTTGGGGTTTTTGATCTCTGCCCGAGGCATCAAGGCCAACCCTACAAAAATAAAGGTGATAGAGGAGATGCACCCCCCAGAAAGCTCAGGGACATGCAGAAAATCACTGGTTGTGTAGCTGCCTTGAGCCGCACCCGGGCCCATCCATTCAGGAATATGGCATTAACCGCGCCCGAACCCGACTTCGGTCCCGGTCAACACCAGGGGCTACTGTCGGTGATATGGGCCCAGGGGTATAACGAGAATACGATATCTGAAGAAGGAAGACGCCTTCGCTCACCAGGGCGCCCCAAAGATATGTCCTAAACGGCTCATGCGGGTCCGGGCCACGGGTGGCCACGTGGCCATCCCAAAGGGGACTTGGCTCAGAGACTGCCCGGAGGCCGCCGCTTCCCAGATGGCAGGGTTCGGGATCACCCGGACCCCCGTCCATCAACCCGCACCTCTCCAAGATAGGAACGAGATCAACCGCCAACTGCCAACCACCACATTTAATGCCTAGAGAGCGGCCAGACGCCTGCGCCGTCGCATTTATTACGATGTGTGGCACGTCTATTAGCCGCTCATCATCACCCATTTTGTCCATCACGAGGGGGAGAGGGGAGAAAGTCTTTGACGGCGACCGCAGTATGGCCGCACGGTCAGTCCATGCACGCCTCCCTCCACACCCCATCCAGTCGCATTAAATGCGCTGGGCGGCCGTGTGGGAGAGAGAATATGGGCGCTGGGGATGTCACGTCGACCCCTCTCCAGGCGAAGAGCCACTGATCGGTAGGCCCCACTGGAGTAGGTAAGTTGACTCCTCCTCTCATCAGCAGCATGCCAGCCACGACGCCCTTTTTCTCCTCCTCTCGTCAGTAGCATGGCAGCCATGACACCTTTTTTTTCTCCTCCAACTCCCGCAACATGGCAACAAGAGCAGGAATAGGGGTAGACCCCCGACAAGACAGGACAAGAGCCGCTCCATCACGTGGAACGGAGTAGAGAAAACTAGGACTACTGTGGTGTCTCCTTGCACTATAAAAGGAGGCCCAAGTCCGTTATAGAAGGGGTTTTTTTTGGGTTGTTCAGTTCTTCTTCTTTAACCTTTGGCTTTAAGCATCTCGCCTCAATCATTAGCTCCAGCTTCCCCAGGGAAGAAGAACCACACCAATCCTTGTAATTCATTCTCCACATAGCACAAAAACAGGAGTAGGGTACTACGTATCCTCGACGGCCCGAACCTGTATAAACTCTTCTGTGTCTTTTGTGATTGTGACTTTTCTCCACCTTCGTACTTTCCCTCTACCTCACTCCGAGCTCAAACCCTGATTCACCGCTCCCCCCTGTGCCGAACCAAAAAGGGGGTCCCCCGGGTCCCCGCGTGTCGAGCACACACATCGACATATTTGTTCCAATAATATGACATGTGATCAGGGATCATTTAGAAATAGATTCATACATAAAGAGTCTCATAAATAAGTCATGTACTTATTGATCAATACAAGATGTCTATTTCATGGAACTGAATAACACTTTATTCATTTATACATAAATATTGACCATGATATCCAACATCTCCATGTTGCCTCTAGGGCATATCACTAACAGTCTCCCTTTGCACTAGAGTCCATCATGTAAGTATCTAATACCCATTGCTCTTGTGTGCGCCTCATGCTTCCGCTGAGGGAGAGGTTTTGTCAACGGATCGGCAATGTTGAGATCCGTGTGCACTTTGTATATCTTGACATCACCTCTGTCCACTATCTCGCGGATGAGATGATATCGCCGAAGTATGTGTTTGGACTTCGATGTGACATCGGCTTCTTGGCTTGCGCAATGGCTCCGCTATTATCACAATAGAGAGACATTGGACCGGTCGTACTAGTCATCACACCAAGCTCGAAACGAATTTCTTGATCCAAACAGCCTCCTTTGCGGCTTAAGAAGACAATATACTCGGCCTCCATTGTAGAGTCGCAACGGTATCCCGCTTGGAACTCTTCCAGTGGCCGTGCCTCCGTTCGAGCGAACACGAACCCGTTGCGATCTATAATCATCCTTGTCTGTTTGGAAGCTAGCATCGGTGTAACCACTTACAACGAGCTCTCCTTCACCTCCATAGACCAGGAACATATCCTTAGTTCTTCTCAAGTACTTAAGGATATTCTTTACGATCCGTGACCTTCACTGGATCGGCGATCGTATCTGCTCGTAGCACTCAAAGCGTACGAGACATCCGGACGTGTACAAAGCATGGCATACATGATGGATCCAATTGCCGAAGCATATGGAACCATACCCATCTTAATCCGCTCATCATATGTCTAAGGACACGATTCTTGCTAAGATTAATGCCATGTGACATGGGCAAGAAACCTTTCTTGGAATCAAGCATGTTGAACCTTTTCAACACCTTGTCAATGTATGTACTTTGGCTTAATCCAATTAGTCTCTTGGATCTATCTCTATAGATCCGAATGCTAATATGTATCTGCCTCCCTGAATCTTTCATGGAAAAATTATTTTTCAATGAAGACTTGATGAATTCTAGCATAGGGATATCATTTCTAATCAACAATATGTCATCCACATACAAGATTAGAAATACAATTGCGCTCCCACTGACCTTTTTAAACATAAGCCTCCTCTTCGTTTTTGATGAAACCAAACCATTTGATTACTTCATCAAAACGAATGTTCCAACTCCGAGATGCTTGCTTCAATCCATAAATGGATTTCGTAGCTTGCATATCTTTCCGAGCGATTGTGGATCGACAAAACCCTCGGGTTGTATCATGTATACATCCTCGCTTAGGTTTCCATTTAGGAAAGACGTTTTGACATCCATCGCCATATCTCATAATCGAAATATGCAGCAATCATTAGGATAATCCGAATAGATTTAAGCATTGCGACGGGCGAGAAGGTTTCATCATAATCAACTCCTTGAATCTGTTTAAAACCTTTCGCCACCAATCGCGCCTTATAGATGTGAACATTTCCATCCATATCGGCCTTTTCTTAAAAACCCATTTACACTCAATGGTTTTGACACCATCGGGTGGATCAACCAAGTTCCAAACTTGATTGTCACACATGGATTCTTTTTCGGATTTCATGGCTCCAAGCCACTTGTTAGAATTGGGTCCCACCATCGCTTCCTTATAGGTCTTAGGCTCATCGTTGTCCAACAACAATATATCACGTTTGTTCCGCACTGTGTACTGTCGGGCGCACGACGTGATCTTTCGACCTCCGTGGGGCGGGTGTATCTACAACCGGTGGCGCAACACTTTGCTCCTCGTTGTGGTTCGTGGTCGCGAAACATTTTCCGGTGTTTCTTAAACTTCTTCAAGATGCACCCTGCTCCCACTAACCCTTCTTGAAAGAAACTCTTTCTCCAAGAAAACACCGTGTCGGGCGACAAACACTTTGCCTTGTTCCCGATTATAAAAGTAATATCCCTTAGTTTCCTTAGGATATCCCACAAAGAAGCACTTGTTAGATTTGGGTGTGAGCTTATCGGCATAAACGTTTTACATAAGCTTCGCATCCCCAAATTTTGAGGAAAGACAAACTAGGGGTCGCCCGTCCATATCTCATATGGTGTCTTTTCAACCGACTTAGATGGAACTCTATTTAGTGTGAGCGCAGCTGTTTCAAGAGCATATCCCCAGAAGGATAGCGGAAGATCACTTTGGCTCATCATCGACCGCACCATGTCCTACAAGGTGCGATTTCTTCGTTCGGACACTCCGTTCGATTGTTTTTCCTAAATGATTCTGTACTTCATTCTGGAATTCCTTGAACTTTTCAAATGATTCGGACTTATGCCTCATTAAGTAGATATAACCATATCTACTAAAGTCATCGGTAAAGGTAATAAAGTACGATAACCACCTCTAGCCGTTGAGCTCATTGGTCCACATACATCGGTATGTACGAGTGCCAACAAGTCACTTGCTCTCTCACGTGTCCCGTGAAAGGTGTCTTTGTCATCTTACCAAGTAAACAAGATTCGCATGTCTCAAATGATTCTAAATCAAAAGAGTGAAGCAATCCATCCTTATGGAGCTTCTCCATGCATTTCGATTTATATGGCCTAAGCGACAATGCCGGATAAACGTGGGGTTTGTATTATTAGAGAGTTGCCTTTACGTATTAATGTTATAGATAGAAGATGCTTCAAGATTCAAAACGTATAATCCATTCACCAATGGAGTATTAAAATAGAACATATCTCCGAGATATATTGAACAAGCATTGTCCATTGATCTAAAATCATATCCTTCCGCTTATAAACATGAAGCGGAAATAACATCTTGACATAGTGTTAAAACACAATAACAATTATTTAATTCCAAAACTAATCTTGAAGGTAGATGAAGTGGTACTATGCCAACAACAACGTAGCAACGCTTGCTACATTGCGACGCGCAGTTCACCTCGCCCTTCTTAAGCCTCTACTTCTTCTCATTTCCGCAACGATTTGCAAATATGAGCTACGATCCGGTATCAAATACCCAAGAGTCGATAGGTGAAGTAGCAAGATTAATGTCAATAGCATTAATACACGAAGCGAAGTCGTACTTTGCTTCTTTTTGAGATCCTCCATGTACTTCTTGCGTTCCTTTTCGGTGACATGTCTCCTTGCAATAGAAGAAAACGGTATCGATGTCGTCGACCCCTTTTTGCCCTTATTTGCATTAGAGGCACTCGCGATCTCATCGGGAGTTAACTTCCTCTTGGTGCAAAGTTTCTTGACAGTGGTTTGCGCTTAGCCTTACGCATCATCATCACATGATGACCATTTTCTTGATACTCTCCTCACTTGTCTTTAGCATCCCATGCAATTTGGTCAAGGTTCTATCCATATTGTTCATGTGTTAATTTAATATGAATGGCTCGAAGCTCAAAGGGAGCGGCCGGAGAATCACGTCGTAGCCAACTCTTGGCTAAGAGGGAAACCTAGTTTCTCAAGACTCTCGATATAGCCAATCATCTTTATCACATGCGGATGACGGGATTCCCTCAACAAGTCTACACGCAAACAAGGACTTCGAGGTGTTGAACCTCTCGGCGGAGCTTGGTTCTCAAACATGCCGCACGGTCCGAATAATAGTGTGAGCATCGCGCTCTCTTATTGCTTCGAAGCTCGGGGGACATTGTAGCAAGCATGAGACACTTATATCTAGGGCATCATTAGTGTGCTTCTCGTAAGCCCTCCGTGCGTTGCGGTAGCATTGTTAGGCAAATCATCCGGATAAGGTACTTCAAGAACGTACTCCTTATGCTCTTGCTTGAGAACAATTCTCAAGTTGCGATACCAATCCATAAAGTTTGTTCCGTTTAATTTTTCTTTCTCGAGAAAAGATCGCAAATTGAAAGCACGGGTGTAGTATTAGCGCCATTATTCTACAACGAAAAAATAAAGTTTAGCATAATGTTTATGCTATGTCTATTGTAAAACAATTTAACATTAGACTCCCATTACGTATTTTACACCTTCCCTCTAGGTTACGTATTGGGTCAAGATCCACATGTTAATTAATTTCTAGTGAGCTTTGGCATCACTGCTAGAAAATTAATAACATCGGTAAGTAACTCCTTGCTAATCACATCTCTATGTGACTCTTGTTGTTGGTGTGACATCTCCATGCTCGGCGCCAACCTATGCCCCAAGGCCCAAAACTGTTTTGATAGCCTTGTTAAGTAAACCAAATGCTCTGCTGTATATGTCCGACATATACCCCTTGTGTTATGATAGAGAATGGCACTCTGCTTTGGCAGACCCACCATTGATGAGCATAACGGTAACGGGTGCAACATTTGGAAGGGCGTCATTACTACTTAATTTTGCGAGGGATGCTATCCTATCAAACAAACATATCACATATATGAAAGCAGGTAGAATAGCATATAATGAAATAGTATGGCCCCCCTTCACATGGTGATCTCCATCTCTATGTTGGCGCAGAGGATCTCCATCTTTGGCACCATCTTCCAATGTGCATGATGCTTGTTTTTCTTCAAACTAAGCTACTACTATAGAAGCTATAAATGAATATTACATCGACTTG
Organism: Oryza australiensis; assembly: GCA_019925245.2. Taxonomy (NCBI): domain Eukaryota; kingdom Viridiplantae; phylum Streptophyta; class Magnoliopsida; order Poales; family Poaceae; genus Oryza; species Oryza australiensis. The sequence goes on along the minus strand of JAIFGZ020000222.1, from coordinate 19,344,364 downwards.
TAGGTCGTGAAAGAATATTACAAGCATTGCACGTGTGAAAGAATATTACAGGGATTGCACATATGAAAGAACATTACACACATCACATGCATCTCATACATACAATAGGGCCATACCATCTCAAAGCATTCTCTGCAAAAACAAATTAGGTATAGAACGTTTTCTACCTATCACAGAGATATGACATCGAGACGACCTATAAGGGGGTACGCACACGGCGGTCCCGCTAGCTGGTTAGCGGGCGGGGGGTCGAGGGGGTACGGAAGCCATATCGGCATAATCATATTATGTCGTCCGATACACTACCAAGGAAGATGGTTTGCGTAGGCGCGAGGCAGCAAACAAGGTCGGACTACGAGATAGCTTCGGTATAATCACATTATACCGTTCTGATACACTATCAAGGAACGCTATCTCGAACCCAACTCAAACCGAGTTCTATGGATATTGCTTCGATGTAATCACATTACGCTGTTCCAATACACTATCAAGGAACACAATTGCCATTTACTCTCCTTAACAGATCCCGTAAAACCGATTGATCTAATCAACCCGTGTGCTAAACTTGTTCCAGATCCAATCTAAAACCCGAACTAAGCAAGATTAGCTCTGATACCACTGAAGGGTTACGCGGAGGCTATGCTAGCCGAAAACAAAACTTTTCTATCGTGCAAACCAGGAACACTTGCAAGTAAGGGCCGATAGATCATTACCGATTGGAGTAGAGTGTAGCGGACTAGCCAATCAGTACTATCCGATTTGGAGCAGTGTTGGCCGATGACGGCCGATTTGCCGACAGCCGATTCCCGGGGACAGCCGATTCACCAATCAGTCGATTCCCTGATGTCGCAGCCGATCCGAGTCGTCGATCTACCACAGACGCCTCGCTCTGATTGCAGCCGATTCGTAGCCGATCAACAGCGCGCAACGTAGCAGCGCCTCTACCGGTATCCACATGTCCGGGGACAGAACGCCGAACACCCGTGTGCTAGCATGCAATACAAGGCTAGGGTTTGGCTCGAAAGTGGGGAGGGTTTCTGTGGAGATTGATCTCGCCGACTTCTGTTGCGCCAAATTAGATTGATTCGGTTCAATTCGATACCGCAACTCTCCACCCCTCGCCCCTTTATATAGAGTTGGCCGGTTGGGCCTAAAGGCCCATCGGGACTCTATTTTGAATCAGATCCTATCCGAATCTCATAGAGTTGGTCGGCCAGACTTCGTAAGCCCATAGGACTCTATCCGATCGAGCCGTATCCGAGTCCAACTCAAATGCCTGTTCTTATCCCCTTAAGCGTGCGACCTTGTAGGTTCAGGTTGAAGGGTTACGCGGAAGCTACGCTAGCCGAAAACAAAAATTTTCTACCGCGCAAACCAGGAACACTTGCAAGTAAGGGCCGATAGATCGTTACCGATTGGAGTATGCAGCGAAAATAGCCAATCAGGGCTATCCGATCTGGAACTGTGTAGCCGATTCCCGCAAGCCGACAGCCGATTCCCGGGGACAGCCGATTCGCCAATCAGCCGATTCACAGCGCGCAACGTAGCAGCGCCTCTACCGGTATCCACACGTCCGGGGACAAAACGTCGTACACCCGTGTGCTAGCACGCGATGCAAGGCTAGGGTTTGGCTCGAAAGTGGGGAGGGTTTCCGTGGAGATTGATCTCGGCGACTTTTGTTGCGGATTCGGTTCAACGCGATCCGGAAACTCTCCACCCCTTGCCCCTTTATATAGAGTTGTCCGACTGGGACTAGTGGCCAATCAGGACTCTATTTTGAATCGGATCTCATCCGTATCTCATAGAGTTGGCCGCGCACACGTCGTAAGCCCATAGGACTCTATCCGATCGGATCCCTATCCGATCGAGCCGTATCCGAGTCCAACTCGAATATCTATTCTATCCCCTTAAGCGTGCGACCACGTAGGTTCACGTATACTCGGTTTCGGCTATAGTCTAACTTAGCCGATCGTCGGCTCGAGTCCAACTCAGCCGACCCGTCAACGTGGCGCCTAGCGGCACATATTGACACCATAGTATACAAGAATAATATCGGCTCGAACTGTAATGTGTACACAAATCCCTTTGCCTCACGATACCGTTAAGCTATAGGCAAGATGTGTGCCATCCCTTCAATAGCTTAACCATTCACTCGAACCATATTGGATTATCCGTCTTGATTGACTCCTCAATCAACTTAGCATGGCCATGCATTTCCATAATCCATTACCTCGAGGGGCCCAGAGATATCTCTCCAAAGGAGAGGCAAATTCCATCTTGATCACTCACATCCCACTCCATATTTCATAGCAAACCCGAAAACTACCTTTATAACTACCCAGTTACGGAATAGCGTTTGGTAGTCCCAAAGTATGCTACTACACATGTTGGAATCCATGATGATCTCAGGTCTAAGGACTTTGCACCAACACTACCTGAGACCAACTAATGGCACATTAATTCCTGTAGTGTCTCATGGTGGGTCTATCCAACAATGTGTTCTCCAACACATGTGTCCATGTTTATTGATTTGGTATCTCCATACCCATGATCTATGAGACATGATCATCAATCAATAAACATGACAATCTTAGAATCATATTTGTTCCAACAATATGACATATGATCAGGGATCGTTTAGAAATAGATTCATACATAAAGAGTCTCATAAATAAGTTACGTACTTATTGATCAATACAAGATGACTATTTCATGGAACCGAATAACACTTTATTCATTTATACATAAACATTGACGTGATATCAAACATCTCCATGTTGCCTCTAGGGCATATCACTAACACAGGTATACTCGGTTTCGGCTATAGTCTAACTTAGCCGATCGTCGGCTCGAGTCCAACTCAGCCGACCTGTCAATAGCGGCGCCCAGCAGATATTGACACCATAGTATACAAGAATATAATATCAGCTTTGAACCTGTAATGTATACACAAATTTCTTTGCCTCACGATACCAATTAAGCTGTAGGCAAGATGTGTGCCATCTCTTCAATAGCTTAACCATTCACTCAAACCGTATTGGATTATCTGTATGTTGATTGACCCCTCAATCAACTTAGCATAGCCATGCATTTCCATAATCCATTACCTCGAGGGGCCCAGAGATATCTCTCCAAAGGAGGGGCAAATTCCATCTTGATCACTCACATCCCACTCTATGTTTCATAGCAGACCCGAAGACTACTTTTATAACTACCCAGTTACGTAATAGCATTTGGTAGTCCCAAAGTAGGCTATTACATGTTGGAATCCATGATGATCTTAGGTCTAAGGACTTTGCACCAACACTACTTGAGACCAACTAATGGCACATTAATTCCTGTAGTGTCTCATGATGGGTCTATCTAACAATGTGTTCTCTAACACATGTGTCCATGTTTATTGATTTGGTATCTCCATACCCATGATCATGAGACATGATCATTAATCAATAAACATGCCGATCTTAGAGTCATATTTGTTTCAATAATATGACATGTGATCAGGGATCATTTAGAAATAGATTCATGCATAAAGAGTCTCATAAATAAGTCACGTACTTATTGATCAATACAAGATGTCTATTTCATGGAATTGAATAACACTTTATTCATTTATACATAAACATTGACCATGATATCCAACATCTCCATGTTGTCTCTAGGGCATATCACTAACAAATGCCACAACGACGACGACTAGGAGCTGGTGAAGAGCCATGACGGCATGTTGGCGATGAAGGCGGCTCGATGGAGATCGGGCGGCGGCAACAAAGACGAGGCTTTTCGCTTGGAGATGGCAGCATGAGGAGAACGTCGTTGCAAGCAGCAGAGCCGTGGCACGCCCTGATTTTATTTCAGGATTAAAAATTTTTTCATAATGTATTTCTAGAATTTATACGAAAAGTTGAAGCAATTTAGCAAGTGAAATTAATGTGAGACATAAAATTTTCCTTTAAAAATGTGGCTTGGAATATTTTTATAATATTCTTCATGCCTTAAAATACTCTCTAAAAATTTTCATGAATTTTTAGAGCTCAACAAGTAATTTTAATAATACAAATAGCATTTGAGTGAATTGTTTAAATGAACAACCAATTTAAAATCCTCCCTTCTACCTTGGACCATTTTTGGCCCAAGTCCATCCTTCCTCCCTCCTGCACGGCCCAGCCCGCTAGCTCTTCCTTCCTTCCCCCTCTCTTTTTCTTGGGTCGGCTTTGGTTTTAAGGGTTGATCAGCGGCCAGATTTACTACGACATAGGAGGCTTCCCACCTTGGTTTTAGTGGTGGAGTGAAACCTACAGTGTGGTGCACTTGGTCGGGAGAAGTTATGTAAAGGGTCTTGTTACAATTATTCGTATGGTGACGTGTTAGGCATGGCACGATGGCATACGATGGATTGTGTCTTGTGGGTACAATTATATACCTTTGGCCAGAGTAAAACTATTCCAATAGCTATGCTCGTGATTATGGTCGATCGACTAGGTTCATCATGATTAGTCTCACTATTTATTAACTCGACTTAATGAACTTTTGTAATTTAGATGGTTTGGTTGGGTCTGTTCAATATGGTGTAGCATTGTTTAATTAAGATTAATTTTTGACTTAATTAATCAATTGTTTTACTGTTTTTATCTATAAATATTTATAACTTCTTTTATGCAAATAACCACAAACCTATCCTTGTCTCCTTTTGGATATATGCATCATTGGTGTGGATTGCTGAGTACGGTGGTTATACTCAGCCTTGTTATATTTCCCTTTTCAGAAGTCTAGTGCTTCTATGCTGAAAACGGAGTTAGAAGACCAAGGCTTATATCCTAGTTAAGTTTTGCCTGTGGAGTGAAGCTAAAACCTCGCTAGAATCATCTTTTTCCGTTGATGTTTTCTTTTCGCTGTGATAACAAAGTGTCTCTTCTGTAAGTATTTACACTTTATTTACGTTTGGATTTGTATATTAATTTATCGGTTTTTATCCTGACTTGATTTCTGAATAGGAATTTATACACAAAATAGTCTGAAAATTAGCTTAATTTCTGAACATGACAAGCCACGACGTGGTGAAGGCGAGGAGGCAAAACCATGTGGAACAAAGTGTGTAGCTTGCGCGGGGACGACCCTAGTGGTGCGAAGCAGCCGAAGCTCAACCAACACGAGAGGTTCGACCAATGCTCGTATCACTCCATGTGCTCCAGCTCGACGGTGACAGCTCAATGGTGGCACCCGATGGTTCATCCTGCTCTCTCCATGACAGCTCCACCACCGGCTTGCCTCCTAGTCGCTGAGCAAAAGCACACAAGTTGGCCGCTGCCATCGAGCACTTGGAGAGGATGCAGGCTAAGTAAGTTCTCTTACACGTCCACCACTTGCGTGGGCCCCAACCCAAGATTGATCTAGGGGCTCTCTCGGTCGAGGGTAGCGATCGGTGTGAAACAGGCCCAATCGCGCACTAAGATCAGACATGATGGCGGGTTTGATCCTGTCTATACTGACTCAATGAGTTTGACCACGATAAACTAGTCACGTCAACAAAATCACTTTTCAAACCATCAAATGGGTCGATTTATACAAGTTTTCTAAGTTGGGGGTGACGTTATATCCGATTTTATTGTTGAGTGACACGATGGAAAATAGGCTTATTCCTCATTAATACCATCTCATTCTGATTAAAAACCTGTTTGGTAGTGCTCCTGATTCTATGATTGTCTGTAGTAAATTCGATTGTTCGAATCGGATTCTGGAGAGATTTGGTATAATAAAGTAATAATTAGAAACAATGTTTCGAGGTGATTCTTGAACGATTTGGATGATTATATAGAAAACTGATTTTCGGGTGATTCTTACCCCTATATAAAATTATTGAATCATTTAAAATAATTTTATTAAAATTAATTGTAAAATAATCTGATTGCAATACAACTAATTTTAAATTAAGAATCAGGTCTGTTGAGAATGAGAAAAAAAATCCTACCAAACACGGCCTACGAAAAGTCTCGAGAGGCAATTCGCCTCGAGACTCCAGTGCTCGACTGCCCACTCCGCTCCACCTGGCTCGCTGTCGCTGACGCTGCTGCTCCCGTCGGAGATGTCGGAGTCGGTTCTTTCCCCGTCGATCGCCGAGGACCACGAGTAGACGAGGAACCGGCCGCCTTTGGGACGAACGGATAAGAGGCCGCCACCGCGCGGCGCTGTCCCCCTCGGCAGCCACCGGAAATTCCTTGGCTAGGGAAAATCTCCGTGCAACAACTGCGGTTATTTTGGAGAATATCCATGGCGTTTACGCCTTCGCCGAGATGAAAACCGCAGCAATTCGTCGTCAGCCACGCCGTTAACTTTGATTTCACCGTTCGTGCGGCAAAAAAATCTCCCCTTTTCCCCTCAATTACATACCCTCCCCTCCCCAGCGTGTGGTACTGTAATTTTTTTCCCCTGATAATTCAGGCGATTCCCGTGCCAAATTACCCATTCTTCTCGGCTTTTCCCGAACTGTAATCTGTAAAAAGATTTGTGAGAAGCCAGCTATAATCTCGCGGGAAATTTACTCGCTGAGAAATCAATCAGCCTCCTGATTGCTTGGGCCTTCACGAGCACACGTTGGATGTGTGGCTCTCGTCAAGCTCGGCCACTGTCCACTGGCCTACTCGTCAGAGGCCGCAGGAGCAACCACCTGGGGATGACGCCTCCCGTACGCGCACCCTCACCGATCCATCGCCGTCGCCATTGCCAGCGACCGGCGCCTGGGCGGACCTCATATCTTGGCCGTATAAAGCGGGCAACGCCCCCCGGCTGGTGAGGGGACGCGAGTTCCGTAGATTCCGCCGATCTACTGTTCACACCCGCTCGCCCTCCTCGCCATCCAATGGCGAGAGAACGGGAGCCGCTCCTGCAGAGCGGCAATGACGCTGCCGATGGGGGAGCCAAGGGGTCGCCGGCGCCGGCGCCGTCGATGGCCAGGACCGTGCTCAAGGCCTTCATGTGGGCGGTGTTCCTCACCTGGGCCGCCACGATCTTCTTCTACCCGACCAAGCCCGCGCAGGCGGTGTTCCAGAATTTGGTTGCGGCCACCAAGCAGTCTCTCTTTGGCATCACCGGTACAGAATTCTCAAGAATTTCCAAGTTTTCCATCCCTTCTTTCTCCTCCTCGCTCCCCTTATCCCCATTTTGCAATCAAGCAAGGGAAAGTAAGTGAAAGAACCTTGCTTTTTCTTGGTTCTTGCAGGGAGTATTTTCCTCGCCTTCAGCGCGCCGATTCTTATCGTCGCGGCTCTGGCGTACGTCTACATCTCCGCCTTCCCGAGTGACCATGTCCATGTGGAGTAAGTCTTTCTTTAATCTTCATTCATGCATGTATCTGAGAATTCTGTGGGGAATCTGGTGTTTCTAGTCCACTTGGTATTATGTAGGAGTAGTTCTGTGAAGGAATAGTGGGTATTCAATATTCAGAACATGAGTCATTTTCTATTTCGGAATTGTGGGGGATGGGGACTGTTGGTCAGTACAAAATAACTGGGGATGGATCTGTCGCTGAACATTCGGACTGTTTGTTGATTTATTAAGCACACATAATTCTCTGAATAAAATTTGGTTTATGAATAAAATTATAGTATAATTCAGAGAGTAGGTGAGCCTGTTTGATATGAAGACCATCACAGTTGATTGAAATCTAACCTCGCAACTGTCAAAGTTCAGAAAGTAGCACTGCATACTTCTTATATTTGAGAGTGACCTGATTCATGCCTACAGCTCACTGTTACTTGCCTCTTTGATACCAGGAAGAACAAGCTGAAGACACTGTGTTTCCGGCTCTGGACTTTCCCTGTTCTTGTGGACGGCCCTTTCGGGGTTGTCTCCGCGGTAGAATTCATCGGAATTGTCCTATTTATCATCTATGTTGTCTATTCAATGACCTATTACGCTGTGGAGAGCGTGAGTCTCATCTCAAAATTTGGCCAGACTTCGCTTACTTACAGGTATGCTGTAAATACCGTATATGAAGTAGTACTATATCTTTTGGGGAAAGATTAGCCTCTGTGTTGGATAGTCAGAGCAAACGGTGTGATACACTGAAACTGAAGAACTATGTAATACTGATGCATGTATTGAGTATATGAGCGACAAGAGTTGAGTTTTACATATATTTTTTTGTGTCAATATTGACTAAACCCTCTTGATGCTGAAGTTTTTTTTTTAAAAAAAAAGAGAGAACAAGATGCTGAAGTATTGTGTAGTTGAATGTAACTCAAAGTTATGTTGTTCAGAAAAATGTTGGTGGATGAATACACTGCTGCATACATGTACCGTACTGATTTAAATTGTGCAGTTTGTGCTACTATTGATGTCATTTTAATATATTTTAATAATAAAATGTGAAAATATATATTTTATTTATGTGAGAAAAAATATAACGATGCTAGTAGTGCAATCTGCGCGGGCCACCATGCTAGTTTTACGTGATCTCAACACACTTCTAACATTCTGTATGCTTTTTGCAGCGAGTTGCTATTGTACATTATTGGCCTCCGGTTCGGATCGGTCGGGTTGTTTTGCATGGGTTTCCTCTTCCTCCCTGTCTCAAGGGGTTCAGTTCTTCTCCGGCTTATTGATATTCCATTTGAGCATGCTACTAGATACCATGTCTGGCTCGGCCATCTTACAATGGCTCTCTTTACATTACATGGCCTGTGCTATGTGATCGCATGGTCTCTCGAGGGGAATCTACTTGGAGAAGTAAGAATGATTTAGAATCATTCAGGCAAATGATTTGCTATGGCCAATGTCCTGTGTTTTACTGTCCATCTTCTTAAGTGAATAAGCAACAGATAAATCACACTCTACTGAATACAACTTACTAGTGTCATCTACTCTGTTTCAAAGGTTAGAAATCTGGTGAAAACTTTCTAACTTTTTTCTTGTTGTTGTTAGTTGGCTGCATGGAAAGAAATCGGAGTGGCAAACTTACCAGGTGTGATCAGCTTGGCAGCCGGCCTGCTAATGTGGGTGACATCACTTCACCCGGTGAGGAAGAGATACTTCGAGCTCTTCTTCTACACCCACCAGCTCTACATAGTCTTTGTCGTGTTCCTGGCGTTCCATGTCGGCGACTTCATCTTCAGCATCTCGGCCGGACCCATCTTCCTCTTCATGCTCGATCGCTTCCTGAGGTTCTGGCAATCCAGGGCCAAGGTGGACATCATCTCGGCCTCATGCCGCCCTTGCGGAACCGTGGAACTAGTCTTCTCAAAGCCAGCAAGTAAATAACATATCCTGCATTCTGTTGATCACTGTTCCATTGATGTTGCCACAGTTGGTTGAACTGATCTGTGCCTCTGCTCTGCAGATCTCCGGTACAATGCTCTCAGCTTCATCTTCGTTCAGGTGCGGGAGCTGTCATTCTTGCAGTGGCACCCGTTCAGTGTATCTTCAAGCCCCATGGATGGAAGATACCACATGTCGATCCTGATCAAGGTGCTTGGATCATGGACTGAAAAACTGAGGGGCATCATCACTGATGCCCAGGAACAGAGCAGGAATGGCTCTGAGTCGGAGTCTGGCCGGATCACCGCCTGTGTGGAAGGGCCTTATGGGCATGAATCGCCATACCACCTAATGTGAGCTTTCATTTCATCCTAACATTGGTGATTTGGCATCCATGGTGGGTGAATTTCAGCTCAAGGTTTTCTGTTTATGTGGTGTTTGTGTGTGTTCAGGTACGAGAATCTCATCCTGGTGGCCGGAGGCATTGGCATATCGCCGTTCCTGGCGATTCTGAGCGACATAATCCATAGGATCGAGGAAGGCAAGCCATGCATGCCCAAGAATGTGCTGGTGCTGTGGTCGGTGAAGAAGTCCAAGGAGCTCTCCCTCCTTTCCGCCGTCGACGCGCAGTTCATCTGCTCGTCTGTCTCTGACAAGCTCCATCTCGACATCCAGGCCTTCGTGACCCAAGAATCCCAGCCTCCATTGGTAAGAGCATATAAAAGTTCTTGATCAATGCGTTTGTTCCTGTTCCAAGTTCCAAAATTTGAGAAATGAGAGTTGGTTCGGTGATTCCGTGGCATTGGCAATTTGTGGTTGCAGGAAGAAGGCATTGTTGGGGACGAGGAGAAGGCGACCGGCATGTTCGTCAAGAACGGGACGACCATGTCCGGGCTGGTCGGCACGGGGGACAACTTCTGGGCGGGCATGTACTTCGCCGCGTCCACGCTGGGCTTCGTCCTGGCGTACGCGCTGGCGCAGGCGTACTACGTGCGGCGCTTCAACGTGTTCACGTGGTGGCACCTGGGCCTCGTGTTCATGCTGTGCATGGTCGCCGGCGTAGCGCTCCCAGGAGGCCTCGTCGTCCTCCTGTGGCACCTGTCCGAGAAGCGGAAGGCGGAGGACGACAGGTGGGACGCCGCCGCCGGCACGGCGCCCGCGCGGGATGGCGAGGAGGAGGCCGAGCAGACAACGAACGGCGACGCGGCCGACGGCGTCAGCCTCGCCGCGGTGAAGACGACGCGGTACGGGTGCCGGCCACAGTTCGAAGGTACGCACCACGCACCAAACCAATGCGAACGCCAGCGCGCGACCGGCCGACGTGCTTAACCTGCGGTTGTTCGTTTCCGTTCAGCGGAGTTCGCGGCGTTCGCGGAGAAGGCTGGCGGCGCGGCGGACGTGGGCGTGCTGGTGTGCGGGCCGCCGGGGCTGCAGGCGAGCGTGGCGAGGGAGTGCAGGTCGCAGAACCTCGGCCGCCGCGGCGGGAGGCGCCGGCGCGCCGGCGCCGTCTTCCATTTCAACAGCCACAGCTTCGACCTCTAGAACTATACCAGATCACCAGAGCTAGCTCCAAGCTTAGCTGCTGCTGCTGACGACGAGCACGTCACTGTACATCTGTACACTACACGCATACGAGTATACGACACCCTGCACCAACTGTAAAATCTGTAACCATGCATCCATCCTGTACGCTACAGATACGACGCTCGCCGTCGTCGGCGTGCATGTGTAATGGTGTATTCTGCATGATCGGAAACGTAAGCATACGTGAAGGTATTACGTATTCACATACGTCATATGAAGTTTCATGTCGAATGCGTGGTTGCATTCCATTTTTTCTTCCTTTTTTTCTTTTCTTCTACAGGGATTTTCCTTCTGAGAAGTAGCGGTAAGAATAAATTAAGCTGAGTTTTTCAATGTCTAGATTCTAATACATTGTCTAATATATATATATATATATATCTTCTGATTCTTACAACGGTTTTACTATAAAACTATCCAAAAAAATAAGGGAGATAACTTTTGAAATTTTGACTGTCGGATATGCTATAGGAGAGGAGAAAAAAATCACGCGTTTTCTCTCCGTGCGTGCGGTTCGAACCTAAGGGCAACCATAATGTATCAAAAAATTAGCCTTAAAGCAATGATTGTACATGTAAAGTGAGCCATATACATTGTGGAAAATAGTTTTAGCTTAGTATGCACCTTAGGCTTGAGATCAACCATAAGCAATAAAACAAATATTTTTCTCTCTTCTTTGTGTGATGAACTAGTGGACCCATTTTGTTGCTAAATTTTAGTCATACCATTGTGGGAGAGACTTTAACAATAACCAACTATTCATGGACCACTAGTACACCATAAACATTGTGGTTGCCCTAACGCAGCTAGCCGCTTGCCAGGTCCGGCCCTATGTCTTGGAGGGTCTTAGCGCGAACCTATCACGATTGGCCATATATATATATATATATATATATATATATATATATATATATATATATATATACCTACACTAACAAAATGTCCGTGCGTTGCAACGAAACGACGACGTAGGGAGGGAAGCAGACGGAGGGCGAAGGTACAGACGACGGCGCGAGAGCTCCGAGCGACGACGGGGGGAGGGGCGTAGGCGCGGCGCGGGGCGCGGCGTAGATGAGGACAGAAGAGAGGGACATAGAAGGTCTTTTTTTCACCAAGCATTCCCTTTCTTTTTAGCATTGGGATTGCGGGTTAATTTTATAAACACTAAAGGGGTTTTTTGCAAAATAACCAGAGACGAACGAAAATTTTAGATAGAAATACTACTTTCTTTATAGATAGTTATATATATACATATATATAACTTTAAAAGCAAAGATATCTTTAATTTTATGTACCACTGGACCTTAAAATAGTATCAGATAGATATTTAGTCTAAGTTAATTTAATTTCACTAAATTAAGTAAAAACATAATGAAAATAGATATTAACTTACTGATACTTTTTAGACCGATTAGAAATTTGGTAAAAGTTTAAAATATTTATGATTCGGATATTATTAGTTAGAAAAGTATATTGATGAATAGGATAAGTTGCATGTATATCGACGGCGGCACGCTAGCTTACGCGTGCAGCGTGTTCTCGGCCGTCGCTCAGGACAATGCACGGCGACGCAAGAGGCACGTAAGTCGGGCTCGCTTGCTGGAGGTGAGGAAAGTGAGGCAACAATGGAGCGAGATGTTATACGGATCGGAAATTTTATAGATTTGGAGGAAAAAACGATTTGATGATCGAAAAATTATAGATTTTTGAAGTAGTTAAGATAAGCTCTATCGTACGTATAACTGGTTTTTTTAAAAAAATATCCTGGTGGATTGCGGGTTAATTTCGGAAAAACTCAAGGGGTTTTCTGCAAAATAGCCAGGCAAAACAAAATTTGGGTGGAAACACTACTTGCTTTATAAATAGTTATATATATATAATTGTAGGATCGAATAAGACCAAACAAATCTAACAAAGGGGTGAATGGTAGGAAAACAAAAAAAAATAAAATCTTTTGCGAAATTAAAAGATTTACCTCTTACCGATGAAACCAATCTAAAAAGCGACAATGAACAGGAACTGTTGAAGCCACCGGGAGTCCTGCAGCTACACATACATACTGCCCTAATCAAAATCCAGATCGTGATGTAGTTAAAAGAAAGATTGTGATGGAGGCCCGTGCAAGGAGTTAATTTCGAAAAAACTCAAAGCATTTTCTGCAAAATAGTCAGGTAGAACAAAATTTTGGATGGAAACACTACTTGTTTTATAGTTATTATAGATATAGATGTATTTACTTGTCTAATTCACTTGCAATGCGAAAAAATAATGTCAATACTAAAACATCAATAAAATAATATCATTATCTTAGATAAGAAGATGAAAAAAAACTTATGTATAGCATCTTTTTGCGATTGAACAATCTGGTTTTCCAATTTCTTTTTTTTTCCTTTTCTCAGCCCCACACAAATATTTCTTAGGTAACATTATAAAATTTCCAGCACCTACATTAGTGGAAAAAATATAACTGCAATTTAAAAAAACAACTACAATTTAACAAACTTAAAAAGAGAGAAACTACAATTTAACAAACTTAAAAAGAGAGAGAAATTACCTTGCACATCTAAATCTAATGATCATCCAGGGCCGGCAGCACTTCCAAATCCAATCCAGGCCGTGCAGCACTGCAGTCAGCAGCAGCACTATCACTGCACAGGCAGCAACGCCGGCAAGCAGGAAGGCCAGGAACGTGGCGTGGCCACATGGGGTCTGGCCAGCCGTAGGCCTAGATGATCAGTTGGTCACTGAGGCAGGCACGGACAAGGCAGATGGCCAAGCGGCGCAGCGGCGGCATCGTTCCAACTTCCAGGGTCGTGATAGATTAGATACTCCTCAACTTTTTCGATTGCGTTCGTATACATACATCCTGCGTATACATACATATGTATAGGGGTGGGCCCCCCTGGCCGTGGGCCCTAGGCGGGCGCACCCCTCGCACCCTTGCAGGGACGACCCTGCTGCTTGCGCCAAGAAGGTTTTTCGACAGTTACATAAGACTTATATATAGTAATTATTTGTTAAGTGTATCATTCTATAATTATACTATAGTTAACGTTCAAAAGTTTTTCACCTAAAAAAATCACCGAATATTATATAGGTACTCCCTTCTTAAAATCAGGGTGAAAAGCTGATTCTTCTGCCCTAAATTTTGGACTGGTTAACCAGGAGAAACAAGGAAAAAATTCCATTTTGACTCCCTAACTATGGACCGAATCCAATTCGTATTTCTCGACTGCAAAACCAAGTATATCATCCCCTTCAAGTATTAAAACCAGCGTAAAATGACTCCTCAGCTATTTTTAGGGTGGTTTTGGTAGTTCAGTCATCAAAGAAATTAAAATTTAGACATGACCCCACATGTAAGTGTCTCTTCGTCGTCTTCTTTCTTCACCACTGATTTGGTAAGGACAGCTATAGATGGTCAAACGATCCGCCCGACACGGCCTGACCTGGGCACGACAAAGGCATGGTTCGAGACCAGTCGGGCTAGCACGACCCGACCAACACACCGTGTCGTGCCGTGCTATGCCTACCCACGGGCTGCACCTATGACCCCAGCATGGCCCAATAAAACTCAGGTTGTGTCGTGTCGGCCCGAATACATGATCAGCCCATCATGCCCATGCTATCCTAGGCTCGATTTACTTTATACTAAAACAACATCTTCAGCAACTAATTTTTTCACAACAAATCCACACAATTTCTTTGATGAAACAAGAAACAAATATTTCATTGATATTTTTCAATACTAAAGGAACACATACATCAAGACATCAACAGGTCCACAACTTTACATTTTTAAGTGTTCAACAAAAGAACAAGTCACAGTCACAACAAAGGACACACATTCACAACTTCACATTAATATAACTTAAGCTGTGCAGTGCAATGGTTGCCTCATTAAAAACGTAAAAACTCACACCTCGTGAGAAAACCCTATAAAGGAAAAAACTACAACCCACAGCTTTTAAATGTTCATAATACCGTCCAATTACAATCATCAATTGTTTTCATCATCATCAAGATACAAATTCTCAAAGGACCTTTGAAGCTCTAAATTATCCATGGTATGTTGAGCCTTTACATATGCTTGCTCCTAGTCCTTGAGCAATGCCAACACTTTCACCATGTCAGGACCTAGACGTCGTCGACGCTCCTCGATGATCCTACCAATTAGGCTAAAAGCAGATTCTGACGATATAGTAAATACAGGAACAGTCAAAACATCTCTAGCTAAGATGGAAAGAATAGGATAGGTGAGTTTGTGCTCATGCCACCAGTTAAGGATATTGAAGTCATTGTCGTATTGGTTGACGGTGTCATTGTCAAGATAGGCAGACAACTCAGAAGCATTCAGATTATCAGTTGAAGAAGTTGCATGAAGCAAAGCACTAGCAGATGTTCTCCTAAACAATGGACCACCGCCACCACCAAGTCTAGCACCTGGATTGGCATCAGCACCAAGTCCAGCACTTGCACTTAGCACCAGCACCAAGTCCAATACCAAGACTGGTACCAACAGCAACAACACCAAAAATTTTCCCCCATGCAGTCTTTTTCTTACCAGAAGAACAACCTGGAATTGTGACACCTAAAATCATTCTCGTAAGTATTTAGATGTCCAGAAATCTTAAGAATGTGATGCATAATTAGTGGAGATGTTGGATAATAAACACTAAACAGAATAACAATTGAATCATAAAATTGTTCAAGGAATAACAGAACTGTTTCAGCACATACCTAATGTATGTCTCTAAGTAATGGCTAACCATTAATCAAAGGATGGTGTGTAGTGATAAACACTAAAAAAGACTCCCTGTGTGACATGAGATGCTTCAGCATTAGATAAGTTGCATTCCATCTAGTATGCATGTCCAAGCCAAACTTACGAGGGTGAATGTTTTTAGCAATGCAGTAGTTTTTGTATGCATCAATGCAAATATTAGATGCATTCATGAATGACATAACAGTTCTAAAAGCATAAAGTATGGGTTTGAAAATTTCAAGACCAGCCTTAACAATTAAATTGATGATATGACTTACACAACGTTGATACAAATATAAATCACCAAAATAACCAAACAGAACATGACTAAGGGTCTCTATTGCTTTAGTGTTAGCAGAGGCATCGTCTAATGTAATGGACAAAACCTTATCAGTTAAACCATATTCTTCAACAACAGCAAGCACACGTTTAGAAATATTATCAGCATTGTGTGACACATCAATGAGTCTAAGACCCAAAATCCTCTTCTCTAATTGCCAATTAGAATTAACAAAATGAGCAACAACACTTAAATAATATTCCTTAGCATTACCAGACCATATATCAAATGGCAAAGCAACAGAGCTAATAGACTTTAAAGTTTGAACAAGCATAGCACGACACGATCTTTAAAATACTTATGAAGATCTCTGGTGGTAGTTTGCCTAGAGACAATAATAAACCTAGGGTTATGGGCTAACTTAGTATACTCCTAAAAAGCAGCAGATTCACCAAAATAAATAGGAAGATCCTCTCTAGCAATCAACCTACACAACTGTACTCTAGCAACCTCAGGACTATATTCCTAGTGACAAAAAGAATCATCTGCATTAAGCCTAAGCATGGGCTGAGACAAGGCATTACACCCAAGCCTTATGGGTTTGCATGACTTAATATGCCTAAGCAAATGTCCAGTACCACCAGATGAATGAACAGACAAAGTTTTATGGCATTAATTACACTTATCAAAGACTCGAACCTGAGATCCATTGCACTCTTCAAAATGTTCCTCAAAGTCAACCCATACCTCATATTTGGATCTCTTGTTGCTGACGCTTGAGCCAGACGTTGCCCCACTGCCACCATCACCAGGACTAGGAGTGCCATCAACCGGCTGCGACTGCGGATCAGGGACATCGACCGAAGTCAAAGCAGTGTTGTCAAACACCTCCACACATTCCTCCTTCAAGTCATCTTCATCATCACCTCGCATCCTCATCGTCCTCAACTCATAGTTGTAGGAGGTGGGCACTTCGGTTCCTCAACGACGACTGTCGCTCAGCAACGTACTTGTGACCTGCAAGAACAATCAATCAACAAAAGAACAAGCAAGGATGTTAGGGATTGGATAGAGAAAAAATAAATACCAAAAAAACCTAAGGTTAGGGTTTGACCTGTGCTGCTAGAGCACCAGAGTTGCTGTTGAAGACAGAGATCGACGGATCTACGAGAAGACAGGAGGAAGACTAGGACTTGGGGGCGAAGAAGGCAAGCGCGGGCGTCGATTTGACGACCGGAGACAAAGAGCTCACGGATCCGACGAGGCATCGATCGGAGTCTCAAAGACGAAGAGGGATGGACTGATGCATGGAGTGTGAAACAGTGGAGGAAGCCAGGAGGAGACGAGGAGTGTGACTGCGAGGCGACTAAGGTTAGGGTTGAGACGACACGAAACAGAGGGAGAGGCGACTTACATATGGCGTCGCGTCCTCCTTACCTCCTTATCCTTGGGCCGGGCAGGCTGCAGCCATAGGCTGACCTGCGTGGGAGTGAGGGGCAGTTGGGTCACGGTTGTGCCGACTGTTAGGTTGTGCCATGCCGGGCCAGCCCATCGTGCTGAGGACAAGGCCCAAGCTTGGCCCAACGGTCGGTCGAGCTAGCACCGACCCGACTTGTGATGCCTAGGCCGGGCCAAATCTTCGTGCCATGGGCCAGATCGTTGGGCTACGGGCCGTTTGGCCATCTGTAAGAACAGCTCTGCCATCCCTATCGATGCCACCTCCACGTTTCGCACTTCGATGCCAAGCCATTGCCTTGCCACCCAAGCTCGCCAGTCACCAGCCGCCATCACCGTCGTTGTCTCCCTTGCTGCAGACGAGCGGGCGAGCTCAAGTTCGAGCTCGATGGGGCTTGCCGGTCATCGTTGTCGTCGTTGTCTCCCTTCCCGCAGAAGAGTGGGTCGGGTGAGCAAGAGCTCAACGGGGCTCGCTTGTATCCATCGACACCACAGACGAGCAGGCGAGCTCAAGCTATTTGCCTGCCTCCGCCATGTTTCGGGCAAAGCAGCTTCCCTAGCAGGCGTCCTAGTCCGACTACTCTCGCCACCTCGGATTGACGGGTTGATCAGCTCCATGTCGCCTTCAACTATCTGCTGCTTGTGGAAGGGGACCATGATGAGTGAATCGTGCTGAATTGTCCTCACTCCTCAGTGAGCACACGGTCCTCGTGCATGGTCTAGTACAACGAACACCGCCACCAATGTTTGTAGCATGGACACGCGAATTGTCCTCCTACAGTCGTGTGTGCTCCGTGTCAGGCCAAGCAATGCTATATATTCTTGCCGTAAGCTTTCATGCACGTGCGAAAGTGATACTCATTTGTGTGCCTCTCGTAGTTCTCGATGGCGTTGAAGATGTGCTCCAAGAAGGGGCAGGGAGGAGGATGAGCTGCTCCGCTGCTTTGAGGCGATTGTTGTTGCGTCGGCGTTGGCGAGCATGTTGGAGGCGTGACTTGTGAGCTCGACGAGGTGAAGCTTGTAGATGAAAGAGCAGAGATAAAGAGAGAAGGATTTGGAGATAGTGGTAACCGGTGAGTGCATGTAGGCACATGGGCTTTATATATATATATATATATTCTGGCGGGATGCCACGTAGATTGACAACTCATCATACCGAATTAGGTCAATGTGTCATGTAAGTCAAAACCACCTTAGAAATCGTTAAGTGAGACCTTTTTACTGGTTTTAATATTTGAGGAAGACGATATATCCGGTTTTGTGTTCGAGGGATGATACTCGGATTAGGCTAATAATTGAGGGATTCAAAATAGACTTTTTCCGGAGTAACAATTGTAAGTTAGGCCAAATTCAAAACAGGTTGAATTTAACGACGACTATGCTGATACGGCCCACAGGGCGAGAGAAACCTAGGCCCGTTCCAACTACTGGGCCGTTGCTTCCACTTCCAGAGCCCTTGACAAACGAGATATACTCTGTGAAATTTAGATTTTTTAGCATTTTTAATTTTTTTTAAAGATTTACAAAACTAATTTTTCATTTTCGAAAATTGCAAAACTAGTCTCCTCTCGCCCTCCGGGAGGGCGAGATTTAAAAACGCCCTCGGGAGGGCGTTTTTGCCGACGTGGCGACGACCGTTGGGCGCTCCGCGCGCGGCGGCAAATTTGCAGGCGGCCCTTCCCGCCCTTACCAAGGGCGTTTTCCATGTTGAAACAGGGGGGCGCCTGCAAAAAGGGCGGTCGCCCTAGCTTTTTGCAGGCGACCCCCTTCCCGCCCTTCCAGAGGGTGTTTTTTGCCCTTCTCGCCCTCTGGAAGGGTGTTTTTATCCTACATGCTGAAACCCTACCTCTAATTGGCCTCAACGGATCGATTTGTCCCACAATTCGTCCATACGTATTTTTGCAAATCTAAATGTTATGGTGTTGTGTAATGAACCCTAATATTCGAGGTATCGTACATATGTTGTTTGCATTACCTATGATCATAACATACTGTTAGCAATGGTTAAGCAGTTGTGTGTCACATTGTTGCATAACCCATTAGGTATGAATGATACAATACATGGCATATGTCTTATGCATACATGATACAACTTACTCATCCCCGACGAGTCAAGGCTCGGCTATCCTACGGAACTGTTCTAGGGCGTTAAGCTTGTCATCAATTTTCTCTTTCCCTCTCGGCGTTGTACTTCTTTTGTGTTTCACATTCAATTGCTTTTAGGCCGTTATAATGGGGAATGACATTGTCGATCCACCTAGTGAATCCACACCTCCTTTGAATGCCCTGGTAAAGAAACACATGTAATCAGTTAGAGAGCCACTAGAGTGAAGACGTTTGCGGGATTGATAAAACGAAAGACGTACAATGAAGTCGTTGTCTAAGTTGAGGCAAATGAAATATCTCTGGTCATATGTTCATGGTTCAAAGGAGGTAGCCATCTTGCAACGATCCCTACAACCGCACATGGGACGCTCCGACCATTTAGGGAAACCCAGTGGGTTTTTCCTCCAAGCTAAGCTTGCGATTTCGACGTGACGTTCGTACTCCATCCATACCTGAATGAATTGTTCAGTCGACTCAGGTTGTGTTACCGTCCGACCGATCGAAGCAGGTTTAACCGTATCGATCCACTCTTCGTATGGACACTAACGTACATCCTCTTGGGTGCACATTTGTGATGTTCGGGGTTAGAAAATAGAACAAACGAATAGGTTAAACAAGGAAAAATGATACTCACGACAAAATCGTCATCCACAATCTCGGGACACACGAAGCATCTTTGTCCTCTAGTTGCTTGTCTTATGGATCTTACCACCTGGCAACGGAGACCACAGTGGCATTCTGGACGTTCCCGCCATGTGGGTAGTGCTAGCTGATCCATAGCCAATCCAAAGCTTCAGCACGAACTCAACATTGGTACTCAGCCTTCCGCCGAAGGTAGTCTGACCTTGTTTCGCTTAGTGGGTAGTAACGTGTTCCGTCGGTTCGTGGGTTCTCCGTATCTATCCACTCAACGAAGTTGTACACCCGACGATATGCCTGCATGAGGTGTTAACACGATGTACGATCAAGTTAGCGTTTTCTGTGTGAAGATTTTGTAGCAGAAAGCATTACAGATAAGCCATACCTGATCAATGTTGGCGCATTGGAAAAATCGTCTCTTCCGGGTTTCTGTGAGGAGGGACGACGTAAGTATGCAGCCATCTCCATAATGGCATAATGGACGGTCACACCATGGTGGAATCAAACCGCTCAAAGAATGGAGTCGCCAGTGGAGACGCTCAACGAATGGATGATATGAAGATCTAATTGTACGGGGAAATGTAGAAAACAAAATGCAGATTTGAAGAGCTCGTATTCGGATCGAAGCAATATATAGTGCAGGGAGGTCAAAGTTGACAGCGACATATCGTTTATGTTTGTCATGGGGCAAAAGCTGAACGCGACGTATCGTGTAGGATTGCCACAGGGCAAAAGCTGATAGCGACGTCTCGTGTAGGTTTGACATCGCCGAAAGTTTTTTTGTCGTTAGTAAGAGTATCGTGTAGCGAACGATATGAAAGGATCTCGTGACATGTGAGTGGGACGAACGGACAGAGATATATACAAACATCCAACACAAAATAAATAATTATCATTTTTACAAACTGTAGCACGCAAAACCTACTGGCGAGCCCTCTTACCCCTTGCCCTCCTAGCCTGTGCTCTAACGTGCCCCTGAGAGTACGTCAGCCTGTCTGGGGGCACGACACGACCAGCACGGACATCCGGCACGGGCGTCTCCTGTGGCTGGTCCTGGCTCTGTGGTAGAGGAGCTCCACCAAGCTGAGAGGCGGTGATAACGTACGGATCCGGGTCCTCCAGTCGTCGAAGTCGTCGCCCGTACGACCCCTCGTCGCCCGCCCGGACCCCGAGCGTAAAATCCCCGTCGAGTAGAATCCTCCTGTATATAAGCAATGTGAAGCATCAGTCATTTAAACTAAGAAGTCTCTAGTACTCGTCGGACGACGCTTGCTCACCTCCTGGCTGAGTGAGGGGACGAGGAATGAAGGATCCACTCGCTCCAGCAAAGCTCGCAGTGGTCGGCCGAGTCGCGAAAGGCCGAGGATCGACGATCCACTCGCGCCGGCCGTATCCTCGGTCGGAAGCGTCGGACCTACGCGACATTCGGTTTGTTATATCACGTTGTAGGGTTGCCACAATGAAAATGAACGGAACTAACCTGTGGAGGCACCAGCGCCGTGTGGTGACCATCCTGGTAACGGAAAAAAACACAACATAAATGGTCCATTAATAAGCAATTTATAAGAAAAAAACAAAACAATATGAATATATGACATAAATGGTCCATTATATCTCAACATTACAAAAATTGCACGTCTTAATTCAAACTACCAAGCACAACATAAAAATATCACAACAACATTAAAATAGTTCATGTCTCATAATGATAAATATTACACGCACGACAGATGGCAACAACATAACAAATATTACAAATATCGGATCACCACTAGATTGAAAGGAGCAAATAAAATAATCAAGCCATTGCATCGCTAGCGGACGACGTAGTCGCCGCACGAGCACGTCTACGACGTGGTCGCCTCGTTGTTGTTCCTTCTCCCGATGGACGGCTGCCATCGATGGCCTATCCGGATAGACCTGCACCTGCGACGGTTGAAGTTTCTGAATTCTTCGGGCATTTTTTGTATGTATGTCCCCACTCATCGCATCTGCTGCAACGTAGGGTCCTTCCCCCGGCCTCCGACTCGTCCATGTCATTTCTGATGCGTCTCGACTGACGCCGTCCCTTTTTCAGCCTTAACTTCGACGGATCTTGAATGTAGAACACTTGTGGCCTCAGTGTTGTGTACGATCCAGATATCCCAAAACCATATATCTCCTCCTTCCACGTATGAAAAATTGATTCTTTCCTGTAGTACGGTGACACATAGATATCGAAAACTATGCCGCAATCCCCAGCTGCGGCAAAGGATGTGTGAGCAAGGCAGATGTCTAAGCTTCGGCTTCATACAGCTGCAACTACAACCACCCTCCGCATGAAGCACACATTCCTGCACAGCTTGAACACGGTTGATGCCGTGCTTTCTCCTGTCGACACACATGATCTCGTACCTATGAACTTGGGTTCCTTGGGGGATTACTCTGTGCTTCATAGCCTTTAGAATTTTGTCTTGCATATATTTCGTCACCACATTGCCAAATACAATGTTGTTATCGGCCATCAAAGGGAAAATTTTCTTAAATATGTCCCTAAAGTATGCCTGAGTGCCATGAAGGATAAATTCCACAATACCCACCAATGGGAGCCCCCGAACTCCTTGCATCACCCAGTTGTACACCTCGGCCAGGTTGGTTGTCATTATATCATATCGAGCTCCGTCAGTGTCATACAACAGAGACCACTTTTCTTTCGGTTCATTCTCTATCCAGTGGGAGAAATTACGTATTGATGGTGCGGACCTCCTTCTCATTGTTGGTGGGTCATTATGCAATGGACCAAGAGGTACTGCAGGCTCGCCATCCTGTGGCCAACGAGATTGCTCGTCGGTTTGCTTCGTTGTCAGCTCATCCAACCTTCTCCACATCTCATTGAATTTTTTCTCTTGATTCTGACCACATAGCCTCTTGAATAGATCCATCAGGTGCTTGTTCTTGAATTGTTTGTAGAAATTGGCTCCCATATGCCGCATGCACCATCTACTTCGAACATCATGCCACCTAGCTGGAAGTCCCCTCTCCGCCCAACCATTCTGAAGATAGTCGATTGCCCTCAGCATGCCCGCATGACGATCATAAATGAGACAAACATTGGGCCTCATACGAACAACTTGGCATCGAACTCTCTCCAAGAACCAATACCAGCTTTCGATGTTCTCACTCTCAAAAAATACAAACACCATAGGTAACACCTGGTTGTTCCCATATGCTCCAATCGTCGTCAGTATCTGACCTCTGTATTTGCCTGTCAGAAAGGTTCCATCTATGCACAACACAGGGCGAAAGTGCACAAATGCGTTGATGCAAGCACCAAGCGAGAAAAAGGCTCTTTGCAGCACGCTTAGGTATTGGGGTTTTTCTGAGCAATGGTGGCTAAAAGACGAGGTAAATTGTCGTACGATGCTTCAAATGTGTCATACCTCATCTCCAATATCTTTTGTTTCGCCCTATAAGCCTTGGAATAGCTGATAGTATACTTGAATTTGTATTCAATGTGCCTAATAATGGAGCCTGGTTCAAAGTCCGTGTTTTTAACAACATCGCTGTACATCTTACAGGCAACAAACGCCAAGGTGATGTTACGGTGGTACTTATCTACCCCCGACAACAAACATGTGTGCTCACTAACAATGCTCACTTTCCAATAGTCAATCCATTTCTCCTTGTATGCATGAACGTGCCACTGACAATCATCCTTCATGCACTTCACATTATACACATAGTTTGTAGACTTCACCACCCTAAACTCTCTATGCAAAGAGACCGTCCAATGTTTCACCGCCTCTTTCATGTCTTTCTTATGAGCATACCTAGCACCCTGAATTACCTCGTTATCATTGTATTCAAATGAAACCTATTGTCCCTCCGAGATAACAAGCTAAGAGAAATCGGTTTGTTCCTAATCCACGAGCATGACATCTTCTTCCTCGTCTAATGATTCATCGTCCTCCGCCTGCTCATTTTCAGAATCCTCCCTCTCCATTTCTTCAACAATTGCTTCGATCTCTCCCCCTCGTCCGCCACACCAATCGCCTTCTCCAAGCTTGCTTCATTGCTCGGACCTTCACCATACTCTGTTTGTATTGTATTATTGCTATCGATTTCGGCAATGCTACAAAAATAACAAGGGGCCATGACCTTTCAAGTGCCATGTCCGCATAACATCTCCACAACTCAGTGTTATCTATAGGCATAAGTTTCCAATAATATCCTTCTGTTGCACGACTTACTACAACGGATAGAGACATTGTGTTCACTTTTGTATCCACTTTAAATCCACGTAGCAACCAACTATAGACTGACTTAAATGTTTTATCGACTGGCCTATCGACGCCCTTCGATTTTATCCTAAATTCTGACAGATCTACTCCTTCTGGGCCGTATCTAACGTGGTCTTCACCGTGAACTATCTGAAATATGACCTTACTTGCCATAGTGCCTGACAAACAAATTGAAACTGAGTTTATTTCATACTACGAATATGTTGCCTAGATGATTCTGTGCCTAAGTTAATTTCTTTAACAATGTGTTCTCCGGTCTACATTTTAAAATATCCCGAATCGGTTTAACAATGAGTTTATTTCATTTGATCTACTACCAATCGTACCTCTTTTCTACATATGTTCATCTAAATTGACAAATTTTCTAAACTAAATTAAATTAAATCATACTTTATATCTAAACATATTTAGATTATCAACAAAATTATACGCACGATTATCCAAATTGGTTTGTCCTAGATCACATTGGCTAAAATAAATCATGTCCTCATTTTAACATCTACATCATAATGCTTAACATCTATTCACATAATATACACATAGATCCGAACATATTCTACCTAAGTTGATCTAAATATTCTACCTAAGTTGATCTCAATTAAATCATCTAAGTTGATCTAAATTAAATCATCTGTTCAATAATTATTCAAATATTAAAAAATTTTATTTTCCCTAGTATTGCATTTACAAACTAACTTAAAAAAAGTACGACGAGATATTGCGTTTACTTCGGATGGAGTACGCAATTCGACAGGGCTTCGCCGCGCTCCTTTCTCTTCCTCACCCCTCTCTCTTCTTTTTTTCTGGATTTGGGAGGCTGCAAATAAGGTGAAATTCGTTGACTCAGTTTATATACTGCCCAGCCTAAAAACGCCCTTTCAAAGGGCGAGAAAGGCAAAAAAGGCCCTTTGGCGGGCGGGAAGGGCCGCCGAAAAAGCCGGGCGCGTCGTCCTTTTGCAGACGGCCCTGTTTCAACAGAAAACCGCCTTGGTAAGGGCGGGAAGGGGCTGCCTGCAAAAAGCCAAGGCGGCCGCTTTTTTGCGCGCCCTATTTCAACAGGGAAAACGTCCCTGGTAAGGGCGGGAAGGGGCCACCTGCAAATTTGCCGCCACGCGCCGTATCGCACGTCGGCAAAAACACTTTCTGGAGGACGTTTTTAAATCTCGCCTCCGACGGGAGGAGGAGACTAGTTTTATAATTTTTAAAAATAAAAATTAGTTTTATAAATCTTTAAAAAATTGAAAATGCTAAAAATTCGTGAAATTTACGCGAGAGCCCCTCCGCCTTTTTTCCTTCTCCGACTTCCGCTTCTAATATTCTTTTCTCCTCTCCGCGGCGCCATTCTCCTTCCGCCGCCGCCGCCGCCGAGCCGACCTCCTCCTCCGGGTCGACCAAACCCTAGCCGCGGCGGAGACCCGCCGCTTCCGCTCCTCCCTGCCGAGTTCCCGCGACCCTTGCTGGTGAAGGTGAGGATGGACAACGGCTACGGCTCGGTCACAATCGTACACGACGCGCGCTCGCCGGAGGACGTCTTCCAGGACTTCTGCGGCCGCCGCGCCGGCATCGTCAAGGCCCTCACCACCGGTATCTTTATCTTTCTCTCTCTCGCTATCAATCCATCTATGTGTCTCTACTCTCTGGATTCGTTTGGTGTGGGGGTTCGTCGTTGACTGACTGATGATCTGTGCTTGTTTTTTTTTGTGGTGGTGGTTTCGTTGCTGCACAGATGTGGAGAAGTTCTACCAGCAGTGCGACCCTGGTGAGTCTCCTCCTTTGCTTCTAATGTTGATTTATCTGTTTATATGTTTAGTACAAAGAGACGGTATTTGATTGCTCTCGCGGTACTTCCATGTAGTTCTTAGCCATCCTGATATTTTACAGTATTGGTTGATCAGATTAGAGGCATCATTAGTAAATTGTTGCTGTAAAGCTCCATGTGCCTTGTCTGGAATAAAAATTTTCTACCTATTAGATCAATTTGCGTCATGACATTGAAAAGTGGGAAGATATGCATGTTATGTGATTTATAGGACGCAACAGAAGTTCAGGAAGCAAATTTGGCTTAGGCTTATGCTTATGTTTGACCTTTCTGTGAACAAGAGAAAAAAATATAGTGGCTGGTGACAAGGTGTGGTGAAAGGGAGTGAGGTCTGGAGCATTAGTCAATAGCTGGAGATAGGATCTGGACAGGATCCTGTTTGCCTTGAATTGCTGATTTGTGGCAAAGTGCATATAGTAATGTTGTGCTCCTTGTCAGCATCCACTTTTTAGTGCTTGTTGGTTTTATTTAATTGATGAACCTTCAAAGGCCTTGTTGGAAAAAAAGGAACCTTCAAATCCTACTTTGTGCATTGTTTGTGTTATGGCAAGTCCTTGGTAGTTTGCTGAGTAAGCCGGTTGTCCTTTTCTGTAGTAACTATAGTGCTCGGGGGCGGACCTAGGGCCCAGGCCACCTGGGCTGGATTGTGACTGGGACTAAAAGCCCATGGACCTCAATCAATTTTCACGATACTAAGTTATAGGACAAAACAGGCCGGGGTGGCAGGGAGGGTTCCACCCCTGATAGTGCTGATATAAACATGTTCCTTTATTTTACCAGAGAAGGAGAACTTGTGCCTCTATGGACTGCCTAGTGAAACCTGGGTAGTGACTCTGCCAGCTGATGAAGTTCCTCCTGAACTACCAGAGCCAGCACTCGGGATAAACTTCGCTCGTGATGGAATGCAGGAGAAAGATTGGCTGTCCCTGATAGCTGTCCATAGTGATTCATGGTTACTGTCTGTGGCATTTTACTTTGGGGCTCGTTTTGGATTTGATAAAAAGGCCAGGTTTGCTTCTAATTCAATTTTTTCCCTGTTGGTTTGCATCACCTTTTTTCAAACTGGTCATTTTAATTCTATCTGTTCTATCACTCTACTAAAGAATTCCCACTTTGCTCTATACTATGTGCAAGGATGTGTGTACTTATATGTTGATTCCAGTGTCGTGGTAGACTTGTGAGTCTAGGTTGTTTTAGTGACACCTGCCATGATTTAAATCTGATAATTGATTATTTATTTATGATTTGCTCCATTTGCTATCTTAATTCCCACAAAACCCATATTTGTCACAATAGACTCACCGTTTCACGTATTTATATCAACAGCCTGTACGACCTTCTGTCCACACCTTCTAAACAAAACTTGCTTTATGGTTTGTCCTTTATTACGCAGCAACATAGATAGGAGCATCCAAGGTTCTTTTAGTTCTCTAAAATATGTCAGCTGTGTTAAGGAACTTGATGATGCTGTTAAGCGACATTTGAATATGGATGCAGGGAACAGCTCTTCATGATGACCAGTAGTCTCCCCACTGTCTTTGAAGTTGTTTCAGGAAGTGTGAATACGCAATCAAAAACCACCAATGGAAGTAGCAAAAACAAGTCAGGCTCTAAGGTTAATACATATGTCGAACATTGCATGTCTTCTTGCCCACACATTAAAACATGCTTCTGATTATTCATTCTCCTTTCTATTTCAGCCATCAAAGCGGCCCAATTCTGACAGCAAGCCACAGAAGCAGGTCCAGGCAAAGTATGAGGAAGAGAACGGCGACATAGGAAATGGAGGTGATGAAGATCAAGCTGAAACCATTTGTGGCGCCTGTGGTGAGGCCTACGCAAACGGCGAGTTCTGGATTTGCTGTGACATTTGTGAGACCTGGTTCCATGGCAAATGTGTTCGAATCACCCCTGCCAAGGCGGAGCACATCAAGCATTACAAGTGTCCTGGCTGCAGCAACAAGAGGACCAGAGAATGAGTGTCCAATTTTTCTTTCTAATGTGATCGTGAAAGTAGTGGTAATTGCCTGGGAAAAAAATAGATAGTAGTGGTAAACCGTGAACTGGGGGAACCTCAATTCCTACTGGGTGAACGTTGTTGCGGCAGCCCTGGTTGCCCCGTTGTATTAGTAGTAGGTAGCTACATTACATCTTGTGTCATACTGGACATAGTTGGTAGTGCCACAGTAATAGTAGTATCAATAGGTCATAATCTGCCTCCTTAGTTGGATGGATTGGTTAAGTGTCTAAACTCTCTGATTAATGATGTGATTTGTTAGTCTATGCCTGTACGGTAATGCCTCTGGTTCTTGCCTTTTGTTGTTATTAGATTGTTGGTGGGAAGCATGTAGTTAGTGGAGAATATATGTTGCGTTTTGCTAAAGCATGGTAGTGCCAATTGTTCTTGTGGCAGCCAGTGTAATCTCACCGACAATAACCAGCTTATTTTCAAGCAGACTGAACAACCATGCTGCAGCTACTTATTTGAAGATGAAAACATTTTCAGAAAAGCCTGTGACAAGTTTTAATTGTCTCATAAAGAATATTTCATTGCAAGCAGTTTCCCCATGAATACACATTTGTTTTTCATTAATTGGTTGCAACAGTTCTAGCCTGCTCCAGAATCCTGACCAGTGGCTTGCTGCTGCACCGTCGCCCTTCGTCGAGCGGTGTGTTTCCCCACCTGCATCATTCAGTTGCATCAAGAAAAGCAGCATCAATGGCATTGCATTCTGCTACTATAGGTAAAGGTAAATATTATCTGAATTTACCCCTGAATCTTTGTGAATAATGTTCTTACCTATCTTTGGCCTGTATGTCTGCTCCAGATTCTATCAACGTGCTGGCAACAAAGTGCAGTCCCTCGGCAGCAGCGATGTGGAGCGGCGTCCTCTGATCATAGTTCCTGCAGTTTGGGCTTACTCCGAATTTGAGCAGCTTCTTCAGCAGGTCGATCCTGCCGTCTCGGACTACTCTGCAGAGGTAACCCCCAGTGTCCTCCAGGTTCAGGATCGCGCCGTGCTCCGTGAGGAGCGACATGATCCTGTCATGGCCTGATTTCACTGCCTGCAGCAGTGGTGAGTTTCCAAACCTATCTGCATTTTCAGATGTTCTGTTGATTCATCACCAGAGATACAGATGAAAGTGATTTTGTTTTGTTTTCTTCTTTTGTCATTTGAAGTGTTGCTATCATATTCATACCTATGCTGTTGACATTCGCTCCTCGTTGAATAAGAAACCTGACGATATCTTCGTATCCTCTCAGTGAAGCAATATGCTAAGGGGAAAAAGTTGAACAGTTAGATACTTAAGAGTTAATTACAGTTTTTTTCTTCTGCTAGTTGTTGCCAAACAATTTTATTTTTTGGTACTATGATACTATGTTTATATTTGTCAGTAGAAAGATAATTCATGTTGCATTTGAATGTGGGATCTTGCAGTTAAGGTGAACTACAATTTGACCAATGGTTTGTAAAAGCATTCACTTACCAATGCAGTCCTGCCATCGTAATCTGATTTACTGGGATCTGCTCCTGCACTGATTAAGCTTTTCAAACGAAATATATCCCCATGATATGCAGCATTGTTTACTCCAAGGACTAGTTCTGATTCTTGCTTTGCTAGCAGATATGTGATATCTGATTCAAATTGCTTCCGCTTCGACTCTGTTTCTTTCCCCTGAAGAATAAAATGATTGTTACTATATCGTTTGTCAAAGTTTTGTTAATATGGCAATATACAAATGTATTTTCAGCATTTATCTAAACGTAAAAATGATGTACCTTTAGTAGATTGCTCAATATCTGACTGTTATCCTTGAAGTAAATTTGTAAGATGCTAGTCAAGGATTGCTTGTCAATTCTCAGAAGGCTGCAAAGCTCACAGACTCTAACTGTGTATGGCTGTGGAATGTTGCAAATCACAGCGACATCGCCAACTATGCCGTAAGGCCGCAGTTCTGATATGATCTCTTCAGATTCATCTTCCCCAACCACCTCTTCCTGTGACAGTAAGAAAAGCAACAGGGTAAGTGAATCTTAATCAAGCTCATAGCAGTGCAGTTGTGTTATCTCTTTGATTTATGTAGGTTTATTTTATAAACAGATCAAAAGTCTCTTGTTTCAGTGAAAAACAGTACCAGGCATCCATGTGCCACGATGTAAATTTGATCAACCACGGTGCCTTGCTCCAAGATGACTTCTCCTGGGAGGAAAAACTCTTCATGCAATTTCACTACCTGAAATGATCAATATAGCAGTTGAATCAATCCTCTACTTGGACTAACGACAGTTGCAGAGACATAATTCCACAAATTTCTCCTTACAATCTGGCTTAGGAAATCATCTGAGCAACCTCTGAACAGCCCCACTCTTGAAACCATATCCAGGTACAGTGTCTGTGACATCTGCAAAAGAACAAAAAACCAGAAGAACAGCAAATTCAGCACGAATCACTCACTCAGCAAACAGTACACATGTTTCAGGTCTGAATAAGCAGCTGTGGAAACCACCTTGGATCGAACCGCGACCGGGATGTCGTCGACGACGCGGTCCCTGGTGTAGCTGCTCTCGTACTGCAGCATGAGGTGATCCTTCACCTGGGACCTGATGCCGCTGCCCAGCCTGTTCCTGTTCATGTACCTGATGAGGTCGGTCATCCTGTCCCTGAACCGCTCCGTCCTGGACCCCTTCACGATCAGCGCCGTCATGTTGCCGATCAGGTACGCGCTGAGGAGGATGCTGAACGAGATGTACACCACCGTGAACGCCATCTCCCTTGTGTTCACCGCGTGGATGTCCCCATAGCCTGACAAAAGAAAAATCTCATTTTGATTCATGTGCAGGTGATACTGTCTCATTTTCATCATTTTCAAGATGTATTTGATCCTTCGTTTTATAAAAATATAAGTTAAGGTTATATTTTATTTGATGATAAAACAAGTCACAACAAAATAAATGATATTTATATATTGTTATATATTTTAAAATGGTGGGAGTATATAGAAAGCTGGAATCTTGCTGATCTGAGTAAAAGATCTCGTTTTGATTCATGTGCAGGTGATGGAGAGCTGGGATTCTTGTCTCATTTAGAGCATGAATGTCACCACTATGTATGATCGGTGGAGCATTGATAAGCATTAAACCATAGAAAAAAAGAACGAAACGACTAAGGATAACTCACGGGTAAAACATATTTGTACTTACGGGAAAAAATACACTACGGCAAAAAAAAACTAAAATTAACTAAAATTAAGTTTGAAAATTCAAACTTCTTAGATATGGCTGATCAAGAGCATGGATGTCACCGTCTGATCGGTTGAACTAAGCCATCGAAAAAACGAAATAATTAAAATAATTTATAGGTAAAACTTTTATATTCGTGTGAGCTATTAGCAGTTAAAAACCTTATGAGAAAATAGACTAACCAGCCCTAAAATTAAGATTTAAATTTTAGTCGCTGATAAGCTAACAAGACTCCGAAGTTGACGTACCGACTGTTGCCATGGTGACAATGGCGAGGTAGAGGGAGGTGACGTAGCGGGTGAGCAGGTCGACCTCCCTGAAGTTGATGTACCGGGCGTCGCCGAGGGAGAGGCTGCCGATCCAGGTCCCCGCCTCGCGCGCCGGCGGCAGCGTGGTGGCGAGGTAGTAGAAGACGCAGGCGGCGGTGTGGGTGCAATAGAGCTCGACGGTGATGAGCTTGACGATCCTGGTGAGGAGGTAGCTCACGCGGATGTCCTTCTCCATCGCCTTGAAGAACGCCATGACTTTCCTCCCCCTGTACAGCCGCAGCCACATCAGGTACCTCACCGCCTCCATCCTCCCCGTCACCTGTTCGACGAAATGCCAATGCCACCATGAAAGCTCTCAGCCATCCATGGTGGATCAACTTTTCTCAATTCTCAATTCTCAAAAGATCTATTGCAATGCTGTGCCTACCTTGTAGATGGCGTCCCAGGGGAAGCAGCCGAGCACGTCGAGAGCGAAGCTGCCTCTGATGTAACTGAGAAGAACACAAGCCTGGTCAGTGTCTGTTGATCACCATCTACTACTACTATCAGTTCTTGATCAGCTGTGTTTGCTCACCGGAGAGCGATGCGGCGCTTGTCGTAGACCATCCTGTAGGTGTGGGGGTCGCGGTAGGCGAGGAAGAAGTGGACGGCGACGTCGGCGAGGAAGACGAGCTGGACGCACTCGAGGTCGACAAGCTGCTCGGGGAGTCCCCGGAAGAAGCTGAACTCGAACGGGGTGAAGAAGGTGGAGTAGATGGACCACAGGAACATCATGTTCGCCCAGATCCTGTACCATCTGCAGTAATCACCAGTAAACCAAACTGATCAACAGACAAACACTGCATGATCGCTGCAACATGCTTAACAAGTTCATCATCCTGTCTCAATCAGAATCGTCTCTTTTCCATGCAGGAGAGCTCTCTAATTGGCCGCTCATGGTCATGGATGTCTAACGTGAAAGATCACTGCTTTTGCATGCAATGGTATGGCTAGCTACAGTCATCTTAAGAGCTTAATTAAGCTCTGAACTGATGATGAGAGATCAAAATCTTTCTCTTACCTGCCATTGGGGTGTATGACAAGGCTTTCATAGAGATCCTTTGGGAGCCTCAAGGCATTGCCGCCATGCCAGCTGCTGCTGCTGCTTCTCCTTGACTTGAGCTCCCTCGCAAACAGCGAGAGCCTGCTCCCCACAGAGCCATGCAGGGTGTCATCTATCTCGTTAAGCTCATACTCTTCAGCCATGATGCCTCCCTTCCTCCTAATTGTGCCCCTCTCTCTGCTTCTCTCCTTTGCAACTTTGCAAGTGTCAAATTCCTCTATATATGCATTGCAAATTTTCAATGCAAAGCAGAGCACTGGACCTGCCGCTTTCTGTTGCAGAAGAGCAATTGGGCACTGAACAAATGGCACTACCAGCTAGCATTCAGGCTCAACTCAACTGGGGGTGAGGTGAGTTCAGTTCTAATAGTTGCAAATGTTGTCATCACCTCATCTCATCTCCTCCCCATTTTAAATGCTTAAAAACTACTCGTATTGACATGGTGATGGTTGCAGCATGGTGCACTGGCTTTCTTTTTAACGTTTTTTCTGTTCACTGGAGCAAACCAGCAGCTGCCATTTTTTTTTCCTCTCTTCTCCATCCATGCAGTTTTGGACTAGTTCGGCGTCCGTCTACGGCTACGTGACATGGATGGCCGTTTAAAATTGACGCCTTTTGCTTGCTGAATGGGGGTTTGCATCTTGCAAGTAGGCAACTTGCAATGTAAGAAAACATCAAATTCGGTTGTGAAATTCAGTGACCTTGGCATGCATCGTCACTGGTTAGCTATCTATGTTATTGTTAGCTGCAGCATGCCTCCTGGCCCAGAGCTGAAAAAACTTACTGCAGCATTGCAAGTTTGCATCAGAGGAAAGTGTTTTCATCCATGGAGGGAATATTCATTCGTTTCGTGCATGTAATCATAAAAAAATTAAAAAAATATAAGATTAGTATGAAATATATCATTTCACAAGCATACAAGTTAAAATATAAATTTTATAAATTGTAACAAATATAACCGTGGATGTACGATAACTATTTTCAGTTTAATTTTTTTTTACAACTTATAAAATTAGAATTTGAACCGATATATTTCATTTGTCAAAGATTTTCAAATTTTTTTGATAACTGTTTAGATATCACGAGCATCGCATCGAGTGAACGTCCCTTTAAGGATGAAAAAACCCAAATCCCAGAATTCTCACATGCTGTGTGTACTGGATACTACAAAGCAATTATGCACTGCAGCCAAGTGGTACTGGTTCTACACGTCAAGCTGTAGTGTAGGCATCATAACTGCAAGGACAGGTCACTTATACTTACCTGTACAGGTCAAAGATCCTCAAGGGGATCGACTGAATCCTGCCTGTTCAGATCTGGATGGTTACTGCATCAATGCTTCCCAGAAGCTTTGAGCACTGTTACAAAACATCAAGTTTTAGGATACGTTTGGTTAAGAACTAATATTATCACACATTTTTTTACTAAGGTGGCTAAGTTAGTCTTGTCATACTTTTATGACAAACAAAATAAAAAACTAACCTTAGGCAAAGTTAGACAAAAAAATAGTGTATGACATGTGAACCAGATGGCTAAGAATTAGACAAAATAAAATTGTGACAGGAACCAAATATCGTCTACTAAAATTATGACTTGTCTAAGGTTATGTGTGACAAATTTAGTTGCCCACCAAACAGGCTCTTCCTCTTAACAAATCAAATGTAGGTGAAAGACAAAAGTTGTACTCTTAACTAAGTTCGTTTGGTTTTTACTGACAAAAGTTCAATGACTATAATTTGGCCGCAGAGGAATCTACGGTTGTTAGTAGTTTGGCTACCTAAATCTTTTAACGTTAACACTGAGTGCAGCAAGATAATGGAGCTCGGCCCACCATTTTAAAGCTCTCCAAAATCCAGCGAAATTTACCCAACAGATTCATGCACCAGATACTAATTGCAAGTGAAAACTGGTCAAAACTCAAAAGCAGATCAAAGCTTGCTCAGGACTGTCCATTTCAGGCTTGTCATCTGTCAGGTATCTTGCTAGTGCGCAGGTGCGTGTCATCTTCAGAGTTCAGAGCACAGAAGATCAACAAGGGGGGTCAGCTAAAATGAGCCGATTAGACTAGCCTTTAACTTGGGTTAGCTTTTGCGTTGACGAGGCTAAAAAAAAATTGAAGTTGACTGAAACTTTCGCTTTCAAGGAGTTGGTTCAAACTTAGCTTTAGCTAATGAACAGCTGATTGGTGCTTACTGGGTGTTAATATATGAGTAGATTGCCTGTGCTGTAATGCATAGCCATAACTCGAGGCAGCTTTGCATTAGCAGAACAGTGTTGAATTCAGCTGGTGATCTCTGAACCTTTTGATCAAGGCGTTGCATTGCACCGACTGAAAGTCTGAAATGCAAACTAATCTAGTACCATTTGGTGTCTCTTTTAAACATGATGGCTTAAACTAGCTGCATTATGTAGTACTAGTGGAGGGAAATGGATGGTCATGGCCGATTGTTCCACTAATGAGTGCCAATTGGATTAGACAAATAATACATGATTCATAGTTAATGAGAGGTTTCATGGAGGTTTAGCTTTATTAACTTGTGGTTTTGAGCAGGTTAAGTGTTTGGATTAGGACGAAGGTGCATCAGTAGCTAGTGCATCTGACACTCACTCGAGCTGCTTTGTTCCTTTACATTTTCTTTCTATCATGTGTGACCATGATATGCTAATGTTTTGCCTGCACTAATAAACTAGTGCATGATGCTTAGGCTCAAAAATGAAGGGTTCTGAACCTCTATTTTGATTAGTACATGCATTCGGCTGCATAATTGTACTATTGTACCATTGTACCATATAATTTTCCTCTACTTAAATCATAAGCTTGCGAGAGCATGTAGTCTAATGGTTACAATATATGACCTAAATAGCACCCTAAGATCCTAAGTTTAAATTTTCATAGGAGCGAATTTTATATTGTGTTGTTTGAGAGGTTAAGTTCCCAATTTAAAAAGGGTTGTTTGAGGGGTTAAGTTCTCAATTTAAAAAATGCTGCACATATCCGGTTGGATGTAGAGGCCGGGTAAAAAAGTACCCTTCTCTAAAATTAAAAAAACTTAATTCATAAGCTCAAATCACGGTTCCAGACTGATTTTAGCTTCCGTACAAGCAGGTTTAGCTACATCTAAAATGCTATTCTGTTCGATGCAAAGCAGATTAGCAGCTTCTTAATGGCAGTGCATTCAGCCCTTCGACTGCACTGCATATTTTGGAACCGTACATGAATTATCTGAATGATGCTATACGCCAGATTAATGATGCTATACGCCATTGTGTGTTTTATAAAACTGCCCACTTCAGCATATATATAGAGAGAGGAACACACGCACACGAATAATAATAAAACGAAAATGGAATGAATGAGACAAACACAAAAGCATATCGTCCACTAAAAAGAAAAAAATATCATCCCTCTTTTTCCCTAAAGAGAAGGAGGAGGCCACTCCGAACTTCAAGCCCTGGTTTTTTAAAACATTTCTCATTTGTCCCATTTGTTATGACCTGGAATATCGAATGTGTTATATGATCAAGACACGTCACCCACACAATCAACACTAATCGGATTATCATTAACCTAGTTATGGGTCACTGTGCGTTTTCGTATTTGTTAACTCAAGATATGGCTTTGCATTATGTTATGTTTGCCCTTCTTTTTGTAGGCTCCTCTCCTTATACGCAGAGCGCACTTGAAAAAGCATAGAATTCCTTCCCATTTTGGTCAATGTTTATTCTTGCGATTTGGATTTAGGGGATCAACACCTGATACTTCGCATTTCTTTCGGTCTGTAGTTATACAGAGAATTCACGGCTCCAATGCAATTTGGTTTGAAGGGAATAAAAAAGGTTCAATGTATGGAGAACTCAGTCTTGGGCTATGCTAGGGGCAACGTACATAGTTACATGCCTAATGGTATGATTTGTTCACCGTTTGACAATAGGAATTAAGTGTAAGCCTACGTCTAATCTAATCAATCACATGTACAAAAAGCAACTTAGGTCATGTTCAGATTACTGTCAAAACCAACCTTTCCAAAATTTAGCAATATCAAAATTTTAATAAGTTGACAAAATTGCTAAATTTTGATAAAATGACATCAATTTGAACCGATTTTTAGGCTGTGTTTGTTTGAGCTTTTCTGAAAAACTAGCTTACTGATTGATGATCTTTTACTATTAGCTTTTGTAATAAATTTTTATCTTCTCAGCACATCAAAATTTAGCAAAAGCTCGTTTTAACCAGCTTTTCTGTTTTTCATTTATTTTCTTATAAACAAAGCTGACTGTTTATTTTAACGAAAGCTGAAAAGTTACTCGGAAAGCTGAAACATGACAATCACCTGTCGCACAATTCATTGGGCCTGCTTAGGCCTATTCGAGCGTTCCGCCGTCTAAACGAAGCCCAGAAGAAGAAGAAAAATCAAGCATCGAAGCCCAGTCAATAGTCCAGCGAGAGCAAGGAAAAGGTGGCCCAGGAGACCCGGCCCGGCTAGGCCTGGATCCTTCCGGAAACCTCTCCCGCCGTCGTGCTACCGCCCGCCGCGAAGCCGCCCGAACCCTCCCGTCTCGCCGCGCCCGCGCTCGTCGGCCGAACCTTCTCGCCGCGCCACCCCCTATAAATCCTCCCCCCACCTCGCCGTCACGTCTCGCCCAACAGAAAAGTCACAGAGCAAAACACGACGAGAACGAACACACGCACACGCACACACGCTAGCTTCGCTTCCTCCGATATCTCAGGTGATCGATCTCTCCGGCGCTTGATCTGTCCGTGATGGCTTCGAGGAGAACTGCGTCGGTGGCGGCGGCGGCGGCGATGCTGGCCTGCGTCATTACCGTCCTGGCGAGCACGGCGGACGGTGCGCTGCTCCCGTGGTTCGGCGGCGGCCGTGGCGGCGCGCGGGACGAGGCGGTGCCGGCGCTGTCGGAGGTGGGGCTCCTGGCGGCGGCCGACCCGTTCCGGATCCTGGAGCACGTGCCGTTCGGGTTCGACCGCGACGACGTAGCGATGCTGTCCATGGCCCGCGTGGACTGGCGCGAGACCGGCGACGCGCACGAGATCGTGGTGGACGTGCCGGGGATGAGGAAGGAGGACCTGCGGGTGGAGGTGGAGGAGAACCGGGTGCTGCGGATCAGCGGCGAGCGGCGGCGGGAGGAGACGAAGGAGCGGAACGGCGGCGGCGACCACTGGCACCGGGAGGAGCGCTCCTACGGCAGGTTCTGGCGCCAGCTCCGCCTCCCCGACAACGCCGACCTCGACTCCATCGCCGCCTCCCTCGACAACGGCGTGCTCACCGTCCGCTTCCGGAAGCTGGCGCCCGACCAGATCAAGGGCCCGCGCGTCGTCGGCATCTCCGGTGGGGACGACAGTGGCAAGAAGAGCATCGGCACCGGCGGCGCCGTCGGCGAGGAGCAGCACCAGCAGGCCAAGAAGGTGGAGCTCTGAACTGTGAGTGGTTCTGTGAACTTGTTTGAAATGGCAGGTATCAACCATGGTTGCGAGTGTTCTTTGGAGTACATAAATCGTGTCGAGAGATGCGATGAGCCTATGATGTGTCACACTTCACTTTGATCAATGTGCATATGTTAACTGAGGAATAAGAAGCTTCAGTTCGGAGTTCGCCATTTTTGTTTCTATGCTCTAGATTTTTCATAGACCGGTGACTAACTCACTCCAAATCACAGAGAACATAGAAGTTCATAGAACACCAATCCAGCTCGCCGACTGCTTCATGGTTTTCATCAGAACACCTCATGGGCATAAACAGCAAACAACAAATCCTTAACAATCATAAACATCACAACTTGACAAGGGAAACAATTTCCACTAATTTAACAACATACTCCGCACTTGCCACAATACCAATACCAATACCAATGCCCCAACATACTGATCATCAACAAGGAATCAGCACACGCCGCCTTGGATTATCTCCTGATGATTTATGTGATGAAAATTGCGGAACATACAAGAAAAGAAAATACACATGGATCTTGCGAAAACCACTCACTGGTTTGTAGATTTGGTGGAAACCACTCGTCACCTCGTCACCCTTAAAACTCCGACCCTAGATCCCGAGGTGGAAGAACAACCCCAAAATGGGAGAAAGTCTCAGGTCTAGGCTGCTGTTATTATGAGGCTCAGAAGTCCAAACACGCTCGATTCACTTGATGGCAATGCAAAATGAGTTTTCATTTACCGACTTGGATACAGACATCGATCCCGAAATTTCTACTAAAGTACTAGTGTCACTAGGTGTGCAGCAGGCATGATAAGGCACATTGTGTTAAGCAGAATGCTGCGGACGATATTGTTGAATACCAGCTATAATTGAGCTTTAAGTGCTGGTTAATTTACAACATTCTTCAGCCGAAAACAAGGTAGCTAACAATAATAATCTGGAGTAGAATCTACCATGTTGTCTTCTAGTCTTGTCAAGGGCCTCAAGACCTAGGATAGCACAGACCCCGACTACATAGCTCGTAGTTGCGATCCGTCTTTTCCGGTTAGGTTTACCCCTTCGCCGTAGGCTTAATTGAATGAGAGAGAGAGGAGTTTTGGGATAACTGATTGCTTGCTAAACATCGTGGAGTTTGTTGATGCAAATAGCCATCCGGCCAATCCATGCAAAAGGAAACTAACCAGCCAATCCATGCAAAAGGAAACTAATCAAATCCTTAATTCTAGAATGGACCGGCCTGAGCGCGACTTGTGCGTTCTGCCTCGCGGCGCACGTCGCGGTTACGCCGGCGCCGGGCATAGCCTTGGCCCCACATGACATCTCTCCCCCCCTCGAGATCCAGGTCGTCCTCGAGCTGAAAATCGGGATATGTGGCGCGGAACTCATCGAGGTCTTCCCACGTAGTTGATGATGCCGGTTCGCCGCGCCAGTAGACCAGGACCTGTCGGACGCCGCGGGCCAACCGTGCTTGGGTGACGCGGTCAGGGGTTGGGATGACCGAGCCATGGTGGATGTCGGGCAAGGGCGGGGGGCTCGCTGGTGGAGTCCTGACAAACTTCTTGAGCGTCCCGACGTGGAAGACGTCGTGGATGCGGGCCTGCGAGGGCAGCTCCAGCCGCACCGCGACCTCGTTGATGATCTCGGCGACGCGATAAGGGCCGAGGAAGCGAGCCTTCAACTTGCCCGTGGTCGCGTGTGGAAGGGACGACGCGACACGCTGGCGCAGTCGAAGTAGTGCCCAGTCACCGACGGCATAGGACACCTGACGATGATGCTTGTCGTAGTGGATCTTCTGGACCGCCTGAGCCTGCTCCAGGCGACGGCGCACGTCGGCGAGAAACTCATCGCGCTCCTCCAAGTCCTGGGCGACCGTGGCGACCCGAGTTTCGCCCGGTTCATACGAACGGATGGTCGGCGGGTCGCGGCCGTACACCACGCGGAATGGTCTCCCGGAGTGACGACTGGTAGGCCGTGTTGTAGATGTACTCGGCCCATGGCAGCCACCGTAGCCATTGTCAGGGGCGATCGCCGGTGAAGCAACGTAAGTACATGACGATGACCCTGTTTGCCGCCTCGGTCTGGCCGTCCGACTGTGGATGGAAAGCGGAGGACATGTGGAGCTTAGTCCCCATCAGCCGCATGAGCTCGCGGCAAAATGTGGAAGTGAAAACCGGGTCACGGTCGGAGACGATGGACTGCGGCATCCCGTGGAAGCGGACGATGTCGGCGAAGAAAGCCTGTGCCACGGACTTGGCGGTGTATGGGTGGGCGACGGCGATGAAGTGGCAGTACTTGCTGAAGCAGTCGACGATGGAAAGGATGACCGACTTGCCGTTCACCCTGGGAAGCGCCTCGATGAAGTCGAGCCCGATGTCTGCCCAAACACCGGTGGGAACGGGCAGCGGCAAGAGGAGGCCAGCCGGGTGGAGGTGCTCCGACTTGTAGCGTTGGCACGTGGCGCATTCCTGCACGAAATCCTGCACAAGGCGACGCATGTTGGGGAAGTGGAAGTTGCAGTGAAGCCGGTGCCAGGTGCGCTGAACGCCTTCGTGGCCATCTTCATGGACTGTCGCGACGATCTCCTGGAGCAAGGGTGATGCGGGCGGTATGTACAAACGCCCGTCATAGAGCACCATGTTGTCGACCACCGTCCACGGTGCGGTCCGAGTGCCGGCGCGTACCTCGTCATGGATGGCGATCAAGGCGGGGTCTACGGCCTGTGCGTGACGAAGTCGGCTGATGAAGTCGAAGCGCGGGGCCGAGATGGAGCGGAGGCTGCCCATGCTGTCCTCCTCAGCATCACGACGAGAGAGCGTGTCTGCTATGGTGTTTGTCGCCCCGGACTTGTACTCAACGGTGAAGTCGAAGCCAAGCAACTTGCCGACCCAGTGGTGTTGTGGTATTGTGGCGAGGCGCTGGTCCAGCAGAAACTTGAGGCTGTGGTGGTCCGTCTCGACGATGAATTGGCAGCCCCACAGATATGGCCTCCAGTGCCGCACCGCGAGCATGAGACCAATGAGCTCCCGCTCATATGCCGCGAGGGAGCGATGCCGGGGCGCGATAGGCCGGCTGAAGAACGCGATCGGGTGGCCTTCTTGGAGCAGAACGGCGCCGAAGCCGTACGTAGACGCGTCGCACTCAACGACGAAGGGCTTAGTGAAGTCCGGCAGGGCCAACATCGGTGCCGAGGTCACGGCTCCCTTGAGGGCGCCGAAAGCCGCCTCCGCGTCAGGGTTCCAGGCGAACCCTTCCTTCTTGAGAAGCGCCGTGAGGGGGGCCGCAATCGACCCGTAGTTGTGGACGAACTTCCAGTAGTATCCCGCCAAGCCGAGGAAGCCACGCACCGCACGGGCAGAGCGGGGCCGCGGCCACTCGTGGATGGCCTGGACCTTTACGGGATCCATGGCGACGCCGGCCACGGAGACGGTGTGGCCGAGGTATGCAACGGAGTCCACCCCGAAGGAGCACTTTGACTGCTTCACGAATAGGCGGTGCTGGCGCAAGAGCTCGAAGACGATGCGCAGGTGCCGGAGGTGATCTGCCCACGAGGTGCTGTAGATCAAGATGTCATCAAAAAAGACGAGGACAAACCGCCGGAGGTAGGCGCGGACGACGTCGTTCATCAGCACCTGGAACGTGGCCGGGGCGTTGCACAGCCCGACCGGCATCACCAGGAACTCGTAGAGACCGTCG
Organism: Oryza australiensis; assembly: GCA_019925245.2. Taxonomy (NCBI): domain Eukaryota; kingdom Viridiplantae; phylum Streptophyta; class Magnoliopsida; order Poales; family Poaceae; genus Oryza; species Oryza australiensis. The sequence goes on along the minus strand of JAIFGZ020000222.1, from coordinate 19,302,430 downwards.
TGGGTGCGGAACGCCGTTTTGTGGATGTCCTCGGGTCGCATCCGCACTTGGTGGTACCCCGAGCGCAAATCCAACTTGGTGAAGAAGCGAGCACCGTGTAGTTCATCAAGGAGCTCGTCGACGACGGGGATGGGGAAGGTGTCCTTGACGGTGAGGGTGTTGAGGGCGCGGTAGTCGACGCAGAACCGTCACGAGCCGTCGGCCTTTTTGACAAGGAGGACCGGGGAGGAGAAGGGCGAGTCACTGCGACGGACGACGCCCTGCTCGATCATCGCGGCGCACTGGCGTTCCAGTTCATCCTTGTGGGCCATCGGGTACCGGTATGGCCGGACGGCAACGGGGGCGGAGCCGGGCTTGAGGACGATGGAGTGGTCGTGCGTGCGCTGCGATGGAAGGCCCTTCGGCTCGGTGAAGACGTCCCCGTATGCGGCCAGGAGCTCGTCCAGGAGCGTCCCACTGGCCGCGGCGATGGTACGTAGGCGCGCGACGGAGGACGAGGGTACGCCCGACCAGCTGATGAAGCGTCCACAGTATTGGAACATCATCGCACGGGAGGCGAAATCCCAGACAATGGGCCCTAGCGTTCCCATCCAGCGGGTGCCCAACACGACGTCGTATCCTGCAAGAGGCATGACAAAGAGGTCCGTGTGGAACGTCGTGTCGTTGATGAAGAATGGTGCGCGTCAGAGCACGCCCGGACAGGCCACGCGCTCGCCATTCGCGACTGTCGCCGTCATGCGCGGCCGGTCCTGGATCGGCAGCCCTGTGCGTCGTGCCGCGTCCTCGCCGATGAAGCTGTGCATGGACCCGCTGTCGAGTAGGGCGAGGAGGGAGACACCACCGACGGACACCTTGATCTGGATCGTGTCGGCGACTGGTACACCCGCGACGACGTGTAGGGAGAAGAGCAGGGACTCCGTGTCCGTCGAATCCTCGATCGCGACCGCGGCGTCATCATCGTCGTCGTCCGCGGCACAGTCCAGGAGAAAGAGGCGTTTTGCACACCTTGTTGTGGTCGCGGCTATACTGCTCATCGCAGTTGAAGCACAGGCCGAGGCATCGATGTTCCTCCTGTTCGGCCTGGTCGAGCCGGCGGACGGGTCGCCCCTCGACCGACGTGGTGGCCGGTGCTGCCTTGGGCGCCGGGTGCTGTTGTAGGGCCGGTCACGGTCCCGGCGTGGGGAGGACGCCCTTGGCGATTGCCTTGCCAGGGAACAGATATGGCTCCATGAGCTCGAACTGCCTGGCGAGGCTCATGGCGGCCGCGAGGGTTTGCGGGTTCTGCTGTTGGACCTGGAGACTGAGCGGCGGCAGAAGACCCCCCGTGAAGAGCTGCACTCGCTGGGCTTCATCGAGACGACCGGCGCGAGGAAGCAAGGCCTGGAAGCGGTCCCGGTAGTCCTCCACCGTCCCCGTACGGCGGCACGACGAGAGCTCGAAGAGGGCGCCGACGGAGCGAGGCCCGTAGCGCAGATTGAGGAGCTCTTTGAAGCACGCCCATGTCGATGTGCCTTCATCCTCCTGGACTTGCATATACCAGAGCTGCGCGCCGTCTTGGAGGTTGTAGGAAGCCATCCAGACGCGTTCCTCCGCCATGATGCGCTGCTGGACGAAGAACGATTCACACTTGTTGAGGAAGGACAGCGGGTCGCTTTTGCCATCGTAGCGCGGAAACTCCGGGCGCCAGTGCTTCGACGGGCGGTCTTGGTGATGCTCGCCAAAGCCCGGGCGGCCACTAGATGCCGAGGACGGGGAGGGCGCGAGGGAGATGTCGTGGATGGCCTTCGCGTTGGCCTCGATTGATCGCTGCATTAAGGCCACGTTCTTGGTGAGCTCCTCGAGTGAAGCCTTGAGGTCGTCCACCATGGTGCCGATGCAAGATGGGACGGATAGGGATGAAGACGATGGTGGGCTGGTGGTGGCGGCTGGAGGTGGGCTAGGGTTTACGGTGGGTGGCGCGGCGGTGGATGCTGGAGCCGAGGATCGAGAGGAACGTGATACCAGGTTGTCAAGGGCCTCAAGGCCTAGGATAGCACGACCCCGACTACGTAGCTCATAGTTGCGATCCGTCTTCTCTGGCGAGGTTTACCCCTCCGCCGTAGGCTTAGTTGATGAGAGAGAGAGGACCTTTGGGATAACTGATTGCTTGCTAAACATCGTGGAGTTTGTTGATACAAATAGCCATCCGGCCAATCCATGCAGAAGGAACTAATCAGCCAATCCATGCAAAAGAAAACTAATCAAATCCTTAATTCTAGGAAATAAACAAACTAGCAATCGCCGCCTTCCATCTAGCCACTGGTCGATGGACTGGCCTGAGCGCGACTTGCGCGTTCTGCCTCGCGGCGCACGTCACGGTTACGCCGGCGCCGGGCATAGCCTTGGCCCCACATGACAAGTCTTTCCACAAATATATCAGTAAAAGCTGCCGCAATACCCCTAATAGCACTATAATTTTCTGCTTGTACAGCTCTCTACCACGCAAGATATGTTAGGAACCCTTTATAATGTACATTGATATAAAAGGTGGATTCACACCAATGTCACTCACATCTAATCTAAGTACACGGCTTTAGGCTGCCAATCCTTATGCCAGCCTGCTGCCTGAAATCGTAGCGGAGACCTTCTCTCAGAAATTTTGGGAGGAGATGAGAGAGAGAAGAACAAGGCACGAGTTTAAATCCAACAAGTGCGATGGGCTGAGTGGGCACGTGATTTAACTTCCTACGTGCAAGAACTCTAATAATACTACAAAGAAACAAATTAACTTGTAATGCAGTCCAGGTTGATTATCCTGCCTGGCCTGTATGAGCACTGGGTTTGGGTTTCTATGGTTCTTTTATATATGGGGTATAGACAATGTGCAGATACCAGTAGTACCACTCGTGACATAAAATGTTCAACCAGATCAGATAAGATGACTCAAAGCTAAGAAAACTTCCCCCATGTTGTTGTGCTAAATGGATTTCAGCAATGTAATTACAGCAAGAGACTTGCCATGAACAAGACAGGCACAGAATCACTAACCCCCATCATTTTTAATCCACGAATCAAGTTCTATTTCACTGCAGCACATGACCCACAACAACTGGAGCATAACACACAATGATGTGAGCTGAGATGATTCGTCAACAAGCTAAGAAAATGTTACCCGTGTTTATGTGATATAAATGATCCCAGAAATGTAACTAGCAAGATATCAGCACAGATTCACTTCATTCTCAATCCACTAATCAAAAGTTCTACTAGTTCACTGCAGGAGATGATCCACAATCACTAATCCCATCATTTCAATCCACTAGATCAAGAGTTCTATTCCACTGCAGGAGATGCTCCACGACAACTGGAGCATCACACACAAGAGCAGGAGCTAGCTAGTATTACGAGATAGCAGGAATCACAAAGCACATACGGCTGAAATCCCCGCGTGCCAATCCGAGCCTACTCGAACTTGTAGTGCTTGTCGACGGCCTCGGCGACGTCCCAGGTGCAGCTCATCCCCTTGGGGAACACCACCAGGTCCCCCGCCGCGATCTCCACGAAATCCTCGCCGGCGCCGTCCGGGTACACCTTCACCTTCCCCTGCAACAGGTAGCACGTCTCCTTGGCCGAGTACGTCCACGGGAACTTGCTTTTCTCGCACCCCCACCTGGCCAACGAGAAAATCAGCGCGGGCGAACGAGAGGGGATCGATGAATCGAGCACGAGAAGAGCGAGAGAGAGACGCCGCGTGATTGCTTACTTGGGCCACTGGCGGACGCCGAGCTCGGAGAGGCGGGACTCGGGCGGGTTGCGCTCCACCCGGACGCCGAGCTTCTCCGTCGCCATCGCCTCCGACGCGGACGCCCGCACCGCCGCCGCGAACCGCCGCCTTGTTCCCCTCGTCGGTGCGCAGCTGAGGCGGCCGGTGGTTGTGTGGAGATGCGCCGGGGCTGCCACTCCCACCACCATGGTTGGGCTCCCCATCCACAAGTAGTCAAGTAGTCTCGTGGTGGTCTCGCGGTGATCCTCTGCTTGCTATTTGGGCCTCACCGATGGCGGAGGAAGCTTTCTCGAACGCCTCGGATTCGTGGCCCAGATTTCTTCGCCAAATGGGAAGACGAGAAAAAGGGCAAAGTGGAGGAAAAATTGAGGCCCACTTGTTTCTTATCCTCTCCGCGCGCGCTACGCCGTCCATCTGTGCGATGAGCGGTGGGAGGCGGGTGCGAACCGTTTTGTTCTCTTTCTCTTTTTGGGTTTTGTTCCGTACTTTGTTTGATGCTAGGCGCAGCCCAACTGACTGAAGCAGTGAAGTATTGCCACTAGGAATTAAGTCCAAGCCTAATATTAGGATCTGTTTGACAGCATTTCAACTCCTAAATTTAATTTTAAAAGTTAGGTTTGAAGAGAAGTTATGAAGAAATATAAATTCAGCTTTATCTCTTTAGTTTATTTTGTAAAAATACTCTAGTCTGCTCAATTGTTTTGGATGAAGTTTAAACTGTTTGACTTTTTAGAAAAGATGAAGTTGAAGACGATGCTTTGCTAAATGGGCCTTGTTGGTATATCTCAATCGCAATACTGATATCACCCTCTAACTGTTAAAGCACTTTTTACAGTATTATCTCTCACCTTATTGACACTAATACAACGTTATTTTTATCAGATGTGGCAAGCTATCAACGGTGGTGGAGGGAGGGGGTTGGTGCCCTCAACATTCTCATAATCCTTCATTAACTATCATAATCATTCATTAATTATATTTAAATTAGTATTTATTAATTTATTTATAATTCATCATTAACTGTCATATTTTCAAATTGAGGTATACAATCATTTTAAATGAATTATTAACACTTGCTGATCTAACAAGTGAACTGTTTAAAATAAGTAAATATTCATCTTATCCTATGGCGAAGATATTGTTAAGATTATTATTAATTCTTCTAGTATCAACTGCAAACCACCGAAAGATGATTTTAGCTATAAAACTTACGAAGGCACATATTAGATGTAATAGATTTTTACGAGATTGTTTGGTAATTTATATTGAGAAGGAATTGGTTGTATTAATTAATACCTATAAAACTATTGAATCCTATGATCTTGTTATTAGTCGTAAAGCTAAATTTAAATTGATAAAAGTTGATAGATATATATTTTTTAATACTTGTGAAACCATATAATATTACTATCAGTTCTATTTTGTTTTGTTTATTGTCATCTATCCTCAAATCTATTAATGTAATTGATAACTGATGATATTAGAATAGTGGGAGTGTGATCTAGGAGTATTTTAAAAGACATCTAAAAGAGAAGAAAACTATTTGCACATTTAATTAGGGGAAAAAACAGCCTCTCTAGTGCACAGGAATTGCCGCTACATAATAAACCCATAAGCGGCTTGCATTGGCCAACGCACGAAAAAAGCTCAAGCAATGGCAACGAGGCTTGTTTTCTCCCTCCTCCTCGCCGTGGCGTGCTCCCACGCGGCGCTCGCCTCCTCCTCCTCCGCCGTGGAGGACACCTGCGCGAAGGCGACGGCGAGCGGCAGCCGCAAGGACCTTGCCCCCTTCTGCGTGTCGGCCCTGCAGGCCGCGCCTGGGAGCGCTGGCGCCGACGCGCGCGGCCTCGCCGTGATCGCCACCAACCTGACGCTGGCCAACTACACGGCCGCGTACGCCACCATCAAGGCGCTGCAGCGGCGCGGCGGCTGGTCGGAGCGCGAGCAGGGGGCGCTCGCCACGTGCCGGCAGCTGTACATCGAGGCGCTCAACGTCGTGCACAGCGCCATCCACGCGCTGAACACCGGGCAGACGCAGGCGTACGTCGCGGACATGGGCGTCGTCCGGCGCGCCGCCACCGGCTGCGAGGACGCGTTCGGCTTCGGCTTCGGTGGCGTCGGCGTCGGCAACCAGCTGGCCGCGGAGTCGCCGCTGCACAAGGTGGACGACGACGCCATCAACCTGACCACCGTCGCCATGCTGATCGTCCTCATCCTGTAATCAAATTCGTCGCAAATTCCTTGCATCTTGGCGCGGTGTTCGATTCAGACTCAAGAAATGAATAAAATTTCATCAAAATTCAGCGTGTGAATTGAATCAGATTCAGACGATTGATATGATGATCTCGCTGTTGCTGAAAGCCTGAAGTGAAACTTGACGAACGAATCGAACACCTGCCTGACGAACGAACGAATCGCGCGTGGTGTCATTAATAAGTGCACGCAAACACAAGCAACTGGGGTCAGTCGAGTGATGCATTTATGCGGAGATCTTGTCATCTTCTGCCTGCAATTCGTCCTTCGCCATCTGCAGTACTATGTGTAGACACTGATATATGGGACCGAGGGGGCTCACGTGTAAGTAAATGCATCATCTGTGGATTGCTTCTGGCAGGCAGCTCAGGGCGAGCGCTCGGGCGCCGGTGGAACAACATCTCCGGCGTAGAGTCTACGAAATCCGGTGGCCGCGGTTAGCCGGAGAGCGCGGAGCTCCGGCCGGCGAGCTGCTGCCGCGACGAAGGCTGGAGGGTCGTTTCTCGCCATCACGCCGACATGTGGGCCCGTTTGGTCGAAGATATACTTTTACACGGGAGCCCTCCCTTTGTGTTAGAAATACCGTTTATCTCCCTCCGGGAGACCAAGAATTTGGCGATCCTCCCCTTGGTCTCTGTCCACCGTTGGATCATAATTAGGCGGTCGAGATAAAGTAAGTTGTAGCATCCGGGATTAATTTTGCGTAGTGATCCTTGCTTTGTTCTCTGTTACTGTTTAGACCGCCGAAATTTGGATCGCGATCCGACCATCGTCCTCCTTCCTCCGTCCGATGTAACATGGGCGGCCAAGATTGCGTATCTGTTGATCGATGGGGTTTGGTGGTTTGGTTTCCGTGTAGACCCTGGGTTAGTAACGTCCACGAGTTTTCAGTCACTGACAGGTGGGCCCGAGGAGACTGGAGCGGAGTGTGGTCGTGTGGACTCGAGTCGAGCCGATTCAAATATCGTGCGCTCATCTTTTCCCAAAAAAAAGAGGAAAAAATCTCGTGCTCTCTCCTCGGCGACCTAAGCGCCGGCGAGCTGACGGCGAATTGAGAGAAGCCGCCGGCGACCACCAGCCGCCTCTCCCACCACCTCGGCCTCTTAAACCTTCCTCACTGTGCGAGTCTTTCCCTCCATCGGACTGCAGCGCGCGCGGGATTGGAGCGGAAGCGGGGGGTTTTAGGGTTCTGGCCGGCTACCAGATGGCGGCGGAGGCGGGGATGCGCGTGAACGTGGCGAGTCTCCTCGCCCTCGGGGACGACACCGTGGGCTTGCTCAGCGAGAGGAAGGACGGTGAGGCCCTCGCGCAGGCCTGCGCCGGGGCGCGGATGCTGCGGTCCGCCTGCCGCTCGGAGTCCGGCGACCTCGAGGTCCAATTGAAAGGTCCGGTCTCCCCGACCTTCTTGAAATTTCATCCCATTTCGTGCTCTGCGACTCTACTATGGTTAAAGCTATTTGTGATATTGTTCGTGCAAAAAGGATTAGGGAAATGTAATCAATCTCACTGTTTTTTTTCTTACGGGGAGAAATTCTCACTGTTAATTAACTCAGAAAAAATCACTGTCTAGCATAAGGTCTTTTCTCACAAAAAAATTGCATCGCCAATTTCATTTACTTGCATATCAAAAATGATTTAATGAACATCTTTGAAGGCAGAGTCATCACATCAGCTGCTACTACAATTTACTGGAGATATATTTCTATATGAATCACTTGGGAAGTAGGAGTAGGCATATAGGGGGAATAAGTATTAGTCAAAGCATGCTTTAATTAAAGAATTTCCTGAACATATGACAGCAGTATAGAAGTTTCTATTTCCAATCAGGATGCCTCTTCTGAACATTTGCATATCTTTAGTAAACAGTTTCTTCTTCTATTACTCCACTACTATAAAATAATCCAAACTTAAAATTTTCATGGGAAGTGTATTATATGTCATTGTTTCGCTGCAATTGTAAGGTCTAAAAAGTAAATGAACCTATATTTCTTCTATGACTTGAAAAGACATGCTCACATAGCATCACTAATATGAGCAAAATGATGTTTGACTGTGCTTGAAACCTGATGTGGAAGTTGGAACAATGAACTCTAGGGAGTTCACATTTTTGAACAATGGAGAACATAATTGCCGTCTAAATGCATCTTTCCTTTTGCAAAACAGAATATCAGGATAAAATAAAATCATGCAAAGAAAAGATAGAAAAGGCAAAATCTGAAACAATTGCCGATGACGAACTGAATTCTCTGCAAAAAGAGATGGAGGAGAAACTTCAAGATGAGCAACGCCTTCGCCAGGATTTAAGATAAGTTCTTGTTTCAAAATTGTATCATCTGAAAAGCTGCATTGTGGTAATGAAAGCTGTTGAATCCCTAATATTTCTTTCTGTCAACACAACAGTACGTGATGAGCTTGATAACCTAGACAGCCAAAGAGATTCTATTGAACAAAGAAAAGATGCTGCAAGAAAGAAGGAAAAGGATATGATGAAAGCACAGTAAGTGGACACTAGTAAATCTCTCTCTGTTGATTAAATCTTAGAACAGTCTTTTTTCGCCGGGAAAATCTTAGAACAGCCTAATTTTCATAATCTCGCTAAAATCAAATGTGTGAAAACTATTCAGATTACAAATCAGAGTATCTTAATTATTGCCATGCCTAGCACTGTTGTTTAGTGCGACAGCAAATGGTATGCTTTATATTTGTGATGCAAGATTCATGTAAAGAAATGGGCAATTGGAGTTTCTTGGTCGAATTTGGATTTCGGATGATGCTATGGTTGCCATGTATTCCTGTTTGTAGAATATTGTGATTGTATTTGCATTCCTCAACAGCAGCGAAAATTGCTCATAGAGTTTCCAATGTCATTGTGGAAAAATACTGTCGCTGAATTTGAATTAGTATCGAACTATTGTAGCATGGCCTTTATTGGTTGTCCTGATTCTCAGAGGAATGAACTGACCACATTTCTATGCAGAAATATGCTTTCTATGTGTGTGTCAGTGACCAAGATCATGCCAAATTTTGAAGACAAGGACAAGATCTCGGGCTGTATCCTTTCAATTTGAGCTATGTTTTCTATTCAAACAAAACTGTTTGAACCCATCTTAATTGACCAAAGCTACTACTAGTTATTTGGTTAGTGCTTTCTCTTTCACTTTACCGTCAGTTTTGTCTTACAGCAATCAAAAACTTTTGAAAATCCTTAATTTCGTTCAGATATTGTTGATAAGAACATGAAGAAACTAGAGAGGTTCGAGTTTGACAAGACGACGCCTCCTGTTGATATCTGCAACAATCTTTGGAAGATGGTTTAGATGCTGCGTGGAGATAACGGTCGTGGACGATGGACCTCCCATCAAGATCCTGTTTTTGTAATCACCGTTGTTTGCTGCCAAAGGACCAAGATGCGTCCAGTTCGTATTTCGTGCAGAGATCTACAGAAGTTCTGTCCCTTTAGCTAGTCCTTCATTGGCTCCTTGCCCTGTTCCTTTTAGGCTGTGTAAGTTGGATATAACATTTCACAGGCTATTCCATCTAATTTGTTATCTTTTGCAACCCAATGCCATTTGGTTTCTTGTAAAAAAAAATTGAAATCGTGAGCAATATCCATGATTGCAACTTTGCAAGAAAGTGTAATGCTTTACAATCGATTTCCATGCGACGAATGCAGATTTTCTGATATGTGCTCTGCTTTTCGTTCTCTCCACTTGCATGCCTTTGCTGTTTTTCTCGTAGTGGATGTTTGGAACATGTGATGTCATGCGACTAGAAGATAACATCGAGTACAGGTTATTCTCAACTAGAAGAGAACATTTGATACTGATCAATTCGATGGCTGTTTGATCCCATGTCCAGCACAAATGACATCCGGGTTTACAGGTTATGCTGTTTTGCGTAAGCTGCACTCCATTTTATGAGTCGGCAAACCATTACATGATTTAATCAAAATCTAAAAGTTATGATGTTCTCGTCTAAACACAACGGGGACGTAGCTCATATGGTAGAGCGCTCGCTTCGCATGCGAGAGGCACGGGGTTCGATTCCCCGCGTCTCCATTCTCTTTTTGTAGTTGCTGAAGCAATTACAAAGTTTTCATCAAAAAAGGACAATTAAACTCAACTACTCCTTTTTGTAGTTGCTGAAGCAATTACAAAGTTTTCATTAAAAAAAGGACAATTAAACTTAACTACTCGAGTGCTCAACGTTAATGTATTCGCCAACTTCTGACACGAGCATCTGAATTTTTGTAGCCAAACCTAAGCAAGCTAAAGAATTAACAATGACAAAATATTGATCATCTGTTTTGTTAGTAGAAAAATTGGCTACAGAATTAACAATGACAAAATATTGATCGTTGTTAATTTTAAATGACAAAATAATAGTATAACTTATGAAAGACTGTCAATATTTGACAATGACCAATCATTGTCATTGCCAGGAAATGGCAAAGGCTAGAAATGGCAATGAATCAAACAACCTATGTGTCCACATATTACACTATGAGAATTGGACAGTCCTGAATTCAGAATTATTTTATAAGAAGGCTAAAGTCGACGACACATATTAACTCTTTTTTGACACATATAGACCCACATATTACACACGTATTTATGGAAGCAAAGATGAGAATTGGGCGGGGAATCGACGACACATATAAACTTTTTTTGACACATATAGACTAAAAATCTCTTTTTTACACATATAGATCTAAAAATTGAAGGAGAGACTTATGGGGACTACACTATTTCGTCGAGGGTAGAAGGCTAAAGCCCTCCAGCCCTAGCCCATGTTAGATCCGTCGCTGGAATTGGGATTTGGTATATTTTTATTTCCCAAGGAACTCTAGGCTTATTTGCAATGTCTTTTTAACTCCTAAATTCTTGTAGAAAGTTAAACGTATATATAACTCAATCATATAACTTTAGTCCAATATACAAACAAAATGACTCGCCCTAGCAATAATAGTCTACCCTTCGTAAATATCTCTATCTCCAAGAAATTTTAGAGTTAAATATTAACCCAACTCGAAAGAAAACTTGAAGCTAGAACCATACCAAACATGACTCAGAATAAAAAGCTAATGAGTAATGACTTAAAAGATATTCTCTTTTACTTTCCTATTATTTAGTTATACCAATATTCCAACATGAAAGTATTGTTTGTTTAGAATACATAGAAAAAATTCACATCATTCCATTGGCAAAAAGAATACTAGGATGCCAAGGCCGAACCACATCCACGATAAATTGAAACAATAACCTAAGCCTCTTTCTCCCCATGTTGCATTACACCAATACTAATAACTTATGCACTGTAGCGGTGACTGCAGCTGTAGCCATAGCAATGTCTAATGAACAACCCCTTACTCTAATCATTAATAACCTCGGAAACTATTGCAAGCAACATGTTCTACCTCTTTTCTGCTAGTGCATCTGTGTCTTGACATCCCCCAGCATGCTTTGAACAGAGTAGGCTTTATTATCGAACCCATGTTCATTTCACTAAAAACCATGATGCATGTAGATCCATGGCATTGGGAGTATTTGCTTCCCTTGTCTCCCACCAAAATGTTGGACAAAGAGGAATAATCCTTAGTGATATACAAGCTTAATTCATAGACATCGAATATTAAGGTAGGTGGAGTTAACCCCTCACGAAAAATAGTGTTACCAATTAACGTATGATTAATTAAGTATTTATGGAGATTATGACAATCGGATATCTACATGGCAAGCTTATCCGATTGTAGATAGGGATAGGTTGCGCCCAATTATGTAAACCAACTACGACTTGGGTATTACATTGCCGATTAAGATAAAGCAACGACTCATAGTCACGGTTTGATAAGATTGAGAAAACCGACCTAGAGTAAGATAAGGTTTTCAACTTGTAAACCCGCCTCCTAAGACTATATAAGGGGGTAAGGAGCGTCCCTTGAGGGATATGCTTTATTAGCTTTCACTTTAGATTCAAGAGATCGGACTTTAGGAGCGACAAATCTTGAGATCAATAAACACTCGGCGGATCGAATCCCCAAAACAAGAGTAGGGTTTTACCTCACGAGAGGGTCTCGAACTGTCTAAATCTTGTTTTCCATCTAACCCATCGAGCTTGGCGATCTTGATCGCACCCCCAAATTTCTATTGTCGAAACCGAGTTTCAACGGTTGGCACGCCGGTAGGGGCCCGCGTGTCAAGACATCTTCGGCAATCTCGCCGGCAAGCGCGATGGGATCTTCTTCAGCATTGACAACTTCGCGCCAACGGCTTCAACAAGCTCTCCTCCCGACTCGGATTCGGACCGGTAGGGAGGGGAACTGCTCGACGCCGTTTGGGTTACCGAACAACGCCAAGATCTGCGACCGAATCCGAGTTCCAAGATGCAGTCCATCCACTCGAAGGAGGAACCCACTCGGCGCCGTTCGGACTACCGAACGCCGCCGAGATCTACATGTCTTCTCACCTCCCCGTCGGAACCAATCTACTCGGGAGAAACCTCTCTGGCGCCGTTTGGATTACCAAACGCCGCCGAGATCTACCGCAAACTCCTCTCCCCGAGGCGAGATCAACCCACTCGGAGGGATCCACGTCATCAAGCTATGACTCGGATGGAACGATCCGTTCGAGCAACCCAGCTCGAGGAAGTCGCAGTCATCCTCCAACCGTTCGGGTCATGCTCATCCTCCGAGCTCGATGAATACCTCGGCTCTTCAGCTTCGACGACCTCTACGGCATCCCCTCGGACGAAGCCAACGACTCCGACCGCGACAAGGACTATGAGCCGAAGTGCTTCGACGTCCTCATGGTGAGGTGGCCAAGACCGACTCGGCATGGCCCGTAGGGTCGCGGAAGAAGAACAAGCCGACTTGAGCGGGAGCGCAAGGCGGCGAAGATGAGAGGAGGCGCAAGGAGGACGCCAGCAAGAAAGCGGGATCCGAGGGCAGCTGGACGATATGCTCGGGAGGCCATACTCCAAACGCGAGTCGACAGCACCAATATTTTTCAAACGCCCGGCGAACGCCGTTGCCGTACTCACCCTCCTCGACACCGTGATCGAAACGGCTCCCGCCAACGTGACACCAATTCGGACAAGACCAAGACCATCGTCGCGACCACGCAACGCTCTCCCTCCACCTCGGCCAGAAGACCGGCGAGTCCGTGGCGAAACGCCGACGAAGCCAACTCCCGCCGCCGAGGTCAAAGGATTACAAGAGGCTGAGCAAGACCGGACGGCCACTAGGTCAAGAGACCTTCGCCACGAGACCACGCGCAAGCATCGGGAGCAATCGGCCGACTCCCGCGAGAAGCGGCATGGACGACCACCCGTCCACCACCGGTCCGCCACGAACAACTCCGACTACCGAAGCAGCTGCCAAGGACCCCGCCGAGTGATCTGCGGGAAGTCCTCGACCGACGCTATCAAGAACGAGATCAGCGCTACCGCGAACATCGAAGGGGCTTGCCCGACAAGAATGACGATGGAATACCCGCTTTCACTCGGGACTGCGCGAGTGCATTGGCCAAATGGTTTCAAGCCGACAGAATCGAGAAGTATGATGGCAAGACCGACCCCGAGTCGTGGCTAACCGTGTACACCCTCGCCATCCGTGCGGCGGGAGATGACAACAAGACCATGGCCAATTACCGCCCGTTGCCCTTGCTAACTCGGCCAGAACGGCTCACGAGCTTGCCAAGAGGCTCGATCGGCTCGTGGAGTGAGTTAAGGGACCACTTCATCGCCAACTTCCAGGGCACTTTCAAAAGGCCTGGGACCCACTTCGACCTCTACAACGTCGTTCGAAGCCGACGAGCCATTGAAGGACTACATCCGGTGCTTCTCCGAAAAGCGCAACAAGATCCCCAACATCACCGACGACATCATCATCGCCGCCTTCCAGAAGGGAGTCCGTGATGAACTGTTGATCGAAAAATTTGGGCGCAAGCCACCGCATACGGTGAAGCGATGTTCGAGACGACAAACTCGTACGCCAAGTCCAGCGACGCGATCAAAGCGGCGTGCCAAGACTGGCTCGACAAAAGGGACGACAAGCGATCGGGAGGAAGCCGACATCCTAAGAAGGATAATGGCAACAACAACCAGGGGCGGAAGGACCGCAAGCGCCGACCGAGGACCTGGTTGCCGCGACGTCAAACTCCCAACGCCGTCCACGGGTCGCGGCCTATGACGCTATCATGAACGCTCAATGCACGCATCATCCCAACCACAAGCACGCGGCCAAGGATTGCTTCATTTACAAGCAATTCGCCGAGCAATATGCGGCACAACTCAACAGAAGCCGATCGACGAAGCCGGTCCATCGGGCACCAAGAAGAACAACCCTCTGGAAATACGGAGCCCTTTCAAGACCCCGTGGGCAAGTGAATCACATCTTCGGGGCCGCAAGCCTATGAATCCAAAAGAAAACAGAAGCTAACCGACCGCGAGGTCAACGCGCACAACACTGAGGTCCCACAATACCTACGATGGTCGAAGGTGGCTATTACGTTCGACCGCTCGGATCACCCCGACCGAGTGGTTCACCCGGGCGCTATCCACTCGGTGCTAGACCGGTGGTCCGCAACATCAAACGAAGCGCGTCCTCATTAAGGAGGGCAGCGCCTCAATATTTCGTTCGCCAAGACCTTGGACGAGATGCAAATCTCGAGAGCCGAACGAATGCAAGCTCACCCCTTCCACGGAGTTATCCCGAGGCTATCATCCACGCCACTCGGGCACATCACCCTTCCAGTCACCTTCGGAGTTCGCGAGAACATCCGAATGGAGAATATCACTTTCGAGGTGGCTAACCGAGACGGCCTACCACGCGATCATTGGAAGGCCCGCACTCGCCAAGTTCATGGCGATACCGCACTATACCTACCTCGCATGAAGATGTCGGGTCCAAACGGCGTCATCACTCTTCGCAGCCGACGTCAAACAAGCCTTCACTTGCGACAAGGAAAGTCTGCGACATGGCCCAATCTTGTGAGAGATTGCGTGGCTAGGAGAAAATCCGATTGGCTGCATCAATTTTTGCAGAGGGTGAAATCCCCGCAAAGAAGATAGCCAAGTCGGGACAAGGCGACGCCAAAACAAAGAAAATCTCCCTTGATCCATCTGGATCCTTCCAAAACCGTAATCGGCGCTGAACTAGATTCTAAATAGAAAAGCGTGCTCGTCACCTTCCTCCAAAATAATAAAGATGTTTTTGCTTGGAAACCATCCGATATGCCCGGAATTCCTAGGGAGGTGATCGAGTACTCTTTACACGTCAAAGATGACGCGAAACCAATCAAACAACGATTGCGCAGGGTTCGCTCGGATCGAAAAGATGCCATCAAGGAAGAACTCACAAAGCTTTTAGCCGCGGTTTTATCAAGGAAGTTCTACATCCCGACCGGTTGGCTAACCCGGTTCGGTCCGGAAGAAGACAGGGCAATGGCGCATGTGCGTTGACTACACCGACCTTAACAAGGCATGTCCCAAAGATCCATTCGGGCTGCCTCGCATCGACCAAGTCGTGGACTCAATAGGTTGCCGCTCTTAAGCTTTCGGATTGTTACTCGGGCTATCATCAAATCGGCTTGAAGGAATCCGATTGCTGAAAACATCGTTCATCACACCGTTTGGAGCTTATTGCTACATCACGATGCCTTTCGGCCTAAAGAACACCGGAACCACATACCGGCGCATGATCCAAAGGTGTTTTAGACGCAGATCGGGAAGAACGTGGAAGCTTACGTTGACAACGTCGTCATCAAGACCAAGCGAAGGAAGACCGATCGCCGACTTAGAAGAAACCTTCGCGAACATACGGGCCTTCGAATGAAGTTGAACCCGGAGAAGTGCACGTTCGGCGTGCCATCGTGCAACCGCTCGGCTTCATGGTGTCACATCGCAGCATTGAAGCTAATCCGAAAAAAATCAACGCTGTCCCAGTATGAAGCCCCGAGTAACCGGAAAGACGTTCGAAGCTTACGGTTGCATGGCGGCGCTAAGTCGATTCATCTCTCGACTCGACGAAAGGGGCATGCCTTTCTTTAGGTTGCTAAAGAAAACGGACGACTTCCGTGGACTACGGAAGCCCACAAGGCCTTTGAAGATTTTAAAGAATTTCTCACGACACCGCCCGTCCTAGCATCACCTCGGCCTCGGGAGCCCCCGCCCCCGCTCGTACGTCTCGCGACTCACCAAGTGGTCGGCACGGTCCTCGTGGTCGAGCGCGAAGAAGAAGGGCGAGTCCGGAAGATTCGGAGGCCAATCTACTTTGTTAGCAAAGTATTGGCAGAGCCAAAATTCGCTACCTTAGGTACAAAAATTGCTATATGGTGTTCTCATAACCACGAGGAAATTGACACACTACTTTCGGGGTCACTCGGTCACCGTCGTCACTTCTTTCCCACTCGGCGATGTCATCCACAACCGGGAGGCTACCGGGCGCATCGCGAAGTGGGACCTAGAACGATACCATTGGATTTAACTTTCAAGGCAAGGACGTCGTAAAGTCACAAGCCCTGCGATTTCTTGGCCGAGTGGACCGAACAACAAGAAGATGTACCTCGAGAAGACCTACAATCTTGGACCATGCACTTTGACGGATCCAAGAGGATCACCGCCGGAGCAGAGTCGTGCGATCTCCCGACTAGGAGAGGCTAAGATATGTTCTTCACCTCCACTTCTCGCCTCACTCAACGTCGCCGAGTACGAAGCCCGCTGCATGGACTACGACTTCTTCTTTCACTCGAGATACGACGATTGGTCGTGAAAGGGGATTCCCAGTGGTTGTCAACCAAGCCATAAAAGACTGGTCTTGTTTAAACGACACCATGGAGGCCTACCGGTAAGAAGTTCGTAAACTTGAAGACAAGTTTGACTGATGGAGCTATCCAATGTCCCGAGACATAATAACGAGGTAGCCGACGAATTGGCGCGATTCGGGTCCAAGCGAGAAGTGCTCCAACGACGTTTTCGTAGAGCATCTCTATGAGCCGATGCAGAAAAACCAACTCCCAACGAGCAAGGTGTAGACCAGTGTCGCCATGATTGACGCCGACCGGAGGACACCGCTCATCGATTTTTAACTCAGCAAGAGCGCCGGAACACCGGGATGAGGCGAACGCGTCCGACGCTCTTGTCAAGCTTATGTCATGGTTGATTCCGATTTATACAAGAGAAGCCCCTCGGAGTCCCGATGAGATGCATCACACCGAGGAAGGACGGTAACTACTCCAAGATATCCACTCGGGCATATGCGGAAGCCACGCGGCAAAGACACATCTTGGTGGGCAAAGCCTACGAGACAAGGTTTCTTCGGCTTACGGTGGTCTCCGACGCCGACAAGGTGGTTCGCACGTGCGAAGGTTGCCAGTTCTTCGCTCGGCAAAGTCATGTCCCAGTCCAAGAACTACAAACGATTCCACTATCCTGGCCATTTGCAGTATGGGGCTTAGACATGGTTGGCCCTTTCAAAAGGCTCCGGGAGGATTCACACATTTATTCGTCGCAATTGACAAATTCTCCAAGTGGATCGAAGCTAAGCCGGTTGCTACGATCACTGCCGACAAGGCACGAGACTTCATCCTTAACATTGTGCATCGGTTCGGCGTCCCAAACGGAATAATAACCGACAATGGGACTCAATTCACTCGAGGCATCTTTAAGGAATTCCGTGAAGACTTCGGCATCAAAATCGCTACGCATCGGTTGCACATCTCAAAAGCAATGGACAAGTTGAGCGTGCCAACGGCATGGTTCTTCAAGGCATCAAGGCCCGAGTGTTTGACCGGCTAAACCCTTATGCTAAGGCAAATGGGTCCAAGAGCTCCCCGGTTCTATGGTCCTGCGGACTACGCCCGCGGCTACGCCAAACTCCTTTCTTTTTGGTCTACGCGCGAAGCCATGTTGCCAAATGAGATGGAGTATGAATCTCTCCAAGTCCGCGCTTTAATGACAAACGCTACGATTAAGACCGAGTGGATGACCTCACCGACCGGAAGAGGCCCGTGAGGCAGCCACGATCCATCGGCAAGATATCTTCAAGGTCTTAGACGATACCACAGCGCAACGTTCGAGCACGAGCTTTTATTGTCGGCGATTTGGTTCTACGCAAGATTCGGACCACCAAGGACCGTCACAAGTTATCTTCATTATGGGAAGGACCGTATATAATTGCCGAGGTGACTCACCGGGAGCATATCGACTAAAGCGTGAAGACGG
Organism: Oryza australiensis; assembly: GCA_019925245.2. Taxonomy (NCBI): domain Eukaryota; kingdom Viridiplantae; phylum Streptophyta; class Magnoliopsida; order Poales; family Poaceae; genus Oryza; species Oryza australiensis. The sequence continues at coordinate 19,284,195 of JAIFGZ020000222.1, read as the reverse complement.
ATCCATGGTGGAGAACTCTGGAACATCGACCATCTTCGACGATACTATGCTTAAATCACCTTAATTTTCATGTTCTTCTTGATCGCCAACCTCAAGCAAGATGACTTCTTGAGCTAGCAATGGGCGTACATATGTCAATAAAGCATGGTTTTCTTCGGCAACTTATGCATATTTGGTTTATCATTGTTTAATGTCCCTTGATTCGAGTTCAACGTATAAGGACCGAGAATTTTTGACGACCTAATCAAGCTTAGGCTTGGTGACGTAGTCGAAAAAATTACCTAAGAAATTTTACATAAAAACTCGGATCAAGGCATTAACATAAATAAACCGAATATTTACAAGTCACATCGAAAGTTACAAACATACAATGTTCACGAAGCAATCAAGATCGAAAGTGATTCGCTACATCGGCGGCTACTTTTTTGGCGGACTCCGCGCTTCGCTAATCAATTCCAGGCCCGCTCATCGAAGTACCATCGGCGAAGCCCTCCCGATCGAATCAACGTCTACTCGGGGTAGAGCGACTTGGTCCGTGCAAGGGCGAAGCCCGCTCCCATGATGGTGCCTCGGAAATGTTAGCCAAATATTGATCGGGTCCGCCTAAGCTTATCAAAGACCTCGACGGTGTCCAACAAGCGGCCCCGAGTCCATTATGGAACAGCGACAACAGGATCGGTGTTGCCGCGTTAGCATCATCTTCCCTAATGCTTTCGGCTTTCTTGACCCTCTCAACGAAAACATCGTGCGAGCTCGGGTCTTGATCTTGTAAGTGCCAAAGATATACGATCACACGAAGCATTCAAAGATGAAGCAACACAAAGAACGTTGTTTTGAAAGAGCTCACCTTCAAACTCACTCTCCAGCTCGGCTCTGCGGCGTCGGCCTCATCCAAGGGCTTGGAGCGAGTGGACCTCCGACAAGTTCTGCGACAAGAAAAGTTGTCAACGACCAAGGCCAAAACAGACTGCGATTAGAGGCACAAAAAGACTAAGGAGATCGAGCTTACTCCCAGACGAACCCCGGAGGTCGAGATTCTCCTCCCGGAGTGCGGCTATTTCCCTCCTCGAGCCGCTTCTCTCGATGTAGCTTCCTCTCGAGTGCCCTTTAGCTCCTGCCGGATGTTTTCCAGGGAGTTCAAGTGCGGGACCAACTTCTCGCATCGGATTTGGCCATCGACCGGCAATACACCCTCTCGCACACAATTTCGAAGACGATCGACTAAAAGCGATTACAAAGCTATAACGAAAAGGAGCAAAACTCACGTTTAACGGTTGTGTCGCTTTCGTGCTGTCTACAAGCATGTCTCTTTCTTCATTCTTCATTTGCTTGTTCGGGATGATGCCCCGTCTCGGCCTTTGGAATCGCGCGCACTCAATCTTGATTGGAGGGACCCAGTCTCGAAGATTGCAACCTAGGGATCTCCTCTACTTTGGTGATTGATTCGAAGGAGCGAATGAAGATACGGGAAAAATGGACTGAAGATTAAAAAGCTAGAGATTGATTCAAGACTTACCGTTTCGGTGGTGAGTCTTTAACCGGCACTTCTCATTGCTTTTCCCTTCTTGGCTCTTGCCCGACCGGTCTTGATCGGGGCCCTTTGAGTGTACCAGGCTCTTCTGCGGTCGACGGTTTCCGTCGGGGTACCCGCCGGCGGTCGGGGCTCTTCCCTTGGGACATCCTCACCGAGAGGTGAGGGCCTCCCACTCGGAGCGCTCTTACTCGGGAGAGGCTCTTGGGTTTCGTTCGCAGTGTGATGCCTCGGCCACGCCGAGTGGCGTAGGGCTCTCACTTTGCCTAGTGGGATCAATGTTTTGAGGCCTCCCGCAAAGAGAAAGACAGGAGCGATCGGGATGAAGACGGAGAAATTTTCAACAAAGAGCACGGTTTCACCGTGAGACGTACTGGTTGATCGGCGAATCTTGGGCGCCATTTTCGGTGACGGCCTTGGAGGGGTCGCCAGCTTGAGGGGTGGGACATCGTCGTCCGAGTCATCAATGATCGCCTCCTCTTACTCGCCCGCTTGCTCGTGTCTTTACTCGGGGCAGCCCTTTTGCCAATCGGATCGCTCTGGATCTTTATGCTTGCCACGGTTTTCTTGGCAAGCCGAGTTGGCATGTCATCATGATGTATTTTGTATGGCTTTGAAATAATGGAGGCATTTTCTGCAAGAGAGATTCTTTGAACACTAAGAAGTGCCACATCAAGATCGAAAGGCAATAAAAGAGTCAAGTCAACTTACCTGGAGGAGGAGGGCGATATAGGATGTATGGGAGAACCGGCGAGCATGAGGCGCGCTCGACCGCAATCCATCGAGAAAATCTTATACATACGGATCTTCAAAATCTCGAAGCCGAGGGAGTCGTGGTCTTCCGATTGGGGTCCCTCTCGCCCTCGTACTCGAACGCGGGCTTGGACCTCTCCTTGATTGGTGCCGGTCGGTTCTTGATAAAATACCGAGTGATCTGCTCACCCCGAAGGCCCTTTTGCTTCATCTTCAAGATCTTCGCCGAAGCTTGTTGGCTTCGTCCCAGTCTTGGCCTCCGGCACGGTGCTCAGCTTGGGTCTTGGCACTGAGAAAGGCCAACAAAGTTTGGCGGACCGGTTCAAGGTTAGCGATATAGAACCGGTTTGCGTGCCAACCCTTGTTGGAGAATTTCAAGGAAAGAGAAAATAGTCTTGGCGGAGGGATCCGCGGAGGCTGAAGCCGCCCCACCAATGACGCAGGGCTCATCCTTGTTCGGATACGGCTTGAGATAGAATATACGCCGAAAGAGTTGGAAGTGGGGAAAGATGCCAAGGAAGGCTTCGTAGACATGAATGAAAAGAGCAATATGTAGCATGGAATTGGGGTTCAAATGATAGAGTTGAAGACCATAGTAGTCAAGAAGACCCCTAAAGAACTCGGAGGGGGAGGCCGAAACCACAATAGAAGAAAGAAGTAAAGACGATGAGCTCACCGGTGTTCGGAGTGGGGAACTCCTCACCGCCGTCGGGCGCCAAGACGATCTCCTTGGGAGGGAGAACTCCGTGCTTCACCATCTCCTTGAGAGTCAACTCCTTGACATCCAAAGTCGCCCATTGCTCGAAGGGGATCTTTTTCTCTCCCGCCATGGATGTGGTTTGGGGAAGTGGATCCGGATCGGTGGATGGGGATTTGGGAAGAGGAACTATGGAGATGGATGCGGAGGCGGCTTGTGGAGGAGCGCGAGCTCTGGATTGAGGGATTGGTCGCGCGCGCGACTTTAGGGTTTTCCGCGAGTGGTGAACGATTGCGAGTGGGGAAATTTTTGGGAAGACGAAGTGGGGGATGACCTCGAGGCTTTGTAAGAGATTTGAGGGTTTTGCTAGGTTTTTCGCAATTGGGCCGAGCCCATGAGAGACTTGTGGCCCGCTAAGGTGTGGCTCGACGCGTGTCCTTAGGGACTTAAGTGGATGAACTAAAGCGATTTGCTTTGGCAATATGCACGTGTCCGAGTGCCCGTACCTTTGGAAATTCTTTCATACAGCGGTTTTGCACAACTTCATGAAAAGTTGGCACGATGCAATTTGAAAGGTGACAAACGGTGAAGCTTTTCATGGTGCCTTGATGACAGGGACTGTTTGGTTTTTAAGCATTTGATTAAATGATTATATCAATGTTGTTTTTCCACTTTGGTGAAGATTTTTTAAGATTGAGACCAATATTATGGCAAGAGCTATTTAATATTTTGGTCATATTTTTCGATGATTGAAAAACTTGTTTACTCATGAGGAATGATTAAGGTATTTGTTCCGAGATGACTCGGATAGATCCACTCGGATAGATCCACTCGAATAAACATGAGCTTACCGAGTGCTTTTCACCCACATGGGTCGATTAAACTATTTGTTCGAGATGACTCGGCGATTCACTCGGACAAGCGAGAGCTTACCGAGTGATGAGATTTTTTATGATTGCTTTAGCAAGAGCTAAGCATTTATATGAGAATGATTTTTATAGTTCTTGACTATATGTTTAGTCGATTTTGACTAACCACATAGTCGGGGCTACATCGATTAGGTGCATCGGAGATGTACCTATATATTTATTTTTAAGAATTTTTGGATATTTTCCAGCCCTTCATAGTCTTTGGAGTCACTCGGGATCACTCGGCGCGAAGCACTCGGCCAAAGAGTCGTTTGGTGAGTGCTATTTTGGTTTGAGGTGAGTTATCTCGTCGACAAGGACTCGGAGGCTACGTGGAGATTATGACAATCGGATATCTACATGACAAACTTATCCGACGGAGATAGGGATAGGTTGCGCCTACCAATTATGTAAACCAACTATGACTTGGGCATTACGTTGCCGATTAAGATAAGGCAACGACTCATAGTCACGATTTGGTAAGATTGAGGAAACCGACTTAGAGTAAGATAAGGTTTCAACTTGTAAACCCGCCTCCCAAGACTATATCGGGGGTAAGGCGTCCCTGAGGATATGCTTTATCAACTTTCACTTTAGATTCAAGAGATCGGACTTTAGGAGCGACAAATCTTGAGATCAATAAACTTTTAAAAATGAATTAATGTAATGTTTTAAAGTAACTTAAAAAACACCGTTTAGTATTTTGGAAAACATATGCATGAATAAAAGTTGAAAAGCGGAGGAAATAGCACAACCTTAAAAATTACCGCAAGAAAAACAGTAGAAAGTGAAATCTTGTCCAAAATAGAAAGAAATGTAAAATACTATAAATAATAAACTTATATATTACTTTATTATCAAGCACGATAACGATACACTGATACCGGTTAGCCAAACTGAATTGGAGTTGACACGCTTGGAAATAGCCAACTTAATTAATGTAAAAAATTTTCCCTCTCAAGAAGGGAAATCCCTCGAACCAAAACTACTTTTTTTGGTTATATAAGATCAACCTTTCTCAGTAATTAAATTAGATAAACCACTACTCTCATGCGATGCACATAATGAATGAAAATTGGTGCTTTTGAATGATGAAACGACGACAAACGGTTTTACATGCATCATACGTAGTTATGTATCCTCTCGCCCTGCCGTATGAAGGGGTGGGTACACCATGGTTGGGAGGTTGAAACCGGTCTTCCTGGCTGCCGGCCGGCCGGCCGGCCGTTTCCTCCGATCCGATCCCGACCTGACCTACCAAACCCACCGCATCGGCGCCGGCCCATCCGTCCGTCCCACCGGCCTGGCCCAAGTCAACCCCCTGCCCCGCCGGGTCGCGACCGGATCGCCCTCCCCCTCGCCTCAATCCCCCACGCCCCCACACCGCCGGCACCGCCGCCGAACCCCCAAACCAGATCGGATCCCCTCTTCCGACAAGATCCCCAATTCCGCCGCCGGCGAGGCCAATCCGCCGAGATGGACGACGACGACGCCGCCGCCTCCTCGTCTTCCCCCTCGCCGTCTCCCTCCCCGCTCCCCGTGGCGTCCGCGCTCCCCGTGGCTGACCCCGTCACGGTGGCGGCGGGGCCTCCCTCGGGGCTCCTGGCGCTGGCGCTCCCGATCCAGAAGCACGCGGCGGCGTCACCGAATCCCGGGGGCGGGGGCGGGGGCGGGGGCGGGAGGGAGGATGCGTGGAGCGATGGCGCCACGGCGGCGCTCATCGAGGCGTGGGGGATAGGTTCGTGGCGCTCGGCCGTGGGAGCCTCCGCCACCCGCAGTGGCAGGAGGTCGCCGACGTGGTGTCCTCCCGGGAGGGTTACTCCAAGGCGCCCAAGTCCGACGTGCAGTGCAAGAACCGGATCGACACGCTCAAGAAGAAGTACAAGATCGAGAGGGCCAAGCCGGTCTCCTCGTGGCAGTTCTTCGGCCGCCTCGACGACCTCCTCGCCCCCACGTTCAACCAGAAGCCCGGTGGCAATGGCGGCGCCGGCGTGGCCAACCTGCACGGACGCAACCCGGTGCCGGCGGCGCTGCGCGTGGGCTTCCCCCAGCGCAGCCGCACGCCACTGATGCCCGCACCGGTGGCCGCGGTCAAGAGGAGGGCGCCGTCCCCAGAGCCGTCGGCGTCGTCCGAGTCGTCCGACGGGTTCCCTCCGGAGCGCGAGCCGGTGTTCCCGCCTCTCCCGCCGCCGAACGGTAAGAGGAGCAGAGCGGACGAGGGGCGCGGGGGCGGCGGCAGCGGCGGCGGTGACCGCGCACATGGGCTACGGGAGCTCGCGCAGGCGATACGGCGCTTCGGCGAGGCGTACGAGCGCGTGGAGACGGCGAAGCTGGAGCAAGCCGCCGAGATGGAGCGCCGGCGCCTCGACTTCGCCAGCGAGCTTGAGTCGCAGCGCGTGCAGTTCTTCCTCAACACGCAGATGGAGCTCTCGCAGGTGAAGAATCACTCCTCTCCCACCAACACCGCCGCTCCGCCTGGCGCCACCGCCGCTGGTGGCACCTCTAGAAGAATGGCATCGGTTAACGATGCCGGGGCCAGCGGCAATTACCACCGCCGGTATCGCGTCAGCGACAGTGGCAGGCACCGCCACCACCCGCAGCCACCGCCACCGCGCCCGCACTATCAGTACCATGAGAATAACATCGCCGCCGCTGCAGCAGCAGCCGACAGCGACTGCGAACAGAGCGACGATGAGGAGGACGAGGACGAAGAAGAGAGCCAGTGATGGCACTCCAAACTTGTGTCATCATTTTGCCTTAGAAGAAGAAAAAAAATTACATTGCATTGCATTGCTGCAGCTTAGCTTATATTGGTTGGATGCAGGAAGAAATGTTGGCTAGGGAGTAGTGTTGAATTAATCGTCTAATTAAGCATTATTATTATCATCAGTAGATAGTCATGATAACTTTACCTCCCTGTACCATTCATCAGTCACATTGTTGTTTGTTTCTCTGCATTACAAGAACATCCAATGTGTGATCTCATTTGTGCCAAGAATGGTGAGTTGAGAGATCATTGTCAATTTGCCTTGGGTGTTTGTTCATTGGGAGGCTGTGTTGAGCATCTTGTACTTTAGCTGTACTATTAAATCTGAAATGCTCACAAGAATTGATTCGAGTGGTTCATACTTTGGAATGCTATGGAGTCAGATGGTGTCATACTGTCATGCTTTGCTTTTTGTGGAGTGACACTGAAGACTGAAGCTAAAATAGTACTGGTACTGTAGTAGTTCAAGAGGCTTGATGTTTGAGTATGTTGTTTTTGTGCCTTGATGCTGGGTAATGTCAGTCCAGAATCTGGATGATGTAGACCTGTAGTGGATGGGCAGAAAGGCACGTGTTGTGTAGTATTAAGTGAGTGCAATCAATCGCAAAAGTGCAGGAAAAGAACCTGATGTGTATAAGTGAGTGCAATCAATCGCAAAAGTGCAGGAAAAGAACCTGATGTTACTGAGGAATCTCTATATCTGTTTTTGCAGACTGCAGGTGCTTCTGAAGATGTCGTCGGTTAACTTATATTTTATTATGGGAACAGAAGTTCCTGGTTTTGTTCTTTAGAGTTTTATTATGGATGGAATTCCTGTCTCATTGGCAGCAGCAGAGTTGCTATTCGTTGTGCTGTCCTGCATATGTACTGTTCTCTTGGAACGTTATGCAAGTCTGAATCTGAATGCAGTATGAGATGCTTTGCGAAATTCTGTGGGTGTAGCTGCACTGTTGGTGATTTTCTTTTCACGTCTGCTTCTGAATCTTAGAAAATATTACTCCGTCCGTTTTAAAAATAAGCAATCGGTACTATGATAGACACTATAATTCATTTCATTTGTTATTTCTAAATACTCTCCTCGTCCCATAATAAATTCATTTTTAGCTCTTTTTATTTGAAAATAAATTTGTTTTTAAGTAATTATTATATCGAAATTTATGAAAATAGATGATAAATACAAATAACTACACTGGAATTGAATGGGATTGAATAAAGTAAAAGCACTCTAGTCTTCTTATTTTTGTATTGATACATGCAGAATAATGAAATATAAACTTATTTTGGGACGTATGAAGTAGTACAAATATTTTTGGCTATGTGCCTATACAAGTACGTATAAATAGGGTTATGTTACTGAATATTTTTACCTAGGGCATCATGTCTCAGTTCTTGAGATGCAAAATGGAGTGACTTACGAAACAGATAAATATTGCACGATGAATTATTCTTTGAAGATTGAAGCGAAAGCACGCGACGAACAAATTACACATGCAGAGTCGGATCACTGATGTCTTTACATTACTTCAGATCTGTCACAACATAACATACACGGGGAGCACCCGAAAAGAATTGGCGTCTAACAATCATAATCAGGTTATGAAGCATACACTCAAATCAAAATTTCTCCCTTGAAGATGGAGGCCGGTAAATCAAATATGCTACATCTAGCAATTCCTCGCTAATTATCAACTGCCAGAAAATGCTGCAGGCTATATATTTCTGAAGGAAAATTGGAATCATGGCTTGAATGGCGCAAATACTACCACTGAATTGTGCCCCCCAAATCCAAATGAATTAGAGATAGCTGCATTGAAAAGATAGCAAACATTCATAAGGCAGATTGACAGAAACACAAGGAAGATGAGTTGTCTGCACATAAGTTCATGCATGCAATTCAATGAAACAATCGACAAGGAAATCAATTTTTCGCCCTCTCTCAGGCCGACCCTTGAAGTATCATTTTTTTCATGGAACCATAAGTCAATGCCCTACCATACTGACTATAGCAGATGAGACGAAGATAGGGGGACTAGCCGGCTAGAGCAAGCTTTTCTGGCGTTGATTTGTGCAGGGATACAGAAACTCACCAACATTCACTTCGTGCTGCTTCTTTTCGTTGGCTACTGTATCAAAATCAACTTCAGGCTCGGGGTTCTGCAAAAGGAGCGAGACTGAAAATTGATATGCTGACAATTTGACAATGAATCAATTAAGTGAACCCTAATATTCTTGACTGTTGCACCGACAACTTGTGAAAAACAGGATTGCTAAATCTGACAATAATTTGCATGAACCATCAGAAAGCAAATGGCATTCAGAGAGGATAACGAGCACTTACAAACTGGTTAATAGTAGGATGCACCCATCCAGTAGTTATGGCTTTGACAGCGGCAATAGCTTCTAACCCACCAGCGGCACCTAGGCAATGGCCTATCATAGACTGGCAGAGAAGGAAGAAACAAGCCATAAGAGGAGGACAACTACAAATTGGCACTTCCATTCAAAAGACTTCATGGAATGCCATGTTGCAGATGCAAATGTGCAAACCTTCGTTGAATTGATTTTAATATCAGATGGATTCTTGAAGACTTTCTTAATGGCTCTTACTTCAGCCAAGTCACCAGCAAGAGTTGAAGTTGCATGTGCATTGATGTAATTTACCTAAAAGAGCAGTGGAATTTAAATGTAAAAACTGTTTATTTGCATCAAGAATAGAACAAGAACTTTAGAAATTAGCATTACAATCAACTAAGTCCCTAAAGAACATAAAGTTGGAGCGATAAATATAAATGAAATATTAAAAGGTTTTCCAGATGGACGCACTTCTAAACAGTTTCAACAACTGCATCAAAGATCAAACACAATGGAAACATCTTACCAAGGGACCATCCATAATGCAGTAAGAGATTTCGCTCTATTTTTCAATTCAGTCAATGTTTTGATTTTAGACTGTAATCAACTTTGAGGGCCTTTGAACTAAAGCTGTGGGAGCCTATGTTTTATAGAGTTACCTCCTCTGGTGCAACACCTGCATCTTCAAGGCTCTGAGTAATACAGGACGATACACCCAGTCCATCTGCCCGAGGATCAGTCATATGGTAAGCATCACAGTTTACCGCACCTCCCAAATATTCAGCAATTATTGGTGCATCCCGCTTCATCGCATGCTCCAGGCTCTCCATGACCTATTCAACCAGACCATCAGTGATTAGCATATCATGAGAGACTTGGCTGCGTTTGTTCCCTCCATTTGGAAGGAGATTTTTTGCGCGCGTGAAACAAGAAAGCTCATTAGTACATGATCAATTAAGTATTAACTATTATAAATTTAAAAATAAATTTATTTGTTTTTTAATTCTATATAGAAACATTTTTAAAAAACATATCATTTAGTAGTTTGAAAGCGTGCTAACGAAAAACGAGGAAGTTGAAGTTTGGAGTTGAAAAAAAAGAATAGTGCCTTAAGTTATTTATGTAACCAAGTAGAAACTCTTTTATCAGTATGATAGCTGATGTCTAAAACGGGGATTAACATGATAACTTGACATGAAGCACTTTATGATTAAAAAAACTGTAAAGATGGTACCAAAATTAATAAAATTAGTGTGTACAAACGGCAATCGCCTTGCTAGGTATAAAGCATGGAACTAGCATAGTTATGTCAAAAATAATGCATACCAGTACACCAGCACCTTCACCCATAACAAAGCCATCTCGCTCTTTATCCCATGGCCTAGATGCAGTTTCTGGGTCATCGTTCCTCTGCGATAGTGCTCTACAGGCCACAAAACCTCCAAGGCCAATTGGAATAATTGCAGCTTCAGTACCACCAGCAATGATAACATCAGCCTCACCCCGACGTATATGGTTGGCAGCAGCATAGAAGCAGTAGTTGGAGGTTGCACAAGCTGTTGAAATTGAGTAGTTTGGACCCATAAAACCAACATCCATTGCAAGCAATGCCGAGCCCATGTTAGTAATAGCATATGGGATAAAGAAAGGCGAAATTTTCCTGTATCCCTTTTCAATAAGGTTTTGAACACCATCGGAAAACACAGTGAGGCCACCCATGCCAGTTCCCACAAGAACACCAGCCCGGACTTTGTCAAGCTGTTGAAAATGAAGGAATTAGAGAATTAAGACTTCCAAAAGAGGACAAGAAAGGAACAGTTGAAAATTTTGCCACTGGATGCATAATGAATTAATGATGAAAAGCAGGATATGCTGCAACAAATAACAGACTGGTGGTTCTACCCATTAAAAACAAGATAGCAAGATCATATAACATGCTTAACCATCATATTCCTCAGACAAACTAATGGTCTGTTACTCTGTTGTTTGAGTTAACAGCCTTTTTGACAATTCCAGAAAACTGTAAACAACGAGCCTATGAGGTCTACCAATAAGACCAGATGGATGGAGTTGCTTTTTTGAGGCTGTCATCTGCAGTGATCTAGCAGCTCATAAGGAAACCGGACTCACGTAACAAAAGGTCATTTCTGTGACATCATAGGTTACAGGAACTTACAGCAAAACAAAATCAAATCAATACCTCTTGTTTTTCTTTGGAGCCAATCTCCAAACAAGAAAACTAACTGATTTTAACTCAGGTTGTTCTTAACACACTGTGACAATATCACGGTAATAAAATAATCTGCTTATTCTTACCTGGTATGACTGGATATATAAATTATGTGCAAAATTTTCAAACCATATGTACATTTCAAAATATTTGGACAAAAATCAATTAGTTTGGTACACAGTTGGTGTCTATTCCTAGCTCTCTCTTTTTATTTCATAAAAGCATGGGTGGCCATCACTTTCTAGTTGGCTTTACTTTCTATCATACACACACTTGTCCAAATTCTTATTATCAAACCGAGTAGATGCCAAAATATTCCTAAACATATCCATTCCTGATGTATTTATGCAAATTCAATCGTTTCTCAAAGTGAATGGTACAAGTGAGCTATACTGTTGACATACTGTCATACAGTGAACACGCGCGCGCGCGCGCACACACACACACAAAGGAATTTTACACACCTAAACGTCTCTCTACGTCTTACATTCTCACTGACCTTGGTGTGGCCATCGGAGCCCTTGCCGAGGCCGGCGTTCTCGAGCGCCTTCTTGCCGCTGACAATGCAGTAGCGGAGGCAGTCGTCGAGCCTCCGGTCGTTCTTGCCGTCGATGTACCCTTCCGAGGAGAACCCGCGTATCTGGCCGGCGAACCTCGTGGGGAAGCTGCCGGCGTCGAAGCGGTCGATGGGCCCGACCCCGCTCTCACCGGCGAGGAGCCGCTCGTAGAAGGCGTCCACCTCGTTCCCGAACACGGACACCAGCCCCATCCCCGTGATCACCACCCGCTTCCTGGGGTCCGTCTCCCGCCGCGGCGACGACGACGTGACCGCCGCCGCTGCACGGACGGCGCGCTGGCGCCGCGGCCGCGGGAAGGACGGCGGCGGAGGGGAGACGCGGAGCCCGAGCGTCTGCGCGTGCGCCTGCATGGTGGAGTCGGTCGAGGCCGGGGAAGCGAAGAGGGAGGGAGGTGGGTGGCTGGTGGTTAAATAGGCGCGGCGGCGGAGTGGAGGGCGGCGAGGTGGGGGAGACGGCGGCGCGGCGAGGGGGAGGCGGTGGCGCGCGCGGCGGATGGATGGATTTCGTGTGGATTGGATGGGGGAAAGGTGGGACCTTCTCCTACGTGGGTGTTTACACACACAAACTTGTTCTAGAACTTCAATTCATTTTGAACACAATTTTTTTCTAACTTCATTTCGAACACATTTTCCAACTTCATTTGGAACACGTTTTCTCTTTTGATAATGTATATAGGTCTCTCGAGTCCATTTTGTTGAGAAGCAGCGAAATCAAAATATCAAAATACTACCTTCATGTTATAAAAAGGAGTTATATTTTGTACTATCGTGTTGTTCTTTGTATTAAGAGGCTTAGAAAATCATTATGTCAAATGTTTTTCCGACTACAGTTGGACACATTCTGAAAATGTTTTTTTTCAGAATGTTGCTAAAATATAAGTGAGCAAACGAATGTTCTTTACCAATCTAAACTTTGTTTGATTTCTTCAAATTTTGTCCTTCGTTTCGATGTCGCGTATTAGCGACGTCCAATATCTAGGTGAGTATAACTGATCAGCAATGTGGAGAACAAAACGGGAGAATCCATTTTGCATTGTCATGTGTTTGGTGATGGTTTGTTGCCTCAGATCAAGGATCATGGGGACATGCGTGCATGGCTAGATTGCTTGAAGTTGGTTTGCCGTGTGCCCTACTTTGAACTTCACACATTTCATGTGAATTGGCTGATAAACTAATTCAATATTGTATTGAAACATTTGTAGCTATCAACATGTGAATTTGCTGACAAATTAATTCACTATTGTATTGAAACATTTTTTTACTATTAACATTTGAAAAAATTCAATTCAGAAGAAATAGATTTATAATTTACGTGTACTTGTATTTTAAAAAAAATAATTATCAACCAAAATTTTTGCATAAAAAGTCCAAAAATAATTTTAACGTCTAAGATGCTAATTTCAAAAACATGTCCTAAATTTTATGACATTAATTCAGACTGGTCTAAAGTAAAACCCCTATTATACGATGTGATTAAATTACTAAATAACATAAAAAAGTTCTAACGCTACGATAAAATGAATATCGACCCAACCTACAATGTGCTTGATCAGCTAACCGCGACAATAAAACTGCAACAGTGCAACGGTTACAGTAAGTTATAGCAAAGTAACTATGCTCTTGGCAATGCAGGAGCTCAAACATGGGCCATCTTTAGGAATCTGGGCCCAAGGTGAAATGCAAATTGGGGTCTAAATTTTGCAATTTTTAATATCTACAGTGTAAACTAGTCGTACTCTCACTCTATATAACTTCAATCGTGCGTTATTTATTACAATATTTAGAAAATATCAAATCTTAATGCTAAAAAGAGTCAAGGTAGTGTTTTTTTCTACCAAACATGATCGATCGTTCGATCTACCGAGTATCGACTTACTTATTAGTCTATAGACTCCCACCTGTCGTATGCCGTGAATTAGTGATGACGTGCGTGACGCCTTCAGCTTTCAAGAATCGAAAGGAGCAAATGTTTTAGGCTGATTTCAATAAAAAGTTTTATATTAATATTTTTAAGACAGTTACATAAGCATAAATGTAATAAAATATTATTAAAAATTATCCTTCTCAATGCATAATTTTATGGTGTGATTCATAAAATCAAAATTATATTCAATTTCATAACTTATGGAGAATAACTTATGAAGAGTTGATATTTGTGTGCATAAGATTTCATCTCGATAAAATTAATTTTTTTTAATTTTATATCATGTTATCAAACAATCCTATATAACCTACTAATTAATATAATTAATATGCATAAAACTTTAAAAACTTTATAAAACTTTAAATAGACGTTTGTCGTTGTCGATGGGAGCGAGGATCGTTGCTCGTGGTAACGGCAGAATGCCCAAATCTCGAGGCACGCCAGCACTGTTGAGGCTTGAGCGACTTGCTCTTGCACATGTGACATGAATGGGCGAACTAAGATAGCGCCTAGCAGGCTGGGCTAATGGGGCCTTTTCCTCTCTAGTTTGGTGATCCCAATTTTGTACGGTCTTATATTTGTTGCTCAGTTTGCACGTCCTCATCGATGGCCTACTCAAACACCACACACAATAAGCCAGTAATATCTCCGTTTTTTAAATAGGTATACTTCTCTAATTTAATTTTGAATTTTGAGATGAAGGTAGTACATTATAAGAAAAACAGTTTACCGAACATCAAAACATCCAAAACAATTAATACCAAATAAGGGGATAACCACCTCTGAATACCAAACTGAGAGGTAATCATATACATTTTTTTAAGATTATGGTCGATAGATTATACGTGGATTATTCATGTCATTGTTTTTAAATAACCTATTCTAAGCTAGTTACGTGAGCCATAATCCATCTAATCATCCATGAAAAACAAGTCTGAATCTTGCACATATCAGTTTTGATATATATCACAATGATCCATACTATTAGAAAGGATAACACTAGAAAAAGAATACATGTCGTCTGTATATTACTGCTCATTGATATATAATATATAGACCCAATGTTCATATGAGCCGAGGGTCTAATACATGTGCAGTATTTTGGTACGGGAAAGAGAGATCATTGACTCATCACGATTCACGAGCCATTGTGGTGGCCGCAGATAGATGACCCCACCGGTCAGTGCCACGTCAGGACTCTTATCAATCAGCCACATCTGCGTCAACCTCACAGTCGATAGTTCAATCACCGAACTTTACTCCTCTTCTCCCCGCTTCCCCAATCAATCCAAACCCTAGAGCAATCCCCCTTGCCGGAATCGCTCGCACCAGGGCTCGTAGAGCTCCAGTCCCCACCAGCTGCCGCGGCGGATCAGGGACGGTCTGGCCTGCTGCCGCAGCGATCTATAGCGCCCCGGATTTGAAGGGTTCCGAGCGGCGGCGATGTCGTGGGCCGGGCCCGACGAGATCTTCCTCTCCACGTCCCTGGCCGGCTTCTTGGACAGTGAGACTCTTCTCTTGCGGCTTTGGTTTGTTTTGGTTGATTTTGCCTTCCCGGATGATGCTGGATGTGGTCCGTGTTGAGGAACCTTTGCGCAAAGGCTTGGTTTTTTGCGTGGTTCTTGGATCCGGTTGGGTTAGGTTCTTGCTTGTGGCTTGTGCCGACCGATGTGGTTAGTCAGTGCAACGGATTTCTGCTGATCTTTATGGTTTCGTCAGCTGTCTTGGCCCGGAAATTGGCGAAGCCTACAAAGGATGCCCTTTTGATATGTTATGTAGACTAGGATGTTACTGACTAGAGTAATTTGGACAAGGATAGCGGTTTAACTGTTTGCTCGCACCAAATTACTGCAAATGTGACACATTTCCTTTCAGCTCATTGAAAGGCGGGAGCTTTAGGTAGGTTATGCTGGCTGGTAGAGTATGTGTTAACTTCCACGAAGCGCATAGGTTGGTACTGTCGGCACCGATTGATTTGTCATGGAAGTTGCCTTTTTAGCAAGGTCCTATAGTTTATATTTTCGCTATGATACAGGCCAATGCGCAACAGTGCAAGGCCTTCATGTGAACTGCATTCTAATCAAAGCAAAAATATGGTCAATTGGACCTGACTAGTTTAGATTTCATATACCAGCTTTAATTATTAGCATCAATACCGCATCGTCCGAAAGGAAAAATGGGTTCGACTGAAACCCCATCATTCAACATAAGTCAAGCCTTGTCACTCAGTGCGATTCTGTAATCTTTACAGGAACTTTTGTGTGTTCTTTCAATTTCTTGGTGTATGTAATTATTATTTGCTTACTGTAGGATGTACTTTGTTAGCGGTGCTTTAAAAGATTATGTGCTTTCATTAACCTGAATATAAAGCTCATTTTTGTGAGTTTTGCCGCATTAGATTTATAAAGTGTGTTATTTAAGCTTTTTATCTGATGGTCACTGAGGACTCTACCTTAGTATTATGCGTTTCATATGCGGACAGTTGCCCTGCTGTTACTCCTTGACTTATGTCCTGTGATTGTAATGGTTTGACCCATAGATAGTACTAGAAACTTTGAGCCTTTGATGCTTGTTAAACTTTTTGTATGTTTGATTCTCCTATTGGCTCACTGAGAAGAGTGATTGTACTATTGAGGCGGTGTCAAGTTTCAGATACTGTTAGTGTTGCATATATATTTGGGATTTCGGTAGGTGAAACATCACTGGGGCTGAACAGTATCAGTGATGTTTGTGAAGTGTTCCACTGAACTTTTAACAGTTTTTTATTGGTTTCTTGGCATCTTGTAGATCTTTGTGTACTTTCATGCTATGCTCATTTGACACTATCTTTAATCAGTTTGTTTGACAATGATATCACACCATGTAAGAATAGGCTACTTTTTGTAGCCTTCGTCATTGATTAGGGTGAATAAGTATATTAGAAACATTTGTTTGATTACTTCCCATCGTTCTAGATAATTAGAGTGCTTCACTGACACAGTACTTTGATCTAGAAGACTAGAACTATTAGCCAAATATATGAAAACGTTCACACTTGCAGAATATGAGTAGTGCTGTGAATCATGTGAGTACTCGTGTGTATTGGTTTCTTTTGATACTGAAGCTCACATAGAAGCGTCTCCTGTTTCTTTGATAATTGTTGTTTTGTTCACATATCTCGTCTTGTTCCAGAGAAACTTATTGTCCTACTACGAGATGGACGGAAGCTGCTTGGCACACTCTGCTCATTTGATCAGTTTGGTACGCCACTCTTCACAATCCTCTTTCTTAGAAGTGTTCATCTTGATTTTTCTGCCATTAGCTTCTGTTAACTTTATTTTTTACTTTGCAGCAAATGTTGTTCTTCAGGGTGCTTGTGAACGAGTAATTGTAGGGGAACTATATTGTGATGTTCCTCTTGGTCTATATGTGATCCGGGGAGAGAATGTCGTATTAATTGGAGAATTGGTAATGATCTCTGATGCGCAAAAACATGATCATGGTCAATTGCATTTCCCCCATATTGATTCTATAGGTCTGGTTTTGGATTGAGCAGGATCGTGAGAAGGATGAACTCCCTGCTCACATGACTTGTGTCTCAGAGGCTGAAATAAGAAAGGTACACAGTTCTACTGGACATAATACTGTTCTGGAACTCTAGTTTTTCTGGTGTACTAGTTAGCTCTCAACTTCCTATATGCCTAATACATTCATGGTCTGAGAAAAAGCTGTTACTTGGAAAACTGTTCCTCTTTTGCACTGCCCTGAGTCGTTCTTTCATGTCTGGACAGGCAGTCTAGGTTTTAATGTGCATGAATAGAATATTAAACATGAGAAGATTTTCTTAGGAGCTTCCAGCTGTCAACTTATATCCTTGAGATCAGCTGCATACAATTGTTTATTTTTTATCTATAATGTCCTTTATCTATTACATAATAACTTCTTTTGCAACAGCTGTGAACTGTATAGAAATTGTGTCCTCCTTACCACCTTACCTCACTAACTATTGGCATCATGTCATATGTGAAGAACAAAGAGATACAGTAGACAAATTTGATAAGCATTTTGCCTGCCGATGCATTGCAGAGTGTAGTCTGACATAGGATCATCTGATCATGAGATTCATGACCCTTAATATTTTTATGTCATATTTGAAACTGATTATATGTTACATCTTGATTATACAGGCTGAGAAAGCAGAAAGGGAAGCAAGAGATCTGAAAGGTTCGATGAGGAAGAGGATGGAGTTCTTAGACTTTGATTAGAATGGATTGACCATCTTGATAGTTGCTGCTCCCACTATGGCCGCGAGTTTTTAACGGCAGCCTCTGCTAAATATGTGGGCTAATGAAAGCCAGATTGCGTTGTATCTCATGCTGCTTGTTCAGCCAGAATTCGGGTTGGAGATTTCAGTAAACATACTCTTTTACAGCAGTAATGTACCTGTGTTCTTAAAATTTCTTCAGATCTCTTCTTGTTCTCTTGTTGCATGAAATTTGTGAAACTGAAATTTCCTTTGCCACCATACCCTCTGTTTTCGCCGCCACATTGTCCGCTAAAATCAACCGTGTAACTTGCCATCTTCGGTTGGAATGGCAATGCTTGGCATATTGACATTTGATGTGTAAACTTAATTGCTTTCCTGTACTATCTTTTCTCATTTCTTATGGTGATTTGGCCCCATGGTTTGGACAATTGCTGTGCGCCTGTGTGAGTCACATTGTACTACAGGATCGTTCAGCTGTTCTGGTCTGTGATTTGGCAATAATGTCTCCAGTCTGTTTCTGCTCATTCAGCATGCAGTTGGCCTGTTCATGTTGCTGCTGTCTTGCTGCCTCTTTTTACTCCGTATCCGTCTCAGTATTTAGAAAAAAGAAAAGGAGACATCAACGTACGTGTCAGGGCGCTGCTGGCACCAGTATCATGCTGTTTTTCTTCCCTTTTTCCCCCCTTTTTCTCCAAAAAGAAAAAAGAACACCTGTGTCAAGTTATTGATCTGTCAACTGTCAATGCAACATCACTGCTACAATTGTATCATATCTCGTATAATTGTACTACTGGCCTCTTTAGATGCATCGCCAAAAGTTTACATCATGTCACATCGAAAGTTTACACACATAAATGAAGTATTTAATAAAATAACTAATTGCACAGTTTGCATGTAATTTACGAGACGAATCTTTTAAATCTAATTAGACTATGATTTGATAATAAAGTGACACATAAATGAAGTATTTAATATGAACTAAAAAATAACTAATTGCACAGTTTGCATGTAATTTACGAGACGAATCTTTTAAATCTAATTAGACTATGATTTGACAATAAAGTGTTAGAGTAAACTTGTGCTAATGACGAATTAATTAGGATTAATAAATTCGTCTCGTCGTTTACAGACGGATTCTGTAATTTGTTTTTTTATTAGTCTATATTTAATACTTCAAATGTGTGTCCAAAGTATTGATGTGATATTTTGTCAAAAAAAAATTTATCTAAACACACCCTATATCTATCTTGTATTGATATCCTCTGATGATCCTGGATAATCAATTTCCTTGCCACACGATGAGACAAGATTGCAAGTCAGCCAGTCACAGCCCAGCAATAGTACTAGCATATACCATGATGCATCAATCAAGCAATCAAAACCATCCATAATCCACTCAATCAATCAAGAGGGCCAAGCCAAGAGAGGAGTAACCATCCATACATAATCCACTCAATCAAGAGAGCCAAGCCAAAGAGAGGAGTTAGGCAGTCATGGGTTTCTTCATCATCAGAGCAGCACGGTGGCTGGCTCTCCTCCTTTCAGAAGCAAGCAACCGGTGTTAGTTTTCTTTTTCTCCATGATAAGGTTGGCGAGTATTGAATGCTTGGATGATGATGATGATGCACATGGCTTTGCATTTTGCAAGGCGAGGCCAGGAGGCTCGAGCTGCCCTCTCACTGTCGTCCTGGGCATTGAAGATGCAACGTGCAAATTTGGTAGCAGTAGTATGGATTAGCCCTTCTTAATTTTGTTGGATTAGATTCCAATTGATCAGCTCCTTCTGCCTGCCACACAAACGCACAGTGTAGGAGCACAAATCAAAGCGTTAATGGCGGATCAGCTCCACGTGAGATCGCCCACTGTAGTGTACCTACTCGAACAGTCCAAAGAAGAAGAAAAAAAAACGGCAGCTTGCTTGTACTGTTCTTGTTTCATCTGAAAATCCTGGATGTCGCATGGGAAAAAGAAACTGAAGAGATTTACAAAAGGAGTTGATCGAGTATGATATTTTTGGAACTTTTCATATGGTTTGACAAATGAAGGCAGCTATAAAATTGTACCGTGCACCTGTCCCCTGGAACGGTTACTGTTTGCTTTGTCGGCTTGATTAAAATCATGAATTTTTCAGGCACCAAATTGATCAATGATGGATCAACAATCGGCTGGCTAGTACAAACAGAAGTACAGGGTTGGACAGAATTTGTAGCGTTCATAGCTTCATATGATTGGGGTTACAAATACAACAGCACGGTTTACTGTTGTTCTGCTCCATTTGCTTCGTAAAGCGAAAAAATGAGAGGAAAAAGAAACAAAAAAAGGAAAAATGGAAGGAGAAAAGATGAACAAAATGGGTGGTTAATGAACCGTCACATATAGGAGTATGTGCTAAGCTAGGCGTTGGGTTCTTGATCATCACAGGCTTTGTTGCTAGTAGCCTTTTCCCGCGCGCTTCAGAAGCACGGCCGGCACGAACGGCGCGGCGAAGGCGCAGGGGTCGACGCCGCCGCCGCCCATCCACGGCGCCGGCGCGTCGGGCGCCGCCGCCCCGAGCGGGCCCGACAGCGCCGCGACGCAGAGCTCCGCGAGCCGCCACACGGCGCGGCGGAGCCACCGGAGCCTGAGCCGGCGTAGGCACAGCCCGCGGCCTCCAGCGCCGCCCGTCCGCGCGCTGCTGCATCCGCCGCCGAGGCGGACGACGTGGACCTTGCGCCGGCCAACGCGGCGTGGCAAGCGGAGGCCGCCGCGCCGCCGCGCAAGGCTGAATGACGGCGCCTCCCCCATTTTCAGCTTCTTGGTCGGCAACGGGCGGGCAGGCGGCTCGTGACGTGAACCGGTGAGCGCTGGCTTCTCTCCGGCGAGCGAGTTGATCCCTCTGTAGGTGCAGGTGCAGGTGAGGTGAGCTCGTCGCCGCGAGGTCGCCTTTGTGTTTACTCTCCATCGTTCCCGTGTTCGCGTGCATATAAAGGGAGGGAGCAGGGACATGGACTGCGTGGTTGGTGCGTGCGCATGCATCATTTCATTGAATATTACCTCCGTTTTGATTTTTTTAATCAATAAAAGTTGAGTAATATCTATAACATTAAATTATTTTTATTAAACTAATATTTAATATAATTTAATATATAGTTTAATAATATATTTGTTTTTTAAAAAATGTTACTATAATTTTCTATAAAAAATGCAAAAATGAATAATTTAGTGAAGATGCTATATATGTTACTACTCTTTTTTAAAAAAACACAGTACAAAATCATATGCTTATTACAACATGTGCGTATTTATCCATATAAATGCGCACACACATACTCTATCTCTATAAACATAATTTAATCTCTTAAGAAAGATACGATGTGTCATGATTCTAAAAATAATTTAACATGTCAATTAATAGATAAGTTCTGAAAATTCGACACATTATAAGTAGGAAACATATCAGGTGGAAACCAGATTATTAGTGTAACCTTATAAACTTCTTATCAGAACCACATGATACTCATCCAACGGATTGTTTTTTTACGTTTTAACCCCCGTCAGTCGCATGAAGGTTTGGACGGGTTAAATGATAACACAGAGGGTTAAAACATAAAAAGGTCAATCCGTTGGATAAGGATCGTGTGATTATGATAAGAAGTTTTCAAGATTGCAACAATGAGTTAGTTTTCACTCGATATGTTTCCTTATCTTATAAGTATGTCCTAGTATCTATAAAGTACCACCCACGAAATTTCCAATCTAAACTATTAACAACGGGACACCAGTTATTTAAAAAAATTTCGGGGCACCAACTGTAATCGACAATGGTATGTTAAAGTTGCAGTGATAACTGTATGCTCTCTTGTAGTTCTTTTTATAAGAAAAAAAATCTGATTTTTTTAGATGTGGAAATAATATGAATATATGACTGTTTTGGTTTTGGTAAATCCATTTTTGGACGGCATGCATTTGATGCTGGAACTGCAGAATACAGGACATGTGTACTGAGCAGAAACACTAGCCTTAATGTATACACAAGCTAACAAGCATGCAGCGTAAAATTCAGGTAAGAGAGTAAAGCTTCAAGTCACCACTACCTTAACAATAATGCAAATGTAAGTAAATGTAGCTAACTTTTACAGATAGAAAAATGAAGAAATGATGGTGTGGTTGGAGAGCATGCCTTGTCCTTGTACGCCGTACATTTTAAGTACACTCTTCACACATATTATACTATATATAGCCTAGTATAATAGTAGCTAAAACAGGTTTTCAGGACAGATTATGCTCATGGTTGGTGAAATTATAAAAAAAAAGAAAAAAGAAGAAAAGTTGCTGAAAAAATGGTTCCCTGACGAGGACCATGTGAATGGTACTCGCCTTCTCCTTTCCTTTTTCCTTTTGTACTACCACATCTTTGTTTCAGTTTTCTATTTCGGCCATGCACGTTTGTATCTGCTTCTTTGTTTATGCAGACAATTAGAGAAATGTAGAAATAAATTAGCATGTATCAGCCATTATCTCATTCTAAAAATAAACATGATACTGTTATACAGGACCCATGGTTATTTGTCCCTATCAGTAGCAAAGACCGAACTAACAGAGACAAGACAACAGATGTTAGGACTACAGTTGGTGCCAACCGAAAAACAAAGAAACAAATATCAATCATGCATGAATAATACTCATGTTAATTATGACCTATGAGATCGACTTGTGAATAGTAACATCGTCATCAAAGAAACAGATCGAAAGATCTTGTTTATCTTCCTATACATACAACTTGCATTAGTTGCATTACATCCATGTAATGCAAAATTAATCCTTTTTTTTCGTCAGATACCAAAACTACATAGCTTTAAAAAAGAACGCGCTTCTAGTTCGTGGTTGGTTCCTAGTTTTTTGATTTCTTCTCGTCATTCTTAAAATTTCCAGTGTGCCCTTTTCCCTATTTGGTTCTTCAACACGCCGGAATTGAGATATCGACCCAGCTTTTAATAAAGCAAAGATATGCGCCAACAGATCCAACTAGGAAGTGTCAGTATTTTCAGAGCTTTTATTAATTGACTCCCAGCTGCACTGATTAGACCCTTACTCAGCATAGCATATATGGGTGTGCAATGAAGCGTGAATTCACTTAAAGTCAAAATGACTTTGGATCACATGGAATCCGTCATGAGATAGATCCACATATCAGTAACCCAATACCTGATTTAAAGTCAGAAAATCTCTCCGATGCAGTGGCCGCTTAGCAAAAGAGACGAGTTCAGTAATTAAAAGAACCCAACGTGTTTGCTGGTTAGAAAACAGTAACGGCCTACTGGTAGTTATTACTTCCTCACCGTGTGTGTGTGTCTATATATATATGTGGATGTTTTACTATCAGCCCTATCAGCCACAAGTTGTTCGTTGCAGTATTAATACTGGAACTTGTGAGCGAATTGCTCTGTCAATCATCATCTACTTTAGACATATCATCTGAAACTTTTTTTCAAATCCAAAAGTCCAGTATCTTCCTATAAATTAGTAAATTAGGAGGAGCTCTTTGTGTAAAAGAAAAAGAAAGAGCAGGGCAATATTTTAAACTTGAGGTGGTTCATAGATCTTTGGGCTTCGATCATTAAGGAATAAAGACTTTGCAAATAAAAAAGCAGAGGATTGGGATACCATTGCTGTCATTTTATATGTATATGGCTACAATTATTTACATTCCCAATGTGCTTACGACGTTACACCCGGTGGATCTTTAGCTAGCGTTACGAGAATACAGTATGGTATAGATAACCCAGAAGAAGTATGCATAAAAGTCTTTGCCCAAAAAGATAATCCTAGAATCCCATCTGTCTTCTGGATTTGGAGAAGTTCCGATTTTCAAGGACGCGGATCTTTTGATATGGTGGGAATCTCTTATGATAATCATCCACGCCTTAAACGTATCCTAATGCCTGAAAGTTGAAAGTTGGATAGGTTGGCCATTACGTAAAAACTATATAACCCCCAATTTCTATGAAATACAAGATACTCATTGAATGGTAAGAAATTCATGCTCATTTATACATCACAACTCTAAATTTTATACAAGTCAAGGAATATTTTTACGCTCTGTTCCTAGATGAAACAGAATACCTATTACATTCTAGTTAATTCCAATAATACAAACGGTTCAGATAGACTAAGAAAAAAGGGGCTTCATTTCGTTGGAAAAACACATATTCATTTCCTTCGTATGAACAGAAAAATATGATGACTCAAAGAAGTTTCCTACCACGAACTTTGTACCGCATGCATTACTTAGAACAGCTAGAAAAGTAAGATAAGCAAGAATAAAAAAATATTTATCAGAATAGTGGAATACAAAATTAAGAAATGCAAAAATGAAGAAAAAGAAGTGCCTCTATTTAAAGATTTATCTACTTAGATGAAAAAATCATACTCTATCTATATTATTAACAAATATGTGTCACAATCCATCTCGAGGTATTTATATCAATACCTATTCGGAAAATCCCTTTTTTCTATGCCAGGAACCAGATTTGAACTGGTGACACGAGGATTTTTAGTCCTCTGCTCTACGAACTGAGCTATCCTGACCTTTTTTTTTCATCATCCTAGTAGAGTATTTGTATCTATGTCAATTAAAGAGGCTAAAAAATCAATAAAGTATTTCAAATCCAAAATTTGGAAATGGGGAGGGGGCAGTCCTATGATTGTACAAAGAAGCCTATTTAATAATATTTAAATATCGAGTTAATAATTGACATTCCTTGCCGATACTATAGTAAAAAAGAAATGTATTCAATGAATAACATATGATCCATTGAGTTCTCTTGGCACTCCTTTGTAAAAGAGCAAAATGATAAAGCTAATGAATCTTAAACCTATTAATAAAAAAAACATTATAAATACTAGAGTTGCGGAATAAAAGAGGGTTTGGGGATAGAGGGACTTGAATCCTCACAACTTAGAAAGTCGACGGATTTTTCTTTTACTAGAAATTTTATTGTTTGTCAGTATTGACATGTAGAATGGGACTCTCTCTTTATCCTCGTTTGATTAATCCACTTTTAAAAGATTTCGAAAACTATGAATTGAAGGATTTGATTACTCAATATTCGATTGGAATGGATTCGCAACTCTAAAAAAATATGAATTTTCCATTTCATAATCATTCCTATTTTCATTTTAAAAAAGAATTAAAGAACATATATTATGATATGAGTTCTGTGATTAATCGTTTGCTATGCCAGTATCTATACATGTGTATTAGATTTCGAAAGCCCTTCTTTCTCTAATTTAGAAGGGAGTTCCACTAGCAACACAATGTAATTAACTAGATTCATTACAACAGCTTCCATTGAGTCTCTGCATTGAGTCTCAAAACATGGATTGTAGTTTGGGTTGTAGTTTGAGAACCGCTTGTTTTCTCAAAACATGGATTTGGCTCAGGATTGTCCCTCTTTTAATTCGAGGGTTTCTCTGAATTTGGAAGTTACCACTTAGCAGGTTTCCATACCAAGGCTCAATACAATCAAGTCAGTAGCATCTACCGATTTCGCTATATCCCCACTTTCTTTTTCTTTGAAACCAGGATTCCTTGTGCAATTTCCTCCACCTTTTTTTTATCGTTGAATTCATTACTCTATGTAGTCTAGCGGTTCGTCTCTAGTTGAGAGACTGCTTATTGTAGTTCAGCATTGAATTGATTCTATCGTTGATATATTTGCATATATATATATATAGTTGGGCTACTGTGTGGCACGCCACATATCCCATCATCCCGTGTGGTATAGCCGAATCAATTTAAAAACTCAAATTGAAAATCCAAACCGTTTAAATTATTATACATATTAATATCACCTTGTATACCAAATTTTATATTTTTTGAATTTATTTACTATTTTATCGGATAGTTCAAAGATGCAATAAAATAGATACTCCAGAAATCATTGGATTAATACATCTTTGAATTATCCAATAAAATAATAAAAAAATTTAAAAAATGTAAAATTTGGTCTACAATACGATATTAATACGTAGAACAATTTGAACGGTTCGGATTTTCAATTTGAGTTTTCAAATTAGAGATTCGGTCATGCCACACAGGATTGGATTGTGCGGCACGTCACACAGTAGCCCAACTTATATTGAGAAGAAGAGAGTAATTAACTACCCTCTGAAGCAAACAATTCATGCGTCTCTCCAGCAGCAGCAGAGGTCTTCTTGCTCACTGCCGTCCTCGCTGCATCTGTTGCCTTGAACTTGGCAGCAGCTTTTTTACTTACCATTTTATTATCATTTTATAAGTTATCATACCTTCACGAAAAAATGATTATCATGGTAATTATATAGTTATCATAAGATATATTATGATTTTAAAAATAAAAAAGATTATCGTACACGATAACCGTTATCGTGTGGTTCTCGTACGGTTTGGTAAAGCTGCTTGGCAGTGGTGCTAGCGCATGCAACGACGGAAGGTTTGGACGGCAGAGTTAGTCAGCTAGAGAGGGTGATATTTTGGTCACTCGGATAAGGTGAAGCGTCTAATCATTTTACACAGGACGCAGCCGGTTCTCTGCTTAGAAGCTTTCTACTTGGATCATGCGGGATTCATGCTAGGCCGGCTGAAGTGACACCCGTATTACTCATAAAATATTAAGTAATTAAATTGCAGCGTGAGGCGGTGGGTTATCTTTTATTACCAAATTTTTATTTTGGATAATCTTTAAACTAATTTTTTTATTTTAAACCAGATAATTTTATTGTTATTTTTGTTTGGATCTACTCCAAACAACTTCTTTAGCATCCATCAACAACCTCAATTAAATCGGTTTCGGTATACCAGTGAATTTTTCTATTTATAGGTAAGCCATATCTTCACCAGAATAAAGGGTAGATTAAAATAGTAGAGAGAGTTAGGTAATTCAAACAGAAAAAAATGATAAAGTTACCTAGCTAAAAGTAAAAAATAGTTTAAAGACGATTAAAGTAAAACTTTGACAATAAAAGATGATCCAAACTATAATTTACTTCAAAATATTACTATCTCTATTTTACGTTATAAGATGTTTTAGTTTTTAATATATTCATATATGAATTCATGTATATGTTTATACATACACGCCTAAATTTATATTCATCCGTACATTAACGAATCTAGACAATGAATCAGCAGCGGATTCAACGGCCGGCCAGCATGGGCAGCTGCTTGGGCTCCCACCATTGCCACAGTGGACTCTGGCCTTTGCTAACCAATGGCATTCGCTCCCGGGAACGAGCGGTGTTGTTACTCTGCTAACCAATGGCATTAGCTCCCGAAAACAAGCGGTGTTGTTCCTCTGCTAACAAATGGCATTCGCTCCCAGGAACAAGCGGTGCCAGGTGTCATGCTATAATCTGTAGTTAGTATGGTATCCTGTAAGAATATTTGACCACCAAATTAGCCTTTTAATTGGATACTAGTTTAAGACATGTAGAAAAAATAAGCAGAACATATTGTTAGAATTTTAGGCCTATTTCGATATGTTTTAATTTCAAAATTAATTAGGTAATTAAACAATATTTTCATGTCTATAGTGAGTGAAACATAATATGTGCACATGTTTATTTTTAATATAAATTTAAATATAAATAATATGTAACAATATAGTTTTAGAGTATACCCAATAGGTATACTTGCACTGCCGGAGACATTAGGAGCATGGATAGTTGAAACGTTGTTACCACTTAGATTAGACATGTTTATGTCCTGTCGATGTAGTTGTACCAATTCGTTGTAGTGATGAATTACCATTATGCAGTCTCTCGAACGGCCTTCGTGATGTAGACATACTGCAACGGATGGCCACCAGGACGTAGTTGACGTAGACGTATAACAACGAACGACCACCAGGACATAGACGATATAGAAGTTCGATACCAGTTGCCGACGCCTATCCATTAATATCCTTGACCACATGCACTTGTGGATACGCCCAGACTACTAGAAATTTTTGGGTCCGTCACTACAATGAATGAAGAGACAAAGCATCTTATAATATGCTCTCTCCTTCTTGAAATAAACGAATTTATTCAAATTCATTTTACTATATAATACTATATTTTATTTTAGGTTGATTTATTTTAGAACGAAGAGAGTATAACAGAGAAAGTATATAACAACAAACACCAGGGTTTCACCTTAACGTGGGTGCATGTCGTGCCGCCCCTCGCCGGTAAGGCGGTTTTCGCGCGAAAACTGCGAAAACCGGCCGGTGATGAACATTACCAAATTTGAATTGGACGATTTTGTGTGTACCGCGAAAACACGCAAAAACCGCAAAAACCGCGAAAAACCGCGTGAACCGCGCGAAAACCGTGAAAACCGTAATTTAAATTCGAACCAAATCCAAATCCGTGTCGTGCAGCAATTTTCGGTCAAACCACGCGAAATTTATTTTTGATAAAAAATATGTATATTTTTGTGATAAAATGAATTTTTTTAAATTTTTGAATTTGCACGAAATTATTAAAACGAAATCACGGGGATGCCGTACCGTACCCCATGGTATGCACGAAAACCACGAAAACCGTGGTGGTTTTCGCGGAATCGTGAACCCTGACAAACACTGATACGATACAGTCGTTGAAAAATATCAATATCTGCTACTACACTGTACACTACAGAACCATCCCTGTTAAGACTTTTATACTTTTACTAGCAATTATGCTCATGCCTTGCAACGGATAAAATCGAGGCGTGATGCAGATGGGGACAGCGCGGAGGGGTGCGGGAGCTTCGAGCAGCGATGGAAGGGAGGAGCGCAGTCGCGACGCGAAACGCGGCACATATGGGGATAGGAGGGAGGGACGCAGGGAGAGAGGGACGAAGGGGGTCTTTTTTTTCGTTCAAGTCCTCCCTTTCTTTTCAGCATTGGGACTGTGGGTAGGGCTGACGAAATACTTATGGCTCGCTAGCTCGTTCGGCTCGTGGTTGACTTGGCTCGGCTCGTTGAGAAATACTAACAAGCTACGCCAAGGGTTTAGCTCGTTAGCTATAACGAGCCAGCTGAGCTCAACGAGCCAGATGCAATGTACAAAGCAGGGCCTAATATTTTGCTTGTTTTGCTATTTTTTTGTTTGTTTTGTTGTTGATGTGGCAATAAATCAATAATTTTTATGATTTTATGATGGACAATATGGATCTGATGCTTTAGATTATAATGGTAATAATATCTAATCTAGTTGCATCATTACATTCCATGGATAATTATCGATGGACAAGTGTTATTATATTAATTATGGACTTAATATATCACTTTTTACTTTTTTAAATTGTATATTTACATGTTTAATAGACTAAAAAATAAAATATAATTTGTACATAAATTGCACTGTATTAAAGTGGCTCGCGAGCGGCTCGAGCCAGCTCACGAGCCGAGCCGAGCCGGTATCTACTCCTAACTGTGGGTTAATTTTGGAAAAACTCAAGGGTTTTCTCTAAAATAGCCAGACAGAACAAAATTTTGGGTAGAAACACTACTTGATTTATAGATAGTTATAGGTTATATATATATATATAACTTTGAAAGCAAGAACTTTATGTACCACTGGACCTTGATTAACAAATAGTATCAGATAGACATTTAGTCTAAGTTAATTTAATTTCACCAAATTAAATAAAAAATATAATAAAGATAGATATTGACTAATACTTTAAACCGATTAGAAAGTTGTTAAAAGTTTAAAATATTTACGACTCGGATATTATTAGTTAGAAAAGTATATTGATGAATAGGATAAGTTGCATGTATATCGCCAGCGACGTGCTAGCTCACGCGTGTAACGTGTGCTCGGCCGCCGCTCAGGGCAATGCACGGTGACGCAGGAGGCGCGTGAGTCGGGCTCGCCTGCTGGAGGTGAGGAAAGTGAGGTAACAATGGAGCGAGAGGTTATACGGATCAAAAATTTTATAGATTTGGATGAAAAAACGATTTGATGATCGAAAAGTTATAGATTTTTTTAAGTAGTTAAGATGAGCTTTATCGTACGTATAACTAAGTTTTTTTAAAAAAATAGCCAGGTGGATTGTATGTTAATTTAAAAAAACTTAAGAGGTTTTTTTTTAAAATAGCCAGACAAAACAAATTTAAGTAAAAACATGATAGTTATAGATTATAAATTATAGATTATATATATATTTATTCCTAGCGGTTCATAACCCCCAATTAATTCTAAAATTTGACTGCTTTACCAGCTGCAAAAGCTGTAGTTATCTGTCTGGTTTAGCCCGCGCATGAACGAAATCGAGCGGAACAGTGAATTCCGCGCAGCCGCCGGACGAAGGGCCCAAGTATCAACAATTTTGAGGAGGCGGCCCATGTGGGGGAGCCCACGCCGTACCCCCTCCATTATGCAGCCCGGTCCACCATTATGCTGCATTTCTCCTAATCAATTTTCAGGCTCAACAAGAAAAATTAAAAAGTTTAACAGCCGCCCAGCATCTCAACTCCAAATGGTCCTCTTTTGCCACGGCAATTTTCTAACCTACCAATTTCAGGCTAATGCTATGCTCAATTGCTCATGTATGGTTCATGATCATGAGGCTTTCAGAAGACGGAAGCATGTGTGGAAATTTCAGAATAAGAAACTAAAAAGTAAAAAACCTCCAGCTTTATATATGAACTCAATATGCAGGTATAGCATGCCAAAGATAGGGTGGAACAGGTCTCTTCAAGCTTACCTTTGGCAGGTGGTTGCTTAGTCCCAAAGGTTCAATAAGCAGGCTTAATGAACCATTCCAAGATTGGTCCCTTGAGAAGTTAGCACACCACTATTAACTTACTGAAGATGTCGATCTAGGCAGGATTCCAGAAATATTTGACAATGTTCAAAGATCCCAAGTTCTCTCCTAGCCACGAAAATTTATAGGGTTAGGCAGAGAACTTTTTAGGTTAGGCACTTTATACCAAAGCGTTATAAAAGTTCCAAGAAAGAACAGAGAACCAACTTATGCGTGCTCTTCAACACAATATGTTAAGTAAACTGGGTCAAGGTATGGAGGGGATGCAGTTTATAGTACACAAAAAGTCCAAAGCTGGTGCACCAATTAGGCACTTACCGGTTCCAATTATCTACAGACTAAAACTGTTTCACCAGTGAAGGACAGTGATATAAAAGGAAGCTCTATTTCTTGGTTTTTCTTTCTGAATTCTGATCTACTTTAGTTTTTGTAAATCACAAGGTACAGAACAAAAGGTGGCTTCACACGTGTAGTTGATACAGAACTTTCAAAGTCTACAAGAAAATACGACTGACAGATCACAGAATATGGAGAATAATTCTCATCTCAAATGAGATACGCATCAAGAATAGATATACCTTTTGTTGCACTTCAAACTAACTCAAGTATCCTACTCTCAAAAAAAAACTCAAGTATCCTGAGATTCAATAATTACAGTCTGCATGACTGATCTTCACCAACTGAGCGTGCGTTTTTTTTTCAGCTGACAATATCAGCCAATTAGTCACACATAAAAACATAATTAACATATGATTAATTAAATATTAATATATAAAAAATTATAAATAATTGTATTAGATTTTTAAACAACTTTTATATAAAAAGTTTTTTACACAAAACGTATCATTAGCAGTTTGAAAAACGTGTTAATGAAAAATGAGGAATAGGTAATCTTAAATAGCCGAACTAGTAGTGGCCAAGTGTACGGGTCGAGGCGTGCCGGCCGGGCACGACGGCACTGTGCACCGGCCCGACGGCACGGCCCGGCTCAAGATGGGCCATGCGGCATGGCCGACGGACCGTGCCTTGCCTGGGCCGACGGCCGTGGCCTCGGGCCGACATGGCACGGCACGGACACTATTCTGTGCCGACCCGAGCACGGCACGGCGCGACGAGAAGGCAAATGGCGGCCGACGCGTGGCGGGCGGGGACGAATATATTATTTTTTATATTTTCAACCCGACGAATATATCATTATTTCATTTTTGGGTTTATTTTTCTTTTTTATTTCGGCCATGCCTTGTGGGCCCGTGGGCTCGACCATGGCCCACGGGCTATTTTCGTGCCATGCCGACACGGGCACGCCCGGCCTCCCGTGGACCGTGCTTGGGCCGGGGATGGGGCACGTGGATCGGCACGGCATGGCCCGTCAGAGTGACCGTGCCTAACGGGCCGTGCCGTGACGGGTCATGCCGTGACGGACCGTGCCTCGGGCGTACCCGTGCCGGGACGTGTCGGGCCGCCCGTTTGGCCTGCACTAGCCAAAACGCAGCCTAAGTCTTACGCATACGTTACTCATTCATCAAATCCGACGATCCATATTCATCTACGTCAGATCGAACGGATAAGATTGTCTCCCCCTCCTCTCGGCCCCGTTCGGCGTTCGCCTCCTCCTGAAACAACGTTCCCCCAAATTGCGTTGCATCACGTCACCATTGCCACGATTCTTCCCCTCCGCCAGGCTCCATAACATTTCATGCCCGATCTGGACATAAGTATGCAAAACCCCAAGGTGATTCTCATCTTGTAGATCTCTCTCGATTTCACCGAGGAATAAACAGATATTTCAAATCCCTATTAAACACCTTACAGTGAGATCCGGAAGTCAGAAGGTATGCACCTAATGTATCAGCAAACTTCTGAATTCTGATAGAGATTTCTGTAATTTGCAAGAACGGTCATCATCTCAATAAAATTCATGGATTTCTTTACTAATTTGCAGTGTTTATTCCTGGTTATATAAGCAGTTACACCGTGAGTTTCTGTATGTGTAGACCTAGGCATAGGTGGCTTTCAGCTACAGAAATAGAGATGACCAATGATGGAACTGCATCCAGTTCGATCAGGTAATGGCTTTTGTTATGTCCAAGTATCATATTTTTTTCAAGTTCTTGACGTATGATGCAGACTACAAAGTAAGCTGTGACAACAAGAACAGAAAGTGCCACTGCATACTAGGTGCTCCAGAAATATAATAATAATACCTCACAACAAGATGATCTTTCAGACACGCGAGGGTAACATTTTGTAGCCTTTCTTTTATGCGTTAAAATAGATGTTTCGCTTAATATTGTCTTCCTCATAGCCATGTTAGTTTTATGCATCTTTTCGAATAGTTCACGATAGCACTTCTGTTAGTAAGGTATTGTTTGCATAATATTGATACATGTATTGGCTTGCAACACATTTTTCTCAGTCGTGTGAAAAAATAATTACTACATACTAATATAGGATATATGGCCTAATGTGCTGCTGCTCAGGCAAGAAGTTTCAGCTTCAAACTTGACACTGTCCATTGCAGGTTTCAGGTTAATATATGTGACCAAAGTGCTATCCTAGACAAATTCAGTTCCAGAACAGCATATAGATCCCAAATGGTCATCGTGAAGCTTGTGTCGTGTATGTTGCCTTGGCTGGTGCAATCGAAATTTAGGAGGCTGTTTCCATCACATCTTAAATAAAACAGCAGGATGCTTACTATTTTTCTGAATTTATCTATGGGCATGCATGCTCAGCAGAGTGAGAGTGAAGTATATTACATCCCAACACTAAATTTGATCATATATTTGGTAACCTGCTGACCACTGGTTTTTTAGTTTCTTATTCATAACTATAGTTAGCAAGTAATGAATAGTAGTTTCAGGATAATAGTACTTGAGTGACAGTAAATTCAGTTCATGAGTTGCTTGATAAAATCTTTCAGTGCTTGAATTTTTAATTCGTTTTTAAGAGCATGGCTATATTATGTTATTCTCTTACCTTTGCCAGCAGTGGTAAGGAATGCCTATGGCTACTTGGTCCTAGTCCCGTAGATCAATTTAGGAGCAACACGGCAAATAGTGGCCAGTGCAAGGTAATCTTTAAATGAATACAGTCGATGGAAACGTTGGATATGAGAGGATGAACTCTCATGTCGAAATTTATTAAGGGAGGAATGAGGCTCGAATCTGTGACGGCTAACCCACATCTTATGATGCTAACAGGAAAAATCCTAGACCTTTCTCGATGAAAAGAATAATATATTTGTCCATATTAGTATTGTTGCATTAATATCTCTACGCATTATGCATTGTAACAATTGCTAAAAGGTCAGGGAGAGATTAAATAGAAGGATTGTCTTAAGTACTGTTGCCTCTTTTGATAGGTTTTCATTTGGTACTGTCTTTTGTTTATTACAAGAAATTTATGTACAAAGCACTTCCTTTTACTGCCCTGGAATCCCTTCACAGGTTAGATTCATGCCTTTCGGATCTGTACAAGTCATAGATCCATGCAAATATAAATGCAAATTTTCATGTTACAGCAGTGGTTCACCATCCATCTGCAATAGATTTGATGTTGTATTTTTCATGTAATACTGTAAAATGATGAATCCTTTTCTTTGTGATGTTGATCAGGCACAGCTTCGTTAGATCAGAGGGATGGAAGTATGAGAAGAAGGATTTTATGACTTCACGATATTTTCATATGATTTCACAATATTTTGAAGTCCTGTTGAGTAGAGTAGCAAACCTGATCATCTCCTCTCTCTCTTTTTGAGAACATTTATATAATAAACTATTGCATGGACAGGGCCCTTCAAACAAGAGGGGAATAGTTGTGAGAGTTTTTAGGCATAATATTCTGGAGAAAGACGTCTTAGCAAGGTGCCAAAGAACAGAAATCGCTGGGCTTTAGAAGAACAGGTTTCTTTAGAAGATTAGATTTGAAGGAGAAATGATCATTATGGCATCTGCATGACAAGCCCGAACCTTATTCAATTGTCTGGTGCATAAAAATCTGTTTGCTAGCTTGGGAGAACGGCATTGTAGCCCGGTGGTATAGGAGTTATCTCTTGCTGGTCAGAGTTCTGAGTCTCTCCCAGCTCAGCTCTAGTTTTCTCACCATTCGTTCTCTGTGCTTCCTTTTTTATATTATTTTATCATATTTTTTTAAAAAAATATTTAAAGAGACGTCTTGGAAGAGCGTGACCTGAGGAAGTACCCGTGGGCAGGGAGTGGATTGTGAGGCTTCGGAGCCCCACGCTTAGGAGGCGCCATGGCCGGCGTTGGACACAGATGGACACAGGAGTTGGCGCCCTAATCAGCAAATAGCTAATTCTGGCTTCCTTTCATTAGATGGCCGAGTGCCCCCTTTAATAGAGTCTTAACAAATCCAAATCCTAACCGACTAGCAACTAACACAATCTTTATCCCTAACAACTTTTATTCCAACTGATCTAGCCTATCGCCAGCTTTTAGGGCGCCGGCTGCCCCTCCTGGGCTTCACGGGCCCTCTTGTGCCGCCTGCTGTAGCCCAAGCCGGTCATAACATCTCTCCCTCCCTCGACAAACAGCTCGTCCTCGAGCTGGAAGTCAGGATAGGAGGTCTTGAACTGCTGCAGATCTTCCCAGGTTGCCTCCTCAGCTGGCAGACCGACCCACTGCACCAAGAGCTGCCATATGCCGCGGTAGAGGCGAGCTTTCAACGCATGAGCCGGCGATGGCAGAAGGCGACCATGTTCCATGGGTGGAATGAAGGGCTCGGCAGGTGGCTCCCCATGGAATGGCTTGAGCAGTCCCACATGGAACACATCATGGAGACGTGTCCCTAATGGCAGACGAAGGCGGTACGCCACAGCACCGATCCGCTCCACAATCTGAAAGGGCCCAGCAAAGCGAGGGGCCAGCTTGCCAGCCGGTTGATGCAGGGACATCCTGGTGGAGGAGTGGAGGAGGCGCAGCCACACCCAGGCGCCAACCTCAAACTGGAGCTCCCGATGATGCTGGTCATAGAACTTCTTGGCATACTGCTGGGCCTGATGGAGCCGGTCACGCACCTCTGCCAGGAACAAGTCACGGGCTTGCAGCAGATCATCCACGGTCTGTGTTCTGGAAGAGCCTGGGGTGTATGGCGCCAATGTAGGAGGCGGGCGCCCATACACTACCTGGAATGGAGTCGTCTTGAGCGAGGAGTGGTAGGCGGTGTTGTAGCAGTACTCCGCCCAAGGCAGCCACTCAAGCCAAGCACGTGGACGATCACCCGTGATGCAGCGGAGATACATAGCAATCGTCTTGTTCACCACCTCTGATTGTCCATCAGTTTGCGGATGGAAGGCTGTGCTCATCCGCAGCTGGACCCTTGACAGAGCAAACATGTCCCTCCATATGTTGCTAGTGAAGACAGGGTCGCGGTCGCTGATGATCGATGTAGGGAAGCCATGTAGACGAACAATGTCGGTGAAGAAGGCGCGGGCGACCGTCGATGCAGTGTAGGGATGTGCCAAGGCGATGAAGTGTGCATACTTGGAGAAGCGGTCGACGACGGTCAGGATGACTGACTTCCCATGCACCCGAGGAAGCCCTTCAATGAAGTCGATGGATATGTCGGACTGACTGCGATGGAACGTTAAGGGGCTGCAGCAGCCCGCTGCTAGCTGCGGGGTCTCCGTCTTGTTGCGTTGCGAGACCACGCAAGCGCGTACATAGTCCCGCACAAGGGTACGGTCACCAACAATGTAGAAGTCGGCGCGAAGGCGCACCAATGTCTTCTGAATGCCCTCATGGCTGGCGTGGGCAAGCTCCAGGAGGCGTGGTACTGCTGGTGATGACGGCTGGACGTAGATGCGTGACCCATGGAGAATGAGGCCATCGTGGATGCGCCAAGGATCACCCCGTCCTCCCTCCTCAATCTGCGCCAGCAAGTCCTGAAGTGCAGGCGCCTCCCGTACCTCCTGTCGCAACTCATCTAGCAGCGCAAATGTTGGTGAAGAGATGGCTGCGATAGAGGCACGTTCGCCCTCCCGGCGAGACAAGGCATCGGCGACGTCGTTCAGGCGGCCGGGGCGGTACTCGACGGAGAAGTCGTAGCCGAACAGTTTGCTGATCCAATGATTCTGAGGAATGGTGGAGAGGCGCTGGTCCAGCATGTACTTCAGAGCATAGTGGTCCGTCCTGACCACAAATGGGCGCCCCCACAAGTAGGGCCTCCAATGACGAACAGCTTGGACGAGCCCGATCAGTTCGCGCTCGTAGGCGGCCAGCTTGTGGTGGCGTGGAGCAAATGGCCGACTGAAGAATGCCAATGGTCCCGCGCCCTGGTGCAGCACCGCTCCAAAGCCGGAGCCCGACGCGTCGCAGTCCACTGTGAACGACCTGGAAAAATCAGGAAGATGCAATACTGGGGCTGTGGACAGCGCTGATTTGAGCGCCGTGAATGCTGCAGCCGCTGCTTCAGACCAGCGGAACGCCTCCTTCTTCAACAGAGCAGCCAGGGGTGCTGCTATCGACCCAAAATCCTTGATAAATTTCTGTAGTACCCGGCCGGACCCAAGAATCCCGCGGAGCGCGAGCTGATCGTGGTTCAGGCCAGGACGCCACTGCCTCCACCTTCTCGCTGTCCATGGACACACCAGCGCTGGAGATGATGTGTCCCAAATATGCCACAGAAGAGGCGCCAAAGGAACATTTGGAGCGCTTGATGAAGAGCCCGTTGCTGCGTATGGCGTCGAAGACCGTCTTCACATGCTGCAGATGTGTCGCCCAGGAGGTGCTGTAGATCATAATATCATCGAAGAAAACTAGCACAAACTTCCTGAGAAACGGGCGCAGGACATCATTCATGAGGCTCTGGAATGTAGCAGGGGCATTGGTGAGCCCAAACGGCATGACAAGGAACTCAAAGTGGCCATGGTGTGTACGGAAGGCCGTCTTCTCCACATCATCTGGGTGCACACGGACTTGGTGATAACCAGAACGCAAGTCCAATTTGGTGAAGAAGCATGCGCCATTCAGCTCATCCAGGAGTTCATCGACCACTGGAATAGGATATTTGTCCTTCACGGTCTTCGCATTGAGGGCTCGATAATCCACACAAAAGCGCCATGTTCCATCCTGCTTCTTCACAAGCAGTACAGGGGCTGAAAAAGCAGAGGTACTAGGGCGGATGATACCTTGGCTCAGCATTTTGTCGCACTGGTTCTCAAGTTCATCTTTCTGGAGCTGTGGATAGCGATAGGGGCGGACAGCTACGGGCGCTGTCCCTGGCAGCAAGTGTATGCGGTGGTCACAAGGGCGAGCGGGAGGTAGGTCTGATGGTTCTTCAAAAATAGATGTATACTGATCAATGAGCCGAGTCATCCATGCTGCATTAGTCACCTGGGCTGAGGAAGATGGACCAGAGACAGTATGTACTGTCGGGCTGTCAGACATCCATTGGGAAGAGCTAATACCATACCAATGAACCCTCCTGTCGCCATGCCAGAAAGCCATGCATAATCCTGCAAAATCCCACATGATTGGCCCCAAAGTACGGAGGAAGGTGACACCCAGAATCACATCACAACCTGTCAAGGGCATAGAATAACAATTGATCCGGAAGCGTTCCAGACCAAAGCAGATAGGAACACCTCCTGCTTGGCCAACACAGCTCACCTTGTCGCCATTGGCCACCGCTGCACGCACCCCTTCAACAGGTATAGTCGCCAGACCAATCCTCTGGGCAGCAGCTTCAGCAATAAAATTTCCCGTGGAACCCAAATCCAGCAGAGCGATAACTTTGTGGCCATGTATAGTTGCACGGAGGAGCATAGTTTCAGCTGAATAGATCCCAGTGAGAGCATGAACAGAGATTACCGGTTCCTCATCTGCCGGTTCCTCCGGTGCTTCCTCCTCCTCAGATTCCACCAAGTCCAAGAAGAATAATTTCGGACAGCGATGACCGCGGACATACTGCTCATCGCAGTTGTAACAGAGCCCTTGCTTCCTGCGCTCCATCATCTCAGCCGGAGACAGTTTCCTGAATCTTGTCGGTGCAGGAGGTGGGGCGCCACCTGTAGCCGGCGTCGTGTCAGCTATGGTAGCCGGGCGCGGCCCGGTTGCGGCGGGCGTCGAGGCGCGAGACCTCCACGACTTGGCTGAAGAAGTATCATCTGTCTTCTGGGAGCGGCGCTCATAAGCACGAGCGAAAGTCATGGCGTCCTGAAGATCCCGAGGATGTTGTAGCTCCACGTCAACTCGAATACGATCCGGAAGGCCGGCCGTAAACAGCTGCACTTGCTGGGCGTGGGAGAGCCTCTCAGCATGGCACAAGAGCGACAAGAATCGCTCCTGATACTCCTCCACTGAAGAACGAAATTGCAGGCGAGCCAGATCGCCTAGCGGATTGGTCCGAAGGGCTGGACCGAAGCGCTGGTAACAAAGATCCCTGAAGCGCTCCCATGACGGCGTCCCATTGTCGCGCTCCAGCATGAAGAACCAAGTATGGGCGGCACCCACAAGATGATATGATGCCAGCCATACCTTGTCGCCCTCCAACGTCTGCTGACCGCGAAAGAACTGCTCATAGCGGTTCAGCCAACTCAGCGGATCGTCCTTGCCGTCGAACGTCAGAAATTCCAGCTTGTGGAAGCGTGGAACTCCTGATCCTGAATCCGCAGAGCCACCAGCAGGAGGTGTCGAGGCCTCTGTCCCCAAGATGGGAATCTTGGAAGGGGAGGGCGGCATATTGATCTGTGTGATTGGCTTGGCGCCATCCTCACCCTGCGACTGCTGTGGGTTTGTCTTCGACTTTGCATCATCTGGAGGAGGAAGTCGCGCCTCCACATCGCCCATCCTTGCTGAGAACGTCGCCATCTGCGTGGCGAAGTCCTGCATCATTGTCTTCATCATGGTCTTCAAATCTTCGATCTCTGGGGAGGGCTTGGAGCTGCTGGAATCGTTGTCACCTGGCATCTCTGATACCAGATTGGAAGAGCGTGACCTGAGGAAGTACCCGTGGGCAGGGAGTGGATTGTGAGGCTTCGGAGCCCCACGCTTAGGAGGCGTCGTGGCCGGCGTTGGACACAGATGGACACAGGAGTTGGTGCCCTAATCAGCAAATAGCTAATTCTGGCTTCCTTTCATTAGATGGCCGAGTGCCCCCTTTAATAGAGTCTTAACAAATCCAAATCCTAACCGACTAACAACTAACACAATCTTTATCCCTAACAACTTTTATTCCAACTGATCTAGCCTATCTCGAGCTTTTAGGGCGTCGGCTGCCCCTCCTGGGCTTCACGGGCCCTCTTGTGCCGCCTGCTGTAGCCCAAGCCGGTCATAACACGTCTCACTTTTCAAATCTTGGTTTTTTTCGTTAGCTTAGAAGTCTGTTTGCTAGCTTGGAAGTCAATTTGACTTTCGGGCTTGATATGCAGTGCTTGTATATACAATATTTTTCTTTGGATGTTAGCTCAACATCAGTTGCATTAAACGTATTGTAAAGCAAACTATAATCTAGCATATCGATATAAATAGAGGATATTTTCTTAATTGTTGTGTACAATGTACGTTATCTGATGTTTGTTTGGTAGGTTTGGATGATATACTACATGAATTAATTTAGTTTTTTTAAAAAATATTGTTACACTTATAATATTTTAGACTTAAACATTAATTTATATTGTCAAATATCATTATAGTGTTAATATGAGCAATTTTTAATCTGTCCTGGTCGAACGATCCTGAGATGGCAACGAGTACATACCCGATGGGTAGTGGCCACCCGTATCCGTACCCGTCAGGGTAAATTTTACCCGTCGGGTTACCCGTATCCGCACGCGGGTAAGAAAATACTTCCATACCTATACCCGCGTGGGTAATTTTATCCGACAGATTACTCGTACCCGACAGCGCCCGACAGAGTATACAGAGGAGCTTGTGATGCATAGTAGTTCATTAAAAGCAGTCGTGATCGGCGTGGGACGGACGGCGTGGTCGCGGTCGATCGGCGTGGCGTCGGTCGGACATCACGACAACGCACGCCGTGGCGGCAGTTGGATGAGCCGGCGGCGAATGGCGTGGGGGCGGACGACGTGGGGGCGTGGCGCCGCGCAGAGATGGGGCGCTGTTGGATGGACGTGAGGTGGATCGGAGATGGGGTGCCGCTGGCCGGGCATAAGGTGGATTGGAGATGGGGCACCGCTGGCCGGGCGTGTGGTACACTGGAGATGGGGCGCCACCGCGCAGAGATGAGGCGGCTCGATAGTCGGCTAGGAATCCTGGGATTGGAATTTGGGGAGGAGGAAAAGTAAAACTAGGGTTTCACTTGAGAGAGGGTATATGGGACATATGGACCAAATAAGCTAAATGGGCTAATGAGGAAAGCATCTAGACTTCTTTATGTGGGTATTTTTTATCCATGGGTAGACGGGTATGGGTAGTACACACCCACACCCGTACCCGATATACCTGATGGGTATGTGTTTTCGACCAAAAACATATCCATAGGTAGAAAATTCATTCCATATCCGCCTAAGATATCAGGTATTCAGGTTTCGGGTATTCATCTCTCGTGATAATCAGCTCCATGTCTCTTTCGCGTGCCAGATCATGTCACACCCGCCTGTCACAACTTGCACATCATGTCCTCCCCAATTCCCATGCCATCGCGCGATGCAGAATAGACAAATTACATGGCACCACTGTTTTATTTTATGTTAAATATTAGTGACACATGTTACAAGATTCTAAGTTAATTTATTTTTTAACCTACTAGGTGTTACCACAATACATATTGATGTATTTTCATTAAGAACAATGTAAATATATAAATATGTTGCTGTCGTTCTATTAAGTGAATTTCCGGTTTTTCTTTAATTTTTATGTTGTATATGGAAATAAAAATGAACCTCAAAAAGAAATGGGGCTTAGTTCCTTCTATGTTGCAATGCTTTATTTATTGCCAACATAGATATATCATGTGCGTCAATTTTTTATTTTCAACTTAAGTGAAAATTATAATGAAACTTGATTTTTGTCTAAAGTAGAAATGGAATATCTTGTGTGTATTAAACCCTCACTGCAAAATGCTCAGTTTAACCAAGATATAAAGCTGAATATTTTGCGGACAAATTTCAGTGGTTGCTTAAA
Organism: Oryza australiensis; assembly: GCA_019925245.2. NCBI lineage: Eukaryota > Viridiplantae > Streptophyta > Magnoliopsida > Poales > Poaceae > Oryza > Oryza australiensis. The sequence goes on along the minus strand of JAIFGZ020000222.1, from coordinate 19,242,348 downwards.
TTTTCTATGCTCGATTATCAAAACATATATTGGTCTTTATGGTGTTTCATTTGTAATATTAATTTTTAGCACAGATACACTAGCACGACCACATTATTAGTTACATGAAAACGACCTTCAAGAGATGCCCTTCAAAGGAACGGCAAAAGGATGCAATGCAAAAGGTACGAAATTAAATATATCTCTAAACATACGGAACAAAATATAACACTAATTTCCTGCATGTTCGAGGAAAAAAACATAACACTAATTTCAATATAGAATTTGAGAAATGGCCTGCACTTCACTTAAATCATTGCCCTTCAGTGTTGTTTGCTTTTAGCAATGTTCTTACCCTTGGTTATGGAAAGAAAAACAGGAAGAGAGATGAACTCTTGAAATGCACAAAAATAGAAGATGAAATATCAGCAACAAAGGACTAACAAGATTCAAACATTTCCATTTCTTCCTGGTTACACCATCTTTCGCATGCTTCATTTGGGTGTCTTCCCTGTATAGGAGCAACCACACTTCATACAATTTTGCATTTCCTGACCAAAAAAAAAATCTTCTGGCCTATATTTATCATCTTTCCCCCAACATATTCTTTCTGCAATCAGCTGGTATCTATCTGTTTACATGATAATTCACATGTTTTCTACTTGTCACTTGATACATAATACTTATCAATTTTGATCCTGGCAATTTTTTATATCCTGATGACGACGCATCCGTAAATTAAACAATGCAATGGCATTTCAACCATTTGGTACAAAAGTTAAACACATAATTGTTGCTCACTTGGTCATCACTAATAGAAGGCAGATGTACGGGCCATGCACAAGAATAAAGCAAAGCTAACTTTGTTAAGACAAAAGGCATGTGTGATAAAAAAATTTGTGACAACCAAAAAAATTCAGTCAAATCGTCATTTAGCCCATGTGCTGTATTGCATGCTCCTCACTCGTGAAGTCAGTACTTACACTTTCAGGAAATATCATATTGCAAAATTCTGGCAGGAAACATATAACATTTTTTTGCGGGGGAAAACATATAGCAATTTGAGATGAAAAGGAAAAAAAAAGATGTGTTCTCAAACAATATGCATTTGAATGTAGAAAAAAATCACTCATCCACAAACACATTGAAAGGACATTGCTTACAAGTTTAAACTAATAAACAAGAACTTACTGAGAAATGTCACTGCAAAGATGTTGCTTTCAAAAGTTTGACAAAGCCTATTCAAACAGAGTAGCTTCTCAGGATTTGCTTTATGTGAGGCTTTTATCCAACTTGTAAGACAAAAAGAGCTTGCTGTGAGTCTGACTTTTCCATAGTAGAGAAAAGAACTATTCGTCTTGAATCATTACACCTACTGAATGCTCCTCTTTGCTTCTTAGTTTGGGCAACTGCCTGTAACACAACTGCTTCTATGACTCAAGCTCTCAATATAAATACCGGCCTGCTGGCCACAGAACACGCTTGAGGGAAGTAGACACACTGAAACAGGAATACAGATCAAGCAATAGAGCTATCACTCTTTGTTTTGTGAGCAATTTCAGGAGCAATGGACAATAGCATGCCTGTAGTTAGCAAGATTTTTTGCTCAAGTACTTCGACAGCACTGATGATCAGGAGAAGGCCCATCGTCGTGAATGGCGGTGGTTTTGTTGTTACTGACTTCAGTAATAATGTTGTTTTCATTGTGGATGGTTGTGGAATGCTAGGATCCAAGGGAGAACTGCTGGTGAAAGATGGTGATGGAGAACCAATACTGTTTATTTCTAGAAAGGTAATGGATCACGGGCTCATGGCTGCACAATTGCAACTCTTACAAATATAGTTTCTTACATATTTCATAATTCTTTGATTTTGGGAGCTACACCTGAGTGAAAGTTAATTGATTAGGCCTAGAACTATTTGTTGATCTATAGGTGTTCTGACTCCTAACTTTGTGTTCCCACAAAATTCTTGTCTATATATCCCGTTATTTTTGTGCACCGGCTAACTCTAATATTGAACAAGCTAGAACTCTCTATGTTCTGGTTCAAGAAACTTCAAGCACTTATCTTGGTAGAATGCAGAAATATAATTGTCACAAACAAGATGATAACATGATGCCCTACAGCTACATCTATACTTCTTTCAGAAACCATATCTTTCTTTATACTAATTGAATATTCTCCTAGAAGCTCCCACCTTAATTAGAGCTGAAAAGGCTAGGAAATTCTCACATTTAATCAAAAAAAGAAAAAAATCAGGAGACTTGACTGTCCAAATTATGCATCTGGTTTAATATACAGCTCGGATCAAAGATTGTTGCTTATACAATGATAGAGCTTGTCTTCAAAGTTCAAACAGTCATTTATAACCCTTGTAGAAATGTATAACTCATGCATGCAGTCTTTTTGTAAAGGACTAGGAGACTTTTACATGCATGAATATCTGAAACATGCCCTGTAATCTGCCATGCATGCATGAATATTTTAAAAGTGCATTGCAGTTTGGCCAATTATGCTACGTAAGCAAATAGCAAAGTTCTGTTGTCGCACGTGATTTAGGACAGAAACACAATGGGTGTTTTAATATCCAAATTTACGTTCAGACTAAAAAACTTAAATTTGGGATTTAATTTTGGAAGCATGAAGTTAGAAGTCAAGAATATCACAATCACTCTGAAAAATAAGATGTGAATAAAAATAAATAAGGGATGTTTTTATATATTTATATATATTTAAATCAGGCTGTTTTGAATTCTACTACCAGTGCAATGCACGGTTGATGGCTAATAAAAACTACAAATTGCAGGGAGGAATTGTCCAGGCTCTAAGCACATGGAACAAATGGAATGGGTACTCAATGGACTACCAAGGAAAAAACAAGTTGGTGTTTAGCCTAAGTGATCCAAAATCATGCATAGCGAAAGGTGCTCCAATTAGAATACACATTGAACCCAAGAGACACTGCAAAAACTGGGACTTCGAGATCAGTGGATCTTTTGCAGATAGAGACTGTACAATAACCGATTGCACTGGCAAAATAGTAGGCCAGGTATAATTGCACCTCTGCGTTAGCAAGTTATATTTCATTTATATAAAATTCATTTGTATCAATATGCATACATTCTTCTGCCTCATAGGCTCATACGCAGCTAACACAGGTGAGCTGTGGAGATAGAGATCATCCCTAATGTTATGATTCAGAAGAATCATTCAGGAATAGCATGAAACTAAAGCATACTCTGAAGTCTAGAATAATACAATGAAGGTTGGGGAGAGGTGTTTAAATTAACTCCATTGATTTTGCTTGCTTGCTTTGTACAAGTGCACGCGGATGTGTATACACCAAATGAACATTTTGCTTGCATGCATCATGCATGGTGCAAGCATGAAAACACATATTTGTGCATGAGAGAGAAATCTAACGTGTGACACATGCTATTTCGTTTTGCAGATGGGTAAGACAGAGCAGATAGGAAACAAGGACTTCTACCATGTGGTAGTGCAGTCAGGCTGTGACAAGGCTTTCATCATTGGGGTAATGGCGGTTCTTGACAACATACATGGAGAATCCACCAGATGCTGATAGTAACAAGTGTTTTTTTTCCTTCTTCACAGAACACACTAGTGGTTATATGTTCATTAGCGCTGATACTGTAGATCAGCCAACTACCTGCTTTAGCCTTAAAGTAGAGATCATTCCATTTCACTGATCCTATCTCATTATCAGCTAAATCATATGTCAAATTTAGTCAGCATTTATTGACATTGTGAAAGCATTCTTCTGCTCAACTTCAACTGCAATCCTTCCTGAATGATGATGGAGGTAGTTACAGCTTACAGTATGTAATCAGTACAGTGGAAACCAATTTCCGAACCTATCCCTCACGGCAGGAGTAAAAACTCCTAGCAAAATGGGATAAGAAATGCTTAATTTGTCCTTGAAATAGTAAAAGCTGTTAATTACTAAACCTTGGTTTCTCTGGAACTGCTTTATATTAAATTTTAAAGCTGTTGTGGCGTAAGCCCTCACAAATAATATGTTGTTGGAAAGGCCACCAGATAAGGCAATACAATGCATCGAGTAATAAACTACCTCCCTTAGCTTCTCTGATAATGTTGATAAGAACTATAGGAGAAGTTGATAAGTCACTCAGTAGATCCTAAATGTTGATAAGAACTATAGGACAAGTTGATAAGTCACTCAGTAGGTCATAGATTATGTTGGGAAAACTTGAAGGTTGATAATAAATACTGAACGAGCTTGCCTAGGAAAAAAACCCAATAATCATTCCAATGGGAAATTTAAAAAAACGCACTACCAAAAATTGTGCTCAAACTTGTGTAAGCATTATTGGAGATATGGACAACCATGTGTATAGATGATCAAAATTATCAATTACGTCCTAAAAAAATCTATACCACAGTGAATAGCACAAGAAAAATGGTAACAAGTGACCTCTGCTAGAGGGAAAATTACTTCACGCCATTCCTCAAGACAAGTCTTCAACTGCTACTCAACCTCATTTCAGTTAACAGGTCCAAAAAAGCATGTTGCTGACACATATGGACCAAAGTGACTGGAGGTACCAGGAAAGTGATCAGGCGAACCAGTTATACATGAGTTCTTTAGGGACATGCCAAGAATCGATAGAGCATCATCTTATCACATAAGCAACCCCAATGAAATTTGCATCTCTGGCAACCATATATCTGTCCGCTTCACTAAATACTGGGAGATCAAATGGCTTGCCTTTTACTTTATTGATCAGTGTGAAGTTGTTTTCGATTAGTTTCTTGGTAGTTCTGGTCCAGGTGCAATATGTTTACATTTGATTCTCTTATCTGAATATCCTGCAAAACAAGTAATGAAAAAATATCAGCATAGTGCCTTCAAATCTTTGACTATGTTAGTAGGCTATAGTAGAGTTTATATTATGACAAATGTTAATAAACATAGGAATCCTGCCAGTTAGGTCATCATTTGAAGAGGAAAAAAACTGGCATAATGCAATAGAAACCTTGTTCACAGTCTGCAGACTTAAACATACTATAAGAAACCCAGTTATTATCTTTGATGATCCATGCTACTACATCTGTAATGAACTAAATGTCAGACAGTATTAAGATGGGCACTAAAGCTACTAGACCAAACATGTGCTTCGAAATCTATAATGATAATTTCAAAACTAATACAAGGTCAGATGGGGATGAAAATAGTTCAAACTTTGAGGGAACAAAACATATATCTATTAAAGATGTGCAAGAGGTCTCTAACTCAAATAAGAACAACTCACCAGTCACCACAACCTCTTATAAGCTTTGCAAGATCCAGATGTTCCACGGTACATACCGGAAACAGTCAGTGTGCTTTTCCTTCCATTCTCTGCTGTACCATTCAACTACAAAGCTACTGAAATATCTGGTCTTTGCCTCACAGGAGAAGGGACTTCCTGAATAGATGAAGCACCCCCTGATGCGAGACGCATTACATGATCCACCTCATTTGGCATCCCAGCCTTCAAAAGGCAACTAATAAAACAATTAACTGTAATACTGTCAGGCGAACAACCAGCCTCCACCATTTTATGGAAAAACATGATAGCCTCTGAAATCCTACTCTTCATGCAGTAACCAATTATTAGAATAGTATATGTATACTTGTCAGGGCGACATCCTTTTTCTTCCATGCCCTTCTGAATCAAGTTTGCTTCATCCACCTTTCCACACTTACACAGTACATCTATCACTGGGTTATATATGAATGCCCGTGGTACAATGTCAGGTCTCAAGTTTAGTTCATTCAAAAGACCAATCGCTTCCTCTGATCTGTTCTGCTTACAAAGTGAGTGTATTATGATAGAAAAGGTGTACACATTTGGTTGAATGCGATGCTGGGCCATATCAGTCCAAATCCTCAATGCATCATCAAGTTGCCCACACCGACAATAACCATCAATCAAAGAACTAAATGTCACAACATCGGGAGGGCAGCGAAGTCGCGCCATTTGCTGATACACTTCCACCGCAGAACCCATGTCGCCAACTTTTCCATATCCATTTATAAGTACATTGTATGTAACCGCATTGGGCATTATCCCAGATGCAACCATGTCATTGTATACAGCCATTGCATCCTCCATCTTCCCAGCCTTACAGTAACCTGAGATCACTGAGGTGAATGTCACAACATTGGGCATGCAAACACCATCCCTCTGGAGCCTCCTCAACACCTCATGACCTCTACTCACCTCATTAGTCCTGCATAGCCCATCCACAAGGATGTTGTGTGTGACAGTATCTGGTGAGCACCCAAACTCATTCATCCTTTCAACCAGCTCGAGCGCCTTTTGGAGATACCCCACCCGACAAACCCCCTTGATGACAACATTAAAGCTCCAAACGTCTGGAGAATATACTCTGTCCTGAATCCACCGTTCAAACAACGCCACAACATCATGCACCCGTCCACGGCCAATCAACAAGCTCATGAGCTTGTTATATGCATATGCTTCTACACGGCAACCAAACTCCGATGCCTTCGATAGCAATGCCGCGGACGCATCCAGAAGGTTGGCACATGTGCAGGAACTGACCAGGAACGAGAGAAAACGGGGGTCGGGAAAGTACCCATAGTGGGTCGTCATTTGGTCGAACAGCTGGAGGGCGTCGGCCTGGCGGCCGGACTTGCACAGCACCACGATGATTTGCTGGTAGGAGAGCGCGGACGGCGTGATGGAGAGCGGGGAGAAATGCAGCGCGGTGAAGATGCCGAGAGCTGAAGAGGCGCACGGCGCCAGACGGAGCGCGGCGGCGGCGGCGAGAGGGGAGGGGTCGATGCGGCCGAAGGCCGGGAGGTGCCGCGGGCGGAGTAATGTCGCGGCCGCGAGCGCCTTGGCGATCCAGAGCTCGGCCGACGCTTGCGACAATGAAGGCGGGAGCTGCTGCGACGGCGGCGGCGGCGGGCCGGCGGCGCTGGGGGCGGAGTAGTGGAGGAGGCGGACGAGCGGGCGGGGATGGGGCAGGTAGATGCAGAGGAGGGCGTGGAGGCGGGGAGGCATCAGAGAAAGCGACGGCGGTGGAGGGTTCGGGGGTGAGGAGGCGGAGGAGGAAGAAGCGGCGGCCGCGGCGGTCGTCATGAACTCACCGCGATGTGACAAAGAGAGGAGGCAGGGTTTTGCCGTTTTGGCCGGTTTATTTTTTATTTTTGATAGTGCGATTTGTGCGGTTCAACGCGGTGAAGAGAGAAGTTGTCAGTACTCAGTAGTACGTTGCTCGTTAATAACTGTTCAGATGTTTTATCTATCAATAAAAAAATATTTCAATCAAATACAATATTAAAAAACTAGCTGCAATTTTAGAAAAAAAATATTATTAACGACCATATTGAACGAGATGAACAAGTGTAACATTTAAGTTGAATAGAGTGAAACACTTAAATGAAAATATAAATAATGGACATGTAACAAAAATCGTTAAACTGAAAGAAGAGTCTATTATCCGTTTTGTTTGTCTATTTTAGTGGTCGGATCATCTGATTCGATGGTTGGATTTTAGACTCCTAATGCTTATAAAAGTATTACAATTTGTTCTGAAATACATCTTCAAATGTGATGCTCATTACATTATTACATTCATAATACACTCCATCAACACACAATTTGTTTTCACTCAAATCGTGTATGTTCACTCCTATGGTCCTACCTCATCGCCGCCCCATCTCCTCATTGTACAGCAAACACATAGTCAAAAACACACTCACAAGAGAGGTAGAGCGAGCTGACTTTGAGCTTGTCACCATGTGATGAAGCGTGCACGTGTAGCAACATGATAGCGAAGAAGAGAAGTAGAGGGGTGTCGAGGGCCTAGAGCTTGGGCTGGGAGGTGTTTGATATTGTCTCAATAGAACATCTAGAAAGGATCATTTCCAAAGAAGATATCATGTTAAAACTACGGTGAGCCTTTTGGTAAAACATGAAATTCAGTTACTTTCAACAAATCTTGCATTTAAATTGAGTGAAAGATCTTAAAGCTCGACCCATGGATAACCGACTCATATTTATTTCTTGTCGATAACAAAACTGGACTTTTCCCAACGATCCATCCTATCCTAGTGTAATAAATTCAAATGATTCATAATCTCTGACCAACTGGTGACCATCATGCTTATATAAAAAATGTTAATGATATATAGACATAGTTAAGTATAAGAGGAATGATAGAGCATACGATGCCGTTGAAACATGACAACTTAATAAATCTAATCCCAACATCCGACCTCTCGCATAGACCACACGTTGAGCTCCCACGCTGCAAAAAGAGAGAAGCAATGCAGCCCCCGACTCTCTACCCCTCACGCAAGCAAAGCATCAACACTCATCGGTTGGTACCTAGGTACCACATCCGAGGACAAAGCGCCCATGACATACATGCACCCAACACCATGAGCAGCGTGATAGGCTGGCGAGAAGCACAACAGTTTTAAGCAAAGCCTACATGACAACCTCGAGGCCCGCATGAAGCACATTGTGGTAACCCTCTCATGCTTTTCCAACTCTCAAATCACTCTTGATGTCGAGATCGACCATCTTCTCGTCAGTGCCGCGGACCTCACCCCGCTCAGACTCATCTCTTCCTTTCCACTCTCTTTATCTACGATAACACCGATCTTGTTGTCGTTGCCTTTCTTCTCACTAACTACTCTTATTCTAATGATAACCTTCACAATTGATGTATGGAAAAAGAAACACAAATATTGAGAAGACGACGATCAAGGAGTGGAGAAAGGGAGGAGGAAGACAGAATTAGGTTGTCGCACGATAGTTAGGGTGGCGAAGTTCAGAGCAGCGGGAAAAAGCGAATGAAATGTGTCAGTGAGGCGTGAGAAAGACGAAGCGAAAAAGAATAAGGCTGATGGCCCGCTTCCTTATCAATCCCGTATTCATGAAATGGCACGGGATACCGTGGAGTCGTAAAAAAATGCAATAACTGAATAGTAGTAACACACAAATGCATTAGCTGCAAAAGCGAAGGAGCGATCTGTAAAAGCGCCACTCGTTTCTAGATTACGGCCGGGTGGCGCGGGCCGGCCGCTCCTCCCCTTCTCGCTGCCGTCGTCGCCCCGCCGCCCAAATCAACCCAAGCCCCTCTTCCTTCCAACCTCCCGCCCCGCCTCCCATGGCCTCGAGCTCGCGCTCGCGCTCCGGCGGCGGTGGCGTCGAGCCCGACGGGGGCGTCGGGGATGGGCCGACGACGCTCGACGAGCTGTACCAGATCAACGTGGTGCCGGCCGAGCTGCACTTCAAGTTCCGCAAGGAGCTCCAGGGCCTCCGCGTCGGCCTCAACTTCGAGGTCCCATGTCCACCCCCCATTCCCCACAACCCTCGTCCTAAACCCTAAACCTCACGAGTATTTAGATTTAGTCGTTCTTTCCCCAGCCTTTCAGCTGCAATTATCCATCACGTTTCATTAGAATCTTATTGGATCTGGAAATGCTAAATCTTGTGGATGCACATCTATTACTATTGGAAATTATTTGCTCTTCCTGAAGTTGCCTCCCCTTGTGTGCATTGGGAGAATATCACCTCCCAATCTTGCCAATGCGGAGTTATGTGGTTAATTTTGTCATGGGGGATTGATCATATGACACTCTTCTAGTGTAGCAAACTGATTATCATAGCGTGGCCGTTGTTGTGAAATTTTAAGTTCTGCTCTGCTCAAGTGTCTAAATGCAATGATGTATTTTCTTTTCAGTTCTATAATCTTGAGGTGAATGATTTTGAGGCTAAGGTAGTTCTGAAGCCGTTAGACTATGAACGGAAGTGGAAGTTCCACTACAAGCCCATCAGCGGTGATATACAGCTTCTTTCCAAGAAGATACCAGTAACGAAGTTTCTCAATCTACAGGTTCTCTCATTGAACCATGTTATCTGTGCATCATTTTTGTGGTAGCTTGATAGCAATGACTAGTACACAATTTGTCATGGTTCTGTCTTGAAACAGTCAATATGTACTGTTCATTGGTATTTTCCATGAAACATGTTGTTTGATGGTGCCACTAGAGAAGTTAGTTGGTATTTGCATTGCACATAGTAGCTCTGCGTTTCTATGGTTAGTCATTTTTGTGCTTCCAGTGTTTGAGCAGTTGAGTGTATGGAATTGATGTGAGTAAAATTTTCAAATAGGGTATATGAGTTCAATTTGTTGTTCTTCAGACCTCAGGTTTGAAGTGCTAAGAAACATATATCTTTTCAACCGTGGTGGTGGAATGTGGAAGATAAATATCTTGGCTTCAGTTAAGCAAATTTATTTAATATGGAGACCGTGTCATGTATATGTTCCTACTTGATCACAATACTTTTCTGAAAATGTACTTAGCATGCATCAGTTTTTGTTTTAAGAAGCTAGATGAAACAATTTCTTAATTTATCTGAATAGTAAAACCACTGAACAATGGAGTCGGTCCTCTTTTCTCAACTTTCATTTTTTTTTGTGGGTGGTAAATAAGGAATTTTCTCTAACATCACTGGTATTTAATGTCTATGATTTGCTGATGTTTAGCTGATGTCACATATCAATTTATGGGTGACTAAAATGACGGTTTTGGGGACCATGAAATATAGAAATATACCTTGATTATGGCAAATACCGTTTGCTTCAGTTTTCTGTCTCAGCAGCAGATTGGTCCTTCAAAACATTTGACAAGTGATTCCTGGGACTTTCTGTTGCTTCCTTCTCTTCACATGTACACCAGGAACAGAGTATAGACCATTTCTCCTAGCCAGAAAGTATAATGCACATCTAACTGACATGCTAAGTTAGATGAATTAGAAAGGATTGGATTGGTTGGACATACCACACATGGTCAACATGGTGAAACACAGGAACCAGTAGTGATTAAAAATAAAGTGCCCAGCTTGAAACTTCATTTGTTCAACAAGGTCCTTTTCTGTCACTGATAGTACATGGAATTTCTAATAACAATGGTTACAGGTCGGTATTGGTCACAATTTCCATCTTAATGCCACTGGATGGAAGTGGAAGCTCTCTACGTGCTTGGGGGGAGATGGTGTCTCTCAGATAAGAAACAAATCGACACTCAGCATGTTCCCAGGGTTTGATTTGAGGGTTGGCTGGAGAGCTGAATATGTGCTTCCTGAGATTCATGGGTAAGTCACTCAAACCTTGTTTAAAGAGTTTGTGGGTAGGCATCATTAGCACAATCCTTATGGAACCTACTAATCAGGGATATTTTTTACCATAAATACACAGTAACATCAACTAATTCTCATCTTTTCTCCATGCAGGGCTGTTGGAACAGGAGAACCTGCCTTCAGTATGAACTATGGGCGATTGCAAGCATCAATAGATCGAGTTGAGGCTATCGTAACACAGTCAGATCGGTATTGACCCCTTACAATTGAGGTATATACTAGGAGGGTGAAGATGATACATCCCAAATCCAATGGAGTTCTTCTCTACCAAATCCCATGGCTCACTTGAGTCACTTCTGTATTTTGAGGCTTTGTATCTGATGTACAGTAATTAGCGAAGTGTTATTTTAGGAACAGAGTAGTATGTTTTCGAGTTTCTCCAAACCCTTGCACGGCTCTTGTTTTGGAGAACACGATGAATAATGTTCCTGATGATTGTGTTTGGCACATTCACTCCTACTAGCATACTGACTTCAACTTGTGACTTTACATTATCAGACAACTAGCCTGTTTTGGATCGGTTCCGTAATGTATTGCCGGATGGAACTTGGAAGGGTGGTATTTGTTGTTACGTATTTAGAGGACGCTGGTGGTTGTTGGTACATTATCTTAACAGTCCAAAATATGTTCACAGAAGGAATAATTTTCAAGGATATATGGCTATTGGCACAATACATTTTCTGTTTTCCTGAGGCAATTTCATTCATGTTGTCATAAGCAGAACGTACAGAGTGTGCTGGTATCTCTGATTATAAAACCATCGATAGGCTTGTACGCTCATAAAAAAGAATTGGGACGGTACCGGTGTCCTCGGCAGCATTTCATTCATCAGTGAAACAGTAATGTATGGCAAAATTGTCTATTTTGATTAAGCTAAGGTTTCTTCCAAGAAAGGAATTCCACAAGCGGGTTTCTTTTCTAGACAATTAACATCTCATAGTCACATGGACTACCCGTTCATTTGCCCTTGCGCTCAGTGTTGTAGTCATCAATCAACCTCTCAACATCCTTCCAGAACAGGCCTTCCACAAGAACTCCTTCCTTAGTAAACCTGCACAGGAATACTGTTAGTGCGACAGCCCATCAACAGTAAGGGGGTAAGGGGAAAGAGGTAGCACTACAAGGATGCCCCTATGCACAGTCAAACTGCTTTCCAGGTGAATTAGAACTTTGTTCTGACAGGTTAGGACGTGATCAAGCTTGCATAATCTTCATGCCATTGAATAATGCATAATATGTTCGACAGTAATGATTTGCAATGTGCGTCTAGTATCTGCAAACCAGGTGATACTGAAAACGGTCTTAATACATGAAGTATGGTTGTAGCAGTCATGCACAGGCTATCATCACGTGATCCTAACATAATGGAAGCATCAATTAAATGTGCATTGGCAGAGAGTGCTCACCAAGACGCTATGGCCAGTTGGGCAGCAGACCAACAGCTAGCACAAATTAGTGATAAGGGCAGCCATCGGTTGGCCTATTGCTGATTATAAGCCATGCAGCTTATCAGCAATCAAAAAAATTGTGGGTAATGGTAAAACTTTTATATATGTGTCATTAGCGATTTAAAAGCCAATGCTGAAAAATAAACTACGAGGGAAAAAAAACCTCAAAATCAACTACAAAACTAAGTATTAAAATTAAATTTGGGCAGCGGCTATAAGCTGTAGGGCAAAAGATGGGAGCCGCCGAACACGACTGGGCGATGAGCATAGCAGTCAAAATTAGAATTCTCTCATTTAAGAGAAAATAAGTTTAAACTATGTAACTGTAGCTAACTAAAAGAGTGTGCCTTCACTAAGATTAAAGAATAAATATGTTTCTTGATGAGTTCATTTAGCTCATTAAATTGAGAAGTTCCAATACATACCATTTTGTAACACTCTTAGTGAAATGGACAGGCTTATTGGCGGAGATAGACTGGGGATCTGCACTGGCTATTGTGAGAGTGTACATATCCGAGAATCTTGGTAATTTTGAAGAAATAACAAGTCCAGTGCTATTGAAAGAACCCTGGAACAAAGAAAAATACAACAGGTTAAATAATGCTGTAAACATTATGGCAACACATGTATCAAACAAGAAAATCGTAAAAACATCTCCTGATCACATTATGTAGAGTGCAAGACAAGATGAAGTCAGTGTCTAAACAAAGCATTATTACTATAAGTAAATGAATAGCCAGGCACATCTGTCAGTGTGTTCATGGTTTTGAAGCAAAAAAGTTCATAATATGGAATGCTTCATTGCTGGTAAGATGTAACTGACGACACTAGGTGCAATATAACCTGCACAACTACAAAGTTGCTACCTGAGAGAAAAAGTAATAGATAAAACATATTTGTACTAAGTAGTATAACATCTAATTTGCAATGAGATGTCCATCAAATGAGAATACGAAACAAACCAGAACTTGAAAAATGAAAATTACCAGTCTGCACCATATCAGTTTAAGGAGGTACAGTGACAAGATAAAGTATGATGTCGGTCATCAAACTCTTCAGTCAGAAACTCAGAAACTCAGAATTTTTCAAGACCTATATATGATACTATGATAGGCATCTTATAATCTTCAGTTTTAATACATGTTGATGCGAGAACTACTTCCTAATTGGCTAATTGTGCCCAACCCCCAAACAATTATAATTGATGCGCTACAGTAAGAAAAAGCGTGCCATTGATATGCACTTTGAATTAAAGAGCATCAAATCCAGATGATAACTCACCGCAGGAGGGTGTGTGAACATAATGGCATCCTTTTCCTTGGTATAGCTAAGTATCAACAGCACCACATTCAACACCACATATGTATCCACCGATCAAGTCAAGGATCAACAGCAACAAACAACAATTTCACAATAACTACCAATCAAAACCAAATTCCAGCTAACTGAACCAAAATCAGATCTAAATCCAGTTCATCCGAACAGAGCGGAATCACAGAACCAAGGATATAATGCGATGCAGCCGAGGAGGAACTCGCGGTTCTGGGGGAACTTCTTCGGGTAGAACTGCGCGAGGAGGGCGATGGCGATCACCGCCGCCCCAATCGCCAGCTTCCAGTTGCCCAGCCGCGTGTCCTCCGCGTAGCCCTTGCTCTTCACGACCTGATCGCACAAGGAAGCCACCTCATCAGTGGTCAAATCTATCGAAACCAACCGGAGGAGATCGACAGGAGGGGGAGGGGGAGAGAATGGAGGGGGAGGCTAGGGTTTTAGCGAGTATTGCGAGTACGTCGGAGATGGTTTCGTCGAGGAGGTGCTTGATGGAGTGGGGATCGAGGAGGTTGGCCTTCTTCGGGCTCGCCTTCGCCGGCGTAGCCACCGCGCCGTCTGTCGCCATCGCCGCCGCTCGGAGCTCGTCGAGGAGGTGGGTGTGCGCGGGGTGGGGGAGACGACGCGGGGTGCGCGAGCGGGGCAGTGAGTGGCCTGTGGCCGGACTCGCGAGTATATGCGGGATCTGTCAATGACGGGTGGGCCCTCTCGTAATCGGGGCCCACCTGTCAGCGTCGTGCCAGGGGATGCTTTCCTGTTTTTGTAGGTAGGTGGGCCTGGTTTGCCATGTGGACGGTGGGGCGGACCAATGGGAGAGAGGGAGCGCGTCACTGGACTGCCACGTCAGCGATGGAGGAACTGAGTTAAGGTCTGGTTGATCAATGGCTGCACACGTCAGCATGACGCATGAGCATTTTGCGCAAAACTGACATGGTTTGGCATTGTTCAGGGTTTACCTTACCGGAAGACGAGGGTTACGATACCACGACGGTAAGCCTGGTATGATCACTACCGTGAACAGTGAAAACCCGAATAGAAATTATAAAAAAATAATTTTCTGTTTTTTAGAGAGAATTTACTCTATGCACACTGAGTTTTGGTTTGTTATAGTTCAATCATTTATCACTAACATTGTCTCTTTGTGTAGCATATTGATGACTTTATCAATTGTTTACAATATATCATTGGGCCGAGCCTTTTAAAAAATATCCCAAATACCCTTAGAGACATATATGATTAACAATTAATTTATATTGATACAACATAAAAGTTTGTATATAGGTTTTAATTTCTTTTTGGTGTGTTTATTTTTTAGACAAGATATTTTTGTGTGGTATATGAGAGAGAATTTGCTTACACAAAAGATAATAGCGCAAAATATCTTATGTAGCGTATGAAAGATGATTTACATTAAAAAAATATTTTATATATCATATAATTTATATTTTATATTTTATGAAAAGGTAGAAATGCAAAAAACTTAAAACTTATATATAAACATTCATGTTGTGTAATGAGATCATATGAAAATTTTCATATTTTTTTAACTTCTAATGAGATAAATCAATGCTAACTTTGTATGTTCATAAGGGTATTTTAGGTATTTTTGAAGATAAGGTCCAACCCAATGATGTATTAGAATAACTGATAAAGTCATCGATATATTATATAAGGAGACAATATCAGTGACAACTGTTATCAGTGGTAAATTGTTGAACTTGGATAAACTCAATGGTATAAAATAGATTCTCTCTTTTTGACTTAGTATGATTAGCAGGTAAGTCTTACCAGGTGGAATTTTTTAGCCTATCCACATGTTCAAAATCGTGACCTCAAAATAAAACAAGCTAGAAAATGATTTATATTCGTCATTATAGATAAGTTTATTTTAATATAGAGGGAATACATGTGGATTGCCCAGGATTTATTTTAGGGGCTTGAAGAGCGTTCAGCTATTTATAGTAAAAAACTAATCTGAATCGTTGATCTTATTTGATCGAGGTTCAGATTAGAAATACGGAAAGACATTATTATAAAAAAATATGCAGATGAGTATAATCGTCATTTAGTAGTAAATACTCCTTTGTGGCTCTTCTATGGATTATGGATTATGAACTATATACAGTGAAAATAACATAAATAACAAAGTTACATGTATTATATTAGTAAATTACTAATTTACTTTTAATAACAAATGGTTCGTATTAAAAACGATTCAGATCAAAAACATTTTTGCTGATAGTATCATACTAACAGCTGATAGTATCATACTAACAGAGGACTGAAACATCACTCAAAAGCGTTTGACTAGAAGCTTATAGCAAAACGGGCCACATTCTTAAACCATACCTATTCAGATCGACAACGAAACTGAAGATAATTGGCATGCCTAATAGAATTGTCGGTCAATGTTCACTTACATGATAAATTAATCCAACTATTATGATACGTGACATCTAGCTACAAAATGGGCTGTCCATGGAATGTACAGGCTATAAGCTTAATTAATAGTAATCAGATAGGCAACACCGATCCGTAGTCAACAAACTCAAGAGATCAAAGTCACGTCTACGAAAGATACACCAACTAGTCAGAATAACAGAATTCAAGAAGCCTCCAGCAATTGCTTCTTCAAGGTCCCGCACACATTTTCATTGCCAAGTGAATCTGAGTTTAGGGATCTGAGTAAGGACTAGTACATCAAGATCAGACTTGTCGAGTTGTCCAAGATGCAATCCAACGCATATACTACTACTGACTATCTGGCTCTCACATGCAAGCCCAATGATTCCTGTACGATTTCATATTCAAAAACCATCTGACCCTCCCTATCTGTGATCAACAAGCAAGAGATGTTTTGCTTATCTGTAGTCGCGCACATTAGAAGACTGTTGACCTTTCATGCATCATAATACATCCACAATTCTCAAATTGGTAATGCTTTTAGAATGTGTATAGTAAAATACTCAAATATAAAAACCTTAGCTCAGTAATGTATGCAAAAACTCTTTCTTGTAGTTATATTTTTATTATTTGTTATTGGCACAAAAATGCTTGGCATTTCGCAAAAGGTAACAGGGAAAGCAGGAGTACCTTTTTAAGATGTCATGAACATCTGGTGAGTCATGGAGGAAACAGCATCAAAAGGGAAGATGGATTTAACACACTACCAAACAGACACAAAAGACATACAAATAGGTCTTAATGAAATAAACAAGTAATTCTGCTTCAACCCATTACTACATTTTTGCTGCTTTTACCTTCCTAGAAATTGATGTATCATACAGAGATGCTCCGCTACATGTATAATACCAAATGTCACAAGGGCACTTTATCTTGTTGAAAAATGGAGCTTCCCCCTTTTTGCAGTAATATCTCGATGAAGATGCCCTTAGCATGATCCAAATTGAGAAGTGAAAAACAACATATGCAGGCATTCACTAAATCCATGTCAAGGAATTCAGTATGTAGGACACTACAACATTCTGGTTTCAAAACAAAAACTGAAAGAGCAAATAGAGGTTTCCATCTTCTGAACATCTCTGGTGTTGAGTGCCAACAACATATCAACAACATCCTCTACATCTTTCGTGACACCTCAAACTTGCTACCATCTACGTTCGCGCGAGGTAATTTACCACTTACAACATTTTATCATGACAGGAGTAATTTGTGCATTGGCCTGGAGAGGACATTGCAAGTCCAAAAATAAACATAAAACAGAAAGTACAGGATCCTTCGAATAACAAGGGGCCAGGGTTGGGTCAATCATTCCACATGACCGATATTGATTGTAGCAAGTGGTACCACAGGTGAAAATTTTAAAGAGCCCAGATCACATCGCTACAATAATTGATATATCCCTCTGTTTGTACATTCATGAGATCCATTTAACGAGATAATCTTCAGTACTCTCCCGTAAGCAAATGCAATTAATCTCAACACAGGCACCAACTCTGAAATATGGACCACATAGTGGCAGTAACAAAGAAAAACACTACATCTCTCAGTAGATCACATTGCCTCCCTATCAGAGCCTGCACAATGCAGAAGCAGATTGTACACGGTGCAGAAGCGACGCGCTGTTGTGTGCTTGATCTGTGACTGTGAACGAAAGAATGGCTTCTACAATGGAATCGGGGAAGACGTAGTGGAGTGGAGCTACTACATCCTCGTTGATTTCTTTACAGTTTAGTTTGCAGCATGGCATCAGATCACGGATAGCAAAAAACCACGGACCTGACGGGGACGAATGCGACGCGGCGAGCATGGCGGTGGCCGGCCGGCGAGCTGGCTAGCTGGCTTCCGGTCAGGTGAGGGGCGTGGACGAGGACACCTCGGCCCGGTCGAGCCGCCGCAGCTGCCACGTGCGGAGCGCCAGGAAGGTGCCGAGGACCACCTGCGCCGCGACGGCCACGCCGGCGAAGGCGATCCCGAGCTTCTCCCCGAAGTTGAGCCGCCGCGCGCGGGCGCGGGCGGGGGCCGGGGTGGCGGTGGCGCGGGCGGGAGGAAGGCGGCGGGGGACGGGGTGCTTGGACGTGCGCCCTGCGGCGGCGCGCGGGATGGCGGCGGCGGAGACGGCGGCGGCGGGGGAGGAGGAGGCGGCGGTGGCGGTGAAGGTGACGGCGGAGGGGGCGATGGTGGAGGTGGCGGGGAGGAGGCGGCGGCGGCGGCGGCGGGGGAGTCGGCGATTGGGCTGCCGCAGCGGTGGGGGAGGAGAGGAGTAGCAGCAGGAGGAGGAGCAGGAGCGGGAGGAGGGTGGTCGTCAACGTCGCGGCTCGTGGGGGTGGCCGCGGGGAGGGGCGAGCGGTTGGCGCCATGGGAGGGGAGGCGGCATAGAGGTGTGGGTGGCGCGAGGCGGAGGCGGAGGGGCAAATCTGGTGGGAGTGGGATGGATTGGCTGGGTGGAGGAAATGGAGGCGGAGGAGGAGGAGGAGGAAGGCGAAGGCGATAGCTAAGCTAGCAAGGGAGCGGTGGTGAGCTGGTGCGAGCGAAAAGCTGGACGCGTGGCGTGGTCGTGCTCCTCCCTTCGCTGTTTTTTCGTTTGTTCGGGACGGAGTTCGGTGGGGAGGGCCGTACGCGGGATGCGACGGGGTTACGGGACACCGCTGGCGTCGACCACGCCACGGACGACGCCGGCAGGTCGGACGGATGATGGTGTATTGGTGTTTCCGGTGTAAAAGTTGCGTGTTATACGCCAGCGAGGCCGGAGGGATGTTTTGCTTCACGGCCAAACTCATCGTCAGCTACCTTCGGGCGCGTTCTTTTTCTTGTTAGCCAATTAACGAACTGTCTCATCAGCTAAAAATATTTAATTAGTACATATACACTTGAAAATAAATTTATTTAAATTTTTAAATAAACTTCTGTATAAAGTTTTTAAAAAATTCATACTGTTTAACTTTTAAAAAACATGAATGTGATAATGACTGTGATAGTATAATCCGTCGGTAAAGTACTTTGATTTTGGCCAAACAGTACTCCTTTTATAGACAAAGGTCCTAGCAGCTTCAGCTACTAATCCGCATCTCTATTCTCTCCTGTAATAGTCTAAATTCTCTCCTTAGGTTAAACAAGATTTAATAGGATATAGTTAGCGAACTATGTTTCCGTTTCGCACTAACTGATTCCCAAAATTTCCAGCTTCCTAAACGGAGTCTCTGTCTAACGCAACCTAGTTAAAAAATTTATAATTGTGAAAATGAATTCAACTTTATGGACTTTTACTCCCAAAGCCCTGTTGAGGTAATGTATTTTGCTAATAATCAACTAATCGACACCACCACATTTTTGAAATTGGAAGTGCGTTTTAAAATAAAAATACATAAATTATCATGCGGATATATCAACATGTTAATCCTACGATTTGGCCACAACTTTACAAGCTCAAAGAAAATAATTAATGGAGTCAATACATAACAAATACATTTAAGGGTCGGTTGACATCTAATGGCTATACAAGAAGATAAAAGTGAGGTATGGTGTCTATTCAGAAGATAGGTACTCAATCAAATACCTTTTTATTATAATGGTAGTAAATATATAATGAGAAATGGCGCTATTTGTGGCTACAATATGAAATATGAATATTATTGAAGGTGAAGTGTGCACTATTGATATGAATAATACTTAGTACATCAGAGAAAAGCTCATGAGATTGGTCAGATTTCATGTAATTTCATGAATAATACTTAGTACATCAGAGAAAGTTCATAGATATAGTGATGGTTTAAATAGACATACGGGCTATAACTGCAGACGGTATCGGTATTTGTATGATATGAAGATCGTTGAAACCAGGGTAAAGAGATGAGAGAGATTTTTATAAAGGTTCGGACCCTTAACTGACAGGTAACAGTTGTACTCTTATTGGCCGAAGTCAATAGTGTCTTTATATATATATATATATATATCAAAATCATACGAGTATAATATTTTGGATGACCTATTACAGTCTCTCCTTCCTCAAATATGAATTTGCTGAGATATGAGTTGTCTTGTATTGGATTATATAGATCTGTCTTGGCTTGTCCTCCTCTTTTTCTAATCTTGTATTTGTATCTCGGTTGTCCTTTGTCTAAGTAAAATTAAGAAATCAAATATGAATGTGATCCGAGTAGCCCTTATAACATTTGAGTAGGACTGTTTTTCTTCTTTATTATCTAGAATAACTCTTATATACGAGACATGATTTCGTATAGACTTAGTATATGATGGGTCCTATCGAGTTTGACATAAAAGTATTATAAAAGTATTAGTTATGTCTTAGGACTCCGTTTTATTTGGTCTGATTTAAGTACTTACTATGTGAGAGTAAAAATGGTGGCCGTGTTGAACTGATGCGATCAACCAATTGAGCATAGGTTATTTTTTAAGTTTTATAGTAAAGTTGCAGAAAAACACATTATATTATGAAATGTGGCATATAAGGACATATTTTATGGTCTCTGTTTCATAAAACTCTATCTTTATTGAATTTTTTATAAATTTCAGAGCATCTTACATAAACTTGAGAAAGTAGTAAATAATTAATTATCAATCTTAGTCAACAACTTAATAATTAAAAATTTCATATATACTATATGTTTTTTAATTTTAAGTAAATTTACGCTTAATATATGTAAGATAAAATTTTGTGGAATTTTAAAACCATAATACCTGGATTCAAATGCCACATATCATAATAATTATGATTTTTCGCAAGTTTAAGCATAAAACATTAGTTTTATGGTTTTGTTTTTTAAAAAACAGGGGAAAGCGGATAGCTTCGCACTCCAGTTTGTTTCTTCCTGGCCCAATTGCCGAAGGCCAGAAAAGAGGGAAACCGCACTTATAGGGCCTGGTTCCATTTTCCGCTCGCTCCGCCGCATCGCTAAAACCCCATTTTTAGGGTTTCTCGCGACGCCTCCTATTCTTCTCCTCCATCCTCCTCCTCCTCCTCCACCCTCCCGAAGCTTCCTGAGTTCCACACGCTCCAAATCCTCATCACCCCTCTCCACGCCGCCTCCCCCAGCCGAGGCACGCGCTGTGACGCATCCATCGAGCAGCGACCATGTCGTCGTTTTGGGGTAATCTGCTCGATCGCCATGGCCGCCGCCGTCGCCGCTGCCGTCGTTGATTTCTCCGCGCTTCTCTTCTCGTTTTCGGTTTACAGTCTAATTGCTTGCTTGTTCGGTACCCGCTCGCAGGCGCGGAGGTGAAGCCCGGGAAGCCCTACACCCACACCCACATTCCGCGCCTCGGTCGCCTGCGCCTCACCCAGGTTCGTCCCCTCCCGATTTCTCTCGCTTTTCCGTTTCTATGCGCTCCGTGTTAATGGCGTGAGATGTTTGGGGGGTTTTCTACTGTGGTGTGTGGTGTGCGTGCTCCATTGTTGTCTGACGTTGTGGGGTTGTGATGGATGGGCAACCGCAGGCGACGCTTGGAGGGGAGGCTGGGAAGGTGGAGAAGGGCGGCGGTGGGAAGAAGAACGTGGTGCAGTTACAGTGCACTGTGAAGAACAAGGATCCCGTGTTCCTGTGTGCCCTGGTCCCGGGGCAGTCGGAAACTTGCCACCTCGAGCTCGAGTTCGAGGAGAAGCACGTCACGTTCTCGGTGCTCGGGCCGAGGAGCATCCACCTCGCTGGATACTACATTGGGTATCCTTTGTGTGTGCATTATTGTGACATGCTATTATTTGATTATAGTTGATCATCCGTAGGGTATTACTCACTGTTTGGAATTGTTGTGCTGCATTTTGTTTCTTTCCCTTAAGTATTTGTCAGTGATGTGTATGGGGAGGAGATAGATGACAGTGATACTGGTAGTGACTCTCTGCAAGTCTCAGATGATGATGCTTTTCTGGATACTGACGATGATGACAGTGGCGCTGATGATGACACTGTTCTCATCCCGTTATCTCCTGGAAGCTCAGGTTGTGATTTGACATTTTATTCCCTTTTGCAAGACATTTAGATATGCTGCTGAGTAGTGGGTACTGACACGAGGCCATGCGATATTCAGATGGTGAAGATGATGATTCAGAGTATGATTCAGAGGATGATGACTCAGAGATGATATACAATCAGCCTAGAGGCAAAAGTTCAGGTGATGGTTTAAATCGTTTGTTAATTGTTAATGTTTGCATTGTGGTTCATGTATGTGAAATCCATGCTTTTATCACGAGCTATTCAGTTGGTACTACTACATCTTACAAATATTACACCATATGGTACTAGAAAAAAACATGTAGCTGCGGAATTTCATTTGGCCTGTGTCTGTTGACAAAGTTACTTGTTTCCATATTTTGATGCATCAGATGCCCATAGTAAGATGTTTATATGCCTATTTGCATGTTGTAACAGTAGAAAAGGCTCCAAGGCTTGAAGCTCCCTATTTCTTAATGATATCCATGCGTAGCATTAGTTACATCTGTTGCTTAATCAACCAAAAAGAACATTCAGTAGGACAGGGATTATTAATTTCCACTTGTGGGCATTTTTCTTTGTGGACTGCGATACTGTATGTGTGTCAAGGGGCACCACAGTGAAGTAGTTTTTTGCTCATGCAGGATTAGCCGAAGTGAACCTTATGGTCTTATTTCCCACCCCGTGAAATAGAACTACTGTTTCTTAGTACTTAATTTCTTTCTTGTTAGCATTAAGATTACAAGATAGGAAATTCTGACTACTCTAGGCTTTTCAGCTGACACCAATTTGAGTCTTCCTGACTTCTGATTAAATTTTGCAGTTGTTATTGAGGAAATTCAAGAGGATGACAAACCTGCTGCTGGTGGAGGGCAAAAGGGATCAAACAAGAAGCAAATCAGTGTAAATGGTGATGATTCTAAACTGCAGCTTGTTGTCAGGACTCCACCTGCTGAATCTGTGGGAAGTGAAGATGAAGATGGCTTTCCTGTATCGTTTTCTGAATCAAAGAAAATAACTGATGGTAGTTCTAAGAAAAAGGGCAATCTAAACAACAAGACAAGCACTGAAGATAGGAAAAGGAAAAGCAGCGCTGTTGGCGACCATCATGACTCTTCAGGGCACATGCTAGTTCCTTTCCTACACCCACCTGATTTGTCTGGCTAGGGCATAGTAACATTTTGTAATGTTCTGTAATAATTTTCAGGGAGGTAAAGGATGAAAATGATGGAATGTCAAAGAAAAACAAAAAGGCCAAGGCCAAAAAGACTGCTGTGGACAGTGTAGAAAAGGAGATCAAACAGGAAAATTCTCCAGCTGATCTTGTTGATGCAAAACAAAAGAAAAACAAGGACACGAATACTTCGGAAGCTGGCACTCATCAGAATACTGATGAGGCAAACCATATGTAAGTATCTTAAGGGCCAAATGTTGTTTTTCCTATCCATGTCTTGGTTGCAAGTCACCTCTTTGTTGTTTTAACGAAATCTTCTTATGACTTCTTCCAGCCACAATGATGCTGAGGAAGTCACTGCACAGGAGGCTAGCAAAAAGAAGAACAAGAAAAAGAAGACACAGGAGAAGAATGCGAAAGGAAACCAGACACCAAAGACAGATCTTACGGAGTCACAGAGCAAGAAGCCGCTCCAAACACGCACTTTTGGCAACGGTATGATAATTCAGGAGATAGAAATGGGCAAACCAGATGGTAAAAAGGCCTCCCCTGGGAAAAAGGTAAACATCTCCAACAAAGTGAGATCACCCTTCAAGCTTTTATTTATTAATGTATCCTATCAATGTTGCTTCAAGCAATACCAACTTTGACATACTATAACTTTCAATTGCTTAATGTGACTGCAGACTGTCTGCATGAATTTCATGGTTATAACCTATTTGATAGCTTTTTGTTCTGTGGTTATAGATATATTACATGCTCTTACTGGTCACTGTGTCCTTCTCCAGGTTTCTGTTAAATACATTGGTAAGCTAAAGAATGGCACAATTTTTGACTCTACGGTTGGTCGAAGGGTATTTGATTTTAGACTCGGTAACTTTCTTACCCTCCTGCGGATGTTTTATCTTTGTCCTCACAGTTTAGTGTCAAACTGATTGTAATGTCCCTTTGGCTGCAGGTATTGGGGAGGTCATTAAAGGCTGGGATATCGGCATCAACGGTATATGACCTTGCATCTTTGTAATCCAACACATAATTGTTGAGTAGCGCTGCAGGTGTTGTGGGAGGCCGACGGTTGATTCTCATATGAGTGATCTTGTGTGTTTTGTAGGTATGCGTGTTGGGGACAAAAGGAGGCTCACGATCCCACCATCAATGGGGTAAGATACACCATCACATTGCTTTTGCAATCAACAGGTTCTTAATTTCTCATTCAAAGAAACAATTTCTCAATGTTGTTCTGATCTGTACAACACCATCCTCCCTTTGTAGGTACGGAAACAAAAGAATGGGGTCAATACCGCAGAACTCAACCCTCGTGTTTGATGTGGAACTCGTGAATGTAAAGTGAGGCGAGAGCAAGAGATCTTAGCTTCAAGATGCTGAAACTGAAGTGGTTTCGCAAGAGTTTTGTAGGACACCATTTCCCTTCAGCAAAGCTACATCTTCATATAGACAAAGACTATATATGCCTTCTTTTGTGAACTGTAGCCTACATTTAGACACAGACTATATGCCTTATTTTGTGAACTGTAGCCATGTAGGCTTAATTTGGGGGCACAGCAGAGCTTGTCCCTTCGATTTTTTGAGTTTTCTTCAGTGCTCGATTTTCTTACAGTTTCTAATATGATACCAAGAATGGCTCCAAGGAGTGGATGGGTATTTCTGCTTTGAACTGACTGAATTACGAGAAGCTGCTGTAACTAAATAATGCTATTTCGTTTACGGCATTGCGCTTCTGTGAGATCGTCCTGTCAGCCGTGCATGTTGGGTACAGCTAACGCGCGATTAGCCGCGCGTCCCTGATCGACGCGAACGACGAAAGCCACATATCGTCCGAACTTCTACGTGTCATGTTTTGTTTTCACTTTTTATATGCATCTTAGCCTTACGATGACCCATCAAAATTTTAGACACAAGATCCTAGGCAACCCAAAAAAATTGACCCAAATGAGAAAGTTTGTATATATAAAGTTTGTACCTATAAATTTATGCATATAAACTTTATAAATTTATGCATATAAACTTTATACATTGAAACTTTGTGCATATAAAATTTGTGCATATAAAATTTGTGCATATAAATTTTATGCATATAGATTTAAAACAAATTCAAAAATTAATTTGCATAAAAAGCAAAACGTATATATACGAGTTCGTGAGGTCCATGTGTTGTGCATAGAAACTTTACACATTTAAATTTTATATCTACACACTTTATACATATAAATTTGAAATGAATTAAAAGAACAATTTAGAAAACAAAAAGAAACAAACATGTATAGTATTTGGTCTCTAACAAAAATATGAAAAATCTAAAGCCCAAAAGGAAAACAAGAATCATGAATAAAAAGGAAAAGAAGAAAAAAAGCCTGAACCATTTAATGGGTCAAAAAGAGAAACTTGGATGAGTCAATGTCCCTACGTGCGTGGGGTCTCGCCGAAAATAGAAATTCGAAAATGATCGCGCGCGGACGAATTAGTGTTTTCGGTGCATGTTCGCCGTAGGCGCTTTCATGCCCCTTTTCCTGATTTCATCCACGCCCAATGATGAATATAGGAAAAATATTAAGGGCTATCATGCTTATTGTTAATGGTCATTCTCAAGAGTTTGTCTTTAATTAACTCATACACACTTCGTCTATATGTGATCAATAGCACCATACAAACATCCAAATTAAACCATACATACAAATAATTTATTATTAATTAAAATAATACACCAATCAATGAAGATGGAATGGACAAGTGATTTTAAATTAACCTACACAGAACTATGAAGCGTTCAAACAAAAATCACACTAATCAAATTTAAAACGAGAAAGTTATGTTTAAAATAAGTTTTAGAGGCTGGTTGACAAGAAAACAGAGTTTAAAGAGCTGAAATGAAAAAAACAGATCTATATGTAATTATGTAGATAAATTGAAGGTGTAGCATGTAAAACAACAAGAGTGAACTGTGAGAGTATTTATTAAGGAGTTGAGAGGTTATCTTAATTAGGGACCAAAACATTTTTTGATCGAACTAAGGGTTAAATACATAATAGGTCAGTTAATAGGTCAGAGCTTCTTACATAAAAACAACAAAGAGAAATATAGCTTCTAATATAGACATCTTAAATAAAAGTATGGACTGTGCCAGAAATCATGGAGAGGACAGCCACCGTTTCCCGCGTGGTCGGCTGCACCCTCTTCCACCTTCGGCACGTCCCTGGGGAGCGGAGCCGAGGTGGTACGGCGCGTGGGGGTGGCATGCACCACGGCAAGCATGGTAAACGACGCTCCTGGATGCGCGCAAACAGGAGCAACCTCTCAAGGTCAGCCTCAAGTCAGTTGAAGAGGCCAGGGATTTCCTCAGCAACTGGAAGATCCACAAGGACTCTATCGAGGTTGACATTTGCCCGACCCTCACCCTTGATGAGGTCGGTGCAATCCGCCGGCTGTTCCAGGTTGAGAGAGCTGATGGCTACCTCAAGGAAGAAGTCGTCAAGGCCAAGCTCGGGCAGTATGAGGCCCTACAAGCAGCCAGAAATTTGCCTATCCTGGCTGCGGTTGAAAATGACCGATTAAAGGCTCCCGCTGATGTTGGCCAAGGCCAACAGAAGCCTCATGCTGCGTGTAAGTTCATCATTGTGGATTTGATGTTTTGTAAATATATTGCTGCTAATGGTGAAGTGTTAAATGTTTGCAGAGATTTGTGTTACCCAGGTCCTTCCACCATCAACAAACAGGACATCGTCACTGCGCTGGCTTTCACCGTGCTCTACCTGCTGTCTCCCAAATGTGGATCTCCCACTTGGTGAAGAGACTTCATCTCTGTTCGTTCACATCTGATCTCTGTGCAACTTCTCCACGTCCACAACATTGAATCAAATCACATTACTGCGTGCAGAGAGGGAAGGAGGTGACCTGCTCGACGAGATGGTGCTCTGCTCGTCGCTGCCGTGATGCACCACCCCTTCCTTCAGCAGAACCGGTCGAAGCTCGTTAGGGCCCTTGGAGTTTGCTCGTCAGGGAGAGCAGCATCGTGTGAAGACAACGAGGGAGAGCGGGGAAGACAGCGGCGAGTGGATGATGTCCTTGTTTGGATGGTGTCAAGACCCAACCCCCACCCCACCCCTCATCTCAGAACTCCATAGAAAGAGCAAACCTACTTTTCCGTTTGTTACGTATGATGTGAGCCTTTTTTTGGTTAAGTTATGAAGTGATTTAAGTTATGACCAAGTGCCCTCAATTGTTTGTTTGAATTTTTCTGTTGATATAGAATCTTCCAGTAATTTTTGTTGAAGCTGCATTTTTTAACTGACTTCTGTTGGAGGCAGAAATTTCGCTTTTAGACTCCAATCTTCTGATCTTATCTTCAGCCACTTGGCATTCTTCTACCATGACAATGTCTTAAGATTCTAGAATTCAGCTCCAGCGCTTGCTAGGTTTTCTTTCAGACAAATGCAAACATTTCTTTTAGCTTCAACTCTTGCTCCATTGAAACGGAGTCAAGGTACAACCGGCAGGGAACCTTCCAACTGTTTGATGAGAGAATCTGAATTAAAAAAGAAACACGGTTGTATTACAGTTTTCGGTTTGCGCTAGTGCACCGGATGCACATTAATGGAGTAGATGAAAATTCTTCAATGGAGTATCATACACCATAACTAGCTACTTAATGCAATTTTACATTTCTGATGTTTTTTACTAGGTAATAGAATAATCCGGCCGCTACACGCATATTTCAGATTCACACAGTTTTCCTTTATGGTAGTATCATTTGCATAAAGGTGTTCCTTGTAACAATATTTGATAATCAGAATAAGTGAAGAACATAAAATAACTAAATGCAATAAACATCAGGTTAACCCAGGTTTCTTTGTAAAATAAATGTTTCCCATTTTGAAATTATCCAAAAGCGTGACTTTAGGCTGTTCTCTGTTATTTTTCCAGTGTAATCACAGGTTGGCGTATTTCCATACCAATTAATTAATAACCCATTCGCCATTGACATGCAATGGAGGAGGAACATGAGCATGCAGAGATTTGGATGTAGAATAGGTGGTTACATTTTTGCATGGGGTAAGGTTGCTGCTATTGGTGGATCTTGTAGTTCGGTACAAGTGCAGAAAGGATTGGTTTTGTACGAATGTAAGATGTAATTCTGTTATTAGTGGATCTTGTAGTTCGGTAGAAGTGCAGATTGTTTTTGTACGAACGTAAGATGTAATTATGTTATTTCTGTGTCTATGTAAGCAGGATAGTTACAACAGTTCGACATGGAAAATCTAAGATATGGGAATCTTACAGCAAAAATCTAAGATGTATTTTTGGATTGATGCAGTTTATGTTGTTACCACCATGTAGGTGCGTCTTTCTTTTTCTTTCTGTGTAAAGACTGTATACTGTTAGGCTTTCTTCCTTAGCCAGGTCAATGGAAATTTGATCTGTTCTCAATTAAAACAAAGTTGGTATTGGGATGATAATTTGGGGGAAATATAAATAGACTAATTAATTACTCACTAAGGCACTTCCAATGAAACCGTTTCTATAGCTTCAAAACTTCACTGCTAGAAACTATTTTTTCCAATGCAAGTAGTTTTCACGAGAGAAAATTTTAATGAGCATTTGCATGTCCGAACAAACAAAACGGATTATCCGCCGACACCTGATCCTCCCACTGGCAGAGCTGGCCAAGCGCCTGGCATCGGTGGAGCACGGGGCGTCGGCGGAGCACGACGGAGTACCTGTTCCTCTCCTTGCTCCTGCCCGCCATATCCTCCTTCTCTCTCTCGCCCGTCGACCTCTCCGACCTGCCCCACAGACGTCGTCATCGGAGCCGAAGGGCTTGTTGTGGCTCTAGCTTTGGCACATGGAGTCGGCGGCGATGGTCCCTGTGGCTGGCACGGCAGGCCGGGAGCAAGGAGGCGGGTCTTGCTTCGTCGTGGTCGAAAGGGAGGGGAGGAGGGGGGAAGAGGCTGTTGCGGTCGATGGAGTCGGCGACGAGGGGATGGCGGGCGATGCGGGAGCCGTTGGTGCCGAGGGGGCACGCTCCGCCAACCGTCACTCCAGGGTGCGGCGTGGCTGTTGCGACGCGGGGAGTGGCGGGCGATGCGGCGGCCGGTGTCGAGGGGGTGTGCTCCGCCAGCCGTCGCTCCGGGGCACGGTGCGGGGACGACGACGGAGGATAGGGCCTCCCGACGCGGAACTCTCGGTGGCGGTGGGGACGGAGATGGAGGAGACGGCGACGGGGACGGAGGCGGCAGTGGAGAAGGCGACGCTACACCACTGTCGACGCCCCGCAAGATCGCGTGCATAGGATCTGGAAGAAATGAGCAAAGTCCTCCCAATGCTGTTTTGTCGGTTTCTTCATGTCTTGAACCATGCGACAACGCAACGCCGAGTCGTGAGGAAGAAACGATTTATTTGTTTTGCAATCTCTGTGTCACCTCAACACAACAATTTGCTTAGCTGTCAACCTATATATAGAAACCATAATAAATATTCCATTGAAACTGTCCTAAACCATTCATGTGCACATAGAGGTGGACCGTGATCCCTCCATGTGCAGAGAGAGGTGGACATGATCGTACAGAGATTTATACTCGGAGTGGGCTTACAGCCTGTGCCAGCCCAGGGTTTGAAATTCTCATGCATAACGCTCTTTAGTGACGGAGCTAAAATAACTTTTTGAGCCCAGATAAATCCAAATATACTTAGTATTTACTATAAAATTTCTAACTTTATTCATTGTAGGAAATAAAAATTTAAAGTTGTATTCCATGACGAGCCCGAGAGACTGCTCGTTCTAGTTGGGCGATGGCTCCACCCCAAACCCTCTTTTTCCTCACCGTTCTTTCTCTAAATATTTTTTAAGTAAATTTTAAACATTTTTTTTAGTAAATTTTACATCACATATGTGATCTATCATTACACTTGTGATGGTGGTCGTGACGTTAGTAGTAGAAATGGAAAATTGTTGCATAACTGATAGTACATGTTTTCCTGTTTATGGCCCTCTCCATGACCATTGACGAATTCAGGAGCAGGACTTAGTGTCTGGGTATTCACTAGACAATTGCAGGCATCCTAAGAGCATCTACAGCAGTACCCCTAAATTTCATCTCCTAAAATAAGAGTTTAGGGATTCCCTGAGAAGAATAGGAGTTCAAAATCTCTTTTGCCTACGACAGATCTTCTAAAAGATCACATAAACTTTAAATTATAGAGATAGGAGTTCAAATTGGATGAGTGAAGGGGGTGAATTTTAGGAATTCAGGATTTTAGGTGATGAGATAGGAGTGCTGGTGTAGGCTAACAAACTCTCAAATATAGAGTAGGAGTACTACTGGAGATGTTCCAACATGATATTTGGCGGACTAGGAGTAGAATTTGAGGCGGTTGTTAGTTAGGAGTCCAGGAGAAGTAAATTTGTTGAGAAAAAACGGTAAAACTGAAGTATTAGAAATAGTTGAGTATATATACGTAACATATCTATATGTATTAATTTGTACCCTGAAAATTTTGGGTATTCCTGGGAATACAGTGAATCCCCCTTTTGTGTACGCCACTGTCCATGGCTCCCGTGGACTGTATAGGATGATGAGCACCAAACGACGCGCCGACGCGGCCACACCCGCGGCCCATCGCTCGCCTCTGCCTCGACCTCGAGGGAGCGGCGCAACCGCAATCCAAACACGATGCCTTCGTCGCCATCGCCTCCCACCCTCTGCACTCTCCTCCCTCCTCCTCCTCCTCCTCCTCCTCCGGCCACCCCCACCACCCGCGCCAATCCACCGCCGGCGCCGGCGCCGGCGGGTGGCTCCCGCCGCGCCTCCGCAGCTCCGCCGCCAAGCCGCCGCCGAGGCTCGAGAACCCCACCACGCGGCAGCAGCAGGCGCCGCCGCCGCGACGCCTCCACGGGTCCGACCGCCGCCTCAGTGCGCTCGTCCACCGTGGGGACCTCAACGCTGCGCTCCGCCTCGTCGAGTCCTCCCCGCGCCCGCCCGACGCGGCGCTCGCCAACAGGCTCGTCCGCGACCTCTGCCGCCGCGGCCGCCCCGACGACGCAGAGCGCGTCGTCGGGGCCTGCGGGCCGGCCGCCACCGTCGTTGCGTACGGCGCCCTGACCGACGGGTACTGCCGCGCGGGGCTGCTCGGGGACGCGCGCCGCGTCGTGGAGGGGATGCCCGTGCAGCCCAACGCGTACACCTACAACCCACTCATCCACACGCTCTGCGAGCGTGGGCAGGTCAGGGACGCCCTCTCGGTGCTCGACGATATGCTCTGCCGCGGGTGCGCCCCCGACGTCGTCACCTACAACATCCTCCTCGAGGCCACGTGCAAGGGAAGGGGGTACCGGCAGGCCATGGAGTTGATCGACCTGATGCGCGCCGAGGGGTGCACACCGAACAACGTGACGTATAATGTCATCATGGATGGTATGTGCGGAGAAGGTGATGTGGACGACGCCCTCGAGTTATTGAGAAACTTGCCCTCTCATGGTTGCAAGCCGAGTACTGTCAACTACAACACTGTCCTGAAGGGCCTCTGTAGTGCCGAGAGGTGGGAAGATGCCGATAAGCTTGTAACGGAGATGCTCCGAGAGAATTGTCCCTTGAATGAAGCGACGTTCAATGTGATCATTTATTCCTTGTGTCGAAAAGGACTGCTCCTGCGGGCAATTCAGCTTCTAGAAAAAATGTCAAAACATGGGTGTACGGCAAATATTGTCACCTATAATGCCATCATCAATGGCCTCTGTGAGCAAAGGAATGTGGATGGTGCTTTGGGGTTGCTAAGCAAGATGGAATCTTATGGTTGTAAACCTGATATTGTCACCTACAACACTCTATTGAAGGGATTATGTAGTGCAGCGCGATGGGTGGATGCTGAAGAGCTAATGGATAACATGATCCAAAATGGTTGCCTCCCAGATAATGTGACATTCAACACACTGATTAGTTTCTTGTGTCAAAAAGGGTTGATGGTGGATGCCATTGAAGTATTTAAGCAAATGCCTGACAAAGGTTGTACTCCGAATTCGATCACTTACAGTACAATAATAAGCGGACTTGCCAAGGCTAGTAAGCTGGATCAAGCCCTTGAGTTGTTCAATGAAATGGGTCAGAAAGGATTCAACCCAGATAAAATTTATCAGTTATTAGCTGAGTGTCTGAACGATGATGATAAAATCGAGGAAGCAATTCAGACTGTTCACAAACTGCAAGATACAGGCATATCACCTCACACTGTGCTCTACAATGCAATCCTCCTAGGACTTTGTAGAAATGGCAAAACAGAGTTTGCTATTGATATCATGGCTTATATGGTGTCTAGTGGTTGCATGCCTGATGACTTGACTTACGTCATACTCATTGAAGGTCTAGCATATGAAGGCTATTTGAATGAGGCAAGAGAATTGCTAAACAAGCTGTGCTCTAGAGATGTTCTCGTCAACAGCTTGATCAAGAGTGAAGCCCTGTTATTAGATCAAAATATCCATGCTTCCTGATTCATGTTGAGGTCAAGGGTTTGCTTGTTCTTTTGACTTCATTTGTGTCATAGTAAGGAGTAGGTTAGCACTTACACATTGCTTCAGTTTTTCTTGATATGTTTAGTTACCCTTCCTTCATTGTGTTGTAGATTAAAAATTAGTTCTCTATTTGCTTTAGTTATTTATGTGGAAATGTGCTCCAATACCTGTCACTGTTGACTGGTCTTTGTAGCAATTTTCTAAGGATAATTGTATGGTTACAAATGTCATCATATTGGAATGTAAATATGACATGGTGTTTACTTTCTTACTCCTGAATAGCTTACTTTAGTTTAAATATGTGCATGGAAATGCCTAATATGTAGACCTAATCGAGAATAATTTGTTTGTTTCCTTTTGGTGGACAACTGTCCTAGGATTTAAGCTGAGATGAAATGTGTGACATGGAAATCAAGGAGCCAGAATGCTGTGTGCATGGCTGCCTGCTGCTATGTACCATGCTAATAGTATTGTTAAAGCAGGGTTGTTCACAACTGTTTAATCTGCTTTGCTAATTGACATGTCTATATGATATATGTTATGCCTGTGACAGCAGTTCAGGACTTGTTCCTATTTTATTTGTAACACAAGCATATCTTGTGAATAAATGTTGTCTAGCTAGAGCTCTATGTTCTTCAGAATGGATGGCAATGCTTATCTTGTAAGATGTTCATAATTCATTTTCTACACTTCTTTCAAATAATATAACCTCGAGGGCTCCCTTGTGATACCAAGTTTAGTCTCGGATTATGACAGCTCTGTGTACCTAGCTGAGTAGGTTGTCACTTAATTAATATACTTCTCATATTGTTAGTGTGATCATTCTGCATTCATAGTTTCAAAGTGCTTTGTATCTCAAAGAGTAGATGGGTTGGATTACCCACATGGAAAACAGAGTCCAACCTTGTTAGGCTAGGTTTAGCTGTCGCGTATTGTTTCAAGATATTTGGTTATTTAGCAAGATAATCACCACGGTAGGTATAATTCATGCATACTTAAGATATTCTGTCCTACATAGATCCAGTCACTGGAAGCCATGAACAACCACAACTTGGGGGATTTGGGTCGCCTTTTTGCATCTCTTTTGTGGACCCCCGATTTTGAGTCGGGAATCTTTCGTGTTCATAGTACCATTCCCTGGATCAAGTAGTTGGTACCCACGAATGCAGTACTGGATAATCAAGTGCACATGCACGAATAGTCTTACAATACCATTATTACATAAATAGGCCCGAAGGCATTGTTCATTCCACAGGACCTTATGGTCCGAATACAACATAAAAACAGAGTTTAGATAAGGCAGCGGAAAGAGGCAGCGGCTTGTCCATTGCCACAGGCAACGACCGGGACTAAGGTCTAATATGCGCCGTCAGTTCCTTCGCCCTCCGCGTAGTACGCGTAGGGGTCTTCTGGCTCTTCATTTCCATCAGCTGGAGGTTTGTGCGTATAGCAAGGGTGAGTACCAACCGTACTCAGCAAGTCAACACAGAATTGATGCATATGATAGGGATATTCAAAGAACACGGCTAGGGTTATTTTTGCGTAAAGCCGTTTTCAATTCTTTTCTCAAGCCTACCGACTAGCCAAAATCAAGTTTTAATTTCATGGTTCATTAATCCGGCGACGGTTCTGTCTACCATCCATCGTGATTCCAAGGATGGCTTCCGTCTCCGGTTCGTCATGATTTTCCGGGAGTCCACCCCTTCTCGCATTCTCGAGAAGTTGATCCACCAATAACAAAATCATCATGCAAACCCATCCCAGTTTTAAGTTTAAAATCTAGCCAAGCGAAAGTCTTGTCACGATGCTCAATATCCGCGAGCACGGCTATTCGAATAGATTGATTCATTCACACCGCGGTGGATGTACACTTTACCCGTACTCCGCGACAGCCCAACAAATGAGCCTACGCCTCAACACATGAGACGGTCACGGCAAAGCCTTTCGATAACCTCACTTTGGCGGACTCGCTCCATGAACTTATGCCCTCATGCACTCTAGCCGTCCTTTTCTAGCGGTGAGAGGAGTTCAGGCGCACCGGGGTAAGGGAAGACATTTCCAATCTTTAAGTTTAATTAACGGTAGTTTAATTTCACCATTTATAACAAAGGCCGCAGCCTCATTCTCATCCCATAACCACGTCATAGAGAACCATCTATGCAAGGATACCGCTCCGCTCGGCTACCTAGTCGGCTAGGTCTATACCCATTCGAGAAGTACGGTTGTACGGCTCGTTTCCGCTATCTCATGGCTCGGTCCTTAATTGACCGGAGTCGGCACTTGCCTTTTCCGGAATCCACCCAAATCATCCGCCGCCAGTCTAAAACATTTGTATAGTACTTTCAATTTTCATCAAACTTAGTTCATCGGGGCCATGTGGCGCTCATGTCTCCACATGCCGAAGCTCAACTACCTCCCTAAGGTAGTTGCCCAAGCACAAAGCTTTTTCATAAAGTCATGAGTATGCATGGTCTAAGTTTAGCAGGGGCTAAGCGGTTTACAAGTTATGCTTCGGTTATTTGTATCACATCGCGAGTTACAAGGAGTAATTCTAAAGGTAAACAATAGCAAGGTATGGCATAACAAGTATAGGCAATCCGGTAAAGCATGCATGTTTAGAGTTTAAAATAACATCATTTCGCAAAGGGGATCAATATGTTCAAAGGGTGTGAAGACTTGCCTTGCTCGCACACTTGAGGGGTGGGATCTTCGGCGGTGTCGATGCCGGTTTCTTCGACGCTACCCATACGTGCGAAGATCAATTGAATTCAGTTAGAATTCAACAAAACACCGAGAGATCGAAAAGAACCACAAAAGCCATGAAAACAACTCCAAAAGTTTTGCCGAAAATTCTACTCGAGTTAGGACAAGGGTTGCGGGAAAATCCGGGTTTTTGGAATCGAGCGATGACTTAGGGTTTTCGCAAAGTCGGCGATCGCAATTAAATTTGGGAGTTACGTTTGAAAATATCAGCGAAGAAAATTCATGCTCGAAATTTGAGGGTTTGGGTACAAAAGCGAAACCTATTTCGATGGCGGGAAAGAATTAAACGGAATCTGGATTGAAAAACGATGCGAATGGAAATTTCGAAAACGCCCGATTCCGATTTTTCAAACTTTGCACCGAGAAAACATGCGAGAAAATAATTTATTTTTCCCCAAAATTTTACTCAAATCATCCCAAAATATTTTTCCAAATTTTCCAAAATTTTTCCTAATTTTTCCCTATTTTTTTTTTCTATTCATCTGCGACTGTTCATTCGCCCGAAAGGTGTTCGGCGGGCTCGGCCAAAAAGAGGCGGCGGCGCTAGCGCACAAGGGAAAAGGGGCGGCGGCGGGGCTTACGGCGATGGCGGCCCTCGGGGAGGCACGGTGGGGCACGGCTGACTTTGGCGCACGGCGGCGACGGCGTGGCGCTCGGGGAAAAGAGGGAGAGGCGGCGGCGGTGCGGGAAAGGGGCGGGGGACGCCGGCCTTTTATAGGCACGGCCGGGAGAGGCAATGGAGAGAAGGGGGGCCGGTGCAAGCTCGGATGCCACGCGGCGGCGCAAGGGGTCGGCCGGCTCGGGCGCTTGCGACGTGGCGGAAGGGACCGCGGCGCGGCGCGGGGTCCGGCGCGGGTCGGTGACGCGCGGCGCGAGGCGGCGGGTCCGGCGCGGGTCGGCGACGCGCGGCGGCGATGGCGCAAGGCGCGGGCAGGAGCCGTGCGGGCGCACGGCTGCGGAGTGCGGCGCGGCGGCGGCGCGTGGCGCGCGCGCGCGGCGGGCGGCGGCGCGCGCGGGCGGCGCGGCGGCGGGGTCCGGCGCGCGGCGCGCGCGCGGCGCGTGGCACGCGCGGCGTAGGGCGCCGTCGCGCGCGCGCGCGCGCGCGTGGCGTGCGCGCGCGCGGGCCGGTACGGCGTCGAACACTTGGCGGCTAATGAACAGTGAACTTTCACTTTTTTCCCGATTTTCCATTTTCTTTTCTCATTTTCTATTTTCTTTCCTTCTAAAAATTCCAAAATAAATCCTAATATCCCAAAAATAATTTTTAGCATTATATTTTAAACTTTTTCTTGACTTTTATTTTCCATAATTATTTTTCATATTTATTTAAATTTCTTTTTCCAAATTTTCATAATTCACCCATTTTATTTTCAAAAATTTCCCAAATTTCGAGTACGCCTCCCGAGAATTTTATTATTTATTTTGTGTTTTAATTTATCTTCTCCCAACCAAAATTTTTATTTTATATTACTCGAAATGCGTTTTCACAAATCCACACTTTTCCCGATTCCTTTTTAAAATCGTGATGCGGCTTTCGCATCACCGTTTTGACAACTCCGAAACCTCCAAAAACTCCGAAAAGGGAATTGATCACGTAACAATTTATGCAACCGAGCTGGCAAATAAGAAGCGACAAACCCGAGAAGAAGCAATAGGCCACGGTTTTGAAAGTTCCGATTTTTACGTTCCGATTTTGATTCTCCGATTTTTAGGATGTCACAAACCTACTAACAATAAATCTCGTCCCGAGATTTCTTACAGGTTGCTTGAGTAGGTGTGGGTATTCGTCCTCGGGAACTCTTCGCTTTCCCGGTAGCCTCTTCTTCCGTGTGATTGCTCCATTGTACCTTGTACATGCGCCATGACTTGGTCCGTGTCTTCTTTTCCGCCTGTCTAGTATCTTGATTGGATGTTCCGGGTAGGTAAGATCACTGTGGACATGGATGGCTTCTAAAGGAGCTTGCTCTTCGGTACCCGCAAACATTTCTTCACTGCGATACGTGGAACACTGGGTGGACATCGGAGAGATTCTCGGGCGCCCAATTGGTAAGCCACTTCTCCTCTCCTAGCGCTTATCAAGAATGGGCCCACGTATCGTGGTGCGAGTTTCCCTTGACTTTGAATCTCGAGTTCCCCGTAGTGGTGAGACTTTTAGATACACGTAGTCACCTTCTTTAAATTCCAATTCTCTTCGACGGGTGTCCGCGTAGCTCTTTTGTCGTGATTGAGCCGCTTGTAGTCGGTCCCGGATCGCGAACCTTTTCCTCTCGCCTCCTTAATTATGTCGGCCCGAATATGGTTCGTTCACCGGTCTCGACCACATTAATGGGGTTCGACATCGGCGACCAAATAAAGCTTCGTTTGGCGACATCTTCAAACCGGCTTGGTAGCTGTTGTTGTAGGAGAACTCGGCGTACGGCAAACATTTCTCCCAATCCTTGGTGAAATCCAACGCACAAGCTCTCGGCATGTCTTCTAGCACTTGATTCGTCCTCTCGCCCGCCGTCGCTCGCGGGTGATAAGCGGTACTAAAGGCAAGGTGACTGCCGAGTGCCTCGTGGACCTTGCTCCAAAAATGAGATGTGAATTGGGTACCACGATCCGATATAATCCTTTTTGGTACACCGTGGAGACACACAATCCTACTCATATATAATTCCGCTAGCTTGGCACTCGTTGTAGTTGGTTTTCACGGAATAAATCGCGGTCTTGGTGAGCCGATCTACTATTACCCAAATGGAATCGTAACCGTCGCAGTCTTGGGTAATCCTACTATGAAATCCATGCCTATCTCGTCCCATTTCCATTCGGAATCTTGAGTGGTGCAGCAAGCCACTGGGCGTTGATGTTCGGCTTTCACCCTTTGGCACACATCGCACACGGCTACGTATTCGGCTACATCCCTCTTCATATTAGGCCACCGTATTCTCCTTTTAAATCCCGGTACATTTTCGTGCTTCCGGGATGTAACGAATATGCCGATTCGTGGGCTTCCTTTAAGATCAATCCCCTCAAACCGCCTCGTTCGGGCACACGATTCTCTTCTTGTACCACAAGATTCCCTTGTCATCTACGAAAACTCCCGAGCGCGTCCGGCGCCATACGTTCCTTAATTTCCTGGATTTCCTCATTCCCTCTTTGGGCTTCCTCTATTTGAGTTCTCGGTAGGGGCTGGATTTCCGTGAGTTCACTTCTCCGTGAGGAATCGGGTGCGATTGAGCCGAGCCATTTCTTCCTGGAGCTCATTAGCCACACCTCCCAATTCCATGTGGTTGCATTGGGCTTTGCGGCTCAGCGCATCGGCCACTACATTTGCCTTGCCAGGATGGTAATGGATTCCTAGATCGTAATCCTTGATCAACTCCAACCATCGCCTCGTCGTAGGTTGAGATCAGGAGTAAAGAAATATTTCAAGCTCTTGTGATCGGTATACACATCACGGTGGTTTCCGATCGATAGTGTCTCCAGATCTTCAATGCGTGTACCACTGCGGCTAATTCCAGTCATGTGTGGGGTAATTCTCTTCGTGGGGTCGTAATCGTCGTGAGGCATACGCTACGACCTTTCCATCCTGCATCAACACTCCTCCCAATCCTTGCCGGGATGCATCACAAGACATCACGAAGTCCTTCCAGGTTGTCGGGTAAGGTCAAGATTGGAGCGGTGGTTAACTTTTCTTTTAATTGGTCGAAGGCTTTTTGGCACTTTTCATTCCATTCAAACTTCTTTTCCTTCTTCAGGAGTTGAGTCATAGGTCGGGCTACGGTGGAAAACCCTTCGATAAACCGTCGGTAATAACCGGCCAAGCCCAAGAAACTCCGAACTTCCGTTACCGACTTGGGTGCCTTCCATTCCATAACGGCTTCGACCTTGGCGGGGTCTACTGCTACTCCTCCGGCTGAAACCACGTGGCCAAGAAAAGCGACTTCCTTGAGCCAGAACTCGCATTTGCTGAACTTTGCATACAGTTGGTGCTCTCGTAGCTTTTCCAGTACTAGTCGTAGATGCTCCGCGTGTTCCTCATCGTTCTTGGAGTAGATAAGTATATCGTCGATGAACACCACTACGAATTTGTCCAGGTACTCCATGAACACCTTGTTCATTAGGTTCATAAAGTACGCAGGGGCATTGGTCAATCCAAAGGACATCACTGTGAACTCGTATAAGCCGTATCGTGTAGAGAATGCCGTCTTAGGAATATCTCCGGCTCTAATTCTCAATTGATGATATCCTGACCGTAGATCAATCTTGGAGAACACCTGCGCACCCTTAAGTTGATCGAATAGGTCATCGATCCGGGGCAGCGGGTACTTGTTCTTGATAGTGACTTCGTTCAGCGATCGGTAGTCCACACACATTCTCATGCTCCCATCCTTCTTCTTGACGAAGAGTACTGGAGCTCCCCAGGGAGAAGAGCTGGGGCGAACGAATCCCTTCTCTTGTAGTTCCTTTATTTGTTTCTTGAGTTCCTCCAACTCGTTGGGGCATTCGATAGGGCCTCTTGGATATGGGGGCAGTACCAGGCATTAAGTCGATGATGAACTCTACGTCGCGATCCGGGGGCATTCCGGGTAATTCCTCGGGAAACACATCCGGGTATTCTTGTACTACGGCATTCCACCTAGAGGTAGCATGGTGAACACTCCGCAGCTTGTTCACACTGACCTTGGGTTTTGATCCATAGTTATGCTCATCGGTGATCCCCACGGGGTGGATACCGTGACTTCCCTTCGGTGCAGCCTATAATTCCATTATTTTTGGTCAACCAATCCATTCCGAGTATGACATCTATGGTTTGGGGCGATAACACCATAAGGTTTGAGAGAAACACCACGTCTCTAATCCGTATGGGCACGTTAATGCGAGGCATGGGGTACGGTTATGTCTCCCCAAGCGAGTGTACCAACATAGGCCTCTTAAGTGCTACTTGGTGTAGGTGGTGTTGTTTGCTTACTTGGGAAGATATGAATGAATGCGAGGCTCCGTAATCGAATAAAACTTTAACGGTGTAGAGTTGATAGAGAACATACCCATCAATACGTTCGGTCCTCCCCGTGCTTCTTCCGCCCGCACATGATTCACCGCCACGTCGAAACCCGTGGCAGGCCTCGTTGGGTAGCGGGGTCCCGAAGCGACCTCGTCCCGCCGCAGGGGTGGGGGTTCCTCGGACCGGTGTGGCATTGGCGCCGGTGCGCACGGGGTGTTGCGTGGTTTTGGGCACTATTGGAGTAATGCCCGAATTCTCCGCAGCTTGAAAGCACTCACATTCCTTCTTCCGGAGCGGCTAGGGTTGGTGTGGGTGTACGAAGCCGTGGTGTAGCGACCGGTTGACATGGTCGGAAGCGAGAGGACGTCCGCTTGCCGGGACGTTTGGCTTCCATCCGACGGGGTGGCTCCCTTGGGGCGTTGTGGCGTTCCCGAAATGGGCGAGCCATAGCGAGCCTCCTTTGCGGTTATTGTCCACCACCTTTTGGTCATGCTCAAGTCGGACGACCTTGTTGATGAGGCTTTGAACCGGTGTGATCCTGCCCGATCATTGGTCCCCGCCCGTCATTTAGTCCCTCAATGAATTTGTCTATCTTTTCTTCTTCGTCGCTGTGTCGCGGTGGCGTAACGGGCAAGCTGGGTAAATCTGCTCGGATACTCCCGTACGAGGTGTTCCCTTGACGCATCGCGAACTCGTTCTTCTTCATCCTCATTACGCAGTGGCACGAAATTCTCACGGAACGCAGCCGTGAATTCCTCCCATGTTGGCTCGCCGCGTCTTCGGCTCGTGTCTCCTTGTAGGTGTCCCACCAGTCACTCGCGGGACCCTCCAACTGGTTAGTAGCGAAGACCACTCTATCAGCTTCTCGGACTCTGACGAGGGTTAGCTTCTTTTCTATCACTCTTAGCCAATCTTCGGCGTCCATAGGTTCTTCGGCCGTGGAAAAAGTGGGCGGCTTAGCTCTCATGAATTCCCCGCACTCGATCCTCCTCGACCTCCTTGATTATTGGCGATCGCTTGGAGTAGCCGGGTCCGCATAGCCATGACCTCCGCCGGTGGAGGGGTTGGGTTCCGGCGGGTTTTCGTTGGTTGCCGCGGCTCTGCGACGATGTGCCATCGAAGAAGAGAGATGAATTAAGAGAGCGATCTAGTTTAGGTTATGGTTCACGGAAATTTTTCTTCAAGTTCCTTCGAATGATCTTCACTCAACAGGCAAGGTGA
Organism: Oryza australiensis; assembly: GCA_019925245.2. NCBI lineage: Eukaryota > Viridiplantae > Streptophyta > Magnoliopsida > Poales > Poaceae > Oryza > Oryza australiensis. Next base: position 19,200,310 of record JAIFGZ020000222.1, on the reverse strand, counting down.
AACAATAAATAGCATACGAATTAAGACATCGCAAGGCGATGCCCAGGTTCATCATATTACATAAGGGGTACATGGACTGTATACACACAGTCCTCCATGCCAGATAGCAATAATAATTATATCGTTCAGCTAGATCAACTAATTAAGGGTAAATAGGAAGTGCCGCTGGGTCGGGAAGGTCCTTCCGCCTAGTCATCCAACCACCCGCAAGAGCCAGCGCCGGAAGCGGGTGGTCCGCCTGAAGCAAACCGAAGTCCCCACGGCTCGGAGGTGGCGGCCTCGGAGTCACGCCGAATCTTTCGACTCGGTGGCCGCGTACTCTTGCGAGCGATCGCGGGTGAGGGGCCTCCCGTGTGAGTCAAGCGACGAGGGGAACTTCCTCCTCCATTGAGTCGGTGTCGCTAGGCTCCCATTTGATCTCCATGGGCTCCGCCTCGGACTCCGTGTCGGTGTGGATCCGGATGGGGTTACCCTCTCCCGATCCCGCTCGGAGGGTCGTACGGAGCTCGGGGTGGCAGCAGTGGGGTCGACCGGGTATGGTGCGTGCTCGTGCTCAACATGAAAGCTTGCTCCATCATAGCTTGAAAAGTATCAAAGCTTGCTTGGAGTTATATGGTAATAGTGGTCGGGCACGGGGCGGGATGTGATGGTACAGGCTCGGTGGAAGTACTGCGGCGTAGAGACGGGATGAGTGTGCATGCCTCTAGCCGGTTGATCTGTCGCTTGCTTTTCCCGAGCTGCTCTTCCAGCTCTACTAGAGCCTCCTCGGGCCATGTAGCGGTCCGAGAGTTGCTCATACGAGCACCATTGGCTGCATGTGTGCGCGCATGCTTATCTCGGTCTCCACGGCCTTGGTGGCGGCGACGGATCATTGAGGCGTGATCGCGATCGTTGATCTCGAGCGGGGCCTCCTCGTAATGATCGCTCTCTGTCTCCGCCCAACGCGATAAACGCGTGACCATCGGGTTGTAGCAAGCGGGGGTAGCCTCCACGGTGCGGACCGGGTTGCCCTCTTCGCGGTAAGGGTGATGCACGAACTCGTCATTGTGAGTTCGGCACGGTGTTCCGCATTAAGGCGAAGGAAGGCCTCGCGAGCGGCATCCTGAATAGCTGCTTCTGCTAGGTCCCGGTGGTAGCGAGTGTGGAAGCAGTAGGATGTCTCACTCCCCATGCGGGCTTCTATGGACACGGCTGCCTCCCAGGCTGGATACATCTCGGAGCCATGTCTCTTGGTGTGATAAGTGGGCGGTTCCGGTATCTCAAGCACCATAGTAGAGATCGAAGTTGTACCACGAACCCCTCGTCTCGCGGGTTAGTGACTTCCCGGTTCCGTCGTGGTTTGACATCGCTTTACGGGCAATTTAGGGTTAGCGAGAGGGAGCTATCATAATCATTTGGTATAAAGAAATACAGATGTAGAAAAGATATATTTGCATTTTCGGAAATAATAGTTTAAAACTGTTCCTACTGTAGGGATATTTCCCTTTAGCCATCTAGTTAGGGGTAGGGCGCCATTTGGTCTTAGCCTACGGTCGCATGGCTCGATACCCTCTGTGGACCCCGATTTTGAGTCGGGAATCTTTCGTGTTCATAGTACCATTCCCTGGATCAAGTAGTTGGTACCCACGAATGCGATCTTGGATAATCAAGTGCACATGCACGAATAGTCTTACAATACCATTATTACATAAATAGGCCCGAAGGCATTGTTCATTCCACAGGACCTTATGGTCCGAATACAACATAAAAACGAGTTTAGATAAGGCAGGAAGAGGCGGCGGCTTGTCCATTGCCACGAGCAACGACGGGACTAAGGTCTAATATGCGCCGTCGGTTCCTTCGCCCTCCGCGTAGTACGCGTAGGGGTCTTCGGCTCTTCATTTCCATCACTGGAGGTTTGTGCGTATAGCAAGGGTGAGTACCAACCGTACTCGGCAAGTCAACACGAGATTGATGCATATGATAGGGATATTCAAAGAACACGGCTAGGGTTATTTTTGCGTAAAGCCAGTTTTTCAATTCTTTTCTCAAGCCTACCGACTAGCCAAAATCAAGTTTTAATTTCATGGTTCATTAATCCGGCGACGGTTCTGTCTACCATCCATCGTGATTCCAAGGATGGCTTCCGTCTCCGGTTCGTCATGATTTTCTGGGAGTCCACCCCTTCTCGCATTCTCGAGAAGTTGATCCACCAATAACAAAATCATCATGCAAACCCATCCCAGCAGTTTTAAGTTTAAAATCTAGCCAAGCGAAAGTCTTGTCACGATGCTCAATATCCGCGAGCACGGCTATTCGAATAGATTGATTCATTCACACTGCAGTGGATGTACACTTTACCCGTACTCCGCGACAGCCCAACAAATGAGCCTACGCCTCAACACATGAGACGGTCACGGCAAAGCCTTTCGATAACCTCACTTTGGCGTACCCGCTCCATGAACTTATGCCCTCATGCACTCTAGCCGTCCTTTTCTAGCAGAGGAGTTCGCGCACCGGGGTAAGGGAAGACATTTCCAATCTTTAAGTTTAATTAACGTAGTTTAATTTCACCATTTATAACAAAGGCCGCAGCCTCATTCTCATCCCATAACCACGTCATAGAGAACCATCTATGCAAGGATACCGCTCCGCCGGCTACCTAGTCGGCTAGGTCTATACCCATTCGAGAAGTACGGTTGTACGGCTCGTTTCCGCTATCTCATGGCTCGGTCCTTAATTGACCAGGGTCGGCACTTGCCTTTTCCGGAATCCACCCAAATCATCCGGCCGCCCCAGTCTAAAACATTTGTATAGTACTTTCAATTTTCATCAAACTTAGTTCATCAGGGCCATGTGGCGCTCATGTCTCCACATGCCGAAGCTCAACTACCTCCCCTAAGGTAGTTGCCCAAGCACAAAGCTTTTTCATAAAGTCATGAGTATGCATGGTCTAAGTTTAGCGGGGCTAAGCGTTTACCGAAGTTATGCTTCGGTTATTTGTATCACATCGCGAGTTACAAGGAGTAATTCTAAAGGTAAACAATAGCAAGGTATGGCATAACAAGTATAGGCAATCCGGTAAAGCATGCATGTTTAGAGTTTAAAATAACATCATTTCGCAAAGGGGATCAATATGTTCAAAGGGTGTGAAGACTTGCCTTGCTCGCACACTTGAGGGTGGGATCTTCGGCGGTGTCGATGCCGGTTTCTTCGACGCTACCCATACGTGCGAAGATCAATTGAATTCAGTTAGAATTCAACAAAACACCGAGAGATCGAAAAGAACCACAAAAGCCATGAAAACAACTCCAAAAGTTTTGCCGAAAATTCTACTCGAGTTAGGACAAGGGTTGCGGGAAAATCCGGGTTTTGGAATCGAGCGATGACTTAGGGTTTTCGCAAAGTCGGCGATCGCAATTAAATTTGGGAGTTACGTTTGAAAATATCAGCGAAGAAAATTCATGCTCGAAATTTGAGGGTTTGGGTACAAAAGCGAAACCTATTTCGATGGCGGGAAAGAATTAAACGGAATCTGGATTGAAAAACGATGCGAATGGAAATTTCGGAAAACGCCCGATTCCGTTTTTCAAACTTTGCACCGAGAAAACATGCGAGAAAATAATTTATTTTTCCCCAAAATTTTACTCAAATCATCCCAAAATATTTTTCCAAATTTTCCAAAATTTTTCCTAATTTTTCCCTATTTTTTTCTATTCACTGCGCACTGTTCATTCGCCCGAAAGGTGTTCGGCCAGGGGCTCGGCCAAAAACAGAGGCGGCGGCGCGCTAGCGCACAAGGGAAAAGGGGCGGCGGCGGGGCTTACCGGCGATGGCGGCCCTCGGGGAGGCACGGTGGGGCACGGCTGACTTTGGCGCACGGCGGCGACGGCGTTGGCGCTCGGGGAAAAAGAGGGAGAGGCGGCGGCGTGCGGGAAAGGGCGGGGGCCGGCCTTTTATAGGCACGGCGGGGAGAGGCAATGGAGAGAAGGGGGCCGGTGCAAGCTCGGATGCCACGCGGCGGCGCAAGGGGTCGGGCCGGCTCGGGCGCTTGCGACGTGGCGGAAGGGACGCGGCGCGGGCGCGGGTCCGGCGCGGAGTCGGTGACGCGCGGCGCGAGCGCGGCGGTCGGCGCGGGTCGGCGGCGCGCGGCGACGATGGCGCAAGGCGCGGGCGGGCGAGTGCGGGCGCACGGCTGCGGAGTGCGAGGCGCGGCGGCGGGCCGCGTGGCGCAAGCGCGGCGCGCGCGGCGGGCGCGCGCGCGGCGGCGGCGCGCGGTGCGGGGTCCGCGGCGCGCGCGGCGCGTGGCACGCGCGGTGTAGGGCCGTCGCGTGCGCGCGGCGCTGGCGCGGCGTCGCGGCGCGCCGGCGACGGCGTCGAACACTTGGCGGCTAATGAACAGTGAACTTTCACTTTTTCCCGATTTTCCATTTTCTTTTCTCATTTTCTATTTTCTTTCCTTCTAAAAATTCCAAAATAAATCCTAATATCCCAAAAATAATTTTTAGCATTATATTTTAAACTTTTTCTTGACTTTTATTTTCCATAATTATTTTTCATATTTATTTAAATTTCTTTTTCCAAATTTTCATAATTCACCCATTTTATTTTCAAAAATTTTCCAAATTTCGAGTACGCCTCCCGAGAATTTTATTATTTATTTTGTGTTTTAATTTATCTTCTCCCAACCAAAATTTTTATTTTATATTACTCGAAATGCGTTTTCACAAATCCACACTTTTCCCGGATTCCTTTTTAAAATCGTGATGCGGCTTTCGCATCACCGTTTTGACAACTCCGAAACCTCCAAAAACTCCGAAAAGGGAATTGATCACGTAACAATTTATGCAACTGAGCTGGCAAATAAGAAGCGACAAACCCGAGAAGAAGCAATAGGCCACGGTTTTTGAAAGTTCCGATTTTTACGTTCCGATTTTGATTCTCCGATTTTTAGGATGTCACATCTTTCCTCTTCATATGGATGATCAAATCCTCCTTGGTATCCCATCATTCTTCACCTTTATTAGCTTGAAATGTTTGGCTGACTCGTTGTATGTGGTAGTCTGGTCTTCCTCTGGACTAAACAACTTGTGATAGTGATCTTAATTCATGTTTACATATGTACTTTTCAGCTCAGGAGCTTCTTGATGTAGGCATTATAGTTTCTATATTAAAGTTTCTTCTGTTGATGATTGACTTTTGTTTCTACTATGCAGATTACCAGGTATACAGCGTGTTTCTCAAAACTGTTGACAACAGGTTTTAACACACTCTATAATATATGAGTATCTGATGATATCTGCATGTATGTTTCTTTGTGAAATGCAAGAGTTATTTTTCAGTTGGACAGATTTCCAAGTCTGCAGCTTGTTTTTTTAAAGCTGCAAAGAACCTTAAGCCTCACAGGCTTAATAATATACCCTGCAATAATATGTTTTGCTTGTGCGTCATTTTATTATCCTTGCTTTTATCATAACACCACGGATTTACATCATATGTTCTTTACATCCTTTTATACATGTAGCTCAGTCAGAAAGCATTTAGCTTTGAATGTATTAATTTTTTTATGTTTACTATAATTGTTTCTGTGTGCATGTGCTGCTCCATGACAATTAGAGGAAGAGGCCACTCAGCTGGAGCAATCTCAGCTGTTGAGGCACCACTCTGATTTAGGTTATCTGTCCTGGCCTGTTAGTTCTACTTCTAGCTCTAAATTCTCCAGCTTGTAATAAGCTATTTGCATTTGCAAGCGCCAGTTTGAATCTTGACACAACCTTTATTTTACAATCAGGCCCATCTTTTTAATCTTGATACAACCTTTATTTTACAATCGGCCCCAAACTTTTTGAACTCGACACATACATCACATTTTTAACATGGAATACACCTAATGTACCATCCTATGATTAGTTGGTCCATCATGTGGTCATCTCATGCAGTACACCTAATGTACTTCATGCACTGCCTGGCTGATATTAGACGGTATCACACACAATGTGGTTGGTAATTAATATGATTACCGGTAATTGCAATAATCTCTGTAGTTTGCTTTGGTTTGAGCTATGTAGATTTCCTGATTTTTCACTCTGGCTCTTATTTCAGTGTTGGTGATGAGGGCCATTGCATGTATTCGTAAGGCCATCTAGAGGTCTTTTAAACATACTATCTGCAAGAATTAAGGTATGGGCCTTCTCAGTGCTTCATTGTTATTGTTTCGAACCTGTTCAGGCCTGGGAAGCAAATTATAACAATTATTGTTTGGACTCAGATTTTGGACCAATATAGTGCTTGTGAACGATTCTTTGATAATTGTAACCAAAGATAGGCTGGGATAAACATCAATAGATTGATGAACTGTAGTTTTTTAATGTATCTTTAACCATGTTTTTTTCCATCGCTCGGTTCTCAATTCTCAAATGCTGTTGCCATGACGTTCCCATAACCATTCAAAGATGGTCAAATCGCTCTGCCGGTGTTTTGGCCACTTTTTAAGTTAAAGAAGTTTGAAAGGCATTAAAAGCTTAGATCCAGTGTAGTAATAGACCGTCAGGTCTTTTTCTCCGATTATCATCCTTGCTTTACTGAAATGGGGATCTGCGCATCTACTTTGGTTTAGCAGAGCAGTTGAGATGTTGGAGTCAGAGCAATGGCGTTGCATGTTTGGCGTGCTTATAAACCAGTGCCCAAAGCACTTTGGCCGGTTATCCCATCTGCTTTGCTACTTGATTACCATGGACCACCGTGCACAAGAAAACTTGGACTTGGAAACTCCCCTAATTGAACGCCGTTTTTTGTACTGTGCAGTGTGCTATAGCCTACATGCATGTGTACATCGACGCAATCATCTACGGATCTGCGGTACAAATGGTGATGAGGCTATCTGAACGATCTGTTGAGAGGCTAGTGGATGATCAAGCTGAGGCTGAGCCATATTGTACTGGACCTACTGGTCCATCTTTGGATGCTTAACACAAGGTGTGGAGTAACTTGTTATCGATGCTTTTAAAAAAAGTGAAATAATTTGGTATGGATGGTTAATGGAAGCAACATTCTTTCCTGTCCATAATTCATACAGGGGAACAGTGAAGATTCAGGACAGCCTAAGCTTGAACACTAGTAGGTAAAGGTTCTTGATCTCTCTCTCTCTCTCTCTCTCTCTCTCTCTCTCTCTCTCTCTCCCTCTCTCTCTCTCTCTCATTGACTTCTTAGTCTTGCCCCGGTGCTGAATCATTGTCTCACAGCGTTTGCAGTTGCACCATGGTCAGATCCCTAAGTCTCGTTGACCACTATTATCGTAGATAACTGGTCAAACCTACCTGTTACGTTTGGTATTGACATTCTCTGGGTCAAACGTGAAACTGCCGCCCTCTCATCTGTTCATACTAGCTGACTGAATTGCTTTGCTTGTATCCTAGTTCTTGTGATATCGATTGTCCGAGCTGACTTCCGGTTGTTTACTGTGGTGATTTCAGACTGAATACTGCCATTGTTTCCTGGTCTATGCATCGCTGATAGGCGCGGTTTTGACCGCACTTATCAGAGGATTGGAGGCGTACACACTATAGCAAAACGTCCGCACTATCAAACTAGTAAGGTCTTTGTAGCCTGTCGGCGTTTGCATGACTTCACTCTAAGCTTGACAGAATTGGTGTGGTGGCGCGTGGTGCCAGCAAGGAATTCTTCCCCTCGTGGCAATACTTTTATTGCCGATGATTTCTTCTTCGTCGGTATATATGTCGTCGTCTAGGTTTTGATTTGTTTGGTAGTCAATGATTTTGTAGTTGTCGAATATTTAAAATAAACATCCAATTCCTATAGGAAATGGAAAATAACATAGTTTTCAGCCTTTCAAGAATATGTATATGAAAATAACATAGTTTTCAGCCTTCTTTAACTGTCATGAGATATAGATACAATTCCAATCTACAAGTGTGATTCATTACTTAATCAAGTGCTATTGTTTTGAATGTAATCTCATTTACGAAGGAGAAATTATTTTTAAAACACGGTACATATAGAGGCACTCGTATGCATGTGGACACAATCATTCCTATAAATATACACACACCTACCTGAGCACACACCTACCTGAGCACATCCAAAGACCAAGCCAGTATATTTTAAAATTAACGGATTAATTAGGTTTTGCAGTATATCCTAAGATTAACGGATTAATTAGGGTTTTCACAATATCCTAAGATTAACGGATTAATTAGGTTTTTAATGCCCATATTAAATACCTTTAAACTCAATATTTCTCTCATTAAAAACCACAACGGTATTAACTAAGGGGTAAACTCGTCTAAAACGTTCACTAATCTCTCTAAATAAACGTTTTCATCCAACCCGCAAAGTGCTTCAGCTATAGGAATATGGAAATGGAGGGAGTACTCTCCTGTTTACCCAATACACAAATATACAACGTGCAAAAAAAAGAATGTTTATATGTAATGAGACGCTTTGTAAGTCATAAAACATTCTAGGACGATAGTAGTCCATGAAAATATTTTTCTTGATGAATCAATGGATTATGGATATAGTTCCGCATTTCATATCTTAATATTTTGCATTCATTAATAATCTAATTCTTTTCAAGATTTGACTGAACCCAATGTAAAACATCACGTCAACAACGACTTAACTGGATGCATCAACTGTAAAGAAAAACCCAAAGTACCTACCTACTCCTACCTGGTTTAATTTTCTCCATTTTTAACCTTGGTCTAATCCTCTAGAACACCTCTCTACCCACCTGGCCAAACTAAAATTCCCAGGCCTGAGTCGTGACAAAAGCAAGGCACCGTGGCACCGGCGCACCGCCCAGACCAAATCACCGGACCACTCATCAATGTGCTGGGCGCATCAGGGCCTGATTCCGCATCAAAAAATGGGCGCAAAAGCTGCCGTCCTGCCGCCGCCGGCCAGATTTAGGAAACCCCAAGGAGGCCCAAATGGGAACGTTCGGTTTGGACCCCCGCTGGTTGCACGACCGATCCACCTCTCCCGCTCCCCGCGCGGTGCACGAGCCGCGCCGCGCCGCTCTCCGATCCGCGCGAGCGAGACAGACGCGACCACCGTGCCCGCACGCACGTCGGTGCCGCGCGCGTCGTCGCTTTTCGCTTCTCTGTTTTTCTTTTCTCTTTCCCTGCCGCTGCCGGCGGCGGGGGTCAAGCTCGTCCTCTCCTCCGGCCACATCTCCGTCCAGAGACCGGGAGCCAGGCAGCCAGGCAGCGGGGGAGAGGTCAAGATCGAGAGAGACCGGACGTTTGGACGGTGGACGATGGACGCAGGGCCGACTCTATATTTTGAAGGCCTTAGGTTGAACCCATCATGATAAGCACTACATTAGTAAAAAATATGACTATAATTTAATAAATAGATTTTTAAAACAATCTATCAAAAGACTAAAAAGAGAAAGTAACACGACACGATCCAAATCCAATGATTCACGATATGTTCCAGGTTTCTAACTTCTCACATAGCTACGACGTGACCATGGTATGGACGTATGGCTGACCGTAAGGCGAGCAGATGGTCCGACAGCGTTTCAGAGATCATAAACTTGCAATCACTTACAATCACGACTTAAAATAGAACTTCGATAACATGATTAGATAAAAATCAGATAGACTTCATCTACATATAGGGGTCTGGCCTCCCCTGATCATGAGCCCTAGGCGATCGTACCCCGCATCCCTTTAGGGCCAGCCCTGGGTGGACGGTGGACGGTGGCCGGTGGCCGCCTCGTGCGTTGCGGTCGGGCTCACCGCGCGCCTCACCGTCACCGGTGGGTTTGGCGCGAAAGTCGCGGCTCGCGGGGCGCGAGCGGGCCGTGTGTGCACGAGAAACCGACCGCTTTTTGCACAGTGCGAGTCTCTGAAAACGCGACACATTTGACGGCCAACAGTTTGGTTTGGTTCCCTTTTGCTCTACTACGACTACCGACTTTGAAAACTACTCGTCCAAAATGTATAATCACGACTTCACGTAGTGATGAGGTATAGATTTCGTGGTCTAATCAAGGGGGCAAGCGAGGATTGTATATTCACCAGTTGGGTTAATTGCCTCGTACGTAAAGTCTTACTGCCTCTAGTTTTTTTTGTTGATTTGGGTTAAACTTGGGCTGCTCGATCAAGCTGGTTGTTTGTTGATTGGTCGTTCAGGGCTTTCTCTGTCCTGGCAATTAAGTACTATACTTAAGTGAGTTGTTCATGGTGTCATTGGTGACTTCATGTGTGGGAAAAAAATGATGGACCAGGTCAGTTTCCTACGCCATCGAAACACTATAGTACGATCCCTCATAAACTTTTCCTTGATCGACCAACCAGGAGAGTGACTAGACTGTCTTCATAGTACATGCCGCATTAAATTACAGATTTACCGGTCGTGCCGTCCTAATAAGTCATCAACAGATTAAGATGGAGTTGACGTAAACAGAGTGGTACTTTACTATACTGTTAGGCACCGTTTTTTTCATGTGCAAACTGCACATGAGTTGAAGCCATTAAAACGCGATACTGATCAATCGAGGCTTAACAGTCCAGACCTGTTGCATGTAATGGAATTGAAATCTTTAGGTGTGGAATGCAGAAATTCCATGCGATCTACGTACAGATTTCACTGCAAAACAGTCTAATTCCACGCAAACAAAGAAAACATAATGCATTAATTACCGTAGCCGGTCGTGCCGTCCTAATACGTCATTAACATAGCTGGAGTTGATATAAACAGAGTAGTAAGATAGGTAGACTGTAAGGCACCGGGTTTTTTTTTCCATACGCAGACTCCACATGAGTTGAAGCCAGTAAAACGTGGCATTGATCGATCGAGGTTTACTACCCAAACCTGCACGTAATGGCATTGAATTTGACGTTTGGAATGCAGAAATTTAATGTCACGTACGTAGAGATTTCAGTGTATTTGACAGCAAACAGGTCAATTCCGCGCAAGGAAAAAGGAATTTCTCTACTCGAGACGGGATGAAGGTTGAAAACTGGTTAGCTTGTGTTGGAAAACGACCGGGCAACGAACGAAGCAGGGCCACGCGTAGCGCGAACCGGAGAGGCAGAGACGTGCCACGGTGCCCAGCTACGCACATCCCAGCATGAAAAAGCTGTGTTCTGTTGCCTTCTTGCCCCCTTCGGCGAAGCGTTCCGCGGAGGCCACGCCCTGGCCCACGCCGAATCTTGGTCCGCCGATCACGTGGCCCTGTGAGGAATAGGATTATTTAATGATTAATTAGCATATGTTAATTAGGTTTATTCGAAAAAACATCTTTTCATAAAAAAACATCTCTCATAAGAGAACATGTCTTAAAAAGACATGTTCACACTACCTTCATATTCTTTTTTACTCATATATATTTGTAATCATGCTTGTACAAAGCACTAATTAAATTACTTACCAGAATCATTCAGAGTTTTTTTTTTACTTTTAACACGTTACCATGCACGTTAGAAACTTCAATGAGTGTTTTTAAAGAGGCCACCAGCGATGAAGAGAAAAAGTCTTCGGTTCTTGCAAAGGTAAGAAAGATTAATTGTTTTTGTTCTTCCTATCTTCACCATCACCATCGAGTGGTTTTTTTAAATCCTTCACACGATGACCACAATGGCATTGTCATATCATGGTTTTTGGTTTGATATTGCATGAAGAAGTTTGGCGCCGCTTATGCTTTACGTCGTCGGCAACCCCGACGCCACCGACCTCGTCAGCTCACACTGTATCGACGTCATCACTGCACCTAAAAATTGTGATAATGTTTAAAATAAATGACAACATGCATTTCTAATAACATGCATATTATTTGGGATTTATTTTTTTATAAGTTTCATACTCTATGAGTATTAAAAATTATGTAAATGTTCAACGTGAATGTACATGTGCATTCCCAATGACATATATATTTTTAAGAATTTATTTTCTTCAAAGCAATTGAATTATTTTTAATTTCATTATCATATTATTCCTATAAATAGATATGATCTACACCATAATTGATGTTTACAATATCGTCAATATTTGAATCTTGCACTTTCTTTGATTTCTCAAAATTCAAAATTTTATTTTCCCCTTAATAAGATATTTGTGTTTAATTCTATTGGAATTTACATATGAAATCTTACTCCATGTTATACTGAAAAGTCATAAATATTATGTGGAGATTAAAACATCTACTACAAAATTTTATAGATTATGTTATTAGCAACGAGTTATCTCGTCCACCAATTTGGTGTTTATCACCATAATATGATAATATGATTATTCAGTATTCATGAATATAACTTAAAACTATGGAGCTAAGGCATTTAGAATATAACTTAAAACTATGGAGCTAAGGCATTTAGATTATGCTATTAGCAATGAGTAATCTCGTCCTTATTTTTATATTTCATATTTGATGTATACACTACCATGCATTATAATATACATATTGTTTTCTCGTATTTTTTCATTATATTACTGCATTGCCATATAAAATTAATGTACTACTTGTAGGATTCAATGGTTGTAAAAGAGTTTGATGTACTCACTCTAGATGGCCACAATTACCCTACATGGTCAGAGAACATAAGATCAATCTTTCGTCCTATGGATTTCAAGCAGCAATTGAACCTCCTCAAGAGGGAAATCATCTGCTCTTAGATCAAGAGAAATATGATACCTTATACATTATAAGATGTCATATATATCCAGATCTCAAAACTGAGCATTTCTCAGAATTGGATCCTCATGTTCTATGGCTTACACTCAAGGCAAAATTTCACCCTATCAATGCAAAAAAAAGTAGAGTTATCTACTATGTTTCCTGCTAATAGGATTTCACCTAAGATGAGGGGGTTCAGAAAAAGTACATGTGTTTCCATTAACAAGGACGACAAATCTGAAATTTGTTGTAAATGTGATTGTTACAACCACATTACTATGAAATGCCGCACCTCGAGACATATGGTTGATCTATACCCAAAATCCATGGACAAGGATACGCCTGCTCAAGAGAAGATATCTGAATCACATTTCAATATTCAACCCGACATCTCTTCCACAAAAGGATGATCCATGAGCATCTATCACATATTTGTGGAATTCACTTTGCACAAAATTTTTGAAGATCTTAATTAGTCTCCTAGATAACATAAATACTGTGTCAATTACATAGAAACTATGCTGACCATGTCCTACAAAGTGTTGTAATATAAATAGTTATTATCTATATTTGTAAGCTACAATATCATATCCAATATATTCAATATATCATACAAATTATAAAATTTTGTATATCTATCGATAATTTCATGTCAAATTCTTCTATATATATATATAGATTTTTTTATGTGGATCAGGCCAACAGAGGAGGAATTATCCCTTTGTGGATAGTGACAAATTTTCTTGACTCTTACAAAAAGATAAGGAAATATGTTAACCATCGCCATGCGCGATGCAATGATGGTTCTCATTGTGTCACTATCATTATCCCGATGGGTACTCAATTGATAATTGATGATGCGCTATTTGTATCCCGATTATACTCGTACTATACTAAGTTATAGAGATATGTATCAAAATGATTTCTACATTAAAACCCAATATGACAACAAAGAGGAATATCTCCTCAACGGATATGGCAACTACTAGAAAAGATCATATCTTTATCCTCTGGATTTAACTACACATACGTCAAACCCGTACATCATATTGCCTACAAAGTAATTTTTCTATCATTTCAAACTTGGCATTTTTTCCTTGACCATCCCAGCATAGGGATGATATAGAAAACTATCAGTAACTTGGTTGGTCATACTTTTATAAATTCTCACAATCTTCGGATTGTATGTGTGTTACCTGTGCCACTGGAAAATTAATTTTAAGGCCCTCTTACCTTAAAATTAGAGCTGAGCCACTTAAATTTCTTGATCACATTAAAGGCAATATTTGTGGCCTATACAACCATTATGTGGATTGTTCAGATATTTTATGGTTCTAATTGATGCATCTTTATGATGGTTACATGTGTGTTTTTTATCCACACGAATCGTGTATTTACAAAGTTGTTCAATTTATCAGCACTTCACCATAAACATCAAATTTAATCAATTCGAATGGACAACATCACTGAATCTTCCTCATGTGCCTTTAATGACGATTAAATGGCCCCTTAGAATTTAAGTTCAGCACTCAGTTTCATAAGTTCATACATAAAATGGATTATATGAATCCCTTTTCAAGAGAATCAAGCTCGTAGCAAGACTCTTAATTGCAAGTTTACCAACATTAGCAGGTTATATGCGGCTTTACACACCACATTATAAATTCAGATTCATTACACTGCAACATACGACTCCCTTCGTTGCAGTTAGTACGTGAAAATATGGCTTTAGCCAAAGATTTCTTATATCGGTGACGTTTTATATGTATCGATATCACCACCATAACATACATCAACGTGCACTGAAGATCCACAAGAGGTATTATTATCCATCAATTCTAAATACCTCGGATCCTTCCAAAGAGGATTCATACAAAGCTCGTATGCCACATATATATCGAGGACAATTCTAGATATTAGGGAAAGATTTATACCATATAAAAAATAATGCCAAAAATTTAAAAAATCAAACATTTACATATTGGGCGTGTTCGGTGAGGGTACATAAGGCAGTGATAAGATAAGCGGCAGTTTCTTGTGAGAAAAATCTTGTTTGAGCAGGGTGATAAGTAGGCCATACTGAACAATGCGAACATGGCCATTATTCTCATATCCATGTACTAGAGAATCTAAATGAATAAAAAATCATTCATTTATATTCTATAGCTCTTTACTTGTAACGAACCCCATCCGTGCACCTAGCCAAGTGTAAATGTTCTTTTGTAATGAAGATAAAAATAAAATTAGAACACATAAAAATCATTAACACATGATTACTTAAAATTTTTATTATTATAAATATAAATTTTTGATTTATTTTATATTTTAAAGCATATATAATATGTTTGGTTGGTCTTGCGGCGGTTAGAAATGGTCGCAGCTGCTTTGAACTACTGTAGCTGCAGCCAGTGCGGCAGCTAGCCCAGCCAATCATCCCTAAAATATTTACATATGGAACACACTGTATAACAATTTAAAAACGTGCTAGCTGTGTCATTAGACAAGAACATCACCTAATTAAGCTCCCTCCACGTACGCGGTGGCTTCAATGCGCGCAATCGCCGACGAACCGGTGAACCACCACCCCGCCTGTCCGGTCGCCCCGACTCGAGTCGACGTATCGATCTGCGTCCCCGGTCCCCCCGCGCCGGCGCCGCGCGAGCGCACGTTACCACACACGTTACGTTACGCCCGCGCCGCGCGCAACGTGATATCCCAGCAGCGTCCGCACCCATCACCGCGCGCGGCCCATCCCGCCGCTCCAACCCACCCCGCCCCGTTCACCGATCCGATGGCGATGCACGCCGCACGCCCGCGACGGCAGCGCGGACGCAGGCACGGTGTGTTGTTGTGTTGCGTTGCGCGTGTCTCCGCGAACGACCGCGCGAGGCCCATCCCGCCGCTCCAACCCACCGCGCCCGTTCACCGATCCGATGGCGATGCACGCCGCACGCCAGCGACGGCAGCCGCGGACGCGGACGCGGACACGGACACGGACGCGGGCACGGTGTGTTGTTGCGTTGCGTTGCGCGTGTCTCCGCGAGCGGGACGGCGGGTAGGTAGGGAGAGAGCCCCCGTTGCGTGTGTCTTTCTTTAAACTAGGTGGGCGCGCGCTGCGTGTGTGTTTAAAGGCGACGTGGAGCGGTCGTTCCCCGTCCGTCCATGCCTAAACCCTAAAGCCGTCGACGTCAGCTATGCTTTGGTTGGTCAGGTCAACTGGATTTAATTCGACTAGTCCTGCACAGGAGCTCAGCATACTCTTCCAAGTACTGTAGTGTGGAGTATGATGAGTGGCCAAGCTAGCTAGCCATGCTGGTAGTATGGTAGTAGATGTCAAGCCTCAAAGAGCCTTGCTTCAGAAAAAAGGTCAAAAGGCTCAGTTACATTAGTACTCGCTCCATCTAGGATATAATATAAATATGCACTCCATTCTAAGATATAATATAAATATGCATGTATGCAATCAATTAACTAACATTATATTTTCACTAAATTATTATTATTTAAATCTTTTATCCTTAAGATCTTTAAGCAAGTTTTATATGAAAAGTGAGAGTTGCCTTTAATCTTATCCACGTCGTCAACTCATAAATTTAAAGGTAATATTATCAAGTAGTTAATATCTAAACCGACTCTAATACACTAGCCATAATATTTATTTGTCCAATTTACTTGTGCTCTCTCTCTTTTCTTAAATTTTGTGTAGAGATTGTCTTTTGAATGAGATGTGGATTTTATATCTCTCATCCCTTTTCTCCTTCACCTCATCTTTTAAGCTTATGTGACATCTAGAAAATTATGTTTGGATGTTTATAGTACTTGTTCTAATTTTATTATGTTGATGTATTATATTTATTAAGACGATATAAATAAAAAGATGATAATAATTATTTCTTGGTATTTTGATTAAGGGTAGTTGTGTTTTATATTTCGAAATTTTGGAGTAGCGCTAGGCTACTAGCAGTAATAATTTTGGACACGAAATTATTTACTTCTGCTTCAAGCGGTGCAACCGAAGAAATCTCTTCTCTCGGGATCAAAATCATTTTCATTCCACGAGACAGCGCATTCTGCCACAACATATGTAACTGATTTCAGAAGAAGGTCTCAAGCCTCCATCGTTGCCCTAATCAGTCAAAAGACAAAATTTAAATCTAAATTTTCAAACTTAATTTTAGGGTTGTTTTGAGATATTTTTAACATAATTTTTTCAGCATTAACTTTTAAATCATCAAAAACACATATATAAATTTTACCTATAAATTATTTTTATTCTATGATAAATCATTTTAACTTATTAGAAAATATGAGGCTATCACAGTCTGATCTGATCTGTTTCTAGCAATTCATTGGTGCTTAGTAAGTACCTATCTGAGTACTGGTACTATGTCCCAGTGCAGAGCACGGCGAATTAACACAGCCGGCTCAGCGTACACGGCCATGAATCGGCCAGCGAGACCACAACCGCCACCAAACCGCTCATCACGCGACCTCCTCCTCCTACTACTACTACTACTACGACGTCAGACTCCACTGTTCATCAGCAGTCGAGGCGATCGGTGTCGCCTACCTGCGTTTTGGTCAACACCTTTTCTCCTTTGTCAAACACTGCTCGACGAGAAATTCGGATGAGCAGCGGCGGAGGCTGCGAAATTAATTGTGCCATATGCTGTGGTCTGGTTCTGTGATCCTGCCCCTGCCACGCATATTCAATTTATGCAGAAATGCTTTACTTAAAACCATCTTGTTCATCTCTTTCCGAAGCGTTCAGAAAAGGGTCTTTTAGGATGTTCGTGTCCTGTACTCGTCCAGTTAATTTACTCCGAACTGACACTTATTAATCAGAAAAGGGCCACTTTAGCTGGCGATGATTAATCAGAAAGGCCTGATTACCCCTACCTATTGGTGGCAAGATTTCTAGTACCAGTAGTACTTTGAAGCAGCACCGAATCGTCGGTCATGATCTGATGGAAAAGAACATAAACATGACACTATAGTCGTAATAGTATACTGGATTTTTTCACTTTTGGTCCTCTTCAAAAACTTATTTTATAAATAAATCCTTAAAAACTAATTTCGGAAACAAATCTTTTTTGGACGACAACGTCATTGACACAGTGATCCAACACGAAACGCTGATTACATTGGCATCGCTCCATAGTCTACATTACATCAGGGGTACGACGCGATGTCATTGACATCAAAGATCTATTTATAAAAAATTAAAAAAAGCTTATTTGTAAAACAAATTAGAAATAAGTCCTCAATTCAAAGGCCTTGGACATCAAAAACCTATTTTGTAAATATATTTTTACTACAAAATAATCATTTTTAAAAACTACAAATAGGTTTTTGGTGTCAATGATATTAACGTCGTCCTCCTTCGTATAAGTGTCTTACCTTCTGTGAGAAGGCTAGAAAGACTGTGCCAATGTTATTGGCGCTGTCATATTGAACCACAACGACAATGATATTGGCGTCGCGAAAAAATTCATTCCTAAAATAATTTTTAGGGTCTATTTCTATAATAAATTTTTAGAAAGGTTTAAAATGTAAAAAAATCCAGTACTAAGTACATTCATATGCCTGAATATACAGGTGATGATGTACCTGGCGCAAGCATACTCAGTGCTCCTACGGAAGTAATGCATAGATTCAGTTGCATCATAAAGTATTTGTCCTAGTTTTCCAATATTATAATTGTTACAGTACCAGTATAACTTGGTCTCATTACAATCTGTTAACTGTAACAGCTCCGTCGAGGTCGTCCAGGCTACTGCATCTGACCAAAATCATCAGACAACGGGACTGAATCACGGAGGCATGCCCATATATGGCGTAAGGACTTAGACAGAGATAGCAGAGCAGGTGAAGAGGAACAGTGTGCCGCGGGAGTACAGCTTGGGAGCAGCACCGCGCCTAGCAGTCTCAATTCTTAAAAAGAAACCATGCAGTCGTCCTAGTCAGAAATTGAGAAATCCATGGAGTTAGGCTATTCATAGGCTTCGTTTCGTTTTTTTCTGTTTATGATGCAGATTTTATTTTGATGTTAGCATGTTTTTAAAATTTTCGTATGAAAACTTTATATATAAAAGTTTTATTTAGATAAATCTTTTTTTAAGATTGTTTTGTATGACCCTACTTAATATTTATCTTGAGTAAGTTCGAAGGGGTCGACGAGTAGTTTCAACTCACCACATTAGAGCTACGGCTCTACTTTAACCTAATCTATGCCTTCTAGAGGACATGCTAGCCTCGGCAGAGCCAAGGCTACTCGCTCAAGCTGCATTGGACAAGGCCATTATTCTCGGTGGTAGATCTAGAAAAGTTTTATAGCTCAAAAAAATCGTGTTTATTATGAAAATTTTGTGCCCGATTTGTTGAAAAATGCTCAAATTTTATTGTGCGTCTGCTCGACGAGCCCGAGGTTGCTGGCTGGCGGATTTGTCTATGGTTGCCCTGGTGCAGCGCCCTTCCCAAGTGTACTCTCTTCATGTCGTTGTGTAGCTAGGTTGCTCCTTGTTGTGGTCATCACTGCCACGGGCTTCAAACTGCCCCAAAAGCCATTGTCCGGGCATATTCATTATCGAGGTAGCAATCTCTAGAAGATTAGCCACAGAGATTGCCGTTCAAGCAAACCAACTGTCGAGGATGAGGAGGAGAGAACGGCGTGGCGATGAGGAGGGGATGGTGGTGATGCTGAAGGATAGGGAAAAGAGGACAACATGATGTCTGGGAAGAAAGATGATTTGAATAGAGAAATGGAGGGTAGAAAAAAGGATAGGTGGAGAGTGGCTGACAAGCGAGTCCATCGAGAGGTTCCTCTCAAGTATATATGTAGTTTTATTTTTACAATAGGCTTAAAATATAGAAGTTTCAGTTGATTTTATAGTACTGTGAAATACTAGGTAACAAAGGTAAGATACTAGAGTGGTCTCTATTTCAGTGTTAGAATGTTCACAAGAGGCCACTCCTACAAATTACTTACATTATGAATATTCTTACTGGACCATTCCAGTTTTCAACCAAACCAATTTTTTGTTTGATGGTTTCTTTGGAACACGTAGATTCTACAAGACTTTTGTAGAAAACACTTCAAATATCATAAAAAAGTTCTTAAATATTTTTTGTTTGAAGTGAAGTCGGTTTCTTAAAAATTTCTTGAAATCTCTGAATTCTGTTTTTATTTTGTCTGCTAGTTTTCGTGGTAAAAGGTAACCAGTTAGATATCAAATAAATGAATGAACAGAAAAGGAAGAAACATCAATATATACGCACCATTAACATAACAGACCGTCAAATTTTAGTCCCTTAATTTTTTTAATTTTTAATGAGATTTAAGGGATAAAAATATACTCCTCTAAAAGATAACCTAATTTAACCTTTTTAAAAATGGGACCACATAAAAAACTTTCAAACAATATTTGTCCTCTTTTTACCCTCACGTGTAACTTCTCCTCCTAGCATGGGCAAACTTAGCGATCGGGAGAGAATGTCGCTTTCAACTTATGGAGAGCGAGAGCTAAGAAGAAATGAGCCACGGTTTTTCCGAATAAGTTTAGAGCTACTGTTGAGTGATTTTTAATGAAAACACGAAATTATGGGATTGGATATAGCATAGGATAACTATTTAGCCATGAAAGATGGCCCGATCGAAAATGATTTTCAAAACCTTTTTTGTTAACACATTTTTCAAACGATTAAATAGTACGCTTCGTACGAAAATTTTTTATATAAAAGTTGTTTAAAAAAATCTAACAAATTTATTTATTACTTTTTCTATAAATTAATACTTAAAAATTACTAGCGAACGCGCCCCTAGACCGCAACGCCTGTCAGAATACGTCAATAAGACGACATAAGATAACGAAGATAACGAGATGACGCATAAGCACGAGGGAACTTCTTCAGAGACGTGACATACCGGTGCAGGGTAATCCGCGCTTTTGGGAAGAGAAAGCCAGGGCAGGAGTGCAAGACAGGCATCTCCGTAGCAAAAAAGTGATCCTAACCTGTAGCTCTCGGATGATCCCAGAAATGATGGGAATACTTGAAAATAGTCCTGCCACAGGGTATTGAAGTACCGAATTAGAAAATCTTTTCGTCATTTCGTGCTTTTGTCAGCACAAGCTGCAAGTGCTGTACCGTGTCAATCATTATCGAGATGCATGCTACTCCCTGCCTCCCGTAAAAATCGAATTTCAAGCATCCCAAGGCAAGAATAGTACTCCTAATTAATATGGAAGCATTTCCTTCATTCTAAAATATTTCTATCTGTAGGATTCAAATTTATTTCAAATATAGCTATCTTGGATTATAAAAGGTAACTTTTTAGTACTTTCTTTCCTATCCTACTCTTAGAACATGTACAACGCATTTGTACATACCGTTTGTATACACGATTTTTTTTCAGAAAAACACCTCGCAACCCAGAGAGGAAGGAGAGCCCATCGATTGAACAAGCGACGATGCCGGCTCATGCTCTAACCGCATGGCAACGCATGAAGTCGTGTTGTACATGCCAGTCTGTTGAAGGGTTGACTCGATGGTTGAGATGTGTGCGTGGGGGGAGGAAGGCAGGAGGAGGATTTTGGCGCGCGTGAGGAGAAATTTTGGCGAGCGCGAGGAGGAAATCGCTAGCTACTTCTTTCCCTCCTCATGAAATCCTCCGGTACCAAGTGTCGCCGCCGCCGTCACCATCACATCCGTCGCCGAAAGCCATCGCGGTTCAAGTAATTTCTTCTTCCCCATCAAGAGCCGCCGCCGAGAGTTGTCACCATCACTGTATGATTGGGGAGGGGTGGGGAAGCGTTGAGGAGAGTTGAGGGGCATGGGGAGTGACGTACCTGTGGGGGAAGGGCGCCATCGGGGGTGTTAACGCCAAAATTTGGTAAGCCCCGAAGTCCCAATCGGCTAGGTTCATATCGACTCAAAGCTAGTATCGACTTAGAGTTCGCATCAGCCGATAGGTTTTTTTGTTATTTGTAGCAATCGGATTCTTGTTAGATTCGGTTTGGAAAATTCTTATCTAGAAGACACCGAGTTCAAAAAGGATATGACTTGTATTTATTAATTAGAAAGAATTTGTTAGCTTTCTATTTTATCTTTAGAAAAGCTTGTTAGTGTCCAATAAAGACTCGGTTTGTTTCCTTTTATCTTTAGGAAAGATTGAGTCGTAATCTGTTAGGATCTTTATTAGCTCGTGGGTACAAATATGTAAGTTCGGGGTTCATGTAATCTATTCTCATGATCAATATAATTCGGCGCATCGCCACCTTTTACCTTTTTCACTTTGTTCATCATTCGGCGAGACTTGGCACCCGACGTGGGGCTGCATCGGTTAGGTTCGATCTCCGGCGAAGGGGTAAGTCCAAGTGTTGCCTATCTGGTATATTGTCTCTATCTTTATTTTCATTACTGTTTATAGTCACATTGACTTGGTTAGGACTTTCTTGGTTAGGTCTGATATTCTGATCAAGTTGATGTTTCTTTAAACATAATGTTACTTTAGATAGATTTGTTATATTCATTACATTAGATAGATCTATCGGCTCATTGAGTATTAGATTATCGTATGCAATCTCGTGCTACATCGGTTAGGTCCGACCTACTAGATTGTTATTGATAATCTAAGTCTTGGTAAGCCGATAGGTTGATACTAATGTTTCATCGAAGGGTTAGCCGATCTTATCAGATGTGTTAAATTTTCTTTTGATGGTTTTGCCATCTTGGTTAAATGTAACATATGACCACTTTGATCAGTGTCATATTGGCTCGTTTAAATCTATCAGGCAATCATCAACCTTATGCTGCATCGATTAGGTCCGACCTATGAGGTTGCGGTTGTAAGTTAGATTTATGTAAGTCGGTAGGCATCAATCATTATTTCATCAGAGTTTCAGCCGATGAGTTATCTGGACGTTGCAATCGGCTTACAACGATTATACATAAAGTTGGTTTTAGCCGATTGCAGCAAAGGTTTCTAATCACATTGGATCTAATGCCATCAGACCCCATCCGGTATGTGCTTAATATTCAGATCAATATCTATGTTATCATGAGATCGGTTTATGCTATTATATCATCGTGTTTCCGTCAGTCGATCGCCTTTATATAGACGTTTGCTCAGCACACGGCCGATGGATCAAAACCCTAACTGCATCGGCTGGCATCGGCATCAGTTGGAATCAGCCGTTTCGGTTATCGACTGATATGCTTTATGCTTTGTTGCTTTATCTTGTCAGTGACAGGATCAAACTGACTGGCACACCCGCGCTTCAACGATTTTAGGACCTGCACTAGAGCTAAGCAGATCTCCCAGGCCGCATGTGTGGTACGCGAGATCCACGTCAGCAGTACGGATTTGGTGTCAACACGGGGCTGGGGGTCGACGGGCCTGAGGTGGAGGAGGAGGAGTTGCACGCGGCGGTCACCATGTGGATGGACAAGGGAGGCGGGGTGGATCCACCCCTCCCGAGTCCTCCGGCGCCGGATCCGTCCCTCCCTAGTCCGCCGACGCCGAATCCCGCCACAGGAAATCCGCCGCGTGCGTGCATCCGCCGCAATCCTCTCCTTGCTGGCTCCCTACTCGCCCTCTCCATGCTCTCGCTTTCTCCGCTCTCGCCCCCTCTTTGCTCTCGCTCTCTCCACTCTCGTCCTCTCCCTGCTATCGCTCTTGCTCTCTCGAGATAGTTTTGGAGACTGAAATCGCAAGAACAGTAGTATTGCATATCAATTTGGATTATATGCTGAGATAAAGAATAGAACTGCATATCTACATATCTGAATATATTATAATATAAGGCACAAACATATACTATAAGGCACAAGCATATCTACATATGCTGAGGTATAATATAACATATTCTATTATACTATTGTTTGTTTATTTTACTATTGTTTGTTGTAGTATATATAATATAAGGCACAAACTAATATATTTATATATATGCAAATTAATATATATATAACTATGTATTTAGGGTGTTTTTCTTATATATATATAAGCAAATTAATTAGTTAATTTGTCTAAACAGAAACAAACTGACTATATTTTTTTCAAAAAAATAAAATAGTTAACTTTTAAACCATACGAAGTAATTTTTTAGTTAAATATTGCTGACTGTCTGTTTTGCATCTCCTCAGGTTTGTCGCCCCCATATGGAGCAACCACGCGTGCCACCAAATTCAGGGAGAAAGAATGTACCTGCTACATCATCTTCATCCTTAGGCCGTGAATCTGGCTTACCGGTCGGCTACTTTCCCGTTGGCCACGGTTCTAGCTCAGCGGCGTCACTATTCCCCCTTGGTGGTAGCAACAGCATGGCGTCGAGCTTCATCAACACGCCACCTCTACACATACCAATGGAATGTCGTTCTGTGCATCTTCAACTTCTGCTTGGTGGGATTCAGCAAGTTTGGATCCAACGTGGTAAGGAAACTACAGCTTTTGTACAGTTCTTGTGTAGTTTATTATTTCGAATGAATAAATCTTACTTATAAGTAGCTTGACATTAGTGCAAACCACATAAGAGTACTAGAACTGCAGCAAAAGTTGTCTTCCGAAAAGAATAAATCCACAAGGATTGCCCATCTAACTGCATAGGAGAACAAAGAGGTAAAGGAGCTAGAGATGAAAGGGCGAAAGCTTGAGATGGAATCAAAAGAAGCTTAAGATTGAGGGGAAGAAGCTTGAGAAAGAATCGAAGATGATGAACGCATATAACAACCTCATCTCGCAGGATACAAGTTCAATGAGAGATGACGAAAAGGCTGAGCAAGTAGCTGCCATGAAGTGTCTGAGGAAGATTCTTTTTCCTTCCTGACATTATCTAATTTTGCCTTTTGCTTATTGTATATTTTCTGCCATGCTAATTCTAAATTTGAGCTACATTTGAACACTATTTTTTTATTTTTGCAGGCAAACAGGATGAATTACTTGCGTGGTGCCGATAGTACAACAAAAAAACACTGTTGCGAATATGTTTAAATTGTCTATTAAACCATATATAAATTATTGATATATGAATTATTAGAACAAACCTTCAATTGTCTTTTCTTTCTAATCTTTGCTGAGAAAAACTTGATTTGCCATATACTGCTTATGTAGTACAAGTATATTTTAATTGTTTTATTTAGATATGATTTATCGAGAAACAACAAAATATATAGAGATCATATTCATGCTTGATCATGGTTACCTGCATATATTAAATAGTTTACATATAGATAAATAGACAATCCATCATACATATTGTCTGTTTAGCTATCTCTATACGTGTTTCTAAAAACTTACAACACTCAAGTGTTTCTAAAAACTTACAACACCTTGTTTATGGGTTGTACATGACCTTAGCAATCTATATCACATCAACTACGTAGCCTCAACTATAATTACGGGTATTTTTGACCAGCATAATCCTTAATCCCTGCAAAAGCTTTTTAGCTAGTTATATCATGGAGAGAGTAGCATGGTTGGGTAGATAGGCAAAGGGCATATATAAAAGGATTAACACTTGTTGAATTTTTTTATCAGAATAGGTAAGAAGACAGAAATCGTTTTTTTATAAAGTCCAAGCTCTAGGTGTTATTTTATTTTAGGATGAATGAAGTAGATGACAAAACATTAATACTACTTTTCGATCACAGATTTAGAAAACTGATGTGTGTTAGTGTGGTATGTAATCTGGCACCGGCGAATTACTGGTAGCCGAGCAAAACTTGCTGTAATTTTCTTGAATTTTGGCATATTCTCATAAATGTTACCGAATGTTATCACCGTGCACCTCGCCGGTAGCCATGATAACCAAGCAGTTATCATCAGTTTTGCGAAGCCTGCTTTGTGTTTTATAAAACATTTTTGTTCTTTTTAACGGAATTGCTAAAACTCATTTGATAAAAAAATAGGGACAAAATCTTGTAATTTCTAACCTCCAAATCTACTTCGTCATTCATGCTCCAGGGGGCTTTTTCTCCAACACTGGTGACCGACGACGGTGACTTCGATTAGTTAAAGTGAAGAAAAGGGGTTTACGTAAGTTTAAAGGAATGACCGTGGAAGATGACGGCTCAACGGTAGGCAGTAGATACAGATAGGCGACGAGGCATCAGAACCGTTGGGATGGAGAAGGACGATGGGCCGACATCAAAGCGGGGAGGGGGGAGGATAGAAAAATAGAGAGGTGGAAAAGAGGAAGTGAATAGGGAGGTGGACACTGTGGCGGTTGCGTCGGTGCCATTCATACTTCTAGGCTACCGACGAGGCGAATGAGGATGTGCTGGGGTAGGGATCGAAGACGGCATTGTACATAAGAAAGCAGTCGGAGAGAAGAAGTGTAAGGGTGAGAAAAAAGAAAAAGGATAAGGTTAAATATAGCATCCCAAATTCCACAACGATATGAGCCGTCCAAAATATGTCTAAGATTGAACAACATTTTATAGAATATGTTATAGATAATTCCACTCTTTAAATAAAATAAGCTTTAGATTTTGATCAATAAGAAGTTTAATTGCAAGCTATGTCAACATTTTCAAGTCTCAAGGACTTCCGCATGGCGTTAGCGTGATACTACACCCAACATCATATCCATCCGAGGGAGTATCCATGGTCAACGACGCGTGCTGTAGTGCTGTGACACGTGATGTGTGTGATGTGTGTAGATATAATTAACAG
Organism: Oryza australiensis; assembly: GCA_019925245.2. Lineage (NCBI taxonomy): Eukaryota > Viridiplantae > Streptophyta > Magnoliopsida > Poales > Poaceae > Oryza > Oryza australiensis. Next base: position 19,174,013 of record JAIFGZ020000222.1, on the reverse strand, counting down.
TAATATAAAAAAGATATAATTAACAGTCAACGCGCAACGATGCGATGTTAAATATGGCGTTCGTGCGTATAACGAAGCTTTAGCTCCTCCCCACGGTAGTCCCTACTTTGTTTAGGCTTTAGCAGAAGGTTCATGGGGGCCTTCCAATGATTAATCGCAATCCATGCTTAATTTGCAATAGGGGGAGGTTGTCCACGTCAGCGGATTCGCATCGTTCCCTTCGCAGCCATTCGGTGCATGCATCTTGCTACTCGTACAACCACAGATAGATCCCTCTGCATGTTCCAGTCAAGTGCACATACTTTATGACTACCGTTCTACAATTTGCAAACCTTGCAGCAGCCGGCTTTCAGTGAAAACAGTGACCCCGATCCGCGATCGAACCCAGGGTTACAAAACCATCGAAAAGGGGTTACATAAGCGACCACGATAATCCATCGAAAAGGGGTTACATAAGCGACCACGATAATAACCATGGTAAACCATATAAAATTTATCAAAATTTTATTTTTTTTAATTTATTTAAATTCAATGAGGTAATCATGGTTTAAACCTTACCCTACTTTTCGTGGTAAGCATGCTAAGGTTACCATGGTAACTGCATGGTTACCGACAGGCTTATAAACCCTGGTCGAATTCAGGATCTCAAAGAAAAAAATCCTAGTCTACATGTGGTCGATTGGAGATGCGAGCACGACGACCGAACAATCCGGTATTCGAGATATCCCTTGACTCGTTAGGGCCAAATTATCTACTAAATTATACCTTTTTTATTATATTATAAGTTGTTCAGATATTTTTAAACTTTATAATATTTAATTAAATTTGTAGAAAATTTTAGAATATCTATGGTACTAAATTAGTTTAATGATAATATGTTTGTTTTGGGTTATAAATATTGTTATATTTTTTTTATAGATTTGATCAAACTTTAAAAAATTATTAGAAAAAAATCAAAACGACTTATGATATAAAATATAGGGGTAGGATAAATTAAATATTTTAATAAATAGGCAATAAATAATTTAATTTAAAACTAGTGGTCTAAGTAGTATAATATTATAAAAAGAATTTTATATATATATATATATATATATATAAAGCCATGGTGCCAGTAATCCGTTTAATCTGAAAAGAACTAAACTAGTGGTTGTGAGGACTGAGAAGCATGTCAGCATGTGGCAGATACATGACTCTACCGAAGATGGCTAATTAAATACTGTTGTTTACAGTTACACAAACGTAATTTGTATTTATGGTGGTGTCCGCGCTTGTGATGCGTCTTCTATCTAATAAAAAAGATTATAGTACTTCTAATACTAATTCAACCAATCACAAGCTAACGTAGCCACGGAGACATAGTGATAAGAGTGACTGACTTTAAAAGCTAGTAACGCAAAATGTCTTTGTTAAATCCACCCATGCTATCCAACTTGTTTAAAGAATTTCTTCACAAAACGTGCAACTATTTACCCTGGTTCCATCAAAACTCCAACGAAAGAAAACTTCAAAAGGAGTTCTTCTTAAAACAAGTGCCGGCATATTTGCATCAAATGGTTATTCGTACGACCAGTACGTATGACCCATGTTCGATTTAACTAATGCATAGGCACAAGCACAATGCATAGACACGGTTGCTGTTTTCATGGAACTATATGAAAAGAAACTGAGTACAAAGATTAGTGACTAACACATGATTGGATGCTAGTCGTACCGTAAGTTCGAATGTTTAAAAGCATCTTCAAGAATCTCTTCAAACAACTCTTCAAACTAAATTTGAGCCATTCTTAAAAAATCCTCCAACAATCTCTCCAACCAGATGACCAAGCCATCCGACGGGCAAAAACCCTCTCTCCACTTGTTAAACTTGGCCAACCAAACTCACTGACCAACAGCTCGCCAAAGTCACTCTGCTTGCCGCAGCCACCAGCGTCCCCTCGCTGTGGACGTTGGCCTCCGCTCGCCTCACGCGTCCGTCGTCCGCCGTCGCCTCACACGCCTGTCGTCCGCCTCCGCTCGTCGTAGCCGTCGGCGTCCGCTCGCACGGCCTTCGGCCTCCGCTCGCCTCACACGCCCGTCCGCCGTCGCCTCACGCGCCCGTCGTCCGCCTCTGCTTGCTGCAGCCCGCCGCCTCCGCCCGTCACAGCTGTTGACATCCGCTCATGTGGCCTTCGGGCTCCGCTCGCCTCACGCTCCCGTTGTCGGCCTCCGCCTCGCCGTAGCCTGCCTCCTCCGCTCACTGCAGCTCGTCGGCTCGGCGCCGCCTTCGCTGGCTGTAGTCCACCGCCACCGCCTCCACTCGCTGCAGCCCGCTGCCGCTCGCTATTGTCCGTCGGCCCGCCGTCCGCCATCACCGCATCGAAGGAGAGGGTGTGGGGAGGAGGCAGAGGAGGAAGGAAGATGTATGGGTGGGGAAAATGGGGTGAAAGAGAAGGAAGAAGGGTAGTAGAGGCTGACATATGAGCCTAATTTATAATAGACTTGGTATGAAGAGGATAGATAAAGAGGCTGTTGAAATTAACAATGATCTTGATTTATTAAATCAAATGAATAGTTAGCTACAAAAATATTTAAAACGTCATAGAAGAGCTGTTTGAGATGCTCTGACGGACTATCTTTGCATAGGTATGGGGATTTGGCGATCGAGGAGGCAGCTCGGAGTCCGGTCATTGGACCGGGGTGCAAAGCCGTTCTTAGTTGGTCTCCTTGCAACATGTACGCGTGTGGCCTGGAGACTTCAGCTCGCTGCCGCCCGTTGATTTTGTGTGTTTTCCTCGGTGTAAACCTCCCTTTTTCGCATCAGTCAGCGGTTGATTCCATGTACATGCACGCGTACCGCGCATGCGCATCAGCGCATGGTTCGGAACTTGGAACTTGTACTTTTTGGAGGCTGGAACTTTGAACTTGGAACTTGGAGTTGAAACTTGAGCGCTGGGGTGTTTGAAATCAGTGGGACGGAGCAAAACTAGCGACAAGATTCAATGATAATAAAAACATAAGTACTAGTACTATGTTTTTATACTCCATGTGCTTTGGGCTTTTTCTGAACTGAAATCTATCGGCCTCTCCATGTCTAAAAAGGTGCTTCCACATGGTTTACAAAACCATAAAAGGAGGGTTATGGCACCTCAACGATAGACACAGTTATCACGTGACAAATATAAAAAAACCGTGATAAATCATATAGAATTTATTGAAAATTTAAATTATTTTTTAAAATTTATTTAAATTTTATGAGACTATCGTGATTTTAGACTTATTATACTCTACGGTAAACACGATAACTATAATAATCACATGGTTACAAACATGATAACCACATAGTTGCAGGTAGTTTTATAAACCGTGTAGCACCAACTAGTACCTTCTGGCTGGCTGTTGTCCAAAAAAGAACTCCCTCTGTCCTAACAACAATTTGGAGAGCACCAAACAGCGATTAGAGACGCAATCAATTGCAAATACCACCACACAAACACGGGCCATTGATGTCAAAATATATCCTACCAATTAAATTAATAATTTAAATAACAATAATATATATTTAGATTAAACCCGAATCATTAATAGGTCTGTTCGGTAGCCCATATTCAGCAGCCAGCCGGCTGCTTCCTCCTGTCAATGTAACACTGTTGGTGCTGGCTGCAGCAGCAGCCGAACAGATCCAATAACGCCGATGATCAATTTGATACTAATCTAAAAACTTTTCTCTCTATATCAATAATATATGTAATAATACGAGTAATAATACATCTTTACTTTATTAAAATATTGATAATATCAAAACTTATCGGGCACACGTTTTAACGATCTCACGCAAATAAAATATTGATAATGTCAAAATTTATCGGACACACGTTTTGCCGATCCCACGCAAAGCAATCGAGCAGCTCGCTGTCACCGCCGCCACCGTGTTGGCGGCGATCCGGCAAGCGACACAGAGGAGAATAGAGAGAAAGAAGAGGAAGGTCTTCCTCTGACTCGGCGACGCGACGTTGGGCTGCGCTCCTCGATCGATCTCGCTCGCGGGTGTCAACACGCACTCTTCTCCCAGCCTCTGATCGATTACTTGGCAAGACGGCAATAATTACAGCGTGTTTAACTCGTGCGTGCACACAACGCATGCCAGGGTTTTTGTTTTTGTTTCTTTTCGTTTTGTTTACGCGCGCTTAAACAATGGGATTACTATATGGTCCAGTGGCAGCTTCCAAACAAACAACCACTCAGGGGTTCAGAAAAAAAAAACAAGTTCTCTTCTAATTGACCGATTTGCCCTGGCTCCGATCATCTATTTCTTTTTTTTTCCCGACTTTTCTACATCTATCCAGTCACATTCGTTAGAAGTGTTGCTCCACCTCCACGATCTCCTGGGGCCTGATCGATCGATATCCCTAGCAAATCATTGGGAGATATATACACCCAGTGTCCAGATGACCGCTATCGTGCCATACGTGGACTAGTCTCCTGCGCACATATGCAGTGGCTTGTAGCTGGGTCCAATGCTTGACTCAACCATGCATTGCGTATCTACCTGATAGCTTCGTTTGCTGTAGGCCCGCTTCCCTCGGCTTCAAAATTAAACTCCCTCCGATTCTTAATTTATGACACCATCCACATTCTAAAATTTTTAATAATAAAATCTATTCTTATTTTTCTTCAGAAAACTAAATTCAAATTATTACAAAGACTACATGGCGAACGGCTGCAAGGTAAAAAGTTACAATTTAATTAAAAAAACTATTTATAGAACCGCATAAAATTAAAGATTTTCATCTATGGTTGATCAGAGTATATATAATTATTGTTTCTGTTATATATAATTATTGTTTCTGCCAACAGGTTACAAGAGTTACATGTAGTCCTTGGCTTTCTCAAAATAGAAAAGCAGAATCTACTAAATCAACAATCGATCCTTGCCGGTTGAATTTTGCTCCTATGATCGCCCTGCCTGACATCTAATCAAAGCGGAAGATAATACTAAAGTATAACTAACTATAAATAATAAATAAGTCATTTGTCCAGATCTCGTCGTCACCATTTCTAGCGAACCCGAGCTGACAGGGACAACGTCAGGGAATGCGGGGCGCATTCGAAAAGGTCGTGACATCTAGAATGTCTACATAAATATTTCGGACATCCAGAACAAGATCGACCTTTAGACGTAACCATTTGTTTTAAAATAATTTATACAAATATGTAAAAAATATAAGTCATATTTAAAATCTTTAATAATAAAATAATTCACAATATAGTAATAATTACATAAGTTTTAACAAGTCGAATAATGTAAGAATCTATGACGTCATACGTTAAAATATGGAGGAAGTATGTAGAGGTTGCCGACTTATAGGACACCCGTCCATGTGAGTCACTCATTGATATGAGAATTATCAATGTTAGCAGCTTTAGTATCGTACTCCGTCTCTTCGGTAAACTTGTTGAATTGTCCATGTAATATTCTGTCATGTTAGATTAAAGTTTATATATAAGTAGAATGGTGTTTTCAATCATCTCAAGTACTTTTTTACTCACTTTGAATATCTTATTACTAGTAGGCTTTATGTTTATATCTTTTTACTTACTGCATCATGCTTTATATATGTTTCTACGCAGCGGCAGGTATTCCCTATGTTCCCGGGAATACCAAAAAATTTCATGAATAAATTAATATATGTACATATATTACACATATATACTCAACTATGTATAATATTATGTTTTGTATTTTTTATTCAAGAAATTCACTTCTCCAAGACTTTTGGCTCACAATACGTGTTATATCCAAGTACTTCAAATTCTCTAACCCTAGTGTCTACTAAACCTTAGGCATAGTACGCATACAATTGTTGAGAAATACCCAACCAATAAATCATGCGTCCATCACTGTTTCTGCATAGCGTATATTTTACTCATTTCATCTCATAGGAGATTATTCCTTATTGATACTATCTTCTAACTCAATCTTTATTATTGCGTGTACTATAGATGCAAAGACCGAGGATGTACTCATCCTCCTTATCTTAAAAAAGTATGGTGTACTTTTTTCTAAGTATAATTATAGTTGGTATATCGCTTTTGCTTAATTATTTTCTTTTAAATATAATGATGTTGTCACCAAAAGGAAGTTATATAAGGAACCATTCGCATCCATGCAGCGACGCCCAAGGCCCAAAGACTGCGTGCGCTTCAGTTCGATCCCCTCTTCCTTCACCACAGGCATCCTTGGCAAATACGAGAGAGAAGGGGACCCATCTCTTGTCCGTCTTGCATGAGTTTTTAAGCTGGTTTTCTTAATAAAGCCTTGAAAAGGTTAGATCTATCAAGTAGTTTAGGGTTTGTCTTCCATATGATTCATGGAGTTAGTTTTGTTTAGGGTGTTTTGTTTTTTCTCTCTCTTTGTTGGTGGTGAAGCTCTGGACAGAGATCTAGGAAGGCTTGTCTGTCGGGTTGACGATTATCAAATCGGTAGGCTGGCTTTTGTGTGTTCGATGACAACGATTTACTGTTCTGTCAATAAAATAAAAATGGTGTATGATACGTTCATATATGCTTATGCACGTGCTAGAGTTGGTCAACGTTGTTGCTGCATTCGTTTGCATGAATTTCTTGGGGCAATCCAAATATGTGGAGACTCTTTTCATATATTGCTAGACCTTTTATTTCAGTTTATTATAACAACAGGGCGTCTCCTATGTTATATGGAAAAAGAAATAATGCTGCTGATTAGCTAAAAGCTATCCTTGCATCTGTCAATTGCGCTCTCTGATGTTGACGATTCGTCGGGGGTAACTATAGCACGTGCCGATAAAAAAATCGAGTAAAAGTTTCTTCTATAGGAAAGCGCCGCTACAGCTGTGTGGTTGATCATGATCCAACAATGTTGCACCTGATCCTCTTCCACGTACCGAAATGCCCCTCACCCACTCACCTACACATTATTAATTTCTCGTGCATTTTTAGTGAGAATATAGCATTCTGTCCATAAATGAGAAATTCAAGTCTACAATGTTTTTATAAAAATATAGCATAGTATTTTACTTAATTTCAATCATTTTTTCTATGTGATTGTCATATTCCTTTTATACAAGTATTTTTTAGTCCTGATATTTTTATACGATGGGTATTAGACAATTACCATGTAATTCTTGAAATATATAATAGATTGCAGTGTAAGTTTAAATAATTTACAATGTGAATTAATTATTTAAAATGTTATATCATAAATACATAGATAGTAATAACGCGTCATGCTTCATAAAACCACATACTAATCAAGCAATCAGGTATTTTTAAGATGTGGCTTATAAAAAGCCATCTATTGAGGAACGAGGTATTTTTAAGATGTGGCTTATAAAAAGCCATCTATTGAGGAACGAAAAATAAGATGATATGTTTTTACTCCTAGTCGTCCAAACTATTGGTTAATGAAAAATAAAAAAACTAAACTATTTCTAGAATTAAATTTAGAACTCTTATAAACTGCAACTCAGATAAGCAGGCCCAACAACTCACACATTCGTATTTGGAATAAGGAGAACAGATGTTCCCTGAATAATTCATAGCTATAAGTAGGAAGATGAAAGGTTCCCGTGCTTTAGAAATGATAAAAGAGGTAGAGCTCTAATTCTAGTAGTGGAATTGGCGGCAAAGAACCTGTGAAGTCTCGATCAAACACACTATATGGAAGGTGTTGTCTTGTTACTAGTATTATTTTCAGGTGGATGAGCTCCTTTTTTTCCGGTTGGGCTCTGTTCATTGCTAATTTGGAATCCACTATTGCGTACAGAAAGCTACTGTAACCTGGTCTCTACTAATTGCATACTTTTCCAACAAGGCAAGTTCCGTTTAAGAAGCTATAACAAATACCCTAAATACTCTGTTTCGAGAGCTCTTTTAGCCACTACAATATTTTATTTTTGAAACAGCCACTACATATATTATTTTAAGAGAATCCATAGTCCCCCTAGACTATCTTGATTGCGTGAAAAAATAAACGAAAAATTTGGTTCAAATTTAAATTGTGGTTTCACGGTTTGCATGGTTTTTGCGGTTTTGGCACGTTTTTCGCGGTTTTTGGCACGGTTTTTACGCGGTTTAGACGAAAACCGCGGTACGACAAAATGTCGTGAAATTACTATTCATTCCATCGCGAAAACCACGCTACCATGGAGGGACGGCATGGTAGAAGCGCACGAAATAGGAAATCCTGGTACTCACTCTGTTCACAATTACTAGTCACTTTTGACCATTTTAATTATTCATAAATATTTATCACGTTATGTTTTTCACTACACTTTTTTCTTTTATTTTCCCTTTGAAATTTTCTCATTCTTATTCGTCCACCAAATATTTAGCGGGTCCAGAGTGAGGATAATACGATCATTGCATATCCAAGCAACTATATATCCGTGTGATGGTTGAAAAGTAAACATGAGCAAATGGAGTACTCATCAGCTGCTTCTTATGATCTCCAGTCATAATGTGATTTAGCTATCGGTGGAGCCAGATAGCGTGGTACTATATAAAAATGGCTACCATTTGATCCATCGCCACAAATTACAAAAGATATTTTTCCTTTCGTAAGAAACATGTAGATCGTATAAGTTCTTTAGAGGTTTCGCGAACTTAAAGATATCATGTAGCCAGCTAGTAACTAAGAACAATTGTGAATGCCTGACCGCATACACCAAGTCCAAAATGATGACAGACAACTAACCTATCCCGTACGGGAAAAAATGTCCGTGATGAGCGTACCAAATCGAGTAATCTCTGTCACCATCTATGTTGTACAGATAAAAAAAGAATGGTTAATGCATACGCTATTTGTCACTTGAGTGATCGGTGTATCTAACTTGAAGAAAGAATTAATGGCAGTTGTTTTTTGGGTGGTGATCTAGTGCTATGCCCAAAAGGTTGTGCAAACGCATTCATTGTTTGATTGGGATGGAGATAGTACTGTATTTACTTAATTTGGAAAACAAAACAGATAGTAAAAGGTGTATCTTGAAGGTTGAAGCTCGGAACATTCAGATTTTTTTTTTTTGGAGGGGGAGGGGGGAGACTAAACTGATCAATAGACCTTTCCAAGTACTCCAGGGAGTGTAGGTTATGTATTCAGTATAAGAAATGCACAATGTGGTTATGTCAAAATGGAAGTGAGATGCAACTTTTTCTTTCCTTCAGCAGGCCTACAAATTCCACAAATCCATCAATTACTAAAGCATAAAATCGCATTGCTATACAATATACAGTTTTGCATTAAATTTTGTCTGTGCATGTGGTTTTACTTGATAAGTTTTTTTCCTCAATGACTAGATATTTATCCTGAGAATTACAAAAGAAAAAACTAGAAATCCAGCAAATTGTCGTGCCGTGATGAATATGCATCCCCTTTCTTTAGCTTGATCATCTTGTTGAAACATCTATCTTAAACACCTACTTGATTTTTTTTTCGAATGGTCATTGGAAGGGAGAGTTTCCCCACCTAAAAGAGGGGAAGGGTTAAGCATACAGTACAAACAACACATCATGTTACATTAGATCTTAAGGAGGAAGAGAGAAGATCTTTCTAGGATGATACAACATCCCTTTCTTCCCGGTGAAGACGTTCGGCCCAACGAGTAGCATCTTTTTCATACATTTTTTACAAGTCTATTAAGCGATTGTGGTAGACCGTAGAAAACAACATCATGACAATGATTCCACAAACCCCAGAAGCAGAGGAGAAAGAAAATATGATAAAGTTTAGCATGCACCTGCCCATGAGCAACCAGCCTTGCCACCTCCTTGACACTTGTGATATTGAGCTGAATTTCCAGAGAGTACCAGAATGTGGCCGCAAACGGACACTGAATACATATGTGCGATGATGTTTCATCGGCAGCATTGCAGAGCTCACATAGAGGTGATTGTACAATGTTCTTCTTATGGAGATTGACCTTTGTGGGGAGGCGCTCTTTGGCAATAAGCCATGCAATAAATTGACTCTTTAGAGCTCAGTTCTTCCAGACAAACTCCCAATTGCAACATACCTTCATCGGTCTTTGTACGTTTTCATATATTTGCCTTGTGCGAAGTAGGCCTAGTGCTCCTCTTCGAGTTCTAACATTGGCCCCTAGTCGGTTAACTTATGATTTTGAAGGAGTTGATATAGTTGCTCAAGTTGTTGTGCTGCTGTAGATGAAAGACGAGTAACGGTTGCATGCTTGTTCAGGGCATGTGAGAATAATGGGGCGAATGTTTCCTCTAGAGTTTAAGAGTTACACCATAGATCGTGCCAGAAGGATGTCTGATCTGCATCTCCCACAATCACTGAAGTTAGATTCAAGTCTGGCATAAGTGACGCTAAGGATTCCCAGTGCACACCTATCTACTTGTCGTGGAACAAAGATGATCCTTCATGCTCTTGACAAATCCATTGCGCCCAGGAGGATTCTGCAAAGTGTAGGTGATGTAGGCGTTTCATCAGAAGAGCTTTGTTTTGTAGTTGCATATTCTTGATACCTAATCCACCAGTATGTTTGGACGTGCAGACATCCTCCCATGCGACCAAGCATCTTGCTCCATTGCAGGTGTCCTCACCTGACCATAAGAAGGCACGACGCTTTTTATCAAACGCTTTGACGGTCCCTTTTGACAGAGAGATAGCTGACATGGCATACACAGGCACGCTATCAAGAACCGAGTTCACCAGCACAATTCTTTCATCATAGGATATCAGGCGCACTTGCCAACCAGCTAGGCAACCATCCGCTTTGGCTATTGTCGGTTTTAGCTCTTCAATCCTAAGTTTGTTGTGTGACAATGGAAGGCCCAGGTAGGATAGAGGGAAAGAATCTAATCTACATTAGAGGATTGAAGCTAGGGCTCCCCTTATACTGTCATCTGTGTGCATTGTGACTAAAGTAACTTTAGCATAGTTGATCTTGAGCCCCATGGCTTGTGCAAAAGTGATCAAGACATAACTTGAGAGCTTGAATGTCCGTCTGCTGTGCCCTGCAGATGATGATCGTGTCGTCGGTGTATTGCTGAGTAGCACATGTTTTTTTGGGGTATACAAGGTGTTTGATAGCTCTCTCATGTTGTATTAGCTTTTGCAACACATTTGCCACAAGTATGAAGAGGTATGGTGACATGGGACCCCTGTCGAACTCCTTGTTTGCAGTTTATCCAATTCCCAGCAACACCATTGATCAGAACTGCTGATTTTGAAGTGTGTAGCATGTTTTGTGCCCATGATTACCAGGTTGCTGGGAAACCTCGCACTTCCAAGATCTTGTCCAAACTATCCCAAGCTATACCGAGTCAAAAGCTTTTGTAAAATCAAGTTTAATTACCGCAATGGCGCATTTTCGCTTGTGACGGCATTGGATTAGGTCACTTGCATAGATGAAGTTCTCGGAGATGCTTTGACCCTTGAGGAACCCAGTTTGATCTACATCTATGAGAGCCGGTAGTTGTCTTTGTAGCATATTGGCCATAGCCTTAGCTACAATTTTCACCAAGCAGTTTTGTAACCAGACGGTGTGGTATCCATCTAGCGTGTTTGCTTTGCTAGGCTTCAGGATGAGAACTATATAGGCCCTGTTTATCCGTTCCAAGTTCGTTGTTTCCTCATGAAAACTTGTAGCCAAGTGCAGGACGTCAGGCTTGATGATCCCCTAAGTTGCTTGGAAGAAACTAGGACCAAAGCCGTCTAGTCCACGTGCACTATGCCTATCTATTTATCGGACGGCCTACATTAGCTCCTACTCTAAGAACGGCTCGACGAGGCTGCTTTGATTAGGAGGCGTCCTACCTAGATACAAAGTATCCAGATTGAAAGACCAACCAGTATTTGCCTTAGTCCCTAGGATGGATTTGTAAAAGTTGAACATAATTGTTGCCTTCAAGTTTGGTTATGAAACTTCAACTTTCTAAAGCTTAATTGATCTTATATAAGTTTTGCGCCAATCTTATGAGGCGTGGACTTTGAAGAAGCTTGTGTTGTCGATGCCTAGCCTTATCTTTTTCACATTGTCACGTTGTTTCCAATATGCTGCCCCTGCCAATTGGTTACTGATAAATTAATTTTGGATGAGCTGGTGCAAACAACGCTTGGAGAGGGGTTGGAGAGGGGGGCTTGTTTCCTCCAGGAAATCCAAAGAGATCGATCACAAATTTGCAGCCATTGTCCGAAGGAAACCTCGATCTCTTCTCTCTGCTCCATCTTTTGATATTTGTTCGTGTCCTTTTAACACCTATTTAAAATTTGACTTAGACTAGGAAAGGTAGCAGACAATTCGCATTCGTAGATGACTCTCCACTAGGTTTCAAACCCATTACGCACACGCTGAAACATTTCCTTAATGAATTTAGTAAGATTAAAGCCTCTGCCTATTTGAGCTTGTCTTAATAGGACGTGCTCACGGAGTACCTACGTGTGATGTCGGTAAAATATCCATACTGGTATGTGCGTGTATACATCTTCCTTATAATTAACAAAGTAACCTGCTTCAGGCCCGCTTAAAACCCTAAACGGTTTGAAAAAAAACCCTGCTTGAGGCCCGCTTAAAAGTTAAAACAACCATACTATGTAAAAATTCCAATCGCACTGTCTCTTCTCTCCTCTGGCCAGCCGATCCCTTATCAACCACTTCCCCAATCTGAATCAAACAAAAAAAATTGTGACCACACCAACAGCTTATCAGTGTCTCGCCTCTGATCCTTGGCCGTCGCCATGATCTGGGCACCCCACCCCGGCAAACCGAAAAAATGCCCTGGGCCCTGCTGCTAACTACCGGATGGCCCCCGCCGTTGGCTGCGTCGCCGTCATCAGTGCGCTTCCCTCCCCTCCTCTGGTTTTCATTGAAGTCTACCGGCGCGCGCACACATCGCTGTCCCGATCACCACCCAATTCACCACCCACGGCAATCACCACCACACCGCTCGTCTCGGCGCGACGCTGCCCCCTCCCCTCCCTCACGGGCCTCACCTGCGTCGAAGCCGCGGCTTCTTCTTTTATTTCTATACTGTTCGTGGGAGGAACGGTTCTGTGTGTGGAACACGTGTGCGAGTCTCCCTCCCTCTTTGTTCCGGTCTCGGATACACTGTTGCTACTGCCTCGGGGGCAGACTCGTCTTCTTCTCGTCCTCACTCTCGTCCTCCTCCCTTGGGCCAGATTGCCCTATATATTGCGCGCTTCCCCCACTCGCAGAAAGGTAGCAGGGAGACCGGTCCAAGAAGAGAGAGAGAGAGAGAGAGAGAGAGAAAAGAATAGGTAGTAATAGTTTTCTCTTTTCACCTCGCGAGAGCCGTGTATCGAGTAAACCATTCCGAGTATTGACCGTACGATTTTCTATGGCGTCGTTGGAGTTGCTGGGGAGGATGTCGTCGTGCTCGAGGGGATCGGCGGCGGCGCTGCCGTCGGCGATGAGGGAAGGAGCGCGGATGTGTTTCGCGAGCATGGAGGCGGCGGGGAGTAGGGGGTTGGGAAGGGGAGCAGGAGGAGGAGGACGGCGAGCTCGATGGCGCCGGTGGGCGCGCTGGTGGAGCGGGTGGTGGTGGCGCCGGCGCCGGTGGAGCAGCAGCGTGGGGCGGGGCGGCCGGAGGCGCACCCGCAGAGCGTGGCGGCCAGGGCCGTGGTCACCGTGCGGCGGAGGCGCAAGGAGGACCCCAAGGACCGTGTCGTCGAGCAGCTCGACGCCTTCGCCGACAGGGTCGGCCGCAGCGTCCTGCTCGAGCTCGTCAGCACGGAGACCGACCCAAGTAAGCTCTCTCCTCTTCCGCCCACACCTCCGCCGCCGCCGCCGTCACCGCGGCGCAGGTGGCACGAAGCTTCTTCATCCAACATACTACTGTACCTTTTTCTCCGACGGTTTTTAGAATTCCATGTCCATCGCGTGGCATCTTTGAATTGTTCTCGCGAAATTCTCTTCCCCTTGTACTACTTCCTTCCCCTCGCCTTTTCTCCTCTTTCTTCTCCCCCTCGCTTTCCCATTCACTCGCCGCTTCATCATCGGCTTCATGGAAGAAGCTGCCGCGGCGAATATTCCAAATGTTCCATCTTGACCTGTGGCGTTTGTCCTCGAGTCGTCCTGTACAAATGGGCCAGCAACAGCAGCACCCCACTCCTCTCACCTGTCTGTTGATTTAATTTGATCCATTTCTTTTCTCTGCAAGTTGCCATTATTTTTTTCTCTCCTCTCCTCTCACATGCATGTGGCAGTAGTACGAGCCATCGAAATTAATCAGGTTATTATCGGAATTGATCATGTGATGCACGCATTGAGCTGAGTGAATCTTTGGTTGGGGTTGCAGGGAAGGGGACGCCGAAGAAGAGCAAGCCGTCGGCGCTAGTGGGGTGGTTCGACAAGAAGGACGTCAAGGCGGAGAAAGTGGTGTACACGGCGGAGTTCGCCGTTGACGCCGGGTTCGGCGAGCCGGGCGCGGTGACCGTGCTCAACCGCCACCAGCGGGAGTTCTACATCGAGAGCATCGTCGTCGAGGGGTTCCCGTCCGGCCCGGCGCACTTCACCTGCAACTCATGGGTGCAGCCCACCCGGGTGAGCCGCGACCGGCGCGTGTTCTTCAGCAACAGGCCGTACCTGCCGTCGGAGACGCCGCCGGGGCTGAGGGAGCTCCGGCTCCGTGAGCTCGCCGACCTCCGCGGCGACGGGACCGGCGAGCGGAGGATCACCGACCGGGTGTACGACTACGACGTGTACAACGACCTGGGCAACCCCGACAAGGGCGTCGCCTCCGCCCGCCCCGTCCTTGGCGGCGAGCAGATGCCGTACCCGCGGCGGATGCGCACCGGCCGGCCCAGCACCGCCACAGGCAAGTCAACAAACACTTCCCACCACCACCACCACCACCACCACCATCGCGGCGCCATCATGCCATAAATTCAGCGACAGCAACGATGACCTCCCCGACATGGCGGGAGGGGGATGGAGCCGTCCTCCCCAGACGCGTCGCTTTCCGTATCCGAACCACTCGATCGCTGACGTCGACGCCATTATTTGTGCCGCAGACGCGAGCGCGGAGAGCAGGGTGGAGTACCCGGAGCCCATCTACGTGTCGCGGGACGAGGAGTTCGAGGAGGGCAAGAACGAGATGCTGTCGGAAGGCGCGCTCAAGGCACTGCTCCACAACTTCATGCCGCTGCTCGTCTCCTCCGTCTCGCCGGACATCCGCGACTTCGCCGGCTTCCACGACGTCGACAACCTCTTCAAGGAGGGCCTCCGCCTCAAGCAGGCGCTCCACGACCAGCTTTTCCAGAAGATCCCCTTCGTCCGCAAGATCCAGGAGAACAGCGAGGGCCTCCTCCGCTACGACACCCCCGACATCATCAAGAGTAAGCCTCCTGCCTCCCCCACCGCCACCGCCACCTTTTCGTCATGGTGCTCGTCCGTGTCCCCCATGGCGATACGGTTGATACGATTCGATACGGATACGGATTTGCACGGCATTGTTTGTACTGACGCTGTCGTTGAATTTTGTTTGTTTTCTTGGCGTGCCTCAGAGGACAAGTTCGCGTGGCTGCGTGACGACGAGTTCGCGAGGCAGGCGCTGGCCGGCATCAACCCCGTCAACATCGAGCGTCTCCAGGTAAGCCGTCGCGCTCACGACCAACACGGCAAACTCTGTAACTTCCAAAGCAGAGCTCTCACGAGTTTAGTAATAGCTGTTGCTGTCCAAGTGCAACACAGTGGAGCTGACAGATGATCGCCGTTTTTTTTTTAACTCCTTGCGTGCACAGGCGTTCCCGCCGGTGAGCAAGCTCGACCCGGCCGTGTACGGCCCACCGGAGTCGGCGATAACGGAGGAGCACATCATCGGGCACCTCGACGGCATGTCGGTGCAGGAGGCGGTCGAGGGGAACAGGCTGTACATGCTGGATTACCACGACATCTTCCTCCCGTTCCTGGACAGGATCAACGCCCAGGACGGCCGGAAGGCGTACGGCACGCGCGCGCTCTTCTTCCAGACGGCCGCCGGGACGCTGAAGCCGATCGCCATCGAGCTGTGCCTGCCGCCGATGACCGACGGCTGCAAGCGCGCCAAGCGGGTGTTCACGCCGCCCGCCGACGCCACCAGCAACTGGCTGTGGCAGCTCGCCAAGGCACACGTCTGCTCCAACGACGCCGGCGTCCACCAGCTCATCAACCACTGGTAAGTGCTAACTCCTCTCGACGCAGGATTCAATTAGCATCGCATCAGAATTCAGAAATGGGCGCAGACGAATTGAGCCTTTCGTGTTCGCAGGTTGAGGACGCACGCATGCATGGAGCCGTTCATCATCGCGGCTCACCGGCAGATGAGCGTGATGCACCCAATCTTCAAGCTGCTAAAGCCGCACATGCGGTACACGCTCAAGATCAACGCGCTGGCGCGGCAGATCCTCATCAACGGCGACGGCGTTATTGAGTCAGGCTTCACACCCGGCAAAGTCTGCATGGACATGAGCGCCTTCGCCTACCGGGAGCTCTGGCGGCTCGACCAGGAGGGCCTCCCCGCCGACCTCATCCGAAGGTACACACTCACTTCATCATGTCAAATGTTTGCAGAATTGCAGGTCGCGGCGAGCGAAATGCAATGCGAGAGTTGAACGGCGGCTAATTTGTTTGGTGTTTGGTTATGTCGTGCAGAGGCATGGCCGTGGAGGACCCGAGCCAGCCGCACGGGCTACGGCTGCTCATCGAGGACTACCCGTACGCCGCCGACGGGCTGCTCCTCTGGTCGGCAATCTCGCGGTGGTGCGAGGCGTACGTGGCGGCCTACTACCCGAGCGACGAGGTCGTGCAGGCGGACTACGAGCTGCAGTCGTGGTACGCCGAGGCCGTGCAGAGCGGGCACGCGGACAAGCGCGGCGCGCCGTGGTGGCCGCGCCTCTCGACGCCCGGCGACCTGGCCTCCCTGCTCACCACCCTCGTGTGGCTCTGCTCGGCGCAGCACGCGGCGCTCAACTTCGGGCAGTACCCGCTCGGTGGCTACATCCCGAACCGGCCGCCGCTCATGCGCCGCCTGGTGCCGGCCGAGGGCGACCCGGAGTACGCGCACCTCGTCGCCGACCCGCACCGCTTCTTCCTGTCGGCGCTGCCCAGCCTGACGCAGACCACGACGTTCATGACCGTCATCGACACGCTGTCCACGCACTCCGCCGACGAGGAGTACCTCGGGGAGCGCCCCGACGAGGCGTGGACAGCGGACCCGGCGGCGCTAGCGGCCGCGCGCGAGTTCGCCGCCGACGTGCGCCGCGCCGAGGAGGAGATCGAGCGGCGAAATGCTGATCCCTCCCGGCGCAACAGGTGCGGCGCCGGCGTGCTGCCGTACGAGCTGATGGCGCCTTCGTCCGGGCCGGGCATCACTTGCCGGGGCGTCCCGAACAGCGTAACCATATAAGACGTTACTATTGCGATTCTCGCGAATTTTTCACGGTCATTACACATTGACGGGGAGAAATTTGGGCAAAAAGTAAATGATTTTGCTGCAAATTTATCTTCGGTTAGGCCGATCGTGGCTCAAATAGGAAAATATTGATTTTTTTAAAAAAGGTGGATAGTTGATATTGTAGATTGTAAATAAGTTGGTACAGTTTATAGGGGTAAAAAAATAAGTGGAATATAAAGATCTCATGATATTTATTCTTGTCAAGGTCCCATGATGTTGTTAAGATCAGATCTCGTGATGTTACATTTGCATCATTATAATCTTCGCGTCGTTATTATGTTATATATAGGTTGATGTCGCTAATTGCCGTTAACAATGGTCGCGTCCAGTCCAGGTTCAAAGTCAACCGCTCTTCAAACTGCTCCCAAAAATAGATAAGCCCAGAAAATGGGCCAATCCAGTCCAGTCTCAAGCCCAGCCCATGAAAACAATGAAAACAGCCCAGAAGAAGCCTGTCCAGTTCATTGTCTAGCCCAGAACATTAAGCAGAGAGGGCTGATTAAGTTGCGCAGTTATCATCATGAACCAGCCCAGCCGTAAAGAAGAACGATCTGCCTTTCAATAGAGTTGATAAAATCTATTACTAGTCGTAATTTGATAGAAAGAAAAATCAACGCGTGGACTTAGATTAGTAAAATTTGTCCAGTCGGATTCAAAGAAAAATCAACGCGTGGACTTAGATTAGTAAAATTTGTCCAGTCGGATTCTGAAGTTCAAAAATCGACAAAACTAATGGCCACAACTGCTGCGACAAAGATAGTCACCAAAAGAAATCACATCTCGACTAACGATCAATTGGAATAACCAAGAAAAAATCGATATAGAAAATAACTGTATGGACAAGTTGAATGCAAAAGCCATATACGAGATGGCGGGTGCCAGAATCTTTGCCCAATTCCTCTAGGCAACGTACAGCGCTGACAACGCTATTGAAAAGAGCGCATCAGAGACTCTAATTTATTGCCTTCGAAAAAGAATGGCTCGGTATGAAAAAACCAAGAGATGAACGTGAGAGCGTTCTACAACGATGGCATTAGAGTAGTTTACAGTGATGTTACATAGCATCATTATAGCTTCATCATGTTATTGGGTGAGGTTGATGTCCCTATTTTGCATTTAACAATGGTCGCGTCTCGCGTCCAGTCGATTGTATCCACCAACAGCTCCCAGCAATCACTTCTCAAAGAAAGAAAAAACCGAGTTCCCAAAATAGAAAAGGCCCAGAAAATGGGTCCTCAGTCTCCAGCCAAGCCGATTAAAACAGTGAGTTAGCAGCGGGATTAATGAAATTGAGCCCAGAAGATAATTCCATCCACTACGTTAATCTGGACAAGACCATCAAGCAGCGGGGGCTCGAATGCTCGAATCTGGATGGACCAGCCAAGCAGTACAGTAGATCAGAACTTAATTAGTCTCAGATTGATTTGCGTTTCCTAGCGTTTATACGAAGTGTAATGATTGATACAAAAATTTGTCCAGTTAAGAAATCGACGAACACTACCGAAAACGGAATCATCTCGACTGAACATCAGTTCGAAGAACCGAGAAAAAATGATACAAGAAAAATCTGTATGGACAAGTTGAATGCAAAAGCCATATATGAGATGGCGAGTGCCAGAATCTTTGCCCAATTACTCTCGGCAACGTACAGCGCTGAGAACGCTATTGGAAAGAGCGCATCAGAGACTCTAATTTATTGCCTTAAAAATACAAAAACAAAGCAAGTGAAAAAAGATAGAGAAAGATTAATGTGAGAACGCTGTATGAAGATGGCATTAGACTCATGAAAGTTTTGTGCAATCAACACAGGGTATGATTGATTCAGAGTTTGATGGTATAAAAGAATAAATCATCATCGCCTAATGCACAACTCCAAGCATCTGCATCGAAGGATAAAGAAAATCCAAGCATCGCATCGACAGATTAAGAAAGAGAAAGAAGGATCGAGGACAAAGGAAACAAAACGAAAACAGAAAAGATCTGAACATAGCCACCGGAGAGGATCGGCGGACGCCGGCGGAAGACGGCGGCTCGGGAAATTCCTATGTTAGGCGGCTTATATAGATGGGAAGCCTATGGGGGATGTAACCCTAGAGGCCGTGATTTGACATATTTACCCCTGCAGAGCAGTTACCCACATGCGGCCCAGTTGGACCAACGAAAACAGGAATAAGTCTATTATGCGTCCCTTATATCTTGTCCTGGTGAATCGCCTCCTCCATCGAGTGCAAAATCAGGTATGTTCATCTTTAAATATCGGTGTAAATCGACTTCTTCTATGGTTTCGAAATCGGTTTCATCGTATGTGACAGCTCATGTACCCCATATCGGTGAATAAAAATAAAAAATTAACAGTCTCACATGTTAGTCATCCTGATCTCTTTTTCTTTTTTCCTCGCCTCTCTCTCCCGTTCTCTCTCGCGCGCCAGGCGATGTTAACAGCAAGCATCACAAGGGAGGCAACGGGAGTTTCGACTCCGGCGGCAGCATCAAGAACCATGACTGGTGGCTGCGACTGCTTTGAGGACAACGATGGTAAGCCTCATGTTCAGCACAAGGGTTCCCCACCATTCCACCACCGCTCACCATCGCTGGCCACCGAGTCCGCTGGCGGCGCCTAGCCGTGAAGCACGTGCGTCGACCACACCGGCAGCGACGCCGACATGAACGCGCCATGGATGACGAACGACGACAACGCGTGGTTGCCGTCGCTGCTGCCGTCACCACCGGCGTGGAGCCTGGCGAGCGTGCACTCCTGCTTGTGCACGTTCTGGTGGCCGCCCAGCGCTTGCAAGCTGTAGAACTGGCGCCGGCAATAGTGGCACGCGAACAGCTGCGACGGCTCACCGTCCCCGGCTGTTCTCCTCCTCCTCCTCCTTCATCGTCGGCGCCAGCGTCCCTTGCCCGGCAGCACGCATGCTGGTGGCGGCCTGGGCAATGTCCACAGTGCGGATAAGGTCCAGCTCGACAAGCCGTTTTTACCGCGGAGGCCGCAGCCGCCATGCAACGACGGCCGTCATCTCACCGGCACTCATGAACGTCACGTCCCCTCCAACTCCGACCAGTTTGCTCAGCCCATCATTGGCGCGCGCTACAACCACCATAGCAACTTACGAGGTTGCGATGCAGTGTAATGCATGTTAAGGCTCTAGGATCATTAGGCACCGATGCTAATAGGGTCTATTCGGGTAGATCAATAGTGGCGCATTCGGATGAGGGAGAGGGGATTAGGGTTACCGGTGGAGTGAGAACTCGAGGGCTGTCCGTCGGCCATGGTGGTCGTCGCCTGCGTCGTGTGTTGGTGTAGATGTCGTGGGGCACGGTGGTGGCGCTTCCGTCGCTCTCTGCCCCGCCGTTAGTGTAAAAACTAATAGACTGAAACAACACCTTGTTCTCGGTGTTGCTTGCGCGTTGATGTATATAGTATCAAAAGCCGATACTGTGGCAGGTACAACAGGAAGGGAGTAGCGCGACCGGATAGATTGCTTGTTACAACCGAATAGCCGAACAGATCGTCATCATCACATGCTGCGATAGATTGTTATCTCTTGCTACTTTCCAATGATAACAACCGTATTCATTTGCATGCGACGACGCCTGGATGCTTCGGCTAATTTATCTCTAATCCAACAACCTATCCGGTCACTTAATCTATTTTACATATTTTCCAACACTCCCCTCAATCACAACTCCCCAAGTTGAGATTGCACTTAAAATTATCTAATTGTCGTGTCGACAAGGCCTTGGTGAATCTATCCGTAATTTGATCTCCGTAGGAACAAAACCAACCTCTAATAGTTTCGTTGGACTCTTTCTCGTACAAAATGATAATCTACCTCAATATGCTTTGTTCGGCATGAAAACTGGATTTAAGGAGAGATACTTTGCACTAAGATTGTCACACCATAGTCTTGCCGTGGGAGAATTAGAAACATGTATCTCCTTCAGTAAAGTTTGTATCCACATGATTTCAGCCGTGGCATTTGCCATTGCTTTATATTCTGACTCAGTACTTGATCTAGACACTGTGGGCTGCTTTCGTGCACTCCATGAGACCAGACTATTTCCAAGAAAAACTGCAAAACCTCCAGTGGAGCGGCGATCATCACCATTACCTGCCCAGTCTGCATCTGAGTATCCACTTATATCAAGGGATTTTGATCTCTCGATTTTGACTCCAATCTTGATACAGTATTTTAGGTACCTAAGTATCCTTTTTACTGCAGCCCAGTGATCTGTTGTAGGAGAGTGCAAAAACTGACAAACTTTGTTAACAGCAAAGGCTATATCAGGTCGGGTTAAGGTAAGATACGTAAAGCACCAACTATGCTCCTATAGTTTGATGAATCACTCGGTCCTAATGGATCCCCTTTATGTATACCGAGTTTTCACTGGTTGACAAAGGTGTAGTTACTGGTTTACGAGTTCATCATACCCGACCTTCTCAATAGATCATTTGCATATTTGGCTTGAGTGAGAACAATGCCATTAGGAGACTGATTTACCTCAATTCCTAGGAAATAATGCAAATTTCCTAGGTCTTTTAATGCAAAATCTTGCTGTAGATTCTGCAGAAGAATGGGAATGGCTTCGATTTGGAACTCACCACAATTATGTCATCTACATAAATAAGCGTAAACACAGCTTAGTCCTTCTCTGTTATAAAAGAACAAAGATGTATCTCGCCTTTGACTCCCGAAAACCAAGTTGATTCAATTTGTGACTCAATCTTGCAAACCAGTGCTCTAGGAGCTTGTTTCAGACCATATAACGCCTTGTCAAGCTTGCAGACATAATTAGGATGCTGCTTGTCTTCATAACCAGGAGGCTGGTACATATATACTTCCTCCTCAAGGATACCATGCAAGAAAGCGTTTTTAACATCAAGTTGCCTCAAAAACCAACCTTTAGAGACAACAATTGCTAATATAATTCTTATTGTTGTCATTTTGACAACCGGACTAAATGTATCCTCATAGTCAATTCCATATCTTTGCCCGAATCCCTTGGCCACCAACCTTGCTTTATACCCGTCAAGAGTCCCATCTTGCTTTCTCTTAACTTTATATACCCACTTACAATCAATAATATTTTTCTGATTCGGTGGTACTAAATGCCATGTTTTATTTGTTACAAGGGCCTGATATTCTTCATCCATGGCTTGTTTCCAATTTTTGTTAGAGAGAGCTTCATGTAAATTGCTAGGCTCACTATCTCGTAGTGTCGTAAGAAAAGCATACCTCACGGTGCCATCCGTATATACCTTCTTCTTTTGAATGCCACGTTGGGCTCGAGTAACAGGTCCTGGTCTGGATTCTCCCCCTGCCGACTGAGTGGAGGCATCATTACCAGGGGTAGAACCGCATGGAGGACTCGCATGGGGAGTGTGGATCGCACGCAGTAGTACGCTAGTAGTAGCGCCGTGGCTAGCAGTGATGCATTCTGTGCCACTTCATTGTAATCTGCAGAAGAATCGACAAAGGACTAGTCCCATCTCGTTGGCGCAGAGAGGAGTCTGAGGCCCCATCATTTCCATGGTCGGCACCGTATGTTGTGGATGTCCTGTTCTGAAAAATCTGCTCACTGGGATCATCATGATTAGTAGAAAAATTAATCACATTATCATCGGCGTTTATACTCCTTGATGCAAGCAAATGGGATGGAAGTAGATTAATTTCTGATCTGATTTTGGCGCCGGCATCAGGATGGAGCTGAGAAAAGGGGAAAATATTTTCATCAAACACCACATCTCTAGAGATATATACTCTTCCAGTTGGTATATCCAGACATTTAAAACCTTTGTGGTTTATACTGTAGCCAATGAAAACACAACGATTTGATCTATATTGCATTTTTCGAGTGTTGTATGGACGGAGATTGGGCCAACATGCACACCCATAGGTTTTGAGAGTCATGTAGTCAGGAGTTTGATTGTAAAGCTGTTCTAAAGGACTTCGATATTGAAGGACCTTTGTGGGAATTCGATTAATGAGATAGACAACAAGAAAAGGCTTCATCCCGAATTTTAGAGGAATGGAAGCATGAGCTAACAAGGAAAGACCAACCTCAACAATGTGTCTATTTTTCTTTTCAAGAGCCATTTTGTTGGTGTGTGGGGGGCAAGAAACATGATGCGTAATTCCAATCTTATTAAAGAAGGAATTTAATTTTTGATACTCACCACCCCAATCCGTTTGGATGGTTTTGATTTTTCGATCAAAGAAGCGCTCAACATGATTCTGAAATTCATGGAATTTTTCAAACACTTCGTACTTGAATTTCAATAGATAGATCCAAGTAAAACGACTATAGGCATCTATAAAACTCACATAGTATTTCTTGCCCCTACGATGTTGGAGCAGACCCGACATCGAATAAACAAGCTCAAAAGGTGAATGAACCTCACTAGTTGATGGACCAAAAGGTAATTGATGACTTTTTGCCTTTTGACAGCATCACAAACTGAAATATTATTCGACTCAACATCTAGACAAGATAACTTATGACTCTGAACGATTCTTTTAACAATAGGAAATGCTGGGTGACCAAGGCGGCTGTGCCATCGCTCAAGAGAGGGAGCTATGACAGATGGGTCTATTTCTTCGATTCGAGGAGGACGAGCGATGAAAGAGGATAAAGACAGCCCTTGCATCTTCCCTCAAGAAGAGTCCTCTTCGTGGCTTGATCCTTGAGATAAAAACATTTAGAATGAAGTCAAATAGGCATGATTATCTCGAAACTAAACGTTGAGCGAAACAAGATTTTTCTTGGCATTAGGAACACATAGGACATTATTCGATGTAGATCACGGAAAGGAGTATTAACAACCGAGTGACCAATGTGAGTAATTTTCATACCGCTCCATTTGCGCATGGATCCGATCTCTTCCCTTATATTTTTCTCTTGTAGACAGCTTTTCCAATCTCACTTGTCACATGATCGCTTGCTCCCGTGTCGATGTACCGCTTGGTGTCGACTCCATAGGAAGACACAGCACCCGCATACTTCTCATCCGGTACAAAACTTTCATCAAATCTATGCCAACACTCCATTACTTGTGTGACCCGCTTGAAGCGAGCCGACATTTGACTCTTCCTTCGAGCCGCCGACACCGCTTGCCGATGTATCGAGATGTGTTTGCGCCGCATAGCGCGCGCGCCTCGCGTCCACCGTGGCCTCGCGCTGGAGACCACGGCCGCGCCAATGCCGGAACGATCTTCCGCGACCCCCGTTTGCCATATTGATAGATCCATGGCTATGCAGTCACCGTGTGAAGCTTGCCGAGCGCCATTCTCTGTTCAAAGTGAAGAAGTTGAGAATAAACCTCCCCACGTCACGATTCGGTTTTTGAAACCAAAGATGAAACAATTGGTTCAAATTCCTCGTCGAGGCCGTGATAATATATGACACTAACTCTTCTTCATCAATTTTCTTGCCGGATGCCGCGCCTCGTCGCCAAGGGCTCGAACTTTTCCGACGTACTCGGTTATACGAGATCTCCTTCTTGACCGTGGCCAAGGCGATGCGAGTATTGATTGATCTCGCTCTTGTCACCGAAGAAAACATGGTCTCAATTGTGTTCCAGCGTGAGAAAGTCCGTATTGCACATGGTGACTTGTGCAAGTGCTTCCCGACCGATCGTGGACAAGAGAAACCCGAGAACTTGTTGATCTACAACCATCCAATCTTCAAACTCGGATTGGAGATGATGACTTCCTTGCCATCTTTATCAACCGCCATGGTTTCGCGGCGCGCCTTTGCACCTGGTGAGATACCCTCGAGACGGGCACCTCGGATCACCGAAGAACTTGGGCCTTCCATATAGCTTGATTGCTTTTGCTCAACTTTTCCGAAATCACGACGCCACCGAATGGATTTGCAGTGGATGCCGTGCTCTTGGAGGAGCCGACCATGGCGACACAGGCTTCTTCTCACGATGCGAAATTTCGGTGGAAATAGATCGTGGCTCGATACCATGTAAAAACTAATAGACGAAACAACACCTTGTTCTCGGTGTTGCTTGCGCGTTGATGTATATAGTATCAAAAACCCGATACCGTGGGTACAACGAGGGAGAAGCAGCGACGGATAGATTACTTGTTACAACCGAACAATGAACAGATCGTCATCATCACATGCGATAGATTGTTATCTCTTGCTACTTTCCAATGATAACAACCGTATTCATTTGCATGCGACGACACTGGATGCTTCGGCTAATTTATCTCTAATCCAACAACCTATCCGGTCACTTAATCTATTTTACATATTTTCCAACAGCTTAGATCGGCAAGGGTTTGTGGGTGAGGCTTGGCGGCGGCAGCGATCCTCGTGTCGTGTGCCGCCCGGCCTTCACCCCTTTATATGGCGCGAGCGACAGGGGCCCACCACCACACGAGGCCGGGCGCCCGATCAGCGCGATCAAGGATCCCCGTTGGGCCCAACGGGAGGAGATCAATTCTAACATTCTCCCCTTGATCTCTTTACTATTACTTTTAACCTTTATCTATTTCATCACAAATTAACGTATAGAGCATATCTCATCATCACGGTCAATCGCCGATAGATTCAATAGCCACTATACACATCTCTCGTTCGAAATGATACTTTATACTTTAACTTTTGGGCCCTGAGTCCGAATCAAAAGGCTTCCCTTAAACCCATGCCGGCTACATGTTCCTTGAACAAGTTGGGTGGTAGGCCTTTCGTTAGCGGATCCGCGAGCATTTTTTCGCCTTTATATGCTCGAGACTTATTGTTTGATCCTGGACTTTATCCTTCACAACATAATACTTTATGTCAATGTGTTTGCGCACCACTTGACTCGATTGTTGTGAGAGTACAAGATCGCAGTTCATTGTCGCAAGTATAACTTTAGTGGTATCTCAATAATGTCAACCACTCTCAAACTGGGTATGAACTTCTTTAGCCGCTTCACCTCCCGTTGCCTCATAACATGCTATAAATTCGGCATACATTGTAGACCCCGCAGTGATAGTCCGTTTAGAGCTTTTCCATGAAATAGCTCCCCGCAAGAGTAAACACGTATCCGGATGTTGACTTTGTCTTATCTCGTGGCAAAATCGAGTCCGAATAACCCACTATTTGGAGTGAGTCGATCTTCCGTATGTCAACATAAGGCCTTTCGTTCCTTGCGCATATCGCAGACTTTTTACCAATTTCAGTGCTCGGGCCGGATTGTTTTGAAATCGCCAAGTAACCCGGTGACAAAAGATAGGTTAGGGTGTGTGCACACTTGTGCATACCGTAGGCTTCCTACAACCGAAGTATATGGCTTTGACTTCATTTCATCGAGCTCGAATTTATTTCTTGGGCATTGCCATTCCCCATATCTTTCACCCTTCACTATAGGAGTAGGCGTAGCACGCATTTCGACATGTTGAATTTCTTCAATACTTTTTCTATATATCCCTTTTGAGACAATCCAGTGCGTACTTTCTTCTATCTCTCGTGAATTTCTATGCCCAAAACATATGATGCTTCACCAAGGTCTTTCATCTCAAAGTTTGAGGACAAGAACTCTTTTGTTCCCGTAGAAGACTAACATCACTATTTGCCGTAGAATGTCATCCACATACGTAATCAAGAATATGAATTTCCCATTCTTGAACTTTGTATAAATGCGTTGTCCTCAACGTTTTCTTGGAAACCAAATTTCTTTATGGTTCCATCAAACTTCAAGTACCACTGTCTCAAAGCTTGCTTTAATCCATAAATGGATCTTTTTAATCGACATCCCATATTCTCTTTTCCTTTCACGACAAAACCTTTTGGTTGTGCCATATAGACTCTTTCTTCTAAATCTCCATTTAGAAATGCCGTTTTTACATCCATTTGATGTAATTCTAAGTCGTAATGTGCCACTAGTGCCATTATTATTCTGAAAGAATCTTTACAAGAGACTGGAGAAAACGTCTCATTGTAATCAATTCCTTCCCTTTGTGTGAATCCTTTTGCCACAAGTCGCGCCTTAAACTTTTCTATATTCCCTCCGAGTCACATTTTGTTTTGTAGACCCATTTACGACCTACTATTTTGGCTCCTTTAGGAATTTCCTCCAAATCCCAAACGTCATTTAATTTCATGGATTTCATTTCATCTTCCATGGCTTCCAGCCATTTGGATGAGCGGGCGCTTCTCATGGCCTCTTCATATGAGGCGGGATCATCCTCTATATGAGATTTTTCAGGTTATACACCCGATAATCATCGTATAGCTTTTTCTTACTCTTTCAGACCTTCTAGGGGCCTCAACATTTGGCACATTTTCTGTTTGAGACTCTTGTGAAGTCTCCCGATTTGGCACATCTTCTATTTGAGGCCGTTGTTGCTCCTCCTCATGTGTGGTAGTGTTTTCGATGGATCCAAGGACGGTTCCTCATTTCTATTTGTTTCCACCACGGAGAGCGAACAACAGTGTTGGAGCCGCAACGTCACGCATTGCGGGCGCAACATCAACAGTGAGTGAGAAGAAAGGTTCCCGAATCGTCGAAGTGGGTATAGATTCCCGCTTCTCCTCAAGATCAATCACTCGAGCTACCGTGCTCCCTTTATCATTTCGTCTTCCAAGAAGACGCATGTCTCGTTTCCACAAACTTTGTATAACTGTTCGGACGTAGAAAACGATAACCTTTCGATCCGTCGGGATAGCCAATGAAATGACAACCGACTGTTTTGGGATCCAATTTCCCGATGTTTGTGTTAAATACTTTAGCCTCCGCAGACTCCCCACACACGGAGGTGAGCTAGCGAGGTACTCTTCCGGTCCACGCTCGTACGGTGTTTTGGGCACCGATTTGCTAGGTACTGCGTTGAGAATATGAACGGCGGTTTTTAACGCCTCCATCCATAAACCCAATGGTAGGGTGGAGTAGCTCATCATGCCGCGCACCATATCCATTAAGGTACGGTTACGCCGTTCCACCACCCCATTCGTTGAGGCTCGCCCGGTGTAGAATATTGGGCGACTATACCATTTTCCATTAGAAACTTTGCAAAGGGTCCCGGGACTTGTCCATAAGGAGTATGCCGACCGTAGTACTCCCCCACGATCGGATCTTACCATTTTAATCCTTTTATCGTGTTGCTTTTCAACTTCAGCTTTGAATACTTTGAATTTATCCAAAGCTTCCGATCTTTCTTTAATTGGATAAATATAACCATATCGGGAGTAATCATCGTGAATGTTATGAAAGAGTCATAACCATCCACACTTTTAACAGAAATGGACCACAAATATCTCGTGTGAATGATCTCCAATGTTCTGCGCTTCTATTTGCACCCTTTTTAATGTGCTTTGTATATTTTCCTTTGATGCATTCTATGCATTGTTCTAAATCGAGAACTCCGGTGGAGGAAGAATTTCATTCTTAACTAGTCTCTCTATTCTCCCCCGAAATGTGGCCTAGACGACGGTGCCACAATTTCGATGAGACATTAGGAGTTCTCTTTCTTTTCTTATTTTCTTTTGTCAACGAGGACCCATCATTCACATCATTTGCATCATTGCATAGAACATTCACACTTTCATGCATAGGCAAATATAAAAGTTTGTCCCGTCGGAAGGCGAGACCCACACATTCATTATTATGAATTATGCGACATTGTACTTTGTCAAAATAACAATAATAGTCATCTTCGCCAAACATGGCATACTAATCAAGTTTCTATGCAAAGATGGGACATAAAAAACATCTCGGAGTGGAAGGATAAAGCCGTTATCAAGTTTGAGATTGAGATTTCCGACGGCTTCAACTTTCACTTCAACTCCATTTGCGACTTTAACGTTACTTTCGCTTCTTTGTGTAGTCCTCGTCAAATGGAATCCCTGTAAGGAATTGGAGGCATGAATAGTTGCTCCAGAATCGATCCACCATGTGGAATTTGAATAACTAGCATACAAGGATTCATTTACAAAAGTGATAAAATTCTCACCTTTCTTTGCCATTATCATCTTTAAAAAATCAGGACAATCTTTCTTGAAATGTCCTTATTTCTTACAAGATGCACCGGTTTGTCCCCACCGTAAATTGCTTTTCTTGAGGTTGATGCTGACCTTGGGGCTTTAGAGGCCGTTTGTCCTTTGATTGGGACGGTCTATAGTTCCTCTTCTTTGGGCTACCAACGTAGTTGATAACGCCACCATTTTTGGGCCTAATCCTCTCCTCCTCTTGTACACATTGTGCAAGAAGAGTATCAAAAGTCCAGCTCGGGTGCACATTGTAGTTGAGAATGAAAGGATCAAACTCCTTTGGCAATCGAGACATGATCGGGTGAACCAAAAAGTCATCCTTTAGATCCAAGTCCCATTGCTTTAGTCTTGCATTTTGTGCACTCTTCGTAGGATAAAATCCCCGATGCCACCTCCGGTGTACTGTCCGTGACAAGGTCCTTTATGAGTTCGTGGCATGAGTCTTTGAAGAACCAGTGAACTGGGTCTTTATCCTTTCTAGATACTCGAGACATTGTCGGTCTCGGAATTGAGCCTACAATAGCTCGCTCAATTGTATTCTTTACCACACCATACATTTCTTGTTGGTGAGGCCCACTTTGCCTTTTCAACTATATATAGTTGTCTAAGGTCGCATTTTCTTTTTCTCTTTTTTCAAAGTCGCGTTTGACTCGTGTTACCTCGACTAATGCAAGGCTCTATAGGACAGGTGTGGTTAGCACCCACCCACCTCTCCCAAGATAAATGCAAGGTCGAGCTTTCTTTTCCATTCACCGTAGTTATCTCCTTGTAGGGTCGGGATATCTTTTATGCATCCCATCAAGGAGTAACCTCCTAAAAATTGATCATGAAAAGTGAGAAATAAGATATCACATAACCTTCCTATGCATTAAGCCTTCATCACCGTTGGACGAAATTAGGCATAATACATAGCATGATATTGCAATTAACAACGTTGGTCGAAAATAACAACATCATATACCATAAATGAAATTTCTAAAATTGAAATTCTCCGTTGGTTCGAAATTCAATTTTAGAAATGTCGGTTTCAACAATATTTGTCAATTTTGCAATGAAACTTTAAACTAAATAAAAAACATTTAACTGTAAAAAACAATAAAACTTATAATTTTTCTTTTCCCTCCTTTTTTTCTTCCTTTCCTTTTTTTCTTTCCTTTTTCCCGCCCACTTGCTTTTGGCTGCTCGGGCACTTGTACACGCGTGGGCTCGGGGCCCGGCAGCCAATGGCTGGGCCGCCGAAACGGCCCAAAACCGCGGCGCGTGCCCCGCCTCGATCTCGGCCGTCGGATGGATCCGACGGCCGAGCGCCGCGGGAGGAATAAAGCGCCGGCGGCCCGAAAACCCTAATTAGGGTTAGGGTTTCCTCCCGAAACCCCGGCCGACCGCAGCTCTCTCTCCTTCTCCCTTTCGCCGCCGGCGCCATGGCGGCGAGCCATGGCCGGCGGCCCTTTTCCTCTCTTCTTTCTCCTCCTTCCTCTATGTGACCGGCGCTTAGCTCCACGACGGCACGAGGTGCGGAGGATTTTGCGCGCCGCGGGCCCCTCGCCGGCGTGCGCGTGCCCCTGGGTGCGCGCGCCACCGTCGACCGGCCCCATGGCGATGCCCTTTGCCCGGCGGCCGCAAACCGACGAGGTAAACATCCTTTTCTTTGATCCGGTTTTCTCATTTCCTTTTCCGATCCGATCCGATCGGTTTTCTTTCGGATATTGCAAACCTTAATTAGATCGATGCGGTAGGAAGCTCGATACCAATGTTAAGGCTCTAGGATCACTAGGCACCGATGCTAATAGGGTCTATTCGGGTAGATCGATAGTGGCACATTCGGATGAGGGAGAGGGGATTAGGGTTACGGTGGAGTGAGAGAACTCGAGGGCCGTCTGTCGGCCATGGTGGTCGTCGCCGACGTCGTGTGTTGGTGTAGATGTCGTGGGGCACGGTGGTGGCGCTTCCCGTCGCTACCGCGCCCCCCGTTAGATCGGCTAGGGTTTGTGGGTGAGGCTTGGCGGCGGCGCGATCCTCGTGTCGTGTGCTGCCCGGCCCTCACCCCTTCTATACACTACTACAGAACTGGCATAGGTGCCGGTTGCAAACTGGCATAGGTGCCGGTTTCGCAGCCAGCACCAATTAGTCGGCACCAATTAGTAGGTCATTGGTGTCGGTTATAGAACCGATACCTATGTGCTCTCCGATTCAAAAAAAATAGGCGGCTCACCTATGCATCGGCTCAAGCCGCCCTAATCCCATCTCAAGAACGCCCTAATCCCATTCATCATTCAAAGAACAGATCATCAACAACAATCAACAACAACAATACTTTCACGGTAGATCCATTCCATCCTTATAGATCAAGGACAACAATAATCCATTCCATCAACAACAATAATCCATTTCATCCTTCATAGAACAAGGACAACAAAATCAAATAACGTACAGAGCAATCAAAAACCGGTGTGGAGTCGCCGGTGCCGTCGGGTCGCCGCCGGGATCTCTCCATGCGCTGCTCGGCCCCGCCATGCCCCGCCCGTGGAAGCACCCGACGCGGGCCGATCCGCTGCCGTCGCCGCCTCCCCTCGCCAGATCCGAAGGGGGAGGGTACCTCCACCGCCGCCGCCGCCTCCCCTCGCCAGATCCGGTGGGGGGAGGGCTTCTCCATCGCCGGCAACACCTCCCCTCCCAGATCCGGCCGCCGCCGTCCTTCTCCCGCCGCCTCCTCGGCCTCCCGCCGCCGCACCCGCCTTCCGTCGACTCCTGCCGCCGCCCGGCCTCCGCCGCCCCTCTCCCGCCGCTTCCCGCCTCCCGCCGCCGCCCGCCTCCCGCCGACTCCCGCCGCCCGGTCTCCGCCGTCGCCCTTCTCCCGCCGCCTCCCGGCCTCCCGCCGCCACCCGCCTTCCGCCGACTCCCGTCGCCCGCCGCGCCGCCCTCCAACCTCCCGGCCGAAGAAATGGATGAGAGAAAATAGTGAGAGTGAGAGATGTGGTGAGAGTGAGTGTGAGACCGAAGAGATAAGGGTGAGAGGGGATAAGAAAGAAAGAGAGAGAGGAAGGCCGGCTCGGCTCATGAAGGCGTCGGCTCGGCATAGGTGTCGGTTTTCGAAAAACCGACACCTATAATATATTATAGGTGTCGGTTTTTTAAAAACCGGCACCTATACTATAGGTGTCGGTTTTCTTTAGAACCGACACCTATAATATATTATAGGTGTCGGTTTTTAAAAACCGACACCTATTGTATAAGTGCCGGTTTTCTTTAAAACCGCTACCTATTATTTTAATAGGTGTCGGTTTTTTGAACCGCTACCTATTAGGTCGACACTTATGCATGTTTTTGTAGTAGTGATATGGCGCAGACGACGGGGCCCACCAGCCACGGGAGGCTCGGCTCCCGATCGCGCGGTCAAGGATCCCGTTGGGCCGTTGGGCCCAACGAAAGGAGATCAATTCTAACAATGCAAGCTCGTATACATGTTAGTAAAGATTAATATGCAAGACTCGATCAAGCAAATGATACGATGGCAAGGTCACGTTCGTCGATGAAGCGATGCTTTTCATGTTGCTGTCGCCCCCGGGCATGCACGGGAACGACACGGCCTTGCACACACGGTGCTATCGGTACGCAACCAAAACAGTTGTAGTTGGGGATTTGGGGTTGAATCTATTGGTGATTTGGGCAGAGAGAGAAGGAAACAGAGAACAGGTGATGGAGAGGGAGACGATGAGCCACGCTGGAGCCACACATATAGGTCCACAAATTTTTTATTTTATTTGATGACTGTAATGCCATGTGAGCATCCTATGCATATAGGATAAAACTGCCGTCGAAACCGTTCACGATTGCAAAATGAGTCATTTTTAATACATGTGGGAGCTGTTGTATATGTTTGTGGTCATCAAGGGATATGAATAAGATTTGGGTTATAGTAGTTAAGATTGACCTTTTTCCATTTCGTACACCAGTGCATTTCACCTCTACCTGACAATTCTCTGCATGTACATGCCTATACGCATTTCATATTTGGCATCTTGTCTGCAAGAGGACTGCAACATCATATATTCATATCTAACAGATCGTTGCCACAATCGGAGTGACGTACACAAATCTACCCAACGGGAAATGGAAACTGAACTCAAAATTCACCCCGCTGGGGGGGGGGGGGGAAGAAGAAGCAAACGAAGAACTCAAAATGCAAGATTGCAAGACAGGTCAACAATTATTGTTCCTGCACGCACGCGTGCAGCGTCGATCAGCAGACGAGGCTGCTCTTCTTCCTGGCGACGAGCCTCCGCCAGTATGTGGTCACCTCCTTCTCGATCTCCCGCACAGTCTTCTTGGCCGGCTCCCCCGTCTTCTTGCTGGCGTGCGCGTCCATGTCGGCCATGACCTTGGCGAGGTCGGCGATGAGGCGCTCGGCGAGGCTGCGGCTGAAGTCCTCGCGGATGACGACGCGCATGACGGCGACGTGCTCGGCGTCGGCGGGCATGGTGTACGCCGGCACGATCCAGCCGAAGCGGCGGAGGCTCTCGGCCACCTCGAACACCGTGTACCGCGACGAGTCCTTCAGGGAGAAGGCCACTAGCGGCACGCCGGAGTCCTTGGACACCACGTCGAAGTAGCCCGTCTTCTCGATCCCCTCCCTGAGCACCGTCGCGTTGTCCCGGCAGTTCTGCATGATGTCCTTGTACCCCTGCACGACGAACAGCAACATTCGGTTCGCATGATCCAATAGGTAGCCGACAGGATCCCAACAAACTATGCAGCCATCTGGATTGCGTGATGAACTGCAAGGATATCCAGGGTTTCTTGCTGATGCAAACAACACACATGTTTCTGTGTGTCGTTGCAAAAACAGTACTACTTGGATCAGCACCAGAGTTGTACTAGTTACCTCGAATCCGAGACGAATGAGCTGGTAATACTGCGCAATTATCTGGTTCGATCCTATTACCAGAACAGGGTAGAAAAATCAATTTACTGGATGTGCAATTATCCTGCGATAATCACAAATGCAAAACGGCATGCACCTTTGGAGAAGTTGAGCGTGAAGGTGGGCTGGTCGGCGCCGAGGTAGTTGATGTGGAAGATGAGCTCCTCCGGCAGGTCCTCCTTGGTCCGCCAGATGACCCAGCCGACGCCGGCGTAGACGAGGCCGTACTTGTGGCCGCTGACGTTGATGCTCTTCACCAGCGGCAGCCGGAAGTCCCACTCCAGCTCCGGGTAGATGAACGGCGCGATGAACCCGCCGCTCGCCGCGTCAACGTGGATCGGCGTGTCCCACCTGTCAGCGAGCCATGCGTTGTCAGATCGATCGATGCTATTGAATTTCGGCATCGATCGATCGTCGATGTCTCTTACCCTGTCTCGGCGTTCTTGGCGGCGAGGAGGTCGTTGAGCATCTTGACGTCCTCGAACTCGCCGTTGAGGGTGGAGCCGAGGATGGCGGCGACGCAGATGGTGTTCTCGTCGACCATCTCCACGGCCTTCTCCGGGTTCATCACGTAGTATCCTTCGGTCAGCTTCACCTCCTTGAGCTCCACCTCGAAGTAGCGCGCGAACTTCTCCCAGCACACCTGCACGTTGGCCCCCGTCACGATGTTGGGCTTGTCGTAGGGCTTGCCCTCGGCTTTCATCCTGTTCTGCCACTTCCTCTTGAAGGCAAGGCCGGCCAGCATGATGGCCTCCGACGAGCCGACGGTGCCCACCCCGACCGCCGTCTCGTCGTCGCCGATCGGCGCGTTGAAGAGATGCGCTATCATGTTCACGCACCGGTTCTGTGGGCGGATCGATCGCGCGTGTGAGAAGCATTCGTGGAATCGTGGTGCAGATGCAAGAGGGTGTTCGTTGTTGTGGTGGTTTACCTGGAGCTCGGTGGTGACGGGGTACTCGTCCATGTCGACGTAGTTCTTGTTGATGGCGGCCATCATGAGCTTGTCGCACTCGGGCTCCATCCACGTGGTGACGAAGGACGCCAGGTTCAGGCGCGGGTTGCCGTCCAGCATCAGCTCGTCGTTGATAATCTGGTACGCCGCGTCCTTGGGGATCGAATGCTCCGGCATCCTGAACCTCGGCAACGCCGTGCGCACGTACCGCGACGCGAACGTCGAGGAATACATCGATTCTCCTGTCTGCGCCGTCGACAGCGCCATATGCCCTTCACCCTGTCTCTAGCTTACTACGGCTGCGACGATCGATCGATCGAGCATGCAGTGCTGGTTTGATAATTGATTTCCCTACTACGAGCGACGCGGCGCGGCAGGGCGCGCGGCGTCCCGTGTTTTTTATAGGAGGAGGCGGGGCATGCCCGGCATGGGCGCGACGTGGTGGGGGCGCCGCGCTTCTTGGGCGCGAGGAGGAGGGAGAGCGAGCGCTAGCGCTGCGTGCGCGCGTCCGCGGCCACGCCATCAGCTCGTACGTCTTTCCCGCTGGGTGCCACGGGAATTTTTTTATTTTTTATTTTATTTATTTAAATATTTAAAAATAATTTTTGATTTGAAAAATTTATAAAATTAGTCGCCCATCACTCTTTGAGAGCGTGATTTTTAAAATCGTCCTTTCGGATGACGATTTATCTAACGTGTGACGGCCGTTGGCCACCGCTAACGGCCGGCACCGAAGAAGGGACATTTTGCGGGTGGCCCTTGCCGCTCTCTAAAAGAACGTTTTTCAATATGCAGGGCTGCCTGCAAAAAAATCATCCCATACGGTAAAAAAATCTCTCGTAAAGGCGTCAAGGGGACCGCCGAAAAAATATCATTCCTTCTAGCTCTTTTGCGGGTAGCCTCCGTAGCCAAAAATCGACCAGTTAGGCGAGGGTCAATGTTCGTCGCCACGTTGTATAAATTGTCGGACGATGGGCGACTAGTTTTGTAAATTTTTCAAATCAAAAATTATTTTTAAATATTTTAATAAATAAAATTAAAAATAAAAAAATTCCACACTCTCGGCATCTCGGACTCGGCTTGCTCGTCGGTGCGGAGCCCATCGCCAAAGTCACCCGCCCATAAAAAGCCAAGATGTAAGAGAAAATTTAGCCCGCCGCTGCGCCCGATGCGACGGCGGTCCGGTTCATCCGCGGCCTCCACTATAGATGTACGAAAGCACGTGGCCGAAAGTACGGCACGAAGCCCGCAATTTAAGC
This sequence comes from Oryza australiensis, assembly GCA_019925245.2. Classification (NCBI taxonomy): domain Eukaryota; kingdom Viridiplantae; phylum Streptophyta; class Magnoliopsida; order Poales; family Poaceae; genus Oryza; species Oryza australiensis. The sequence goes on along the minus strand of JAIFGZ020000222.1, from coordinate 19,137,460 downwards.
CCGACAGAGCACGGCCCGCCCGTGCCCCGGGCCGGGCTAGCCCGGCCTGCTGTTCGGTGCCATGCCCTGGGCTCACCAAGCACGCGGGCGGCACGGCCCGGCATGGTTAAGAGGAGTCGGCCCGCTTGCGCCCGTTAGCCGTTGCACCCCAACCCCGTCCCCAAGGCGGTGTCGGCCAACCCAGGCTCGTTACCCTACTCCCGTATAAATTCCCCGGATCGACTCCTAAACCCTAAACCTAATCCCCTTCCTCCCGCACCGCACACCGCATCCGCCACCGTCCTCTCGGTCTACGCCACCCACCTCGGCCGCGTCGCCTTTGCACCGCAGACATTGTCACAGAGCACGGCGCGCGCCGCCTCCATCTCGCCTCCGGCGACGCGATCTCATCTCCCTCCTTCCTCCTCCTCCACATCTCATGATCTCATCCGCGCCACCACCGAAATACTAATCAATCCCCTTCTTGTTCTTCCCATCTTCTCTCTTCCTCTTCCTCTTCCCGTCGCTCCGGATTCGAGGGCCGAGGCCGGCCGTCGTTGTGCGGTGGTCCGTGGTCGTGGTCATTTTCTCCTTCTCGAGTTCTCTCTAAGTGACCCGTCGTGCTCGGCTCTGGGCCTCGGCTCCGGGCTCAATCAATCCCCTTCCCCTTCTTGTTCTTCCCATCTTCTATGTTCCTCTTCCTCTTCCCGTCGCCGGATCGAGGTGAGGCCTGTCGGCCATCATTGTCCAGGTGGTCCGTGGTCGTGGTCATTTTCTCCTTCTCTCGAGTTCTCTCTAAGTGACCCGTCGACCGTCGTGCTCGCTCCGGGCTCTGCTCCGAGCTCCGGTTGCCGACGCGCGTAAGTCTCATTCCTTTCTCTTGTTTTTTCATTTCAATGTTTATTTTAATCTTGATCTCGATTCTTTATCGATTCTTGTGTTGTAGGCTCCCCTTTCTTTCTTCGTTGCTTGTGCCCCGTGTGCCGTTGAGGTACGGAGCACCGAGCCGACGAGGTCGCGATGGAGGACGTTGATGGCGCTCATCCGCGTACCATCAACGAAGAACTCATCGAGCTCGGCATGACCCCGACGACCAAGACGACGCAAGCACGATGTTGCTTTGTTGTTTGGTTCCGGTGTGGATCCAATCAATTTAGCTAGCGGCGAGGGAGGGGATGGAGGGGGTGATGGTGGCGGCGTTGGTGGCACTGGCACCGGGAGGATGGCGGTGAGCTCCAACAGCACCGCCGACACAGATGCTGGTTCTTCTAGCTGCAAGCGAAACAGGTCAGGTGTCTGGGTTGATTTTGAGGAAATTTTAGAGACTCTTCCAAATGGTAAGAAGATTCGAATTGCTGCAAGATGCAATTTATGTAAGCATGAACTCTCTGCTTGTTCTAATGCTGGTACTGGTCACTTGCTTAGGCATCAAAAATCTTGTAGACGAAAAAGCCGATCATGCTTCTAGAGTTCGATCTAGGATTGCATTTAATTCCGATGGTAGTTTTCGTAATTGGGATTATAAGCCGATGTTGCTCGATCGAGCTTTGTCGTTTAATTTCTAGACTAGATTTGCCCTTATGTTTTCGTTAGATGTGCATTTGAGGAGTATATCTAGCGTGCTCATAATCCTCGTTTTTCTAAAGCCTCTAGGCAAACCACAACTAGAGACTTGTCCAAATTATTCTCTACTCAACGTGGTAAGCTTAGGAACTCTTTCTCGATGTGGCTTTTGCATTAACATCGATATTTGGTCCGGCAATACAAAGGAAGATTATATAAGTGTGGTTGCTCATTTTATTACTAATGATTGGCAAATCCATAAGAGAGTGATAGGGCTTAGGCTTATTCAGGTCTCACACTGGAGTTAATATTGATGAGCGTGTTGCTGTCATAGAAGAATATTGTTTGATTGACAAGGTTTTCTCTGTGACACTTGGTAATGCTTCTTCTAATGCTTCGCCATGAATAATTTGAGACCAATGTTTGCTGGTTACTTAGGTCCCGATCCCGATCCTAATCCCGTTCATATTCATGCTAATAGACTTCATAGGCCTAGTTTATTGCATCGAGATGTGCATGCCATATTATTAATCTTATTGTGAAATCTGGTTTGAAGAGGCTAAAGCCTTGCATAGAGGCTTTTAGAACTACTATTTCTTTCTTGAATTCCTCTAATCAAAGAATTGCCGCATATAAAACTTTTTGTGAAGCTAAAGGAGTTAGGCCTAGAAAGTTTGGCTTGGATATGGATGTTAGATAGAACTCCACATACTTTATGCTTAAGCATCTCATACCATATAGGAGTACATTTTCTGTTTTCATTGCAACTCACTATGGTTTGCAAGAAGGTCGATCATTACTTACGATACTCACGATATTGTCGATGTCGTAGATCGACACGCAAGGATCCTGGGATCCCCTTTTTGGTTCGGCACGGGAGCGGTGTACCCTGGTTCAAACTCATAAAAAATAAAGTGAAGTAATGCGATGAGGCGGGGTTTATATAGGTTCGGACCACCAACGCGGTGTAATACCCTACTCCTGTTTATATGTAATATATGGGGCAAATTGACAAGAGCAAGGGAGTGTTCCTCTCTTATGGACTCGGTGGTGGATGAGAGATTGCTCCGAACTAGCCGATGCCCGGGAGGTGATCTACCGGTCGGATAACCTTGAGTGTGTGGTCAATCTCCTAGCCGGAAGCGTAACCTTCGTTCTCTATCAAGGAGCTGAACCTCTTTCCTCCCACCTTTTTTCGGAACCTTCTCTATGGCGGACTTGGGTCTCCTTTTATAGAACAAGGGAACACCACGGTAGTCCTACCCTTTCTCTACTTCACTCCACGTGAGGGAGTGGTTTTTGCCTTGTCTTGCTCGAAGAAGCCATTTCATTCCTACTCCCTCCTGTTTGCTGCGTCATGGAAAACGGAAAAGGGTTAGTCGTCGTGGTAGCCATACCGCCGACGTGATGATGGTTTGCCTACCCGCTCCGACGGGACCCATCGGTCGCTGACCCATCTCGCGGGTAGGTGCGGCACCGAGCCTCCCGCGCTTACACTCTCTCTCCCACGCGGTCGCCCAAGACATTAAATGCGACGGACGGGCGTGAGGGGCATGCGCGGAGTGAGACCGCGGCCATACCACGGTCTTAGTCAAAGACTTTTAACCCCTTTGCGTTGTGATAGGCAAAAAGGGGTGATGATGGGTGTAATCGAGCCCACGCCTCACATCGCATTGAATGCGGCGAGGCGGCGCTCGGCTCCCCTCCTTTTGAGCATTAAATGGGTTAGTTAGTAGTTGGTCTTGCCCCTCCGTCGTCGGGAGGTGCGGGATGAAGGACGGGGTCGGGTGACCCCGACCCTCTGACCGAGGGTCCGGGTGATCCGGACACGCCATTTGGGGGTATGGTGGCCTCCGGCAGCCTTCGGGCCGCCCTTCTAGGGCGGCCACGTGCCTCCCGTGGCCAAGACTCGTCTAAACCTTTCGGGGCTTAACTTTTACGCTTCTTGATAGACAAGGGCGCCCTCCTTTTCCCAAATGTCATGCCTCCGACATACCCGGGCCCGTATCACCGAGCGGATATGTTGCTAAAAAGGTACTAGATTTTTAGAATTGTTTTATGACTCAACTGTTGCTTTATCCGGTGTGTATTACCCAACCTTCCTTTGATGTTGCATCATATTCTTGAGATTGCTAGCCATTTGCATTCATTTGACAATGATGCTAACATGAGGAATGTTGTTATTCCTATGAAACAAAAATTCCTCAAGTACTCGGCATGATATACCTTTCTTATATTCATATGCATTCATTCTTGATCTTAGAGCTAAGATGAGAGGTTTTAATAATGTTTTGCAATTGATTTCGAAGCTATTGATACTAATTACGTTCTTATCTTGTGGAGGTTAGGACAAAACTTTATAAGTTGTTTACTAAATATGAAAATAAGTTTGGTTCAGCTAGGTTGTAGAGGGTATCGCCATCGACAGGAACTACAGTAAGAAAAACAAGCATGAGGCAAAATATTTGGTGGTTCGGATCGTATAGTTGGTCCCTCACTGTCTCAACCTCTATTTCCTCCTCTATATCTTCAACGCAACTACATTATCTCCATGTCTCTCCGAACTAACGCATACCTAGATAGTGACACTTTCATATGCTATGAGGATGATTTCAACATCCTAAGTTGGTGGCATGAGCACAAGTTAACATATCCCATTCTATCTATGTTGGCTAAAGATATCATGGTTGTTCCGTTTCAACTATATCCTCGTAATCTTGCTTTAGTCTTACTGGCAAAGTGATAGAGGAGCGACGAAGGTGTTTGACACCGCAGGCGGTGGAAATGCTGACATTGATCAAGGATTGGGAGTTAGCGAAGCAAGAGCACATCACAATGTGGAGAACCAAAAGTTGAAGATTCTTTCAAGAATCTTTGGCTTGATAATGGTGATGAAGATCTTGCTCCCGATGCGCCTCTCGATAGTGATCATGTGATCTATTAAATTGGAAATGCTGACATTTTTGTTGGACTCGTTGAACTATTAAATTGGGACTCTTAAACTTTATATTGAGTTGGTGCACTCTTTTTTTCTTTTTAGGGTTTTCTCACAAGGGTGAGTTTTTACCTAAAAGGTTTTTAATGAGGCACCATTGCAACTCAATAATAATAATAATAATAATAATAATAATAATAATAATAATACTATATGCTTGAGTGCAACGTGCAAGTGTGTATTGGATAATTAGACTGTATAACGGACTGTGATATCGAGTGAATGTGTGATTTGGAGTTGATCGACTCATTGGTGACTTTGTATAGTTAGAATTTATAAACTTAAACTTGACTTGAGTCGTTGATCCGAGTAGTGAGTACTTTGTTTGATCGATCCGAGTTGATCTAAGTATATTGTATAATTTGTAATGTATTATGTACATATTCTCACTTGAATACTTGATCTATAACTAAATATATTCGAGTTTGAGTTTAAGTTGATCCGAAGACTCGAAATAAAGATGATTGTTTCTATTTACATAATAAAGATGATTGTTTCTATTTACATAATTACATACATTAGACTTGGAGTTAAAAAATAAAAAATTACCAAATCGAGCACCCTCGGGCTCGGGCCGGCACGACCGCTAAAAATATCGTGCATTTTTGGGCCGGCCAAGCACGAAATCAGCCCGACAGCCGTGCTTAGGCGAGGGCGAAGCCCGCATGCCTTTTTGGCATGGCCCGGTGGCCCGTAGAGCTGTGCCTGGTCCGGTACAATCAGGCCGGGCTTCTCGCGGGCCCGGGCCGGGCCGGGCTGGGCGGCCCGAATGGCCATCTATAGCCTCCACCGCACTGGCAAATCAAGCGCAGCGACGCAGAGTATTAGCCGCCCATGGCGTCGCCGGGGAGCAGCGGGCTGTACTGCAGGACCCCGGGGTTCCCGGCGGGGCCGCTGGGTGGGCGCGTGGTGCCGGCGGTGGGGCTCGGCACGGCGTCGCTCCGGTTCGTGGGGGAGGACAACTAAAGGGGCGCGCTGCTCGCCGCGCTGGAGGTCGGCTACCGCCACATCGACACCGCATCGGTGTACGGCTCCGAGCGGCTCGTCGGCGAGGCCGTGGCCGGGGCGGCGCGGCGCGGGGTCATCGCGTCCCGAGAGGAGGTGTTCGTGACCACCAAGGTGTGGTGCACGCAGTGCCACCCGGACCTCGTGCTCCCCTCCCTCAGGGAGAGCTTGCAGTTAAGAAAACAAGAGACTGGGTTCTTTCTTCAGTTTTCTCTCTTGTTGTCCTTTTACCATGTCTATAGTGGTCATTGTGGTAAAATATTTGGTTCTTTAAACAAGAGACTTGCATCATGTTAACTGGCATTCAGCTTATCACTTATCAGTATGACCGTTTTAGATGTTCATTTTATTACGGCAAGTAAACAATGTGTAAGAAATGTGCAAAATAAATGAATCTGAGTAGTTGATTGTTACATTGAGAACCAACTCTTCAGTAATTTAAGTCCTCCACTACAACTGTAGACGCATGTTTCGTTCAATTCTTTTTTAAACATGACATTTGATTCATAGGTGACACTGTTGCGCTAACAGAACATGTGTAACATTGGTTACTTTTTTGGAATTGAAGTTTGTAACGTTGGTGCAAGACTGACATTATTCACAGTTTTATCTGCCAGACGTACTGGACGATATTTCTTATGCTCTCGGAACTAATTCTAAATAAAATTTTGACATTTGAAAGTTCACGGAAGGAAAACAATGTTGCTTTCATTAATCACCTAATTGGTACCTTAAAAGGTGAAATGTAAAATTAGACCAAGTGAATTTGGTCACTTTGATGCTAAATAAGATTCTTGTCTTGTCATATTCAGGAACCTTCAAATGGAATATGTTGATATGTACTTGGTCCACTGGCCAATGAGCGTGAAGCCCACTAACCCTCACTACCCAATGAAAAGGGAGGATATCGTGCCAATGGATTTGAGAGGCGTATGGCGAGCAATGGAGGAATGCCACCAGCTTGGCCTTGCAAAAATGATTGGTGTTAGCAATTTCACAACAAAAAAATTGCAAGAACTGCTTGCCTTTGCAAAAATTCCACCAGCAGTGAATCAGGTTAGTGTTGATCAACTGTGCAATCAGTGGTGAAAGCAATCTTCCTTTGTATATTATTATTTGGTATATTGAAACAAACAACAAGCTCAAACTGATTTAGTGAAATCTCATTTGTAAAAGATTGCACTTGAAAAGTGTTCCATACACATGAATGTTGCATCCATGTTGCAATCAGCGTTTGATGCCTGGGAAACTGTTCAGGTTGAGTTGAATCCAGTCTGGCAGCAGAAGAAACTGATGGAGTTCTGCAAAGTGAAAGGCATTCACGTGACTGCTTACTTTCCCTGGGAGGCCGACATAGAACATCCACAGTCAATCCAGTCCTGCATTCTGATGTTCTGAAAGAGACTGCCGCAGCCAAGGGAAGTCAGTGGCTCAGGTACCATTCTCGCCTTTTGTATTTGGTTCCTTCTTGTGATTAAAGTGGCATTACAACATGGTTTGGAACTTCATTAGATTTTGGACCAAGACCAGTTTCACTATAATATTTTACACTTCAGTGCTTAATATCGTTTTCTAATGTAGGATTTCCAGAATAGTTAGGAATTCACTACTATCGGCCTGCCACACTCTTGTGTTGGTATCCCACTGTTTTAGCAGCGTAATTGACTCCTGTTTTCCTTCAGATCTCACTTAGGTGGATCTACGAGCAAGGAGCAAGCATGGTGACCACGAGTACGAAAAGGGAGAGGCTTAAGGAGAACATCGATATCTTCGATTGGCAATTGAGCGACGAAGATCGGTTCAAGATAAGTCAGATTCCACAGCTCAAGAAGGTCAGCGTGCTGTCGATCCTCTGCCCCGATGGTGTCTCCAGCGTCGATTTGTCAGAGGTTGATGTTGTTGAAGTGTAGCGGCCATTTTCGCGATCCAGTTCACAGTGAGCTGAAAATTTAGCTGTATACCCGTGTTTGCAGTGGTCGAAAACATGGGGGGTACGAAGTACACTTCCTGCCCTCTTTGAGTTCTCAGCTTTGAGCGCTCTCTCTCTCTCTCTCTCTCTCTCCCCCTATCTGTGTGTGTCTGTGTGCAAGTGTGCGGCAAGAAGCCTTAGTACATTCTTTCCCAAGAATAAAGGATGTCGTTTTGGACATGAACACATATAGTCTTCAGTACACATGTTTTATCATTAGTCTCTCAAACTACATATTTGTAAAAAGTATTAGAAATATAGCTATATTTTGATGTTTGGCTGCACATACTCTATGACTGATTGAGCTCGTCATGCAGCACGTCGCATAGTTTTTACAAATTTATTTGCCACTCATTGAAGGAGCACATAATTGATCCGAGAAAATTGTAATTATAGGACTGCAAACAATCGCTTCGTAATTATAGGACTTCAAACATCGAGTTCGTTAAAACAACCCCTTAAAACGTTTCTTGTTATACATGACTTTCGGGCTGCACTGCCACCGTTCATTCGTTGCTTGAGAGAGACTATCTGCAGTCATACGGAGTTTTTTCAGGCGTTCAGGCCAGTTTGGATTTTTTTTCTCCTTTTTACATATTGTAAACAGTATCAAATAATTAAATCCTTGTGGTTATACCAAATTATTAACTAGTATGGTTTATTTGTTCAGGATTTGTCAGATTGTGAACAAAACAGTACCAAATTATCATGTTCTGAACAGTACCAAATTGTGAACAATTCATTATTCATTACCAAAACTGAAGCAGTACCAAATTAAGCAGTTCTAAATAGTACCAAAATTGGAGCTCCTTACATATAAGCAGTAACAATTCATCATTTTTGCCCATTGCTGATGCAGTCACATAAATAAGCTCATCTCATAAAACCATGATTGTAGCATAAACAAGTTCATTCAAAAGACCATAATTTAGTTTCAAACGAGATCCAAGTCATATGAAACAAATCATAAGTTTACATCTCATCACACACAACCGGGTGGATAGCGAGCCGGCTCGGCTCGGCTCGGCTTAGCTCGTTAGGATAACGAGCTAGCTCGACTCGGCTCGTTATCCTAATGAGCTAAAAACCCGGCTCGGCTCGGCTTGTTTGAAAGCTCAAGCCGGCTCGTTAAACTCGTGAGCCGGCGGCGAGACGCGTACGCATGGCACCGGCGCGGTGCGGCGGCGGCGCCGGCGGTGCGGCTGCGATGGGAGGCGTACCGCGGCGCGGCGGGGTGCGGCTGCGGCGACAAGTCAAGCGGCGCGCACGACGTCGGCACGGCGCGGCTGGCGGCGAGAAGCGTGTGAACGACGCTGGTGTGGTGCGCTGCGGCGGGAGGCGTGCCGTGGCGTCGGCGCGGCGCGGTGGCGGCGGAGGCGGGTGCACGACGCCGGCGCGGTGCGGCTGCATCGGGAAGTGGGCGCGCGACGGCTGCGGCGGGAGGTGTGAGCGCGAGACGCGGCGCCGATGCGTTGCGGCGGCGGTGGGAGCATGCGCGCGCCCCGACGCGCTTGCGGCGGCGGCGGAAGGCATGCGTGCGCGCCGACGCGGTGTGGTTCCGTGTCACTCGGGACTAGGGTTAGGGCAGGCAGAGGGATGCGCCGAGCTAGCTCGCTCATTTAGGCTCGCGAGTGGCTCGCGAGCTAGCTCGAGCCGGCTCGTTATCTCTAACGAGCTTTAAAGCCGCTCGACTCGTTAAGAAATTTAGCCGAGCCGAGCCGAGCCTGTCACGAGCCGAGCGAGCTAACGAGCCACGAGCTTTTCGTCCACCCCTACACACAACTAAAATAATTCATCCAATGTGTAGTTGTCTCTGTGGAGTCATCTTTTTTTGTGCTGCCACGGTAGGCATCCTCACGGGACTAGTGGTGTCGGTTTGTGAAGATGTGTCCTCTCCTAATAACATCGCAAGCTTGCTGCGCATAAATATGATATGACAATTAGATGTATGAAAAGAATTAATGTTCAGTAAACGTGTTAATATTCCTTACCTTATAGTGACCTTTCCTGGACTATCCCGTAGGATTTCTTCTCTAGTCAACCTCCGTGGGGTGCTAGGTTCCGCTGGCGTAGCTTTTGTAATATTCTTCCTAGGTTGCCTACGCTTCCTACAATTAATCAAATAAAATTATATTGATATTTCTATTTTTGTTTCTCGATAAATAAATTTTGTTCTTACCTCTTTTTTGCGGTCCCATTGAGTGGGCACTTGGCACTAGCTTGCCTTATAGGTCCTCTGATCATCTTCTTTCCCTTTCCATCTGTTGGAGCAGTATCGTTGTCACCTTCATTGTGACATCTCCCCTCGTTGGTACATTCACCCTCTTTCGAACCTTTCTTTTTGTGACCACCTTCCATCCACCCCTTCATTCTTAGTTTTCTTTGTCTTCCAACAGGTAATTTAGCAAGAGGTGCACCAACTACAAAATGGTAGGTCAACTTCTAGCCATTGTGTTTTGTTTGTCATAGGCTTGATCTCTCTACCATAAGCAGCCCTAAATCTATTTACCGAGTAATAGTCATGCACAAACTGTTCGAGGTCAACTCCCCGTTGGCGGGTTACATAGGCCAATACATGTTGACATGGCTTTCCGGCGTGCTGCCGTTCAAGACAAGTACATGTCCTTTGGTGTAACTTGACAATATGCCTCTCAACTCTGCTGCTATGTCACACACCTCTGCACTCCAATTAGAACATGGTACAATTTTAAAGTGTCCCAGACCTCTAGTATTTGCCTTTAGCTGATGCATAATAGCTGGAAGTATCTTGCCTTTAGGTAGCCTGTATGCAATATTCCTTCTCTTGTTCCAAAGTACCATGATCATTTCTCTAATCTTATCAGCAAGGTCAGCAACAGGTAAGTCTTTCTGGTCTCTAATCCAGTTATCAAATGACTCGACAATATTACTAGTTATGTAATCACACTTAATTTCTGGATTGAAAGCACACCTATACCATAATAACTTATGATTGGTCTGCAACCATTTCACTGCTTTCATGTGATTCCCTTACCATTTTGGCTATATTGTCATAGAATATTTCTTCTCTGTAAGCTCTTGCTGCAGAATATATCTGGCCGAACCCTCTAAACTTCTTGTGAAAAATTTTCACAAGATGATAAAAGCATTCCCTTAGCTCTGCATTTGGGAATACATTCTTCACTGCATTCTCCAAGCCCTTGCAAGCATCAGAGCAAACAGCGAGGAGTGGAGGATCACCTATAGCCTTCTTTAATTGTTATATGAACCAAATCCAGTTGTATGTTATTTCAGAAGCTATGAAGCCATAAGCGAGTGGATACATCCAATTGTGACCATCAACTGCTATAGCTGCAGCCAAGTGACCATTCCACCTTTCATTAAGTGTTGTAGCATCTATGCTCAAATGAGGCCTACAACCTTTCAAGAAACCATCAATGCAGGATTTAAGTGCATATAAAAAACGGTGGAAATACACCTGTCCATCCACCTCAAGCACATCAATCTCAACTACACTCCCGGGGCACCGCTTCATTACCTCAGCTTTCCACCTAAACAATAGCTGAAAACTATCTCACCATTTGCCATAAACCTCATCAAGAGCTCTTTCTTTACCTCGCCATACAGTGTCGTATGCAATTTGACACTTGTACTCTGTATGCAACTTCTACTGCAGTTCCTTAGCACCAATATTTGGATCATCTCTAAGGATACTCATAGCCTTGCTAGCTACCCACTTGCAAGTTGGAGTTTTAGTTATCTGCCTCATGCTAGACAAACATGTATGCTTATCGACTAAGATGGTTACCTGCAAAACAAAAAGTCAATGAGAATTATATTAATTTACATAACAAGTAGATTTAATGAAATTTTAAAAAATTATTCATCTCCACAAAGGCCTTGGCCTTTTTGTTCGTGCCATTTATCTTCCAAGGGCAAGGGCAATCTTGATCACCGGACTTGCAGAAAGCCCTATATCTCGTCTTACATGACTTCTCTACTCCTAACTCAAACTCCTTATTGATTGCATATTGCTGCACTGCTAGCTTAAACTTCTCCATTGTTGGGTACATTGTTCCTACCTTCATTGATGGGTGTTCTTATCATATGACATCTCATCAGGTATAGCATCACTGGTAGGAACGGCAGCACCATCATCATCTTGCCCAAGCTCATTGTCATGCACCTCTTCATCCATTCGGCCATCAAAAAAGCCCTCTGCAGGTGGTATATTTGTTGTGTTCTCCTCTATGAAGCCTAGTAGCTCACAAATCTGATTCTCACTCATAACTGCAATACGACCTTCGTCATCATGTGTCTCTACTATTTGTATGGTAGCCCAATCAACTGTTTCCATATTTCCCACATGAACTACTTCAGACCTAAACAAGTGAAATCAAGTTTTACTACTGTCTACTACTACAATGGTAAAAAAAAATCTAGTGCAGCAAATATATACCTTTCCACTTGAAGAATGGGAAGGTCATACTCTATTGCCAGAAGAGGAACAGTGGGCAACAATGCTCGGCAACGGCTACAGACTGGCGTCGTAGGGGCCTCCGCGTGCTCGGTTGAACGTGGTCATCAGATGCCGCGGACTGCGCATCCATGCCACCAGCTTGTGCATCCAATCCAGCATGTTATTGTTTAGCAGGTGAATGTGACGAATAGTATATGAATAGTATAGCGAATATCCTACCAAAATCTCCCACATTTTATCATGGGAAGAAAATATAGCAATTTATATATCTATAAAAAAACTAAAACCACCTATGAAAAAAAAGGCAAACAACTTAATATACCTTTTTATTCTAAAACAACATAATCCAGGAAAAAATGATGAGATTTAATAATAGTGTGCTAAACATTATCAAAGATAACTTGAAAAAACAAAAAGCAAAGCAACATGTTTTAATCTAATAAGCTACAGGTACTATAAGCTAATAAGAGCATCACCAACAGTCCATCCAAATTTTATCTCCCAATTAGATGGATAGAAGATCACCCGTCTAAATAGAGCACATATACCTCTTCTATCTACAGCAGATTACCCAAATCTCTCACCCAAACATAAATTTTGAAATTTATGTGAGAGTCCCCTTCATTTGGGTGATGGAAGAGTCTTCTTCATTTGGATGACCAGAAGTCCAATTTGGATGGTCATCTATTTTAGATGATGGTTTGGATGGTTTGTTGAACAATGTTTTTTATCAAAAACATCCAAATTTAGTATAAAACACCATTTGAATAAGCTGTTGGTGATACTCTAAGCTAATAAGCTATAGGTATGTTGTGTCTTTGGTCAAAAACATGTTGTTTGCTAATAAGCTACAGTTACTATTGCTTGTGACAGGTACTAAGCTAATAAGCAAAAAGCTACAGCTAATAAACCAGACACAACAGTTATTTTTCCCGAGACAAGCAACAATAAACGAGATGGCGTCGACCTCAGCGATGGCGTCGACCTGCTCCTGCTCGAACGAGATGGCGTCAACCTCAGCGATGGCATCGACCTGCTCCTGCTCGAATGAGATGGCGTCGACTTGCTCCTGCTCGAACGAGATGGCGTCGACCTGCTCCCGCTCGAACGAGATGGCGTCGACCTAAGCAATGGCGTCGATGTGCTCCCGCTCACCCTCGACTTGCTCCATCGCCTCCGCGGACTTGTCGGTGATGGCGTCTGCCCCCTTCCGCTCCCTTTCCGGCTCCTTCGCTTTGGCGGCCTCATCAGCCACGGCATGCATCTTGGCCGCACACGTAGCCACACGTCCCCAGGCACCCCCGTGCCCCCGTAGTCGCATGCGCCATGCATCCTGGCCGCCGCCAACCATCGTGCTGTCAAACCGCCGCCGGGCGCCGACCGTAGCGCCATCATGGTCGCCGCATTCGCGCCGCGCCACCTTCAGCCTCGTCCGTAGCACCGGCCTCCCGCGCGCTGGCCGCTGGCCACGCCGGTCGTTGACGACCACATCGGCTCCCTCCCGAATCGGCTTCATCACCTCGGCGGCCAGGCTAGGGCAGCCGCGGCCAGGGCAATACGAATGATGCGAAACAAACGAGAAACAGATCACGTGAAACAAAAAAAGGGCAATACGGTCCAATGAAGACAAAATATATATATTTGGGTGGAGAAAATAGATTAAATGAAGAAAATGTCATACAAAACGAGAAGCCAACGTTTCAAGGGTTATTTTAACAAAGCGCATGTTTAGAGTCCTATAATAAGGAAGCGTGATGTTTAAAGTTTAATTCTCCCAATTGATCCAGGTGAACCTTGTGAGCTCACAAAGGTGCTTGTCTCGCAGTGCGTATGCAAGTCGCCATCGCATGGAGCCTCCAGACAATGAAATGCAGCCACGTCTATGGGTGATTACTCTTTAATCTCTTTACTCCTTTCTCGAGCAGCTTCAGGAGCAGGAAGTCCGTAGTACATATTCCACTACTTAGTCATCGTCTGTAAAGCCGGTGACCATCGCCTGCATTCTCGTGCACCCATCCTCGTCGCGGCGGCCATATGGCGGTGGTGGTCATGCGGCACGGCGACGCGAGGCCCATGCCGGCGGTGGGCATGGGCACGGCCGAGTTCCCGAGCACGCCGGAGAGGACCAGGGACGCCGTGCTGGCGGCGCTCGAGGTGCGCTTCCGCCACTTCGACTCCGCCGCCATGTACGGAGGCGCCGCTCGGCGAGGTCATCGCGGAGGCGAACCCGGCGCGGCCTCGTGGCCTCCCGGGAGGAGGTGTTCGTCACATCCAAGCTATGGTACGTGCACCCAGTGCCACCCCACCCGCATCTCGTGCTCCCGTCTCTCCGCGAAAGCCTACGGTACGTACGCCACGATGACAACATGTACGTACAACTAATGTTTTAAAAGGATAGTTCGTGTTATAAAACCAGTACCGAAATCAAAATCAGTAGTTAAATGCTAAAAAAAACGTTATAGAACATACAAACACGAAGAGCACATGCATGATGCTTATAATCTTGTGATGAGATTCACCGGCCGATCAGCGTGAAGCCCGGGCCACCGTTGTTCCCGGTGAAGAAAGAGGACGCCATGCCGTTCGACTTCAAGGGCGTGTGGCGGGCAATGGAGGAGTGCCACCGCCTCGGCCTCGCCAAGGCCATCGGCGTCAGCAACTTCACCGCCAAACACCTCGACAAGCTGCTTGCAGTGGCCACCATCCTCCCTGCCGTCAACCAGGTTAACTAATAATTACTTTTCATTCGCCTGGACTAGATAGTTAGTTTGAGCTATTACTGCTATATATTTATATTACTCAGAAATTACATGTTCTCTGTGCAGGGACGAAGCCAGAATTTTTATATGAGATATGCCGAACCAAAAAAATTTATATGTATACCGATAAAAACTACTGCATACATCTATAAGCTAAGCTAAATTCCTAAGTAATAAACCAATACATTTGTTTCAATTAAGAAACTGGGAGATGACTTCCTTGAGCTCTGCAACTTATTAAAATTGATATGCAAGCTCACATTCAGAATTTGTTAAGAAAAAGAAATAACATTTCTAATCCTCATCAGTGCACGGTACTATGGTATAATATAGAAATCAACAATCTAACAAAGAAACAGTCTACGACACCATTCTCCAAAAACAATGCTACTACCGGGTTAAATCAACGAAAGCAACTAATCAGTAGGCAAGTTGGGAAGGAGTACCTCATGTTTGCGGCCGCTAACTCAACAACACTCTGCATAGAATAAAATCAGAAAAAAAAAGAAAAATAGTGAGAAGAAGCAGCCACGCGCCGGCGCTCGGGGCTGAGGAGCCGCCGTGCCGAGGGCCGGGGTTGGGGAGGGAGGAGCCGACGCCGGGGCTGGGAGGAGCCGCCACGCCACCGACGCCGGGAGGAACCGCGTCGGGGCCGTGGTTGGGAGGAGGAGCCGCCTCGCCACCGACGTCGGGAGGAACCGCGCCGGGCTGGGAGGGCGGGGTTGGGGAGGGAGGAGCCGCCGCCGGGGCTGGGGAGGAGTCGTGCCGGGAGGAACCGCGTCGGAGCCGGGAACCACGCCGCGCCGGGGACCGGGCGGGGGGGAGGAGCCGGCGCCGGGAGCACGCCGCGTTGGCCGTCGGGGCGGGAGCCGCTCCGCGCCGAGGGCTACGGGGAGGCGCGCCGCCGCCGCCGCCCCGCTAGGGGATTAGGTTTCGCGCGTAGGGGACTGTGTGGCCGAGTCGAGAGAAGACAGGGAGAAGATTTTTTTATTTTTCTGGCTTGTTGGGCTGAGATATTTTTTTGTTGGACTGGATCTAGGATATATCACATCATATCCATACAGCCCACTGAATCCGCCCTCTGTGCATGAATTTGCAGGTGGAGATGAACCCGGTCTGGCAGCAGAGGACGTGATCAGGGAGTACTGCGCCGCAAAGGGCATCCATATCGCGGCTACTCGCCGCTGGGAGGGCAGAACTGGGGAGGCAAAGGCAACGGCAACGGCAATGACGTGATGGAATCCTCTGTGCTCATGGAGATCGCCACGGCCAGAGGCAAAAGCATCGCGCAGGTTCTTACTGTTCGAGGGTTTGTTCAGTTCAGCTAGTTAGATGATAGATTAATGTATAGATTAATTAAACACTTTCTTCAGACGATAATATTTAACGCTTCGGACAAACAAAATGACCTGCGTTTAATACGATTTAGCTGTCGGGAGTCAAGTGTTCTTGACCGGAGGAAGTATTGTAGATTATAACAAATAGTTCAGGAAAAGCTATCTCGGGAACGATGATGTACACAAGTTTTACTCGTATATTTAGAAGCGTGCCATAAATAATCATACCTCCATTTATAAACGATTAATGAAGCACATAAAGCAGACTCGTGTTCTCTCTGAAAACACCTCCCAACCTTAACTTTTTTTCTTGTACGTCCCACATTATCTTTTTACGTCATATTGAAGAGAGTGTATTGTTCTAGTATTGTCCAAATGAATATTATCACATATGCGAAAGAGTTACATTAAAACTTAACGAAATATCACGTAGGTATATAAACTTGTCTAAATGGGTCATTTAAGTATTATTATCTTGTGGGGATGTCATGTATAAGTTTTTTGTTGTAAGTCCTTTAAAAAGGGCACGTGAAACATTTTATTTTTAAAAAAAGTTTTGGTAATGTAGAGTACTATGATGGCGTTGTCAACTTGTCATTTCAGTCTAAACTAATTTACGCACATCCACGTAAAAGTACATACTGTACTATGAATAGTGTAGGTACTAGCCATAACCGAATTTTATATTTTTTCTCAGTGTGTCGATACAATTACACCTGAAATTTTGTGAAATATTATGCATATTGTCAATATTGAAAATAAAAGAAAAATATTTAGAACCATTTGCATTGCATTTAAACTGGGGCAGCACATACGAGACAGCCGCTTGCCACAAGAGTTTAGAACCTACCTCCAAAATATGCAAGCATGCTCCCCTTATTTTAACCTAAAAAACAATACTTCCTCATGAGTTATAAATATTTGATATGTTAGACAATAATTGGTAAAACTTTTAAAATCTGACCATCAATTTTATATTAGAAATAAGTTATATGATTTTGATAGTGTTTTTTTAAGACTATTACTTTTGTTTGTGAACTAATTATTTGAGAAATTTAAAGACTAGAGGGAGTAGGATCTGATCATCTGCTCTATACTCCCTCCGTCATGTAAGACTTCACTTCTAGCAATTCATATGGACAATATAGTAGAGAAAATAAATGACTATCATGTCCCTCATTAACACTCATAGTTGTATTTCTTATGCTCCAATTAAATATACATGCCTTAGTCTGATTGGCTAAAATTTATAAAAATGAAGTCTTTATGTGACAAATTTGAATTGTTACTTCACCCATATTAAAATATAGCTACTTCTAAGATTTAAATTCGTCTTAAAATACAACTACTTTTTTATCAACTTTCTCATCTCAGCTATCACAAAATTTCTTCATTTAATTTCTTACATACTCTTCCATCTTAACAAATCATAATTATTTCTCACCCCCAACTTTAATCTCTTAAAAAAGGCATAAGTAGTTAAATTTTGAGATGGAGGGAGTAGAAATGAAGTCTTCTTGGGTGAGATAGAGAAAGTGGTACCTAGCTAGTTCTTATACGTTGTAGTGATATTTCAAACATAGGGCTTACAAGAAAGGCTCCTACTTCTCTAAGAATAACAACCTCGTTGGAATTGTTTCTTCTTCTTTTTCCTTCTACTCCTTCAGGTATCATTGAGATGGATTTATGAGCAAGAGTGACCCCAATCGCCAAGAGCTATAACAAGGAGAGGCTGAAACAGAACCTCGAGATCTTCGATTGGGAGCTGATCGAGAAAGACCGGCTCAAGATCAGCCAGATCCCACAAAAGAAGATCGTCACAGCTGCATACTTGTTCCCTCCAGATGGTGAGTTCACATTTTTTCAGACATCGAAATCGTGGAGGAATAGATGTTGTGCTGAAGAAGTCTAGATGTCTGCCCCTGTTGCGACACACAGTGTGCTTGCAGTTGCAGAACTTAGGGCTCGTTTGATAGGGCTCCTGATTCTATGATTCTCTGATTCTAGATTCTGATTCTTCTGAATCAGATTCGGGAGAGAATCAGAATCGATATAATAAAGTAATAATTATAATAATATTTTTGGTGATTTTTTGGAGAAACTGGTTTCAGGTGATTCTGAGGAGAAACTGCTTTTTAGTTTATTCTCACTCCCTATGTAAAACAGCTAAATCACTGGAAGTGATTCTTCTCAGAATCAATTACAAAATAATCTGTTTAACAAAGATTCTACTGAAGAAGAATTCCTACCAAACGGAGCCTTAAACATGGTGCAATTTTCCATTTATGTGTTCATGAAAAAGATTCAATAAAGATGTCATATTTGAACAATAATTTGTATGTGGTATGTGATTTCATTCTTCATCGAATGACCAGTCATCAAAACTGAACACATAATTGTCGCAGTGAGTGTTTACTCAAGGAGGAGCGAGGACAATTTAACCTAGGTAGGCAGGTACTGTCAACAAATTGAGGTCCAGAATTCTTTTTAATTTTTATCCTTTTGAAAACTTATTTTATAAATAGATCTTTGAAACAAATATTATTCTAGAAATAGACCCGTTTTCAGCACCAACATAATTGGCGGTGTGCTTTCTTTTAATATTTTGATCTATAAAGCTTTTACGCGTTTGAAAAAATAACATCGTGATCCAACATGATAGTGTCAATATCATTAATGTCGTCCCCCTCCCACATGAAAACTAAGTGGAAAAGGGGCTTCGATATCCGTGTTATTGATGTCATGTCCAGGCTTTAACTTTTCGATTTTGAAGTAAAAACCGCTCCCACTGATTACCAAAATCCGATCGAAAACCGGTAAAAACCAACGACTTGTCGATGCCATATCAAAACCGGCTAATACTCATCGGTTTTCATAAAGCGAGACCTAACGGTTGCATGAAAGTCGACCGGTTTTCACGAAATTCTATCGGTTTTGTGAACCCTGATTAGATCTATTTATAAGAAAATATATTTACATTTTAATTATTTTTGAAACTTTTATAAATAGGTTCTTGACACATAGTCATTAGCGTTGAGAGGGAAAAGGAAACTATGCTTGGCATCATCATGGTGGACCATGACGATGCTGATGATGGCGTCAAAAAATGATTATCATAATAAGTTTTTCTAAGGGTTTGATTGTAAAATAAATTTTCAAAAAGATATAAAATATAAAGAAATCCATAATCGAGGTCCAATCTCCCTTTAAAAAATAATCGAGGTCCAATCAATTAGTCAAATACATCATCTAAGACTTTTTTTTTTACTTTTCGTTCTAAACGTCGACATAGTCTACACTATATGTGTCATTTATAAGCCTAGCTAGGGCTGTGTTTGATATTATGGATTAGCTAAGCTAAGCAGTGCCTTGTAAACCAATGATTGATTAATTATTTACTCGGTACTTATTTTGTTTTAAAATAAATAAATATAGTAGAATCTTGAAAAAATAGTCAGTTACTTGTTTTTTTCTGTAAGATATTCCAGAGTAGGAAGCCCGTATAGCAACTCCACTACATGCTTCTAAAAACTTGACTATAGCTCATAAACTGGACTTTTCTTTGAATCACGCGCGTAATGCCTGACATCCGCGGTGACGCCTGACGGCCGTGTTTGGTGCTTCTTTCGTGGAGCAACTAGCACACAACCCATGTCAGCAAAGTCGCACACAAACGCGATGTCTTCTCCTCTTAATTAAGACCTGAGTAGCTCGAGGACGTACGTACGTGAAACCGTTTCTTCGACTGCAGCGGCCGGCACCGTACACACGCGCGCACCTTCTTCGATCGATCGATCGGCGAACTAGCCCGGCCAGCCATGGCGGTCCCGGAGGTGGCCCTGCGGCACGGCAACGGGAGGCCCATGCCGGCGGTCGGCATGGGCACGTCGGAGTCGGCACCGACTGCGCCGGAGACGAAAAGGGCCGCCGTGCTGGCGGCCGTCGAGGTGGGCTTTCGCCACTTCGACACCGCGGCGGTGTACGGCACGGAGGCGCCGCTCGGCGAGGCCATCGCGGAGGCGACCCGCCGCGGCCTCGTGGCCTCCCGTGAGGAGGTGTTCGTCACGTCCAAGCTATGGTGCACCCAGTGCCACCCGCACCTCGTGCTCCCGTCCCTCCGCGAAAGCCTACGGTAATTAATCGATCGACGACACGTGGGAACATCTTTTTGCCCAACAAGAGTTTGGGCTTAATTAGTTTGGAGGAATTTTCACAAGAATTTTGAAGAAATTAAGCAGTTTTCTGTTGAAAATATTGTAATATTTATGCGTTCCGAAGGAGCCCTTAACGTGTTTCTTGTGAGATTATGTCAGGAACCTGCAGATGGAGTACGTGGACCTGTACCTGATCCACTGGCCGATCAGCATCAAACCCGGGCCACCGATGTTACCGGTGAAGAGAGAGGACGCCGTGCCATTCAACTTCGAGGGCGTGTGGCGCGCGATGGAGGAGTGCCGCCGCCTCGGCCTCGCCAAGGCCATCGGCGTCAGCAACTTCACCACCAAACACCTCGACAAGCTGCTTGCAGTGGCCACCATCCCCCCTGCCGTCAACCAGGTAGATCGATCGGTTAATTATTACTTACTTACCTAATCCGATCATTATGGCGGCAATATTTTCGCTCAAACATTTCTGCTACACGGCCTCTGTTCATCGTCGACCTCGATCTGGCAGGTGGAGATGAACCCGGTGTGGCAGCAGAGAACGGTGAGGGAGTACTGCGCCGCGAAGGGCATCAGCGTCGCGGCCTACTCGCCGCTGGGTGGGCAGAACTGGATAGGCGAAGGCAACGACGTGATGGAATCCCCGGTGCTCGCGGACATCGCCAGGGCCAGAGGCAAGAGCATCGCGCAGGTAATTAGTTCTGATGCCGTGTGTTACTACGGTTCAACTACCGCAAATTTCTTTTCCACATTATTGTCAACCGACGACTAAACGATGATCATTACGCACGTACGTGATGCTGGGTTTCTGTTTCTCCCTAAACACCTCTCCACACCTTGTTTTTTTTTTTGGCCGGCGTCCAAATGGATATTGACATGTACGTGGAAAGTTAACCACCCTGTGGAAATGTCATATATGTAGGATGGACTTTGTCCAAATAAATAAGCTAACAATCCTGTTGATGGCTAATTGACGAAGGCTCGCTAGCCAGCAATATGGCGAATAATTTTAGTTCATTCCAGACAATTAGGTTGCCAAGCGGCATATTAGGCTTTTCGCCAGAAAATAATACTACGAGACCAGGTCTCGGTGCAGACCCTGCGCACATAGTGACACGTAGGCATAAGTACGAAATAAAAAGAACATCATTTAAAAGATACCGAAAACTTTCAGATAATAAATATCTCGAGGTATCAAAATAATTTTAATGTAAAATTCATAAGTATTTTTTGGGACAGTTGGTACATAGTTCTTATACGTTATAACACTACTTCAATTCAAATACTACAAGAACATATGGATACATCTCTTGTTGATAACAAGGGATCTACCTTCGGCAAATTAGCCAGATATAAACTTTTTGCCCTTTAGGTGTCATTGAGATGGATTTATGAGCAAGGAGTGACCCTAATCCCCAAGAGCTACAACAAGGAGAGGCTGAAACAGAACCTTGAGATCTTCGACTGGGAGCTGACCGAGGAAGACCGGCTCAAGATCAGCCAGATCCCGCAGAAGAAGGTCATTACAGCTGCACGCCTCTTCTCTCCGGATGGTGAGTTCACGTCGGTTGATCTTCAAGACATGGAAATTGTGGAGGAATAGGTGCTGATGAAGATGCCTGGCTGGCTGCCCCTACTGCTTGGAGAAAATATATATACATGGTGCAGTTTTTCACTTTTGTGTTTATGAAAAGATTCATCAAGGATTTGTATTTGGATAATAATGTTATATGGTTGGCTTTTTAGTTCGCCTTCGGATGATCGGTTATCAAATAAAAAAATTATTGCAGCTGGTAAATTCCAGCAATGTTTGGTTTGTCAAGGAGTGAGGACAATTTAACAAAAGAAGTTCATATTACGTTTATCTTTTTTTTTAAAAAAAAGCAATCCTCAACTCATATACTCAGGTAAAAACAAACCTTTACATACTTAAACAGTGTGAGCAAAGACCCATACTATCGAGATTTAAAATTAACCAATTACATCGACCTACACCAAAACTGAATATGCTTAGTTTTGGTGACGTGTAAGATGCCATGATCTTTCTAAAGGCGTTGCTCAGGACTTTGTTCTTTGTCTTTGCCGTCTTTTCTCCGTTTTGGTCACCGACGGTCTCTCGGTTGTCTTCATCAGGTTGGGACGAGAGACGAGTGGATCTCCTTCTCTCTCGCCATCTCCCTCTTCTCAACCCTTCTACGTGAAGATAACAGGAAGTAGTTCGACGTTATTTGGTGTAGAGTCGGTTTTGGTGGGACGTTTGTAATCTCTAAGTTGACCTAGAGACGATCGATCACGTTTAGCGGTGGTCGGGTTTATACTAATGTCAATGTCTTCTCCATGTGTTGTGCAAGGAGTTGCCATCTTTTGATGGTTGTGTGGTTTTTTCTTTCTTTTTTTTAAATTTTTGACTCCTCAAAGAAAATAACGTGTGTGGTTATTTTGAAAAATCTTCCCATGTTTGCACGAAATAGCGCATATTTCCTCGAGCCGTATGACGTTTTGTTATGTTTTATTCAAAAACCCTCTCGTATTTTAAATACAATGCGAAGAAAATGAAAATCGGCTTATAGGATAACGTTGTAAAAATAAAATGAGAAACACAGGGGTTTTTTTGGAAACAAACCACATATACACCAACCCCAACCCAATCCCGGCCATTCCCCATCTCCTCCCCACGGCCTCACCGCGCGCTGCCGTCCCCTCGCGCCTCCGCTCCGCCCGGCGGCGCCCGTCCGAGCAGCCGCCGGTGTCCCCTCCCTCCTTCTTCTCCCCCCACCTTGGCGGCAACGGGGCCTGCAGCGGAGGCGGAGCAGGCGGCGCGCGCTCCGGCCGTCGGAGCCTGCGCCGGTGCCCCTTCCCCCCTTCTTCTCCCTCCCCCTGTGGCGGCGTCGGGGCCTGCGACAGTGTCGGAGTCGGCGCCGGTGCACCCCTCCCCCCTTCTTCTCCCTCACCTCGCTACGGCGTCGGACCCGACGCCAGTGCCCCTCTCCCTCTTCAGATGTGGAGCAGCACCCGATGGTGACGGCAGTGGGAGGCGTGGCTAGGAAGCAGGTGGCGCGGGCGGGGACGAGGTGGCAGCGAGGGGTGCTGGAGCTCAACCTCGACGGTGACCGCCTCCTTCCCTCCCCATCGCTCGCCGTCGTTTCCGCCTCTATGGGGAGCAGGAGGTGGCGACGGACCTCGCTTCCTGGTGCCGAGCCACGCCTCCCACCGTGCGAGGCAACCCAACGCTGCTACTGCTCGATGGCACATGGAAGCAAGCCAAGGAGATGCACACCGCCAGCCTCCCGTTCCTATCTTCCTTCGTCGCTACCCTCGACAACGACAGGGCCGAGGCCGAGCTCCTCATCCTTCCGCCCATGCTGGTCGACACAACCCCACACCCCTCCCCCGCCGGACCCAACCCATGGCTTCGCCGGTCGCCGGCGTGGTCCGGCTCGCCGCCGCCTCCCGCGTGCTGGTCCTCGCCCTCTTCCTCCTCTCCCGCCTCCTCTTCCGCCCCTACGACACCTCCGCCACGCTCCACCCGCCCTGCCTCCTCCCCTCCCCCAACTCCGCCGCCGCCGATCCGTTCAGGAATTTAGCATATGTGCTGAACTCCTTGGCTTTGTTCTCTCAATGCGATGAGACAGCCACAGGGACTCTGAACCAGTGCATTTGTTACATCATAGGTATGCATGGAAGCCCTCTTTACTATGCTTTCCCATTCTTTAAGTCTTCCTTTTCATCAAGCTCAGGACACATATACACCATCTAACTCAGGAGTCAGGAGGCCACATCTTCCTACTCCATCATGCTAAATTCGCATTAAAACTAACATGATGAAATATATATAAGGAATTAAGGAGCAAGGCTAATAATCCACCATGGAAGGGTGTCGACCACACATAGGTATTCACAACTCCCAAGAGCAATGAAAACGTTCTGGGGGGCTGACTTCTCCAAGTTCTGAGGTGCTGCTGATCATTGTCAGCAGAGTAAGTGTGTATAGAATGGATGTGAAAAGAGAAATCCTGAACACACATTGGGTGTCTCTGTGTGGCGATGAGCTTTATCAATTATGATTGCATCCTAACTTCACTACACCTCTAAATTCATTAGCTGCAATTTAGATACAACCTAATTATAACCTCGAATAGATCAACTTTTTCTAGATTACCATCTCAAGTATTTTGTAGTTTTGGCACTATTCGATACTCATTTTCAAATTGATTTAGCTAAAAGTAGTTAATAGTATCGTACAAAACTTGAATCAAGCCGAGTGTTTGATCGCTGTTCACTAATGCACCTGTCGAAACTTGATTTCGGCAATAGAAATTTGGGGTGCAGTCAAGATCGCCAAGCTCGATGGGTTAAGTGGAAAACAAGATTTAGATAGATTCAGGTCCTTTCGTGAGGTAATACCCTACTCCTGTTTCGGAGATTCGATCCACCGAGTGTTTATTTATCTCAAGATCTGTTGCTCCTAAAGTCGATATCCCTCAAGGGACGTCCTTTACCTCCCTTATATAGTCTTGGGAGGCGGGCTTACAAATCGAAAACCCTATTTTACTCTAAGTTGGTTTCCTCAATCTTACCAAACTATAACTATGAATCGTTGCCTTATCCAATCGGTAACATAACGTCCAAGTCATAGCCGGTTTACACAATCTATAAGCATAATCTATCATTATCTTCAGTCGGATAAGCTTACCATATGAGTATCCGATTGTTATAATCTTCGCAGCACCTTTGTTGCTTGGGTAGATCTACAGTGAGAAGATTATGAAGAGTTTCTCGAGCAGTTTGTGCAACGGGAACTGCCATACTGTACTGTTCTTGAATTCTGCATGCAAATTGGAGACGGTATTTCTTGGACAGAAATATTTGAGGCGGTCAGTTTGGAGTTCTAAGCAGAATGTGATTGGAATGCAGTTAACTGATGCCAGATTGCTTGGAGCTTTGTCATTACTGGGTTAGATTTCTTTTGTACTGTTCGTTTGCTTGATCAATGCTTTGTCGGACACTATATTTTCTTTGTGCTAGCACAATTGTCACGTCGCGCGGCATGTCGCCGCGCAGACCCATCTAGTAATTTAACTAAGCCACGCAACTAAGCAGAAGGAGGAAGCAACCAAGGCTAGCAAGCAAAGCAGTAGCTAGCATCACTCAATTCAGGCCGAAGCAAAGTCACCCGGCAGCAAGAACATGAGACAAGCAAAGCACAATCCACATTCGACGGTGAACAGGAGAGTTTAGAATCCAATTTCAAATATTTTTATAACTATTATTTGAGTGACATGTAAATAATAAGTGGACGTTCTGTCGAGAGTTTAGAATTCAATCTCCTGTGTTAGATGAACATAGTTTATCTCGTATATCAGGAGCAAGCATCCATTCCTTTGATGGATGGAAGACGCTTAAAAAAGTTACATGTGAAAAAAAAAGGTTAGATGTGAAATGAAGAACTTTCATATCAATGGTATTAAGGGTTTGTTTGGTTGCATTAGTTTCTAGGACTAATGAAGTAGGGACTATCCTGTATGGTTTCATAGACAAAAAAGAATTAATGAGTATTAAAACACCTATTCAAAGACTAACGTATCCCTTCACTCCTGTCCATTGTTTTGACCCGTGTATGTAAAGGAGGGGTAGAGGTGGTCCATTAGTCTCTCATTAGCACTTTTTTGAGGGACTAAGGAGATTTTAGTCTCAGTCTCTCTGTTTGATTCTCTAGTTTTATTATGAGACTAAAACTGTATTTTTCTCTAATTCATTAGTCCCTGAAAATCAAACATGCCTTAAAAAAAAGATGAATCTCAAACTCAGCTTGGCTAGCCCACCAACTTGTGGTAATAGCCAGTAAGACTCTGGGTCTTTCTTGATGGAAGACACTTTCTAAATTTATTTGTTGCATCATACCATTTTAGACGCCGGGTAGCATCTTGGAGAGACTTTTGTTAGAGCACCTACAGTGTGAGGCTGAAATCAATTTCTATCCAAAAAAAAGAAACAATGCATATTGTGGGAATCAAATGGGTTATATCAGAGAAAAAGTGATTTCTCTTTAAAGGTATAATTCAAAAATATTTGTTGCACATGGCCGTTCGAACCTAGCAAAATATAATATTGTGTCCGTGCACATTGTGTTGGCTTGCAGCCGTTGGCTAGCCAACTACTACTTGCATCTACTATATATACAAGTTAATCATGTTCATTCACATATAGCCCTCCACAAATTTGACCCTTAAATGAACGACAATTACTCACCTACTTTTACAAAATTCCTGAACTCTGCAATCTTGAGTTCAGATCCTCAAAACCCAACCAACCAATAGTCCCATGGTTTCCAAAACCCAATCAACCAACAGTACTCATGGTTTTCCATCCCATTTTTTCATGAATTTTTCACCCGTCAATTTAGTCCTAACTTTCAACCATAATACTACAAACAAAATTTTAATCCATTCGAAGTTTCAGCATGCTACCATCAATTTTCAACTTCAAGCTATCAACATGGCATTCCTATTGACGGCAATTTTCATGGGGTAGTATGGCTACTAGTCCATCATCACCGGTTGGTTTAGTGGATTTGTTTGGAGTTGGTGGCGGTAGTGCTTCAAAATTGAGGAGTCGGCTACTCTGATTTCTTCTCCAATACCTCCTACACAGAATACAAGCAAAGATCCAAATAGAATTGAGAAATGGAGCAGTCTTGTTCAGACGAGGAAAAGAAGGATGTGTGTATGCATTGGTTTGAATTCAAAGGATGTGAGCAATCTTGGTTCAGATGATGAATCAATGGCAATTCAAAGGACCATATTAGTGGAGCAGATCGCAAAAGAATACAGCATGTATGGAATAATTTCTGTATTATCATCGGATTGAAGACTTGACGAAGACGAGACGAGAGGAATGGGAACGAGAGAATGGTGGACGCACGCGAATTTTTCCGCCGGGTCGCGCGAGGAAGAACGAACACATGAAAAAGATTGAGATATTTTCTATGGCTCCCACAAAATTGATTTACATGCGGTAGGAATCGAACCGAATTTTATTCGGCTTTCATGGACCGCACGAACCGAACATCAGGGGTGCCCTTACCATGTACTATTGTTGTACAGATATACAGAATGCTCAATGGTAGCAGTCTAGCATGTGCACGTACAACGTACCTAGCCAGTTTCTCTATTTATCTTCGCAATTCCATCCATGACACGTACCATGCACGTACCGTGCTCGAGACACGCACGGATCTTCCATACCGTGAGGCGGCGTCCGCCTGGCGTCATAGGGGAGGTGCGCGGTGGCGAGAGCGTTTTTTTGGTCCGTTCCACGACGCGCCACACGCTGTGGAGGCTGGGCCGCAAGGCGAAGCGCCCACAGCCCCAGGCCGCGGCCGAGAGGGCTCTCTGTGCCGCGCCCACGAATGTGTTGCTGCCTGCTGCTGGGCAGGGTTCACGATTTCGCCAAGCCATGCCATGCCGCCCCTTGCGGCACCACGAATTTCAGCCGGCTTTCGCGAAAGCCGCGAAAGCCGGCGGCAGTGAACAGTACGAAAATTTGAATTTGGAGAATTTCGTATGTGCCGCGGATTTCGTGAATTTCGCGCGAAAACCGTGAATAAAGGTGCGAAAAATTGGTAAACCGTCGCAAAAAATGTGTAAATATTGTCCAAAAAATTAGGAATAAATACTAAAATTATTGAATACATAAATTTGATATATGCACTAATATATGTGTGTGAAAATATTTATAGTATATCTGTACAATATTGATATGATTATGGTTGTATGAATTACGGGGAAATAACTAATGTGATGTTTAAAGTGTAGTAAAAAGTAGAAAAATAATGATATATTTTGAATGATAAAAACATTTTGTGAAAATGGAAGATATAATGAACTTGGATGGGCCAACTTCACGAAATAATTAGATTACGAAACGAGTACGAAATATTTATCTTAGCATATGTTACAAAGTTGCAACTAGGTCCCATAACATAGAAATAAAATCAGTAGTAAGCATCCACATATTTCGCCATCAGATATTGTAGTCTTCGTGCCCAAAGAAGTGAGCGGCTGAGCGCGCGCATATTTCGCCCGAGTCCGGCACATAAATAGAGATATGTCAGCAGCAATATCATTTTTTGGCACAAATTAGAAGTGCGGAATAAAATTGGCTAAGTATGAATTTTTTTGAAAAATTTGGCATGACCTTTGCTAATATTTGGTTATATGACAGATGTACAACGACTATACATTCCCCAGACAACATTTCATAAAGCGATAACCTCATTATTTACAAACATAGTATACGAATATATCACATAGTCACAATGCAATTAACATATAGTTTAGAAACAAAAGAGAGTATACCTGAGGTTCTGTAGATGTGCATTCTATTGATTTCATTGTCTGCACGCCGACGAATATTCTTCGGTGGACATTACCATGAGGCCATTAGTTCGAAGCAACTCCGCCTTGTACTCATTCCAAGTCTATCCAGTCCAAGCAGCGGTGGTTTGCCACTGGCTGTAGAGTTGAGCGTACCACTGTGGCTCTTGCCACTCGTACACCCAAGTGACAGGAGGACTGTCAGCCGCACTCGGTCTAGGGTAGCTGTAAGTAGGATAAGCACTAGCAGTGTCGACACTAGATGAGCTATAGTCTGTGTAGCCCGATTGCGACAGATAATCTGGCCATATACCGTATGTCGGATATTGCCCCCCGTGACTCATTGTACTGTGCCATGGAGCTGTCGGAGGTTCATAAGGGCCATGATCAGTGTCTTGAGTTGCGTGGGTGAAGTAAGTCTCACCTGTTGAGTGGTACACACAAACGATTAGAAAGAAATGATGTGTTCTTATAAATTTATTAACAATTCTGAATTTTGTGTAGTACCTGTGAAGTGGATCAGAGCCATAGGAGTTTGAGCGCCCGTGGAGATGATTGTTACATTCTAGGTGCGGCGGTGTCGGCTTGCCCACCGCGTTGCCTCCATCATCCCCATCATCTCCTTCATCATCGTCTGAATCATCCTTTGACGATGAGCTGCTTTTTGTTGAGTCATCGCTGAGGACTGTTTTAGATTTTTTTCCTTTTCTCGTTGAAGGACTCTTCATTGTCTTTCTTTTCCCAAGGTGTGTGGCCCCCACATTCCTATCCGCCCATTTGCGAATGGAAGAATCCCCTGTGGCCTTCTTCAATTCATCCTTGTCTATTTGGTCCGTCACAAGCTGAGATGGAAGTGGGGTCTCACCTTCGTCGGAGTCCTCGTCAAGCACAGGGTCAGCATTTGATCTACCACTGTCCATCCAGGCCTTGATGTTGTTGTTAGTCTCATAGAAAGAAAGATCCGCAAGTTTCTGAAGCGGGTCGTCGTCGTCAGGTCTTAAGTATCCTCCAGCCTGCTTAATCCTCAGCCGGAGGTTGTAGTTCACGTACACAAGCTTGTTTAACTTTTTATGAGTTAGCCTATTACGGACCTTGGTATGGATGAGTACGAACGTACTCCAGTTACGTTCGCATCCACTAGATGAGCAGCAGTGGGAAACAATCCGTAGCGCAAGCTGCCGTAAGTTTGGCGTATCCGATCCGAACATTAGCCACCATTGTGCTGCAACTCAATGAAAGTGTCGTTAGTTACACGTTAACCCAAAGTAAAGACACATTACACATATAAAGTTTGTAATAATGCGTTGTACTTACAAGGTGATGTCCTTCCATCTAAAGCCATCGTTTCTGCCAGGGGTTTACTAAATTCACCCAATTTTCGACGATAATATTCCACCTCATACAAGGCCGACGCCGCGTATTCGTATCGCCATCCACTCGAAGGCCTTGCGTAGGCCAATAAAGCATTGATCCGTCGTCACGAATCCATAATGTGTCCTTGGACTCAAGGCGGAAGCTGCAATATTGCAATCGACATGGAAGTGTATATGAGTTTGTATTCAAACCGAAAAAATAAAATTGTTTGTAATCACGTACCTGCCCACATAAGGGTGTCCTCAACGACGTCTTGCAGACGTCGCTTGACAATAGAGCTATACAAAGTGTACTTCGCCTTGTCGTTTCCAAATAAGCTTTCCCATTCACCTTTCAAAATTTCAAATCGCATTAAAAACTCACTCATGTTGGGTATTTCATCTTGATCGCGAATCGAAGTAATGAATATAGTGGTTGCACAACTCCAACCACATACTCCAAACCTTCCCACCACGCATGCTAGAGAGGCACCCATGGGCATATCGGCCTTCCGCATCGACACGAATTTACTATTCAAAAAACTTGCTGAGGCAACCCACTGCATGAACTGGTTTTTTTTTCTTTCGAAAGCTGTCGAGGAACATGTAATTCGTTCCGAATCGGGTGACGTTCCACCGTACAAGCTCTTCACCAATGGCCTCTTTCATCATAGCATGTAGTTTAGTGTGGTTATACAACCAACGACAAATCTTCCTTGCACTTTCAAGTACCGCCTTATGCTCGGGAATTATTCCAATATCTTTTAATGCAAGATTTAATGTGTGTGCCACACAAGGTTGCCAAACAATATGAGGATATTCTTGTTTTACAAATTTGCGTGCCTTCTTGTAGTTTGCTCCGTTGTCTGTAATAATTTGAACAATATGCTCCGACCCAACGTCGCGAACTACTTTCCTTATCTCCTACATCAATAAATATAGTAAAGTAAGCACTCGTCAATTGTTGTGACATAGCATTAGTACATGTAATGGGGTACTTACGGTTTGTAAGTTGACGGCGTCCCGGCTGAATGACGTAGCATCCACGGACTTATGAAAAACATCGTGCCATTATAATAGATCAAAAAATTTATCACGCCATTCCAGTAGGTCCAGTCCACGAGTCGCACATAAGGGTCACACCATATGTAGGCCAATCCTCCTTGAACTTTTCAAATTGCTTTTGAACGTCCGCCACGGTTGCATCAAGGTACTTGCCATCGATATCACGTCCAGTTGGGGACGTGATCCCTTCTCCTGCATTGCATAGATGATTTGTTACTTCATCGCACGTGCAATAAGTAAATGAATGTAAAAATGAATGGTAGGACATATTTACTCACCCCATTTCTGTGTTTCCTTAACGGCACTGACAAAGTACGGATTATCCGCTTGCCGTGGAGCAATGCCGGCAGTGTAATAAAACTTCGCCCACGCCGCTCCAATTGCGTCCTTAGCTAACTTTTCCTTCTTTGACAACCAACTTGTGTCAATCCTAGGCTGCACTGTTGATCTCGGCGAAGCGATGTTAAAATCTCCCACACGCTGCGAAGGCACTTCTCTACTCGAAGCTGATCGCCTCATAAAATCAGTGATGGGGTCACTTCCACCCCTAGAAGACTGTTTTTTTGATCGGGAAGTTGCGGATCGCCCACTTGCACTTCCACTTCCACCTCCATGTTCGTACACACCACCTCTTTCTTCTACACCCTTCCGAATTCCGCCTCGTGGCGCGATGCCGCCAACGCCGCCTCCATCTGCTCTTCCTCGTCAGCATCTCCAGTTAAATGAGTATATCTTCTCGCAGCTGCATCCTCCTTTCTTACTTTTTCAAGTTTTCGTTGATCAGCAGCCTGCTCCTTTCTATCTAGGTGCCGCCTAAATAAATCCCTAACATCGGGTGGAACGGCGGTGCAATATTTCACTCCTTCTCCACGGTGAGCCAAATGGAACTTAAATCTTGTAGCTCCACCCCCATTCCTCTTAGCACCACAATATTTGCAATGGAAACCACCACCTTGCCTTGTTCCATGTTCCCACACGATGTCTTGGTCTGCCATTTTGAACCTACAATTGACAAATTAACATGTAAAACATCTTAACAATTTACTATCAAACATATGTAAGCATAACATTTGTCGCATAACATATCATCAGTGATTCATTAAAAATTAGAGGTAACATATATCAAACTATATATCAAACTATCATGTGTAATATATTGCCTACAAACAAACATATCATCAGTGATTCATCAACTATCAAACTTACATTAGCGCTAACATGTGTAATATATTGCCTACAATTTAGAGGTAACATATATAATATAATCTATGAGCTAACATATTGTCGTTCGTAAAATCCGTAGAATTGCTTAATTTCACACATGCATAATACACAAAATCATATAAACGATAATATACACGGTGGAATTTTGTCACTTTCGTGTGGTATGCATGCTCGACAGCTGCGGATTTCGCCATTTCCCTTCGAAAGCCGACTATGCCGACTGCGAAATCCGTGCCGCCTACACCGCGCGAAATGGTTCCACATAGATACGAAATTCGTATGAAGCCGTCGAAATCCTTCGAATGCCGACGAAAGCCGTGCGCATCCAACGAAAGAACAGTACGTACCTTATACCGCGGCTTTCGCCTGCGCCGCCGCGAAATCCGTTGCTCGCCGCACGAAAAGAGCCTCTCCGGCGGCGGACAACCCAGATCTGGCGCCGCCGCCGCTCTACAGCGCTGAGGAGTGAGGAGAAAGCCTATTGCGCGGCGTAGAAACCCTGTGAACTAGGGTTTAGATGGATGGGGATCGATTTGGGCTTGAGTGGGCCGAATGAACAGTGCACAGCACACAGTGAAATTTTTCCTTTTTTTTCCCATTGCAGAAAACGATTTTTAAGGGCCAAAGATATGTGTATTTTCATGTGAAAAAATACCATAATTCTTGTAAAATCGAGATCTATTTTATGTATTTTTTCAACAAAATTCTCCAAAATTTTTCAAATCTCCCGAAAAATTTCAAACAATGCCGTCGCTTTTCCCTTTCGTTCCTTGTCGACACGAGCGAAAGCCGCGCGCTTGCGAAAACGTAAACCCTGCTGCTGGGTACTAACATCCCACGCGCCCACGCGGCGGCCACACGCAAGGATGATCCTGGATTCCTGGTCTCCCGGAGGCGGAGCTAACGTCGTCGTCGCCGCGGGTTCCCGATTTCGCGGTTTTCGGCACGAAAACCGCGAAATTGTGGTTTCGCGGGGGTGCGGCACGGCATCCCCGCGGTTTCGTTCAAATAATTTCGTGAAAATTCAAAAAATTTAAAAAATTCATTTTAACACAAAAAGATATATTTTTATAAAAAAATATAAATTTCGTAATGTTTGTCGCGAAAACCGCGGTATACGGTGCGGTTTTCGTGAAATCCGCGGCACGACACGGATTTCGATTTAGTTCAAATTTAAACTACGGTTTTCACGGCTTTCGCGGATTTCGCGCGGTTTTCGCGGTTTTTGCGCGGTTTTCGCGCGGTTTTCACGGTTTTCGTGCGGTTTTCGCGGTACGCACGAAATCGTTCAAATTCAAATTTTTATTGTTCATTGCCGCCGGCTTTCGCGAATTTCGGCGAAATTCGCCGTGCCGCCGAGGGGCGGCACGGCGTATGCCGCCGGCATCGCAAACCCTGGTCGTCGCGTGTTGGTTCTGAGAAGCATGTTTCTGTAACAGTAGGGCTCACCTTATATATACATCTTGTATTTTTAAAATTTTTATTAATTCTTTTTAGATTTACTTGTCATAGCTGTTTTAGCCTTGTCTCCGTCACTGCTGAGAACCACAAAAATGGTGTGAGTCGAGTCTAAAGACCTAGTTAGCTAATATTGTATAGGATGCTGACATGCCAAGAAGACCAAAACATATTATCTTCGTCTCAAAATATATAACAATATAATGTATCATATGATTGTTATATTTTAAGATAAAGGAAATACTTCAAAGTGAGAAACGAGTTGTTTCCCTGCTATTTTTTCCCTAACCAAAGCTTCCCTGAACGTAGTAGTTCTAGGTTCCGCCGAGACCACTAATATTTTTTCGCGAACACGTATTGCACGTCAATATATTAGAAGAAAAAACTGGTTCGAATACACAACACCCCACAGACAACCAGACCGACATCTGTGAAGGTAGAGAGAAAAAATCTAAATAGGTGGGTGTACTATAAGACAAAAATAAACACCAAAAGACAGGACTGGAGGCAAGGCTCTCCTAATCTCTCAAAAAAAATCCAAAGGAAGCAGAGTTTGCTAGGGACCACAACTGGCCCTTCGCTCCGATGGAGTCCACCAGCACCAGAACCGATGAGAGGTCTGAGTAGAACATCCTAGAGTTACGCTCCCTCCACAGGGCTCCAGAAGACCAGGAGAACTAGGGAATCAAAACCCGCGCGTAGACGGTCCGGCAAACGTGACCTAGAATCCGGCCACCAGTCCTGAAGCCTTCTGCCACATGGTGGAGAAATGGACGTCCAACCATAAAGGGACAACACATAAAGCCATACCTACCTAGCGAAGACGTAACCAAGAAGAATATGGTCGGTCGACTCCAGCTCTTACGCATAGAAGGGGCAGGCTGAGTGTGAGTCAAGACCACGCTTCAAAAAAAGATCGGCCGTCTAACAGCGCTACTGCAACGCCAAAAAAAAAGAACTTGCACTTAGCATGACCCTTATCATGCCAGAAACCACTAATAACTTGGTTAGAATGGCAATAATACCGAACAAATAAACAATTCAACGATTACATCGATCGGTGTTGACCATCACCAGAGCCGTACGAACACAGATCCATATCCGTCTACCAGACTACCCGTCCTGTTAGATGAGTAGTACAAAGTACATTTTACATATGCATGTACACGTACGCCTACGCGGCCACGGGCGAGCGTCACAACTTGTTGCACTGCACGGGCGCGAAGGAGAGCGTGTCGTGGCCGACGTCGTACACGAACTGGAAGTTCTGCTGCTGGAAGTTGCCTATGATGGAGAGTCCCCGCGACCCCATCACCGTCAGGCACAGCGCGCCGGAGCCGGCGTCCAGCACCATGTAGTTCTCTGCCGGCAGGTCCAGGTCGGCGCCGCCGGCGAAGTGGAACACCAGCCTCGGCACCTCCACCTGGTCCACGCCCTTCGCCGGCGCCTGGAAGCACAGGTCGAGCCCGACACCCGACCCGTCCGCCGCCGGCAGCGCCATCTGCGCCGCGAACGCCTTCTTCAGGGTCCGGTACCCCTGCACCGCCAGGTAGGTGATCGACGTGCCGGAGTCCACGATGACGCCGCCCGTGCCGTCGTCCTGGACGGCGAACTCCGAGCTCGGGAGGTTGATCCGCGTCGAGCCGACGGTGATAGCCTTGAGGGACACGTAGTAGAAGGATGGCTGGCTCGGGTTCTTGATCAGCGGGGTGGTTTGCACCGACGACGCGGCGGCGGAGGCCTCGGAGATGTCGGCGAGGGAGCCGAAGAGGAGCGGGCTCTTGTTGGTGTCGTCGAGGGAGGTGAGGCAGTAGGAGAACTTTTCCAGGCCGAGCTGGGCCACTAGCGAGAGCGGGCCGCGGCCGAGGCCGACGAGGCCGGCTCCCTGGGAGAACCCGTCGCCCTCGTTGGTGTCGCCGCAGCCGAAGACGACGCCGGGGAGCTTCGACTTGGCCAGCGTGAAGGTCTCCGTGGCCAGGACACCCTGCGTCGACGAGGAGTCGCCGTAGGTGTAGGTGTAGCCGCACTTGGACGCCGACGTGCACGTCGAGGTGGGGAGGTCGCTGCAAAAGGCGCTGGAGCACGGCACGGTGGCGTAGGTGGACGACGACAACGGGTCGAACACCGGCGTCGGCTGCTTGAAGCAGTCCACGCACGGCTTGCACTGCGTCCACACCAGGTCGCTGCCGGTGTCCACGATGGCGGAGTAGGCCAGCGCCGGGGTGCCAATGGACACGTCCATCAGGAACTCGCCGTTCCCGGCGTGCACCGGCACCTGCAGGTCCCCTCCGGCCGCCTTGCTCGACATCGGCACGCCGGTGGTCCGCGCGACCAGCCTCGACATCCGGTGGTGGCTCCGCCGCGCCGCCCGCCGCAGCAGCTGGTGCTTCGAGTAGTTGCCATGCGCGTCCACGTGCGTCAGGTGCACGCGCAGGCCCCTGAGGTGGGACGCCGTCGTCGCAGCCACGCCGCCGGTGGCGCAACACGCCGCGGCGATCGCCATGGTCACCAACACAATCACTTGCATCTCCATTTCTTTGCTTCGCAACTATGAGAAGACAAAGGGTTTTTTTTTCGAATCTATGAGAAGACAAAGCTAACGCTCAATCCTTATATATATCTGTGACCAAATATAATTATGATTCGGTAGTTATAGGTAGGTTTGCTCTATGACCATATACGCAAACGAAGGCAATTTGAGATGAAACTAAGGGAGAAAAGAAATGGAAATATAGCTTGAGTGCTTGACTGTGCTGAGGTGGAAGCTAGCTAGTCGGATTATATATTGGTACCTAATATGATGTGCCAACTTTATCTCACTTGACTAGCTATTAGCTTCCCCTTGGTGCTTGTTTGGTTTGTACATTGTAAGATTGTATACTTTGTGCCACATGGCCCAAAATTTTGGAGGTACCCTTTTAGGTCGAAATGGTTGGGATTTTGGCGAGTTAGTTAAATTTCAGGACCTTCCTGGAAGCTTTGCTTCTAAATACTTTCTAGAATATGACCGTGCCAGACTCATAACTGACTTCTGAAAGCAAAAAAATCAGGTGAGCTAGGTAGCCAACATGGATATGATGTCTGAGTTGGTGAGCAACCAGTCAGTCCACTTAAAAATTTGGCTCCTGTTGTTCTCTTCCAAGTAGTGAACGAGTTTGATTCCCTTGGAAGTAACTCTGACAAGGGATTCTTTTTTTAATTAGGTATTTCCTTTTATATAAGTTATTATATAAACTTGATCAAATTAAAAAAGTTTAACTTAAAAAGATTAAAATGACTTATAATATAAACAGAGATGATAGTACATATTTGTTTCTAACTATTAACTTCCGGAAGCATCGAACATTAAACTTTGGCTGAATAATAGATAACCGCACAATCAAGATCATATCAAAATATTGGTACGCCTGTATATGTTTAAACCTCATTACAATTGCTGGATAAGGGTTAAAAAATTCGAATCCCAAAAGCGATAAGGCATAGGCGGCAGGTATTTCACAAGAGATGGAGAAAATGTCCTCGAAATGGATGGGCAAGTAGAACGGTCTAATGACATCTTAGTATGAGATACGAGGCTTGTGTTTGTTGGGTGAGCAATCTGATGTGCTTCTCTTTATTTTCGTCGCCAAAAGATGTAAGGTGAGAAAGGTACGTTTTACCAGCAAACCACGTTATCAATGGCCCTAAAAATCTCATCAATTGATCATTGCCGTCCATTTTGTTGGGTCCCATCGAAAAGTGGGCAGGTGCTCAACATATGATGTAAGATTCCAAGTCATCATAGAATCTTTCGACATACTACTGGATAACAAGAATTGTCACTTAGAAGACATAATAATTTGTGGGATACCTGAAAGTAACGTGTAAGCTTTGCGATAAAGAAAAGATTGAACTCGACCTGAGAGTTTTTTTTTTCTTTTGAGGCGAAATAGGACAATCTGGAGGAATTGAGAACCAGTGCACTTCTATTGGAATTGCAAAATAGAAACTGTGTACAATATGAGCCATCCATTGTAACAGAAGCTCATCGCGATATTTTCCCGGGGGAGCTTTCGTTCTACAGCGTATAGCGTGAACATCAGGGGCTCTCAAAAAATGAAGTTTAACAGGTAAGCCTCTCCGCAGTGGGCCAAACGAGCAAATTTTCCCAGATTTATTTATGAAGTCATGCAAAATTTGAGTATACCAAGAAAACCCTATGCAACTTTCATGTTAAAGACCCAGTATTCTTTTCCTTTCATTTCTGATTTCTGAAACAAGGACAAGCATGAGTAGTAAAAAGAAAACCTATTCTTTCAGAGCACCGCACACCTATGTGCCTCCAACACCAGACAGAATTTCATTTAGTATTCCTTCTGGGAAAATGAGGGAGAAAACCTTAAGACCTCTTTTTTCAGCAGGGAAAATTTTCTACTCATGAAACATCCCCACATCGCTGAAACATCAACAAAAAAACTCAACTTGTTAAGCTAGACAGTCATACTGACGGCTGAAGTGGTTACCGAAAACCATCAAGATACAGCTTCACATCCACAGGTTATCAGCACGATGAGATCCCCAGCCATGTTACTTGGTAAAATTCTGGCGTTACTGCATTAGCCCCTACACTCCTCAAGCTTCTGCTGCAGCCTCACATTGTGACGTAACTACAAAACAATGGGACATTATGTCATGACAATGGTTGATAAGCATGGAATTTACCAGTGTGCATTCCTGACAGAGATTGCAAGTATACTAAAATAATGCCCCATTTACTTCTTTTTATAAGGCCTGCATTTTTTTTCAATCTTGTTGCATAATATAGGGGACTTGCAGTGAATATATTGACTATTTCATTGTTTGCCATCATTTATCACATAACATTTCTCCTGCATCACATATCTTGTTTCTTAGGTATTTAGATATCAGTGGCAGTCATTTTAGCTCCTATTGGTTTTAGACTCTCCTTAATCCTTGTGCCCACTAAAAGTAAGCCTTACAGGAAATGAAGGGGGTATGCACTGCCCAATGTGATGTTTATCGTACGGTGTAAGAGAGGACCATTGGTCCAAAAACTTCAAGTGGGTTTTCAGTGTACCTATTTTCTCACTGGATTTCCATTTCAGCATGAACTAAATCCTATGTTTTGGTGATTTAGCAAGCCTCATCCGCAGCACAGTTATGATGGTGTGCCCAACACTTACTTGGCAGGCCACACCATCAATCCATTTTGCTGACATGGCTACAAATTGAATGCAAAAATGGATGTCTTCAACTGGATTTTTTTTTTATGAAGCTGAATGAATGGGGCCCAATTTAAGTGCAGTGTTAACTATGAATATTAGTGAATGTTTTTAAAAAGTTAAGCCCCTAAACATGTAAATTGTGTACTGGGAGAATAAAAAATGATTGTCAAGATTAGAAAAACATAAGAAACACTTACACAATCAGCAATCTCTTCCTGTTTCAGAGGTGGAACTATTTCATCCTCTTTCCAGCCAAGAGAAACCAAGAAAGCCATCTCCTCTGGACTAGGTCTGTCTTGAGCAGGACAGGATTCTTCTTCCCCTGTTCCAATGGGTTCAAACAACAAAACAGTTTCATCATCACTACAGTTGGACCCTATGGAACCATCATATATTTCTGCAGGTACGATGGACGGAGTGGAACCAGCATTGTTTGTATGGGGCTTCATATATACATCTTGTGTGTCAGCAATTTCTGATGAAGAGTTAAAATCCCTGTTGTTAGACAGAACCTCTTGCATTCCCTCATCAAAATCATCATGAGGTTCCCACTGTGGATTGATTTCCTCATTGTCAGAAAGGTGCTGCTGAGATCCCTCGCAAGAATTTGCTTCCTCACAGGAACTACTTCCATGTTCCATACATTTGACTCCAGAATTAAACAATTCAAGACAAGAGTTGTGTTGCTCATCAAGCAATGTAGATGAAGACACAGTAGAAGTGCACGAACCATTCAACGATTTGCTGCGCAGCAACTCAAAGAATTTATGCTTATCTTTTGCACTTGATTTTCTCTCACCAAATGATCCTTGCAGTTGTAAAGGGAGACCATTAGCAACACCCTTTAGCTTTTGGTTGACAATAGGCTTTCTCAGTGGTTCCACTGAATATGATCGGCCTAGAACAGGGCTCGCAGGATTGCTAGTACTTTCTTTGGCAGTATTTACAGTACCATTCTGCTCACGGCTAAGGACTTGAAAGCTTCCTGATTGAGATGGCTTTACAAGCTCATGTTTTACTGGAGCGCGAACAAAACTGCCAGAATGTTGTATTGGCAGTTGTGGTGCACCCTTGACAGGGCCATTAGAATCTCCAGCTCTTGCACCTTTGGATTTTAACTTATCTGAAGAACTTGATACCTGTCAAGCATTCTGAATGAATTAGCGCAAACTAATATGTT
The DNA here is from genome assembly GCA_019925245.2 of Oryza australiensis. Classification (NCBI taxonomy): domain Eukaryota; kingdom Viridiplantae; phylum Streptophyta; class Magnoliopsida; order Poales; family Poaceae; genus Oryza; species Oryza australiensis. The sequence continues at coordinate 19,097,352 of JAIFGZ020000222.1, read as the reverse complement.
ACTAGTTCGGCACAAGAGAATGTGACTCCATATATAAGTGAAATGAAATATTGTCAGAGTACAGCACATTCGCTATAAGTTCAAAAAGGACTGCATCTGGGAGAAGAGATTAGTATAGGATCCCACAAAAACAAAGACGATGTGACCGAGCTCCCAGATATTTTATTAATTGCATCCAGATGATCCAGCACAGATCAAGTAATATCGAAAGGGTCAGTAAATGAGCTGATATCTTCATTGGAATCTTTATCAATTGTAATAAGGCTTCATTCATGTGGTTCCAATCCACAAAAAAAGCGCTTCAACTGGTTAGCTATCTAAAAGTAGAAAAATATATGCCCACTAGCAACACAGCTCAAAAAAACTCAATTGTGTTTAAGAATATAGCTATACTACCTCCAATCACAATAAATCAAAAATTAAGTGTGTGTGTGTGTGTATCCAAACAGGATAAATCTGCATCGTTATAGTTTAGACCCACAGAAAGCTCTGCTTGTTGTTTTTCTTTTCCTGAATGTGAAGATTTTAGCCTGTATGAATTCTATAGTTTAAAAAATGATGACAAATAGCATAAAACATATAATAGGGACAGATAAAGGCTAGTTCCTGAAGCAGATAAGTCTTAGAGGATAAACAAAAAGGATGTGATAAGTATACAGAAGCATTAATAACAAGTGAATCCAAACAGTATGTTGAAGCAAGTAAGGAAGTACTAAATACCAGAAACCTGAAAAGGTAAAATTTGACGCTTTAGCTGTTTTCAAAGGCTAAATGCTTAAATAACTTAATAAACAAGATTGAAGTAGCAATCAAAATCTAAACGCATTAATGGTAATGGAAAATAGACAAACAAAAGGAAAGCATTACAATTGCAACATTGCATACAACTTATAAGAGACGTACAGAAATTTTGTTTGAAGAAGGTGTCCGAGGTCTTAGGATGCACTGCTTCATAGTTCTTTCTTCAATCTTATGAGTATCGATCGATAACTGGGTAAAAAAGCGATGGAACACAAAGTATTAGTTCAATAAAGTGAATGCAATTGATACATCAAAGGGGAAACACAGATATCTTAAATATTAAATAAACTACCTGGGGTGTTGTGGAGATTTTTAACGGAGCTTGCATCACAGTTTCAGCCATACTTAATGCAGTCCCGCAGTTCAGCACTTCCATATGCTTACTGGAACCAGTGCGTAACAAAGAAGAGGGAACAGGGCAGTTGGTTGGTCCACCAAGTATAGGAACTTCTGCTAGCACTGAATTCCGCGCATCAAGTGCAGTGCCCAAAGGCGTACTCTGAATCGGGGTGCTAATTCCAGGAGATGGAACTCTACCTACATCTTGCTTTCCATTCTTGTCCTCTTGCTTTCCATTCTTGTCATCAAAACCAAGGTGTGGGAAATCTCGCTCAAAGGAGATGCCACCAGTAACCTTTCTTGATACACTACGAACACCATTGTCTAAATTTTCTCCTACTGCCTGATTCAACGTATCTACCTTCAAACGAGTATGATTAAGCCTGTCCCTTTCAGGTCTGCACGAGCTGAGCGGCTTGAAGCCATCATACAATGGATCATCAGGTGGACCCAACCTACTCTCCCAATTACGGGATTCAGAGTCCTTCTCAACCCCCCTGTCCCTGTTGCTCCTTCCAAAACTGGCATAGCCTCTTGACTTTGCTGTACCATCCCGGTCATGCCGTCTAGGTCCAATTGAGCCAGAACTCCTCCGTGAGACGGACTGTTGTGAGCTCCGTTCACGGTCACGGCCTGATGATTGGTTTCTTAATGAAATGCTCCTACCTTGATCATCTAAGCATGCAAGAAACAGCTTATTAGCACAAAACACAGCAAATCACAAAATGAAAATCAATTTCCCTAGTAGTTGACTCAAGCATATGCACAAAAATGATCAGCTCAATCAAGCAACCTTGTGTCAAACCAATTAGGAAGGCATTAAAACAACAATAACTGGAAACAACTCAATGTGCATCCTTACAAAAGCGCAACATCAGCAAATTTCCTAAACACTGAAGGCAAGCAATGACATTGAGCAATCAATGGAAAGAATATACAGCATCATGCACAATTGTTGTATATTTTAATTTTTTAACTAAAAGGCCCCAATAAAAAGAAAGATTTTCCATATAAAAGAATATCTTACTCAGAAACAGTTCCTGCAGTTAATTTGTTACATGAACTAAGGTATTTTAATAGACACCAATATGAGGCTGATATCGAAAGCAATGTCTCCCAACAGGATTCTTTAACAGACAAGCACAATTGCTACAAATCTGTAACACACGTATCAGTAAAAACTCTAGGTTTCATGTCACATACTAAATAAAACACTTTATGGTATAAACATTAGCCTTAACATCACGAACCGCGGCAACAATGCATATGAAGAGTTGAACAACGATCATTGTCTTAAGAACAAGGTAAAACTGCAATCCAGAATTCCTCGGTGAGCCACAAACGGAATTGCAGTAACCAGTAACTTAAAAAATTGCACAAATGAACTTATGAACCCCACCAAGCATAGTAAGTAAATTAAGCGCACCAACAGCCACTGCAACATTACACAATGCTACACAAAAACACATCCGCCGCTAATCTCGCAAGCATTATACAACCAATGTTAACAATGTATGTCATGCGATAGAAAGTTGGCATTGAAAGCGAGCTCACCTGCACGTGGCGAAGAAGTTCCAGTCCAGAGGCTCGTGGCAGCCACTGTGCCATGCCCCCGCACCAGCCATTCCGGCTTCAGCGAGGGCTCACCTCGGTCCATGCCGGGCTGGCACCCTCACCCCCTAAACTTCCACCAGCACCAGCGGCAGCTGCGGAGGCGGCAGCAAAGTCCACTGATCCAATCTGCAGCCGCAACCCGATCCCCCCACCAGCACGGCGCGCGACAGTTGCACGGCGAATCCCCCCCAGCCACCCACCACCCCCGGCCGGGGGCAGCCACAGCCACCACCAGACCCTACCCTCCGGAACCAAACCCTCAAACCCTAACTTCCACCACCACCACGACCTCTCTCACGCACGCACGAACGCGCGCAGATTGAAAAAAAAACGACGAGTTGGGTGGGGAAAACCGCTCCGCCCCCCTCGAATCCCCCCCTACCCGTGCCAATCCACCGCGACGCGATTGATCAAGTGGGACGCAGCCCCCGCAGGGGGGGCAGGGGTCGAGGCCCCCCTCGGCCGGCGACGACCACTCCGGCGGCGCCCTAATGGGAATCTGCGGAGGGTGGCGGCGGCCAACGCGGTGGAGGATTGGGGGAGAAAAAATCGAGAGGATTCGTGGGATTTCGGGAGGGTTTCGGGGGGCCGAAGAGAGGACTGGAAATCTGGAATTGGGGCGACGATTTCTGGACGGGATTTCAGATTTCTCTCTCCCTCTCGCTCCGTTTGGTTTTTTTTTTTTGTTTTTCCGTGGAATTTTTGTGCTGGGGTGGTCTTGTGAATTCCGTGGGGGGAGTGTCCTGGGTTTGTGTGGTGTGCTTGTTCGTCTCGGCGGAGGGAGGAGAGGGGGAGAGAGAGATAGAGAGGGGGGAGAGAGAGAAACCCTATGCTATTGCTATGCCTGTTTGTCTACGCTCTCTGGCTGACTCTGCCCTGCCTTTCAACTACCTCTACTCGGAACGGACGACGGTTATTTTCCTATCCACCACTCTTTCACGCACCGGATGGATTTTATCTCAGGCACACGATTCAAATTTGACAAGTCCAGCATTACATTTGAAAGCTTCGGTTTATGGTTGTATATGTCAAATATCAAAATTATCTTTTACGAATAATTTTTTAAAAAAACACATTTTACGATAATTGTGTTATAGCGTGTAGCACATAATCACATAATCACGAGATAACAAAACAATTAAACTATCAACCTCAGTTAAAAACTAAATAATTGAAATTGTTATATGCACTTTATATTATTTTAAATTTTTAAGTAAATTCGTGCTCAAAATACGTAAGAGTTAGATTCGTGAAACTTTAGAAGCAGGTTACGTGACACATATAGTAATACTTGTGACTTTTTTTTGCAAATTAAACCATAAAATTACAGTGTTTCCAAAAATTATTATATTTTTAATCAGTTATACGTCATTCTATATAACAAACCGGAATATAATATAAACGGATGCACGTGAATTATCTCTATTTTAACTAAAGATATAACAATATCGTTATTGTGAATATAAATCCCTTCTACAAAAAATTTCATGTTTGAAGCCAAATGTAGGAGGAAAACCCCACACCACATTATAATTTTTTAAGAGGAAAACCTTAAAACTAATATAGTATACTGTAACATTATCCATACAGTAAATACAAAAAGACCCTGGATGGGCTGCGGCCGGCAGGCGTTTCGGCCCAACACACCGTGGACGAAAACCTTTCCGCTCCACGGCCCGCGTGCCCATCTTCACGAGATTCCCGGCCTACTTCGGCCCATTCCCGCGGGGCAATGTGGTTTTATCAGATGAAGCGTCTCTCGCCACACCACCGGCACCGACGCGTGAGGCGTCTCTCGCTCTCTCTCTCTCTCTCCCTCCCTCCCCTCGCGTGACTCGTGCGTGCCCTCGCCGCCCTCCCTACCTCCCCCGCGCGCAACAGGCGGCGACGGCGCAGTCATCCCCGCGGCACGATCGCCCCGAGGATCCCTCCGCCTCTAATCCCATTAGCCCGTCGCCCGTCGTCCCTCGCGGGCGCTGTCCTCAGATCCGAGGCGAGCGCGAAGCGTCCCCCTTCCGTGGCTGTAGATCCAGTTGCGATCGGTAATTCGCTGAATTGTGCATATCTCTATCAGTCGTGTTGGTGTTGTGGAGGAGAAAGTTGACCCATTGCGCGCCTGCTTCCGCGACTGATCTGTAGCACATTATTGTTCATGTATTTTACAACTGACTGCATTGGGCTATCTACCATTCGTCGAAGTGCTCCTTTCCGTCAAAATCTCTGCGTTTTGCTATTGATGAATTGAACTTAGATGATCAATTCCGAGTTAAAGTTGCACATATCACATTTTCAATGCTGTATACTATCCAAATGGAGAAAATTGACAGTTCCGAGTTAGATTAGTCGTATATAATATGTGCTTCATGTTTTCTTTTTACGAAATGATATAATATCTTTGTCTTTGCTTGCCCTCTGAAATGCGTTTTCTACTTGTTTAACACCTTTATTTGTGACGAGAATGCAATTATTCCATAAATATTGTGACGTGAGTGCTTTATCTGCTTTATTTGAACTTTAGGTTCTGTTTTTGTTTGCACCAATGATTTGCATGGTGCTCTGTCATTGTTAACGTGGGATCTATGAAACATTATAACTTGAAAGTATTTGACTAGTCTGAGCATGCCGATGGATCCTCGTTAAATAGAAATGTAGAAACTAGAAAGTACTGAAGACTTACAGATTATGGAAGTGTAAATCACTTGAAATTTGTTTAGTGCTTCTACCCAAACAATATATGTGAATAGTAATCTGTGACTGAAACAGGATAGCTTTATGACACATAATTTGGAAGTTATATGTAAGCAAAGTCATTAGAATAAAGATATAGAATACAACCCAGAGTATTGCAATTTACAAAGGAATTGGATTGCTTTCATTATACATGCAATATAGCTTTCGTAAACCACAATATTCTAAGTGCAACTTCAATTGTTGTTTGTTGTGATTTTCCATTAATATTTGCATGCTACTAGAGAGTGAGGAACACACTTTGTTTCTTGTGATTTTCCGATTAATATTTGCATGCTAGCAGAGAATGAAGGATAGACTTTTATTGTTCTCTGGACGTCTAGCTGAATATAACTATATCTTGATGCAATTGTTATACATCCCTTTTCACAGTTTTCTCAAGAAATGGCTAGAGCTCCAAGAGACCGAACTCTATCAAGCCAACGTGATAGTTCAGCTACCGGTGCTGTACCTTCGTATTACCAGAAAACAAAAAAGGCATCCAAGGAAAATGGATTGCAACTAACCTCGGAGAAAAAGGACTGGAAACGTGCCACTTGTTCAATATGTTTGGAGCATCCACATAAAGCTGTTCTCCTCCTTTGTTCTTCTCACAGCAAAGGCTGCCGTCCGTACATGTGTGACACCAACCATCAGCACTCTAATTGTCTTGAGCAGTTTAAAAAAGCTTATTCGAGGGGAAAACCAGCTTGTGAATTATCAGGTGCAGCGGCACAAGCTAGCAAGAAGCCACAGGAGATGGAGCTGGTGTGCCCTATCTGCCGTGGGGATGTTAAAGGGTGGACAGTGGTTGAGCCAGCCCGAAGATTTCTCAACCGCAAGAGGAGGATTTGCATGCATGAGGGGTGCTCGTTTGGTGGATCATATAAAAGACTCTGCAAGCATGTGAAGTCCAAGCATCCTTCATCAAATCCTCGTGAAATTGATGGTGCAAGCTTAGCTGAGTGGAAGGAGCTTGAATATGAGAAGGAGAGGCAGGATGCAATAAGCATAATTACAGCCTTGAATCCAGGGTCAACAATCATAGGGGACTATTTCATTGACCCCAACAGTGACAGCAACGACTCGTTTGGCTATAGCTCTGACTCTTTGACATTCTCAGATAGTGATCCTGGAACTCAGCTTAATGGTTCCACTAGTTCTTGAAGGCCCACTCGGATTATTCCTAATGCCCGTGTAAGATACTAAAGAGCCACAATTGACAGCTGAGAAATGGAACCATTTGAGCTTCAGCACTCTATCCAGTCCCTGACGTGCTCTGATGCTAGGATGAATGGAGTGGCGCGTTTGTGAGTGTCGTCCGGTTAGAATTTCATTCCTTTTTTTATCAAAGTAAATTAAGAAACAAGTTAGGCTAAAGACCACAATTTAGTTAGTCGGTATTATGTCACGGGAAACAAAATGTAAATCCTGGTCTCAGTTATGCTTAGTTAAGCAGTACATGTTTCTTCTTGTCCAGTGGATCTGCAACTTTCAGTGTTAACAATGTGCTAGCAGTTCTGGTGATTGTTCTCTTGCAGCTAACCAGGTTTTTTTTTGGGTGCACCTAACCAGTTTGATTGCATGTTTCAGAAACTTGCCGGCTAACTTCCAGGCACTCGTGATCGTGATCTGATTAAGTATCCGTTTGATACGGTTTTGAATTTTCAGAGAAACGGAAGAAATGGATAGAAACATTTATAGTGATTCACAAGTGATTTTTAAAGAAACATTTTTTTTCAGAAATTGACGAAACTACCTTTTAAAAACGAGAAATATTTCTAAAACTTTTTTGTTTTAACTGTTTGATACATATTTTCGAAAAAATACATTGAATCGAAACCGATTCTCGGAGCCAAACAGGTCCCTAAGGCCCGTTTGGTAGGGATTCTCCTCCCGATTCTCAACAGAATCGTAGAATCCCCTGTCAAACGGGTTATTTTGAATCGATTCGGAAGAATCATTTCAAATGATTCAAGAATTTTATATAGGGAGTGAGAATCACCAGTTTCTTTCCAGAATCATCTTAAACGAGTTTTTCCCAAGAATCACCTGAAAATCACCTAAAATATTGTTCTAATTATTATTTTATTATATCGATTCTGATTCTCTCTAGAATCTAATTCTGAAGAATCAGAATCTAGAATCATAGAATCAACAGTCCTACCAAACAGACCCTAAATCTGCCATCATGAGCAGATTTCAAGCAGTAGTAAACACTGCTCCTCGGTTAAACAACTGATTTTAGCACGTCACCGCATCAAATCAACGGCTAATTCTCACACCATCAATCATCAGCACTAGCTATTCTGTTACAGGGTTCTCGTATAATATCTATGCTTGATTTACACATCCAGACGTGACGAAATCTACATGATACTACTGATGGTACATGCATGATGCATCCATGGTGAGCATCATCATTGGGTCATATGCACAGTTGATTAGCTGGCCTTGATCGATTAGGATATACCGATGGTCTTCCCTAGCAGCCACATGACGAGCGAGAACTCGATCATGAAGAGCGCGTGGAGCCATGTCCGGTCGACGACGAAGCCGAACACCGTGATCCCCGCCCTGTTGTTCTCCAGGTAGGTCACTGAAAAAACACCATGACCAGCTAAAGTTGCTAAGTACTCCTACCAAGCTAACACGGGAAACTCTTTTTATTTTAATCACGTGAGTAGAATATGATAATAAGTTAACTTAACTTAGTTAAAAGTTTTATTCGTTGTCTTTTACAATTTAAACTTATATTTGATATATTACGTATTGTCATTTTATTTTAAAAATTCATAACTTTTTTAGTATAGTTGATATAAAACATACGAGCATAAGTATATTCGAGTGATTAGAATAATCTCTCTCTGGGCTGACACCTACTCAAACGAGATGGTATGGAAGATAATTCTAATTTCTCGAGTGGACGTTTACCCGTTTCTTAAATGCATCATAAGTGGTTATGATTTTTTTAAAAAATAACAAGATAAAATATGTAATATATCACTCTACAAACATATAAAATTAAATTTAACTTGTATAAATTATAAAAAATAATAAATTTGACTGTGAATATACGTATACTCTAACGTGAATATACGTATACTCGTTAGAGTTGAATTTGTTATCTTTGTTACAACTAAAATTTGGACTATTACATATTAGTCTATTTTGTTAATTTTTTAAAATTATTTTGTAGCCATTTAGTTGAAAACGGGTGGACGTCCACACGAAATGTTTAAAAGAGTTTCCCATAAGTACGCGCACGTACCTAGAGCCTGCCTCTTCTGGAAGGAGATGTGGGTGGCATGGAACGACACGATCTTGGTGCCGTCGAGGCCGTCGTCGCTCCGGGACGTCTCGTCGTCGGACTCGTCGCCGGAGGACGACGCGTTCGGCGGCTGGGGAACGACGGGGCTCGCCGCGTGGAAGTAGCTGGACGCCGGCGTCCTGGGGTTCTCGTGGTCACGGTCCTGGCTGTTGATGGTCGCGTCGGCGTGCCACTGCGCCGCGACGCTGGTGATCGCCTGCGTCTTGTGCGTGATCTTCGCCGCGCTGTGGAGGCAGATCAGCAGCCCGGTCACGAGGCTCATGGAGCAAAGCTGCGGAGAACGGACGCGAGACGCGGTTAACTAGGCCCTTAAAAACGAGTGATTATTTTATCCTTGCGTGGGACGTTGGATGGTAGCTAGCTGCTCACCGCGAGCTCGCCGGAGGTGGCGATGTTGACCTGGGCGTGGGGCCTCATGGCGGCGAGCAGCGCGGAGAACTGGCTGGCCGTAACGAGGAGGAGGCAGGAGACGATGAACTTGCGGTAGCGGTGGCTGATCCGCCGGAGCTGCTCGCGGATGCGGCGGTGCTGCCTCAGCACGGCGGCGACGTCGGCGCACTGGCCGAAGTCCCTGGCGAACCCGGTCATGCGCAGGATCTGGAGGAAGCATATGATCCGGAACAGCACGCACGCCATGAAGAACATGGCCGTGCGGTACATCCACGACGCCATCTCCAGCGCGCACGCCGCGGCGCACCACAACAGCGGGAACGGCCGGTTCGCGCAGTACCAGTACACCTTGTAGGCGGCGTCGGCGAGGAAGCACGGGAGGACGAAGCAGGCGAGGAGGTGGAAGGAGCCCGCGAGCTGGACGGTGTAGCCGGCGTGGACGTCCTGGGAGTCGTGCCGGAGCCTGTCGAGGTAGAGCAGCCGGCGCAGGCCGCGGCGCCGGACGAGCCTGGAGAGCGTGACGTAGGCGAGCGCCGCGGAGAGGGTGAGCGACGCCTGCACCTGCGCGTCGTAGGCGCGGCGCGGCAGCGCGACGCGCGCCGCCGCAGGGACGGCCACGGCGAGGAGCGCGAACACGAGCCACGACGTGACGGCGCTGGAGCCGTCCGAGTGCTCGACGCACATCCACCGCAGACACGACCGGAAGCTGGCGAGCTCATCGCGCGCGTGCGACATGCACCTCGTGTACGACCCCCTCCGCCGCAGCAGCGGCGTCGACACGGGCTCGATCGCCTCCCCGGGCGGCGACGCCGTGTTGGCCATTGCTCTTTTCCCGCGCTCGTGCTCGTCCCTGTCCCGCCTTTAATTATGCCTCTCGTTTTACCGGTCGCCCTGGTGTGTAGGAAAGCCTAATGAACTGACAAAACCAAATCGTTTACGGTTTATAGACAAAGAGAGCCAAAGAGTTAACTAACCTACACATATTGCTCGATCCTACCATTGCCCTATCCCAGATGGAATTTGTGAAGCCGTTTAATTACCATCTATTTCTAAAAAACGATGCAACAAATGACATTTCCAACATATACATCTGCAAAATGGCACGTCTTCGATTTTCATGCTCGAGAAAACATCTCTTTTTTTACATTTTTTACATGAGAAATAAATTAAACTAACGTTATATTTTTATTTTGTTACTACGCGTAAATGTTAAATTTAAAATATATTTTATTATTTTTTATTGTTTAATAACTACTTAAATTATATGAAAATGAAAACATTTTCTCTCGACTTCTTCATTGTTTTTTTTTGAGGGGGTACGTACGTATCGCCGTATACAATGGCTTCGTTACGTTACCACCAGTGGCCAAAAATCAAAACAGAAAGCTGTTCATCTCATCTTTAAACTGACAGCAACTGACATGCATCTACACCGGCAACGACCACCGAACCAAACAAAGAACGATGAATTGATCATGAAGCTGCCGATCGAAAGCCTGAAACTCAACCACACAAGAACACATAATAAACGGTGGGGTTGGGCAGAAACACTCCGCAGCTCAGTCGGCACCAGCTTGCCGAAAAGGGTAACGGTGAGGAAAAAAAAAAGAAAGAGACGGATCGGAAAGGAGGCGAGATGGAAAGGAAAGGGGAGGGGAGAGGTTGCCCAAAAGCTTGTTGACCATCTCGCGGTTTTGCGAGTTTAATTGCAATGATGGCCACATGACGGCCACTACCACCAGCGTGCCTGTTCGTTCTAGCTTTGCTTCTGCTGGGCTCCCTTGTCTCCTCCTTTCGGATGGGTTCAGTGAACACCTAATCAAGGTTTTATGTGTTTAATTAGGGGATTAGCACACATGTCACTATGCCACGAGAGCCGAATATCTCTGAAGCAGATACTCGTTTTTTTTTGGGTCCAATGTCGGAAATTGCTCACAGAAGCAAATTCCAATTGGCTAATTAATGTCAGCTTTTGTTAGAGATGAAATATATAGAGCACATCCTTAGGGAGTGAGCACAGTATATCACTTCCCTGAAGAAGTCTGCGTCTGAAGAATTCATACAGGCAACAGCATGTGGTGCTGTAATTATGATATGTAAGTTTCACGGCATGGCGGCTACGGTGTGATCTAGAATAAGAGTCTACTCACGTTTATAATTTGGCGAGGGTAGTAGCTGATGATCATAGTTGATAATGCAGAGCCAAAGAGAAAGCGGCATACTGAGATGCCAAGTTGCTGCAGGTTAGGGGACAGCATGATCCGGCTAAGCCCCAAAGGCGCTTAGCTACTCTCCCCTTTGCCGAGGCTTAGAAAATTGGCTCAATCACAAGGCCCAAAAGGCGGCGCCTTTGCCTCGCTTTACAATCGTGCAGCACTGTCCTCTTCTACTGCACCCGCATGCCAAATTGCCTCTCCAAGCAAGCAAAGCCTGCGTTGCGTTCGAGCTGCAGCCGCAGAGCGCGAGGCGACGGAGCGGCGGCGCGGCGCGCAATGCAGCTCTTCTCGGGGAGGAGCAAGATGCAGCGGAAGAGCGGCGGCGGCAAGGACCAGGCGGCCGCCGCGGCGAAGGAGAAGGCGGCGGGGGTGGGAGCGGGAGCGAGGCAGAGGAACGGCAGGTGCAGGGCGCTGTGCTGCGGCGCGTCGCGGCTAAGCGTGTCGTCGTCGGCGTCGTGCTCGTCGGTGGAGTATGTGCCGGAGCATCGACTCCCGCCGCCGCAGCCAAGGGGGCTGTCCAACCTCGCGCACGGGATGGTGCAGGCGAGGCTGCAGTCCATGATCGACGCCGCGGCCGGCCGGTCGTCGGCTGCGTCGCGCCCGTGCCACGACGGGACGACGGAGACGGCCGAGCGGCAGCGCGGCAGGTCTTGCCGGTGCGCGTGCGACTACTGCGGCGGCCGTGGCGGCCACTACGAGGACGGCGCCGCGTCGTGCGGCCAGAGGAGGCCGTGCGTCGTGCTGATGGCGGTGGACAGGAGGACGAGCGAGCCCCGGGAGGAGTTCCGGCGGTCCATCGCGGAGGTAATCACGGCGAAGCGGATGGCCGAGCCGGCGGAGCTGCGCGCCCTGCTCAACTGCTACGTCTCCGTGAACACCCGGGAGCACCGCGCCGCCATCCTCGAGGCCTTCCACGAGGTTTGCTCCGGCCTCTTCTCCCGCAAGCGCTGACGCGGCAACGAGCCAGCGAACCTCGTAAACCGGTCACTGCAAATCGTGGCCGTCCATCAGAATTGGACCTAAACACTTCAGGGAAGTGTTGTTTTTATCTTACCTTTAATTCGTTGAAATCGTGTTTTGCAATAATAACGTGCTCAAGCATGATGTGCCTGTCCTGCACCCATGTACATATTTCAGTGTCTGCTTATGTTTATCTGGAGATTAATTATATCATTATTAAGAATGTACTAAGAGATACCATATTCTTTAATATAAAATTTAGGTATCTTTTGAGATACTTTTTCAAAGATCATAAAATTTCTCTTATCTGATTCTTTATATGTTTCAAAACTTCATCGGAATCTGTTTTTTTAAACCATGCAGAATTGATTTCTCGAGGCATTTTTTCGAGAACCATAAATTTTTTATCTGAAGCCTGAGTGCAGAGTGCAGAGTCTGGATTTTTTTTTTGAAACCATGTAGAGTCCAGATTGATCTCCCTTGCGTGTTCTTCTCTGCTTGAATTTGAACATACCACGTTATAATATGGAGTTGCAAACTCCAATGGTCACACATGATGATTCACTTTGGCATTCTTGTAATTACTCTCAAGTTGGTTTTTTTTTTTGGTCCATCTGCTGCCCGGCCGGCGTGTGGGTCTAGCAAACGCCCTTGGTTTTGCCGGCGACAAGCGGGACGCTCTTGCGCACGGGCACGGCCTCGCTCTTGACCACCCTGACCGAGGCCTCCTCGCCGGCGGTCCTGGCGGGGCCGAGCTCGATGGTGAGCTGCACCTTGGGCACGGGGGCCTTGGCGGCGAGGTCCATCTCGTCCAGCGCCATCCTGACGTGGGACAGGAACCGCTCGGCGAGAGGCCGGCCGAAGTCCTCCCGGACGACGACGCGGAGCACCGTCATGTGCTCCAGCGCCGCCGGCATCGTGTACGCCGGCACGATCCACCCGTACCGCCGCAGGCCCGCCGACAGCTTGAAGGCCAGCGCGCCGGCGCCGTCCTTGAACATGAAGGCCACCAGCGGCACGCCCTCCTCCTTGGAGATGACGGTGAACCGCCCCGTCTTCTCCAGGCCATCCCGGAGCGTCCTCGCGCTCTCCATGCAGTTCTTCATCACGTTCTTGTACCCCTGCGACAATCAAAGAATCCAACGGTTCAATCAAACCGGAATAAATGTTCTAAGTTCAATTAGCAGGCCGGTTCACAGTTTCAGAAAGAAATTTCCGAAATTTCGGGTATACCGGTGGGTTCCGGTCGTATGTGCATCCGGCCAAAAAAAATCGAAATTAGAGGAGTTCGACATAAAATTGTTCAAAATTTTAAATTCGAAATTTTGGGACAAATAGTCTCAGTATATTCATGGAGTATTGGAGTGGCTAGTATAAATACCTCAAATCCGAGTCGAAGAAACTGATAATATTGCGCAATAATCTGACTGGACCCTGAACAAAAAATGAACTTGTCAAATCACAGAATGTACTACTAGTACTCTATATGTGGATCATTTAATTCTGGCAAAATAATTTCGTGCCTTTGGAGAAGTTGAGCGTGAAGGTTGGTTGGTCGGCGCCGAGGTAGTTGATATGGAAGATGAGCTCCTCAGGGAGGTCCTCCTTGTTGCGCCAGATGACCCATCCGACGCCGGCGTAGACGAGGCCGTACTTGTGGCCGCTGACGTTGATGCTCTTCACCAGCGGCAGCCGGAAGTCCCACTCCAGCTCCGGGTAGATGAACGGCGCGATGAAGCCGCCGCTGGCCGCGTCGACGTGGATCGGCGTGTCCCAACCGGTCCGCTTGTTCTTGGCGGCGAGGAGGTCGTTGAGGCGCCTGACGTCCTCGAACTCACCGGTGAGCGTGGAGCCGAGGAGGCGGCGACGCAGATGGTGTTCTCGTCGACCATCTCCACGGCCTTGACGGGGTCCATGACGTAGCAACCCTCGCTTAGCTTCACCTCCTTGAGCTCCACCTCGAAGTAGCGCGCGAACTTCTCCCAGCACACCTGCACGTTGGCCCCCGTGACGATGTTGGGCTTGTCGTGGGGCTTCCCCGCCGCCTTCCGCCGGTTCTGCCACCGCCGCTTGAAGGCCAGCCCGGCCAGCATTATGGCCTCCGACGACCCCACCGTGCCCACCCCGACCGCCTTCTCGCCGTCGCCCACCGGCGCGTTGAACAGCCGCGCTATGATGTTCACGCACCGGTTCTGCGTGCAATTAGCACCGCCCGCGTCGTCCTCACTCCTCAACCGCAATTCAAGGGAATTCGATTCTAATTAACTTGGAACGGGAAGGAGATGAAGTATGTGCTTGCCTGGAGCTCGGTGGTGACGGGGTACTCGTCCATGTCGGCGTAGTTCTTGTTGATGGCCTCGAGGATGAGCTTGTCGCACTCGGGCTCCATCCAGGTTGTGACGAAGGACGCGAGGTTCAGGCGCGGGCTGCTGTCCAGGAGGAGCTCGTCGTGGACGATCTGGTACGCCGCGTCCTTGGATATCGACCTCTCCCCGAGCTCGTACCTCGGCACCGGGTCCTGCACGTACCTCGACGCGAACACGGCCGCCGCCGCCGCCTCGCTGCCCTCCTCCACCTGCTCGACGTGCGTCAGAACCATATCTAGAAGAGATTGGGTGTTCCTTGCGACGTAGATACTAGTACGAGATTGGTGTCTTCTCTGTACATGCGGCTACACGCGCTTTATATACTGGAGCAGGTCACCTAGTACATCCGAATGTGGCTTGTGCTTTGCTTGTCCCTCCCATGCTCTTGCTGCCGGAGAACTCTGCTTCGGCCTGAATTGCGTGATGCTAGCTGCTGCTTTGCTTGCTAGCCTCGGTTGCTTCCTCGTGCTGGTTCGTTTGCGTGGCTTGTTAAATTATTCGATAGTGATTAGCGTTAGACTCCCCGGTTAAGCTAACACTCCATCGGTCGGGCCCATCCTCGTATCGCGAAATGGATGTTGTGTCTTTAGGGAGAGGTCTTGTCTTGTGTCGTTGTTGCGTCTCTGTAAGACTGTAACATAATAAAAAATACGGTTTTTTTTTCGAAAATGATTCAAGTTGTCCTCTCGTGTTGATGAACTGGAGACCTTCCGATTCCGTTCATATCATTTTGCCTCCCTATGGATGCTTTTTCACGCCCCAAGATTTTTACGTAAGGTATACCGAACAAAAAAATCATATGCAAACCGATAAAAACTATTTAGCAATTCGGTAAAATTTCATAGAAATCATATAATGCATAAGTAATGGACCTAGTGTTTAGGGATTTTTGCCAACTGAATGCATAACCAAATCACAAATCCTTCACTCTGTTTAGAGATTTTTGCCACATTAACAAATAAAAAGAGCAAGAGTGGGCTGGGGTTTAGGGATTTTTTCTAACTAAAAGAGCTAGGGTTTGGGGATTTTTTTTACCAACTAAAAAGCAACTAAAAAACTAGGGTTTACCGGTTTAGGGGTGGCTGCCTGTGGCTGGAGCAGGGGTCGGTCGGTCGGGGGAGGAGAGCGGGGGCCGGGGCGGGGAGGGGAAGGGGGAGGCCGGAGCCGCCGGCCCGCCACGCGCCGCAGGAGCCGCTGCCGCGCGCCGAGACCGGAGACGCCAAGCCGTCGTCGAGAGCCGCCGTCGCCAGAAGCCGCCGCCGGGGCCGCCACGCCGCCGGAGCACGTCACGCCGCACGGGGAGGGAAGGCGGCGAGCCGCGCGCCGCACGGGGAGGTGGACTCCACGCGCGCCGCACAGGAGTCGGGCGAACCGAGACGAGAGGATGATTTTTTATTTTTCTTTCTTGTTGGGCTAGGGTATTTTTCTTGTTGGTGAACCTAGGGTATGCCATATCATACCCGTGTAGCCCACTAGATCCGCCCGCTTTTTCAAATATCATATCCGATTCGACTCCGTCGAATTTTAGTCAAAAATCATTTCTAAAAACTCCAACTCGTCACTATTCGTATTGGGCCAAATTCCCTTTTTAGGCCCACTTGAATCTTTTTTGGCCTCTTCCCTCTCTGACCCTCTCCTCTTGGCCACTTTCTCGGCCGACTGGTGCATGTGCCAAACCACTCTATTAGGAATCCACTCACTAACAGGATTAACAATTTCTGTTCGAAATTTTTGAAATTTCCAAAATTTCTGTAATTTCGGTCCCCCATAAGCACATATCTCACTGAAATTTTCGATTTTGTCTATTTTTTTATTTGGTCAAGTTTTATTTAAATTCATTCAAAATTTGTCAATTTTTTGGAAAATTTTGGCCAAAAAAGTACCAGATTTTTGGTAATTTCGGTCTTGCCCATACCGAAATTGTTAACCCTGCTCACTAATCTCTAGAGAATTGTTTAGTACAATCACAAGTAAGAGTGGGATTGAAGGAGTAGAAGAAGATGATAGAAACTACTAGAATGTTCTAGAAGCGACACAAGGTAGAGGAGGAATGAGATGTGGAGAAGAAAATCGACAAGGAGCCAAAGCTCGATCGGCCTCCAGGTCATCACCGTCGCCGTTGTTGGCTTTCTCGGACTAGCTTAAGTGAGTTGCTGTACCAATCTATTGGCAGCTTTATCAGCTCTATAAGAAGGTGTTTATTTCTTGAGACTAACATTTACTCTCTGTCACATCGAATATCTAGATACTTACAAGACACATTTATAATCAGTGGCTAATTTGCGAGACGAATTTAATGAGCCTAATTATGTCATGATTTGACGCTGTGATGTTATAGTAAACATTTGCTGATCATGGATTAATTAGGCTTAATAGATTCGTCTCGCGAATTATCCTCTAGTTCTGTAATTATTTTTATAATTATTTTTATAATTAGTTCACGTTTAATCCTTCAAATTGATATCCAAACATCCGATGTGACACAGACTAAAGTTTAGTCCTTCCATCCAAACATTCCCTAAGGACACCATCCACGAGAGCAAAAGTAAATGAAGATGCGGCTTGAGCTACAATCCTTCCAACTCATCTACCTTCAAATGGGCCCAATATGTATTTTCTATATCAGACCTTTATTTTTTTATTTTGAAATAAGTTCACTTTAGGTTTCTCATCTTAACTTCAAGTTTAAATCACATCATTAAACCATAAAATTGAGTAAAACGTGTCCCTCATCTTTTAAAACCGGTACAAACATAATCTTAAGACAATCGATGTGGCGCAAAAAATAAAAAATTACGTGTAAGTGAATCAATAATTTTTTTAATCCCTTTCCCTTTGTCAGGTGGCGACGGGTGGAGCCACGCAGCCGTGCCCTGTCATCGCCGTCGCCGGAGGAGGGGACGGGTCCGTTGGGGCGGTGGAGGACGTGGTTGGTGGGCGGAAAACAAACAGCGACAACAATGATGCATATCATGAGCGCGGACGATGCTCACGGCGAGGATGCTGCTTGGCCACAACGTCGGACTCTTCGACGTCATCGTCCTCGTCACGCTGCTGCTCTCCCGGGGCGAGCTCGAGTCCACGTCCTCAGGCTCAGCTGGATATGCGTCGCCGTCTCGCTCAGTGCATGTCTTCGTCGTCCCCTTGAGCATCATCGTATGCAACGAATAATTCATCTTGATCTTGCTAATTAATGACTCGATCAATCAATCAGCTGACATGTTTCTGATTGGTGTTTTGCAGTGGCTGGTGAATGGTGATCCGGACCATGAGTATGGAGTTCATGCCATTCTCGTTGTTCTTTGTCCCTACTGCTCAGCATGGTGATCTGGTTCGTGTACAAGCTGCTCAAGAAGGACGTTCGTAGCGCTGCCCAACCTATTAGGCTTCGTGTTCGGCGTGGCACACATGGTGCTGTACACAGCGTACTGGAGCAAGAAGCCACCGATCTTACATGTGGGGCCCACATAATTTTTTATTTTTGCTTCTTGAGCCACATCAGCGCCACGTCACCAAAAACCACCTTCGATGCTGCCTTAGAACTATATTTACATCAGTTTAGAAATATGAGAGATGTGTTATACCTGGTTTTATGGTTTATGGATACGATTTAAACTCGATGTTAAGACGAGAGATCTAAAGTGAACTTATTCCTTTTACTTTCAGCCCATAAAATACATTGGAATTACATAATTTACTCAAATGACGGCTTGGAAATAAGCTCTCTCCCGCCGCATGCACACTCTTAATTTGTAATGGAATGCATATGTTGTGCCAGTCCTCTCTAATACCACTCTTTTTTCAGCTCTCTAATAAAAAATTAAGGTGGGAAAGCTCTCTCCTCTGATGATTTTGAAAAACTCAAATGGACCCAATATGCATTTTCTATGTCAACCCTTCTTTTTTTACTTTCAGCCCATTAAATAAGTTCGAATTACATAATAAATCATGAAGCCCCTTAAAGTTGAGAACATTTAACATATTAGTTCATGGCTCACCTGTCATATCCCTCTTAAACTTGTCTTCCTTATCTTGTTGCTCATCCTTCCTCATCCCCATAGCACTGTCGGGTCGCCCGCTCCTCTTCCTCCCACGCATCGCCGTCGCCGCCACCGCCACCAACGCATCCATCCTCCCATGCGTCGTTTGCGGCGCCGCATCCATCCTCCCACATGCCATCGCCTCTCCACTATCCCTCTTTGGCGCGGATATAGCCACCTCCGTCCGACCATGGGCGACATCACATCTCCACTTTCCCTCTATGGCGCGGATCAAGGCGTAGCGTGCGGGAAGGTCCGGGGCCAACTGGATAAGCATGCGAAGGCCGAACGAAGGGCTCGACAATGGGTAGATCGAAGCTACACGGACAAGTAAGCGGAGGCCGACAAACTAAGTGATCTTGACGTTGATGATTGGGATCCTCCCAGCCCTCCTGGTACTCCCTCAAGCCCCCGCCCTCCCCGATCCAGATTTGGACACCATCGTCCCTCCCCTCTCCTTAGCGCCACGTGGACGGTGGAGCTCAGCATGACACGTGTTGGCATTTGTTATGGAAACAGATAAATTCGTAAGCGCATGGATAACGATGTAGCACTTCACCTCAGAGTATTCCAAGGTATCGAATCACAAGGAACGTGTGTGTATATCTAAGAACGAAATTCAACCAAGGACAACAACTAATGGTAGGCTAGGCTAGAGGATTCTGATGGATTAATTAACTAGACTAAAGTTAAAGGTAAAACCCTATTGATTGCTTCGGGCACCGGCTCTTTCCTGGTTTGCCAAGTTGAGTTTGGCATGTAGCTCTATGATGTACCCGGATGTGGAGGGATACCAAGGGCGGACATGGTTATCACCACATGTCGACTACCTCACTTTTTATGGAGCACATAGCAAACGTAGGTAACCGCTAACTAAAACACCACACCTAAGTTATTGATTACTATTCTAGCCTTGCACATGAATTTTCTTCTTTATCCAGAGTCCTAGTACTAGAGCACTTAATATAAATACTAAGCGAGAACCCACAATGATGAGAATATATCTCACTTAAGTAAGCTAATTAAATGACAAAGGGAGTCTCGAACACTTAATTTATTCTAGAGAGTAGCTTAAATATGTACATGAGTTGTACTCTACTTGTTGTGTATTTGAGAATGAATTGAGCTCCTCCTTTTATAGCTTGCTTATGACGGTTGGAATGACGGTTATGGAGGTTGGTTCACCTACAACCGACATCACCATGCAATGAGCAGCTGCCACGTGCAAGGAGGTGGCCGGGAGGGCCAAGGTTGGCCGAACCAGCCCACCGTCTTCAGCCACCAACCTTCTTCAAGGAGGTTGACAAGTGGACCCTTATGACGATGCACCGTGAATTCGCCCAAATTAAGTAGATTTTGACTGTCATGTAAGCCCTCCAATCCTTGTGCTCGCATATGATTGGTCGGAGGTATAATTCATCATATGGCGGGTGTAAATTAATTCAAAATTACCTGCATACAAATATTTACCAATACTAGTGGGAACGGTTAGTAATAAACTGTTGATGAGAAATCTTTCCCACGCGCTTGAAGGGTTACGCGGAAACTACGATAGCTAAAAACGAAAAATTTTCTACCGCGCAAACCAGGAACACTTGCAAGTAAGGGTTGATAGATCGTTACCGATTGGAGTATGCAGCGAAAATAGCCAATCAGGAGCTATCCGATCCGAAACAGTGCTGGCCGATGACAGCCGATTTGCCGACAGCCGATTCCCGCAAGCCGACAGCCGATTCTTGGGAACAACCGATTCACCAATCAGCCGATTCACCGAGTAGTCGATTCGCCGAGTCGTCCGACCGCGCTCGCGCGCCTCACTCCGATGCGCCCGACCGCAGCCGATTTCACCACAGCCGATTCGTAGCCGACGAACAGCACCGCAACGTAGCAGCGCCTCTACCGGTATCCACACGTCCGGGGACAAAACGCTGAACACCCGTGTGCTAGCACAAGATACAAGGCTAGTATTTGGCTCGAGAGTGGAGAGGGTTACCGTGGAGATTGATCTCGCCGACTTCTGTTGCGCCAAATCAGATTGATTCGGTTTTATGCGATCGCGCAACTCTCCACCCCTCGCCCCTTTATATAGAGGTGGCCGACTAGTTCTAGTGGCCGATCGGGACTCTATTTTGAATCGGATCCTATCCGAATTCATAGAGTTGGCCACCCATACGTTGTAAGCCCATAGGACTCTATCTGATCGGATCCCTATCCGATCGAGCCATATCCGAGTCCAACTCGAATGCTTGTTTTATCCCCTTAAGCGTGCGACCCTGTAGGTTCAGGTATACTTGGTTTTGGCCCGAGTCGAACTCAGGCGACCGTCGGCTCGATTCCAACTCAGCCGATCATTGGCTTGGGTCCAACTCAGCCGATCTATCAACAGCGGCGCCTAGCAGCACATATTGACACCATAGTATACACGAATATAATATCGGCTCTGAACCTGTAATGTGTACACAAATCTCTCTGCCTCACGATACCAATTAAGCTATAGGCAAGATGTGTGCCATTCCTTCAATATCTTAACCATTCACTCGAACCGTATTAGATTATCTGTCTGTTGATTGACTCCTCAATCAACTCGACATGGCCATGCACTTTCATAATCCATTACCTCGAGGGGCCCAGAGATATCTCTCCAAAGGAGGGGTAAATTTTTATCTTGATCATTCACATTCCACTCCATGTTTCATAGCAAACCCGAATACTACTTTTATAACTACCCATTTACGGAATAGCGTTTGGTAGTCCCAAAGTAGACTACTACATATGTTGGAATCCATGATGATCTCAGGTCTAAGGACTTTGCACCAACACTACTTGAGACCAACTAATGACACATAAAATCCTATAGTGTCTCATGGTGAGTCTATCAAACAATATGTTCTCTAACACATGTCCATGTATATTGATTTGGTATCTCCGTACCATGATCTGTGAGACATGATCATCAATCAATAAACACGCAAATCTTAGAATCATATTTGTTCCAACAATATGACATATGATCAGGGATAATTTAGAAATAGATTTATACATATAGAGTCTCATAAATAAGTCACATACTTATTGATCAATACAAGATATCTATTTCATGGAACTGAATAACACTTTATTCATTTATAGATAAACATTGACAATGATATCCAACATCTCCATGTTGCCTCTAGGGCATATCACTAACAGCGCTGGTCTGGGAAATCTGCTTAACTCCAGTGCAGGTCCGTCCTTGGCTACCTGTGATGAACTAGGCGTGCCAATTGGTTTGATCTGCTAACCAATAAGAAATAATAAACAGATACATGTGTTAAGGTAAAGTTAGATCCTACCGGATCGGCTCAGGGAATCAATTTACATATATTGGCTATCCCGAAGCATATTTAAACTAAGTGACTGGGATAGATCGGTTATGCCGAGGCAGTATAAATTACTTAATCTAAATATACATCAGGGTAACAAATATATGTATGTATAACCTAGCCGATGCTGCAGATTTAATGTGTATTGGCTATTACTCCGATGTATCTTATAAAAAGAGATCAATCTAACCTAAATGCGTTAAACCTAGATCAATCGGCTATCGATTGATGCCAACAGACTGATACTGGCTTAAGGCATTTAACCAGATTGAGATATTAATATAAAAGGCAGCTTTAATATATCTAATAGTAAATAACGCTAAAAGACAATTAAAACAGATAAGGCCGGTTGAAACTCCGGCACTGTCTTTAATGATAAACATCCAGCTGAATAGATCTTAATAATTCTAAGAGCGACTTAATAGGTCATGATGATGCAACATTAAGTACAATTAGAAGTATTAGATCTATATGAACCGATGTAAACCCTTCGAGACGGTGGATACAACATATAAACTAGTTTAGCATCTAGATCTAGCTCTATCAGCTACTGTCTCCCGAGAGAAACCAGCCGACGGTAAGATAGATCCAGATATTAATCTAGTTTATACACCGTATATGATAAATTGCGCAGCTTATAACATTAAACCTAGAGTGTCATGACGATGTAAGCACTAGATGTGATGATACAAACTACTAACGACAAGCATTTACCTTATTCGGGGGTCGAGATCGATGCAGCCTGAAGCGGGATCAAGAACTCGTCTAAAAAAAAGGTTTGGCGATGCGCCGAGATTGTATTGATGTGTGTTGTTATTTACAAAGAGCCCTCGGGTCTTATTTATACCCAAGCATAATACTATCCGTGTAAGACACGATTTCTATCTAATCTACTATTTAAAATACGATAATATCTCGGGATACAGTCCCATGTCGCATTACAAAAGGAATATCTAAATAAAACCCTATTTTACATATATAATTGCCGTTACAGGACTCTATCCATAGATGACAATATCTTAACGAACATTTGGGAACCGAATCTTTCTTTTATCTTCAAGCTTCTTTATCGGAAACGGTTCCATCTCCTTCTCTAAATCGGAATCGGCTATCGGATATCCCTGTCCGATTTGGCCTCAGCCGACTGGTCTTCTAGCCGATTTAATCATGGCCGATGCAGCCTCTGTTTCTCCGTAGATCACTTTTCCGATCCGATTCCACTTCAACTTCAACAATTGAACTTAGGGATTTGGTTACCAAATTTGGTCGTTAACATAAACCCCTACCACTAAGTTTGATATTTTATTTTGTATCCTTTTATGCATGAGTTGATGTTTAAAGTTGGTACTTAACGACCGTCTACAACACCCACACACTTATCATTTACTCGTCCCTGAGTAAAGCTTATGGATTTCATCAAAGCAATGACTTCCTATGTAATGGTATAAACATACAAGTTATTTCAAGCCATACCTGTACCTATGAACTTTGAAGTGTTTACCATGTCATCTTCGATGATTGAAGAATGGAACGGTCATGACTCAAGTCACCTTTACTCCCTCTAATGAATTACCTTGGGTTTTCTTTTTTCTCATAAAAACATAACTTTACTTTACTCCTCAATTTATTATCTCAAATCACTCAATGTGTATGATTTCTTACTAAAGCATTCATTTTGTCTTTTTTTCTTATTTGACCTCTCTAATAAGGCTTATATAGAGCTTCGGGTAGGAAACAAGAATGACATACTTGCATAAATGTATTGTAAAATCAAACAATGGATCCAAGAAGATAACTAATCATATAACCATGATCAAGATGTGCACCTGTGTGTGAAAAAATGGATGTGTATGTGGAAAAGTGGAAAATGACATGATGGCTCATTTTTGCATGATCCTCATCCTTGCACTTTATTTGGAGAACATGACTATATTTTTTCATCATGCTTGAGAATATTGTCTCCTTCTCTAGTGAGAATTTTTCTCAATATCTTTTTTCTAGCTCATGTCTCATTTTTCATGGATCATTGGACAAGAGATCATAGGTATATGGAGCCTTTATTTGGTCAATGGACAATGTATGCTGACTTCCAGTGTAGAAGTATAGCATATGATAGTGGATGGAATATTTTTGCTAATTTCTTTAGTGTAAAGGGTGAGCAAATATATGATGGGTATGTGCACAAGATCTTGATCATGAAAGTATAAAAAGGATCTTGCAAGGATCACAACAATTCGACCAAACTCAAAGTGCTAACAAGCAGCATATGTATAATGTTTATCAATATGATCGACATATGACTTTGATAGGAATAAAATATCAATGAGGATAGTGTAAAGGTTGAGCAAATATATGGTGGATGTGTGCACAAAATCTTGATCATGAAAGTATGAAAAGGATCTAACAGGGATCACAACAATTTGACCAAACTCAAAGTAATAACAAACAACATATGTATAAGATTTATCAATATGATCAACATATTATTTTGATAGGAATAAAACATCAATGATAAATATGTAAAGTTATACTATTTTTCTTTCCATTAAAAATCCTAAGGACTCAATAGAGAAGAACAAGGTTCCCATTACCAATTTCTCATTCATCAATTACTAATTGGGCCAGGATGTCACGCCCTCTCCTCAAAGGACATGACGTCCCTATCGGTTCAACTTACTTACCGCATGTCTATACGTTCAGTGTCGGAACCCTTCTTAGTGCATATCCATATGTCCGCACGCTGACCCGTACGTGTAACCGCGAGGGTTGGCTCAGATACCATTTGTAATGGCCTGTCCTCTAGAACCACATAGCCCAACCCATCTGATGGGCAAGCCCACTTACACATATAATTGCACTTACACTTTTGTTCTCGCTTCGTGTAAAAGGGTTACCCCGGGAGTGACAATATTGGAGGGACAAGGCCTTATAAGTTAGTTTTACCCTTGCTAAACTAGCAAAGTGGTACTAAACATACGCACACAAGCTCTCATGGGCCACACAGACCAAATCCTAATTGGGTCAAAATGTCACAGCTCGCTCCCAATCGATCTTGCACTAGAGAGAGGAGGCAATCGCATGACACGAGATCATGGGGTGAAACACCAATTTTTATTTCTAGTTTGGGATGGCCTGCATTTTTTACTTTAGAGTTTTAGGCTATCTGTTGGAGAGAAATATAATTTTAAATCCTAAATGCTCATTAGAGAATTCCAAAATTAATGAGATTTTCGATTAGAATTAAGGGAACTGTTGGCCATGCTATTCACGCTTTTGAGGTTGTGCACTATTTTGAGCTTTATAATGGTTTTGTTACTTAGGTCAAAGAAGATGATTTGGAAGATACCATTGTCCGCATTGAGGAACCAGAGAAGAGATAAAATAATCATGCACATGCACGCTTAGCAAACATACATAAGGAAATTTGGGGCGACAACAAATCAAACGTCCGATTTTTTCTCTAAAAATCGGGCGCTCCTACTGCGCAATCGGGCGCTTCTCAGCTTCTCCTACTATGTTGTTGTTGTTATAGATGGCCATTCGGGCCGCCCGGCCCAATTGTACCGGGCCAGGCACGGCCCTGCGGGCCACCGTGTCGTGCCAAAAAGGCCTGCGGGCTTCGCCCTCAGCCCAAGCACGGCCTACCGGGCTGATTTCGTGCCGGGCCGGTCCAAAAAAGCACGCTAGTTTTACCAGGCCGTGCCAGCCCGAGCCCGAGGGTGCTGAAGTTGGTTCTTTTTTTTCATTTTTGAACTCCAAATTCATGAATGTAAACAGAAACAATCTTCTTTATTTTTGAACTCCAAAGTCTTGTATGTAAACAAAAGTCATATATGAATCATACAGTATGATCCAAAGCAAGCATACAACCATACATTACAAAGTACAAACTCAAACTCAGATCAAAAGCAAGCATACAATATACAATATACAATGTCAATATAGAATATACAATATACATTTCAGAATCTTCAGATCAACTCAGATCAACTCATATCAACATCAAGTCAACTCAGTCTCAAATCAGATTAACTAAGATATATATTACTTATAGATCAAGTCAGATATACATAATACATTACAAATTATACAATATACTTATAGATCAACTCAGATCAAAGTAATCACTACTCAGATCAACTCAAGTCAAGTTTAAGTTTCTAACTACACAAAGTCACCAACAACAACAGACTCAGATCAACTCCAAAGCACGGTCCAATTATACAGTCCAATATACATCAATTGAAAGTTGAAACACACTTGCACAGTTGCACTCAGCAAATAGGAGAGGAGACAACAAATAGTAATAAATATTAATAGTATTATTGA
Source organism: Oryza australiensis (assembly GCA_019925245.2). NCBI lineage: Eukaryota > Viridiplantae > Streptophyta > Magnoliopsida > Poales > Poaceae > Oryza > Oryza australiensis. The sequence continues at coordinate 19,070,877 of JAIFGZ020000222.1, read as the reverse complement.
GTTGTGCAATGGCTGCCTCATTAAAAACATTTTTAGGTAAAAACTCACCCTTGTGAGAAAACCCTAAAAAGAAAAAAAGAGTGCAACCAACTCAATATAAAGTTCAATAGTCCAATTTAAAAGTTCAATAGTCCAACAAAACAAGGTACTCCTATATGGTATGAGATGCTTAAGCATAAGGTATGTGGAGTTCCATCTAACATTCATATCCAAGTGACTAGTACCAGCATTAGAACGAGCAGAGAGTTCATGCTTACATAGATTGCATCTTGTAGAAATTCGAATCTTCTTACCATTTGGCAGAGTCTCTAAAATTTCCTCAAAATCAACCCAGACACATGACCTGTTTCGCTTGCAGCTAGAAGAACCAGCGTCTGTGTTGGTGGTGCTGTTGGAGCTCACCGCCATCCCCCCTGTGCCAGTGCCACTAACGCCGCCACCAGCACCTCCTCCATCCCCTCTCCCGCCGCCATCTAAATTGATTGGATCCACATTGGAACCAAACAATAAAGCAGCATCATCGCTTGCGTCGTCTTGGTCGTCCGGGGTCATGCCGAGCTCGATGAGCTCTTCGTTGATGGTACGCGGATGGGCGCCACCGCCACCGCCATCATCGTCCTCCATCACGACCTCGTCGGCTCGGTGGCTCCGTACCTCAACGGCACACAGGGCACAAGCAACAGAAGAAAGAAAGAGAAGCCTACAATACAAGAATCAGATCAAGAATCAAATCAAGATTCAAATGAAAAAACAAGAGAAGGAATGAGAGACAGAGACTTACCTGCGCCACTGCACAACCGGAGCCCGGAGAGCCAGAGACGAGCACGACGGGTCACTCAGAGAGAACTCAGAGTAGGAGAGAATGACCACGACAGGCAGACCGAGTCGATCAGCCGAGGAAGCAGCTGCCTCAGCCTCAGATCCGAAGCGGCGGGAAGAGGAAGAGAAACAGAGAAGATGGGAAGAACAAGAAGGGGATTGATTAGGGTTTCGGTGGAGGTGATGAGATCATGATTCATGAGACGTGGAGGACGGGAGGAGGGAGAGGAGAGATCAGCGTCGCCGGCCGGAGATGGAGATGGAGGCGGCGGCGGCGCGTGGTCTGCGACAAGCTGCGGAGGCGGCGCGGACCGAGGTGGGTGGCGGAGACCGAGAGACGCGAATGCGAGAGGACGGCGACGGATGCAGTGCGGTGCGGGGGGATTAGGTTTAGGGTTTGGGGCGCGCCGGCCGATGTGGGGGAGTTTTATACGGGAACGGCGATGGGTTGGGCCGCCGGTTGGGGTGCAACGGCTAACGGGTCGTAAGCGGGCCGACTCTCCTTAGCCGTGCCGGGCCGTGCCGCCCGCGTGCCTGCTGGTCAGCCCAGGCATGACACTTAAGAGCGGGCCGGGCTAGCCCGGGCCCGGTAGGAACCGGGCCGAGCCGTGCTCGGATCGGGCCTAAAATGCGGCTTCGTGCTACATGCTTTCGTGCCACGTACTTTCTATACATCTATAGTTGTTGTGTGTGTCATATCTCTTTTTCTTTGTTGGTTGGTTACTGCAACAAGAGTTGGTGCTTGGTTGGCTGGCTAAGTATATACAGTAGGCGTCAGTTATGCCTGCAGGCTATAGTCCAGAACTACATCCCATTTTTTATACTCATCTTAGCTTTTTTTCCTCAAATGATTTTTCTTCTAAATTAATTATCCGATCTACGATCCGATTACACCATTATATTCCTTACACTTACATCTTTGTAATAGATCTCATATCATTATATTTTGATGAGAAAATCATGGATTGTTTCATCGCATATAGAAAATTGTTTCATCATTTGGTCAAATGTTTCAGTTCAGTGTACAAAATGTTTCAGAGAGATACATCATTCAAAATATATTGACTTCAACATCAATAACCATTACATGAAACACTGAGTACCAATAAACTTTGAAAAATTCATATAAACTATACAATATATTTGCAAAAACTTGATATCTTTAAACATTGTTATATCATATATGAACATTAAGTTGTGTTTGTTGAAACATCATAAAATGCATCATGATAATTCCAAAAACATCACGTGCAACATTTGCAAATTAACAGGTGAAACATCATAAAATACTATGTGAAACATCCAAATAAAACTTCGTGCAATATTTAAAAATCCATTAAAAAGATCTAAATATTTTCTCGATGTCATAGAAATGGGAAGCACAGTCTCATCACCGGCTACACATGACATTCCTACCACTAATCCGTAAACACGACCCTCCCGTGGACTGTGTTCGGAGCACATTGGCCACCGAGCGTGACTGCTCGGGACATATCTACCCGGGACGCAGCCCCTGGATGCCACCCCCATGGGTGGTGCTCGGGTCACCCCCGACCCGGGCACGGCCACCTGTAGGCTATGCTCGGGGTGCATCTGCTCCTGAACACTACTGCTCAAAGCATATCTACTCGGGCATAGCCCCTAGGTGCCCCCTCACGGGTGGTGCTCGAGGCACACCTGACCCGGTCGCGGCCTCCCGTGAGCTGTGCTTGGGGTGAATCATTAGCAGCTCTTACAAGTCATGTCTATCATAAACTCTTTTATCAATGACATCTTCAAAAAATTCGTTCAAACCAACAAAAAAAATTTATAATCAGCAATGAGAGCGGTCATGGGTGCTCGGGTACGTTGGGCGCCGCTCACAACCAGTAGAAAAAAAGGCTACTAGTGCTTGCCTGTCCAAGTGTGTTTCCCTGTTTTTCTTTTGGTCTCTTCATAACTAGTAACCCGGTTAAACTGATGCTCCATCCACGTATGTAGGAATGGATTTGAGAGGGATAGCATATGCCTCGTTGCATCTTGTTCATCCTAGCTAATCCATCCAATGAGGAAAGGGCACGCCATGAATCTCTGCAAATTCAGGGACAGTCCTAGTGTGGGAACATGTAAAATCTCATATCGATTTGTTTCTACTATTTTATTTGTGTACTTTATTATTTTCTATCAAATAGGATTAAAAATAATTCCTTCAAGTGGAAACCTAGACATTGCCTTAATTTATAAATATAAGAGATATGTCCAAATTTGTAGAATTAAGTTACTTTGGTTTTTCGACGACATGAGAACAATACCAATAGTGTCTTTGTGTTGGGACGGCTATTAAGAGTAAACACTACCGGCACCTGCTGATTGGGATGATCATGTATTCAGTTTTGATTGCTGATCCTTCGACTGCGAATTGAACTGCACGAATATACAACTATTATTCAAACGCTCCCCACGAAGGAAAAGTTATTCAAGCCCAAATCTTTTCATCAACACAAAGATCAAACACTGCAACACATATGCAAGCATATGCACATTGTGTGCGGCAAGCCCGCAACAGGGGCAGACATCTAGACTTCTTCAGCACAGCATCTATTCCTCCACGATTTCGATGTCTGAAAAATCAACCGATGTGAACTCACCATCTGGAGAGAACAAGTATGCAGCTGTGACGATCTTCTTTTGCGGGATCTGGCTGATCTTGAGCCGGTCTTCCTCGGTCAGCTCCCAATCGAAGATCTCGAGGTTCTGTTTCAGCCTCTCCTTGTTGTAGCTCTTGGCGATTGGGGTCACACCTTGCTCATAAATCCATCTCAATGACACCTGAAGGTGTGAGACAATTGAACGTGAAGCAATATAGATTGATCATGAAGTCACCTGTACATATAGCAGCGATAATCCGTCTGGAACCGGCTTATAGCATCACAGCTGAGAGAGAAAAGCGAGAGAAATCCGCATAGAAAACGACCTGCAATATTTGAAATATAACTCTAACATAAAGAAAAAATAAAAAACAATGCCTAAGAGTTTTTTCTTTCTGCTAGAATTTTGATACGTCATATGTGTTTGAATTGGTTATATGTTGTACATATAAAATTTAACGTGAGTATATAATAAATATTATATACTTCTATCCCAACCTAACCTCTCCTCTTTCGAGCCCAACCCCATCCTGCCGCCTCATCACTCGGGCCTGCACTCGGTACCACGCGTGTCCCTTCTTCGATCGGTGTAGGTGTATTTTTTTCTCTCTTTTTTCTCCCGATAATCTTGAGCCTCTCCTTTTCCTTCCAATCTCCTTTCTTTTCTCCTCCTTCATAAGAGATTCTTCATGTGATGACGTATGAAGCGAGTGCGACCGGGTTCAATGCTATATATATATATATTTTTTTTGACTTTGTGTTGCTTTTGTTTTGTTTGTCTTGTTTCGGTTTATCGTTTAAATTAGCAGAATTTTTATCAATCGTGAAAATTTACTTCACCTATTGCAACGCACAGATATTATTGTTAGTTTAAAAAAAGAGAGAAGTGGAATTCTTTAATATCACCATCAGCAATAGATAGTATCCCCTGTGTTTGAAATTGTTTGAAATACTACTGCTCTGTTTATGAACTAGCCAGGTATAAAGCTGATAATCAGATCCTACTAATTTTCGTTTTTCAAAAGGTCATACTATTTTCAGGTTGGGAGATACGGGCCAAAAGAGCAAGGAGGGAAGATGTTTCCGAGAGAACACACGTCTCGTAATCGTTTCGGGCGGTGAAAACGTAGTGACCATGATACCAAGCTTACCTGTGCAATGCTCTTGCTACTAGCACTGGCAATCTCCGCAAGCACCGGGGATTCCATCACGTCGTTATTGCCGCCGCCTCCCCAGTTCTGCCCTCCTAGAGGAGAGTAGGCCGTGACGAGGATGCCCTTCTCGGCGCAGTACCTCCTCAGCTTCCTCTGCTGCCAGACTGGGTTCATCTCCACCTGTGGATTCATCAATCGAGATGATGAATTATGCATGCAGTTTTGAGTAACAAATAGTATTTGACATGTAGTACTTTTTATACCTCAACCACTAAATTCTGAATTAAGACGAGTTCATAGAATATAACAAGTTTAGGATATTACGATGGTATTTTTAAGGAAAATCTACGTGTAGGTTTTTTTATAAATTAAGCATTTAAGAAATAATGATGATCAGATTTTTAAAATTTTGACTGAATCTAATCTAACTATCAAATTTTATGACCGGAGACGGAGAGAGAGGACTAATTAACTTGGCCGAGCGAGAGCAAAGACGGGAGAGTAATTAACCTGGTTGACAGCTGGAGGAATGGTGGCCACTGCAAGCAGCTTGTCGAGATGTTTGGTGGTGAAGTTGCTGACGCCGATGGCCTTGGCGAGGCCGAGGCGGTGGCACTCCTCCATTGCCCGCCACACGCCCTCGAAGTCGAATGGCACGACGTCCTCTCTCTTCACCGGGAACGCGATTGGCTGGGGCTTGATGCTGATCGGCCAGTGGATCAGGTACAGGTCCACGTATTTCATTTGCAGCCTCCTAATGAATCACAAGATCATCGAGAGAAAAAAAAAAGGAGGAGGAGGAAATGTCCTTTTTATATGTGTATGCAGATCGATGTTAAGATTATTTCAGAAGCGGACAAGTGATCGCCGTGGCGTACTACGCTACGTACCGTAGGCTTTCCTGGAGGGACGGGAGCACGAGATCGGCGTGGCACTGGGTGCACCACAGCTTGGACGTGACGAACGCCTCCTCCCGTGACGCCAGGAGCCCGCGCCGGACGGCCTCCGCGACGGCCTCGCCGACGGGCGTCTCCGTGCCGTACAGCGCGGCGGTGTCGAAGTGACGGAAGCCCACCTCGATGGCCGACAGCACGGCGCCCCTGGTCCTCTCTGCCACCATCGGGAACTCCGCCGTGCCCATGGCCACCGCCGGCATGGGCCTCGCGTCGCCGTGGCGCAGGGCCACCTCCGGAACCCCCGACGCCATGGAGCTAGCCGACCGGCCGATCGAGCTCGCCGATCAAGATGGTACTGCAGGCGCGATCGATGGCCGGCTTTATATATAGGCGATTCTCCGGTCTCGTGGGTCAGGACGAAAGTGTTGGTTTCTGTACACAAGCTAGTAGCGTAGGCCTCCTCAAGATGCTCGAACAATTGGAGGAATGGCCGGCTGCATTGCTTCCATCGACCATCACTCCATGGCTCCATGCGATGGCGACTTTATGAGAGCTTGTAGTTTCTACGTCTAGCTGGGCAAATTTCACGTGCTTCTGGATTGAGTGACAAAATAGAATCGCAGGAACTCTGTGCGTGTGCACAAATCAGTTCTGGCTTTGTTGATAATTCGCACAAACTTACTACTTATTAAAAATACATATCTTTTTTTAAGAAAAACTTCTCCTTTTCTGTTGCATTACTTAGACAACTTGTTTTTATTAAATAAAATTTACTTTTAAGATAATCACATTCGCTGTGGAGACTTAGACATTCTCACAGGAAAAAGTTTAAGTAAGATAAAATTTAGAAATAACTAAAATTCAGAATTAAAAATAAACAATATTGAAAAAGTCCATGTAAAACGCAATATAAAATTAATTAAATATTGAAATAAAACATAAAATAGATTCTGAAATAAAAAAATAGAGTTCAAGAAGAAAAACAATTTTGCAATAAAAAATTTAAAATAAAAAAAGAAATATTAAAAAAGCAATCCATCTATAACCTAATACGATATTAATTAAAATTTAGAATAAAAAATAAAATAAATTTCGAAGTTCAAAAGAAGGAAGAAAGTTATAGAAGGAATACAATTTAGAAATAACTATAACTCAAAATTAAAAAATAAGTATTGAAAATCAGTCCATCTGAAACAACATGATTAATTAAAATTTAGAATAAAAAAATAAATTCCAAAACTAAAAAAATAAAAATAATAGTTAAGTAGGAATATAATTTATAAATAACTAAAATTCAAAAAAGAAATATTAAAAGGAGAGATCATCTAGAAGACTAGAACACAACACGGGATTAATTAAAATTTGAAATAAAAAAATAAATAAATTCAAAAACTATAAGAGTTTAAGTAGAAATACAATTTATAAATAACTAAAATTTAGAATAAAAAGTATTAAAAGGAGATATCATAAGAATAAACACAACACATGATTAATTAAATTTGGAAACCATGGGATTATTGGTTGGTTGGGTTTTAAGGATATCAACTTGAGATTTCAGAGTTTATGAATTTTGTAAAATTAAGTAGATGTAGAGTTGTCTTTCATATTTGAAGGTCAACTTTAGAGAGATGTATGTGGATGAACATGTTCATATATATTATATATATATATAGATAGATAGAGAGTTGGACTACTTTGTGACGCGCGCAAGCCCCGTCCGTGTGGCATGGCGAATCTCTAATTTGAAAACTCAAATTAAAAATCTGAACCGTTTAAATTATTTTAAATATTAATATCTCCTTATAGACTAAATTTTATATTTTTGAAATTATTTACTATTTTATCGGATAGGTTAAAGATGCAATAAAATAGATACTCCAGAAATCATTCGATTATTGCATCTTTGACCTAAATGATAAAATAGTAAAAATTTCAAAAAATATAAATTTAGTATACAAGGAGATATTAATATGTAAAACAGTTTAAATGTTTGGATTTTTAATTTGAGTTTTCAAATTAGAGATTCGGCCATGCTACACGGGATGAGGCTGTGCGGCGTCACACAGTAGCCCAATTTTATATTTATATTTATATTTATATATAAATTAGTAGTTAACCGGTCAATAGCAAAATGTACGGTTACAATATTATATTTGGCTAGGTTTCAACGACCATATGCAATGAATATTTTTAAATTGGTTATGTTCGACCTTCAAAGAGAAGTTTTTCTCTGACACAACCAATTCGATTTCAACAATATGCGTTGTTCCTTCTTTTTTTACTGAAATCGATTTCAGCCTCACACTGAAGGTGCTCTAACAAAAATCTCTCCAAGATGTCACCCAACGCGTCTATAGTGGTATGATGCAACAAGCAAATTTAGAAAGTGTCTTCCATCCATCTAGGGTTGAAAACGGACTAAAAAATCCCGTCATGTACCGTCCGTTTTTTCATATTTGGCCTAATCGTTTTTGAATTTGTGGAAATCCAGAAACAGAACAGGATACGGGATGAGGCTATTCGGAAACGGGACAGAAACGGGATAGCAATTTTTCGTCCGTATTTTTGGAAACCCGTATTTAGTCGGGATATTTTCAGATTTTTTCGAAAATTTCTGTTTTTTTCCAAAACAGCCCAAGGCCCAACAATCCAGCCCATCAAGAAACAAAACCCTAAAATCAGCACAGGCATGTTTCCGTGTAGCGTTGAATCACGAACGCAAGCGACAGGGTGCCGACTTCCTCCTCCTCAAGCCGCCTCCCTCCGCCTCCAGCCGTCGCCAGCCGGCTAGCGCCCGCCTTCCTCCACCTCAAGCTCACGCGGCATCGGCACCGTGGCCGTCGCCTCCTCTGCACGAGGGCTGCCGTCTCCTCCGCACGGGGGCCGTCGTCTCCCTTCGCACAGGGCCGCCGCTTCCCTCCGCCTCAAGCTCGCGCGGCGCTGGCGCCGATGCTCGTGGACGCCGTCTCCTCCGCACAGGGCGCCGCCTCCCTTCCCTCAAGCTCGCGTGACACCGGTGCCGGCGCACAGCGACCGCCTCCCTCCGCACGCGGGCACCGACTCCTCCGCCTCCCACACGGCCGACTCCTCCGCCTCCCACACAGCGTCGACTCCCTTCTCCCCGCCGTCTCCTCCGGCGCCGGCCAGGAAGAGCCCAGGCTAGGATTGGAGGCCGCCCCCGAGTCCCTGTCGACGCGCCGTTGCTAGCCGCACCCGTGCTGCCTCCCTCCGGCTCTCCCTCACCTCCCGCAGTTCAGTGGCAGTGGAGCCACCATGTCGCATCCTGCCCCTGGGAAGATTAGCGAAGAAGGTGATGCACCAGCAAGATTTCTTTGTATATTTTCCTGATATGTTTCTTGGCAAATGCAGTTTTAGGGATTGTTCGATGTAGATTAAATTGTTGGATAACAAGCTTGTTAGTGCTTGTTGAATTACTTCATTCTTGTTGAATTGCCCACTGTTTTATTTTTGTTGGAGAAAATTGCTTGCTAGCGGCATCGAATGTTTTGCTGTATAAGGAAATTATAATTAGGCGTTGGAGAAAGAATAAATGCAAAATAGGAGAGAGAAGCTATTCATTGTTACGAAAGAAAAGCATGTTGATATGCTTGCAGGGACACATGTTGCATTCACCTTGTTCTATCTAGAATTATTCTCTATAATTTTAATTTCTCCTAGTTTATTTTCCATTTGACGACTGACGACTGTGTTGTTCTCCACCTCATGAAGGAGAAAGCTGTGACACTTCCAGCTCATTGCCACCGGAGAAGAATCGTGGTTTGGGTAGGTTGATCCCAGCGTCGTCGCGACCAACATCTACGATTAAAGACAGCAACCGTGGATCCATTTTAGCTAAGCAGGGTACTTCTATACCTCTATTTTGATGCCTAGATGATTTAACTGTTGAGATATGATTGTACCTCTATTTTCTTTGTTCTCTTTTATAGGAAAGAAGCTAAAGGTGACTGAAATTGAACAAAATTGGTGTTTCGACTCAGATTGAACCAATTAGTGTGTCAACAACATCATCTTCAGTGGGACAGAATGATCCAAATCAAGTGATCGACACTGATGCAAATCAAGCTGTCAGTGGCATAGGAGGTGACATTCGGTCCTAAGAAGTAATTTCCCTTGAAGATGATGATCAAGAAGAGAAGGTTGTTGGGTCAACAGGAAAGAGGAAGAAAAGATGCACATCATCTGTGTGGAAATATTTTACTAAGAAGCCAGTGATAGTTGAGATTGATGGCAACAAGTATGAGCAGCTGTGGAGTTTTTACAACTTCCCAAATTGTAGGCAAAAGTACATAGTTGAGTCTTCTAACAAATGCATTTCGAAACCATTTGAAATCAGCCCACAGTCTTGTAAAGGGGCAATTGCAGCTTAAGGCTAAAAAGGAACATGGCAAAGATGTTACCAATGTTCAACCTTTCAGGTATGATTGTGAGACTAGCCTCAAGAAATTCTATTTGACAGTAATCATGCATGAGTACCCATTTAATATTGTTGAGCATGACTACTTTGTGGATTTCGTTAAGTCTTTGCATCCAAATTTTACCTTCCATTCGAGAGTTACTGCTAGAAAAGATATATTGGACATATATATAGAAGAAAATGATAGGTTGTATGCACATTTGAAGAATGTTTCATGCCTGTTTAGTGCAACTATGGATATATGGACATCATGTCAGAACAAAAGTTACATCTGTGTGACCTTGTATTGGATAGATGATGCATGGCAAATGCAGAAGAGAATTGTGAGGTTTTTTCATTTAGAAGGGCGACATAGTGGTCATAGGTTGGCAGAGGCCTTTATTGAAGTCTTGGTTAAATGGTTTGTAGAGAAGAAAATATTTTCATTGACTTTGGACAATGTCACGCCCAGAAATTCAGACCCGAATTTCCGAAGCTATATGTATATTAAAATCCCTGTCCAGGACCAGCCAGGGTACACATACGATAATTGTTGATATTACAGTTCCACGTATTAGAAACAATAAAAAAAGATTATAAAAGAGCAGCGAAAAAAGGAAAAGGGCCTAAGCCTAAGCTTGACGCTGGCCACGGGGCTTCGACCACTCCACAGGCAGCTTCCAGAGTATAGGACAAGCCTACTCCACTTCGTCTTCTTCTTCAGCTTCTGGCTCAGGTTCTGATGGAGAGGCAATGATGAGTACTTCCACGTACTCAGCAAGTCACACCGGAAGGGGAGAGGAAAGAATGCAGGGAAGACAAGGGTTTGGCTAAAGTTTGCTTTTGCGCAAACAACAGGGGTTTTTCCAAATAGTACAGATTTTGAACACAGTCAAAACACCAGAATTTAAGTAATTAAAATATTTTGAAACCAACACTGTCCAACGTTATCCCCACGTTGTGACAGGCCCAAACCATCCACCTATACTAGTCATGTTCCATTAATCAGGGTGTAATAGTGTGAGACTAATCACGGAGAGTTCGGTTGATCGCCCCATCACCACGGGCACGGCTATTCGATTAGAGGTGTACAATTGTACCCACAAGACACAGCCCCATGACACGGTCTCCCGTGCACCGGAATACCACCGTGGTATCCCGGAAAGGAAACTGTGATAGGACCTTTCGTATAACCCCCCACTAACCAAGCGAACCCCACCAAGGTTTCGCCCCCACTCCCGGACCCTGGGAATGGGAAGCCCCCCGAGTGCCTCGGTGAATCCGGCAGCCCAGCAACCCTTATACCGGGGCCGACTGAAACTCCATCTCGCTCACCCTTGCCGATGGGTCCGTCAGCTAGGAGAGGCTATACTACGGGACCTACCTTACCCATTTCGGCTTGTGGTTTGCACGGTCATTCTCCCGAGGGGTCCCGTGAACCGGTCCTTAATTGCCATGGGCGCCGCTAACCAAAACCATAGCGCCCACAGCCCACCATTTGTTATATTTTAGTTATTAGTTCGGTTCACCTGAATTTCTAACCATTAATCCTCCAAACAGAAGTCCAGGAGAGACATATTAAGTGAGAATGACCCATTTAGTGAGCTAGTGAATCTAAGCCAGGCTAAGCACAACCTAGTCCTGGATCTAATCATATTATTTTCCCAAGTTTAATCAAAGGGTTTGGGGTGTCAAACCTAAGGCATAAACTAAGCATAAGGTGTACTATTTTCCATGAAATGATAGTATAAAAAACATGCACTTTCATAGAATAAAACATGTGTTTTAGCAAAATGGGAGCAATATGATCAATAATATAGTATAACTTGCCTTGCTCTTCGGCTTGGGAGACTTCAGCAAAGACTTCAAAGTAAACCGGGACGGCGGAACTATCGGGATCTACACGACAAACAAGCACTTCAACAAAACAGGCTAAAAAGCTACTGAAACAGTGAACAAAACCATTTTTAATGGATTCTTGGCATTTTTATGAATTTAATGAAATTTGAATGGGCAAAAACGGAGGTCGGATTGAAAAGATATAATGTTTAGAAGTTTTCTGGGTTTTTTTACTAAAAAAGAAAAAATCCTTAATTGATTTATTGCGCAATAAAACCCGGGGAAGGCGTCAGCGGGTAGGGCTGACGTCAGCGGTCCGTAGGAGCGCCGGTCCACGGTGGACCGGGTCCACGGCCGGACCAGGCGGTGCACCACGTGGCACACACGTGGTGCCGAGGTGACGACCATGTGGCTTGCCACGTGGGCGGGCGGGGACGGACGACGCTGATTGTCCGAAGCCGATCGGACGGCCGAGAGGATGGGACGCGGGCGCGGTCGGCCGGCGACGGTGGCCGATGGCCGGAGGCCGGCCGGTGCCACCTCGGCGACGGCGCGGGGCGACGGGGAAACGCGGATTACGCGCGGGCGGAGCCGCGTGCACCGTGCCCGACGCTGCGGAGTTCGGACCGAGGGAAAAAGAAAAGTGGCTCACCGCGGGGTCGCCGGAGTTGAGGGAGACGGCGGTGACGACGGTGAGGAGACGGCGGAAGCTTGCGGGGAAGGGTGGCCGAGGTGGCGCGGGCATCGGCGACGAGGAAGGAGGCGTCGGCGGAGCTCGGGATGCCTCAGAACAGCGGGAAAACGCAGCCGAAGCTCGGCGACGAGGTCCGAAACGAAGGCGCACGATGCGGGGCGACAGAGAGGAGGATTATCTTGGGTGAAGGTGTGGGGAGCTCGGGGAGGATGCGGGGGTGCTTTTAAAGGGGATGGGGAGGTCGGCGGCGACCGGATAAGAGCGCAATTGCTCGTCGGCGCAGATTTGGGGGAAGTAATGGCCAGTGATGAAATCCGGCCATTAGGGCGTGCGGGAGCGGCGGCCGGGGGGTTTTAAGGCCGGCGGAAGAGGCGGGGAGTTAAGGCGGCGGGATCCCGGAGCGCGGGGGAGGCGGGTGCGTGAGATCCGAGCGGAGAGGGGCGGCGGAAATGGCGCCGGGGCGGCCGGGGTCGGGGACGACGGCTTGACAAGCGGGCCCCACCTATCGGCGTCCCGGAGTAAAGGGGGAGGCAGATTAGACTTATTTGCGGGCGCGAAGGATTAACGGGCCGTGGCCTTGGCCGGCCGCGAGGAGAGAGGAGAGGTGCGCGGGCGGAAACGGCTGGGCCGCGCGCGGGGAGGTTGGACCGTCGGCTCGAGCCGGCGGCCCACGGCCGATTTTGGGCGGGAAAGGACGGAGAGAGAAAACCGATTTTTCCCGGATTTATTTATTCTAATTTTGATTTTAATTGGTTAAAAATTATTTCTTGTGCTCTGAAAATTCTACTAAAAATTCTGTTAATGTATTTTGACATGTAGAATTTAAGAAAAAATCCTACCATGTCATTTCCATTTAGCATTTGGCTTTTAAAATTATTTGTTCTCTCTAGTTAATTCCAACGATTTTATTTTACGATTTTATTTTGGATTTTTAAAAGGGAAAAACACCTCAGGGTGTTACATACAATGCATCAAATAATTTAGTGGTGGTCAATGATATTATTGATGATCTTAGAATGAATGGAGATGGTTCTTTCGTTTGTGATGGCATATTTTTTCCACATTAGATATGCATGTCACATACTTAACTTGATTGCTAGAGATGGGATGATTGTTATATCAAAAGCACTAGAAAAAAAATAAAGCATTGGTTTTAACTGTGAAGGGCTCTCCCTTGCAATGTGAAGAGCTAATGAAGTGTGCTACTGAGTGTGGGCTGGATACATAAAGGGGCATTAAACTTGATGTTTCAACTAGGTGGAATTCAAATTATTTGATGCTAAGGGATGCATTGTACTACAAGGCTGCTTTCATTAGGCTCAAGGTTGCAAATCACCGTAAGTATGAGAGCATTTCTCCCTCTGATTCAGAATGGGGCATGGTTGTTACAATTTTTAGTGTTTAGAAATATTTGATGATCTTACTGAACTGTTGTCTGGTACCAAATATCCCACTACAAATCTGTTCTATATACGCTTATGTGAGATAAGGGAGTTGCTTAGCAACTAGCGTAATCATACCAATGTTACTATTAGGGAAATGACAAGTGCTATGAGTACAAAGTTTGAGAAATATTGGAGCTCTTCTAATCTAAGTCTTGCTATAGCAACCTTTTTTGATCCTAGATACAAAAAGAGGCTTACAGAATTTCACATGAAAATTTTTTATGGTGCCTACTACCAAGTTCAGCTTAAAGAGTTTGTTAGTATTGTAAGAAAACTTTTTATAGTGCTTTCTAAACCAGCTGCTATAAGTAGTAAAGTGGATGATAACCCAGCAGAATTAGGTTCCAAACGATATTCTAAACTTCAGTGCTTCTTGTATGATGACACTGGGACTGATGGAAAGGACACAAATGAGTTGGACCTATACATGGAAAAGACCTAAACTTCAGCCATGTATACAACAAGATACATTTGATATTTTGGCATATTGAAAGAACAACACAGACAAGTACCCTGTTCTTTCACTTATTGCTCGAAATTTGATGGCCATTCAAGTATCGACAGTTGCTTCTGAGTCTTCATTTAGTGGTGGTGGCCGAGTAATTGATCCTTATCATAATCGTCTTGACACTGAAATGATACAAGCACTTGCCTGCACCAAAGATTGGATACATGCAATAAGAAAAAGGTACTAATTTCCTATGCTATTCAATTGAATTGTCCATATATAGGTTTTGTACTGTATTGATATGTTATTTATGTATTTTTGTCTTTATAGATCCTAAATATATTCCATCCATTATGGCTGATTTGACATCACAAGACAACATGTTCGCATCTCCAAGTTCGCCCCTGAATGATGTGGTATTTGCTATACACTTTTATTTGTGCTATACTAAGTGCTAATTCATTCTAACCAAATATGTACACATAAATGTAGGAAGATGAGATTGAAAGTGATCCTGATAAGATGGATGATGAGGCAATGTTGTAATTCGAATTATATTTTGAAGGAATCTCATAGTTGTGAACTTGTGTTTTGAACTGTATTTTTTCTAATTAATACCCTTCTATTCAAGACTCGAGAGTGGTGAACTATGAACTTCTGGAAATGTCATATGGTCTCTGTTGTGTATTTTTAATGATTTGAAGTTTGAACTATTCGTGAGCTGTGGTATGATTTTGAATGATTTTATATATAACATTTACTCCATTCATAAACATGTGTGGTATTCCGGAATGAGTTACCGGTTTCCGACCGTATTGGTTTGTTTTTGTACACCCACATATTTCAATTCCGTTTCCGATTCCGTTTTTTCGAACCCGGTCTCGTTTCCGAAAAAAAATAAAAACGAAAATAAAAATGAAATTTTTCCGCCCATTTCTATCTGTTTTCAACTCTACATCCATCAAAGGAATGGAAGCTTGCTCCTGACATACGAGGACATAAACTATGTTCTTCTAACATAGTACGAAAATCAAAAGAAAACTCCTGGAGCAAAGAACACGAGGACGCCATGCCATGTGCCCATTTGCTGCTGCTACTCTCAACCAGTTCATCTTTCCTATACACCACCTTTCTGTGCTCCCCAAACCATCCACGGCACCTCGTATTTATAGAGGATTTCCTCGTCTACTTGGCCCATTTCATTTACATCCAAGCGATGCCGGCCCACATGCGTAAAGCCGGCAGTTGAACCAGCGCGCGATCACCCCACTGGCCAAGCCACTGCCACGCCGCGACGATGAACGCCGCCGTGTTGCTGCTGCTACTCGCGCTCCCCGCCCTCCCGGCGTCGTGCGCGCCGCCGAGAT
This sequence comes from Oryza australiensis, assembly GCA_019925245.2. Taxonomy (NCBI): domain Eukaryota; kingdom Viridiplantae; phylum Streptophyta; class Magnoliopsida; order Poales; family Poaceae; genus Oryza; species Oryza australiensis. The sequence continues at coordinate 19,055,174 of JAIFGZ020000222.1, read as the reverse complement.
CCTTCCGCCTCGAGCTCGCCAGCGTCGACGCATCGGCGGCCGACACCGCCAACCTCACGGAGCATGAGCTCCTGCGGCGCGCCATCGAGCGCAGCCGGTACCGGTTGGCCGGCATCAGCATGGCGCGCGGCGAGGCGGCCAGCGCGCGCAAGGCCGTCGTGGCCGAGACGCTAGTTATGCCGGCCGGCGGCGAGTACCTGGTGAAGCTCGGCATCGGCACGCCGCCGTACAAGTTCACGGCGGCCATCGACACCGCCAGCGACCTCATCTGGACGCAGTGCCAGCCCTGCGCCGGCTGCTACCACCAGGTCGACCCCATGTTCAACCCCAGGGTCTCCTCCACCTATGCCGCCCTGCCGTGCAGCAGCGACACGTGCGACGAGCTGGACGCGCACCGGTGCGGCAATGACGACGACGACTCGTGCCAGTACACCTACACGTACAGCGGCAACGCCACGACGGAGGGCACCCTGGCCGTCGACAAGCTGGTCATCGGCGAGGACGCGTTCCGCGGCGTCGCCTTCGGCTGCAGCACCTCCAGCACCGGAGGCGCCCCGCCCCCGCAGGCGTCCGGGGTGGTCGGCCTCGGCCGCGGCCCACTCTCGCTGGTGTCCCAGCTGTCGGTGCGGAGGTTCACGTACTGCCTCCCCCCGCCGGCGTCGAGGATCCCCGGGAAGCTCGTCCTCGGCGCCGACGCCGATGCCGCCCGCAACGCCACCAGCAGGATCGCCGTCCAGATGAGACGGGACCCGCGGTACCCGTCCTACTACTACCTCAACCTCGATGGCCTGGTCGTCGGCGACAGGACGGCGTCCCTGACGACGACGGCGACGGCGACGGCGCCGGCGCCCTCCCCGAACGCGACGGCGGTGGGCGACGCGAACAAGTACGGGATGATCATCGACATCGCGTCGACGATCACGTTCCTGGAGGCGTCGCTGTACGACGAGCTGGCAGACGACCTGGAGGAGGAGATCCGGCTGCCGCGCGGGACGGGGTCCAGCCTGGGCCTCGACCTGTGCTTCATCCTGCCCGACGGCGTGGCGTTCGACCGCGTGTACGTGCCGCCGGTGTCGCTGGCGTTCGACGGGAGGTGGCTCCAGCTGGACAAGGCGCGGCTGTTCGCGGAGGACAGGGAGAGCGGGATGATGTGCCTGATGGTGGGGAGGGCGGAGGAGGGCACCGTCTCCATCCTCGGCAACTTCCAGCAGCAGAACATGCAGGTGCTCTACAACCTGCGCCGCGCCAGGGTCACCTTCGTCCAGTCCCCCTGCGACGCCCTGCGATAAGATTCCATTAGTAGTGTTGATCTTGTAAACCCTGCATCATCATCGTGGCTAGCTGATGGCTTGATGTAGTTAGTGCTCAGCAACACATCTGGATGTTCAGAGATGCGTGATTAGCTTGAATCATAAACATTTTATACGGCATTTTAGAATGAGATCGTGCTTCAATATAAGTGGACAATCCTGTATTGAAAGGGAAGGGGTGTTTCATCCATCGCCAAACGCAATAATGTGGCAGTTTTCATACCCAACTTAATTCCTTATTGCGAATTTTCTACTGCCATCTACAGACGGAGAAGAATATATCTGCAGAAGCTGTCCACGTCTTACAAGATTCAAGATGTTTGAGCATGAATTGATCTAACTTCCTTCAGGATATTTTTGCTCTCCGAAAGACAAGGGAGAAATGTGATCCTTCAGCAAGATAGCGTGCTGTCTGAATACTTCCGCACAGCGTTCGCCAGATCCTGGACATGTGGATCAACAACTCCTGCCAAGATCATACAATTGATGCACACACTAGAATCTTCTAAAGAATAAAAAAAGCAACACAAAGATTTTGACCTTACCTATTTTGTTCAATGCATCCTCGAGTTTGAACAGATACTCTTTATTAGGTCCAGTTGGGCCTTCGGCTAGGTAAATTTGCCTGTACATAGCGCACGTTATTATGGAAATTTACCACAGATTAAGTTGAAATATGCCAATACTACAAGTTGAATAGGCATGATACTTGGCCATTTCTTCCAGCGGTGCAGGACCAAGGTAGTTTTGGTTGCTCTCCTTGTTTGTTGTGGCTAAGTATCTGTTGGTCATGCATGACATTCCATCAATTGAACATTAATTTATACTACTTCAGTATTGATTTTAAGATTACAAAATCATTTTAAGTCTTAAAGAAGATCAGAAAATCACTTACACCATCACATTTTTGACGGCTGGTGTTTTTGGTGAAGAGTCCTGTTGCAGATCCAGACATATGAGCAATGAGTTAATTGCACATCAAACATTCTGCTACAAGAGAATAATTTCATTATTCATATCTTACCGTATACAAATCAAGGTAAATCTTCTCATCATATTGCTTCTCTCTTACTTCCAGATACTGCAATTCAAATCTGAAGGTAAATGGCCAATGGAAGCAAGGTAAGCAACTGAAAGTCAGTTTATAAAGCACTGATCGAGGTATTGTTACTTTAATTCTCACTTCTCAGGATGCCATAAGAGGCATGGCATATAGATAACATTTATCAGAGTTGATTCAGATGAATATTTGGGACAATATTGCATGTTCTGACTAGTTATCAATTGACTATATGGAATCATATATTTCAACCGACTATTGAAAAGAACATAAGGACAAGGGACCAATCTATTTATCTCCAGAGTGACAGATAAGCAACATCAGGATTTTGATTCTCCAATCATGAAATAGCTGTGCAAACTGCATGGTATGACACAGTATTATGAACAAAACAAACTTAATTTCAAGTCGGTCCTCTCTTCAGTCTCCGCGTTGTTCGCTGTCGTCCGTGCGGAGGGCCTACTTTGGTCCTTAGCGGGTTTTGCTTCCTTTGGAGTCCTTTTGGGAGTGTAGGGTGCTTCCGCCCCTTCCCGTTGTTGGAGTCCTTTTGTACCAGCTTTAGTGGTCTGTGCTCCTTCTTTCCTTTTTTCCCTGTCTGGCATTGGCCGTTCTGGCCGATTGCGTTTTGTATTTAAAACTCTTTTCTTCTAATGCATTGACGTGCAATTCTTTTGCACGTTCGTGAAAAAAACAAAACAAACTTAACTACCATATTACCTCCAGAGCTGTCTGCTTATCTTGCTCCCTTGAAATTTTGTAAGCAACTCCCCACTACATCGTAAAATAGAGAGATTCAATAACAAATTCAATGTATGCACTGAGAACAGGGTCACTTGGCCTGCAGAACAGCATAAAAAGATGGAAGAGATCATGGAAAGGGTGCCAAATAGCTATGAGATCATTAGTCCATTTTACATCACAGGGCAGCTACTTTTTTACCATTTCTACTACCCTTCAGATCGATTTCAGTGTCTCAATGACCATTTTAATTTTAAAGTAAAAAAAGACCATTTTAATTTGGACTTCGTTGCCGTTCAATGCCACTCTTTTATCATTACTGAAAAAGAGTTTCCCCTTATAGCCCATTTCTTAAACACCTTAGGGTACAAGATTACAAGCACATATCTGATTATCTGATCATTGTTTCATCGGATCACCGATGCACAAACTCATACTTTACTTACTTAGCATGGTTGACCAGTACCTCAGTTTCACAGATCTACCAAAATAAAGATATCAACAGCAAAAAAAAGGCATCTTAAAGCATAATGTATTCCATGCTCAATTCAACGCAAGGATTAACAATTAGCAAGTCGCGTAGCACAGAAACGAAGAACATATGAGAGAGAATCGTACGCATGTGGCGCCGGGCTGGTGCTCGAGCGTGACGGTCCTCCCGGGGAACTCCGGCGTGCCCCTGTGGTCCGTGCTCCCTGTCCACGGCGACCGGAACACCGAGAGAATCAGGAGGGGGTGTGGAACTCGGTAAACGCGGCCGAATCGGACGAGATGCAACCGCAAGCAGGTAAGTAGTATTTACCCTGGTAGAAGACGCGGCGGTAGTCCCTGACGAAGCCGACGAGGCGGGCGTCGTGCGCGAAGCCAGGGTTCCAGACCAGGGACCCGTACCCGAACACCCACATAGCCATGGCCTCCACCTCCGCCTCCGTCTACTTCTCTCCCTCTCCGCGCTCTCGGCTGGGAATCGCGTATAGTTGCGCCGCGTGCGAGCTGTGTATACGGTGCGCGTGTTCTTTACGGGCTCTGCTTCTCCGATTGGGTCATTCACCAGCCACCACCCAGGAATTGAGAGCCAGACAACAAATTGTTCTTTTCTTTATTCTCTTTTTTATTATTTTCCTGGGTGGCTGAATAGGGACAATTGGATGTGAAAAGGAAAGGTTGGACTAGTGCCAAGTGGACTCCGTTGCATAATCCTACAGTTTAGCATCAAGCTAACAAATGCCTTTAATCTCTCCCTCGCTCAAACAAAAGAAAAGAAAAAAAGAAAAGAAAAGCTCTTGAGTTAGACAGCAACTAGTTAAGTATATAGATAACCTCAGCAATATATGTAATTTACACAGTAACTTCAGTAGACAGTAAAAAGCTCATTCTCTTGAGTCAGACAGCAACTAGTTAAGCATTTCAGTTGGTCTCCTCGTACAACACAAGCATCACAACTTCACAATTGTGAAAATTTCAAATTCTTGTAAGGGCAGATATCTTCTACCAAGTACCAGTACTAGTAACATTATTTTCTATTGTTACTTGGATTTCCAGTGGTAAATATGCTTATATGCATCATCAGTAGCAATAAGAAGGTAACTGAACCTAAAGTTTGGGTCCCACACGAACAAAATGCGCCATGTAGACCATAAGGTTGTGAAGGGCAGGGCAGATGCTGCAGACTAGCAGTAGACTGCCAAACCAAAACTCTCTCAGAATTATGTCAAGAACTTGAAATGACCAGTGAAGTATCCTGAAGATCTTAACTAAATTCGTCAATTATCACTATCATTGTCGTCGTCGTCGTCGTCAATGTCGCTTCCAGTACTTGAGCAGTCACTGTACATAGGCTCCCATGGCTCCCTGAATGATTCCAGGCCACAGCATCTCTCCTCAATGTCACCTTCAAGCCTGACATTACAGCAGCCAAGTATGTCAAGCGTATGCAGCCGAGGGCACTTGGAGAGGATGGCACCAAGTCCGATATCGCTGAACAAGCCATACGCAAGCTCGAGATGCTCGAGCATGGGCATGGTGTTCGCGACTGCCAAGGCCTCGTCGTTGACCACATTAGGCACCGCATTGTAACCATGGGGAATTTCTGGAGGAGGCATGTTCCTCTTCAGCTGAACGAGCAGCTTGCAGTGTCGGCCTAGCGCTTCGATGCCACTCGATGAGATCTTCAGGCAGTTGCTGATGTCCAGCACACTCAGCGCAGGAAGGCATTCGGCATACCTCTTCACAGCTTGATCAGAAATCTCGCTCATTGGGATTTGGAGCACATTTAGCAACTTCCCACTGTATCAGAAGAAAACAGAAGAAAATGTCAATATGGACTGATTGGGTGATGTTCATTTAGGTGTCATGTTCTCAGCATTCATCAACAGAAAGCAAAACATATTATATTGTTTAAGTCAATGCATGCACCAAAAGCAATGGCATAGTCCAATATGTTTGGGAATTGGTTGACGGGGATCAGTGTGGGGTTGAGGAAACATTTTTTTTTTGGTGACCGCTTTTATGTTAGGCTGTTTGGCTAAATTGAAATGATATTGTTTTTATTAAAAAATGGATATTAACCTGGTTTATGTGTTGTGGCTACGTTTTTGGTTTTGCTAAAAAAGAGGCACGGCGACAACCAGTTGTTGCAGCAAGTCACTTGTTGGAGCATGTGACAATGGAGGTGTTCAATGGCCATAGGTAAAGATATAGCAACAGGGTATGCGCAAGTTGATTTTTTTGGATTTCTCTTTATTGCTTGTTGAACTTGTTGGGATTTATCTTTCCAAAATGCTGTGGAACTATTGTAATAATTGATTTCGGCTTTGTGCATCTTAAGATGTCGTTTATCCATTATCTAAATGAAACAATAGCATATTGGCATTGCAAACAGTGTTTGTAAGAGGTGTGCTATGAGTATATGGCACTTAATTATAATGTATTTTTGGAATTTCTACACTGATGCGTTATATTCCTATCCATTCAAATCTAGCCATAGGTCACATGCTTTACCAGTGATAAAATTACAGTCGTGGTAAGACGCATACATCCAAAATGTCATATACCAGTGTTCATACTTTAGTACATGTCAAGATGCATTTAAATTAATACTCCCTCCAACAGTCATCTTCATTTGACGCTCGGAGAATTAAGTTTAGTTCTCCCGGCATCAAATAAAAATGACCGAAGGGAGTAGTATACCATCAACCTATGAATGCGATGAAGAAACACAAAGCGAGAACACACCAAGCATATCTGATATCTCCATACATATTTGTATTATTGTAGAAGAAAAAAAAAGAGGCGCAAAAATTCTGCACTCTTTAATACATAGCAAGACGTTACAAGGTGACAAAGTCCATTTTTTACATAACGACTTAGCCTTGGAAGGCCAACAGAGATAGGAAAACCGAACATGTTTGTAAGACATGAACCGCCTGTGGGCTCCAATTCACTGTTTATAGAAGTACGGATGTGAAATCGTCGAGGGAAATGCACAAACCTGAGCTGCTAAATTCACGGCTTTCAGTGTAAAAGAGTGTATTTTTACAGTGCAACGCAACCGAACAGTTTCTATTTGGAACCTTAGTACTCCAATAGATATCACAATTCTGCAAGTATTGATGCACGGTAGAATTTCCGTTCCCTATATAGTGATCGGTGATCACAATATCACAGTTTCGGGGCGCCACCGACTGCTTGTACCAAGTGAACAGCAAAGGGGGCAAGGGGAACGCGACTTACGAGGCAGCGACGTAGGTGAGCGCGGCGTCGCCGACGCGGTAGGCGGAGAGCCGCCGGAGCGTGCCCTGCGCGCGGGCGACGAGGCGGCGCACCGCGGCGTCGGCCCTGGGGCGGCAGTTGACGCGGCGGCACCACGCCTCGATGTCCACGTCCCCCCACATGTCCGGCGCCGCCGCGGCCTCCCTCCACGCCCTGCACACGAGCGCCGCGCCCCGCGCCACCTCGTCCGCGTCGACCCTGCCCCGGAGTATGAGCGCCAGTATCTCCGGGCTCACCGCCTCCGTCCACCTCCACTCGTACATTCGCTCCTCGTTGCCATCGCCTCCCACCTCTCCTCCTCCGCCCCATTCCCCGGCATCGAAAGACCTCGCTTTCTTCGCCTCCGGACGAAACTGAACGTGCGCTCCTGCTCCGCCGGTGGCCGTACCCGCTGCCCTCGTTGCTGCCGCCTCGGACCAGCACCCCCAGCTTGAGCCATCAAGCTCAAGCCCCGCCTTTTCCTCCTCCAACCTCCTCATCCACCCTCCTCCGTCCCCGGTGACGGCAACATCGCCCCGACCTCTAGGCTTCTTCATGGCCTCTGCGTGCGACCACTTCACCAAGGGCGCTATCTCTCCCCTCGCGCTCTTCCCCTCAAACCCCGGCCATCTCCCCCTCTGGTCTCCTCCCCTAGTGAATCTACCTCTCGAGCTAGAGCCGCTACGCCTCATCGCCGGCGATCGCCTCCGGCGAGCTCCCCTTGCACTTCTTGGTTTTCTCTTTGGGAATTTGGGGAGCACAAGGGGTTCCGAGCTTCGGTGAAGCTAGCCTCTATATAGCAATGGCGCAGTGGAGCGGAAGAACCGATGCGCGACACGTGTACAATCGGACGGTGAAAAGCTGGTGCCTTTTCGAGTTCGTCAGGTTTGGAGATACAGCTACGAGTACACGGGCTACCTCCGCAAGTACGTACTGTATATATCACTTCCATGTGGGCCCGAGTTCTGGGCTTCTCACTTCTGGTGTTTGCTTGGTCGGGGACGCGGAGCCGCACGTCATCCGACGGCCGACGCGTGTCCACGTCTCCACTTGCTCACCCTTTTCGCTCAAATGGGCTGGACTTTTTACTGCGCTGGTTCGTTTGAGATGTTGCTTATCATCATGACGGTCCATTAAGGGCCCACGATGAGGTAACCCACCTGCGCTCCGCTATAAAAGCCCAACCCACTCGGAAGCGGATGACCTAGCAAATCGCGGAGCTACCGGTCTCCCTCCCTCTCCGCGAGCGAGTGGCGGCGAGCCCCTCGCGGGAGCGGAGCTCCCGCTCGCCGCTGCACACAAAGCGTGCCCCGCGCCTCTCCTCGAGACGAGGCCTCAAACCCTAAGCCGCGAGAGCACCGCCAACGTCCGCCATGGCCTTCGTCTCCGAGAGCTCGCGCAAGGCGCTGCTGCCCAACTTCCTCTACGCGGCCCCTGCCTCCTCCTCTTCCTCGTCATTCGCGGCCGCCGTAGCCGTGGGTGTACGTGGTGTCCCCGCGCCGTCGCTGGCGGGGCCGGCGGTGTGGGCGCACTCGCCGAGCGAGCCGGCCGGGAGGATCGAGATGTACTCGCCGGCCTTCTACGCCGCGTGCACGGCCGGCGGCGTCGCCAGCTGCGGGCTCACGCACATGACCGTCACGCCGCTCGACCTCGTCAAGTGCAACATGCAGGTGAGATTCACGCAAATTTGCTTGTTCGACTCGGATTGCGACTGTAAGACTCATACTACGTAGAAGCTTTCTGGGTTTTAATCGCATTAAATTTATGAATGCTGCGGCACACTTAGCAAGTTGATGATGCATTGGTTCTATTGACCAGTTCGAGATTTCGCTTCGTCATTTGAATCACCTCGCGATCCGTAGTTCTTATGTAATCCGGGTTTAAAGTGTTGGTATCATGCATTCATGCAAGGTTAATGAGTATTGCTTGTAATGATTCTGAAGATGAATGTTCTATCTGATCCTTCAAGGCATACATTTTCTTGTATTTCCTTTCTTTGAACTTGCAGTTGGCTACCATTGTTTACCCATTGTTTACATGCTGTTTGTGCTAACATTAACAACATGGGTACATGCACCCTAAGTCTTAAAGGAGAGCCAGGAGTGAGCCATGTACTCATGTTAGATGTTGTTCACCCATGGATATATATATATAACTATCTATAAAGCAAGTAGTGTTTCCATTTAAATTTTGTTTTGTCTGACTACTTTACAGAAAACTCTTTGAGTTTTTCTGAAATTAAACTGCAGTCCGCCTGGCTATTTTAAAAAAAACAGTTAAAGAAAAAAAGGTTATTTTGCAGAAAAAACTTCTTGAGTGTTTATAAAATTAACCTGCAGTCCCGATGCTGAAAAGAAAAAATTAACTGCAGGTCCCAATGCTGAAAAGAAATGAAGGGCTTGGATGAAAAAAGACCTCCTGCGTCCCTCTCTTTCGTCCCATCCGCGCGGGGCCCCACGCTGCGCCTACGCCCCTCCCTCCCGTCGCCGCTCGGAGCTCCCGCGTCGCCGGCTGGACCTTCGCTCTTTGCCTGCTTCCCTCTCTGCGTTATCATCTCGTTGCAACGCACAGTTATCATCTCTATATATATATATATATATATATATAGAGAGAGAGAGAGAGAGGGGGGGAAAGGGGATCCCCTTCTACCATTCTCTTAAATAGCCCTAATAAGCGTGGTTTGGAACATTACAAGTGAATGTCCGAGGACATATTCCTTGGATATATTCCTAAGGATATTCTCCTAGGGAGCTTTGGCCTATTCCTGACGCCTTAGGAGACATCATTTGTGCTCATTGCTTTGCTTGTATGAACCAACTACCAAGCAATAACGAACCATTGCAACTTATCGTTTGTGTTGTTCATAATTGCAAATTTACAATTGATTTATAGGTCGTGTTGCGTATTTGTGTGTTTTGTCGATGTATCTTGGATTGGTTGGTGTGTACATATTACCTATTCATATTTGCCTGGAAGTTTTATATGGTGGTTTCTGACCCTGTGACCCGACGACCCTCTGGCTAGTTGTTCTGTGATATGCAAATTTAGGCATGCATTGTCAAATAAAAACAATTTTATTTTGTTGAAATTATACTGATTGCACTTTCATACCTATCTCATGTGTTTGTACTTTGTACCCCTAGATTATGCTTTCTATCAAACTGGGTGTAATGCCAAATTGCTAACGTGCTGTTTATGCTCACATTAATCATTGCTCTGAATCAATATTTTGCGTTCTTTGATTTCTCAGATTGATCCAGCCAAGTACAAGAGTATCTCATCTGGGTTCGGTGTTCTCTTGAAAGAGCAAGGCACAAGAGGTTTCTTCAGAGGATGGGTGCCCACACTGCTTGGTTACAGTGCTCAGGGCGCGTGCAAGTTCGGTTTCTATGAATTTTTTAAGAAGTACTATTCAGACATTGCTGGGCCTGAGTATGCAGCTAAGTACAAGACATTAATTTATTTGGCTGGATCTGCTTCGGCTGAAGTAATTGCAGATATTGCACTCTGCCCCATGGAGGCTGTGAAGGTTCGTGTGCAGACTCAACCTGGCTTTGCGAGAGGTTTATCTGATGGTCTCCCAAAGTTTGTCAAGGCAGAAGGCTATGCTGGGTAAGTTGACAGGGCCTTGTAGTTTACAGAGTTCAGTAAGTGGGTCTATAACATCAGTCTTCCAACTCATTGTTTGTCGTGCAGATTGTATAAAGGGATTGTTCCACTCTGGGGGCGACAAATTCCTTGTAAGTACCTATCTCCTTTTTAAGAATTAGTTGTGCTCCTTAGAATATGTTTGCACGTGTAGCAATGATAGACTTATTTTAAAGTCAGTCAGTGATCATTCTAAAGAAAATGTATAAATATTTAGTACACAACCTGATTGCGCAGCTTATCCTGTTATTGAAGGGTGGGTACTCCTTCTGAGGTACTTTTTTTGATATTCAGTGTACAATGGGCATGCATGAATGATTTATTAGTGGTTTATTCATGACTTTGCCATGAAAGACATCTATACTCCTTTAAAAGGCACTAGTGGTGGTGGCTGTGAATCTGCCACTGCTACCCCACTACTCCTTTAGCAGTTTTTGCAAAGTAACCCTTTTTTTTGATATTATGGAATAGTTCAGTATTTGTTTCAAATAAGTGAATACCATATATTTACCCATAGCAAAACATGGGCATTTTGCTAGTTGAGTTAAAAACATCATTTCAATGTTTACATTACAGCAATGCATACATTTTCATGCACATAGTTCTTTTTGAAATCACCCAATGGTTTCAAGTTTTTATGTGTGCATATATTGATTTTTCCACACTGCTTGAGCTATCTCTATTATACTGGACCTAGACTCCAATGAAGTGGTGTGCATTGCTTACTGTTTTATTTCTTTTGTACCAGCAGTTGTCATGATCTGTTGTGGTGCAGATGATATGTCTTATGATCTGTCATCTTTGTTGTAATGCCATTTTTTTCACAATGGTGAAAACTCTTGGCCTTGCACTATGATTTAACATGATTGCTTGGTCGGAATTGCAAGTTTGCGACCACCAGTGCTCTATGAATTCTTTGTACATGTTTCATGGCAACTCCAGTTTAGTCTTGTAGGATTTTTCTTTTGGTGCACATAGTTCTTCTTGCAATCATTCCATGGTTTACAAGATTTTATGTGTGCATATATAAACTATCCACACTGCTTGAGTTATCTCTTATATTTTGGAGATAAACTCCAATGAAGTGGTGTACATTTATTTAAGATAAACTAATTTAATTTATGGTGCTGAATTTTCTGCCTTTGTATGTTTAGTACCCATTTTGATCTTAAGTTGTGGGCAATTGATCTTAAGATGTTCAGACAATGTTTCATGGCAACTCCAGTTTAGTCTTGTAGGATTTTTTTTATGCACATAGTTCTTCTTGCAATCATACCATGGTTTACAAGATTTTATGTGTGCATATATAAACTATCCACACTGCTTGAGTTATCTCTTCTATTTTGGAGATAAACTCCAATGAAGTGGTGTACATTTATTTAAAATAGATGAATTGAATTTATTGTGTGGAATTTTCTGCCTTTGTATGTTTAGTACCCATTTTTGATCTTAAGTTGTGGGCAATTGATCTTGAGATGTCCATACAACGTCGAAGCACATTTTGAGCAGCATCCAGGATATTTTTTAGTGATGATAGTACGTTGTATATATCTGCATATGTGGACATAAAGGCCATGCATTTTTTATGCACATAGTTCTTCTGGAGGTCACCACTATGATTTTCAAGATTTTATGTGTGCATATAAAAATTTTCCACACTGCTTGAGTTCTCTCTATTACTGTGGAGCTAGACTCCAATGACGTGGTGTACATTAAACAACTGACTAATTCATGTGAATCTTATATCGGCTGCAGCCTGCAGCAAACACCTTGTTTTTCTCTTTTAGTTTGGATATCTGTTTGCTCAACTTATCTCCTTTTTTGTAGCAATGTCCAATTTGGTGATTTACATGAGCATAGTTCATCAGCTTTATGTTCGGTAAATAAATAAGTTGATACATTTGATGTTGGGATTTTACATTGTAGGTTCTTTGTTGTGAATGTAAATTAGTTTTTGCCATAACACTGAGCACTGGTATTCTTGATGTTCAGTATTCAAGAAATTTACATGATTTCACCATTTCATGACACAGATACTATGATGAAGTTTGCGTCTTTTGAGACCGTTGTTGAGATGATATACAAATATGCGATCCCTGCCCCCAAGAGTGAGTGCAGCAAGCCACTGCAGCTTGGTGTGAGCTTTGCGGGTGGCTACATCGCAGGGGTGTTCTGTGCAATAGTTTCACACCCTGCGGACAATCTTGTGTCTTTCCTCAACAATGCCAAGGGCGCAACAGTTGGCGATGTAGGTTTTGTAATTACCATACCATCTTCTGTTACTTATTTGTTGGATGTTATTATGATTTTTTGTTGCATTTACAGGCTGTGAATAAGCTTGGTATGTGGGGTCTATTTACGCGTGGACTCCCTTTGCGTATCGTGATGATCGGTACTCTCACTGGAGCACAGTGGGGTATCTATGACGCTTTTAAAGTGATGGTTGGACTGTAAGTATTCCTCTTTGTTGATTCTGGCCTCTGCCAACATTGATATTTGCTCTCTACTTCAGGAAGATTTATTTGGATTGTTTCTCATCCAGGCCAACTACTGGTGGAGTTGCTCCAACACCTGCCGCTGGTGAAGAGCAGCTGAAGGCCTGATGCTTGAGTCTGCTTCCGAACTTCTAACAACTCTCTGCCAACTTTGGATGATGGCGAGATGATTCTTTGGTTTAGAAACAAAAAGATTTTTTTGTTGACGAATGCTTAGTCCATTAATTGGATCTCTGCTAAAAAAACCTGAGATAAGCTCGCTCAGGGCTTACATAAGGGTATTGTCGGTAGACAGTTTAGGATAGTAGTATAGATGGCCATTCGATGAATGATGCTTGCGTGTGAATGACCGTAGCATCCTTCAATTTTTGTAAGCCTAGTTTTTTTATTGCAGTAGAAATGTTGATTACGCCTTGGGTCTTTGGCTCAATCTTTTGCTGGGTTGTCTTGTTACTCTCCTCCGTATTCGTTCTTTTCTTCAAATGTGAATAATCCTGTATCATCTCTTTATTGTGTTAGTACCAATGAAGCTGACACTACTGGGCTTGAATTCAGCCATGGAGGGTATGCGTTCCTGTCGATAAGTATTGGGCAACCGAAACAACTCAACAAATTGTTTATTTTAGATTGGAGATGAGGATTCACCATTTGTAGTCAGAAGCAGGGTTACCGGCGGTTTTTGGCTGTATCGCGGGGTTACGGCACAGTATCTGTTTCGTTTAAATAATTTCGTGTGAATTTAAAAAATTTTAAAAAATTATTTTATCAAAAGAATATTTATTTTTTATAAAAAAAATAAATTTCGCTCTGTCCAGTCATGAAAATCGTAATATGTGGCGTGGTTTTTGTACGGTTTGGGCTAAAATCGTGGCACGACATGGATTTGAATCTGATCTAAATTTAAATTCATTTGGGCGTGTTTTCGTGGTTTTTGACGCGTTTTCGTAGTTTTTAGCGTGGTTTTTGCGCGGTTCAGACGAAAATCGTGATACGACAAATCGTTTTAAAATCGGTACAAATTTAAAATCATCTACTGTTCATCTCATCATGGTTTTTGTGATTTTTTTGCAAAAACCACGTAATCGCGGGGTCGGCACGGCCGAAATGGTGAACCCTGTCAGAAGTTGATTTTCTAATGACAGAGGAAGCTGGTTTTGGAGAGTCAGTTAATCGTGCATTCCTTTGCGTCTTACAGTTTGTCAAAAGATAAAAATGAAGAATCGTGCATTCCTTTGCGTCTTACAGTTTGTCAAAAGATAAAAATGAAGAAAGTCACGTCTCAGAAAAAGCAGCTCGGCGTCTGTCACTCTCCAACAGGCAACAGGCGCACGCAGCTTCAGGAGAACCGGATGATGCCATACGCCAACTGAAAAGATCTCCAAACTCACCTATGAAAGAGCAATTTGCCACGTCTCCACGCGTGCTTCTCTAGTTCGTTTTCTGATCTTCTATGGATATTACTGCTCTCTCTAGAATTAAAGGAAGGTTTCACATTTGAAACAAGACCAAATATATATATATATATATATATATATATATATATATATATATATCCAACTATTAGTTTGGTTGAACACCTAACCAAGCTTAACACCGGCACACAAAAATATCACGATATTTCAAGATGAAAATCAAGTAATGTGATAACAAAGAAAAAGGAAAGCTACTTCACCAGAAGTGATGTCCCATTAATTGAATTTCGGGCGTGTTCGGCGATGTATAATACTGATAAGACAATGGCGTTTCTTTGTGAGAGAAAAATACTTGTTTGAACAGTGATAAGCTTCGCGATACGAACAAGCGAACATGTTCTTCATCACGTTTCTAGCTTCATCATAAGTCTTAAATTTGGCTCTAATTATTTGATCTAGGCTAATAAATCATAAAAAATAAACTAAGTAATCAAAAGTAGACACAAAGTTTAGAAGCCAAAATATAAAAAAAATCTTAAAATCAACTTAAAAACGTATTTTTAAATTCAAAATTTAGACGCGGTTGCTAAGACAACAAGCAGACGACGATGAGATGAGATGCTGCACAGCTCTTCATTTGCGAATGGCGAGTAGGTTTTCGGCCATATATCGTTGTACACGGGCACACGGTGGCACAGGCTAAGCCACCCAGTGCTATGTGCACAGAAGATGGTGAGGACCTGGCAAGATAAAATCCTGAGCCAGCATCATCCGACCTTCCAAATGGAATCAGGCGATTGGCCGCGGTTCCTCCTCCCTCCACCACCACACCACCACCGGTCGCCTACGCGCCTTCGCCTTCCCTCCTCTCCTCCCTTCCACAACCGCAGCCGAGAAGTTCTAGAAGCAACCGCGCGGCGAGCTTAACAGCTACCAACACCTCACCTCCCTCCCCGCCATTGCTCCGTCTCCGCTACACGCGAAGAGCTCCAATCTCGCTTGACGTGCTGGTTAGTAGTAGCTTTCGATCGACGCGCGGTCGTCCGTCGAGGGCGCGCGTGGCCATGGCGCTCCTCTCCGCGACCGCCCCCGCCAAGACGCGCTTCTCGCTCTTCTCCCACGAGGAGGCGCAGCACCCGCCCCCGCTCTCGGCGTGCTGCGGCGGCGGCGGCAAGAGGCAGCGGGCGCGCGCCAGGGTGGCGGCGGCAATGCGGCCGGCGGACGCGGCCGCCTCCGTCGTGCAGACGGCGTCGCCTGGCGGCGGCGCCGAGGGCACGCGGAGGCCGCGGGTGCTCGTGGCCGGCGGCGGCATCGGGGGCCTGGTGCTCGCTCTGGCGGCGAGGCGGAAGGGGTACGAGGTGACGGTGTTCGAGCGTGACATGAGCGCGGTGCGCGGCGAGGGGCAGTACCGTGGGCCGATACAGATCCAGAGCAACGCGCTCGCGGCGCTGGAGGCCATCGACATGTCCGTCGCCGAGGAGGTCATGCGCGAGGGCTGCGTCACCGGCGACCGCATCAACGGCCTTGTCGACGGCATCTCCGGCTCCTGGTACGCCACTCCCTCCCTTTTCTACTCCATTTTGGGTCCATTTTCTTTTCCATTTTGGGTCCATTTTTTTCTGGGAGGAACCATGCGCTTGCTGTTCATCAGAGTCCAGCAAAGCAGTGATTAGCAGTGTCTCGTATTACTCCAGTGTAAGTGTATCCACCTAAAAATCCAGTCACGGCATCGTGTGTTAATGAAAGACTCTGACCGCAATAAGCTGCATGCATCACCGGCAGTCAGACTCCTGACACGACCGCACGATTTTCATTTACTCCAGCATGTTACTTGTGCTGCCGCGCCGCTGATCTCACGACCACCACCACACCACACGTGTTGCGCCTCCGCTTACCTAACTACCAGGCCACCCCACCGGCCACGGCAATTGAAAAAACACCCGGTAGATTTGCTAACTTCTTTTTGTCCCAAACTATTGCAATCTAAGATAAGATTAGATTCATCTTAGTATAATTTTAGAACGGAGGAAGTATGAATCAATCAGCTAGTGCGTGGTCGGCCGTGGCGTTCGTCGTCGCTCTCCCCACTTCTCCTGGCCTCGGCGGCACGGTGCCGCACGCCCCCGTCCCGTCTCGAAAACGCACTCGCGGCCTCGGCGCCCGGCTGCCCCACTACGCGCCGAAAGGGAAACCACCACCCACCGATCGATTCGGCCCTTCCATTCCGCGGCCGGTGCCCACCCCCCGCCTTGTGTCGCGAGACATGGCTTCTAGTGCGCGTACGGGCCCCCCTTCGCGCGCGCGGCGTCTAGTGCCCCGCCACGCCACTGCCACGGACCGGCCGATCGATTCGTCACACGAATACACAGAGCTCGTCGCAGCTTCCACCGTTTGTCATCTCCCCCATGTGTGATTCATTTCCAAGGTTGTCTTGTCTCGTCTCCGACCAAATGAGAAGAAATCGTGTCCTTCTCTAACACGCCAATTCGGCGAGCACTTCCGATCGTCTCCATCTCCGTGCAAGTATTGACTTCAGCAGTTCAGCTTCAGTAGTAGTACTAGGCTCATTGACTAGCCTGTTCCGGGTCAGTAGCTTCTGTTCTCGCTTCTTGGATCCCACCCAGAAGAGCTTTGCTTCCATTCCACTGCCAGTGCCAGTGCCAGTGCCAGCCATGGCGGCATTCGCAGGCTCCAGCTCAACGCGGGCCTCTCTCGTGGCGATCCCGGGCATCTCCTCCCCCCATGGCCGGGCGCGCCGCCTGCTCGCCTTCCGACCCCCACGCGCGCCACAAGGGCGCGGGCTTTGCCTGTCCGCTGGCTCCCGGAGGCGCCCCGGGGCGGTCGTCGCCATGGCAATGACGCCGCCGGGGGCGGCGGCGGCGGCGGAGCGCAGGGCGCGCGTACTGGTGGCCGGCGGCGGCATCGGCGGCCTGGTCTTCGCGCTCGCGGCCAAGCGGAAGGGGTTCGAGGTGGTGGTGCTGGAGAGGGACATGAGCGCCATACGCGGGGAAGGGAAGTACCGGGGCCCGATCCAGCTGCAAAGCAACGCTCTCGCGGTGCTCGAGGCCGTGGACGGCGACGCAGCCGATCAGGTCATGGACGCCGGCTGCATCACCGGCAACCGCGTCAACGGCATCGTCGACGGCGTCTCCGGCTCCTGGTAAGGAGTAAAGTCGTTGCAGCGTTAGAGGCGAATTTGTTGCGTCTATACGTGTATCAACTCTAAAAAGATTGGGTTTTTTTTGGCTTCTTCTATAAGTACGTTATGTAAGAATAATGCGCTGATTTACACTATTGGCCGTCCTGATTGTACGAGTTTTGCTCACCTACTTTAGTAGATCATAGCATATCTATTACAACTTACATGAGAATCGTTAATCACAGACCTATAGTTTCAATTACAGTACAAGGAAATGCAAATTTGTTGCTTAATCATTTGTAATTTAGTGCTGACTTGACATATATGGCAAATATTCTTTCTGCTTGTTCTACTACACTTTGCATTTGCATGTTGTTGTCTGCTTGTTGGTTAGTAGCTTTAAGATGGTAATTCAACTGCCGAAGGCATCCATTTGACCGTGTCAAGTTGGCATTCAGGTACATCAAGTTTGATACGTTTACCCCTGCAGCTGAGCGAGGTCTCCCAGTTACAAGGGTTATTAGTCGAATGACACTGCAGCAGATTCTTGCTCGAGCGGTTGGCGATGATGCTATACTAAACGATAGTCACGTTGTTGATTTTATAGATGATGGCAACAAGGTGAATGACCAGTTTGTCATTGTGGCGAATTAGACATATCCTCAGTATGAAATGTGTTCAAAATGTTATGCAAAATTCTTATGTTATGGCTTTCGGACAAGTTCAGGTAACTGCAATTTTGGAGGATGGCCGGAAATTTGAAGGTGACCTTTTGGTTGGTGCTGATGGAATATGGTCAAAGGTAATGTTATCACTTAAATCTTTTGGTAACAAACATAATCAACACAGACATGATTTGAGAATTTAATCATTGGACAGGTGAGGAAGGTGCTTTTCGGGCAATCAGAAGCAACTTATTCAGAATACACTTGCTACACTGGCATTGCGGACTTTGTACCTCCTGACATTGACACAGTTGGGTATGTAGTGTGGATCCAGACGACTGCTGTAATTTTTTCTCTGTTAGGAAATGCTAATACGTTCCTCATTTTCTTCTGTTGAAGGTACCGAGTTTTTCTAGGTCACAAACAATATTTCGTCTCCTCAGATGTCGGTGCTGGAAAAATGCAGTGGTATGCATTTCATAAGGAACCTGCTGGTGGCACTGATCCTGAAAATGGTGAGTTCCTAGAAGCTTTTGAGCTTAGTTAAGTGAATTGTACCTCATCAAAAGTTATGATGCACAATGCACATATGCCCTGTCTGTGTTCTTATGCCCACTAATGCTTTATATTGGCAGGTAAAAAGAAAAGATTGCTCGAGATATTTAATGGTTGGTGCGATAACGTCGTTGATCTGATAAATGCAACTGACGAGGAAGCAATTCTTCGCCGGGATATATATGACCGACCACCTACTTTTAACTGGGGGAAAGGTCGGGTCACTTTGCTAGGTGACTCTGTACATGCTATGCAGCCAAATCTGGGTCAAGGTGGCTGCATGGCTATTGAGGTACACAATTAGCTTTTCATGTCTCTGATGGCACTACCAGCATGGCTGATGGATTTCTTGCCCTGGTATTGAAACTTGGCATATATACTTATGTTACTGTGGCAACTTTTTCCCACTTGATTTCACAGGATGGTTACCAGCTGGCTGTAGAACTTGAGAAGTCCTGGCAGGAGAGTGCCAAGTCTGGAACTCCTATGGATGTAGTTTCCTCCTTGAGGAGGTAACTGTTTCTTATGTTGTATCATATTAGTTCTACTTAGAGTATCTTCTGGCATCGACTAGACTTTATTTCAATAAGGATCAACTTTATTCTTGAAGGCCATCTTATTATTGTGTATACTCTTTATTCTTTAGGTGTGATCCTTAGTAATTTGATTGATGAGCAAGACATTATTGTGCTTGTGTGGCTGCAGGTATGAGAAGGAGAGAATACTACGTGTTTCTGTTATACATGGGTTGGCAAGAATGGCAGCAATCATGGCTACCACTTACAGACCATACTTGGGTGTGGGTCTGGGACCATTGTCGGTATGTCAAGAACTTGTCCAGCTTTGTACTTCTAATTTCTAATTGTACTTATGTGGTTTATGCCCACCAGCCAGTTTAAAACTGCTTATTATGTCTGTTGCTGGTTATTTTATTTGATTTATGAAACAAGTTTTTGACTTAGATTATCATCATCATAAGAAAATCATTGAAGAATGGCAGACTAAAATTATTGGGTCTTAATATGGATATCTGTTGAATGCAGTTTTTGACGAAGTTGAGGATACCACATCCTGGAAGAGTTGGTGGGAGATTCTTTATCAAGTACGGAATGCCTTTGATGTTGAGCTGGGTTTTAGGAGGAAACAGGTTATTATTGAGCTATAACTTTGATCTTATTTTGAGCTCACATGTAGATACATAGTCTGAAAATACTAGGACATATCCGGTGAAAACGAGTTAAGTGTTGGAAATTCGTGAAAATCATACCTAAAAAAAATTGTAAATTCATGAAAAAATTTCTAGAAATAGGTGTAGATATGAAATACATTCTCACCAAATCTCACGTTCATACTCTAACTTTATTTGGGAGTAACAGAAAAACAAATTTCAGGTGAATAGTAACAGGACACTATTCATCTGAAATTTGTCATTTTAGTTGAGTTTGGACTTGAGATTTGGTGAGAATATATTTTATATCTATATCTATCTCTAGTATTTTTTTCTCATAAATTTACAAAATTTTAGATATAATTTTCATGAGTTTCCAACACTTAGATTGTTTTCCCCAAATACTAGATAGTAATCACTTGATCGGCAGGTTGTTATTACTCACCATATGTTAATGTCACCAATGTACAGCACGAAGTTGGAAGGAAGACCGTTAAGCTGTAGGCTTTCTGACAAGGTATATTTCTATTCTGTATGATTTATCAATGTAGGGCAGTGCAATATTTTCCTTTTCTGACATTTACAATCATGCTTAAGGCAAACGACCAGCTTCGTCGATGGTTTGAGGATGATGATGCATTGGAACAAGCCATGGGTGGAGAGTACGGTCTTGCTTGTCTTCTGAATTTTGATTTCCTTTTGAGTCAAATATGTTCTGTATAATCCTTCTTAATTCCAGTGGCTTTGAGAAAAGGTACTCATTAGAGCAATGCTACTTGCAGGTGGTACCTCTTCCCTACAAGTTCTGGAGACTCGCAACCCATTCGATTAATCAGGGATGAAAAGAAGTCACTCTCCATTGGGTAGGTCTAAATAACATATCCGTTTTCTTTGGGAACACATTCTTCAAGGATTTGTCAATAAAACAAAAATGTTCTTTCGCAGAAGCAGGTCAGATCTGAGCAATTCTGCTGCTTCCCTGGCATTGCCCTTGCCACAGGTTAGTTAAGCAAAATGATGGCATCAAATATTTGTTGGAACTTCTTTCGGACTATAAATGCACTGCAACGGTTCTTTGGTGAAGACGTTCAACAGCTGGAATTTGTTTTACTTATTACTACTACCTAATTTTCTCGTCTTAAAAAATCTTCAGTTTTCTTTTGGTCGATAAAAAGTTAATGCTCCTTCGATTTGTTCAACTTCTTTGTAGATATCAGAAAACCATGCTACTATCACATGCAAGAATAAGGCCTTCTATCTGACTGATCATGGAAGTGAACATGGTACATGGATTACCGAGTAAGTTCTGAAAGCCTCATGATTCCTTGCTCTTGCCCTGAATCCAAAATGGATGCATCTTACTCATCTAGTTCCATATGGACTCTTCAGCAACGAAGGTAGGCGCTATCGCTTACCTCCGAACTTCCCTGTCCGTTTCCATCCCTCGGATGTCATTGAGTTTGGCTCAGATAAGAAGGTAGCCAGCCTTACTGAAACCATACTGTACCTTATCGTGTCGTCATTTTGTTCAGAACATGCCTTACTTCATATGTGGCCGATGATGAACTGATCACATTTGGGTTGCTACAGAGTGCTGACGTCTGATCAATTTCTACAAATTTGCAGGCCATGTTCCGTGTGAAGGTGCTGAGCACGCTCCCATATGAATCTGCAAGAGGAGGGCCGCAAATCCTGCAGGCAGCATGAGCGAGACACTTCAGTCAGCCGTGGCTCCTGTCATCACTCATCAGCTACTGTACAGCATCCAGTAAACACAGTGAATTTTGCACTAAAATGCAGGTTCTAAGCAAGATTTTGAATAGCTTTCTCTGACGGATTGAAATTGCAGTTCTCCATACAGAAACTGAGGTGTACAATAGTCAATAGGGACAGGCAATTTTAGCTGTTGCCTGCTGTATATACATTGTTGTGCTATTACAGCAACAAGGTGGAATGTAATTACGGCATGAACACAATTACCAAAGGGAAAAAATGTAGCTAAAAACGGCTTTGTTTGGTAACGGGTTGAACTTTTCCGAGCTTTCTTCCAAGCGGAGGAACCTTACCTTGCCACGATCCGATCTGATTTATGAAGTAGGGCTGTGTTTCTTAGAGTCGTTTTCTACGCGCATGCTTTATCGAATTGTTAAATAATATTTTTTTATAAAAATGTATTTTAAAAACCTATTAATTTATTTTTAAAATTTATGATAATTAATATTTAATTAATCGTTCATTTCGTTTTCTGTATTTTCAATTTCTCTTTTCACCTCCTCTCATCGTCAACCACAAATCCGCAATGAGAATGCGTCACATGCATCACTGCACCACCGCAGAGCTTCGGCCAGCCATAGCGCCGTCGCCGCTGCGGTGTTCGCCGCCGGCACCGGCGCGAAGGAGAGGTCAATGGTAGCGTGGAGCTTTGTAGCAGCTACTTCTGCGGAAGAGCCATTCCGCACCGTTGGATCACCATTGCTCGGTCCAGATTGACGCCAGGTTAATCTTGCATAATCCGCAAGGCGTCTCCTCCCGGCGCTAGGCTCATCACTCCCCAGGCCATGTCCGCCCGAGCCGCCGCCGCCGGCGGTGACGGCGATGGCGGCCGCCGCAACATCATAGCCAAGGTGTCCCTCTCCTCGCTCTCCGCTGCAGCGGCGGAGGCGGCCACGTTCCCCATCGACGCCGTCAAGACGCGCCTCCAGCTCCACCGAGGTACCGGGGGCGGCGGCGGAGGCGGCGGGGGCGTCATGCGCGTCGCCGGCGAGCTCGTACGCGACGGGGGTATCTACCGGGGCCTCTCCCCCGCCGTACTCCGGCACCTCTTCTACACCCCGCTCCGCATCGTGGGCTACGAGCACCTCCGGTCCACCTTCGCCAGCGGTGGGCGAGACGCGGGCCTTCTCGAGAAGGCGCTTGCTGGGGGAGCCTCCGGCATTGTCGCTCAGGTAACACGTCTCCTTAAAGATCAGATTCGTCTCGCTCGTTTGTTAGCACACTAGATCGAACTGTGCTCTATTCTGAATTTCTGATGCTTAGTAGTCTAGGCATTGTACTGTCTGTACACATTACTCCCAAGTTACTTAGATGTTTGATTATTGCAGTTAGGATATGTTTTTTCTCGGGGTAAAAGTAAGAACTGCTTTGGTAGTATTAGATTTTAGAAGATGGAATTGAACTGGACTTGGGGACTTGACAGGATTTGAACTGTTTTTTGCCATAGGACTGGTTGAGAGTCTGTAACATGCTAGCATTTCTTAGTTCCAAGCTATTGGTTTTAAACAATGATGCACACTATCGTTAAGCAAAAAATTCAACAAAATAGACATATACATCTTAAGGCGGGGAAAGGGATCTTTTAATTTGTGTCATCACCGTTACCAAAATTATAGTAGCACAATGCAGATTGTAAAGCATCAGACATCAGTCTGGGTGTGTTTATGTATGACATGCTCATTTGTCTCCAAGTTTCCACCACCTCCTTCTGATCCATTCTACACTCGAGAGCCACAATGACACCATGCCATCCCTGCTTTTTTTTTCTTGAATTTCAGTATGCCATTCCTGCTGACAATGCATAGACACATTGACGGACTGTAGGACTTGTGTAGCGCAAGGTGTGTGCGATAGGACACCTCTACCTCAAGGTTACTAGGGTGACTAGTATAGGAAGGAGGCGATACTTGGGTACTCAATGATGCTCCTCGAGGGTTGTGAATAAGGTTGATTAGAAAAGAATGACCTGACTAGCACCCTCATTTAGGTTTGAATAGTTTGTCATTCCTAGAGTAAATTAGCAAGCAATTGAGACAATCAACACATTTTAGTTTCTTAGAGAGATATTTTGTAATCAACATGCTGCTGGTATTAACTATCTATTAGTAGTAGAATTAATGTAGCTTAATAGCTGCTATCATTTCGTTGCCCATTTATCGACATTTTAGTTACTCTGCAGTGCAGGTGGTGGCAAGCCCTGCCGATCTCATCAAGGTAAGGATACAAGCAGACAGCAGACTGTTGAGCCAAGGTATCCAACCACGGTATACAGGTATCTTTGATGCCTTCACAAAAATTGTACGGACCGAAGGATTTCGAGGACTTTGGAAGGGTGTTGTTCCTAATGCCCAACGAGCTTTTTTTGTCAATATGGGTGAATTGACATGCTATGACCAGGCAAAGCATTTCATCATCCGGAAGCAAATCTGTGGTGATAACCTGTATGCTCATACACTTGCCTCTGTTGCATCTGGACTGTCTGCGACAACCTTAAGTTGCCCAGCAGATGTAATCAAAACTAGGATGATGAACCAGGGCAAGGATGCAAACGTTCTATACAGGAATTCTTATGATTGTTTGGTCAAGACTGTCAAACATGAGGGGTTGACAGCATTGTGGAAGGGATTCTTGCCTACATGGGCCAGGCTTGGTCCATGGCAATTTGTGTTCTGGGTTTCCTATGAGAAATTGCGCCAAGCATCAGGTATTTCGTCATTCTGATGGTGCTGGCTTAGTTTTATCTTACATGATTACAAGGAACATCTAGAATAAGATTTTGTTAATTGTTTGGCTCGGCTTGTGGCATTATCATATACCATGCTTGTCCTCATTTACTCTTGACTATATCTGAGTATTGTACCCGCCGTCGCTGAGGATGCAGTAGTTACAAATCGCCACCATGTAAATTTATAATTGAATTCTCGCTGTCACTGGTCATTGGTCAAAAAAAAATTCAATTGCTTCATTATTACATTTGCATAAAGTTTGCAGACTCTTTCTTACGGTAGTTGACATTTTTTCATTTTTCACTTGGTAACATTGTTTCTCAATTACTATATTTTTTTCTTGCTCATATGCAAAGTTTCTTGTCTTGAAAAATATTATATCATACAAACTTGATTACAATTCAGTAAATGTTTTCTTAATGCTTGAATAGCAAAGAACTATGCAGAAGAACAGGCGGATGGACAATGGAATGCCATGGAAGCGCTCAGTCCACCAATTGAACACCATCCTTGAGGTCCTCGCAATGCCGAACATGCCGGACCGTCTTGCCGTTGTCACCTTTGGTCTTCGCCTGGCAGTCGTAGTGCGGCGGGGTGTGGAAGCACGGCTCGATGGTGGCGGCTAGCCGGCACGGCGGGTTGGGCGCCTTCTTGCGGACGGGGATCATGAGCACCCACGGCCTCAGCCCGGCCAGCCCGTGGCTGACGTACCCGAACGTCGAGGCGGCCGACGTGAGCGCCACGTCGGAGAAGCTGAGGAGCATCATCTCGGCGAGCGCCTTCTGGTTGTGCATCCTCTCCTCCGAGCGCTGCCCGCCCAGGTGCGTCGGCTGGAACACGCTCACCGCGTCCCCGCCCGCCGCGCTGTGCTCGTAGTACATGTCCCTGATCCTCTCGTAGTACTCGCCGTGCAGCGACACCACGAGCACCGCCTTGCGCCTCGCCGGCTGCTGCTGCCGCCCGGAGCCTGGCGTGGCGGTGGTGTTGCCGGAGCTGAACTCGTGCACGCGGGGCAGGATGTTCTCGCCGTGCGCGCACGAGACGATCTGGCTGTAGAGCTCGTCGGTGGAGATGGGCGCCCACGCGAAGGTGCGCACCTGGACGCCGACGCGCTCCTCCGCCTTGGCCAGGTACGAGCCGTGGTACCGGATCACCATGCCCCACACCTTGTTGCTCGGGTGGAACAGGTACCGGCCGAGGTGGTGGAACACGGCGTCGCGGCGCGGGAACATCCGCGACAGCTCGCGCTCGTACCGCGGGATCAGGAACAGGCCCGGCACGAAGTAGTTGTCGGAGAGGAGGACGACCCAGCCGACGCGCCGGAGCGCGTCCTGCCCGTCGTCGCAGAAGAAGAGCCTGTCGCTGGCGCCTGGGCGCGTGTAGTCGTGCCGCAGGTGCACGTACATCCACGGCGGCGGCGGGTCACGGCCGCCCTCGCCGCGGCCCAGCACGTTGCCGAGGCTCTCGCGGGTTCGTACGCCGAAGCGCTCCATGCCGCGGATCGGGAAGTCCTCCGGGAGGATCCACGTGGTGCCGGGGAACGGCTCGCAGAAGAGGTCCTTCATGTCGTCGCCGGGACGGTGGAAGAGGAGGACGCGGCCGGTGAGGAGCGCGTAGAGGAAGGCGGACGTGAGCGAGAGCATGCGGTTGCCGAGCCCCGCGTGAGGCGTCCACACGAGGTACCTGCACTCGGTGGGATCACCGGCGTCGGAGGCGTTCGACGACGGTGAGCGCAGGCGGGCCACGGCGCGCTCGTAGGCGGACGTGCCGGGGCCGCAGAGGCGGTGGAGGGACTCGTAGCGGCGGAGGGTGGAGACGAGGTGCGACGAGAGGACGTGGAGGGATCGCCGGCGGTAGAGCGAGGCGCGG
The DNA here is from genome assembly GCA_019925245.2 of Oryza australiensis. Lineage (NCBI taxonomy): Eukaryota > Viridiplantae > Streptophyta > Magnoliopsida > Poales > Poaceae > Oryza > Oryza australiensis. The sequence goes on along the minus strand of JAIFGZ020000222.1, from coordinate 19,028,866 downwards.
TAGCGGCTGAGGCAGGAGGTGTCGTTGAAATCCGGCGAGAGGAGGCCGCCTAGGAGCCGGTCGTGCGGCCCCGCCACCTTCACGACGGGATCGGCGCCTTGTTGAGTGGACACTGCATGTGCAGCAAAACGTTTCGTTCTTTTCCCCCATTTTCTTCGTAGAGAACGGAAGAAACAAACCATCCAAACACACTGCTGCATGCTGCAGCGTGTGCTTGCATGAATGTATGACACGTACCGGCGTTTAGGACGACGCGAGCTCTGGCCGAGACCCAGCTGGTGTCTGCGCCGCCACTGCCGCCTCCACCGGAGGGCGTCCACCGTGAGCCGAAGAGGACGACCATGAGCAGCACGGCCATCACGCTCACCGCGATCGCCAGTAGCGCCGGCCGCACGGCCGACAACGAGCGCCCGCTCTTGGTCTTGCCGTGCCCGGCAGTTGCCAGCGACGACGACGACGGCGCCGCCGCCATCCTGATCGATGGACTCATCAGCATGCAGGTCATGTACCGTGCCTGCTAGAATGGATACAATTGCATATGCCCTTGCTTCACGTCTTGCATATATCAAATAATGTTTTGACCTCGTTTGGTGTGTGTCAAGAAGTACCAGAATATTGGTTGGAGTACCGCACAGTAAACGGCATTTTTTACTCCAGTGCAAGCTAACGAGCTCGCAAAACCGGGTCTTTGCCTACTGGGCCTCAACCGCTCGATTGCATATCCGACGGTGGCCGTGGCGGCAGTATTGTGTCCATGAGCTAGTAGCGTAGTTGCGTCCAAGTAACGTTGCTGCAAGGCGGTAAATCAAAGATTCAAAGTGAGAAGTCAGTCTACATGTCAATGCTTCGATCATGCCAAAGTCCGCTTCTTGGACATAAGTAGTTGCCGGTTTAGGGGCACGCCAATTCAGAAAAGAGGCAAGTAGTTCACCGTTCACCCTGTATTGTCACTCTGCTTCCTCCATATATTGCAAAACTTAGATAAACTCGAGGCATAGTTTAGGAAATTAAGAGCAACATGTCTTGTTTATACCTTCGAAATGCGTATCGGAATAGATCGAATTGGGTGTTGCAATTTTTTGTTTAGTTGTGTTTGCCATATCTCGAACTTAGATCTTTTAACTTTAAAACCATATTAATTATACAGAATTTTTAAATCACACTAGACAAAAAGTTGAGACCAAAATCTTACATTTTTCTAACCTTAGGATCCGCTTCACGATTTGTGCTAGCCCTCCTAAAACTCGGGTGACTCTGACAACTTTGGCAACCAGCAGTGGTCCAATGAGTTAGGGAGTGGGGGAGGAGTAAGAGGGGGTTCCTACAGTTTAGAGGGATGGCCATGGGAGAGGCAAAGAAACCGGCAAGCGGTGTTACCAAAGCCGTTGGGTTGGCAGCAGACAATGAGCTAGTGTTGACAACAGGAATAAAGCAGAGTGAGTGTTTAGGTAGTGAGGGAGGGAGGGTCTCCAGCGGTGGGAAGTTGTTGGAGTCAAGGAAGAATGCGGGATAAGAGCACCTTGTCGCCACTAGCTTGAGGAGGAGATGCAGGAAGGGGAGAGGAGGGACGTTAAGTAGACCTCATGGGTTATTGGAGACGAAGAGATAGAGGCAAGGTGGAGAAATTTCTTCATAGCCGATAAGGATGGGCCATGGCGGTGGCACAAAGGAGGAGGGATGGAGGAAGGCAATGTGAAGGGAACAACTGCCACTGCTGGTACAGTGGTGCACTAAAAAAAGGTGGAGCAGAAGGATTGCACTATGGGAGGTGGATGAGAAGTATCGTAGTGTTGCATGAATTTCTATATAAGCTATCGTTCAAAAATGGCTAATATTCTCTCGATCGCAGAATATAAAGCACAATCATCACTACATAAAGACTAAGAAAGAATTATTATCATCTACTCGTTTGGATCATCTCAAATATTGTCATGCATATACATGATGGAATTAGAGATTTTGAGGATGAAGGATTTAAAAAAACTAATTTAAATAAGAGAGATATGCTAGTTAATTGCATACGCGCATGTACGTATTATATCGTAAAACATTAAAAAAAGTTGTGTCTTATATTTTAAAATAGAGATAGATAAAGAAAAAAAGACAACTTACATATAAACAACCTCTTTTACAATATCACTAATGATATCCTTGTGCAACGCACGGTTGGTGACCATTTATTACAGTTCAGGAAATGTTATCAAACTTTATACCTAACAACAGGAGTTTGCCTTCAGTTTTCTCACCGCTATAAGATGTAACACGCACAGAAATGAACATACAGGCAAGAATATGTAACGCATGAGAGTAGCTCAAAGCTCAGTCCACTAACTGAACGCCATTCTCGAAGTCCTCGCAGTGCCGGATGTGCCGGACAATCTTGCCGGTGTCGCCTTTGGCCCTTGTCCGGCAGTCGTAGTTTGGTGGGTTATGGAAGCACGGCTCGATGGTGGCGGCTAGCCGGCAAGGCGGGTCGGGCACCTTCTTGTCGAGGGGGCTCATGAGCACCCACGGCCTCAGCCCTGCGAGCCCGTGGCCGACGTACCCGAACGTCGAGGCGGCGGACGTGACCACCACGTCGGAGAAGCTCAGCAGCATCATCTCGGCGAGCGCCTTCTGGTTGTGCAGCTGCTCGCCGGACCGCTGCCGGTCCAGGTGCGTCGGCTGGAACACGCTCACGGCTTCCCCGCCCGCCGCGCCGTGCTCGTAGTACAGGTCCTTGATCCTCTCGGAGTACGCGGCGTGCAGCGACACGACGAGCACCGACTTGCGCCTCCCGGGCGCCGCCGGCTGCCCTCCTGCGGCGTTGGCGGTGGTGTTGCTGGAGCTGGGCTCCTGCTGCACGCGGGGCAGGATGTTCTCGCCGTGCGCGCACGACATGATCTGGCCGTATAACTCGTCGGTGGAGATGCGCGCCCAGTAGAAGGAGCGCACCTGGATGCCAACGCGCTCCTCGGCGCAGGCCATGTACGAGGTGTGGTACCGCGTCACCATGCCCCACACTGTGTTGCTCGGGTGGAGCAGGTAGCGGCCGAGGTGGTGGAACGCGGCGTCGCGGCGCGGGAACATCCGCGACAGCGCGCCCTCGAACCGCGGGACCAGGAACAGGCCAGGCACGAAGTAGTTGTCGGAGAGGAGCACCACCCAGCCGACGCGCCGCAGCGCGTCCTGGCCGTCGTCGCAGAAGAAGCGCGGGTCGTTGGCGTTGCGGTTGTAGTCGTGCCGCAGGTGCACGTACATCCACGGCGGCGGCGGGTGGTCCTTGGCGGCGCCCTCGCCGCGCCGCAGCACGTTGCCGAGGCTCTCGCGGGTGCGCGCGTTGAAGCCCTGCATGCCGGAGAACGGGAAGTCCCCCTCCGGGAGTGTCCACGTGGTGCCGGGGAATGGCTCGCAGAAGAGGTCCCTGAGGCCGTCGCCGGCGGGGTGGTGGAAGAGGAGGACGCGGTCGGTGAGGAGCGCGTAGAGGAAGGCGGACGTCAGCGTGAGCATGCGGTTGCCGAGCCCCTCGAGCGGCGTCCACACGATGTACCTGCACCCGTCGTCGGCGGAGGTGTTCGACGGCGGGGAGCGCAGGCGCGCTACGGCGCGCTCGTAGGCGGAGGTGCCGGGGCCGCAGCGGCGGTGGATGGACTCGTAGCGGCGGAGGGAGGCGACGAGGTGCGACGAGACGGCGTGGGGGACTGCCGGCGGTAGAGCCCGGCGCGGTAGCGGCTGAGGCAGGAGCTGTCGTCGAAGTCCGGAGAGAGGAGGCCGCCCAGGAGCCGGTCGTTCAGCGTCTCCACCGCCGCCGCGACGGGATCGTCACCTTGTTGGCCAGAGACTGCGCATGCAGAAACGGGAGAGAATTAAAAATGCTTGGTCTCTGCCACTCAAATTACATCACGCGGTATCTCTGCCTTTATGCATGGATGGAACTCTGCGCGCAACGTGCACACATGGTGCTCAAAAAGAACTTCTTTACGAAATTGTTTACTTCTTCGCATGCAGTGTAACCTACGAACTGTTCTGTTCAGTGTCAGGAACAGGAGATTAGCCAAATATTTGTGACTGTCAAGAGCTCAAGATGAACGGAAATACACGTACCGGCGTTGAAGACGACGCGGGCTCCGGCGGAGACCCAGCTGGTGTCCCCGCCGCCGCCGCCGGAGAGCGTCCACCGGCCGCCGCCGCCGAAGACGACGGCTACGACAAGCACGGCAATCACGCTCACCGCGATCATCAGCAGCGTCGGGCGCACGGCCGACGAGGAGCGCCGGCTCTTGGTCTTGCCGTGCGCTGGGCTGCTTGGTAGCCACCGCGTGACCGCCATTCTTGCCCGAGGACTCATCGCATTAGCTTGGTTGCCTGGTTCAACGTACGGCGCGCTAGCTTCAGTTTGACACCCCGAAACGACGAGAGAATTCGTCTCACGTTCTACGTGTATATATACTCGTCTTGATTGAACTGAGAATCCTCTTCTCCATGTGGAGGCGTAGCATGTACCGGCGCAGTGCAAGGGTGAGATGCATATATGTGATAGGCTTGAACGCAATAACTTTTCCTGACTATATAACCCGAGAGAAGATAGCAAATTCAGCTCGCACAGAGCAGATGAATCATGCACGATGGAGGAATATAGCATGCGTTGCATCAGCCACCCTCTTGGCCTCTCGTCGTCCACACCGTTCGATATGCAATGTACAGTTAATGTCATAACATGATGCTAAAGAAGAAACTCTCTAATCCCTAGAGGAATGCCCCCCCTTATTTGTTCAAATATCACATAAATAGTCATGAGTTTTTTTTGACAATATACATATATCACTTTATAAAATCTAAAGTCTGAACTCAACCAGAGTTACAATATTATATAATTACCCATGATTATCACACTAACCTTGCACGGTAATCGTATCAGTTTTTGAAACCTCATGGTTTTGGTACCTATGATATTGCCGGGTAGCAGTAGTTCCTACCAAAACGGGATGGAAAACCCTAAACTCAACTTATACAGGGCAAAATAAAAGAGTCAAATCCTGATTATAAACAATAGGGTACTATTTACATCCGAATTTATTAGTTTCTTTTTTCGCAATGTGTATTCGAGATTGAACTTGTTTATAGAGTGATATATGCTACTATATTCTATATTGATTTTTTTAAAAAATAATTTTTCACAACCAATTACATCAACTTTGAGAGAAAAGGATATGTGATGGGCCATCCTCTCGAGATTAGAATCCATTCTCCATGCTGAAGCACAAAGTGTAGCTACGTTACTCATCTGCACAACTGTAAAGGATCCAGGTCCGTAGCAAAGCATACCGCACCATCAGTGTTTTACAGCGCCGAAGGCCAGCCTAGGCTTGTTTGTGTGATGACCAAGCTACATTCTTTTAAGACCACAATTCCTTGCTAAACCTCCTCCGTAGAGTCGTCGCCTCGTCGGTATCGAGGCAGCGTGCGTCCGACGTACCAGGATATGAATAAACCACCAGCTAGAATCCTAAACTATCATCGGATGCAAGACCTACTGAGCTACGTGGCTCAGCGTCTCAAATGTGTCTGCTGGTCCTACGAGCCTTCACAATCAAGCAGCTTGGATGTTCAGCAAAGAGGCACGCAGGATTATCCTTTTGCCATCTTAACCACCTACCTCTCTACCTTGTTCATATCGTCAAACCTCGGGGAGCACATAACCTCAAAAGACTTTGCAAATCAAAATCGTATGCAGTCACAAGTCATCACGCCCAAGGAATTCTAGAGGAACAAACAAAAGAGTGGTGAACGCATCTTCTGTACTCAAGAGCAAGAAAAGCTTTGTACTGAACTCACACCAGCATTCGTACCAGCACGGCAGCACTCATGCAAAATGCTTGGTAAAGCAGATATCGCTGCAAGCAGAAGAAAGGAACAAGGAAATATGTGGCAGCAATGGCAACTCGAGCAACGGTTACTGGTCCAGAAATGAATAATGACCGAAGATTAAGAGAATTGAGAAGTGGAATCATCAGGTGCAATGTTCAATGGGGCAACAACTTCCTAACTTCAAGCTTATTTACATTACACATAGGTTAAAGAGGATAACAATGAGGATGGCTGTTTGCAAGAATCTCCTTGGATATAAGTACAGTGTTGAAACTAAAATTGGATGAAATGGTGAAAACTTCTAACAGGAAAACGGGTTACTTTGACCTTAATAATGTAATATCTCCCCAAAACGAATTTCAGAATCCATGCCTAGTCCTAGCTGAGAAATACAAAGCCGTGGCAATTTGACGCACCTCTATATGATGAATAATTTACACGTGTATCAGCCTTAGACAGATCGGCCATTCTTGATTTGCAGGTCTTTGGCCTGTATGTGGCACTGGCAGAAGCTCCACTGGAGATTTTGACTTGACAGTAGCTCGGTAAGATACTTGATACACAATGTGTTGCATCTTCAGACTTCAGTAATGTATAAGCCGATGGTCACCTTGTCACAGCTGTACCATTCTATAAATATATAATCCTATTTCATACCAATTCATGAACCGAGGAACCACTGAAAGACTCCCAAGGGAAATGCGACTAATGCATTATCGCTCGGAAAGCTGTTAGATGATTTCTTCAAGATGACTCCAACTTGGCTACTATTCACTTGACCCACTGTTTCTTGAGGAGGAATCTGCATGTATAACAGGACCCTTTCATTACAAATGTGATTTTGGACTAACAAGTTGCATAAAATGGAACTGTAACAAAGTTGTACCTCGTGAGTGACGTTTTCCTTCCATTGCTTCTTTCTTTTCCTGGCAACTGTGGCAAAGGAAAGGCCCATCCCATGGACGCAGCTTTCCTGATTTTAACAAACCCTCATGTATGGATATACCCTGACCAGACTCTAACTCTACTTGGCAAATTGCACATATGAAGAGCTTGAACATATTCCGAACTGGATATTCAGAATCTAGCCTGCATTGAACAGCAGAAAAAAGAAGTCAAACACAAGGCATTCTATCCAAACTAGTGGATTTTCCGCAAAATTTTGTGCGGAGCTAGATTTTAAAATTTGAATTGGATTTGGTATACAACCCTTAGTGATCTTTTTCCATAAATACATTTGTATTTCATATACAATAGGCTTTAAACGTAGAATTGGATTTGGTATAGAATTATTGGCTTATATTTTACATGGATACAATTGTACTTTGTATATTGATCAATCTACACTATTATAATCTGATACCATAACGATGTGTTTTTTTCCTTCGAGAATTTCTAGCCCTCCAGAGCGAACGTGATGCCTTCTTTTCGAGCTATCTTAATAATATCACAGATTTCTGGCAAAATAACTTCAGAGACTTTCAACTTCATAAGATCAGCTATTTTAACAAGTTTCTTGCTTCATGGCCGACTTACATTCTAACACATAAGCAAATGACCTACTGTTAAAATGAAGTCCCCATCAGAAAAGGCTGTGACCCATCAAAATAGAGATACTTTCTTTCACAATCAATCATGTAGATTCTAATTGCAATGCTACAAATAGAGAATAAGCTATTTCATAGATTGAAATGTGATGAAAACTGGCTAGCTTGACAAAATGTTAGAATAGCCCCCATGTACTAACTTAAGAACAAATATTGTAACACCTAGAAAGTAGAAACCAGGCAATAGCAATACCTATACCTAACCTATGACCAAAAAAGGTTGAGCCCTGGCGTTCCATGCTTCACCCTTCAATAGGAGTCGCAAACAATTGAATAGGTAAGTAGTTGGAAACAAGGAAAGTTTTTGCACAATCTTCAAAGGGTGAAGCATAGAAAAATCTAACTGCCTTCCAACTCAAATGGCATCTCACTCTCACAGATCTCATAAGACATCGATTCATCACACTTTTAATTGACTGTTGGTATTACCACCATAGTGCAGTGATCTTTAAGGAAAAAGTTGTTGATTGCACTGCTTAAAGTTTATCATACAATTATTGGTGTACTGTTGCATCCATTGTCAAGATGGATAAAGGGTACAAAGTACAAACCGTCTTGAAAGGGAAGGACACCCATCCTCAAAGACTTCCTCCACCAAATCTGGCTTAGTACATTGGTCCTTATTTGCATGAGATGGTGAGTCTGATGTCGTTTTCTTGTAAAACATATTTTTGAAAAGTCCTTTCCCTGCCTTTTTTGGAGATTGCACAGTGGGGCTTAGTTTTTCTGGAGGTATTATGTCAATGACAATACAAGTCGTATCATCTCTCAATCCTTTTGATGCAATTGCTTCCTACAAAAGAAGCAGAATATAAGGAACAATATAATTTGAGGTTTCTGGTAGCACGCGATGAGGTGGTGAACTGTACTTTGACAATTTGATCCGCTGCAGCTTCTGGAGGAAGCCCTCGTGCACAACTAAAAGCCGTATCCGCAGTCAAGGCATCCCAAACACCATCACTTGAAATAATGATTCTGCCTCCAGCACTTGATAGCTGAAGAAATCACTAGCAGACATTAAGGAGGCTCTTCAAGTAACTTGGAAGAAACTGACAAAACAACTAAAAAATACTCTCCAGAGAAAAAGATCACTTGCAGACCCACAGGCTACAACCATGAACAAACTTGGGAAAAGGGGAACAAGAAGGAAATAACTGGTGGTTAGTTTATACTGAATGGCAAATTATCTAGCCTGAGAAAATTATATCTGGATAATATCATGAAGATGCGGGATAACATGTGTAGTTTATCCTTATTATTGTTTATTTACAAAGGGACATTTCACCTATATTATAGTAGACAATAAAAAGAGCAAGAATACAAAAACAGCAGAATTTCTGGTATTTGGATTTTTTTTCCCATGATACATTGTTACCGTGAATGCTTAGAAATTAGATTTCTAAAAAAAAACTACTATGAAGAAGCTTTTATGACTTAATAATACCTTGATCTGCTTCACATAAGGGACAGGAATGATAAATTCACCTACATCCTGATCACCAATTGATCTTGATAGACACAAGCCACCCGGCCAACATCTAAGTGGTCCAATCTGTATGGACAAGAAAGAAGGTCAAACTAGAGGTGTCAATCAGGGACAATTTTCTATGAACCTTTCAACAATCAACAGCATGTACAACATAAATTAATAAATCTAGTTAAACAGCAAGAAGTTTGCTCATAGTTAACAAAATCCATAAGTCCTAACAGTGCAAATTAAAAGAAACATATCGGGAGAAAATTAATTGCATCATTGAGAGCTGAGGACTGCATCTAACAATTGTCCAGAGTAACTTGGAAGTAAACAGAACATACCACACAGCCAACAAAAACAATATGAGTTGGATAACTTGCTATATGACATATCAGCTGCTACAAAACATCAAAACTTCTCATACTGCTACAACTATTCCAACACAATGAACAATGCACGCATGAAACTTCAATAATAGAAAGCTCCTTGGCTTGGCTGCCAGTGGTGCAAAGTAGAGGGGCAAAGAGCAAAAACCTCAGCTCCGCCGACAACATTTAGCCTTCCAACTTCACCTCCGCATTCTGTTACACGTCCAACCCTACCAATCATAACAAGCAAGTGGTAAGAACCATCCACATATATGACAAGAGAACAATGAAACATCGTGTGAGTAAACAATCTTACTCCTCTTCGCTAGCATCAAAACGATGGTCAGCGGACAAATGGTAAATGGAACCCTCGGCCTCAAGGACGCATCGCGAATCGCCAACAGATGCAACAGTCACAACATACCCATCGATTATGACAAGCGTCACGGTTGTTCCTGAAGAATGGGCTGAAACACACATAACGAGTTAGACCAGTCAGCTCTTGTCGTGGGGTGGAGAGCAATCACCCAGTAACGGCTGGTCATAGGATAGACAAGGTTAAGTAGTAGATTGTACTACTGGTGATACTAAGTGGGAAGAAATTCGAGCCAATAAGTCCCAGGGTCGGGAGGATTTATACCCCTCGTTTGAAAATCCTTGTCTGTCTTGACGAACCCGGCCACCAGCGCCCTCGGGAGCGCGGCGAGCCACTCGTCGCCGCTCAGATCGGCAGGAACGCAGCACATGACGTCGTTGAGGAGATTCTCCTTGGCGTATACCGCGGCGCCGCTCCCGTTGTGCCCATCGAACAGCTGCAACCAAAACCAAAAACTCCTCTGAGCGAACGAGCGAGCAGCAAGGCGCGGCACCGCACCGCAGCGCAGCGCAGATCGCGGAACGAGATAAACCGCACGCAGCGTAGTCATTGTAGTGAAGGAGACGAAACGAGCACTCACGGCGAAGGCGGAGAAGGGGGCGCCGCCGGCCGGGAGGCGCTCGCAGGCCGGCTTGAGGAGCGCGAAGTCCTCCCCTTCTTAGCCCTACAGGCCTGCCCCGCCGCGACGCTGGGCCGCCGCTCCCGCTCGCCCGCCGACGCCGAAGCGCGCTCCGCCGACGCCTCCCGCCGCAGCAGGTCCCCCAGCGCCACGCTCCCGCTCCGCCTCCTCCTTCCTGCCACCCCCACCTCCCCCATCGCCCCCACCGCCTCCACCGCCGCCGCCATCCCCCTCCTCAGATCCCGGCCGCCGCAGATCGCGCCGCGGGCCCGCGCATCGCTGGCCGAGGAAGCGCACGCGCCCACCGCTGGTTTGGTCGGGAAGCGCAGCGGCGAGTAGCAGTAGTGCCAGCGGCGCACACTTGACACTTTTTCCGGTGCCTTTTTCTTTTTTTTGCTCTGCTCGGCGCGCGTCGCTGTTGCTTTGCGGGAGCAGCCACCCGAATCACATGGGGCGCGCCCCGGCTACAGGACGCGCAATCCCGGCCCGTTCCCCGCTCAGTAGTCAGTCCCACGCGCGCGAAATAAATGGAAATTAAAAAGTATGATAATTATTTAAGGATATAAATAAATGAATACTAGAATATATCACAGAGTTGAAAGAATGACTTAAAAAGGTTCTTTTAAGCAATCCGGCAAGTATTGATGAACAAAGTTTTTTTAAAAAAATGTCAAATCATTGAGAGGCATTTGCAAATTTGCCGTTGGTTTTTTATTGGAATTTGAATGATTGTCCTGATGATGATTTTGTAATATTTTAGTGATAATTTTATAATAACAATTAAAACTATGGTAAATTTATAATTTTTTACTATTTATCTATCATTCTTTACATAAAAGAAATATGGCCTGTGTTTCTAAAAAATTTTATAAAATTTTATAAGTTGTTGCTATGAATGGATAGATGAAAACTGGCTAACAGGTATGGTAGCATGATTGTTTTAGTAATTTTGACTGTGAGTGCGTTTTGATTTTTTTTCTATCTTTGTTTAACCTATGGTTTTGGTTCAGAGTTAAGACTGAGGGGAAGGAGTCCTCTTAACTAACGGCATGAGAAAGTGATAGGACCAAGAGGCTGTGTTTCTTCTTAGTCAGACGTGTTTCTGGTTGGAGCAAAGAAAAAAAGTTAGAGATTAGTTGGAGAGGCTGATAATGAAGATAAGTAATAAGGAGAGTTTTTCCTTTTATGCTTAATTACATGGATGGATGCAACCAAAGGAAAGTGGTTGTGTGGCTTTTCTCATTTCGGCCCAGTGTTTGGAGTTTCAATTGCATGTGTTTTGCTTCACGTCAAAACCTAGAGGGACTGAATCCGATCGAGCTTCCATCCATGAACAAATAAACATATGTAGTCTCCCTCACCATCGATAGTATTTTTGTCATATTAAGTTCTCAGTCTAAAAAACATGTTTAAAAGATAATATTAATATGAAACTTGGGTATTTCATGTTAAAATATAAAAGTCCCTTACAAAAGAATAAAAATTAACTTTTTATTAATACATGCTAACTAAATCATTGCATATGTCATGGACTCTTATTAAAGATCAGATTCAGATTGTACAACGTCCAATGTTACCTGGTTTTCTCATATTTTTCTCGTTAAGAGTTATTGTTAAAACCGTTGTTAATTAAAACAACGATACATTTTCTCTTTTTTTCTTTTTTATATCAGCAAATTTATCTGCTTTATGATGCTAAGAGCATGATATTAGAGACTATCGTGTATCAGTATACGCTCTAATATGAATTGGCTGCCATAGCCTAGATGTTGTCAAAGGCACCTCTCACCAGCATAATAGAAAAAAAATGCAGTTTTTGTCATCGATTGAACCCATTTTCAACGACAAAACGTAGTTCTCCAGCTGGTATCCGTAGACACGGTATTCTCACATGAAAATTCTGCTATCAACTAAGCCAAGAAAAGAGGAAACCCGACGTGGTTCCCCGTGAATCTCGCCGGGGTTGGCAGAATGCCGGAGAAAACGGTTCGAGGAAACTGGGATGTTTATTGCCAGGATAACGATCGGCGGATCGGTCCAGACATTGGGTGGCAGCTGGTTGCTTTGAGCCTCCCGAGTCGGAGCACGCATGTGCATTTCTCCGAGGACTTATGTTTGGTCTTTGGCCCCGTCAAACTCGGCAACTTTTGGCACCTTACATGTACCATCATGACAGCGTATCCAACATTGCATAGCAGCAACCGGTGAGTGAGACAGTCACTCACTCATGACAACTCTCTCGCACAGGTTAACGGAATGTTCTAAAGTGTGAAATTGGCTTTGTTACTTGTTCAATTTTCATTAGCATATGAAATTGGCCTTGTTACTTGTTCAATTTTCATTAGCATATGCTCTTCAAACCGTTTAATGATGTATTTCCGTGAAACACACGTAACGTTCTTATGGTCCCGTCATCTCTCAATTCTGGCCAATGTAGGATACCGTGCTTCCCATCTATCTCACTTCTGGCATAGCTGACCAATCGGTCTGACGCTAGACGAGCAACGTACAGTACTTGGCACACTCGGTCTATCAGACTTTTTTTTATGGGTCTTCAATACTTTGCCTGTGCCAAGCTGCTGTGGACGGCCGAAGGTCTCGCTAAATGCAAACTCTTTCATTGGATATCACTTGACTGCTAATCTTCTGCTGAAACATGTGAGTCGTCTTCTCTCTTCTGTGCTTAAGAGCCTGATACGGCGAACCATATCCTCTTTATCCTCCTTGATTGATTGAGTATTCACTCATCAGATTTTTGGAGAATACCACTTATTTTTATTTTTCCCTCTGTTCTCCCTAGCAATGAGTCATTGTATCGTGTATGATAAAAAACTTATTTTTTTAATATATTGACGTGTAATCTTTTTATATGTTCACAAAAATATAAATAATATTTTATATATAAGTTGCTTTAAAAATCAAATAATTTTATTTTTTTATTTTTTAATAATCTTGATTAATCATACGCTAATTAAGGTTTTTCATTTTACGTGCCCCTAATTAGGCGTTTATATTCTCTGTTTAGAACCGGCCCTAACTTGTATTACCCGTTTCTAAATATAGGCATTTTTAAGTTATTTAGCAAAGACTAAAAATAAGGAAACATTTTCTAAGAAAAGGAAAATTTTCCTTCCAACCATCTTATTGGTCAAATTTTGAATTAAGCAACTGATTGGTTAAAAATGATTAGATTTCTGTGTATTAAAATCAATGTATCAGAAATAGTTATATTGTGTATGAAATTTAAATTCTAGAAACGTTATATTTTAGAAATGCTTATGTTTTAGGGAGAGCGACATTAGAGGGCAGAGGAACCAGACTGCAAAAGGTAAAAGAACCAACATACATGTGTATCTGATCTGATCAAGGAGTATGTACAGAATTTACAGTACAAATGTACAATGGATGATTCATTCATGCCTGCAGTTTTGGCAAATGAATCTCACAGCGAGAAGTTCTGGATTGGGGCATCTCTCTCCTTGTAAAAAAAACTATACAAAACCTCCTAAACCTGGGAAACACAAGCACTGACAAAATGGCGTGCGATATTTACTGAAGAAAGAAGACCATTTGAAGAAGGGACCTATCTGACTCTGATTTCTGAATACGGTTTCAAACTTTCGATTACACTTCCAATTGCGTTATCTCAAAGATAGGCACTGATCGATTCGACGCGGATGATCTGAACGACCCTTCCTTCTCGACGGAGTACGTGACGAGCAGTTTCATGACGTGCCTGTGTCTCCTCCTGTACGTAGGAAACTTTGACATGCTCCTTACAATTCCAACCAACCTGCAAACCAACAGCATTAGAACAACCTTCCAAGGATCTGGATATCTGACAGAGCAACTTCACTAATAACACTGCTACTGAAATCAATAGAACACAGGAGATGGATTTTAATTTCATCCCTCGAGTCACCTAAATATTCATCAAAAAATTTAAAAACATGATAAGATAAATTAATATGAAATTAATATGAAATTAATATGAGATATATATCACTTCACTTACATGCAAGCTTACCTTTGATTTTTATAAGTTGTAACAAAAGGAACAAATTAAATTGAAACTACTGTACATATATTCATAAATTATATTTGTTACAACTTGTAGATATCAAATTTGAACCAACGTTTGTAGAGTAATATATCTCATTTTAATCTATATTGTCAATTTTTTTAAATTTTTATAAGTATTCAAATGACATACAAGATCCATTGTAGAATGAAAACACTTTTCCTATAACACATGTAAGTCACATGTAAGTATGTAACCAAGAGCAGGAAATAACTTACCTTCTACTGTAGAGTAATATATCTCATTTTAATCTATATTGTCAATTTTTTTAAAATTTTATAAGTATTCAAACGACATACAAGATCCATTGAAGAATGAAAGCACTTTTCCTATAACACATGTAAGTATGTAACCCAGTAGCAGGAAATAACTTACCTTCTACTGATGGCCTGAATCTGTGCTGCCCTTACAGGATCTTGGGGGATTTCAGCACCATTATCCCACCCATTTGCCCTCTCAGAATTACCGATGAAAAGGGTCAGCTTCTCCAAGAACCTAGCTTCTTCCTCCGTCATTTTCAGCGCTTGTATTTGATCTTTCAGCACCAGCACAGGGTGCAAGAACCAGTCTACCAACCGGTCTTGGGGGCGGTTATATTGATTGATCTCAATGCCATTGCCTATCAATAGCCCTCCAGAACCAGCCTTGATCGAATGGAGGATGATACACAGCAGAGAATAAGAAGGTACTCCCAGTCCTATTGCTTCGTGGCCACTTTCCTTTGTTCTTAACCAGTCGGTAAGATCAACAGTCGTTATGACATTCAAATTCAGAAGATCCCTGCCCCTCAGTTCACAATTCTTCATCATATTTTCCCATATCTACAAATCAATGAGCTAAGTTAAGATTTCAGGCAGGACTTAATTAATCAAAAGGAATAACCAAGCATGTGTGGATTGTAAGTTTGTACCATTAAACATGATCCAGATTGGTGGAACATAAATCCTTTCTAAAATGTATAAATAACACAAAACCTAAATTATCCTCAATTCCTCATAAGCCGGTGCCTCTGCGTCTTACTAAAAAGTAAAAACAAGGAGAATTCCATTTCATCTTATTAAATATCTTTATGTCCACACCAACTATTTTGTATAGTAATATGATATATCGATTTTTTTCTCAAACCAGAAATCCCTATGCTTTTCCTGGTTGAAAAAAATATATATATTTGCCAAAATAAACCACCATAGAAAGATGGATACTCGGTTATAACATATTCACTTCAACTGTTGCTTATGTTGGACCACACACTTCTCTAGGGAAAAAATGCTTCTGAATTCTCACGTCAAGCTTCATTTCAACTATAGGAGCAATGTGCAATGGAAACTAACTACTAACCATTGCTTCTTTTGTGGGCTTCTATTTGCTGATAAGTCATGATACTGCCACAATTAAATGAAATCATCCAAAAAAAAGATTGTGGGGTTTCTTTCGTTTGAAATATTTCCTCTAATAGAAAGAGCTCACATAATTTAAGGATCGTAAATACAACAATTAAAATGTTCAAGGATCTCCTTCATTTATGATATTTCTTAAATTAGAACAAGATAGTAGTCTTTACTATCCGTGGTTTCATGGCATCATCACATTTATAGCAGTACCTCACTTAGAACTAGCTCACCTAATTTGAGTACATTGATGCAAGTATGCAGTTATGCACCAATAAAAATGTCTAGCTGTACTTTTAAGGAACAAGTGTTGTAACTAGTATTAGATGCCTTTCCTTTCAAGGCAGGGCAAATATTGATGGTACTACAGGAATGGATGCACTTTTTACCAAGTTCAACTATCAGAGAAATTGCTCAGAGAGAATACTATTTTTCGCTTGGCTGGCGTTGTACAATGAATTAATGACGTGCCCTTGGCAATTCTAGTGCAAATAAGACGAATTAATAAGAACTTAGCACATCCAAGAAACATACCTGGACCATTTTGACTTCCTGTATGGCTTCTCTAACTGACCTTGCTGGGGCCAAAGTTGGAACCAACATTGCTGGAGCTTCATTGGAGCTAGGGTGGTCTCCTCCTTTAACAGATGCGTTTGTTCTGACCGAAAACTCCGTGGAACTGGATGATTTTCTCTTACGGTAGGAAGGCCTAGCAGAAAATATTCTCACTGAGGAATCAGCAACATGAGCACAAAAGTTGAGCAACAAAAGATGCAGTCTGAACTTACTTTGGAAGAACTGTCCCTTCCCGGAGATAAAGCCAGTCATTGGTGTACTCGTCAAATTCCGCAACCATGGCAACCACATAAGAAACTCCCCTCCGGAACGACTTCTCCTGCGATAGATCCATAAACACAAGTTATTATCACTCAATCTCTCCTTCCTGTTTAGACACGTAAGGAGATGGGCAAGAATTGAAACAACACAAGAAACACTATGTTAAGACAACAACCTGGTAGACAATGACTGCTCCATAGAGACCCACAAAAATGCTCGAGACGATAGCTAGTAGGACACTCCCAACAACCACCAGGGGCCAGAAAAGGATAGCCAGGCCAGCGATCGGCACACAAACTGTCTCAAGGAAGGGACCTTCGCGGCTTATAAGGTCATGAAGCAGCCTCTGCCAGCCTTTGAAGAGCATATATGGGCTTTTTATCAGCGCGATTACAGTGTAGAGCGGAATGTCGACGATTAATCCCAAGAGACCAACAGCTATACACGAGGGCACATCCAACACCCTGCAGAAAAAAAAACAGTCATTCAGCTTAAATTTTACGGCATTCGTGAATCGCAATTTCAAGCAACCATAATGTGCAATGATCATGACAGCACCATATTCTCCCCTAGAAAAGACTGTAGTAACAGTCTAACATGAGGAATGACATATGACCACAACAGAGTTTTTAATGGCAGAATTCTTGTGCCAGTCCTTCTCATGACAAGGCCATGCTTAACACATGGATTACACAGCATGGGACTCATCCTGATTCCTGAATAACCAAAGAGAGACAACTACTGTTCTAGTCTAGTAGGATAACAATTACCTGATGGAATGGGGCTCGATAATCTGCGAGCATTCACGCAACTCCTTCAGGTAAGCAGGATATGAGTGGAAACATATATCCGCGAAGTCCCTAACCACCGTGCAGCTGCCTTTAATCGTCCCCCACGTCCCGTCCTGCTCAAACAAAATCATCTTAATTAGTAAAACATCACTAACAACGACAGTGCCTTGCTGATTTGCAGCAAAGCTTCCCGACGTCGTGTTCTTGCTTAATTTCAGAAGGAGGAAGACATCATCGGTGTCCTTACCACGACACCATGCACAAACTTCTTGGCCTCGCTCTCCTGCCTGAACGCCTCGAAGGTGGAGATCCATGGCGTGAAGAAGCCATAGCCGAGAGCGACCAGCGCGCTCCCGAAGATGCCCAGCCCCAGCCAGAGGCCGAACAGCACCGGCAGCGCGATGAGCACCGCTAGTTTCAGGCCGGCGTTGATCCGTTCAGTCCTGGATTAAGAATGCAGAGCAAAAGCGATCATTCGGTACAGTCAAAATTGACAGAAAAAAAAACAAATTTCGAGAACCATAAAGATCAAGGGTCGAAGCAAGAACTCGAATTCATTCCCCTGTATCCAACGGAAGTTAAGGAGAGAAAAAAAAAGACACGACATTTTGTTGGCTTACTTGATGAGAGAGTAAATGGTCCACCAGACGTGCGCCGGGAAGAGGAGGAGTATCACTCCGACGTTGCCCAGCACCATCAGCGCCGCCGCCACCGGGCCGACCACCACCGCTGCATCACATCCGTTTCCCAACCAAGAAAATAAGCACACGGCAACAACTCCGACGAACCCGTGATTAAAAGGGAGGCATGCGTGCCTTTGATGCCGCCGAGGAAGAAGGCGGCGCAGAAGGAGAGGACCACGTACGCGACGCGCAGCGACTGCTGCACCGACCCCATGGGCTCCGCGTAGTTCGCGCCCGCCCACGCCTTCACCTTGTCCATATCGAATCGATCGATCGATCGTTCGTCCGTCGCCGGCGTCTCACATCCACGCGGCGGCGGCGCCAAGGACTACCTCCGCAAGAATCAAGGACAGCTTCAAAGACAAAAGCTTTCTGCTACCGCTACCGCAGGACGGACGGAGAGGACGAGGGAAAAACAAAGAAGAAAGAAAAGAAAGCGCGCGTCCTCGCTGTCGCGGGAATCCGCGACGACCGGTGGCGGTGGGACGGAAAATTCAGCGGCTTGCGGGAGAAGCCGCTCCAGGGAGGGAGAGCTCTTAAAGAAAGATTAGATTCGGGGGGGTTCTTGATTGATTCGTCGGTTTGGGTTGGGTCAACCCGGCCGGCGGGCCGGCGGCGGCGTCGCGGTTGCGCGCGCGTCGCGTAATCGTGTTCTTGGGGACGAACGGACTCAGAGAAGGGGACAGAAGTAGAGAAGTCTCGGGGATTGCCTTTTTCTTTTTTTTTCTTTTTTTTTCGCGGGAGTTAATGTAACTGCCTGGGAGAGCATCAGATTCAGAGGAAGTTTGGGTAAGCTAACGGCGTTAGCGTGAGGGGAGTTCGGAGCTAACAGCACACCTGGCAAGGATGACGTGTCCAGCTGATTTGAGCAAACCAAACTAAACAAAAGTTTTTGTTAAGTATTTAAGAAATTTTTGAGGATCTGCATAATGAGATACAAACAGACATTATCGCATAAAAACTGAGTTAAGAATGGTAGAAAGAACTATCTTTTTATACTTTTTAAGTCAAATGGTTCACTCTTGGGAGTCTGTTTGGTAGCTTCGATTCTATGATTACTATTCTGATTTTGATTCTCCTAAATTAGATTCTAAAAAGAATCAGAATCGATATAATAAAGTAATAATTAAAATAATATTTTAGGTGATTTTCTGTAATTCTTGGGAGAAACTGGTTTGAGATGATTACGAGGAGAAACTATTTTTAGTTGATTCTCACTCCCTATGTAAACGGTAAATTACTTGAAGTGATTCTTCTCAAAATCAGTTGCAAAATAACCCGTTTGACAAAGATTCTACTGATTCTGTTGAGAAGAATCAGGGAGGAGAATCTCTACCAAACGGAGCCTTAATGTTGATGAGAAATCACGTGCATTTGCCCATGTAGGTGTCATGTTTAGCTTTGGATTAAAAGATTTGTATAGGATTTATGAAAAACTGAAATGCTTGAAAGCATTTTTTTCCTGAGATCCTTTGTTGAATACGATACCAAAAATTATATTTTTTTATGGATTGGCCTCCTATGCCTTCAATTTTATAGGAAAATAAACATAAGCTCAAACCTCAAGTCCTCAGAGAAGTCCAATGCACCTTTCTCTCTCTACCATAAGCATATTCTGTTAAAATTTATATGCTTACTTTCTAGAGTATGAACCATCCAATTTCCGTGTTTTGAAATCAATGATATTTTACAAAGTGTAACATTTTATTTACGTGTTTTTTTCTATTCACGCACTTTTTAAAATCCTATTATAAGGATCCTTTATATAATATATCGAGTTTTAGCTCAAATAATTGTTAGACTAATGTTTATATTTTTAACATTAGAGTAACCGTAGCGTTTTTTCTCTCTCGTGAGGTTGAGTAATGCTCGTCAAAGTTATATATATATATATATATATATATATATATATATATATATGTGTGTGTGGGGGGGGGGGGGAGTGAGAGAGCTTAGCAGCCCCTCCCTCAAGAAAAGGAAATAAAAAACAGAGTGAGCTTAGCAGGCTCGAGATAAGCAAGTAAAATATTATCATGAATCTTATGCCATGCCAAGGACGTTTCATTTCTATAAACATGCCTACGTGTTTTGCGTACTCCAAAACGATCTCTCGTGATGTCAGGCCATACGCAGCAGCAAACAAGTCTCGTTTAGATAAACACCCTCCCCAAATCACACATCATTTGTTTTCCATTAGTTTAGTAGAGTCTAACCATGTGTTTGACTTGTCAAGTACCGAGTATTTTTATGATTTTATCAACCAGCCTGTCAAACATCTCTCCAAATTATGCGTGCCCTTCTCTGGTTTACCATCATCCTTGGCTTCAACAAGAACAAGATTGAGAAACTTTGCCAGTACAGGTGGTATTGGATAAACTCCATTGACCGGCCGGCCGGTAACGGCGTTAGCTCCCGTCAGCATCGCCACCAAAGGCACCAACGAAGGCTTCCTGCCCAGTCGCCACCAAAGGCACCAACGTACCTATATGCAGTCTTATCATCTTTTAAGTTCGTTATATTTTAACCTAAAAATAAAATTTACCAAATATATACTTTCAAATTGTCAGATTTTTTATGGCTAAGATAAAATGAATTTAAACTTGATACTTTATATATATACTATTAAAAATACACATACATATATTTTTAAAATTTGTAGTAATTTTAGTTAATTGATATGTACAGAATATATACAGTGTGCATATAATACGTTTCCATCGCGATAACATCAACCGTTTACAAACAGCAAAAGCTGATAGGGGGGCTCAATCAGGTTTACCACAACTAGTACTGTCGTGACACTTTCTTCTGATGTACCCAAAAAAAAAGTCAAAGGCACCAGATATCAGCATCGTCAGTTCTATAAGGAATTATAATAGTGCAAAGATAACTAGTAGGTTAGATTGTTCAGATAAAACCAAAGCAGCCGGCAACATGGTACTCCGGAACAAAAAGGAAAAGACAATGAGTAGGGAGTATAAACTTGGATGGCAAAGTTGACAACAGATGATGTGTTAGCCCGTTGAATTTAGTTGAATCTTCTTCCCCCGCGAAGGCCAGTCTCCGTACGTCAGAAGCTTCTTGGAAAAACATCCCTGGCTCCCTGCAAGCGTTCACTTGCAGAAACTTCAGAGAGGAGATGATGTGAAAGCCACCTAGCTGGGCTCGCAGTTTGCAGCCTCCCTATGCTGACTTCCTCTGTTCAGATTTCTTTTGCACAGCGCCCGGTTCAAAGGGGATTTATAATTAGCGTTTGATTAATTTAAGAACAAATACTATAAACTCAAAAAATAAGATATATTTATGAGATGTTTGGTAGGGTTTAGATCCTGATCCTCAGTGAAGTGAAGTTCGAAGCTGCACAAACGCTTCACTCCAAACATATCTAAATGAAGTTGAATTGAAGCTATTTTTTATCGGTTTGGACTTGACTTCACTAAAGTTAAACACCTATCAAACACTCCCTACATAAATTTTAACGTGAATTTTAAAGAAACTTTTAGAATTCGAAAAGAGCACTGCCTAATACTGTCTTTGCTTCAAGCTTTCAATGATTACGATGTCCTGCCAGATCATAGGTACGTGCATTTTTAATCTCCGTGTCGTTGACGCGCGTATGAGAGTCAGAACCATGGACAAATGGCAGGACCTAGCTGGGATGTGATATTCTTTTTCTTTGACGTAACGGTGGAGATGACACTCATCTACATTTTGTTTTTTAAGGTCGGTAATTAAAATTGGTTGAGACGCTTCAATCCCAGGCAGTTAGCCAAGGCGGCGATCGGCCAGGGATTTGGGAAAATGTCAGAAAATGGTCGTGTTTGGATAGGCCGTGATCTCTGAACTAAGAAGAACGAACTGTGCACGGAATGGTTGTGACAGGGCAACTTCCTTTTGGGCACGTTCTTCTCGACTGTCTATTTCTTTTTCCTGTTTTCCGCTAACAAGTTTTTTCAAATGATAAATTATTAAATTATATATGTCATATGACAAATTATAAAAAGTTACTTATTAAATTATTAAATTATATGGTTCGTATGACAATTTTTTATATAAAAGTTTTTAAAATCTAATAAATTTATTATCAATTTTTATATATTAATATTCAATTAATTATATGTTAATTATATTTTTTTGTTTTATATAGTTTTCGTTAATGTGATGCATGGCGTGTTAGACCGCGCTGATATTTACTA
The DNA here is from genome assembly GCA_019925245.2 of Oryza australiensis. Lineage (NCBI taxonomy): Eukaryota > Viridiplantae > Streptophyta > Magnoliopsida > Poales > Poaceae > Oryza > Oryza australiensis. Next base: position 19,006,599 of record JAIFGZ020000222.1, on the reverse strand, counting down.
GTACTACGCGACAAGTACCCCGTATCATTTCCTGAGGAATTCAGGTAAATGATACGCCATGGTACGGTCTGTATCTGTCTCGATTGTAGAACCAGCCTATCAGGTGTTGTACTGCTGTCCAGTTTGCTGGTTGCTGCTGTGCAGAGATTGAAGTAAATCCTTTTTGTTTTTGTTAATGTGGTGCATGGCCTTTTTTCGCGAAATGCATGGCATCACTCGGGATATTTGAAGTGTAGGAATAAAATTAAAAGAAAAATTATATAATTCTGGTAAAAATATAATGTAAAACAAAGGATTATAAAAAATATAAAAAAAATTGTTTGATTGGACCACAGAAAAAACCATAGAAATCGAATGAAAAAGATAGACTAAAAAAATTTCCAAAAGGTTGAACCTCTTCCTAAATTTACTTCAAAATCTACATGCAATGAGCCAATCATAGAAATTTTATAGGATTTGAAAAATTCTAATTCTTTTGTCAAAGGGTCAAACAGAAAAATTTTCTATAAAATTTTATTCCTATAAATTTTTTTCATAAATCCTTTTGATTTAAAGGGCCTCATTTTGTGGCTGAGGCGACGATTCGACGAATCCAAAAATCACTGCAGCGCACATGAGTGTACACTCGCTCGCAATTCGGCCCGTTTCTGACCGCAGGCCGGCAATTGACGGCCCACAAGGCACGCACGCGAAACTCACCGTGACGCCGACGCACCCACCCACCACAAAAACCACTGCCGTGCCGCCCAACCACCCAACTAAATGTGTGACAAAACTCACGTCTCACCTACGCACCAACGGCCCAACACACGTCTCATGCAAAATCCACGGTACAAATATCACCTCATACACAGTCACACACACACACTCTCCCGCAACCACCAAAGCCGCCGGCGGTGTCGCGCACTCGCCGTTGCACTAACAATGTCGTCGGGCTCGGACGCCGGCGACGAGGTCGTGCACGACTTCGCCCCGCTCATCGTGGTGTACAGGAGCGGGAGGCTCGAGCGCCCCCTCGCCACGCCGCCCGTCCCGCCCGGCACGGACGCCGCCACGGGCGTGGTGTCCAGGGACGTCGACGTGCGCCTCTCCACCGCCTCCTTCGTGCGGCTCTACCTCCCGCCGCCCGGCGCCGTTGCCGCCGGAGGCGGGGGCGGGGGCTCGAGGCTCCCCGTGGTCGTGTACTTCCATGGCGGGGGGTTCGTGATCGGGTCTCCCGCGTCGCCCGCGTACCACCGCTGCCTCAACGACCTCGCCGCCGCCTGCCCCGCTGTCGCCGTCTCCGTCGACTACCGCCTCGCCCCGGAACACCCGCTCCCGGCCGCGTACGAGGACTCCGCCGCGGCGCTCTCGTGGGTGCTCTCCGCCGCCGACCCGTGGCTCGCGGCGCACGGCGACCTCTCCCGCGTCTTCCTCGCGGGGGACAGCGCCGGGGGCAACATCTGCCACCACCTCGCCATGCGCCACGACCTGACCAGCCAACACCTCCGGCGCCGCCTAAAGGGCATCGTGCTGATCCACCCGTGGTTCTGGGGCAAGGAGCCGATCGGCGGCGAGGCGGCGGCGGCGGCGGGGGAGCAGAAGGGGCTGTGGGAGTTCGTGTGCCCCGACGCGGCGGACGGCGCGGACGACCCCGGATGAACCCGATCGCGGCGACAGCGCCGGGGCTGGAGAACCTGGCGTGCGAGAAGGTGATGGTGTGCGTGGCCGAAGGGGACACCCTGCGGTGGCGCGGCCGCGCGTACGCGGAGGCGGTGGCGCGGGCGAGGGGCGGCGAGGCGGCGGCGGTGGAGCTGCTCGAGTCGGAGGGCGTCGGGCACGTGTTTTACCTGTTCGAGCCGGCTCACGAGAAGGCCGACGAGCTGCTCCAGAGGATCGCCGCGTTCATTAGCGCCGAGTGATCGGGAATTGGATTTTCGTCCCTGAGATAAACTTTTTAAAAAATTAATAATATAAACTAATACAAAATATATTATTTCAAAACATGCAATACTAAATTTAATTTCTACAAACTAAAAAAGTTAACGTGTATTCACTTGTTTTTACATAAAAGTTAAATTTGAATTTACATAAAAAGTAAATTTAAATATTTATGAAATGATATATTTTATATTAATTTATTTTATTAATTTTTAGTTTTTTAATTAATTATATGACATAAAAAACGAGGAGACTGTTTTATCGAGAGATAAAAATACTTTTCGAAGAGATCGATCTCATCGACTACTGTGGACAGTTCGAGTGAGAGAGTAGCTGCACGTGTTCGTGTAGCCGTTTAGGATGGCGTGTGTGTCAGCGTGTGGTGGCGCTTGACGAGAAACGATGGAACTGATCATGGTTCGAGGTCCACGTTCAATTCGGTCACTTGTAGACATGCACGCGTCGAACAGGCGAGGACACGGTCCGCTTGACTCGTAAAAACTTGACGTAAAGGCCGTTGCATGTCGGGCCCAAAAACGAGACTCGTGATGTGTCGTCAGTTTCAGACCGTCGAGGCATCCGGCCCTGATTTTGCGCTTTACATCGGATGATATATAACGATATTATGATATTTAGATACTAATAAAAAATAAATTATAAAATCTATAAACGACGAGACAAATTTATTAAACTTAATTTAATAAATTTATTAAACTTAATTTAATTTGTTGTTAGCATAATTTTATTGTAGCACTTTATTGTTAAATCATAGCCTAATTAGGTTTAAAAAATTTGTCTAGCAAATGACATGTAATCTATGTAATTAATTATTTTTAGTCTATATTTAATATTGTGTTTAAATTTTTAATATGATTGGATGTAAAATTTTTGGAGTTGAGATAAACAGTACGTTAACCGGGCTGTAGTCCCTGTTTCTTAGCAGGCCTTTGCACCGAATCGTCGAACCCAACCAGAAAAGACCGAAACAACAGCATCCATCGGCCGCTGTTCGGTCGCGAGTCGTCGCTCGCGACACGCACCTCTTGGTGAATTTTTTATTTTATTTATTTAAATATTTAAAATAATTTTTTATTTAAAAATTTATAAAACCAATCGCCTATCGTTAGCAATTTTTAAAATTGTTTTATTTTCAGAAGACGATTTATCTAACGTGACGTCTTCGTTTTTCAATGGATGATTTTTGGCTGTAGAGATTGCCTAAAAACCACTCCGTATAGTAAAAAATCGCTCTCTGAGAAAGTTGAAGGGGACCACTTACAAAAGGGCTGTAAGGTGGTTTTTAGGCGACCCTTCACCTTTTAGAGAGACGATTTTCTATCTGTACGGGGATGAACTTTTTTTGCAAACGACCGCTTGTACAATAAAAAACGTTTTTCTAGAGGATGGCTAAGGGGTTATCTATAAAATACTCATCTTTCGGTGATGACCATTAGACGATGTCAAACGATTATCGCTACATCGATAAATCGTTTTTAAAAGCGTAAAGAACGATGGACGTCTATATTTATAAATTTTTCAAATAAAAATTACTTTTATATATTTTAATACATGAAATAAAAAATAAAAAAATCCGGCTGGAGTTTGTGTCGGCCGGCCAGCCACACACACCAGTACACCACCACGTTAGCAAAGCCGGAAGCTTCGATGCAAACGAGGCAGCCAAGCTGCAAGCTCTGACCTAATAATAACCCGGCCCGGTCTCGATCCCCGCGATAAAACCACTAGCACAGTATACTACTCAAAACCTCAAAATCCGCGCTACGTGAATCCCATCTTCTACCGCCCGGTCAACTCGTCGCGGACAAAGAAGACACAACATGGTTTCACGAGTTCGTACTGTTAGCTACTACTACCACCTAGCCCGTGCGTGGTAAGATTCCGAGGTTGTTGCTGGGTCGACGTGCTCCGGTGCATGCTCGGTTGGTGGACAGAGGAGAAAAGGAGATTGCTTTCTTGCTTTTGGTCCAGGGCCCTGGGAGCGAACGAGCTGTGTGGGAACGGAAAAGGTCTCCTCGATGGCTCGATCGGCAGAAGAAATGAGAAGTGCGAATTCGCCAATGGGCGAAAGCCTTTGCATAAAAGTCAAGCAAACATGAATGGAAAAAGGAAAACGATCACGTTTGCTAAATCCTTGGGTTGGCTGTCATGCTCCCCCTTTTTCATCTAAGTGCATCGTCTCCTATACGTGGAGTTGGGTCGAGTGGGGCAAAGGAACGAGAAGAGTACTTGGTATCCCAAACATGATCTTGTAAGTTAGTTTAAAAAATATATAAAGAATTTTTAAAATATTTAGAGCATGAAATTAAAATTATACATGACATATTCTTTAGAAACATCCTATTTGATAACTAACGGTATTAAAAATTCACGAGAAAAACGATCGTCGCTTCTGCACTCACGCGATCTCCGCTACGGTCGTCAGGCGCACGCGATCTCTAGGTCGAGGCGCTCGCTCGTCGCGTGATCGACCGCACGATCTCTAGGTGCAGACACTCACTGGGTCTAAGGTCGTGATGTGTTTTGCATGATCGAAGGTTGCAGCACCTTCGTTCGGAGATTGACGACGTGATTTGGCTGGTGCCTCAGCGACGTGCATATCAGGGCTCTTTGGCGGTGTCTAGATCAGTGCGTGTTCTCCGATCTCTCGTTAGGCAATACGCAACACACAACTTCAAACAGAGAGCCACATGATTCATTGCAGAACTTTTTGTTGCTGTAATAAGAAAAGTAATCATTTACCGTGTTGATCTAAAAAAGTTCACAAACATGTTTGGAAGGTCCTTGCGCGAGAGAGGGCCTAGCGCGCGCTAAAAAGTAAACAAAATTCACGCTGAAATCTTTTAAGAATGGATTTGTTTTTCGCAGTTTTGAGAAAAAAAATCAATTTTAGAGAACTTTTTTCTTTAGGGATTCATGTATAGACTCTGTTGAAATAATTTTTTAGTAAAATCTCAAAAATTAAGTTTAGGGAATCATTTAGAGTTTCTGTTGGAGATACTCTTAGACATGCTAATTAAGTTCTGTAATTAACTTAGTGATATTGGGTGGACTGTACGGGATACGATAGGGTGAAACGATGCTTTACAGTATATCACGAGTTACTATTTTTTTCGTCCTAAAACACATACAGATTAAATAGAAACATCCATAATATAACATTACTGTGAATACAGTCTATGTGATCAGATTTCGAGTCTAATGCGATCCTACGTTACTGTGATTTACTTATATTATTATCACTTGTTGTTAACTACTCTATTTATTTCAATTGGCTCATTTTTTAAGATAATGAAAATAAATTTCAATTGGCTTATAAAACGCCAAGCTAAAAATAGCAAAGCTAAATAAGGTAAACTAGCTTTATCTGCCTTCAAAATTAGAAGAGGAGGATGCGCCGTAGAAGCATCAATAGCAATATTCAAGTTTACACATGAACAATCGAATTAATTGGATGCAGCTAGAGAAACGACGAAGCATGTGAATACCAAAAAAATTACTACTAGATCTACCGTGGATTCGAGCTGAATGTACTGTTTAACCCGGACAATAAAAACCCAGATGCTTAGTATTAACTGGTTAGTTTTGTCCTTAAAGAACCAGATGTTGCGCTCAGACCACGCTCCATGAACAGAGGATCCCAACGCCGACCCTACACGTCATCCCTACGCCTCATCATCGGACGGCCGACATCACACCTAACTCCTCGATCGAACGGCCAGGATCCGTCGCTAACCCACTATATATTCCAACCTCACCCCACCCACGAGCTCCCTCTCTTTTCCGCCCTCCACCCCTCGTGAGCCAAGCTACCATTCTCCTCCTCCTCGGCGGCGGCGGCGGCGGCGATGCAGATGGCGGCGACCACCACAGACTCCCAGGCGGCCGTGCCGCCTCACCACCCTCACCCCCACCCGCAGCACGGACACCCACACCCGCACCCGCACCCGCACCACCCCATGGCGCAGGCGCGGTGGGTCGTCCTGCCTTACCCGCCTCCGCCGCCGCCCATGGTGGCTGCCCCACCGCCGCCGACGCAGTACGCTAAGCACTTCGCGGCGGGGCCGCCTCCGCCGCCCCCCGCCGCGGCTGGGCGGCGCACGCCGACCCCGCCCGCCGCCGGATCCGGCGGGAACGGGTGCGAGGAGAATAAGACGATCTGGGTTGGCGACCTCCAGTATTGGATGGACGAGAACTACCTCCACAGCTGTTTCGGCCCCAGCGGCGAGGTTTGCCTTCGCTCCCGATCCGGACTTTCCGTACTAGATCTCATTGATACAATTAGATTTGTGCCATTTCCATGGGTAGTTCGCCTGTTATGTTCTCAAATTATCGCAAAAGCATACTTCTGCGTTTATTTGTCGCTCTATGCGAATAAAGGTACAAAATATTTGTAGAATTAGCTTTGAGGTTGCTGAGGCACCTACTTCGAGGCCGTTCAATGCAATATGATGTAATGCTTTTGTTGGTCTAGTGATTTATGTCTATTGATTCGTTTTGTTACTGCGGACTAACTTGAATATGTTCCTTTATTTGGTTGAGTTGTTATTTTATAGTTATTTTATATGAAACTGGGAATGGGTCACCCTTTCTCTATAATTGGTACTTTCGAGCTGCCAAAGGTGCCGACTTTGTGCTGGGATTTATGTACATGTCTAATTTGATGAGTAGTTTGGAGGAACTGGTCTTGACGTGTGATGATTTAGTAAACATTTTGAATAAGTCAAGCTAGCTGTTGTACTTTGGTGGTTACATAATTTGTAAATGAACAGTTAGAGGAGCGAAAGGAGGACATAATGACAGCATTAGCTATTTTGCTGTATTTTTGGGACTGTGTCCATCGATGTTGACAGGAAGAAAAATGATGCCTGTTAAGAGGATCATTGTGATGGAAACTGATGTGATCTTTCTTCAGGGACAGGGTTAATGAACAAAGACACAAAGTGGACTGTAATTCTTGTTTCTGTTCTGTATTTGAAATACCAACATCTGTGGTTGTTAGGTTTATTCAATTACAGAACTAAGGATAACCACAGACCAGTTCATCAACTTCTTTTTTTCGATGCTAGTGTGTATCTGTGCTATTCCTTGACTGCTAACTTCCTTGCCTTTCGACGCCCTTTTTTTTAGGTAGTGACGATAAAAGTTATCCGCAATAGACAAACTGGACAATCCGAGGGATATGGTTTTGTAGAGTTCTACTCTCACGGATCGGCGGAGAAGGCTCTTCAGAATTTTACTGGTCATGTGATGCCTAATACTGATCGACCTTTCAAGTTAAACTGGGCTTCATATAGCATGGGTGAAAAGCGATCTGAAGTTGCTTCTGACTACTCAATATTCGTTGGTGATCTAGCTGCTGATGTTACTGATGAAATGTTGATGGAGCTTTTTGCTAAGAAGTACCATTCTGTGAAAGGAGCTAAAGTTATTATTGATGCAAACACAGGCCGTTCTAGGGGCTATGGGTTTGTTAGATTTGGAGATGACAATGACAAATCCCATGCAATGACTGAAATGAATGGTGTGTATTGCTCTACTAGGCCAATTCGTATTGGACCTGCAACTCCCAGAAGGTCTTCAGGTATGTCTCCTATTTCCTGATTTTTCAGCGCCATGATATTGCAATTCTCCTATTTTGTCCATGGACCGTCTGATGTTTTATGCTATTAGTGGTTTGGCTTGCACTAAATTTGACCTATTTTTTTGTCAGATTATTAAGTATCACTATAAATTGTGGAAGGTCTGAATTTTTTTTTTCACCTTGTACCCTCCTAATGTTGCTGAATTGTACACCTATTACCCCCAACTATTTTTTTGGAACACATAGTGAAGTTCTAATAAATAACGAATTTGTCCTGTTATTTATCTGGACCCATCCCTTGAAGACCACTTGCAAGTTGCAAGATGAGAAATTAAAGAATTGTACCTGCCGAGCAAGATCTGTTTCATGGGGATCCCATCTCATGGCTAGTGTTTCTAATATTTGGTGATTTCAGCTTCTTTAACTGCCCCTTGAATTACTTACTATAGGTTCCTATCTTCATAATCATTGTTTTACAGCACTAGATTGAATGAAGTTTAGTAAATGTTCCCAGAGCATATTATGTGTGATGTACTTATGTATCTTGTTTTTGTGTAGGGTGCCATACATTTGTTTTATTGTTGTATGGAATCAGCTTGGTTTAATCATTTGTTTACCCAGCTTCACTATTATTGTACTTCAGGTGATTCTGGCTCCTCGACACCTGGGCATTCAGATGGCGATTGTACTAACAGAACGGTGTGTGGTACTACTGGTTTTCCACGGTGTTTGTCACCCTGTTGCTTGATAATTTCTAATATGTAGTGGTCGATCTCCTTCAGGTATATGTTGGTGGGCTCGATCCAAATGTCAGTGAAGATGAGCTGAGGAAGGCATTTGCCAAGTATGGTGATGTTGCCTCTGTAAAAATTCCTCTAGGGAAGCAATGTGGCTTTGTTCAATTCGTCAGCAGGTATGTTTCTGAGGCTGTTCTTATTTGGCTACTTAGTTTTATATGACATACTGGAAATGGTATTCAAGTCTTGCAACTATGTCTTTAGAACTGATGCGGAAGAAGCACTGCAAGGATTGAACGGATCAGTCGTTGGAAAGCAGACAGTTCGCCTTTCATGGGGCCGCAGCCCATCATATAAACAGGTTCGTCCATGCTTCACATCGCTATTTTCTGTTTTATGTCATCTTTGCTATTGGACCAGTAACCAGTTGCAGTGTGGCGCAAATGTTGTATTTGAATTTTTTTTAGTCCAAGTAAACAACTGGCCTGGGCAAGATAATTTGTCATGTGATTTGATCTTTCCTGTGAAAAAGCTATTTTGTAGTGTGATCTAGTTGCTTTATGACTAAACGAGTGCTTGCTTACCCATGTCATATGGTGTGCATTCCTGCTTCAATGCTTCTTCGTCAACCGTCTAGATCTAGTTGCTTTATGACTAATTGAGTGCTGGCTTACTCATTTGGGACATGACGCACTCCTGCTTCAGTGCTTCCTCATTGTCCAGTATCCTAGTATTATTTAGACAAGATTCCAACCTTAATGTTGCTAGCTATTCTAGTGTGCAATCAAATAACTTTCACATGTGCACCTTTATCTGGCCCAGGCCTCATTTATTTTACTCCAGACACCAGGCCTGGCTTAGGCCCACTGTACCTATTGTGTGGGAGAGCAACCAATTAGTCAATGCTTAATACACCTGCAGCACCCCATAGCCCAACTGCAGTACATCATTTTGGACCAGTGCTTAGTCCAAAACATTAGTTCTATGATTTTATAACTAGCTAAAAGTTCATGGCCTGAGAGGCCTTTAGCATTTTACCGATGCTATTTCTGGGGCTTTTGGGAGTGCCAGAATATAGTGAACTCTGAATGATTCAGGCTTTAAACTAGGTCACCATGAGTTCTTTTTTTCTGCACAAAATCTAATAATTTCACGCAATTGTCGATAACATCAGTAAATGTTCATCATATCTAATGTCAAATTATGTTCCCCCACTATGGAAGTGGACAGAACTATGTTTTTGTTGAATTTAGTCATTCTCCCATCCATATCATTCATTTGCTGTTCTATTTCCAGTCTAGGGCTGATTCTGGCAACCGAAGAAACAATATGTACTATGGGACGCCATTCTACGGTGGATACGGTTATGCCTCCCCTGTCCCGCACCCTAACATGTATGCTGCTACATATGGAGCCTACCCTGTCTATGGCAATCAGCAGCTAGTGAGCTAGAGAGAGAGAGAGAGAGAGAGAGAGAGAGAGAGAGAGAGAGAGAGAGAGAGAGAGAGAGCTTCATTCCATTCCCTCCAATGGAAAACAAGGTTTTGGTCCAGTCAGCATAGTAGCGCCAGATGTGAGGTTATAGAACGTCCTAAAAGCGAGTGAAACAGGTAAAATGAATGTATGGTGTCTGTAGTGTTGTCTGTGTTGCAAGAAGTATAACTCGAGGCTTGTAGACACAAGTGAGTCGATGGTATTCTTTCAAGAAATTTTGACTTGCTAATAAATTAAACTATTGTTTGTGTGTCCCCGTTGTGCGAAGTAAATTGCCTGTTACTACCGTTGGCCTTGAAGATGGAGATGGTTTGCTTATATGCGGCCTTTATATCGTTTTTGGTTTGCTTTCATAACTATTATATCTTAGTTATTAGTTCGGGATTGTTCCATGCCTTCCTCCAGTTAAAAATATTTGACAGTGAAAGTCAAGATTTGATTAGATTTTCTACACTTTGGCCATCAATATTATTTCAATCAAATGCTTAGTGTAATAGCATGAAAAAGTAGTCTGTGTGCCTTGAGAAGTAATACTATCACAATATCAAACTTATTACTCTCAAATAAGTTGATGGTCAAAGTTTAGCTGAATATTTTCCCGAATCTTAAATATTTATGACCGGAGGGAGCGCGTTGAGATCAGCTTTGGCTCACCAGTTACCGTCGATAAAACCCCAGCATATCCCCAATCCCACCTCCAGTACCAAAAAAAAGCCATCATTATTGGGTGTAGGGTGCTCGAGCGGATCCCCGATAATCTCGGATTGATATATTTGTTATGGCAAAAAAAATACAACTTCGCAACAGCTGTCCAATACCCTCTAAAATCTCTATTTTTAATTAATTTAAATAAAATTTATCTTTCAATAGATTATCTATCATATTTTAAAAAAAGGTTTCCTTTCCCATCATTTTTGTTCTTCGCAAGTAGCTAACGAGTCGGCGCTCAATATCAATTTCGCGTCATTACGCTTCTTCCCGCGCACGCGTTTTGGTGTCACGCGCCCGTCCCCGCTCGTCCCCGCCGTCGCATTCTCCTCCGCCCTCTACCATCGTCGTCCCCTTCTCGACCCTCCTCGTACAGGGCCGTCGCATCCTCCACCGCCGCAGCTCTCTCCCGTCGCCTCCTCGTACCGACATCGCTGCGCTCCTCCTCCCTTTCCTTCCCACCGTCGCATCCTCTCCCCGCCGTATCATCCTATAGGCCGTCGAAATCAGGTCCAAAGCAATTTTAAATTTATATGAAACCAGATTTTAAGACTTCTGCTGGATGATAGATGATGTATTGGGAATTAAATTTTTTTAGGAATGACTAAAAACACAATTGTCGGTGATATGGGCCCGGGTGTCGAAACTTGGTTTCGGCAATATATTTTCTGGGGTCGCAGTCAAGATCGCCAAGCACGATGGGTTAGAAGAAGAAGAAGATTTAGACAGGTTCAGGCCCTCTCGAGAGGTAATACCCTACTCCTGTTTCGGTGGATTCGATCCGCCGAGTGTCTTTATTGATCTCGTGATCTCGTGAATCTAAAGCTCTTGCTTATGAAGTCGTATCTAGAATCTAATCTCTGATCAAGTCTAAGATATCCCTCAAGGGACGCCCTTACCCCTCTTATATAGTCTTGGGAGGAAGGGTTTACAAATCGGAAACCCTATCTTACTCTAAGACGGTTTCCTCAATCTTACCAAACCGTGACTATAGGCCGATTGCCTTATCTCTATCGGCAACCGTAACACCTAAGTCAAGTTCGGCTTACGAGATATAGCGGCGCAATCTATCCCTACCTCCATCGGATAAGCTTGCCATGTGGATACCCGATTGCCACAATCTCCACAGTAGCCCCGAGTCCTTTTCGATCGACGAGACAACTCGGCTTCAAACCAAAGCGACTCAACCAAAAATCTTTTGACCGAGTGCTTTTGGCGCCGAGTGATTCCATCATCTCTGCTGAATCTTCCCGAGTGGCTCCAAAGACTGTGAAGGGCTGGAAAATATATATATAAAAATTTCTCAAAAATAAATATCTAGGTGCATCTCCGATGCACCTAATTATAGGTGTAGCCCCGACTATGTGATTAGTCAAAAATAGACTAAGCATATAGTCAAGAACTATATAAAAATTATTCTCATGTAGATGCCTAGCTCATGCTAAAGCAATCATAGAAATCTCATTACTCGCAAGTTCATACTCAACCGAGTGAATTTGCCCGAGTCATCTCGTAACAAATAATTCAATCATCCCTCATGGGTAAAAAGCACTCGGTAAACTCTTGCTCAACCGAGTGGATTCGCCGAGTAATCCCGGAATAAATATTTCATTCATCCCTCATGGGAAAACAAGTTTTTTCAATCATATGAAAAATATGACTAAGTTATTAAATAGCTTTTGCCATAATATTGGTCTCAATCTTATAAAGATCTTCACCAAGGTGGAAAATAAACAGCATCGGCAAGATTACCCGACCAAATGCCGAAAAACCAAACAACCCTTGTTCACCAAGGTGGCTATAAAAACTCTGCTGTTGGTCACCTTCCAAATTGCATCGTGCCGCCTTCTCATGAAGTCAAGCAAACCGCGATATGGAAGGATCTTTTAAAGGCATAGGGCACTCGGACACGCGCATATTGCCAGCGCAAATCTGCTTAAGCACATCCGCTTAAGTCCCTAAGGACACGTATCAGACCACACCTTAGTTGGGCCGTAGATTTCCTTATGGGCTCGGCCCACTCACCGAAAACCTAGCGCAACCCTCAAATCTTTCTTATAAAGACGCGAGGTCGTCCCCGCCTCTTCATCTTCCAAACGATTCCCCTTCTCACGTGCTGTTCAACACTCACCGCGGAGAACCCTAGGCTTGCGCGCTTCTCAGTCCATCCGCCAAAAAGCTCGCTTGCCGCGACAACTAGCTTCTGCAGCCAAAACTCCCACATCCATCGCCCAAGATCTAACCTTTCTCAGCCAGATCCACTCCCCAACAACCTCGCTCTCATGGCAGAGGAGAAGAATATTCCGTTCGACCAATGGGCCACCTCGGACGTGAGGGAATACACCCTCAAGGAGATGGTAAAGCACGGCGTTCTTCCGCCGAAGGAACTTGTGGGATGGCGTCCGGCGGGGGGAGGACTTCCCGACCCCAAACACCGGTGAGCTCGTCGTCTTTACTTCCTTTTTCTATTGCGGGTTCGTCTTCCCACCTCGAATTCTTTCGGGGCTCTTGGACTACTATGGTCTTCACATCTACCATCTGAACCCCAACTCGATGCTTCACATAGCACTCTTTATTCATGTGTGTGAAGCTTTTCTCGGCATTCTTCCTCATTTCAATCTATTCCGTCGCATGTTCTACCTGAAACCCCATCCGAACAAGGACCAACCTTGCGTCGTTGGTGGGGCAGGCTTCCAGCTTCGCGGATCTCTCCGCAAAGACTATTTTTCTCTCCCTTTGAAATCTTCCAACAAAGGCTGGCACGCGGGCTGGTTCTACATCAATAATCTCGAACCCAGTCTGCCCTCCTTTGTCGGACTTCCTCCTGTCCCCAAGCCGTCTTGGAGCACCGTGCCGGTAGCCCAAGATTGGGATGAAGCCAACGACCTGCTCGCGAAGATCCTGGCGATGAAGAAGAGGAATCTTCGTGGGGAACAAATCACTCGGCACTTCATCAGGTGCCGACTGGCGCCGATCAAGGAGCGGTCAAAGCCAGCCTTCGAGTATGAAGGCGGAACGGACCCCAATCGGGAGGACCCGGATCCGCTCACATACGAGATCCTGAAGATCCGGATGTACAAGCTCTTCTCATCCGGGATCTCAGTCGAGCGGGCCCTCATTCGCTGTCCTCCCATTCAGCATCCACCGACCTCCTCCTCCTGTAAGCCGATTGGTTGCTTTATAGTATCTTTCAACCTTGACGTCTTGTCGCTTAATGTTGCACCTTCTTTCTTCAGAAAAACGCCTCTATCACTTCCAAGCCATATAAGATGGCTCATGATGACGCGCCGCGTTGCCCGCAAGAAGCCGCCGGCGGGATCAAAATCCAAGCGATCCGGCGGGAAGCGGGCGGCGCAGTGAGGACTCGAACAAGCGCGCAAGTAAAGGCGGCGATCATCGAGGACTCGGATGACGACGTCCGGCTCCTCCGTCGAGACCCCGCCTCTAAGGCGATCACCGCGGACGGCGCCAAAGATCCGTCGATCCTCCGGTATGCTCTGAAACCAAAGCCCCGAGCTCTTTCGCAGAAGGCTTTTCTTTATCTTCGTTGTGTTCACTTGTGCGGAGGCCCCAGGACATAGATCCCGCCGGAGGGGTGAAGGGCCGACCCCGCCGCTGCTCCCGAAGTGCCAAGGCCGTCGAGCCAAAACCCGAGCCCGCAACCGAGTGCGAGCGTTCGGAGAAGCATCCTTCTCCTCGAAGGAGAGCGCCCTAGGGAGGAGCCCTCGCGCCCGCCGGGATATCCCGATCGGAAACCGCCACGGGAACCCACGGCTGCGGCCGCGCCAGCGCCGACGAGGGTCACTCGGCACGAGCCCGAAGAAGAAGAAGGGCCCGCCGCCCCACCTAGGCGGCCACCGAAACCGGTGAGACTTGCTTCGGAACTTTCCTTTGTTCTTTCAATTTTAAATCCTTCATGTCTTCATTGGTCTTTCTTGTTTGCCGCCACGGTGGAAGAGATCCCAGGAGCTACGTCTGAGACACAGGTTCCCCGATCGAATCGAGTGGCGGGACTCGGAAGGCGAGAGACAGGGCATCATCCTAGACCGGCAAGCCGAAAAGGATGAAAGGGATGCCCTCGTCGAGAGCCTGAATGAGGCGACCCGTCTGCTCAATGTAAGCCTTCGTCTTTCTTTTTGATTATATCTTTGTTATCCTTCAGTCGATCATTCTTCTGCTTTCGCATGCAGAAAGAATATTGCCGCTCAATGGCAAAATCTGAAGTGCTGGAGAAGCTGGTCCCTCACTTAAACTCCTTGGAGGACGTTTGGCGACAGCTGAAAGCCACTCGGGAGGAGGCCGCATCAAGGGAGGCCGCTTTGAGGAGGGAGATCTCGGAGCTTCGAGAAGCGAACCTTGACCTCCGCGGATCAATCGGAAGTAAGCCTGCCTCTCCCAGCTTCATTATGATTCTTACGTTGATCTTGGCTATTGACGATCTTCTTTCGTTGTAGAAAATTCTTCGGAGGTCCACTCGCTTCAAGTCCAGCTGGAAGCGGTCAGCCTTGACAAGGCCGAGATGGAAGCCGAATTTGAAGGTAACTTTCTTTGAAGTTGAATCTCATGTGCTGCTTGATTCCCGAGTGCCTTGAATGATCTGGAACTCCTTGCGGCTTATAAGATGAAGACCCGAGCCCAATATGACGTCTTACTTGGGCGGATCAAGTCTAGCGACGAGATTCGGGAAGAGGTCGCGAACGCCGCCACGCCGATCTTAACATCCTTGTTTGATCAAGGAGTTGGGGCCGCCGCGGAGCCAATTGAGATCTTCGACAAGCTCCGTGGCTCCCGAGCAATATCGAAGAACATCACCGAAGCGACCAACATGGGGGCTGGTCGCTCTTGCACGACCAAGTCCCTCTACCCCGAGTGGATATTCATTCAATCGGGAGGGCTTCGCGAGGGGACAACGATGAGCAGAGCCTTAGATATGCTCGGCGAGGCGCAAGAGGCGGCGAAAAGATCTCTTTGGATGTAGTAAACAATTTTAAGCTTTGAACTTATATTCGACTTCGCTTTGTGAATGTCATGTAATCGTAACACTCTTGACATGGAATCTTTGTGACTATTTTTAGTTTATTTATGTCAATGCCTTGATTCGAGCCTTTGCGTGAAATTTCTTAAGTAGTTTTCGTCTCATGTCATCAAGCCTAGGCTCAATTAGGTCATCGGAAAACTCTCGGTCCTTAGACACCGAGCTCGAGTCGAAGGACATTAAACAATGATAAACCAAATTGTGCACAAAAAATTTGACGAGGAAAATTTGAGCTTTATTGATATATGTATCACCCCATGCTAGCTCAAGAAGTCATCTTGCTTGAGGTTGGCGATCAAGGAGAACATGAGGCCTTAGCCAAATTAGGCGTAAAACCGTCGAAGATGCTCGATGTTCCGGGAGTTCTCCACCATGGACCCGTCTTCGCGCTTTAGCCGGTATGCACCGGCCGAGTCACTTCGGCGATTATATACGGTCCTTCCCATAAGGGAGATAACTTGTGTCGGTCCTTGGTGGTCCGGATCTTGCGTAGGACCAGTCGCCAACAATGAAAGCTCGTGCTCGTACGTTGCGACCGTGGTATCTTCGAGCCCTTGAAGGTATTTGGCCGACTGGATGAGGGCGCTCGCGGCCTCTTCCAATCGGGTGAGGTCATCCACTCGGTCGATGTCGTAGCGTTCATCGTTGAAGCTGCGGACCCGGAGGGACTCATACTCCATCTCGTTTGGCAACATGGCTTCTGCGCCATAGACCAAAAAGAAAGGAGTTTGGCCGGTGGCCCGACTGGGTGTAGTTCGCAGCGACCATAGAACCGAGGGAAGTTCTTGGACCCACTTGCCGGCGTAAGGGCTTAGCCGGTCGAAGACGCGAGCCTTGATGCCTTGAAGGACCATGCCGTTTGCTCGCTCGACTTGCCCATTGCTTTTGGGGTGAGCAACCGATGCATAGCGATCTTGATTCCGAAGTCTTCGCAATTCCTTGAAGATGCCTCCCGTGAATTGAGTCCCATTATCGCTTATGATTCTGTTTGGGACGCCGAAGCGGTGCACGATGTTGAGGAAAAAATCCCGTGCTTTGTCAGCGGTGATTGTGGCAACCGGCTTGGCCTCAATCCACTTGGAGAACTTGTCGATTGCTACGAAGAGGTGTGTGAAACCTCCTGGAGCTTTCTTGAAAGGACCAACCATGTCCAGCCCCCATACTGCAAACGGCCAGGAAAGTGGGATTGTTTGGAGCTCCTGGGCCGGGACATGGGTTTGTCGGGCAAAAAACTGGCATCCTTCGCAGGTTCTTACGACTTTATCCGCGTCGGAGACCGCGGTGAGCCGAAGAATCCTTGTCCGTAAGCTTTGCCGACTAGAGTGCGTGCCGCCGCGTGGCTTCCGCATATGCCCGAGTGGATATCTTGGAGCAATTGTTTCCCTTCTTCGGGTGTGATGCACCTCATTAGAATTCCAGAGGGGCTTCTCTTGTATAGATCGGAGTCAACCATGACGTATGCTTGGCAACGACGCCGGACGCGTTCTGCTTCATCCCGGTCATCCGGCAGCTCTTGCTGAGTTAAGAATTTGATGAGCGGCGTCCTCCAGTCGGTATCGATCATGGTGACTTCGTTCGTGGTTTGCTCGTTGGGAGCTGTCTTTGCCGTGACGGTTGGCTCGTAGAGATGTTCGACAAAGACATCTGTTGGAGCGGCTTCGCGCTTAGATCCGAACTGCGCTAGCTCATCGGCAGCTTCGTTGTTATGTCTCAGGACATGTGAGAGTTCTAGCCCATCAAACTTGTCCTCAAGCTTGCGGACCTCTTGTCGGTAGGCCTCCATAGTGTCGTTCAAGCAGGACCAGTCTTTCATCACTTGATTGACGACCAGCTGGGAGTCGCCTTTCACAATAAGCCGTCGAATCCCGAGTGAGACTGCGAGGCGCAGTCCATGTAGAAGAGCTTCGTATTCGGCGACGTTGTGTGAGGCGGAGAAGTGGAGGTGAAGGGCATATCTTAGCCTTTCTCCGGTCGGGAGATCGGCACGACTCCTGCTCCCGAGCCGGTGATCCTCTTGGATCCGTCGAAGTGCATGGTCCAGTGTTGGAGGTCTTCTCGGGGAACATGCTCTTGCTTTGTTCAGTCCATTCGGCCGAAGTCCGCTAAGGCTTGTGACTTAATGGACGTCCTGGGCTTAAAAGTTAAGTCCAGCGGCATCAGTTCCAGGGCCCACTTGGCGATGCGTCCGGTTGCCTCGCGGTTGTGGACGACGTCGCCGAGTGGAAAAGAGGTGATGACGGTGACCGAGTGACCCTGAAAGTAGTGTGCCAATTTCCTCGCGGTTATTAGAACATCATAAAGCAATTTTTATACACGGGGTATCGGATTTTGGCTCTGCCAATACTTCGCCGACAAAGTAAATTGGTCTTTGAATCTTCGGGCCCGTCCTTCTTCCTCTCGTTCAACCACAAGGACCGTGCCGACCACTTGGTGAGTGGCCGAGACGTACGGCAAGAGGGGTTCCGGGCCGAGGTGAAGCCAAGACGGGTGGCGTGGTAAGGAATTCTTTGAAATCTTCAAAGGCCTTGTCGCTCGTGGTCCACTTGGAAGTCGTCTGTCTTCTTCAGCACTGAAGAAGGGCATGCCTCGTTCGCCAAGTCGAGATATGAAACGGCTTAGTGCCGCCATGCACCAGAGTAAGCTTTTGGACGTCTTTCGGTTACTCGGGGCTTCATGTTTAAGATGGCGTTGATCTTCTCTGGGTTTGCTTCAATGCCGCGATGTGATACCATGAAGTCGAGCGGTTGCCGATGGGACGCCGAAGGTGCACTTCTCCGGTTCAACTTCATTCAAGGGCCGGATGTTTGCAAAGGTTTCTTCCAAGTCGGCGATCAGGTCTTCTTTCTGCTTGGTCTTGATGACAACATCGTCGACATAAGCTTCAACGTTTTTGCCGATCTGCGTCTGGAAGCATCTTTGGATCATGCGTTGGTATGTAGCTCCGGCGTTCTTCGGGCCGAAAGGCATGGTGATGTAGCAGAGGCCCCGAACGGCGTGATGAAAGATGTCTTCAAGCGGTCGGATTCTTTCGACCGATCTGGTGGTAGCCCGAGTAACAATCCAAAAACTCGGGAGTTCGCAGCGCTTGAGTCGACGACTTGATCGATGCGAGGCAGCCCGAACGGATCTTTGGGGCGAGCTTTGTTGAGGTCGGTGTAATCGACACACATGCGCCATTGCCCCGTCTTTTGCGGACCAGACTGGGATTGGCTAACCGGTCGGGATGAAGGACTTCTTTAATGAAGCCGGCCAAGAGCTTTGCAAGTTCTTCTTTGATCGCGTCTTTTCGATCCCGTGCGAACCTGCGTAATCGTTGTTTAATTGGTTTGGCGTCATCTTTGACGTTCGAGAGTGCTCGATCACCTCCCTAGGAATTCCAGGCATATCGATGGTTTCCAAGCAAAAACATCTTTATTATTTTGGAGGAAGGTGACGAGCGCGCTTTCCTATTTAGGATCTAGGTCGGCGCCGATTACGGCGCTTTGGAGGGATCGGACGAATCAAGGGAGATCTTTTTGGTCTTGGCGTCGCCGGATCCCGATTTGGCTATCTTCTTCGCGGGGACTTCGCCCTCTGCCGAAGTTGATGCAGCCCTATCGGACTTCTTGTTGGCCGCGTAATCTCTCGCGAGATTGGGCCATGTCGCAGCTTTCCTTGTCGCAGGTGAAGGCTTGCTTCACATCGCTGCGAAGAGTGATGACGCCGTTGGGACCCGGCATCTTCATGCGAGGTAAGTGTAGTGAGGGATCGCCATGAACTTGGCAAGCGCAGCCTTCGATGATGGCATGATACGCCGTTTCGAGTCGGCCACCTCGAAGGTGACGTTCTCCGTTCGGAAATTCTCTCGGGCTCCGAAGGTGACTGGGAGGGAGATATGCCCGAGTGGAGTTGAAGATAGCCCCGGGATAACTCCGTGGAAGGGGCCGAGCTTGCTTTGAGTTCGGACCTCGGGATCTGCATTTCATCCATGGTCTTGGCAAACAAGATGTTGAGGGCGCCCCCCATCGATGAGGACGCGCTTGAGCCCGATGTTGCGGACCACGGGGCCCGGGACGAGTGGATATCGTCCGGGTGGACCACTCGGTCGGGATGATCCGAGCGGTCAAAGGTGATGGCCACCTCCGACCATCGCAGATATTGAGGGACTTCGAGTTGAGCCGCGTTGACCTCCCGGTCGGTTAGCTTTTGTTTCCTCTTGGATTCATAAGCTAACGGGCCCCGAAGATGTGGTTGAGCTCCCCACTGGATCTTGAAAAGGTTCGGCATTTTCAGCCGCGTTGTTCTTCTTGGCGCCGGATGGGCCGCCTCGTCTCGGCTTCTTGTTGAGCCGTGCCGCGTCGTCGGACGCTTGTAGATAAAGCGATCCTTTGCCGCGTGCTTGTGATTCGGATGGTGGGTGCACGGGCGTTCATGATGGCGTCGTAGGCGGCGACTCGGGGACGACGTTGAGTATTGGAGGTTGCGGCCACTGGGTCTTGGATCGGCGCTTGCGATCTTTCGGGCCCTGGTTGCCGTTGTTGCCGCCATCCTTCTTAGGATTTCGGCTTCCTCCCGTTTGCGTGTCCTCTCTTCCGTCGGCCGATCTTGACGGGCGGCTTTAATGGCGTCGTTTGATTTGGCGTATGAATTCGCCGTCTCAAACATCCGCTTCACCGTCTTCGGTGGCTTTCGTCCGAACTTGCCGATAAGCGGCTCATCACGGATTCCCTTCGGGAAGGCGGCGATGATGATGTCATCGGTGATGTTCGGGATCTTGTTGCGCTTCTCGGAGAAGCGACGAATATAATCCTTCGGAGACTCGTCCGCCTGGATGACATTATAAAGGTCGAAGTGCGTGCGGGCCTCTCGAAGGTGCCTTGGAAGTTGGCGATGAAGTGGTCCCTCGGCTCGCTCCACGAGCCGATTGAGCCTCTTGGCGGTGGTGAGCCAATTTCGGCCGAGTTTGCGAGGGCCACGGGCGGTAGTTGGCCATGGCTTTGTTGTCGCCACTGCGGCTCGGATGGCAAGAGTATACACAGCTAACCAAGATTCGGGGTCGGTTTTGCCATCGTACCTTTCAATCCCTGTGGGCTTAAAGCCACTCGGCCAATGCACTCGGCGGAGCTCCCGAGTGAAGGCCGGTACTCCATCGTCGCCGCTATCGGGTGATCCCCTCCGATCTTCTGAGTGCGACGGTCGCGCTCTTGGTAGCGACGGTCGAGGACTTCCGCGATCACTCGGCGGGGTCTTCGTTGGTGGTTGGGTAGCCGGAACGTTGCGGCGGACTCGGTGGTGGACGGGTGGACGTCCATGTCGTTTGTGGCGGAGTCGACCGTCGCTCTTGGTGCCTCGGCGTGGACTCGGGAGGTGGGCCTCTTGGCCTAGTTGATGACCGAGCCGGCTCGGGCCTCCCGTAGTCTCCCGACCTTAGGGGTGGGAGCCGGCTCTTGTCCGGCGTTTCGGCCACGGATTCGATCGGCCTTCGCGCCGAAGTGGTGGGAGGTCCGTTGGCCGTGGCGGCAACGATGGTCTTGATCTTATCAAGTATAGGAGCGCGGAGCCGTCTCCATGACGGTATCCAAGAGCGTGAGTGCGGCGACGGCGTTCGCGTGGCGTCCGGAAGACATTGGTGTTGCGTACCCGTGTTTGGAGGATGGCCTCCCGGCGATCGTCCGCCGCACGCAGATCCTGCTTCCTTTTGTCGGCCTCATCTTTGCGTTGTTTGTCTTCTTCGGCGCCTTGCGTTCAAGCTCCACTCGCTCGCTCCTCTTCGGCAAGCCTTCGGCCATGGCGAGTCGGACTCATCCGGCTCGGCCATGAGGACGTCGAAGCACTTCGGCTCGCATCCATATGGCGTCGGAGTTGTTGGCTTCGTCGGAAGGGATGCCGTAGAGATTGTCGAAGCCGGCGGAGCCGAGGTATCCGTTGAGCTCGAAGATGAACAGGGAGCCAAAGGACGGGAGGATGACAGCGACCTCCCTTGATCCCGGGAAATCCGGATCGGATCGCTCCGTCCGAGTCGTTGCTTGGGGATCGGGCTCCTCCGAGTGGATCGCCGCCAACTCGGGGAGAGCAGATTGCGTAGATCTTGGCGACGTTTGGTAACCCAAACGGCACCGAGAGGTCTTCACTGAGTAGATTGCTTCCGTCGGGAGGCGAGAAGATTGACGCAGATCTCGTCGGCATCCGATAATCCGAATGGCGCCGAGTGAAGTCCGTCGTCGGGGAAGGTGGATTGCATCTTGGTCTTCAAGATGTTGTCGAAGATCTCGGCGCGTTGGGGAGCCCGAATGGCGCCGAGTAGGTTTTTCCCTCCGACCGGTTCGAATCCGAGTCGAGGGAGGAGTCGTCGAAGAAGTTGGCGGCAAAGTCGCCGAGTCTTGAAGGAGATCCCATCACGCTTGTGGGCGAGATTGTTGAAGAACTCTCGACGCGCGGTCCCCTACCTGGCGCGCCGACTGTCGAAACTTGGTTTCAGCAATATATTTTCTGGGGTCGCAGTCAAGATCGCCAAGCACGATGGGTTAGAAGAAGAAGAAGATTTAGACAGGGTTCAGCCCTCTCGAGAGGTAATACCCTACTCTGTTTCGGTGGATTCGATCCGCCGAGTGTCTTTATTGATATCGTGATCTCGTGAATCTAAAGCTCTTGCTTATGAAGTCGTATCTAGAATCTAATCTCTGATCAAGTCTAAGATATCCCTCAAGGGACGCCCCTTACCCCCCTTATATAGTCTTGGGAGGAAGGGTTTACAAATCGGAAACCCTATCTTACTCTAAGACGGTTTCCTCAATCTTACCAAACCGTGACTATAGGCCGATTGCCTTATCTCTATCGGCAACCGTAACACCTAAGTCAAGTTCGGCTTACAGATATAGCAGGCGCAATCTATCCCTACCTCCAGTCGGATAAGCTTGCCATGTGGATACCCGATTGCCACAATCTCCACACCGGGTATGTCGAGGTACGACATGGGAAAAGGAAGGCGCCCTTGCCCATCAAGGTGCGTCAAAGATATATCCTTAATGGTCTAAGCGAGTCCCGGCCACGGGCGGGGCCGCCCCAAGAAGGGGCTGGCCTGGAGGCTGCCTGGAGGTCGCAACACCCCCAAGCGGTAGGGTCCGGGATCACCCGGACCCCCAGACAGCAGGGACCGAGGTTACCCGGACCCCCCATCCCTCACCCCGCACCTCTCTGAGAGAGGGGCGAGTCCAACTGCCAACGAACTCATTTAATGACCAAAAAGAGGGAGGCAGAGCGCTTGCCCCGCCGTATTTAATGCGATGTGAGGCGCGCCTGTCAGTTGCTCTCATCATCACCCATTTTTGCCTGTCACGAGGCAAAGGAGGCCTAAAGTCTTTGACTGAGACCGTGGCATGGTTGCGCACCCACTCGCGCACGCCTCCCTCACGCCTGTCCGTCGCATTTAATGCATTAGACGGCCGTGTGGGAGAGAGAGTGCGAGCGTAGGAGGCGCGGTGTCAGTGCCTCTCCCCGGAATGGACCACTGACCAGTGGGTCCCATTGGAGTAGGTAGGCAAGCCATCACCGCGTCGCGGCATGGCTACCACGGCGATCACCTTTTTTCGCCTACCCCCATGACGCAGCAAACAGGAAGGAGCAAGGATGGAGTGGCTTCTCCGACAAGACAAGGCAAAAACCACTCCTTCACGTGGAGCGAAGTAGAGAAAAGTCAAGACTACTGTGGTGTTCCCTTGTACTATAAAAGGAGACCCAAGTCCATCATATAAACGGCTGATTAATTCGGTTGGCCGGTCGGCTCACTCTCTCGTGGGTTCCCTCCCTTGACTCGGTTGATCAGCCCTCCGAGCGACAGCTAATTCTTAGCAACCTCTCGTCCATCTCTGACTCCAGAAAAGAGGACACTCTCATTGCTCCATGTGATTCTTCCCTCATACTACATACAGAACAGGAGTAGGGTATTACACCTCGCAGTGGCCCGAACGTGTATAAACCCCGCGCCTCAGTCTTGATTTCTCCCGCCTCATCCGCATCATCCTATCCTCATTGCGAGTTTAGATCGGGACTCACCGCTCCCGTGCCGAACCAAAAAAGGGGTCCCTCGGATTCCCGCGTGTCGATCTCCGACATCGACACGGCGCGCGCGTAGAGGGAGCGCACCGCGTTTTGATTTAAACTCCCGTATTCCTCCCATTTTCTGGCGGGAAAATCTCTCTCCCCGTCTCCACCATGGTTCATGGCCGCGTCCCACGCTCCGCGTCGAGCTCGCTCGCTACGCGCGGCGCGGCGCCCGGCGGGCGACGGAGGAGGTTGACACGGCGGGCACAACCCCAACTTTCGCCACCTCCGCTCGAGGGGAAAGATCTTCGTCTCCCCACCGCCGCCGATGGCGACGGTGGCAGCCACGCCCGCGCCATCCCTCTCGCCCCGTTGAAGCGGCGGCGGTGGGTGGAGGGGCAGCATCTCGTGGGGCCGTCAACGCCCGCAGGATCCGAGCCACGCCTAGCGGGCGTACGGCGAACCTCGCCGAGGAGACGTCCATCGTCGCCCGGAGTTTGGTACGCCCGAGGGTGCCCTCCGGCGGCGGAAGCTCTTTGCGCCACCCTCCGGTCACCCCGGCGAGGATCCAACGCCAAGCGTTGGTTCGACGACGTGGCGAAGCCGGTAGGCACGGCCCGGCGGCAGCGGCCGCCGACCTCGCTTCCTTCGCCACCAACCGCGCGGTTCACATGCCGCGGTGAGCTCGTCCTCTCGGCGGCGGGCTCGAAGGGCGCGGCCGTCGCGAGGACGGAAGAGGGCCTCTCGGCGGCAACCCAACCGAAGCGCCCGAGATCTGCCGTATGCGAACGGGGCCTTGCCGCATCGACGCGCGCCGGTGACGAGCGTCGCATGGGGCGGGCGCAGGACTGCGCCTCCTCGTCGGGAGGCGCAACCACTCGGCGAGCGGCCGCAGCGGCCCTCCCGCAGGTGGAGCCCCTCAGGAGACGGCGAGCGGCCGTGATGGCCCAGCCGCAAACAGGAGGCTCCACGATGCCCGACGGGGCCCGCAGCCATTGTCGCCCCTCCGGCCGCAACGGCTGCCAGCCTCGTTCGACCTCCGTAACGTGCGCTGGCCTAACAAGTTTAGGCTGGCCCTTACGGAGAAGTACGACGGCTCGGTGAACCCTACCGAGTTCCTCCAGATCTACACTACGCCATCGAGGCTGCTGAAGGTGACGAGCACGTCATGGCCAACTTCTTTCCCATGGTGCTCAAGGGCCGGCCCGCTCCCGGCTAATGAATCCTGCCGCCCGATCGGTCACTTCTTGGGACGATCTGTGCCGCCAATTCACCTCCAACTTCGAGCACGTACCGCGCCGGGAGTGGAGCGGACCTCCACATGGTCCGACGAGGAGGACGAGTCCTGCGTAAATACATCCGGCGTTTTTGCCGGTATACAATACCATACCCTCCATCGCTGACCATGCAGTGATCTTCGCCTTCCGGAGTGGCGTAAGCCACGACGTTATGCTGGAGAAGATCAGTCCAAGGCCCCCCGGACTACCACGGAGCTCTTTGAGCTCGCCGGCCGGTGGCCCGCAGGAGGAGGCTCGGGTTTGGAATCCTAGGAATCCCGCCCGGCCTCCATCGGCGCCCCCCGCGTCCGGGAAGAGCGACACGAGCGGCGACGGAAGCGCAGCCATCGCGCGGTGGCGAGGAGGGTCACGTCCTCGCCGCCGACGGTGCGGAGAAGCCCTCGCGGAAGGGCAAACCCGCGGGCAACCGCAGGCGGTCCCCGGACCCTCGCCCCCAGGGCGGGTCGGGGACAAATGGTGCATGGTGCACCAAACCTCCCACCACGACCTCTCCAAATGTCGTTCGGCCAAGAATTTGGCTGAGCGGGTGCAAAAGTACGAGCAGGAGCGGAGGGAGAGTGAGAAGGAAATCCACCGCAAGGGCAAGGCCCCGGCGGAGCGTTCGGACAACCGGCAAGAGGAGGCCAAGGATGCGGCCCCGTCGGGACGACGATGACAACCTGGGCTACCAAGATCCCCAGCACGTCGTCGCCACCATCGACGGCGGTGCGGGCGCCTGTGTATCCCGCCGAGCCTCAAGTCCATGAGGCGCGAACTTCTCGCGGGTGCCGTCCCACGAGGCGGCTCGAAGGTCGCGCTGGGCAGAGGTGCCCATCACCTTTTACCAAACCGACCACCCGGGGAGCATCGCACGTAGCGGCCACTTGGCCCTCGTGACCTCCCCCACCATCTGTAACGTCAAGGTCGCCCGAGTCTTAATTGACAGGGGTGCGGCCCTCAACATACTGTCCCCGAAGGCCTTTGATGCAATCAAGGCCCCGGAAATGGTGCTCGGGCCATCTTACCCCAACATTGGGGTGATGCCCGGGAAGGTGTGGCCCCTCGGGCAGATCGCTCTGCCGGTCACTTTTGGGACCCCCGCTAATTTCCGCATCAAGCGGATCGACTTTGATGTGGCGGACCTCAATCTGCCCTACAACGCCGTGCTCGGGAGGGCGGCGTTGGTGAAGTTCATGGCGGCTACCCATTATGCCTACCGCCAGCTTAAGATGCCAGGCCCAAGAGGCCCCATCACCATCCACGCCGACATTAAAACCGTGCTAGACTGCGCGGAAGCACGGGTGGACGGCATTGCGGCGGCCGACCGCGTCGAACCCGAGAGCCCCCAAGGGGAGACCTCGGGTTCCCGGGCCCCAAAGCAACGCATCACCTCTGCCGATGAGGTGGTAATTAAGTCTATCCAGTTGGGTGACGACCCATCCAAGACCGCCAATATTGGTGGTAACTTGGACCCCAAATAGGAAGACACGCTCATCTCTTTCCTACGGGCGAATGCGACGTGTTTGCTTGGAAGCCGTCGGATATGCCCGTGTCCCTAGGGAGGTGATTGAGCATCGACTCGCAGTACGGCCGATGCACGGCCGTCCGGCAAAAGGTGAGGCGGAGCCCCGGAGCGGCGGGCGTTCATCCGCGAAGAGGTGGCACGGCTCCGGGAGGCCGGCTTCATCCGGGAGGTGCTGCATCCGGAGTGGTTGGCAAACCCGGTGGTCGTCCCGAAGGCCAACCACAAGCTGCACATGTGCATCGACTACACCGACCTCAACAAGGCATGTCCCAAAGACCCCTATCCTCTACCTCGAATAGACCAGATAGTCGACTCCACTGCGGGGGCGACCTTTATGCTTCCTAGATGCATACTCTGGTTATCATCAATTCCGCATGGCTATAGAGGATGAGAAGAAAACTTCATTTATTACCTCTGTGGGTACCTATTGCTACATGTCTATGCCCTTTGGTCTGAAGAATGTCATGTCCACTTTTCAATGTGGTGTCCGCATCACGTTAAAAGACCAAATAGGGTGTAATATTGAGGCGTACGTCGATGATCTCGTAGTCAAATCCCGGGACCAAAGAACCTTGCTCCCGGACTTGGCTGAGACGTTTAATAACCTCCGGTCCTCCCGCATGAAGCTGAACCCAGAGAAATGTGTGTTCGGGGTGCCGGCAGACAAACTGTTAGGGTTTTTGGTCTCTGCCCGAGGCATTGAGGCCAACCCCGCTAAAATAAAGGCAATAGAGGAAATGCGCCCCCTAGAAAACTCAAGGACGTGCAGAGACTCACTGGATGTGTAGCTGCCCTGAGTCGTTTCATATCTAGGTTAGGAGAGCGGGCGCTCCCTTTATTCAAGTTGTTAAAGCGAACCGGCCCCTTCACTTGGACGGACGAAGCGGAGAAAGCCTTGGGCGAGCTCAAGTGCTACCTCTCCTCGCCGCCCGTATTGGTAGCCCCCCGGAAAGGAGAGCCCCTTGTTTTATATTTAGCGGTCACCCCCAAGTGATTAGTGCGGCTTTGGTTGTGGAGCGCGACGACGAGCTAGACTCTCAGTCGCCCCCAACCCCATCGAACCCGGAGGCAGGAAACCTCGGAACGGAGTTGGCCGAGGAAGCGCCCGAACCCGGAGGTGGCCCTTGGCCCCCCGAGCTTCAGGGAGCCGCCCGGCCCCCTAGTCCGAGGGCTCCCGAGGCCCCCTCCCCCAGAGTGGCCCTGAGGGCCCCGGGGGAGGTGATGACCCGGTAACCCCGGGCACTGAGATGACCCATCCCGAAGCACCCGTGGCAGGAAACCTCGGAATGGTGCCGGCCGAGGAAGCACCCGAGCCCGAAGGAGGCCCTTGGCCCCCCGAGCTTCGGGGAGCCGCCCGGCCCCCTAGTTCGGGGGCTTCCGAGGCCCCTTCCACCCAGAGCGGCCCTGCGGGCCCCGGGGGAGGCGACGGCCCGGAAGCCCCGGACGCCGAGATAACCCACCTTGGTGTACCCGAACCAGTCGCCCCTAACAAAGTAACCAAAACCCGCACCAAGGTGCAGCGGCCGGTCTACTTTGTCAGCAAGGCGCTACGGGACGCAAAGACACGTTACCCGCAGGCCCAGAAAATGCTCTATGCCGTGCTCGTAGCCTCCAGAAAGTTGTGCCATTATTTCCAGGCGCACCGGGTAACGGTGATCACGTCCTACCCTCTTGGGCAAATCCGTCGTAACCGAGAGGGCACGGGACGCGTAGTAAAATGGGCCATCGAGTTGTCGGAATTTGATCTCGCACTGCTGGCACGCGATCAAGAGCCGTGGCCTTGGTCGATTTCGTGGCGAATGGACGCCAACGGTCGATAGCGATCCACCCTGGGCCCGAGAGTGCGGAGGATCGTGGCCAAGGAGCCGCGCACTGGGTGATGAACTTTGACGGTTCACTCACCTTACACGGGGCCGGAGCAGGCGTGGTGTTAACTTCCCCAGCAGGCGACGTACTTTAGTACATCGTCCGGCTCGACTTTCGGGCAACCAACAACATGGCCGAGTATGAGGGGCTTCTAGCGGGGTTGCGAGCGGCAGCAGGTGTGGGCATCCGTCGGCTTTTAGTCCTCGGGGATTCCCAACTGGTTGTAAACCAGGTTTTCAAGGAGTACCAATGCACCGATCCCCAAATGGAAGCTTATGTCAAGGAAGTACGACGTATGGAGCGCCATTTCGATGGCCTCGAGCTACCCCATATTTCCAGAAAAGATAACGCTCTGGCGGACGAGCTATCTAGGATTGCGTTTGCGCGAGCCCCAGCCCCGCCAGGCGCGTTTGAAGAAAGCCTCATAGAGTCATCGGCGCACCCCGAACCGCCCCAGAGGCAGGGATCGGCCGGTCCCGACGCCCCGGATCTGGCAGGCCAGCCACAGCCTGGCCCTGCCGGGACCAACATCACGCGCCAGGTGGCTTGGATTTCGGAAATCCGAGCATATCTGCAAGACGCGTCATTGCCCGAGCAACGCGAGGAAAGCGAACGCATTGTCCGGACCTCAAAGAGGTACATTTTTGTAGAAGGGACACTCTACCGACGCGGTGCCAACGGAGTACTCATTAAATGCATTGCTCGGGAACAGGGTCTCGAGCTCCTAGCCGAGATCCATGAAGGCGAATACGGGGCGCACCCGGCCTCCCGAACCTTGGTAGGAAAGACTTTCTACCAAGGATTCTATTGGCCCACCGCACTGAAAGATGCAACGGACCTCGTGCGGCGATGCCGAGCGTGTCAATTCCACGCCAAGCAGACGCACCTGCCGGCCCAGGCCCTTCAGACCATCCCGCTCTCATGGCCATTTGCGGTCTGGGGCTGGACATCCTGGGGCCATTCAAGCAGGCACGGGGCGGCTGCAAGTTTCTATATGTCGCCATCGACAAATTCACCAAGTGGCCCGAGGCCTATCCATCACGTCATCGATAAACATTCGGTTGTGCGGTTTATGAGAGGCATCACGGCAAGGTTCGGGGTCCCCAACAGACTCATCACCGACAACGTCACCCAGTTCACGAGTGAGCTGTTTGGCGAGTATTGCGATGACATGGGCATCAAGCTCTGTTTCGCCTCGCCCGCCCACCACCAATGCAACGGTCAGGCCGAGCGTGCAAACGCAGAAATACTAAAAGGCCTTAAGACTAAGACCTACAACATGCTCAAGAAACATGGGGACTCGTGGATGATGAGCCGCCTGCGGTCCTTTGGGCCAATTGAACAACCCCGAGCCGTGCCACCGGGAAAACACCTTTCTTCTTGGTGTATGGAGCCGAGGCGGTCTTGCCCTCCGAGCTCACCCTGGGATCGCCCCAAGCCACGTTAAACACCGAAGCAGATCAAGGGCAGATGCGTCGCGACGACTTGGATTACCTGGAGGAAAGACGGCGCTGAGCAGCGCTTCGCGTGGCCCGCTACCAACAGAGCCTCCGCCGCTACCATCAAAGCAAAGTCAGCCCCCGAGCGCTGCAAGTCAATGATCTGGTCCTGCGCCGTGTACAAACACGTGCGGGGCTGAGCAAATTATCCCCAATGTGGGAGGGGCCATACAAGGTTATTGGCACCCCGCGTCCGGGAGTAGTTCGCCTAGCCACAGAGGACGGCACTCCGTTGCCGAACCCGTGGAACATCTCCCACCTGCGCAGGTTCTACCCATAAGCCGCATGGTGCGCTGAAACATACATGGAAGTTCATCCACTGCTTCCGGTGGCATGGACAATAAGTTTGCTGTTACATCCCATATGATTTTCTTGCAAAATGCCTGTTTGTAGTGTGTTTTCCTCCGTGTGCTGGAGCATGTACTGCGGATGCGGCTTTCCAATGGTTCCCTGGCCTTGCCCGCCTTAGCCTGAGAGCCCTAAGGGCGTCGAAGGGTACAGCGATGCTGCATACTACCACGCCTGGGGGCAGTCAACGCCTGGGGGTTCGGGTGCGAACTAACACGCCTGTCCCGGCCCCCCGTTGCCGCTGCCCTCGCTGGCCTTTTTATGCCTTCGCTCCTACCCGAAACCCCGACAAAGGCACCAGCCAACGGTCAGTGCATGCTGCCCGAAACCGGACCAGCCCCCAGCTACATGGGACAAGTCATGGCGAAGGACCACGCTACTGCATTCTTGCAATGGCTAAGCTAACTAAGAGTCGTATTCCCGTTGCAGGAAAGCGAACAGGCAGAGGCTCAGACCAACCAACCGCCAATGCGTGTGCGCTAAGTTGGCCGGGGGCTCCCAACATATACACATACACATATGAATCATAAAGGCAAGTTCGCTGACTTTATAAACAATACTACGAATGTTTTTGTACACAAATACAGATGGAAGCAAAAAGGGAGCGAGAGAGTCCTAAGTGGCCGATGGGTCGCTGGGGGCATCCGCCGGGAGGTCTTCATCCGGCGAGTCCTTGCGGAGAGCAAGCTGGAAGGCCGTCGGGGTGCCGTCGAAGCCCACCATGATGGAGTCGACGGCGTCTTGGACCCGAAGACGGGCGGCCTCCTCGGTGCCTTCGGGGAAGTCCTCGGTGGGGATGTAAGGGTCGAAGCCGGGGTCGTGAGCCTGATAGCTCGCCAAAATAAGCGTAGCGACCTTACGGGACAAGTCGTATGACGACTCCTTCGCCACCTCGTCGACCTCCTCCGGCACCCTCTTGATCCCCTCAGCTAGCTCATCGATGTGAGTGGCCAGCCCCCCAAGGTAGGGATGCCGGTGAGGGGACGGTTGACCCCCACCCCGCGGCCGTGTCCCGAAGGCGCTCAACGGATGAGGCCGGGCCCGAGCCCCAGCGCAAGGTGCGCTCTAGCTCCGCGATCCGGCGGCGCGCCTCCTCCAGTTCTGGCCCCGGCCCCCGCATCTGCGCCTGCGCATCCATGACCACCTGCTCCCGGGTGGCCAGCTCTTGCTCCCACCGCTCCAACTCGTCTTGACGGCGGCCGAGCGCGGCGAGCGGCGCTCGCGCTCCCGGATAGC
Source organism: Oryza australiensis (assembly GCA_019925245.2). Classification (NCBI taxonomy): domain Eukaryota; kingdom Viridiplantae; phylum Streptophyta; class Magnoliopsida; order Poales; family Poaceae; genus Oryza; species Oryza australiensis. The sequence goes on along the minus strand of JAIFGZ020000222.1, from coordinate 18,975,333 downwards.
CTTCGGCACCGGGAGGCCTCCTCCCGGGTCTCGGGCACCGCAACCTCTCGCCCTCCACGGCGGCCTCGCGCTCCGCGATGGCCTTCTCCAGGCCGCACGTTAGCCTCCCGCACGATGGAGTCCTCGGCCCTGACGACGGTGGCCTCCCGGTCCTCGACCGCCCGCCACACCGCCTCTAGAGCCCTCTCCCGCTCCAACAAGCCAGCCTCGCGGGCCTGGAGGTCGACGTCGGTGCTGGCGGCGACGGCCTCAACGTCGCACAGGGTGCGCTCGCGCTCGTCGAGGCCCTGGGCGCGCTCCCTGAGGTCGCGGAGGAACCTCCCGACGGTGGTGCGGACCCTCTCCTCAGCGGCGGCGGCGACCTGCTCGCGGAAGTCGGCGGCGTGCCGCTCAACGACGGTGTCTTCAAACACCTGGCTGAGCTCCTCCTGGCGTCGCTCGATCTCCGCCAGTTCCCGCCTGCGGACGAGGCCCTCCACCCTCACCGTGGCTGCCAGCTCCCGACGGCCCTCATCAACCTCGGCCTCCCGCCGCGCCACCTCAACCTCCCTAGCGGCCAAGGCACGCGGGCCGGAGCCCTCCAGGGAGATCCCATTGGCCTCCTCCGGCGCCACGGAGACAACCTCCTCGCCCGCTCTTGCAACCGGACGAGGGGCTCGGTTCTAGGGCGGCCACGAACCCGGATCGAGCACCCCCATATTCGGAGTCGGAGCTCGGCTCGGGAATAGCCGCCGCGCAGGTTGAGCCGCCGAAGACCCCCTATGGCCGGAATCGCCCGCTCCTTGCGTTGGGAGCTCGTGGCGGGCCGGCGCCGCAGAGCTAACGGTGGCCGGCGGGGTGACGACACCGTTCTTGCGCGACGCGGCGATGGCCGCTGGCGGCGGTGACGGTCGGCGGAGGAGACCCCGGGTTGTTCTTCGCCGCCCTCCGCTATCCCTCCATGCCGGGGGCTGCCCACGGCTCGCTCCTCGTGGGTGGTCGGCGCCCCGGTCTTCGGGTGGGCCCTCTCCTCTGATCGCACGGATCCGGGACCGAACCCGTAGGGGGTGACTCGGACCCGGAGGGCTCTGGCACCCCGAGCCTCTCCTGCGCTTCCTCCCCTGAGCCCGAGGCAGAACCGCCCTTGGGTACAACCCTGGGGCGAAAATGCCTATGCTCGCGGCTGGAAGCAAAACATGAGCACAATAAGGAATCGAAAAACAAGACAAAAACATGAGGCCCCAATGAGCATCCGCGCGTCGGCAAGGCGTACCTTCGGGCGGGGTTGAAGTCCCAGGAAACCCGCGAGATGGCTCGCGTCTTCTTCGCAGGCCGCTGGAGGACTCGGCCCGGCTCTGCTCGCCGCATCCGCTGATGCTGGAGCCCCACGAACGGCCCCCGCCACCGGCGTGCTCGCCGTGGATGTGCCGCGAGCCTCCTCCACCGTCGTCGTTGCCGCCGTTGTGGCCGTCCCCGGCCCTCGGCGGAGTGACCCCGGCGATGGGCCCGTCGCCCGCGAGCCCCGATCCGTGGGGGCAGCGCGCTCCGCGCCACCGCCGCGTGGTGGGGATGGGGGAGGAGCTGGGTCCTCCTCGACCTCTTCCTCTTCCCCTTAGGGTCCGGGACCCCGGATCGCTTTGGCCGGACCCCGGCGGTTCAGCCGCCCGATTGGCACATGGTCGTCGGCGTCGGCGTCGTGCCCCCGCCCTCGGGGCAGCCTCGCGCGCTTGACGACGAGCCCACGCCATCGCCCACCACCGTAGCGCGTGCGGAATCTCCGTGCGCGCCGAGTCCGGCACGCGGCACCAACCCGGCGGAAGCTGCGTCAGTCAATCGCCGTAACGCCGAAGGTGCGGCGGACCAGATTCCGAGGTCCCTCTCGTCCCGGTCGAAGGCGGCGTCCACGTGGGTCCGTATGTCGTCGTTGGGACCCGTGTACATGTAGGCGGGGCGCGGCCTTTCCTGCAACGGCGAAATGCGCCTCATCCGGAAGTCGCGGAAGACCGCGTGACGGACAGCCCCCGCCGAAGGTAGCCGATCCGGTCCAGCACTCCGTCCGGCCTCCCTCTGGCTCGTGGACGCGCCCCGGCTCCTGCGGTTCACCGGGATGCCCGTCGGCGAGCTAGCGGGGTGGTCGCCTAGGCCGGTGTAGAACCGAACGCCCTCCGGTTCTCCCTGGAGCGAGGGTGGATGTCGATGAAGGGGTGCCGACCGCTCTCGTTCACGGCTGGATCGCCACGTATCCGACCGCGCCGGGAGCCAGCCCGGCACACCGGAAGAACGCTGGAAGAGGTGAAGAGAGGACATCACCCCCACGAACATCTCGCAGTGTGGGCGAACACGGCGAGGTAGAAGACGGCGTTGGGGGTGAGGTGGTGCACGGAGATCGTAGAACTCCGGCACGTCGAGAAAGAAGCGGGAGAAGGGCGGCACCAGCCCGACCATGGTGAAGGAGGCGAAGAACACCATCCTCGTAGGGGCCGCTCCTCAGGGACATCACGGCCGCTGCGCGTGCCGTGCGGCGATACTTGTTGAAGAGGCTACGAGCCTCGCGGTGCGGACCAAGGACTTGGGGAGCACGCTCCCCGGCTCCATAGGCGAATCACGGGCCATCTCAAGAGTGGACATTGAAATGCAAAGGAAAGCTGGCGACGAGAGGAAGGAAGCAAAGGGCGTTGGGAAGATGAGATGCGAAAAGTGTGTGAGGCGATGGTCGTGGGAAGCGTAGAAACCGATCCCTTTCCCTGCGGATCCGTTTTTATAAGCGACCACGGCCCTCTCGAATTCCACGGCATTGATTTCGCCCCACTACCACGCTACACGCCTCCTTGCCTCTGCGCCCCTTCGTTTCCTTTTCGCATCCCCTTGGGTTCCCGCGCCGCTTGGATTTCGCGCCGCCTCGGGTTTCGCGCCCACCGGGCGCACTACGCGGGACGGAGAGAGCCAAGCAGTTTGAATGGGCCCCCGCGCGCGCGGCCCGAATAAACTCGCCCCCCGTCCTGAGAAAAACTTAGCCTGGCGTGGCATTGGTTGTCGCGTACCGACCTCTCACCATAGCAAAACGCATCCAGTGCCCGGGCCCACACACTCAAAGAAATGGCGTCAACCGCGCCCGAGCCCGACTCAATCCCGGTCAACGCCGGGGGCTACTGTCGGTGATATGGGCCCGGGGGTATGTCAGAGGTACGACATCTGGGAAAAGGAAGGCGCCATTGCCCATCAAGGTGCGTCAAAGATATATCCTTAATGGCCTAAGCGAGTCCCGGCCACGGGCGGCCACGTGGCCGCCCCAAGAAGGGGCTGGCCCGGAGGCTGCCCGGAGGCCGCAGCACCCCCAAGCGGCAGGGTCCGGGATCACCCGGACCCCCAGACAGCAGGGACCGAGGTTACCCGGACCCCCCATCCCTCACCCCGCACCTCTCTGAGAGACGGGCGAGTCCAACTGCCAACGAACTCATTTAATGACCAAAAAGAGGGAGGCAGAGCGCCTGCCCCGCCGTATTTAATGCGATGTGAGGCGCGCCTGTCAGTTGCTCTCATCATCACCCCTTTTTGCCTGTCACGAGGCAAAGGAGGCCTAAAGTCTTTGACTGAGACCGCGGCATGGTCGCGCACCCACTCCGCGCACGCCTCCCTCACGCCCTGTCCAGTCGCATTTAATGCATTGGGCGGCCGTGTGGGAGAGAGAGTGCGAGCGTAGGAGGCGCGGTGTCAGTGCCTCCCCACGGAATGGACCACTGACCAGTGGGTCCCATTGGAGTAGGTAGGCAAGCCATCACCGCGTCAGCAGCATGGCTACCACGGCGATCACCTTTTTTCCGCCTACCCCCATGACGCAGCAAACAGGAAGGAGCAAGGATGGAGTGGCTTCTCCGACAAGACAAGGCAAAAACCACTCCTTCACGTGGAGCGAAGTAGAGAAAAGTCGGGACTACTGTGGTGTTCCCTTGTACTATAAAAGGAGACCCAAGTCCATCATATAAACGGCTGATTAATTCGGTTGGCCGGTCGGCTCACTCTCTCGTGGGTTCCCTCCCTTGACTCGGTTGATCAGCCCTCCGAGCGACAGCTAATTCTTAGCAACCTCTCGTCCATCTCTGACTCCAAAAAGAGAAGGACACTCTCATTGCTCCCTGTAATTCTTCCCTCATACTACATACAGAACAGGAGTAGAGTATTACACCTCGCAGGTGGCCCGAACCTGTATAAATCCCCGCGCCTCCGTAGTCTTGATTTCTCCCGCCTCATCTGCATCATCCTATCCTCATCGCGAGTTTAGATCAGGACTCACCGCTCCCCATGCCGAACCAAAAAAGGGGGTCCCTCGGATTCCCGCGTGTCGATCTCCGACATCGACAACAATTATTAGGAATTTATTTAGTCATTCTGTTGCATGTGCTCTTAGGGCTGTCAATGAGTCGAGCTCGTGCCTAAGCTTGAGCTTGATACAAGTTTGAGCCAAGCCCATGTAACCACCAAGCTTCTAGACATACTCGTTTAAGGTCGATCAAGCTCGAGCTTGAACTATGCATATTTCAAAAATAATCTCTTGAAAAATAATTAAGTTTAGTTCATCACATTAATGAAAGAATAAAACAAGAGTAAATTTCAAAAAATTATAGATATTTTGATCATCATATCACAAAACTATATATTTAATATGTTTTATCATAAAACTCGTTAATTCTATTAGAAAACTACATATTTCAGGTCAAATCTCACAAAAGTACATATTTAATATTAAAGTTATCATAAAACTTACATATTTTAGAGTTTAAATCCATGGCACTACCGTTATGTTGGAGATATAAACATTGTAGTATGTTGGAGATATAAACATTATAGTTTTATTATTAAATCGTCACTAAACATATGGTCTTGTGATAAATTTTCTACTTAATTTGTAGTTTTGTGAAACTTCACCTTAAATATACAGTTTTATGATAAATTTGGTGTAAAATTTATAGTTTTATGATACAAGAGATCTGTTGTTTTGTGATAGTTTAATTAAATTATCTGTAGTTTTGTGAAATTTACACTAAAAATAATAAAATAAATATATGATACCAATACAAGCTACTTTATTGTATGGGATACATACAAATTGTATATTATATCCCCTAGTTTATTAAATAAACAATTAAAATTATATATTGATAGGTTCGTTATGAACTTTAGCTTGGCTCGACAAAGCTCGTAAGCTTTGGCATAGACTTGGGCTCAGGCTCGGTTTGAGCCTAGGATGAGTCGAGCTCAAGCAGCTTGCGAGCCTCGAGCTTCTTTTGACAGCCCTAACCCCCATCCTTGCACCACCCCTACCCCACACACACAAGCAAAAGAAACAACCACCTCTACTCAAGCTTTTCACACTGCCACCCTCTTGATGGCATCCTGACACATCGACATGACCTCCGTCAGTCGCCCGTACCTTCTATCACCTCGTCTCAATATATTTTTGGTAGCAACAAAAAGTCAAGCCCTTCATACTCCTACCCCTAAAACAAAGGGGACACTTTTACACAAAATAGCATTTTTTTTTCGTTGCCAACCAACTAACTCCATCCAAGCCCTCTTGCCAGGTGTGACCTTTAATTCGTCGGCCCTTTCTCGTCCCGCCGACCTCTCGTGGCATCTACGGGCATGCCAACAATATTCCCCTGACTGTCATTACCCAGATCTCACAACTGGATGCCACTCCTCCACTCTGACGGTTGTGCTCCATCCTCTTAGTGCCCTAGGTCGCCGACATGCCTTGCTGTCCCAGCTAGCATGAAAACGAGCATCAACAGGGGGGCGCAACATGGGGAAGACGTAATGGGGCTACACAAGCGGCAGGAGGAGGGGGGCTAGCCTAGTTGTGCCAAGGTCTTCTCCCGTTCATAGTCAAACGCCACCGACGTTGGGGTAGCGGTTAAGGGATGGGATTGTTATACAAGTGGACCTCTCAACGGTTGAACATGATCTTCTCACGGGTGGCAGCAACGTAGGACTTGGTGAGATGCCCATTGGCGGTGGCGTGGTGATGCCAACCGTCTCCAATGGGCTCGGTCTTCTTGTTTGTGACGATATGGGAGGCAAGGGTTTTGTTGTCCTTGTCCATGGGAATGGTGGGTTTTGGAGTTATTGGGATGAGATATTAGGATCTACCTATGGTGTGATCACCTCTTTGGCACACAAAAGAAAGAATGCATTAGGGTTTGAGTAATTAAGTATTAGCTAAAAATTTAAAAAATAGATTATTAAAATTTTTAAAATAACTTTTCTATAAAAATTTTTGTAAAAAATATTATTTAACCGTTTGAGAAACGTGAAAAAAAGAGATGTGAAGTTACGGAAAGTTGATTTAAGAACACGTCCTTAAGCACGTCCGCAACCATGCTGAAAATGGTATCGGGGCAGGCTCCCAGACTGCTAGAGATGCTGGATCACCTTTACTGAAACAATAGCTATCGCACACGAACAATTATGATTGTTCTTGCTTAACATCGCTGCGAGGAATTTGCTCAGGAAAGTGCAAGTCCCAGTCATTGTATATTGTATACTCTCTCCCGAAAGCAAACCAGCACATAATAGTCAACATTTCTCTGCTCACAAAATGCGCACTTGCAAGACTCGCCAATGCGTGATATCACAGGCTACCGTCTACCATTAGACATAACAATTAAAGCTTAACACAGTTCACACACCAGTAGTTCACACACCAGTAGACATATCCCAAGTCTTTAGCGCATCGTCGCTTAGTGGCCACGGAAGACCTGAAGAAGTAAACGAGGCCCCGGGGGTCGATCGCCTAGTCTTGGCGTGTGCCCCATGGAATTTCCTTGTACGGCACATCCATCGTCAGGCACGCGCTTGCACGCGCCAGTCAGCAATGTTCAAGGCTGAGTTCTAACAGTAACCCTAAACGGCTACCGACCAGGTTTTTCGAATGGTTAAATAATATATTATATATATATAATTATTTTAAAATTTTATAATAATTAATATTTAATTAATTGTGTGTTATTGGTTTGTCAAATTTTAAGTGTCATCAGATATTTTGGCCAAACCGCCGATCCGAACTCAAGTCTTTTTCGCTGTTACATGAAGCATAGGACAGATGTACACGCTACTACACTCGCACACACCCGCGAGTTAATAATATACAAGAGATAGAGGTTAATTAGTGATAAATAAGTAGTAGTCTTACTAGGATGCGCTAAGAATGTTTAGCTTTTCCTGAAACTTTTAGACCCAAGAGCTGATCCTTGCCTTGCCCCGTGCGTGCTTTGATTAATTGTGCTTCCCGCACTCACTCGCCCCCGGGAATATTTGCGGCGAGAAGTAATTTGTTTATGATTTCAGCCTAGTTTTTTATATTGTAAACATGAGATTTTATTCGTGGGCGAGATATTCCGGCAATCTGCCCTGTCGTTTCAGCGCCGATGCGCCACGATGAGATATGTAATCATAAAAACAGCCCGCTTTCGCCGAACCGCCTTAATTACATCTAGACCAATATGTTAATCGATCATCGCTATCCTCCGGGACGTACAGAATGTTAGCACCGTCGCTGTCTAATCGGCCGTGGTGGCCGGAGCAATGCACCATCGCCGATCGATCCAACGATCGAGTTCTGTTGCTAGTCTTCTCCTCGGTCCACGACAGCTCTCTCTCTCTCTCTCTCTCTCTCTCTCTCTCTCTCTCTCTCTCTCTCGTCTGATTGCGAGTCTCGGAGCCAATATAAATAGTTTGCCCATCTCGTTTCGTTTTCCTCCTCCCGGACCACACGACGAGAGACCACGGAGAAGATGTCGAGGTAGCTACTCCTCGCTGCTTAGCTTAGCTTCCTATATAGCTCGATCGATCACCAGGCCGCGCCCTGATCGATCCATGACGTCGTCGCCGAGTAGTTCGGTCGGAGGAGGGGCCGGCGCCGGCGACGTGTGCTGCATGTGCGGCGACCGCGGCCTGCCGGAGGAGCTGTTCCGCTGCCGGCTCTGCCGCGTCCGGCTGCAGCACAGGTACGTTTACATACGCGCGAGGCGAGAGCGCTGGCGTTTCTTGGGCCGATCAGCTAGCTAGCTACTACCTTGCAGGAATAACCTGATTTTGTGCATGCGTGCTTGGAAACACAGGTATTGCAGCGATCTGTACCCGAGGACGACGGCGTACAGGCGGTGCAACTGGTGCCTAAGGGAGCCTGCTCCCGCCGCCGCCGCCGCCGCCGGCGGCCATGTCCACACGGTGGTAGATAAACCGACGGTGCGACGGAAGGCTGCATCATCGTCGTCACCGTCGTCGTCGATGACGGATCAGGAGACCTCGACGACGTCCGGTGAGGCAGAGCGGCAGCGCCTGCAGGAAGCGGCCGGATGCTCGGCTTCGAGGAGGGCGCCGGACACGGGGCTCGGCCAGCCGGTCAAGAAGCAGAAGACGGCCGACGACGAGGGAGAGGAGCCGGGCGCAACAGTGGCGGCGAAGGGAAACGGCAGCAAGAAGCCGATAGAAGCGGGGAGGAAGAAGACGGGAGTCAAGGTCCGGGTGAGGAGGTACAAGCTCCTCGCCGAGGTCATCAGCTGCTAGCTTAATTAGGCCTAGAGTTGATTATCGTGTCCTGTGTACTGTACTACATAGCACGATAGGTATACATGCATCCGTCACGGCAGGAGTGCTCAGATATAATGAGGAGTTAATCCATGAGCGAATCGGAAACTCGGAATCCTCTTTCTAGTTGATCAGAAAACTGAACTGTTCGTTTCATGTAATACTCGTTTGAAGTTATGAAAAGAGTATACTGCCGATACATAAAGGTATCCTATTTGGTACATAAACTTATAAAATTAAAAATTACTCCCTTCGATGCATAAACTTATCTAGTGCATGTAAACTAAAGCCGAAAAACACGTTATAACTAATTTCACTAAGTTAGCACTCTAAGTAGGATATTATGCATATGCTCAATCAGTAAAATGGCTCCGTAGATCAGTAAAACGAACGCATACAGGTTCATGTTTTTGGCTGTTGGCTCCGATTCTTCTTAGGAGATTAGACCTTCATTTCTTTCATGGCTGCCTTGTCGTATGGTAATGGCGTAATGCTATGTACTTCTGAAATTTTTCTCTCCTTCTATCAATTGAAATAGCAGAGCTACTGCTTATTTAAAAAACATATACTCAATCAAACATAGGATAAGTTATGTTGTGTGTACAGAGAAAAAGTATATAAAATATAAAAGGAGGATGCAATGTATAAAAAATAATGGATAAAAATAAAACAAATAAAAAGTATATATAAAGGTTATTTACACATAAGACATCTCTTGTGTCTTTAATTTTGCGCGTGACATCCTAATCAAACTCAATAGTAGCATGTTTAGTCACACTGTATCATTTTAAACTTGATTCATTTTAAACTTGGTTCGCATGATTAGACAAGTTCGTACATCATAATGAGCTTTTACAAGTTTGAATACTAAATTATACCCACAAACTCTACCACAACATAATTTACTCTTATGAAAAAATGAAACGACAAAAAGTATTTATGTGTAATATACTTATTTTATTAACGGGTTAACATCCAATGTTAGAAAGTTAATTACGACAAAGAAAACCTTAAATCAACTTTAGAAGTGGCTAATAATTAAACTGCTCATCTGCCTTAAAATATAAGGATTTTTATCCCGATAACGAACAATCTATTAACTTATTAAAGTAATAGAAAAATAAGAGCCTCCACGTTCTAGAAATTCTCATATTAATCAAAAAATTAAGTCCGTATAGAAAAATACTTTAAAATACCTCAGATTCGAAATTAAGAATAGAAATATTATAAGAGGAGTACTACAATCCATATAGGTATACAATTTAGAGCTAATTAAAATTCAAAAGGAGCCTCCATGTTCACTCTCACGACCTAGAAATTTTCGTATTAATTGAAAAAAAGGAAAAATTGAGTCCATATAGCAATACAATTTAAAATACCTGAAATTCAGAATTAGAAAAGGAATATTAGAAGAGAAGACTAGAGTTCGGAGTTCGTACATGTATACAATTTAGAACTAATAAAAACTTGGAATTAAAAACTAAAATTAAAAGTAGAGGTTACAGTCCACATAGACTTATAATTTAAAAGTAACTAAAATTCAAAATTAAAAATAATAAATATTGGAAGAAAAGTATAGAGTTCAAATAGGAATATAATTTTAAAATAACTGAAATTCAAAATTTAGAAAAGAAATATTGAAAGATGAGTTTGGAGTTCATATAGAAATACAATTAGTGTCGATGCGTGTGCTCGACACGTGGGAATCCGAGGGACCCCTTTTTGGTTCGGCAAAGGGGAGCAATGAATTAGGGCTCAAACTCGTCGTGGGGTAGATGGGAGGTAGGAAGATGGAAGGAAATCATAATCGCAAAGGACACAAAGGAATTATACAGGTTCAGGCCGTCCGGGGGACGTAATACCCTACTCCTGTTCTTGTAATATGTGGAGGATGAATTACAAGACGTGGGTGGTTGTTCTTCCTTGGGGAGGCTGGAGCCGATGGTTGAGATGGAATGCTCGAAGCCCAATGTATACAACAATGGTAGAACCTTAGATCCGCTTCTGGAATCGTTGAGGAACAGTCGGGGAGGGAACCTCTTTTATGATGGACTTGGGCCTCCTTTTATAGTGTAAGGGGACACCACAGTAGTCCTGGTTTTCTCTAGTCCGCTCCACGTGATGGAGCGGTTCTTGCCCTGTCTTGTCGGAGAAGCTACCCCTATCTTTGTTCCTATTGCCGCGTCACAGGAGTTGGTGGAGAAAAACGGGCGTCGTGGTCGCCATGCTGCTGACGTGAGGATGGGCCAACCTACCTACTCCAGTGGGGTCTATCGTTCAGTGGCCCTTCACCTGGAGAGGCATTGACTCGACACCCCCAGCGCTCGTATTCTCTCTCCCACGCGGCCGCCCAACGCGTTTAATGCGACTGGACGGAGCGTGGAGGGAGGCGTGCGTGGAGTGACCATGCAGCCATACCGCGGTCGTCGTCAAAGACTTTATACCCCATATCTCTCGAGACGGGCAAAAAGGGTAATGATGAGAGCGGTTGACAGACGTGCCTCACATCACAATAAATGCGACGGGGCATGCGTCTAGCCCCTCTCTTAGGCATTAAATGTGGTAGTTGGCAGTTGACGGTTGAACTCGCCCCTCTCTTGGAGAGGTGCGGGGTGAAGGACGGGGGGTCCGGGTGACCCCGGACCCTGCCGTCTGGGAGAGCGGTGGCCTCCGGGCAGCCCCCGAGCCAAGCCCCTCTTGGGGTGGCCACGTGGCCGCCCATGGCCCGGACCCGCTAGAGCCATCTAGGACATATCTTTGGTGCGCCCTGGTGAGCGAAGGCGTCTTCCTTCTTCAGATATCGCATCCTCAACATACCCCCGGGCCCATATCACCGACAGTAGCCCCCGGTGTTGACCGGGACCGAAGTCGGGTTCAGGCGCGGTTAGCACCATATTCTTGAGTGTGTGGGCCTGGGTACTGGATTGCCGTGCCGTAGTAGGAGGCCGGCGCGCGGCAACTGACGTCGCGCTTGATTAATCCTCTCCAGACGGGGGGTGCGTTACTTGGGCCACGCACGTGGGGGCCCATCAAACCGCCTAGCTCTCTCCGTCCGTGTAGTGCGCCTGGCAGACACGAAACCCCAGGCGGCGCGAAACCCCCAGTGGCGCGGGAATCAAAGGGACGCGAAAAACGAAGGGGCACGGAGCCGAGGAGGCGCATTGCACGGTAGTGGGGCGAAATTAATGCCGTAGAATTCGAGGGGGCCGTGGTAGCTTATAAAAGGGCATCCGCGAGAGGGGGGATCAGTTTTTACGCTTTCCACAGCCATCGCCTTTCATCCACCCAGAGCTCTTGCCCTTTTGCCTCCTTTCTCTCTGCCACCGGCTTCCTTTTTCGCACTCCAACGCCTGCCTTGAGGATGGCTCGTGACTCGCCTTTGGAGCCGGGGAGCGTGCTCCCAAAGTCCCTGGTTCGCACTGTGCAGGCCCGAAGTATCTTCAACAAGTACTTGCCGCGCGGCACACGCAGCGGCGGCGACATTTCGGAGGAGCGCCCCCCCACGAAGATGGTGTTGTTCGTCTCTTTCGCCATGGTCGGGCTGGTGCCGCCCTTCTCCCAATTCTTCCTCGACGTGCTGGAGTTCTACGACCTCCGGCTGCACCACCTCACCCCCAACGCCGTCTTCTACCTCGCCATCTTCACCTACACATGCGAGATGTTCGTGGGGGTGATGCCCTCACTGCATCTTTTCCAGCAGTTCTTCCGCGTGTGCTGGGTGGGCTCCCCCGGCGCAGTCGGGTACGTGGCGATCCAGCCGCGCAACGATAGGACCGTCGGTACCCCTTCATCGACATCCACCCCCGCTCTAGGTGGGAGAACTGGAGGGCCTTCTGGCGACCACCCTCGCCTTTCCCTTCCGACGGGGATCCCGGTGAACCAGAGGAACTGGGGGGCGCGGCCGCGAGCCGGGAGGGAGCTGGACGGAGTGCTGGAGCGGATCAGCTACCTCCGGAGGGGGGCCTGTCCAGCCACGCCGTCTTCCGGGATTTCCAGACGAGGCGCATCGCGTCGCTGCAGGAGAGGCCGTGCCCCGTCCACATGTACACGGGCTTCAACGACGACATGCGGATCCATGTGGGCGCCACCTTCAACTGGGACGAGAACGACCTCGCGATCCTGGTCCGCCGTACCCTTGGCGTCACGGCGATGGACCTGACGCAGCTCCCGCCCGGGTTGGTGCCGCTGTGGCAGGATTCGGCGCGCCCGGAGATCCTGCATGCGCTGCAAGTGGTGGGCGACGGCGTGGGCTCGTCGTCAGCTGCGCCGAGCATTACGCCAGGGGGTGGGGACGACGACTACGACGACGTCGACGACCAGGTGCCTATTGGGCGGCTGGGCTGCGGGGGTCCGGGCATAAGCGAATCGGGGGCCCCGGACCCGAAGGGGAAGAGGAAGAGGCCGGAGCACGACCCCGCACCTCCCACATCACCACCATGCGGCGGCGGTGCGGAGCACACCGCTCCTCCACGTAGGTCCGGGGGCCCACAGGCGGCGGGCCCAGCCCCTGGGGCCACTCCGTCGAGGGCCAGAGTGGCCGCCACGGCGACGACAATGACGACGGCAGAGGCCGGGAGCGCACCCACGGTGAGCGCGCCGTCAACGGAGGCTGGCCGCGGCGCTCCAGCGGCGACGGAGCCCGCGGGCGACAGCCCAGTGAGCCTCCCAGGCGGCCCTGCAAAGAAGAAGCGGGCCATCTCCCGGGTTTCCTGGAGCTTCAACGCCGCTCGTAGGTAACGCCTTGATTATGCATACATATCTTGTGAGCCTTGCGTTTTTGCTTCGGGCTGCTTGTGTTTTGATCCCTTACTGTGTTTATTTCTGCTCCCAGCCGTGAGCACCAGCTTTTTCGCCCCAGGGTTATACCCAAGGGCGGTTCTACTTCTAGCTCGGCGGGGAGGCGCGGGAGAGGCCCGGGGTGGTGGAGCCCTTTTGGTCCGGGTCACCCTGCGGTTCGGGCCCGGTCCGGTGTGGCTGAGGAGGGCCCACCTAGATGCCGGGCACCGATCGCCGCGAGGAGCAAGGCGGGGCCCTCCGGCGACGGATTCGGGGCGAGCTGGCCCTGACGCGGAGGAGGCGGCGACGGGCAGCGGAGAGCAGCCCCAGGGGTCTCCACCACGGCAACCATCGCCGCCACCACGACATCCGTCACCCGCGCCATGCCCTTCGGCGCGCCGCCCACGGCCAACAGCGTGCCCGCGCGCCGGCCACCGCGATCCTCCGACGCCGCAAGCGGCCTCACCGGAGGACGGGCAGCGCCGACGGGCGAGCCGGCGGCGGGCGGCTCCGGCCGGCGCCTTCGGCTCCCGCCCCACGCGGAGTGGTCGACCTCGGCTCGAGCTCCGACTCGAATCCGGGCGCTCGGTCCAGTTCGTGGTCGCCTTGGACACCGAGCCCCTCGTCCGTCCGCAGGAGCGGGCGAGGATGATCGTGTCCCGGGCGCTGGAGGAGGCCAATGCGGTCTCCCTGGAGGGGCTTCGGGCCCAAGTTCAGGCCTTGGCCACCAAGGAGGTCGCGGTGGAGCGGCGAGAAGCCGAGGTCGACGAAGGCCGCCGCGAGCTGGTGGCCACGGCGAGGGTGGAGGGCCTCGTCAGGAAGCGGGAGCTGGCGGATATCAAGCGGCGTCGGGGGGAACTCGACCAGGTGTTCGAGGACACCGTCGTTGAGCGGCACACCGCCGACTTCCGCGAGCAGGTCGCCGCCGCCGCAGAGGAGAGGGTCCGCACCACCGCCGGGGAGTTCATCCGTGACCTCAACGGGCGCACTCAGGAGCTCGACCAACGTGAGCGTGCCCTGCGCGATGCCGGGGCCGCCGCTGCTAGCACCGACATCGAGCTCCAAGCCCACGAGGATGGCCTGGCAGAGCGTGAGAAGGCTGTGGAGGCGGCGTGGCGGGCGGTCGAGGACCGGGAGGTCGCCGTGGCCAAGGCCAAGGAGGACTCGGCCGCGCGGAGGAGAACACGGTGGCCCGGAAAAGGCCATCGCCGAGCGTGAGGCCGCCGTGGAGGCGCGAGGTGGCGGTGCTAGAGGCCCAGGAGGAGGTCTCCCGGTGCCTGAAGGCCGTCTGGGAACGTGAGCAGCAGCTCGCGGCCGCCTCGTACCGGCGGCAGGAGGAGCTGGAGCGGAGGGAGCGGGACCTCGTCGCCCGGGAGCAGGCGGTCGGCGACGTGGAGGCGCGGGTGCGGGAGCCCCAGCCGGCCCCTCGCTCCAACGATGCGGTGCCAGACTTGGAGGAGGCGCGCCGTCGGATCGCGGAGCTGGAGCACGCCCTGGGCCTGGGGCTCCAGATCGTGGCCTCGTCCGTCGAGCGCCTTCGGGAGGCGGCTCGTGAGGTGGGGGTCGTTCGCCCCTATGCCCCCGTCCCTACCTTGGGGGGATTGGCCACGCAAATAGATGAGCTGCCCGCGGGAATCAAGAGGGTGCCGGAGGAGGTCGACGAGGTGGCGAAGCAGTCATGATATGACTTGTCCCGCCAGGTCGCGACGCTCATCCTGGCGAGCTACCAAGCTCGCGACCCCGGTTTCAACCCCTACATCCCCACCGAGGACTTCCCCGAGGGCACCGAGGAGGCCGCTCGGCGCCGCGTCAAGGATGTCGTCGACTCCATTATGATCGGTTTTGATGGCACTCCGGCGGCATTCCAGCTCGCCTTCCGCGAGGACCCCCTGACGAGGATGACACGGAGGACGCCCCCAGTGACCCGCCGGCCGCCTAGGACTCCCCCGCCTTTTTTGCCTTTATCTGTACTTGTAAAAAACATTGACATATTGTTTATAATATCAGGGCACTCTCCTTTATCATGCTGGACTCGTATTGTAGCAGCCCATCGTGGCCTGTCTCTGCAATGATGATTTCATATATGTAGCCGCCTCTTTGGCTCTGCAGACGATGATTCGTAATGATTTATATATATATATATATATATATATGTATATTGGGAGCCCCCGGCCAACTTAGCACACACGTAGTGGCGATTAGTTGGCCCGAGCCCCTGCTTGTTTGCTTCCCTGCAACGGTAGTTCAACCTTTAGTTAGCTTAGTAATTGTAGGAATATGGGTAGTATGGTTTCCTGCCATGGTTCGCCCCATGTAACTGGGAGCTGGTCCGGGTTCGGGCAGCGTGCATCGGCCGACGGCTGGTGCCTTCCTCGGGGTTCTGGGTAGGAGGGAGGGCATAAAAGGCCAGCAGGGGCAGCAACAACGGGGGGTTCGGGACAGGCGTGACAGTACGCACCCGAGCCCCCAGGAGTTGACTACCCCCAGGCGTGATAATATGCAGCGTCGCTCCACCCTCGACGCCCTTAGGGCTCTCAGGCTAAGCCGAGCAAGGCCAGAAGACCACCGAGAACCAGCATCCGCAGTACATGTTCCGGCACATGGGGGAAAACATAAGCAGATATTTTGTAAGGAAAAGAACATAAGGAGTGTAAAGGGGCGGACTCATTGTTCATGCCACTGGAGGCAGTGGATGAACTTTCATATATGTTTCAGCACACCATGCGGCTTATGGGTAGAACTTGCGCAGGTGGGAAATGTTCCACGGGTTCGGCAGCGGAGTGCCGTCCTCTGTGGCTAGGCGAACTGCTCCTGGACGCGGGGTGCCGATAACTTTGTATGACCCCTCCCACATCGGGGATAACTTGCTCAGCCCCGCACGCGTTTGCACGCGATGCAGAACGAGATCATTGATTTGCAGCGCTCGGGGGCTGACTTTGTGTTGATGGTAGTGGCGGAGGCTCTGCTGATAACGGGCCGCACGAAGTGCTGCCCGGCGCCGTCTTTCTTCCAGGTAGTCCAGGTCGTCGCGACACGGCTGTTCTTGATCTGCTTCGGTGTACAAAGTGGCTCGGGGCGATCCCAGGGCGAGCTCGGAAGGCAAGACCGTCTCAGCTCCATACACCAAGAAGAAAGGTGTTTCCCCGGTGGCACGACTCGGTGTTGTCCGATTGGCCCAAAGGACCGCAGGCAGCTCGTCAGTCCACGATTCCCCATGCTTCTTGAGGTCGTTGTAGGTCTTCATCTTGAGACCTTTCAATATTTCCGTGTTTGTACGCTCGGCTTGACCGTTGCTTTGGGGGTGGGCGGGCGAGGCGAATCATAGCTTGATGCCCATATCATCGGAATACTCGCCAAACAGCTCACTCATGAACTGGGTGCCGTTGTCGGTGATGAGCCTGTTGAGGACCCCGAACCTTGTCGTGATGCCTCTCACGAACCGCACAGCCAAATGCTTGTCGATGACGCTGACTGGATGGGCCTCGGGCCACTTGGTGAATTTGTCAATGGCGACATATAGAAATTTGCAGCCGCCCCATGCCTGCTTGAACGGGCCCAGGATGTCCAGCCCCCAGACCGCGAGCGGCCACGAGAGCGGGATGGTCTGAAGGGCCTGAGCTAGCAGGTGCGTCTGCTTGGCATGGAATTGGCATGCCCGGCACCGCCGCATGAGGTCTGTTGCATCCTCCAGCGCGGTGGGCCAGTAAAACCCCTGGCAGAATGCTTTTCCCACCAAGGTTCGGGAGGCTGAGTGCGCTCCACATTCTCCCTCGTGGATCTCGGCTAAGAGCTCGAGACCCTGTTCCCGAGAGATGCATTTCATGAGCACTCCATTGGCACCGCGTCGGTAGAGTGTCCCTTCCACCAACACGTACCGTATGAAGGTGCGGGCAATGAGCTCGCTTTCCTCGCGTTGCTCGGGCAATGACGCGTCTTGCAAATACGCCTGGATTTCCAAAATCCAAGCCACCTGGCGCGTGATGTCGGTCCCGGCAGGACCAGGCTGCGGCTGGCCCGCCAGGTCCGGGGCGTCGGGACCGGCCGATTCCTACCCTTGGGGCGGTTCGGGGCACGCCGACGGCTCTGAGAGTCTTTCTTCGAATGCGCTTGGCGGGGCTGGGGCTCGCACGGAAGCGATCCTAGATAGCTCGTCCGCCAGGGTATTGTCTCTTCTAGGAATATGGCGTAGCTCGAGGCCATCGAAATGGCACTCCATACGCCGTACTTCCTTGACATATGCTTCCATCTTAGGATCAGTGCATTGGTACTCCTTGGAAACTTGGTTCATGACCAGTTGGGAGTCACCGAGGACTAGCGGACGGTGGATGCCCATGCCTGCCGCCGCTCGCAACCCCGCTAGAAGTCCTTCGTACTCGGCCATGTTGTTGGTTGCCCAGAATTCAAGCCGAACGATGTACCGGAGTACGTCGCCCGTCGGGGAGGTTAACGCAACGCCTGCCCCGGCCCCCTGTAAGGTGATCCTCCGCACTCTCGGGTTCACCCGGGGGCTGATCGTTATCGGCCACTGGCGTCCACTCTGCCATAAAATCGGCCAAGGCCTGGCTCTTGATTGCGTGACGGGCTTCGAAATGCAGGTCAAACTCTGACAATTCGATAGCCCACTTGACTTTCCGTCCCGTGCCCTCTCGGTTATGCAAGATCTGCCCGAGAGGGTAGGACGTGACTACCGTTACCCGATGCGCTTGGAAGTAGTGGTGCAGCTTCCAGGAAGCCGCGAGCACAACGTATAGCATTTTTTGGGCCTGCGGGTAACGTGTCTTTGCATCCCGTAGCGCCTCGCTGATAAAGTAGACCGGCCGCTACACCTTGGTGCGGGCCTTAGCTACTTTACTAGGGGCAACAGGTTCGGGTGCACCGGGACGGGTTACCTTAGCGTCCGGGGCTACCGGGCCATCGCCTTCCCCGGAGCCCTCAGGGCCGCTCTGGGTGGAAAGGGCCTCGGGAGCCCCTGGACTAGGGGGCTGGGTGGCTCCCTGAAGCCCGGGGGGCCAAAGGCCGCCTCCGGCCTCGGGTGCTTCCTCAGCCAACGCCGTTCCAAGGTCTCCTGCCTCCGGGTGTGGTGGGGCTGGGGGCGTCTGAGAGACTGGCTCGTCATCGCGCTCCATAACCAACGCTGCACTGATCACTTGAGGACTTGCAGCCAAGTATAAAAGGAGGGGTTCTCCTTCCTGCGGTGCCACCAATGTGGGCGGCGAGGAGAGATAACGCTTGAGCTCGCTCAAGGCTTTCTCTGCTTCGTCCGTCCAAGTAAAAGGGCCAGTTCGCTTTAGCAGCTTAAATAGAGGGAGCGCCCGCTCTCCTAGCCTTGATATAAAATGGCTCAGGGCAGCTACACAACCAGTAATTTTCTGTACATCCCTGAGCTTCCTAGGGGGGCGCATCTCCTCTATGGCCTTTATTTTTGCAGGGTTGGCCTCGATGCCTTGGGCAAAGACCAAAAACCCCAAAAGTTTGTCTGCCGGTACCCCGAACATGCATTTCTCTGGGTTCAGCTTCATGCGGGAGGACCAGAGGTTATCAAACGTCTCGGCCAAGTCCGGGAGCAGGGTCTTTTGGTCACGGGACTTGACTACGAGATCATCGACATAAGCCTCAACATTACGCCCTATTTGGTCTTTCAGCGTGATGCGGACACCACGTTGGAAAGTAGACATGGCATTCTTTAAACTGAAAGGCATAGACATGTAGCAAAAGGTACCCACAGGGGTAATAAATGCAGTCTTCTCCTCATCCTCTATAGCCATGCGGAACTGATGGTAACTAGAGTATGCATCTAGGAAACATAAAAGGTCGCACCCTGCAGTGGAGTCGACTATCTGGTCTATTCGATGCAGAGGGTAAGGGTCTTTAGGACACGCCTTGTTGAGGTCGGTGTAGTCGATGCACATGCGCAGCTTGTGGTTGGCCTTCGGGACGACCACCGGGTTAGGCAACCACTCCGGATGCAGCACTTCCCGGATGAAGCCGGCCTCCTGGAGCCGTGCCACCTCTTCGCGGATGAACACCTGCCGCTCCGGGGCCTGTCGCCTCACCTTCTGTCGGACCGGTCGTGCATCCGACCGCACTGCAAGTCGGTGCTTGATCACCTCCCTGGGGACTCCGGGCATATCTGACGGCTTCCAAGCAAATACGTCGGCGTTCGCCCGTAGGAAGGAGACGAGCGCGTCTTCCTATTTGGGGTCCAAGTTGCCGTCAATCTTGGCGGTCTTGGACGGGTCGTCGCTCAACTGGATGGACTTGATTACCACCTCATCGGTCGAGGTGATATGCTATTTGGGGGCCCGGGAACCCGAGGCCTCCCCTTGAGGGCCTTCGGGTTCAACGCAGTCGGCCGCCGCAACATCGTCCAGACGCGCCTCCGCGCAATCTAGCGCGGTCTTAACGTCGGCATGGATGGTGATGGGGCCTCCGGGGCCCGGCATCTTGAGCTGGCGGTAGGCATAATGGGTGGCCGCCATGAACTTCACCAGCGCCGGCCTCCCGAGCACGGCGTTGTAGGGCAGATTGAGGTCCGCCACATCGAAGTCAATCCACTCAGTGCCAAAATTGGCGGGGTTCCCAAACGTGACCGGCAGCGCGATCTGCCCGAGGGGCCACATCTTCCCGGGCGTCACCCCGATGATGGGGTAAGATGGCCCGAGCACCATCCCTGGGGTCTTGATCGCATCAAAGTCCTTCGGGGATAGTATGTTGAGGGCCGCACCCCCGTCAATCAAGACTCGGGTGACCTTGACGTTGCAAATAGTGGGGGAGGTCACGAGGGCCAAGTATCCACTACGTGCGATGCTCCCAGGGTGATCTGTCTGGTCGAAGGTGATTGGCACCTCCGCCCAGCGCGACTTTCGGGCCGCCTCATGGGACGGCACGGTCGTGAGAAGATCACGCCTCATGGTCTTGAGGCTTCGACGGGACACCTAGGCGCCTGCCCCTCCGTCGATGGTGGTGACGACGTGCTTGGGGTCCTGGTAGCCCAGATCATCATCCTCGTCTCCGACGGGGGCCGCACTCTTGGCCTCCTCTTATCGGTTATCCGAACGTTCCGCCGGGGCCTTACCCTTATGGCGGGTTTCCTTCTCCTTCTCCCTCCTCTCCTGCTCATACTTTTGTACCCGCTCGGCCAAGTTCTTGACCGAGCGGCACTCGGAGAGGTCGTGGTGGGAGGTTTGGTGCACCATGCACCACTTGTCCCCGTCCTGGCCCTGGGGGCGAGGGTCCGGGGATCGCCTGCGGTTGCTCGCGGGCTTGCCCTTCCGCGAGGGCTTCTCGGAACCGTCAGCGGTGAGGACGTGGCCTTCCTCGCCACCGCGCGACGGCCTGTGCTTTCGCCGCCGCTCGCGTCGTTCCTCTCGGGACGCGGAGGGGGCAGCGTTGGTGGAGGCTGGGGCAGGATTCCTAGGATTCCAAACCCGAGCCTCTTCCTTGCGGGCCACCCGGTCAGCAAGCTCGAAGAGCTCGGTGGTGGTCCGAGGGGCCTTGGACTCGATCTTCTCCAACATAACATCGTGGCATACACCACTCCGGAAGGTGAAGATACTGCATGGTCAGCGATGGACGGTATAGTGTTGCGTACCTGGCAAAAACGCTGGATGTATTTGCGCAGGGACTCGTCCTCTCCTCGCCGGACCATGTGGAGGTCAGCCTCCACTCTCGGGCGTGGATATGTGCCCTGGAAGTTAGAGGTGAACTGCTGGCACAAGTCGTCCCACGAGGTGACTGACTGGGCCGGCAGGTTCATTAGCCAGGAGCGGGCCTGGCCCTTGAGCGCCATGGAGAAGAAGTTGGCCATGACGAGCTTGTCACCTCCAGCAGCCTCGATGGCCGTGGTGTAAATCTGGAGGAACTTCGTAGGATTCACCGAGCCATCATACTTCTCCGTGAGAGCCGGCCTAAACTTGTTAGGCCAGAGCACATTGCGGAGGCTGGAGATGAAGGCCTGACAGCCGTTGCCGACTGGAGGGGGCGACAAGGGCTCGGAGGCCCCCTTGGGTGTCGCGGAATATCCTGCTCGCGGCTGGGCCACCATAGCCGCTCGCCGTCCCCCGAGGGGCTCTCCGCGTGGCGGGGCCGCTGTGGCCGCTCGCCGAGCGCTTGCGCCTCCTAACGAGGAAGCGCAGTCCTGAGCTCGCCCCATGCGACGCTCGTCGTGGCGTTGCTCAATGCGGAATCGGGCGTCTCGTTCTACGTATAGTAGGTCCCGAGGCGCCTCTAGTAGGGCTACAGCCGGGAGGCTCTCTTCTGCCCTCGCGGCAGCTGCTGCCCTTCGGGCTCGTCGTCGAGAGGACGAGCTGACCGCGGTGTGTGAACCACGCGGTTGGTGACTGGAGGAAGCGAGGTCAGCGGCCAACTGGCGCTGGGCCGTGCCGACCAGCTTCGCCACGTCGTCAAACCAACGCTTGGCATTGGATCCCTCGCCCGGTGTGACCGGGCGGTGGCGCAAGAGCGCCTCCGCCGCCTGAAGGGCCCCCTCAGGCGTGCCAAGCTCTAGCGACGATGGACGTCGCCCGGCGCGGTTCGCCAGATCGTCCGCTCGGGCGTAGCCGGATCCCGCAGTGCATTCGCGATCCCGAGGATGCCATGGCCTCCTCCGCCCACAGCCGCTGTCTCAGCGGGGGCAGAGGAGGTGACACGACCCTGGCCGCCGCCGCGGCCATCAGAGGGGGTAAGGGGGACAAAGGCCCTCCCTCTTCCGAGCGGAGGTGTCGGAAGTTAGGGCTATACCCGCCCGTGTCAACCTCCTCGGTCGCCTTGTTGGCCAAGTCACACTCGCGGGTAGCGAGTGAGCCTGATGCGGACCATAGGACGTGGCCGTGGACCATGGCGAGGACGGGGAGAGGGGGTTTCGGCGGGAGATGGAAGGAATATGGGAGTTTAAACCCAAATGCAGTGTGCTCCCCCCACCTGGCGCGCCAGCTATCGATGTGTGTGCTCGACACGCGGGAATCTGAGGGACCCCTTTTTTGGTTCGGCACAGGGAAGCGATGAATTAGGGCTCAAACTCGTCGTGGGGTAGATGGGAGGTAGGAAGATGGAAGGAAATCACAATCGCAAAGGACACAAAGGAATTATACAGGTTCGGACCGTCCGGGGGACGTAATACCCTACTCCTCTTCTTGTAATATGTGGAGGATGAATTACAAGACGTGGGTGGTTCTTCCTTGGGGAGGCTGGAGCCGATGGTTGAGATGGAATGCTCGAAGCCCAATGTATCCAACAATGGCAGAACCTTAGATCCGCTTCTAGAATCATTGAGGAACAGCCGGGGAGGGAACCTCTTTTATGATGGACTTGGGCCTCCTTTTATAGTGTAAGGGGACACCACAGTAGTCCTGGTTTTCTCTAGTCCGCTCCACGTGATGGAGCGGTTCATGCCCTGTCTTGTCAGAGAAGCTACCCCTATCTTTGTTCTTGTTGCCGCGTCACGGGAGTTGGTGGAGAAAAACGGGCGTCATGTTCGCCATGCTGCTAACGTGAGGATGGGTCAACCTACCTACTCCAGCGGGGCCTATCGGTCAGTGGCCCTTCACCTGGAGAGGCATTGACTCGACACCCCTAGCGCTCGTATTCTCTCTCCCACGCGGCCGCCCAACGCGTTTAATGCGACTGGACGGAGCGTGGAGGGAGGCGTGCATGGAGTGACCGTGCAGCCATACCGCGGTCGTCGTCAAAGACGTTATACCCCATATCTCTCGAGACGGGTAAAAAGGATAATGATGAGAGCGGCTGACAGTCGTGCCTCACATCGCAATAAATGCGATGGGGCAAGCGTCTAGCCCCTTTCTTAGGCATTAAATGTGATGGTTGGCACTTGGCGGTTGAACTCGCTCCTCTCTTGGAGAACCCCGGACCCTGCCGTCTGGGAGAGCGGTGGCCTCCGAGTAGCCCTCGATCCAAGCCCCTCTTGGGGTGGCCACGTGGCCGCCCGTGGCCCGGACCCGCTAGAGCCATCCAGGACATATCTTTGGTGCACCTTGGTGAGCGAAGGCGTCTTCCTTCTTCAGATATCGCATCCTCAACATACCCCCGGGCCCATATCAGCGACAATTAGAAATAACAAAAATTCAGAATTAGAAAAGTATATATATATTGGAAGAAAGTATATAGTTCGTATAGGAATTTATAACTAATTGAAAGTCGAAATTAAAAACAAGAAAATTAAAAAGTAGAGTTTAGAGTATATATATAATTTAAAAGGAACTAAAATTTAAAATTAAAAAAAGAAGATTGGTAGACTAGAGTCCATATAGGAATTCAATTTAGAAAGAATTAAAATTCGGAATTAAAAAATAATAAACATCAAAATAAAAATCTAGAGTCAATACAAAATTTTAATTTAGTAACTAAAATTTAGAATTTAAAAATAAAAAGTATTCAAAGAAGAGTTTGGAGTTTATATAAGAATATAATTTAAAAATAACTGAAATTCAAAACTTAGAAATAAGGTATATTGAAAAAGTGTAGTGTCCATATAGAAATATAATTTACAAATAACATAATTTTATAATTAAAAAAGATATTAAAAGAGGAGTATAGAGTCCGTATATGAATATAATTTAGAAATAACTTAAATTCAGGATTTACAAATAAGAAATATTGAAAGAAGGGTTTAGAGTCCATATAAAAATAAAATTTATAAAAACGAAACTTCAAAATTAAAAAAATAAAGAATATTGAAGGAGAAATTTATAGTCCATATAAGAGCGTAAGGATGAGACATACCTTGGTTCGTGGAATACGTTAATACCACATATCTAATAGTAGACGAGATATATTTAAACTAAGGAAATACGGTGGATAAATAATAAATTATCTTCTCGAAAAAGAAGATGTTAGAGTCTTAGTCGGAAAAGATAATGTTTCCTTAGTCGTATCTGGTTCTGGTTCTCCGATTTCTATTTGAAAAAGAAGATAATCAATGCTATAAATACAAGACCCTCAAGAGAAAAAGGGACAGGCCAAGTCAGAATACAAGCCAATATAGATTTAGACAAACCCAATTTGACGCCACAAAGGCTGACATAAAAAATCTAGAGCTACCACTAATCTTGTCGAATCATATTTAAGGAAGAATATTATACTAGCCATAGACTACCTGTGAGAGAGCTCCATGTCATCAAACCAACGCCGACTAGGTCATTCCAAATATTGTACTCGTATGAGACCAACAGGAGTATGACTATTAACTGTCAATTAAGAGGTAAATATATGTATTATGTCTCTTTTATCTCAATCTCGCGTATACCTTGGTTCCAACGAACCCCATAGTCTATAAATATTATGGTCGGGTATAGCCCTTCGATAGAATATAATTTAGAAATAATTAAAATTTAGAATTAAAAATAATTAATAACTATCACGTGTATATAATACATTTGTTAGTTTGGTCAGGTTAATATATAATTTAAAATTATGTTGCTGTTTTAACATATTTTGAAAATAAAATGTTGAAACATATATGTTATTTACATGAGAAAATGTAAATTTTCTAACCGTGCAATCTACGCGGGTGTTCTATGTTTTTTTGAAAAAAGAACTGTTTATTGATAAATCTATTGACCTCATTCTTATATGATCGATTTTATCTTTTTTTCTAATAGTTAAAGTTTTAAAAAATGACATAGTGTTATTTAAAAAATAATCATATATATTTTAGAAAATAAAAAGGTTAAATTTTAAAAATGAGATAGTGTTATTTAAAAAATAATCATATATATTTTAGAACGGAACGGAGAGAACGACAAGTAACAATTCTATCACTCTGTCCATAAAAAATGTTCAGCCCGTCGCTCGAGCTACCACTACCCGAGAGTTGTACCGGCCGGTCCAAAAGCACAGCATCGGTCAACCATACCTAGGGGATCTGATACCGTGTTTTGAGAGAGAAAATTAAGTGGTGATATGCTCGTACGTTCATCCAAGTCCAACCTTCTCTAGTTTAGGTTAGGTTAGGCCGCGTGCCAGCCCGCGCTAGTGCTGTACACCAGCACATCATTGGTTTCATCATGGTCTGCAATAATGTTGGAGATGAGGACTCGTCGACGTCGTTGCGCTGCTCGCCTTTACGTGTCGCGGCCTAGCGCCTGAAGCGGCGGCCGGCGGCGCACCGTGTGCACGTCGTGCGAACGTAGGCTGGTACGGTGGTTTGTTGGGTTGGGCCCACGCGGCAGACAGGAGCGCGGCTGGGCATGCGGCTGATTGGATTTCCTCGCGCGAGCCAGTGCCCAGTGAGGCGTTTCTGGCGATCTTTCCCTCGCGATCATTCGCAGAGACGAAGTACATTGATCTCCCTGGAAGGCTGGAAATTAACACAAACATCCGCGACCGCGACCGGCGGAGGTGAAGCCCAAAACGAACTGCAGCCCAAATGGTGTAAGGGCCCATGGTCTGCTACTGCTAGTATTTGGGCTGGCCTTCCCCGTTGGTTTCCGTCTGCACGACGGCACTGTGCAAGTGTGCGGGTGGGTTGGACTGCACGTCTTGGGACAATTGCGCGTCAACACGGGCCACCAGGCCCGCATTATTAGCTTGTTTGGTTTCCTATTATATGTCAACAATGACAAAACGTAAGTAAATTTCGGGAGTGTCAAATTTTTTGATAACTTATGTGTACTGCCGGATCTGCACTTCTGCAGTCACCGCCCTGTATGTCAGCGCAGCCAGTAGTGCCTGTTTGTTTGTTGGTTTCACTGACTAACCTATCACATTAAATATTTATTATTTTAAAATATTAAATATAAATTATTTATAAAACTCATTTATAATCGAAAGATAATTCGTTTGACGAATTTAATAAGTCTAATTACGTTATAATTTAAATATGTGATGCTATAATAAATATTTATTAATTATAAATTAATTAGGTTTAATAGATTCGTTTTACTAATTATCTTTTTGATTTTGTAATTATTTTTA
This sequence comes from Oryza australiensis, assembly GCA_019925245.2. Taxonomy (NCBI): domain Eukaryota; kingdom Viridiplantae; phylum Streptophyta; class Magnoliopsida; order Poales; family Poaceae; genus Oryza; species Oryza australiensis. Next base: position 18,949,062 of record JAIFGZ020000222.1, on the reverse strand, counting down.
TATTTAGATATTTAAACATCTGGTATGATATGAACTCAAACGAATTCAACACCTCCCCTACGTGTCTTTTTATGATCTGGCCAGCATTAACATCATTGGGTCAATGCATTTAACGCCCATCAGCTGGACTATCATTAGATGGCGGCCAAACACGTGGGTAATTCTGTCCTGTAGCACGTAGAGCTAATTGTGGCCTCAAGCCCTCAACTGCCAATTGCCAAAACGTACAGAGACGCTCCCCTCCCCTCCCCTCCCCTCCCTCCCTCCGATGGGAGATCCGACGGCTGTAGTAGACCGAGCAACGTCGATCCCGTGGGCCCCTCATGCCAGGGAGAGGTGCGCTACGTCACCCATGGCGTACAGGCTTCCTCAACGAACGACGTGTGCCTTCCAGCCACCACCACTCGCCCCATCAACCCAACCCCTCGACCTCGACGGGACCACGAAGCCGCGCGCACACCGCGCACGCGGTCCACGACCCCCAAATATAAGAGGCGGCCGCGGGCACGGCACGAGGCCGCGAGCAAGCACGATCCCTCGCGACAATCGCCACAAATTCCCCCGGGCCAGCCACACCCACACCCACACACGCGCCGGCCAGGCCAGCCTACGCTTTCCCCGACCCACCCCACGAGGCGAGCCGGCGCGTGGGCGCGGCGGAGCCTCCAGGCGGCGAGCCCGGCAGGGAAGGAAGGAAAGATGGGGAGCCTCGGCGGGGAGGAGGGCGCGAGGTCGGCGGCGGGGCGGAGGCCGAGGTTCCTGTGCCTGCACGGGTTCCGGACGAGCGGGGAGATCATGCGGAAGCAGGTGGTTGGGAAGTGGCCCGCCGACGTCACGGCGCGCCTCGACCTCGTCTTCGCCGACGCGCCTTTCCCCGCCGAGGGCAAGTCCGACGTCGAGGGCATCTTCGACCCGCCCTACTACGAGTGGTTCCAGTTCGACAAGGTCCGCCTCCGCCGCCGGCCTTTCACCTGATGCGATTTTCCTATGCGGATCTGAACTTTTTTTCTCTCTCCTGGGTGTTCATGGGCTTCCTCTGTTTTTGGTACAGAATTTTACAGAGTACAGGAACTTCGACAAATGCCTGAACTACATTGAGGAACTGATGATTAAAGAAGGGCCCTTTGATGGATTGATGGGTTTCTCTCAGGTATTAGTTTGTGGTCTAAAACAAATAATTTTTAGACTAATTCTCATTAGTATCATATATGATATTGCAAATTTCCGTGCTATACCAGGGCTCGATTCTATCTGGCGCGCTCCCGGGGCTCCAAGAACAAGTAAGCCATGTTTTTAGTTGTTAGCATATGAACACAACCCGATTTATTTCCTGCTGTCTTACATATGCCCAAACAGCTACACCTTCGATTAGCTTCTTATTTAACTCTGTATGTTCTCTGCAGGGTTTGGCCCTGACTAGAGTTCCTAAGATCAAGTACATCATAATCATAGGAGGCGCAAAGTTTCAGTCACCGACGGTTGCCGAGAAGGCGTACGCCAACAAGATCAAATGCCCCTCGGTTCACTTCCTCGGTACTTCACTATCTTCTTTAAAGAACAAAAAGAAAAAGAGATCGCGTCGATGCTATTCGAGTTTGTTGTCGCCACTTTAGCATATTTCCTGCTGGCTTGTAAGTTGACCGTTGCTTCCAAGGCGGTGCTTTTACCTTTTCTTTTTTTAAAAAAAAATCGCATGCGTGTCTGTAATGCCTATTAGTTTGAGGCAACGTGCATAAAAAAACTAGCATCAACAGTGTGCCATTTTATTTCTAAAAAGAAAAAAGCGTTTCTCATGGCGTCATGTTTTTCAGTCAAATCTTCCAGAAGCTCAACGCATTCTCCACTGGTACTAATTAAGTGCTCAATTTGACTATTTAGCAAGTAATTATGTGCTAATAATATATGCTCAGTCAATTTCGTTCTACTATTCAGTTAATTAAATTGGAATCCCTTAGTCCCGTGCTAGTACCATTCTCATGCCAGCTGTTCTTTAGAAAATTACGAAGTACTGAGTTGTTAGCAAATTACTGAGCAAGTTTTAATCTTATTTGCAGGTGACACTGACTTTCTGAAAACCCATGGCGAAAAGCTTATAGAATCATATGTGGATCCATTCATCATACGTCATCCAAAGGGCCACACTGTTCCAAGACTTGGTAAGCTCGTCTGTCCTGTAGAAGTTAGTTCAGCAAGTGGTTAGCCCACCGGTACCAAAATTGATGCTTAGTACTAAAAGCATTTAGAAGAAACATGATCAGCGATTCGTCGTTGTAGGCCACTGAAACCAAAAACATGTAGCTGGAAAACAAACTTTGTCATTGCGCTGTTCCAGTCTAATTCCGTAATCTATAAACTTGTGCGCATACAATGATCACAACGGTAATCCTCTCGATCTGATTTATCTGAACAATCGAGAGGCAACATTCTTAGCGATTACTCTGCTCGGTAAGATAAAGACCGCAACTAGTTGTAGATCTATTGGTCTCAATCCAACCTGAGATTGTATTGTATCCGAGGAACTAAATTGTCTTAGCCGCAGACCGTTCGGGTTCTGCTTGGAAACAAGAGGCTCTTCTTTATTTTCATTTTTTTCCCCAAGATAAGCTCATTTTCCAGAGCCAAGCCTATTATAAGAGTTCAACTGTCATATTCGGCATGTGAAACAGAAGAAACTTAAGTGCGTCACCAGTGGGCTTAACTTGATTTGTGAAGTGAACTCTTTCCGCCGCAATATCAACGTCAAATTGTTAAAGTAACACCATTCTTGAAATTTTTTATGCAGATGAGAAAAGTCTGGAAATCATGGTCCGTTTCCTCGACAAGATTGAGGAGGAGACAGCGCTCGAGTATTCATCCACTGATGTTGACGAAAAGGAAATGTGCTTGTGATAGGATAGAAGATTAGTTATCCAGACACACACCAAATTCATACTATAGACAAGCATACTGTTGTAGCCTCCTTATTTACGTGGTGGTACAAAGAGTTGCAAACTACTACTATTGAATAATCACGCAAAAGAATGGATGTCTACTCTTCAATATGTTTCTTCACCGTGTCTGAGATTGCCGCACACTGCGCAAACACATCCGGTACCGAACGGTCAACGGGGCTCATTCATTCTAACTCGGGTAGTAAGTAGCTCGGTCCTAACGTATTTTATCACGTTATGACTGTTTTGGCATCATACTACGTCGTCATCAAAATCAAAATATATAATATATAATGTCGTTGATTTTCTACACAACATTCTATCATTTATCTTATAAAAAATATATATATAACCATTTACCTTATAAAAAATTATATAAATATTATTTATTTTGTTTTGACTTGTTTTATCGTATAATCTTAACTCATTATTTTTTATATTTATATTGAATAAAACGAATGGTCAAACATTATGTGAAAAGTCAATGACGTTATTTGAGATGGAGGTAGTATCAATTAACTTACTAAAGAAAAAAAGAAGTATCCACGCTCGCTCTCATGTTCTAAAAATTCTTATATTGATCGAAGAAAAATAAAAAACAAGTTCATATAAAATATAATTTAAAATAGCTGAAATTAGAATTTAAATATATTGAAAGAGAAAACTAGAGTCCGTATAGGAGTCCATATAGGTATACAATTTAGTCCATACAGGTATACAATTTAGAGATATTTACAGTTTGGAATTAAAAAATTTTAAAAAATAAAAGTAAAGGTTAAAGTCTATATTGAAATACAGTTTATATAATTAAAATTCGAAATTAAAAATAAATATTGAAAGAAGAGTCTAGAGTATATATAGAAATATAATTTAGAAATAACTGAAATTTAAAATTAAAAAATAAGAAATATTGAAAATGAGTTTATAGTCCTATACAAATACCATTAGAAAAATTAAAAATTCAGAATTAAGAGATATATTGGAAGAAGAGTCAAGAGTTCATATATGAAATTAGACTAATTGAAAGTCATAATTAAAAAAATAAAAATTAAAAGTAAAATTTAGAGTTCATATAGAAATACAATTTAGAAAAACTAAAAATTAAAATTTTAAAAATGGCGAAGATTTGGAGAAAAGTATACAGTCCATATACGAATACACGTTAAAAAGAACTAAAATTCGAAATTTAAAAATAAAAAATATTGTAAGAAAAGTCTAGAGTCCATGTATAAATACAATTCAAAAATAACTGAAATTCGAAATTTATAAATAAAATTTTTGGAAGAAGAGTTTGGATTCCATATAGGAATTAATTTAGAAATAACTTAAATTTGAAATTTAAAATCCATATAAAAATATAATTTACATGAACTCGGAATTAAAAAAGATATTGAAAGAGAAGTATATAGTTCATAGGAATACAATGTACAAATAACTAAAATATGATTTAAAAATAAGAAATATTAAAAGAAGGGTTTAGAGCCCCTATAAAATAAAATTAATAAATAATAGAACTTCAAAATTAAAATAATTAAAAATAAGATGACGTCACCCGATAAGACTGCAGCGCGAGGTACTGCGGAGGGCGATCTCAAGGCACGGTTGCGGACAAGATGCCCATGACGATTAGAGTCCGAGGGATTTCTGTGTATTTTTCAGATTATGTTTGTACTTATTTTTTTACTTTATGACTAAATTTTCTTATGTCTTTAAGTTCCATTATAACTGCCCCCTTAACTATAAAAGGGATGGCATATCACGCGGGCTAAGGGAGAAATCTGATCCCCAGATCGAATCCAAAACTCTTACTTATACACAAATCTTGTTCATACACAATCCTAACAAAGAACACATGACGTAGGCTTATTATTCTTCGGAAGGACCAAACCTGTCTAAAATCTTGTCTCGTATTGTTCTCGAGTCAACCATCAGATCCATCGGTAGGACACCCCGATCACTCTTTCATCTCCTCGAACAACCCCTTGAAGGACTGATCAATCATCCGTCGACAAATATATATGTTATTTATGTGAGAGCAAATATAGCGATGCTAGCCGCTTAATTTGAACGGTCCACCATGCTGGTTTGTTTAAAATGTGTAGTTTCGTGAGATATTTTGAAAATATGCGGTCCTTTGAATTTTGTCAAATTCGAAAATGTACCGTGACCTTCGCTTAGTATTCGTAACTCAGAAGTTCCATCAATGTTGGTAATTGGCCGCGTGGGTAGTGACGGCCAGATGGGCCATGCTGAGGCGGGTCAGCTTTGGCACGCGTGGAACCGTACCAACCCAAGACAAAGACGCCGAGGAGGCAACGGGCCGAATCGGCACGACACGAGCAATCGTGTCGTGCTTGGGCTGCCGCCGAGCCCACGTGCCGGCACGATACGGCCTGTCTACTGTAGCAGGCACGGCACGGCACGGCCCCGCCTGGCCCACGGCACGGCACGACACGCGGCGCGGTGGGGTGGCGAATCGGCGCGTGACGCGTGGCCCAGGCGCACTGAGGGCGTGCAACGGCTCCCCCGCCGTCCAATACGAGCGCGCCACGTGCCCCCCAACGGCTGTATGGCTGTTTAAATTTGAAATTAGCCGTTGGAGACTAAAAAATTCATAAAAAATTCAAAAAAATTACAAAAAATCTCAAATTTCGCCCTATAAATAGGGCATGAACCCCTGCCATTTCTCCTCACCCCTCACTTCTCATCTTGTGCTCTCAAGTGCTCTAAAGTGTTCTCTTTGCTCTCAAGTGTAAATCAAAATTAGTTTCGTAGTTCAATAGTTTGATCGCAAAAGTTTGAAGAGCTCGCAGTTGGAAACATGTAAGTAATATTCAAATTCGTGTATTATTTGTATTGTGTTTGTGAATTCAATAAATATTCTAAAATTTGTTTATGTCGGTTTAAATTTTTAGAATGGATCCGAACTATCCATACCAATCGTTGTCGTTCACTTTGGGTGATTTTGACCCCAACTACATGTCGGGGTATGACGATGCCTCTGGATTGGCTCCAACTCCAGCATCTGTGGAGGAGGTATCGGTTCAGACAGTGGCAGTGGCTTCGGAAGGATTATCTTCCGGATCCATGAGCGGAAATGTTTTGACACGCACCGGCCCAAAAAGATCGAGAACCTATTGTGTGTGGCAACACTTCAACGAGTTAAAGAAAATAGCCTCGGACGGAAGGAAGGTATCAAAAGCTCATTGTAGAATATGTCGACAAATGTTATCTGTTCGTGGTTCTGCTGGTACAGGTCATCTCAAGCGCCATGCGGAGTCGTGTGCCAAGAAGCAAGGAATACAACTCCGGTAGCTTCAACTTGTGCTAAACCCGGATGGTACGGTACGTAGTTGGGAGTACGATCCCATGGTTGCTCGAGAATCTCTTGTCCGGTTAATCGCCAAGCAAGATTTACCCATGAACATTGAAGAGACTCCTGATTTTAAACAATACATTCAGCAATCTCATAACGCTAGGTTTAAATTTGTGAGAAGGCAAACAACAACTAGAGATTTAGACAATGTTTATCAGAAGGATTCAACTTCACTTAAGAAACTGTTTAGTACATGTACTTTCTTTGTTAGTGTTACTTCAGATATATGAAGTAGTAGAGCTAGGCAGGATTATCTTAGCGTAGTTGTTTATTTTATTGATGATGATTGACAATTACAAAAGAGAGTTTTAGGGCTTAGGTTAATAGATGTCTCATATACAGGGGAAAACAAAGCTGAAAGAATTAGGAAAATAATTAATGAATTTAATCTTGCTGATAAGATATTTGATGTCACCCTAGATAATGCATCTGCTAATTCTAGGGCTATGGAAATATTACAACCTTTATTTTGTGTTTATTCTCAGTCTTTTCTACTCCATCAGAGTTGTGCATGCCATATAAATAATTTGATTGTTAAAACCGGCATGAAGAGGGTAGGTAACCATATTGATGATGTTCGTCAAGCAATCGCGTGGTTAACTGCTTTGAACCCGCGGATTGGTGCGTGGAAGAGGTTTTGTCATGCGGCCGGTAAGAGAGCTCGTAAGTTTGCCACCGATGCAGAGCATCGGTGGAATGCAACGTTTTTAATGTTAAAAGTTGTTTTACCTTATAGTGAATTACTTACTGATTTTGTTCAGTCACGTGGTGGCCCAAGAAACAGTGACGGGTTGCCGATCTTGAATGAGCATGTTTGGGCATTGTCCAAAAATTTTACCAATTTTTAGAAATTTTTTATGATTGTACTCTTACTCTGTCACAAGTTTATCATCCAACTTCTAATATAATTTTGCACAACATTTTTGAAATTGCTTCTTTATTTAAAGAATACGAAAATAATGATGTTCTAAGTGAACCTGTCTTTAACATGAAATAAAAATATTTTAAATATTAAAAAAATATACCTATGTTGTATGCTTTTGCTTTTGATTTAGATCCTATGTGTAAATTAGGGGGATTGTGTGCTATTTTATCACTTCTTGGTGATACTATAAGTGTAGATTATAGTTCTTTTTATACTGAGGTTAGGGATAAATTATATGAAGTTTTCGGAAGATATGAACTAAAGTTTCATGTAGTTCGACAGCAGAGACCCCATCCTATCCCCACTACTAGTAAGAAGAAGATACAGTGGGATAGGATTTGGGGTGGATCGTCTTCAAGCCAAGGTGGTGGCAGTTCGTCGACTACAAGTGGAGACGTCTCTTCACAGGGTGTGGCCGAAGAGTTGTCCGGTTATTTGGACAACGACGCCATCCACCACGAAGCACAAGACTTCAACGTCCTCGAGTGGTGGAATGACCACAAGATAGCATATCTCGTGCTTTCAAAACTAGCACGGGATGTGTTGACGGTGCCCGTATCGACGTTGTCCTCCGAATCGCCTTCAGTCTATGCGGCCGAATCATCGAAGACCAGCGGACGAATCTGAGCAGCGACCACTTCGAAATGCTACTAAGCGTTAAAGACTAGAAGTTTGCTCGACAATATGCCCAATACACTGCGGACAACCAAGAATTGATCGCCCAGTTCGAGCAACTCTACCTGGATCCAGACCAACCCCAATAGAATTTTGTTAGAAGTAGTTCTGACCTTTAAGCTGTACTTTTTTCTTTGTCATGGTTTTCTCAGTTTTTCCTATGAGTTTTTACATGACAAAGTTTTTAATGAGACAACATGTATCATTGTATCATATAATAATATAAACATCAATAAAGGTCATTACTATTTTTAACAAATTCTTTTACAATATTTTCGTAAATGTGGATTTATCTTTAACATTAGTACGTCATTACTTTTTTTTGAAAACTTTAATTTTCAATTTTATTTTTCAAAACTTATCTCGCTTTTTTAAAAAAAATTGCGGTGTGCAAAGGCCGTGGGCTCGGCCTGACTGTGGGCCACTGGCGTCTTTGTCTGCAGACACGGGCATAGCGGCTCCCTATGGGCCGTGCTTAGGTGAGGACTAGGCACGTGAGTCGGCACGGCACGGCCCGTTTCATAAAGTGTGCCAAACGAACCGTGTCAAAACGGGCCATGCCATGCCCGGGCCGGGCCGCCCGTTTGCCCGTCCCTACGCATGGGCAGCTCATGTAAAGAGATTCAGCTCGTGTATGGGCACCCCGCCCGCACGCACCTGCACGGCTGCACACGCACACACACTCCTCTGGTCGCGGTTCGCTCGAGAGAGACGTGGCGGAGCCCAGGAGGGGAGATGGCGGCGGCGGTTCTTCTCCGCGCCGCGGCTCGTGCCACGAGGTCCTCCGCGCTCGTCCGCGCTATCCTCGCAAGCCCGAGCCCCCTCTCCTTCTCATTCGCTTCCTCCTGCACCGCCTCCCCTACGACCGCGGGGCCCGTCCCCGGCACCGCGCCCAGCGCCGCCGCGTCTGGCGATGGCGACGAGGGAGGCGCGGTGGCCGCGGTCGTGGGAGGGGACGAGGACGACCTGAGGAGCCGCGTCTTCCGGCTGCGCCTGGCGAAGCGGAGCGCGACCGCAGCGCTGGAGAGGTGGGCCGGGGAGGGCCGCGCCGCGCCGGCGGCGCAGCTCCGCGGCATCGCCCGCGACCTCAGCCGCGCAGGCCGATACAAGCACGCGCTCGAGGTTTGGCCGACCGAATCTCTATGGCTCTGATCTCTTCTGATTGTTCACTTGTTCTGCGCGGCTGTAGACCTGTCGGAAGATTCAGCGCAGATTTGGTGCATGTCTCTGTGATCTGTTTCTTCTCCTTGAAATTGCTAGGAAATGTTGGTGATTGGTGATGCAATTCTGTCTAGTCATTGAAAATTGTTAGGGGGCGTCTTTACTGCCTTCCACCATGCTTGTTGTGATGTAACATTCCGGTCATTTTCTATTACTGATAGGTAGTGAAAAGGCTTTTGATGAACTCATCTAGACATATGAGGAGCTGTAGTATTGACGTATGAGGAGCTGTAGTTTGTTGTCATCATAACTGCAGGCCCAATGTTGTCATTTCAACATTTTATCCTTGTATATCATGCTGTTTCATTTCATTTGGAATGAATGTTAACCATGATGAAGGGTGTTATTTACATGCTGAGCTACTATCTCTAGGTCTCTACAGTCTACATATACCATTACTGAATTTGTTATCATCAAAATTGCAGGTAATATATTTTTGAAATTTTTATCCATGCCATATCATGCTATTTCACTTCATTTGGAAATGAATGTTAACCATCATGAGGGCTGTTATTTATGAGCTGGGCCACTATCTTTAGGTCTCTGCAGCCTACATACACCATTACTGAATTTGTTGTCATCAGAATTGCAGGTTTTTGAACATTTTATCCATGCCATGTCATGCTATTTCACTTCATTTAGAAATGAATGTCAACCATCATGAGAGGTGTTATTTACGTGCTGAGCTACTATTTTTAGGTCTCTACATACACATTACGAAATTAAATAGGCCAGATTCTCTCGCACCCACCCACGCAAAAAGGGCAGCATACTTGTTCTTGGTATATTGGAAACAATCATGATAGACTCATAATTGGTAATCATGAATTGAAAAGATTTAGCCACCAAACCTTTACCTGGTTGGAGTTAGAACATGCCCATTTAGTCCCTTTTTTATTTGATTGTTTATACTGATGCCCTGCGGAACATTGTAAGCATGATAAAACAATTTGGTAATGTATGGTACGTTTATCCTCTAATAAAATTATATCAAAACTCAAAATAGTCAGCTCATAGCATAAAATTTTACAGGTAGCAGAGTGGATGAAGACACACCATGAGTCCGATCTATCTGAGAATGACTATGGAATGCGCATTGATTTGATTACCAGAGTTTTTGGTGCTAATGCAGCTGAAGATTTTTTTGAGAAACTTCCAGCTGGTGCGCAATCACTGGAAGCATATACAGCTCTCCTGCATTCTTATGCTCGATCCAAGATGATAGACAAAGCGGAGAGGCTGTTTAAAAGAATGAAGGATGCCAACCTGTCCATGAATATCCTTGTTTACAATGAAATGATGACCCTGTACATTTCTGTTGGCGAGCTTGATAAAGTTCCAGTTATTGTTGAAGAGCTTAAAAGGCAAAATGTTTCAGAAGACCTCTTCACGTACAATCTCCGCATCAGTGCATCTGCAGCATCAATGGATCTGGAGGGCCTCAAAGGAATCCTTGGTGAGATGTCAAAAGATCCAAACTCCAATGAAGGGTGGAAGCTGTACCAGAACCTCGCTGCGATTTACGTCGATGCTGGTCTGCTTGCTGTTGGTTCTGGAAACTCGCTGGTGGAAGCAGAGGCGAAGATCAGCCAGAGGGAGTGGATCACATACGATTTCCTCGTCATTTTACACACTGGGCTTGGCAACCGGGACAGAATCAAGGACATTTGGAAATCCATGCTGATGACTTCACAGAGGATGACGAGTCGAAACTACATCTGCGTGCTCTCCTCCTACCTGATGTGCGAGCAGCTGAAGGATGCCGGGGAAGTCGTCGACCAGTGGCAGCGATCGAAGGCCCCAGAGTTCGACATCTCTGCCTGCAATAAGCTGTTTGATGCGTTACTGAACGCCGGTTTCACCGACACGGCGAATAGCTTCAGGGAACTGATGCTGCAAAAGAGCTGCATACTGACAAGCAGGCAAGAGTGCTCCTCCTGAGTGGCCCTCCATGTTTAAACTGTTGAGTAGGAGTATGTCATTACATGATGCAATAATAATAGATACTTTCCAATTGGTTGCTACCTGTAGATCTTGTATGGCCGTGCTAACTACATTCTCCTGTTCTTTCTGGCCTACCATACCACTACTAATTTCTAGCTACAATGATGCATTGTTTAGTTTCAGAAACATGACAGGTACAGCTGCTCCACGACATCACCTGTGTTGGCCACCCCGGATGAGTTCACCAAGTTCGTCGTATGCTCACCACGCGGATGTTTAGGCGTGAGACTCCATATAAAAACCCTGTAAAACCCTGTCACAAACCCTGTTACACTTGCAGTCCACATGATTTCCAGGCCTTTTCTCTTGGTACTTTCATTTGCCTCATCAGGGGATCATCGTCGTCGTTGACATCGACATTGATAACCTCCAAAACCTTGAATATTCCCAGTGTCAGCACACGCTTGACAACTTACAGGTACATACAAGTAAGGTACTCCTACTTAATTAGGCTTCCCTGCGAAAACGTCGCATTCACAGTGTCAGGCTTAACTAGTCAACCCCAAACGATCAATTCGGCTGCTCTGGATGCGGATGGCGAGCAAAAAGAAAGGCAGGTTCTCTGTATTTTGTGTGATAAAAGAGCAAAAGAAAAAGGCAGGTAAAACAGGTTAGAGTCAGGCATCCATTGAAGGGGATATGATGAGGTTCCATTTCCAAGCTTCCAACCAAGAGGAGGAAAGATAAGGAGGAGGTTGGCAATTGGGGAAGGAATTGGTGGTTTCGGCATCGGCGCCTTCCCACTGGCGCCGATTTCTTTCAGGATTTCTCCTGTCGTCAAGGCCCGAATCCTACTGAGGTAGACAAGAAGGTTCGTGTGGTTGGAACGATGGGGACGCGCGAGCTCCTCGTCGTTCTTGGCGTCGTCGGCGTCGCCGTCATGGCCGTCGGCGCCGACGCTCAGTCTTCTTCGGCGTCGTCGCCGCCGCCGACGTCGTCGCAGACGCCGCCGGTGCGGCAGCAGACGCCGTTCGGGCGCACCATGTCGACCGTCATCACGGTGTCCATCAGCGTGTTCTTCTTCCTGCTCTTCTTCTGCGCGTACATCAACCAGTGCCGCCTCGCCGAGGCCGGGGACGCCCGGGCTGCCGCGGCGGCGGCGGCGGCGGGCGCGGGAGCCGGAGGAGGGCCGTCCAGGAGAGGGAAGCGAGGGCTGGACCCCGCGGTGGTGGCCACGTTCCCGATCGTGCCGTACAGGGAGGTGGTGAAGCACAAGATCGGCAAGAGCGTGCTGGAGTGCGCCGTGTGCCTGACGTCGTTCGACGACGGCGACGACCTCCGGCTGATACCGCACTGCTCGCACGCGTTCCACCCGGAGTGCATCGACCCCTGGCTGGAGTCGCGGGTCACGTGCCCGCTGTGCCGCGCCAACCTCGAGAAGCCGCCGCCGCCGCCGGCGGCAGCGGCGGCGCCCCCTTCACCGGAGCAGTCACCGCGATGCCAGCCTTCGCCGCCGCACGCCCTGGTGATACCGGTGGAGGACGAGGAAAACGACAGCGACGAAGATGACAGGAAGGAGGAGGCCGTGGAGCTCGAGATGCTGCGCAGCGAGCGGCGCGCCGCGAGGCTGCCGAGGTCGCACTCGACGGGGCACTCGCTGGTCGCGACGGCGGCCGCCGCCGCGGAGGCGGGCGACCACGAGCGGTTCACACTGCGGCTGCCGCAGCACGTGCGGGACGATGTGCTCAGGTCGCTCCGCCTCCGCCACGCCACCAGCCTGGTCAACCTCTCGGACATGAGCTCCGAGGGGAGCTCGAGGGTGGACGGCGAGCATTAGGCGTCACCTTCGGCAACGGCGGCGGCGGCGGGAGCAGCCACGGCGGCCGCCGGTGGCAGGCGTTCTTGGCGAGGACAGTGTCATGGGCGCGAGGAGGAGGCGACGGCTCGGTGCGCAGGGGTTGGGACGGCTCGACGAGAAGAGGAAAAGATGACGCGGAGTCGAGCAGAAAGGGGGCGACCTCACCGGCGACCGGTCGGCCGTGATCACCGCCGACGCCGCCTTCGCCACCGCGCTGGAAACTGCAAAAAGAAAAAAATGCGTGTTTTTCTTCCATTACTTTTTTTTCTTTTTTTATTTAGGAATCTATTTCTGATAGACTAAGCAACACACTGTTCTTGCATCGTGAGGCCTGAAATTTCCAACTTCTTTTGACCCTCGCAAAGAAAAGTTCAGTTTCTGTTCGGCTTTGTAAAAAATTCCACTGGATTGAAAAACATTGCTAGCGAGACGAACTCGGAGATTGTCTCCGGATTTCACCCCCATTTCACTTGTAAAATACTGGACGCGTATCCTGCCTTTTGTTAGTGGGAGAATCATTCGCATAATTTCATTTCCATCAAGCGGTGCGGATGGGGTTAGTGATATGCTTCTTTAATCATTCTTCTCCATCATGCTACTGCCGAATTGCGCGGTTTTTATAATGGTTTGGGTTCTTATCAAGTTATCAAATCAACGCCTTTGAAAGATTCATGTGGAGGGCGAGTTCATTCGCGCGTAAACAATGTGGGGAAGTTTCGTGTTCAGACACAGGGATTAACATGAGATAATTAGCGGATAAGGACGTGGCAGTAATTTACAGAGGGATTGCGTCGCGTTGATGAGTAGCGGCTGTGCTTGCTGCCAAGGTGGTATCTAGCACCGGCAGCAGCGCAAGAATCTGCACGACAACTTTGCACCGGAATCGAGGGGCAGAAGCGATTAGCTGTTGGTACTTCGTAGGAGACAAAACGATGGTGACACGCACAAGCAATTCCACCATGCTTTTGTTGTGGAAATTTTAGGAGGTGTTTATTGGGCAGCTTGTCCAAATACTCCAAAGCATTACACACCGAGTGGCAGTGAGAGAGGATTCTGTTTCGTTCTTTTGAGTTACAGGCTGAAGCCCACCTATTCAGTTGGTCCTAAACTTTGATGTTCATAACTTAATATGGAGTGCAAATCATGTATACGGTGAAAAACTGAAAACTACCGTTCAATTCAAATATAAGTGTATAAGATTTATCAACGTCACCAGAAATAAAACTTTTACTAAGTTTTTATTAGGAAGTAAAAGTTCTATTGTTAATAATATAGATAAATCTTATACGTTCACTTTTTAGATCTATGGTAATTTTTAAATCTGCACTATATATTTTTTTTTCTTATTAAAGTATGATAAAGTTTGGCTGAAGGGCCAGATCATGGTCCTTGGCAGTAATGAAGAGGCCCACTATGGCTACATTTTCGCTTCTCGACCGTCTACCGGATCCAAGGCTTCTGACAAGGATATGAGACGATACATGATTCTAACCGAGTTCGAATTCGACCACAAACAATATGTGTTAGGATGAAAAAGAGTTGTATCCATACATCTGTCTTATATTATCAAACATACATAAATAAATATTTATAAATTCAACTGTAAATTTATAAAAGATTGGTTAATCATTATTTTATGAGTTCACGTGTAATAATACATATTCTTATCTTTTTATATATTTTAATTGTCTCTCTATATTTAATATCTAGATACAAATAAATATGTGTTTCTGAATTTGATTCATGGGAAAAAATATAAGATAAGATACAAATGAGTGATATGTTATCCAACAATACTCATACCTAATTTTAAATTTGAATTTGAAGTTAAATACAAGCTAGGATAAAAAATATTGTGATTCAACTGTACCCCACCTGATTTTCTAATGCGCTTTACTGTAGCTATTGTCGTTGTTTCAGAGGATCAAGCTCTCAACAAAGCGTTTGTGACCTATCGCAGTTGCATCAATCGACTAAATTCTTGTCTAATCGACTAAATTCTTGTCTACCAAACTTGAAAATGACAACTAAGGACGTAACTCGATGAAACTCAGCCTAGACCAACATAGATTGGGCTACGTTCAAAATTGTATTGGTGATAAGCTTCTAAGGTTTGGACACTTTGACCCACATCAAACACGACTTAGCCTACATGTACCAGTGACATCGAGATTGACATCGTTTTGGCGAAGTACTACTCCCTCTAATCATAAAAACTAGCTGGATGGCCCAAACAAATACGCGGTTAGCACACATACAAAACTATTTAAGTTTTTTACATATGATTTTCTCAAATTTTGTTAAATAGTCACCTTGTTGTCTTAGCATATTAAAAGAAATCAAACAACGGGTTTTAGTTTTATAAGTATTTAAAGTCACACCCGTCACCTCTTACTTCTTTACTACCCTTTATTTATTTGTTGGGCATTGTCATGGAGACTTTTAAAAATTGTACCTTATAGCTTTTAGTCATCGTCTTGTCGAGTTCCTTTTTATTGTTTTTAAAAATCCTGACAAACTTTGTTACTATACTTTTTCATATCAGCCCATTACATTCCTCTTAATTGTACGAGCAAAATGCCCGTGCGTTGCAACAGGTCGACGATACGGGGAGGGAAGTAGGAGGAGGACGAAGGTCCAGACGACGGCGCGGGAGCTCCGAGCGGCGACGGGAGGGAGGGGCACAGGCGCGGCGCGGCGCGGATGGGGGCAGAAGAGAGGGATGCAGAAGGTCTTTTTTCATCCAAGCCCTCTCTTTATTTTCAACATTAAGACTGCAGGTTAATTTTATAAAAAGTCAAGGGGTTTTCTATAACCCCTTTTTCTTCTTTAACTGAGTTTTTTTTATAATAGCCAGACGGACTGCGGGTTAATTTTGAAAAAACTCAAGGGGTTTTCTATAAAATAGGCAGGTAAAATAAAATTTGGGTGGTTATAGATTATAGATTATAGATTGATATTTTAAAATCGATGATCGTTGTTTTCTTTTTACTTATAGAAGTCTCCTTAACCACTATGACTCTATTCCTTCACATCTTGCTTGCTACCTTTTCTCTTAATCATCGTTAGGATCCTAAAAATTAAACCTAATCATCATTGAAAGGTTTTATTTATAATTTTTAGATATTCTATCAACCGCCATGATACAACTCTTCCAACTACCCTCTCCTCTTTTTGGCATTTATCACTATTGTATTTTAGATGAACTAATTTTAATATTTCTTATTTTTATGCTATTTTCTATTATTTGTACATTGTATTTCTACATATAACTTATTTTTTCTAATAACACAAATTATTTTATTTTTATTTCGAATTTTAATTAATCTCATGTTGGGTTCTACATGGACTATTTTTCAATATTCCTTATTCTTATTCTGAATTTCAGCTATTTATAAATATTATTTCTACTTGAAATCTCTTTCCCTAATTTTTGAATTTATTTTATTTTCTAATTCAAATTTAAATAATCTCGTGTTGTGTTGTAGTCTTCTGGATGATCTCTCCTTTTAATACTCCTTTTTATTTTTTATTTCAGTTATTTCTAAATTATATTTTTACTTAAACTCTTGATTTTTATAATTTCTAAATTTATTTTATTTTCTACTTCAAATTTTCTTTTATTCCAAATTTTAATTATTTTTAAATTGTATTTGTACTTCAACTCTTATTTTTATTTTTTTAATTACAAAATTTATTTCTGTTTATATTCTAAATTTTAATTAATCATGTTTTATGTTCTAGATGGACTGATTTTTTAATATTTCTTATTTTAAAATTTTAAATTTTATTTATTTCTAAATTGTATTCCTCATTGAACTCTTTTTCCTTTTTTATAATTTTGCATTTATTTTATTTTTATTCTGAATTTTAATTAATATCGTATTGGGTTCTAAATGGAATGTTCTTTCAATATTCCTTTTTAATTTTGAATTTTTGCTATTTCAAAAATGTTTTCCTACTTGAACCCTCGAGTCTTCATTTTCTAATTTCAGAATTTATTTTTATTTTTTATTTTGAATTTTAATTGATCTTGTATTCGGTTCTATATGGACTCTTCTTCTAATATTGTTTATTTTTTATTTCGAATTTTAGTTATTTCTAAATCATATTCCTACATGAACTCTTTTTTTCTTTTTCTAATTTTAGAATTTATTTTATTCCTTATTCCAAAATTTACTTAATCTCATATTGAGTTTTGTATGGACTCTTCTTGGAATATTGCTTATTTTTAGTTCCCAATTTTAGTTGTTTTTAAATTGTATTCCTACTTAAATATTTTTTATTAATGTGATAATTTCTAACATCTACTGCGAACATGATATCTCGTTTCAAGATCATTTTAATAATATAATAGATATTTAACGTTTAAAACAAGATTTGATACAATCTTTGGAACTTTAACCATCAACATTTCAATGGCTGATTTGGAAATTTTCGAGAGCCTAGACAAAATACATATGCAAACATTTATAGATGTCGCTAAAAGATAGAAATATGAGGTATTATAGTTAAGCAATCTGATGATAAGCTTGATTCAAGGGTCTTGGATCCGCCCTTGGATCCCTTCTCAAATGCTTTGTTAGAGCACAACAGATGTCCAATAACATCTAAAATTCCTATTTTAGACTAATTTGAAGGAAATTTTATTTCCAACAGATTGCCCATCTTATTCCCAAATTTTTTTGGTTTCCTTTCCCGTGATTTTAGTTCTCCAGAAATAGCTAAAAACGTCGGCGCCCAATTTCTCTCTCGCGCCATTCTTCCCACGTTGTTTTGGAGTCGCGCGCTCCCCCGACGCACTCCTCACCCACAGCCACATCCCCCGCCGCGTCCTCCACCGTCGTGTCCTCCCCGCCACACTCATCCTCCGCCGCGCTCCTTCCCCGACGCCACCTCCTCGACGCGCTCCTCCCCGCCGCCTCCCCCCGCACGCTCAACCCCGCCGCGCTCCTTCCCCGACGCCTCCTCCCCCGACGCGCTCCTCCTCCGCCGTCTCCTCCCCGGTACACTCAACCCCGCCGCGCTCTTTCCTCGACGCCTCCTCCTCGACGCGCTCCTCCCCGCCGTCTCCTCCCCCGGTACGCTCCTCCCCGCCGCCTCCTCCCCCGTCGTGTCCTCCCCGCCGGCGCTCATCCTCGCCGCATCCTCCCCCGTCGCCTCCTCCCCGCCGTGCTCCTCCTCGCCGCCTCCTCCCCAACGTGCTTCTCCACCGCCACGCTCCTCTCTTCCCGTCGGCGGCTCCTCTTCCGCCGCCGACCCCGCCTCATCCCACCGACGCCGCCGCGCTCGTCCCAGCCCGCCACCACATCCTTCGCGACGCTCGTCCCCTTCTCAGGTTAGTGGTTTAGTGTACCTCCATAACTAGAGATTGCAATGTTTGTGAGATTAATCCGTAAAGAACACTTAAGAAACTTTGAGAAATCATTGTAAAATAGCTCTTGGTATCTCTTTATCACCGATTTAGGGGTAGTCTTTCTTGATGTAAATGTTCCCTTCATTTTGGAATTCCGCATTGTCGCTCTCCTGAAACATCTGTGCACAAAAGCAGTGGAAGATATCATATTAGTTCTTGGTTATATGACCTCCTAATGCTGGTAACAGAAAATGTGGTCTCTCTTTTTTGGATATCTCATGCATTGCAGCAAAAAAATGTGTTCACTGTACTACTTGCATTTAACTATTTTATATGTCGTATGAATGAAAAGAGACAAATTATGGGAGTATATAATCGATTGGAACTTCCAAGATGTACATATAGAAATAATTACTTTATTGTAGAATTTAGTAGAAATCTTTAGTAACTAATAACCAATGAAATCAGCCAACAAATATGCTAACCAAACCAGAATCCTCAATGCCGAGTTGGTGTTGCAAATATATGCCTCTACATTATTTAGGGAAGCATTTTCATCTTATGAGTTACTCAAATTGGTCAGGCAAACCGCAAACGTGACAGTCTAGTCATGTCTGCTCCGCCGCCACCAAGACCACCACCAAGGTTCTTCCCTACTAATCATCGGGTAGGCCTAGGGGCACAAACCGCGCCTTCCGACCACCCTGCAGCCACGGTCGGCGGGCGGGGCAGGACCCCAACATCTCCTATAAATTATGGTGGTGATGTCCATGGAGTAGATCCGATGGGAAGGTCCCAAGAAGAGACATGGAACGACGATCACCTTCATAGCCAGTTGGAGCATAATTATTGGACAGACATCAATGACTATTCGACTCCGTCTCAGGAAGGTAAAGTACTGAAATGAGATTCAATACATACATGGCATTTGGAGATACTTAGTGAAATGATTATTTGTGTATATCTTTGATTGTACTATATTTTCATGATAACTTGTCATAGGTAATGGATATTTTAGTGACCTGATGAATGGCCAAGAGTATGAGGATATTCCAGTTGATTCACAAAGATCAATAGCCATGGAAAATACTAACCCCAAGAGGCCTAACCAAAAAAGGAGTAAAAATTTTAGTGAGGACGAAGACAAACTCTTAGTATCTGCTTGGCTTAATACAAGTCTCGATGTTGTACGAGGGAATGACCAATCTGCAGGGACATTTTGGGAGAGGATATATGAGTACTATCATAGAAACAAAACATTTATATCAGATCGCACACAAGGATCTCTCACTCACCGATGGTCAAATATCCAGGAAAATGTTAATAGGTTCACAGGCTATGTTAGCCAAATTGAGGGTAGAAGACCAAGTGGACTCACCGAGCAGGACAAGGTAATTCCGTTTTGTTGCCAAGTATGTTATAATATGCCTTCAACATGTAGATATACGGATGTTCTATTTTTTTAAATAATATAGATAATGCAAGCTCGTGATGACTTGCCTTGCTCGCACATTTGTTGGTTGGGGTCTTCTGCGTACTCAACACCTTCCTCGGACACTAATCGTACGTGCGAGAAATCAAATTTGAATTCGATTAGAATTCAAATAGAATCCAGTAAGATCCAAAAGAAAACCAAGTAAATCGCAATAGCGGCTCCTAACACTAGGCTATGACTCTATGCGAACCTAGGCTCGAGTTTCGACGAAATCCGGGTTAGAGCGAAAGGGTTATAAGGATTCGAAGTTTCGTATTGAATCCGATTTTGTTAAGAAGGGTGCGATATTTATTTTAATACGCTTAAAGTTTGAGAAATACTAGAGTTGATGATTCAATTAATAAAAGAAAGTGATTACCTTTCAATTTCATCAAATTATTTCTCGGGTCGAGAAGCCCTAGGGTTTATAATAATCAATATTAATTGGTGTCGCGGTCCACCGAAAAATGGGTTGGGAAGGATTTATATGTCGAAAAAGGGTTGATCCGAAATTATGAAGATAGTTTATGAGTATAACCTAAATGACGAAATTATGACGAAAAGATTCTTGTTTTATGAGTATAACCTAAATGAATGAATGGGCCCCTTCAAAATATATAAATATTTTGGACATTTATCGGATCAAAAGTTCGATGTTTAAATATAAACTCCATAAGTATTTGTAAAGCAATTTAAAAGTAAATAAATAAACTCTTTTGAAAGATGCAAAATCTTTGTGAATAAAGTTCTAGAAGAGTTTAAAAGAATTTAAATATTTTCCTAGGATTTTTACCAAGCTTATTCTTATTTTTAATCCCTCGGAAAAAAATAAATAAAAAAATGTTCAAAAATTTTGCTTTGGCTGGAGTCGAACCTGCGCCCTCTCCCTCTCACGGCTCAGCTCAAGCCACTGGGCTAGCAAGCCTATCTCGTCCTTCTCTCTCCTTCTTTTTCTTTTCTTCATTCTTTCCTCTCTTGCGCTGGCAAAGGAAGAGAAAAAAATAAAATCAAATGGCGCGGGGAGGGATTCGAACCCGCGACCTGGTGATGGCGCGGGGAGGGATTCGAACCCGCGACCTGGTGACTCACGTGGCTCAGCTCCACCGCTGCGCTACCGAGCCAATGTCGTTCACTCTTGCTCCTACCCTGTTTTTATTTCTTTTTGCACGGTTCTTCTTCTTCCTCGCGACGCCGGCAAATCTCCCGAGCGAATGACGGCGAGGGTGGCCGGGCTGGGGGTGCTAGGCTACTTTTAACCATCTAGGAGCTATGATGGTTGCGTTCCAAGGCATAGCCGAAGCTTTGGGGTGGTAGAACGTGCTGGCGACGGTAGCCATGTCACGGCGACAATGGAGCTCGTCGCCGGCGTGCTCCGGCGATGGAACGGCCACGTCGAGGGTCGCGAGCACCTACAAGACCTAGCGACGCTAATGGCGACGGTGTGCTGGCGGGAAGGCGGCGTGGTGTGCTAGCGACGTGCGCACGGCGACGGCGAAACAGAGGAAATGCGGCGGCTCGTCGGCGACGGGTCTCCGGCGGCTAATCGGTCCGGGAAACTTAGGGGAAACAAAGCTTGTAGAATGGAGATCGCAGAAGTACCTTCGATTTGGGAGGAAATCGACTGGGGACGACGAATTTTGGACTTGGCTCCGGGCGATCGGTTTAGGGTTTTTCCGATCGGGCTTCAATCTTCTGCGAAATTCTTAGCGCACGGGCTATGGCAGCTGGGGATATTTGAGGGGTTTTGGAGAGGGAAAAGAGGTGGTCAAGTTTCGTGTTTGGAGCTCAAGCTATCAAGGTCTTTTTATAGACAGTCGACAGGGAAAGGGACGACGCGACGGCGAACGGCATGGGCGAGCTGGCGCGGCATGGTGCGCATGCGCGCGCGAGCGAGCGGCGCGAGGCGCGTGCGCGGCGCTGGCCGGGCCGGTGCGCAGCGCGGCGCGGGCGCGTGGCGCGTGGCGCGCGCGCGCGGGCTCGTGCGGCGGCTAGCACGTGGCGGCGACGGCGCTGGCGCGGGCGGGGCGGGCACGGCGCGGCGGCGCGGGGCGTGGTGATGCGAGCGACGGCATACGGTCGTTGCTGTGCGACGTACGGGGTGACGCGGGCGACGACCGTGGCGTCACGCGACGTACAGCGACTCCTGTGCGCAGGAGGGTGACGCCGGCGAGAACGTGCATGCACGAGGCCCCTGGTACGGCGAGTGACGCGCGGCGCGCGGTGGCTAGGCGGTCCGGGGTCCGGGGTACGGCGTTGAACAGATGGCGCGTAATGAATAGTGACTTTTCCGATTTTCCCGAATTAAATTTCCTATTTTCCTAATTTTATTTCCTTTCACCCCCAAAATTCAAAATAAAATATAAAACATCTAAAAATAAGTTGTAAAATATATGTCCAACCTTTTTACCCACTTTTATTATTTTAAAAATATATTTTACATAATTAATTTAATCCTTTTCCTCAATTCCACAAAATGTGATTTTGATTCAAATAAATTTCTAGATTTCATATATATACCCTAAAATATTTTATTACTCATTTTTTCACTAATTAATATTACTCAATCACCTAAATAATGTTTTGCTTCCAATTCTAAACTCCGAAAATTTTCTCCCAGCAGAAATTCGAATCGTTTGGTTTTTCAAAAACACCGAGATGAATCGCTTGCGTATAAATTTATGCAACCAAGCTGGTAAATAAGAAGCGAAAACTCGATCAAGAAGCAACAATCAAAAGGTTTTTGTAAGTTCGATTTTTGATTCTTGGTTTTAAATTCCTCGATTTTCGGGATGTTACATTCCGCCGCTTGGAAAACAATGGTGACCGTTGCAACACATTAATATCATTATGTGATCCGGGCAAACCAAAAAATGCATACCAAATCCAAAGGTCTTGCGATGCTACCGCTTCAAGAATAATTGTGGCTTCATGCGTATGCCCAGTGTATTGACTATGCCATGATGTTGAACAATTCTTTCACTTCCAATGCATACAATCTATGGAGCCAAGCATTCCACGGAAACCTCTTTGCTCATGCATTGCAAGCAATCTGACAGTATCCGTATCGTTTGGTGATCTCAAATATTTATCACCAAAAACCTCAATTACAGCTCTTACAAATCTTTTCAAACTTTCTAGAGCGAAGCTTGCTCCAATACGGACGTAATCATCAATAGCATGTGCAGCCCCACCATATGCTAGTATTCTCAACGCACCAGTAACCTTCTGTAATGCACTCAGGCCAAGTGTTCCCGCTGCATTTTTTTTTGAACAAAATAGTTGTCGTGCTCTTCTACGGCACACTTGATTCGCATAAACAACGAACGTCTCATTCGAAACCTGACGAAAATACAAACTATGTATTACAACATGCAACAAACATCTCAAGAAAGTCGATGAAATTTTCAAAACAAACCTGCGTCTGAAATAAATAGGACCATATGTTGGATTATCGAAGTAGTCTTCATATAGCCTCTCGTGACCACCTATTCTATCTCGATCAATTACTTGATGTCCAACCACAAAACCTCGTCTGGTGTGATCATCATCGTCTTCTTCCAAAATCATAGACAATACGAACTCGTCGTCATCCGACGATGATTCTAACAACTCCTTCATGACAAAAAATTTACTCATCGTGGATCGATTCACGCGGACGTGTGCATGTATACAAATTGTAAAACTCGACGGCAAGAAAGTCCTCCCTGGCGACGCCAAACAAGCTTCCGACGGCAACACTGTGATTAATTTTGTGATTAGGTTAATGTCTTTATATATGCAGCATGCATACGTGCGGCAAGCAACCCAGCAAGCCGTGGCAAGCAACCCAGCAAGCATGCATGGGCCAGCATTCATGCATGGCCCAACATATGTGCAATAATTCAGCATTCATGCATGGTCCAACAAAACAAAAAACAGAGATTTTAAGGCCCAAAGCAAACCATTCAGGCCCAACGCAATTTTAAATTTATAGAAAACTTGATTTTCAGATTTTTGTTAGATGAAAGATGTTGTATTGGGAGTTAATTTTTTTAGGAATGACTAAAATCATCATTATTAAGAATTTATTTAGTCACTCTGTTGCATGTGCTCTTAAAAGAGTAACCATAAGTTTACCTCATAACATTGTAAGATTCTATAAACTTATTCTAACATAATATGAATTTGAGGATTAAATTTTAATAAGAGTAAAATATTCGGACATTTTTTAAAGTTATATTGCAATGTCATTTAGGTCCCTAATTCCTTTAACGTATCATCAGAGGTCCAAGATGCAGATAACATAGCTCGGGCACCGACACGGCGCATGACATTTTGCATTTAGGCCACCCTAGTTTGCCTTCAAATTGACTCCCACCACTCTTAAATTGGATTAGGGGCAAGTGCGGGGACTAGGGTGCCCACGGAGTGAAGTGTGCTGGTTGTTGTTACGATGGTGGCGAAGCAAGGCTTGCTGGCGCGCCTGTAGGATGGTGGCAAAGGCAAACAAGCTAGGGCAAAGTTCGCGACTCGATTACCGATTACCATTAGCGAGTAGCCTTCTTGCTGCATCCTAATGGCTTCTCTAGACAATGCTTTGGGATCGATGCGCCGAGGGAGAAGGCCACATTTGATTGTATACCTTGGCTACAAAGCTATATCTTGGTGTATACGTAAACGTTGATGCTAATTGAGGTATTATTTTCTGTGCCACGACCATGATAGGAGTAGCGAGAGTTGATTCAAAGAGCATACTATAGTGGAGGGTCTAAATACAAAATTCGAGCAACCGTGAAACGACATGACAGCATCCGAGTTGTCTCCTGTACATTGGACCTCGGGAAAAACTAAGTTTAGAAGCCCGGATGCGTAACAAGTTCATGAATGACGTGCGGGCTCTGCAATGGAAAAGAGGCAAAGGTTCGTGATTTGGTTGTCGTCCTCGCGATTTTTTAGGTCGCCGCGGAGACGAAGCTGCTCCACGCGTCTCGAACCTTCTCTGGGCCTAGTTAGGCCTCAAAAATTGGGCCGAATTTTCGGTTGGGCCTAGTTCAAGTTTAAGAATTGATCGTGTATTTTACCTTTTTGAAAAGTTCGACCAAATCATATCCTATACGTTAAAGATCTGAAATATTCTTAGCCGGACGAAGTAGTAGCAAAGTAGCGTCCATCTGTCTAAGCAACAGAATGTCCTGGACCGCACATGGTGCGAGAGGACCAGTCATAAGCCATGTTTTGGCCCAAACTAATGTCTCGTTCGCACAAAAGGCCAACAGCACACATGCACTGTCGCTAGCAATGGTGAAGACATCTACAGTAACGCCTCCACCGAATCAAATCCGATCGTCAGATGCAGTTCCTGAAACCACACAAAGCAATCTGGCCACGAACCAAGACCAACTGCAAGCAATAAGGTATTTGGATGAGTAGACTGAACTTCGTGTCACATATTATTAATTTAAAGTACTAAGTGTGAACTAATATAAAAATAATTACAGAATCGATAGCTAATTCGTAAAAAAAATCTATATTAAGCCTAATTAATTTTTGATTAGTAAATGTTTACTATATCATCATATCATCACATCGTCAAATTATGACTTAATTAGTCTCATCCAAACACCCCTAAGCACCAAGAGTAGCTGTAGCCATGCTAAAAAGTCCAAAACTACACACTCAACAAGCAAGCACACTAATCGTGGCATCTCAACCGACGGAAGTTGACATTGCTAGCTCATAATCTCGGGCCGCTTCCTAAAGAAAAACCCTCGAGATCACTCGTCACTTAGCAAATTAGAAGAGATTACACGGCATGGGTATACGACTTTTGAATGAACATGTTACCTGCAGGTCGCCCTGATAAATTGGAATCCTGTAACACAATTGGGTGTTTTTTAAACCAGTTTAAATTTTCAGAGTTGACATGTAGTATTAAAGTTTGCAGCAAAGTATTATCATGCTATGAAATGCTTAAGGGAGGGAGGAGAATGTAGTGGTGGCTAAGTGGGCCGGGCCCAGGCGTGCTGGCCCGGGCACGCGAGCACTGTGCATCGGCCCGGCACGACATGGCTTGGCTCGAGATGGGCCGTGCCGGCACAGCACGACGGACCGTGCCGTGCCTGGGCCGGCGCTTGCGCCCATAGGCCGGCACCGCACGGCACGGACACTGTTCCGTGTTGGCTCGACACGGCACGGCCCACGGCACGGCACGGGGAGGGCGAATGGCGGGCGACGCGTGGCGGGCGGGGTATTTTTTCATATTTTCAACATACGAATATATCATTATTTCATTTTTAATCTTTATTTACATTTTAAATTTTTTTACAAAAATAATAGAGTTATTTATTTTTTTTCCTATTTTTTATTTCCGGTCGTGCCTTGTGGGCTCATGGGCTCGGCCACGGCCCACGGGCCATTTTGAGCCCATAGGCCATTTTCGTGCCGTGCCGGCATGGGCACGGTCTGGCCTCCCGTGGACCGTGCTTGGGCCAGGGGCAGGGCACGCGGGCCAGCACGGCATGCCCCGTCACAGTGGCCGTGCCTAACGGGCCGTGTCGTGCCTCGGACGTGCCCGTGCCAGGTCGTCCGTTTGACCTGCACTAGGAGAATGTAAGATGGCCAAGAATAGAAGCTCAAAATGTATATACACAATTGCAGCTATCCTCTTGCAGATATCAAATATTGATCTAGAAGGCTGAAGACGTACTACGTTTCCTTTGGAATGGAGGTATTTTGTGGGAGTGAACTAATTCCTTCGAAATTCCTGTAAAATTCTTGCATTACGAGTACTAACTTCTAAGCTTCTAATCATAATGTATTCAAGGAGTACTAACGGATTAGTTTCGAAAAAAAAGAGCACTAATGGATGGAGAAGGTTGGAATCACGAACTCATCAATAAACATGTTGTTTTCGTAATAAATACAGACTCATGCGTTGAAGAAAATGAAATACTACAAGTACTTGGAGAGGCTTTCAAGATAAGAAGAGATGGAAACAGAAAGCGAAATACTCCTCTGCACCATCTTGACCGCAATGGCTTTTGAACAGATGGTCAGATTTGCTAAAATCCAACAGCTATAATATCAGATTTTGATGCACCACATGATACGTTAAGACTGGTCTCATTTATGATTCATAGTCATGAGAACACAAAACGCTACGAAGAAGAATTGCAGTGTCCTAGACAGCAAAAAGAAACAGAGGATCCGACTAAATTCAGTGCCTGAATCCCATATAAGATCACTCAGATCTCTGTACTACACCTGTTTTAGGCTAATCTCTGTACTGAAACAAACAAAATCAGAGAAGATCAACAGGGCAATTCATGAATGCAAACAGCAGGGAAGAACACAGCTGTACAATGTACAAGACGATGTATGTATATATTTCTAGATCGCAAGATGATCTCTTTACTGCATTTGGGGGTCTCAAACTCGTAATCCTCACCTTTTAGGATTACAAATATTTACACACTGATCAATCCCTTGTCAAGAACAGGTGTAAAACCTTATTCGCTGCGAGCAAAATTCGGGAAGGATCTCATCACAGCGGCAACACCGAGCTCCGGGCACGGCAATGCCGCGAGAAGAACGACCTCGGGAGCCTCTCGGCGGCGCCGAGGTTGCTCAGGCGGCCGGAGCTCGAGACCTTCAGGCAAGACGCGCCAGGAGCCCCGCCGCGCCTGTCTCTGCCGCCGCTCTGCTCCTCTTCAGGAGCCGCAGTAGCCTCCGGCAGACGCTCTAGCGCGGCAACGTCGGCCGCGGTCGACACGATCGCCGCGTCCATGGAAGCCGCGCGCCGCACGTTGCGCGGTGGCAGCGGGCAGGGGAGATGCTGCTGCTGCGGCAATGGATCCGGTGAGCTGGATTGCTCTTGCCGGTTTTGCTCCATGTGCGGCGGCGCTTCTTGGTCCTCCTGGACTGCTTCTTCTTCTTCTTCTGGGCGCTCCAAGATCGCATCGGTCGGTGAATCAGCCGCTTGGTCGGCTGCGGCGATGGTGTTCGCGCCTGGATCAGCTCGTGGAATGGAGTTGGTCTCGCCGCCGCCGGACTCGGCGGCCGTGGCGGCGGGGTCGAGCACGTCGGAGCGGCAGAGCGGGCAGTTGACGTGGGCGCGGAGCCACGTGTCGATGCAGGGGACGTGGAACACGTGGCCGCACTTGGGGAGCAGGCGCACCAGCTCGCCGTCCTGGAACTCGCCGAGGCAGACGGAGCAGTCGACGGCGCCGAGGAACCCAGCGCCCGCGCGGTACCGCGTCGCGGCGAATCGAATCGATCGCCGCCTCGTCGAGCCCGACGGTCCGGATGTACCAGATGTGGTGCACCACTCCTCCTCCTCCGCCGCCGCCATCCGGATCGTCATTCCCGCCGTCCTCGACGTTCACCGTCACCGCGTCGGCCGGCGCCGCGGGGGCGAGGAGCGCCTGCTGCCTCTGCCGCCGCCGCAGCCTCCGCCGCCGGACGGCGACGGTTACGCCGAGGAGGATCAGGGAGAGGAACGCGAGGGCCGCGGCGCCGACGACGATAAGGGTGATGATGCGGCGTCGGTGCTCGTCCGCATCACCGCCACCGCCTCCCCCGCCGCCTGGTGGGGAGCCGTAGCCGTGGTATCCTCCTCCCTGGTCTCTCCTGCCCCCGCTGCGCCATGGGGAGAAGGCGATGGGGCAAGAAAAGCGGGCGGGCAAACCCAAGGCGCCGGCGAAGGGGAAGGGACGGGAGGAAAGATAACGCTCGGTGGGGACGGCGGCGACGAGCAGCCGCCCCAGTCGTCACAGTCCCGGCCGCGGAGAGGGTGGAGCGTCCGGCGGTGGAGCGGCATCGTTGCCGTTAGGTGGGCGACGTTCTGCGACCAGACTCCGGCGGCATCGGCGCGCGGGCGTGGTGAGGAGGAGAGGAAAGTGGGAGGAAGGTCGCGGGGACGCGTGCGGGGTGCGGCCGAGTCTTCACTTTACGCGAGGAGGAGGAGGACGACGAAGCGG
This sequence comes from Oryza australiensis, assembly GCA_019925245.2. Taxonomy (NCBI): domain Eukaryota; kingdom Viridiplantae; phylum Streptophyta; class Magnoliopsida; order Poales; family Poaceae; genus Oryza; species Oryza australiensis. The sequence continues at coordinate 18,920,346 of JAIFGZ020000222.1, read as the reverse complement.
GAGGAGAACGGCGGTGGCTTGAGGGAGAAAGGGGGTGGACTGGGGGAGGTTGGCGCGAGTTGGTGGCCAAGTTGGGCTCAGCGCGAGTGGAAAAACTTGGCCGGAGCGGTGGTTGCTCACTGCCCAGTGGCGTGGCAAAGGGGTAAACTTTTTCTCGCTGGGCATGTCGGATGGATTGACGACGGCGACTTGGCGAGAGGGGTGACCGCGTATGCGCTGACGTGATCTGATGCGATCGTGAACGTGATGGCTCATCTATTCTGGGGCCGATGTTTCTTCGCAATTTTTTACTTTTAATTTAGTTATCTAAAACTATTTTTTGATTTAAAAAACTAGTAGTCGCTCTTTGGTAACGATGGTACTCATCAGATTCAGGTGCGGATGCGGATACAAAGAAAACAGTTAAACCCATCAACACAAGTAAAATTCATCCATAAAAATTTATGGGCGTAAATTTAAACTCAAACCTAAACCTACAAGTATCCATCGGGTTTCGGGTATCCACGGGTTCTAGTCCTGATAGATATCATGATTCTTAAAACACATTTTTCTTTATAAGTGATAGTACTTAAGATTAATCTCTTCATAGACATCAGTGTCAGATCAAAACCAATAAACTGTCATAGTGGCTGTAAGGGCATTGCATGATCGATTCACATTATATTGCACGTTAATCTGAGGCAATGCAAAACCATATTCAGATTGTTATCAACAAATGCATGTTCCTATTTCAGAAGTTCAAAGAAGATTTTCAAATACATTCGTACTTGAGACATAATGTCATTTTGACTTGTACTCAGAGAAACGAAAATTGTATGCTAACCATATGGATGAGTGAAATTTTACCTTATACTCTGAGTACTAGAAGGTGCGCGGGTTTGGAGGTTGCAGCTACCGGGAGGAAGGGAGGGAGGGATAGAGGTTGCAGCCCCAGGGGCCGTGTGAGAGGAAGGCCGAGGAGGCCGGCGGCAGGAGGAGCCGACATGGGATGGAAGGCCGGGCGTCGACCGACCGTCGGCTTGGAGCGCCTCTTCGAGAGGGCGCCGATAGGGAGGAAGGCCAAGGAGGCGCCGGCCGGCCTGGAACGCCTCTTCGAGAGGGAGCCAGCACGGGAAGAAGGCCGAGGGGCCGTCGGCTGCAGGGAAGTCCGAGGCGACACCGACGTGGGAGGGAGGCCGAGGGGGCGCCAACGCGGGAGGGGCTGAGGGAAGCTTCTAGGCCCAAGTGCGCCGCCGCCGCCCATGGAGATTGGGAGAAATCGTAAGTGCGCAAGGTTAGGTGTGGGACAGATTTGGATGGCGTGTGCGGATTTGGGATTTGACCATTTGGGGCGCAGTCACCTAGGGTTTTTGGGTTTTTTTTGGCGGGTTCGGGTAAACCCGCGTGTAAAAAACAGAACTCGTACCCACACCCGCGAACTTCGGGTTCAGGTTCGGGCATACCCACGAGCGGATTTTACTATCCATGCCCAATGCCCGTCGGGTACGAAACCCACGGGTACCTATATCCGCGGGTAGGATTGCCACCCCTACTCTTTAGGAGGGCTTTCATAAGGCGATTTATCTGACGTGACAAACGGTCGTTGGCCTAACGGCCAGCGACCGAAAAAGAAACATTTTGTAGGTGGCCCTCTACAGTCAAGAATCGTCCTCTAGAGAGCTTTTTTCACTGTCCGGGCTACTTGCAAAAAGCCACAAAAAATAAGAAGGGCTATTTTTCAGTCTTTTTGAAAAACCACTCTTCCAGTCTTTTTGCAGGAAGCCCCCTACAACCAAAAATTGCACTTTTAAAGAACGATTTTTTGGTGTAGGGCCGCCTACAACTTTTCGCCCTCGGTGGTCTGACTTAAGCGAGGGCCAACTATGTTGCTATGCTATGTCGGATAAATCGCTCTTTGAAAGGACAATTTTTAAAAATCAGAGCGATGGGCGACTAGTTTTGTAATTTTTTCAAATCAAAAATTATTTTTTAAAAATATTTTAATAAATAAAATAAAAAATAAAAATTTCATGCTTCTTCTGCCTACGTCTTCGGCTGTTCAGCCCAGCAGCCAGCTTCCTCCTGGTTTTTCATTGGCCCAACTAACTCGTTCTGGCCCGGTAGGTTTCGCGTATCCTTGTGGGCCTTATTAGGCTATGTTTTGGGCTCCGCTCCAAAGAGAGAAGCAGCCCCGCGAGCCCACGCGCCCCTCCCCCGTTGGTTCGCAGCCGTTTCGGAGGGGAATCGAGGCGACATCGGCGTCGCGCCGTCGCCGCCACCGCGCGGGCGCTTCTGCCACGGCGGCGGCGGTCGCGATGGCGGGGGTTGTGAGCTGGTACGGGCCGCTGATCGACCTCTCGGCGGCGGCCGGGCACTTGGGCGGGTTCGTGCAGCTGCTGGCGTCCGTTCGACGCGTGCTTCCCCACCAGGTAATCAGCGACCCTACTTCCCGGCGGGCACTTCCCAGGAAGGATCTTCCTAGTAGTGGCTAGGGGTGGAAGCATTTTGGAGGGGGGATGTGTTGTTGTTGCAGTAACACTCGCGGCCACGGATTGAGACTAGATTTCTCCTTTCCTAGGAACAAAATGGTACAGATGGAAGGGCATTTCAGAAGACTATGCTTGAGGTTGGTGACGACACGAGGTCGAGCTTCTGCGTCTCGCTTTGGCCCAAGCATGGTTCGAGCGTACTAGCCGGTGATGTCTTACTATTACAAAGTAAGGATCTTAGGGCTCTCACCTACACCCTGCCTCTTGTTTGTACAGTCTTCTCAACTCATTGATAAATGTTCATATATATATATATATATATATGTATATATGTGTATATATATATATATATATATATATATAGAGAGAGAGAGAGAGAGAGAGAGAGAGAGAGAGAGAGAGAGAGAGACACACACACTAGTTGTTTCCATTTTTTTATTACAGCTTGAACTTGTCATGTCATTGTAAATCCCTGATATTGATTCCCATTTTAGGACGTTTATGCATGGTTTCGATTTATCTGTGGTGATTCAGCTAGTAGTGTGTATGTCAACATGTCATGCAGCTATTAATCCTCTTCTTACGGGTAGATTCTTAATATTTTTGTTTCAGATATCAAGATAGTTGAATTTAGAAATGGCTTGGAGGGAAGAGCTTCTCAGATATCTGCTGTCCAAGTATTGCTGAACTCCAAAGACTTAGTAAAACAAAGTGGTATGGAACTGCACTTTTTTTTGTCCATTTACTAACATAACACAGTGTTCCAGGAGCAATTATGTCAAAGTGTGCCCCATCATTGATATATGCCACAGAAAAACATGCATTAACCAAACAGTTACCAATTCATGTTTAATTATTGAAAATTGTTGTTTTGCAAACAAGGTGGCTGCTACATCCTCCCCTGTAGTTTTTGTGGTTGACTGCTGCAATTTTTTTTTAGTTTTGAACGCAGATTGTAGAATGCTGCTTAATTGAATGTATTTTCATGTATGTTATTTATTTCTCACTGTGTGTTTTCTAAGACTGCATTTTTGTAACTTATTTATACTTTGTGTGGGCTGTCCCCACTTTGCAATGACCCTTAGCATTATGGTTGTTCGTTAGTAACTTAGCGTGAGCTCTTTTATAGGAATTGATGAAGTTATGATTAATTGTAAAGTGGGAGATAATACTAGATCAAAGTTAAGAAGAGTTGTAGAGTGGGCCTGGATGCAACACATCAAATGCACTCTTCCGGAAAATTGCCATAAGGTTTGCTGAAATACTGCAGTTTCAGTTTCACTGGGATTATCAAACTTCGTTCTAGTCATCATTTTCAGTTACATTTCTCTTAGAGGTCATAAGAACGAGTTGTCAATATTCACATGAGCATTTTATTAGATGATTTTGCAATATATAAGTAATAAGTCCTTTGCATGCCTCCTGTCTTTTTGCTACTTCTTACCTTGGAAATACATGAGACTGCAAATTCAACAAAGCAGTTTTACTTGATAAGTTTCCTTGGGGTAGAAGTGAAACATAATTTTCAAATTTGTTTATTGATACCTTAGTACTTGCAACATCGATCCTTTCTTTTAAAGCTAATTTGTGTAAATGGAAGAACTATTATGCTACTGTATTGCAGGTGAGATTGAAGAACTGGAAAGATGAAAAAGAAAAGGAATCGGGAAACTTCTTATGTATCTCAGAGCTACTGTCTCAGAGCAAATTACATGATGTTGGTGTTTATGCATCCATTTCTAAAATGGTGTTAACAGGTTCTCCGTCGTCTCACTTCAATGGGAACTTTTCAGTCATTGAAAGATTTTCCCTTAAAGAACATAATGATATTTTCAGAGATTTAGTTACTGCTGGATGCACGTTATGTGATTCACCTTTATATCAAAAGTATGCACCTTACATGTTGTATTGCCAATGTCTCATGAGTTATATATAAAAAATCTCCGCCTTCTCTGTCATGAACTCATGATATGGTAAATCTCTATGCAGAAACCTTCATGGAGAAACCACTTATCCCATTGACTGCCCAAAAAATCCAAAATATCTTCATGTTATTGGCCAGATATACAAACCCTTCATGGTAAATAGTTTAAGAAGTCATATCCATCTTCAAAGTTTTCTTTGAACATAATTTATTAAAACCGTCTTTTCATCATCTGCAGATATATGTGCGAGACCAATCTGGACAAGTTCCTGTTCTTGTAAGAAATAAAGCTGCAGAGATGTTGTTTGCAAACATCATTGCAGATGATGTATCTGAATGCTATAAGAACCATCATCACATGTTGTTAGATACTTGTGACTGTGGCAACTTGAACACTTCCAGTGGCAAGACAGAAATTATTAAAAGGAAAAGGACAAAAGAAAAGCCTGATTGGCATCTCATTTGGCTTATAGTAATTAAATGTCTATTGAATCAACACAAGAACAGCCCATTCTGCTTACAAATTTCACTTGATCCTGAGAAGAGTGTCGAAGATGGACGTTTTGAACTGGTTTCTCTGACAATGACAATACCATGAGGTCGCATTTTTTTGTAGCACAGGTTGTTTTAGTTCAAATGATGGTTAAAACTGGAAGGTTTCTTTTCTCACAAGTAACTGCCGATTGGATCAGTGGAACTTCCCTTATCTGATGGTGCAACTTTTAGAGTGATATGGTTGGGATGACAGAACTATTAGACATCTTCAGTTTTAGAATGCCTTATCTTACAATAAACTAGACCTGGACCATTCCAGATTAACTTTCTGTCTGACAACCTGGAACTCATTTTGAAGAACACAGTATGAGATAGGCCAGGAGTAACAAAGATGCAGGGGATTATGCAACATTGTGATGATAATGATTATCTGAACCTGAAGCAGCCTTGAAATAGCAAGTGGTTTTTGCTGATGCTACCCTGTCAGCAAATAAAGTTAGCTCGATGATTTTCATTAATACCCTCCGAAGTGGCCATGCTGATGATTCCATTGTGATGTGTCCTGTGGATAAAATTGTTAGCTGCAACACACACAGTCCTGGAACTAGAAAGGCCTTCCGACACTGAGCAGCATGAAGTGGTTTGAGCTTGAATGCTTGATGATGAATCGGTGGTTTATTTGTTCATCATGCTTGACAATGTTTTTCTTTTACTTTTTATTGTCAACCTTAGGCTATGCAGTTCTCTTTATGATAATGGAGACATGGAGTTGGCATGATCTATCCCTTTTTTTTTACTTTGTAAGTATGACTTTTCTGCAAACAACTTTCTTGCACCTGACATAGTCCAGATGTGCTATTCTGTTTCTTTCTTCTCACTTTCTCTGTTCTGACTCTTCACTCTTTTATGTAATTCTATTTCTAGATTGAAGTTTCTCAAGGTAAAGCACAGAAAAACCGTTCTAGTGCGTTTAAGTCAAATTTGTCCCTGTCACTGTCACGGCTCTGTTCCTCTCAAGTGTTACTGAATTTACTGACTTCCCTTGCAGTAGTCTAGACATTTCTTCTACTGCTCATTCTACTCTATTTTTGTTGCCATTATCCACTTTCTTGACCTTATCAAGTATTTATCCCTAATTGTGCTAACAGCACTTACATTTTTCTCTGAAAGATCATGATCTCCATTTCTTATAGTTTGAATGAAAGATATAATTACGCCAACCCAGATTGCGAGACAGCCAACTCAGTCTTTTTGTGGAGGTCAGTATTTATTGCGCTTGAAATAATTTAGTCATTAGTAATGTAACCTTTTGTTTAACCTAAGTCCAAACGCAACTTCTTATTGCATCCTGGCCAATAAGATTGCTTTGAACATTAAACAAATTAGGTCTGCTCTGCATGGTTCTATGTACTGGAGCAGGTTGCTATCTTCGTGCCTGCAGGTGTTGCAGTCTTGCAGATTAAGTTTTAGGTTTAATGAGAAGAAAGCAACACAAGCATACTGCGCCAAGTTGAAGGCTACACAAACTTATAGAAGAGTAGCTTCAACGTAGAAGAAACCTGAACTCTTCAAATCCCATGGCGGTGCTCAAATCTCTTGTTGCTTGCAAAGGCTTGGCGCTGTGCGCTCCAGCGATTGCTCGGCGTCATCGGAACACGCCGATATCTGCATCGGCTCATCGTCGGCAAATCCTGATCACCGGCTTAACGATGAACTCCTCGGGCATCAATAGTGCTTTGCCGATCAGAGGAGCTGCACGGTATGTACATACGGTGTGTATATCTCCCAAGCTTCTTATATTGCTTTGTTTGATGCGTAATATTGCACATACCCTTTTTTGCACGTAAAAATTTCGACAAAGTTGCACGGTTTGGCAACACTTTGCATAAGTTTTCACCTGTTTTGGTTCAGAATCCCTGCAGTTGGTTCTGGTCCTCCAGCACCGTCAGGAGGAAATCTCCCAATACCCAGTATGCCTTCGTGGTGAGTTATGTGTGTTTCTCGTTCATCATCATTCCTGCAGTTTTTCCATTGTCATTTCTTCGATTAGTATCTTCTTGCTTTCCAACCTATATGCACCTGTCAGGGCCAAATGGGTAGTTGGGGCCATCATTGTTGCTATACCAATCTACAGAAAGATACGAACATTGGAAGGTAATCAATCTAAATCATATTTTAATGACTTCTTTTCCCCCATCGTACTATGCATTTCGGCTCCATTTTTCTTGCTGTGTAAATCGAGCTCCATCTAGTAGACACCGTGGAGAAGACAGCGGAGCTAGCTATCGAGGTGGTCGACACGGTGGCGGAGGCGACTGAGAAGGTCGCCGGCGAGCTGGCCGATGCTTTTCCCGGCAACGAAAATCTCAAGGAGGCTGCCTCCAAGATTAAGACCGTAGCCGATATGATAGAGGATGATGCCGAGAAAGCCGAGGCCCTAATCCAGAAGGTTGGTCAAGTTGCTCAGTTTATTACTGCAAACCTGTTTAATCGAAGAGAAATTTTATAATACTTGATAAAGTAACTCACTCGAGACATCTAAATTTTACACTAAAATAAATTTTTATACCTCGAGATACTTACTCGATATACTTCATACATGATTAATACATTAAGATACCGAATTTTATATTTAAAAAATAAAATACTTTTCAATATCTTTTCACAAATAATAAATGTTAAGTCCATTAGTCTTCTATCCAACTTAGAGACGGTTCCCGATGCTAACTGTGGCATCATTGCTTAATCAGCACATGGTACAGGCGTGCAAGTTACGTTCTGTTCCTTGATAAATTCGCTAGCTGCAGCCTTGGAGTTGGAGATGCGTACTGACCTGTACTTTGCCTTGCAACGTGACGGAGACATGCGTTAAACAGGCACAAAACAAGTGGATAAATTTTACATTAGGACTTGCTACATTTCGCTCCTTTAAAAAAGTTCACATTTTGAAAGAAACTGTATATTGTTTTGTCGGAAGCAGATCTTAGAGAAGCAGGCAGCAAAAAATATACTAATAAGCTACTTGTCATAATATTTTGGTTGAAACTCACTGTAGATGGCTTAAAGAAAACATTAAGTGGCAGCTCACAAGTGTAGGAATATTAGAAAGTATAATAAGGGTAGATACACGATACAACGGATGCAGGCTTTATAGTAAGGGAAAATTTTAAATTACACCCCTGAATTATTGAATTATTGGATGAGTACGAATTACCCTCTAAACACGAAAACCAGGTATATTTCACCTTCAACTATTAATACTCGGATGACCCCCTCCTCCTTCAGCAGCTTTGCGAGCGGTTATGTCCTATGTGATAGTCCATTCAACATTTTTTTATTAAAAAAATCGGTGGAATCCACCTATCATACTCTCGCTACTCTGTATCTCTTGCCCCTTTCTTTCAACTCCCCACTCTCTATTGGCGCGTCGGCGGCTAAGGAGTTGTGCCGGATATGCGCAACAGTTGAAGCGTGGTGGAGACGCAGGGCGATCGGCACGACGAGGCAAGCAGTTCAGTAGGGTGACGGGCCACCGGAGTGGGCATCTGGCGGCCGAGGCATCCGTTGCCCATAGCATCCTCTTCACGCGTCACAGCCGCTGTCGTAGTGTGCCTGCGTTGCCCGAGCCATCGTCCTCTTCACGCAGGGAAGCTGAGGACGCCAGGGTGGTCGTCTCCATCCTTTCCGTCATCTCCGTCGGAGGCTGAGAAGGAGGCATGTGTCGATAGAGGCCAAGGAGGAGGCACACGCCGGCGAAGGCCAAGAAGGAGCCGCCTCCGCTGCCCGAGCTCCTCCACCTCCACTGCTCAAGCTCCTACGCCCCGTCGTTGGGCAGCACCGCTTGCGCCGCTCATCGCCCTTAGCCGCCTTCGTCGCTGTGCAGCGTTTGGGCGGTCACCGCCTGCTACAGACACCTCCGCTCGAGCTTCGTCGTTGGCCGCCGAGCGTGCGTGTGCTAGCGTCGGGCTGCCGCGCTCTTTAGCTAGGAAGGGAGAAGAGAGAGGGGTGAGAGGGAGAGAATATAACAGGGGGTCTCACCGATTTTTTAAAAAATGCTAACTAGATTGTCACGTAGAACTAAAATCATTCGGATTGAGTTAATGGGGTTTTATCCGGTATTAATAGTTGAGGGTGAAAGATGTCTGGTTTTCGGATCTAAGTGGGTAATTCATACTCACCCAATAGTTCAGGGAATAATTTGGACTTTTTCCTTATAGTAATTATATTGTTTTTTAATAGAATTAAAATTTGCAAATTCACTAAGGAGTACAAGTACCAAAGGAGCATACTTAGCAATATAGTAGTATGTTTCATTGTGATTATTTGAAGATATTTGCTGCCATATATACAATTCACCGTTCGAACTTCTCAATTCTCACTGTTTTCATGGGCAGGTTGATGAGCTAAAGAAAGAGGTGGATGCAATAGTGGATCCCATCATTGACAAGATCGACAAGGAGGATCTGTAGAGGAAGAGGGGAATAACCCTGCCAGGACAAGGAAAGCAAACAGAAACTAAATGCCCTAGCAAAGAAAATTGCTATTACAAATCAGTTTTTTTTTAGTTTGGGGGCAAAATGCTCGTTTGATGCCATTGTCTCCCTTGTACTTCTTCCTCCTTTGATTGATTGATGATTGGTATTATACACGCTTGCAATGCAGGCGTGTGTTTGTATAGTTCCTGTTGGCCACAAGAAGGTAATAATAACTGCCAATCTGCCATCAAACTCGATCGAAAAAAAATCAGTTCCGCAGTGCTGCAGCCACAAACCCCTAGTCCATCCGTCCATGGCTGGAACCTGGAAGGTGACGTGCTTTGTGCTAGTTGTACAAAAGAGAGTACTCGCGAAGTTCACGAGCTTACATAGAGTAGTCCCATATGCTATCTACTCTAGTCCCCGTTACCAATTTTACCGTAGCGATACTTGTCACTTTGTCAGTTGCGACGCGAAGCACGCCAATTGTACCGGTATAGCACCTGCACAAAGTCAAGCGATCATCTCGCGACAAAAAGAAACCACCGAAGGACAAGGGAAGACCGGAGGACAAGGGAAGGTGCAGCAGAGCCAGCGGCAGCGTGGTATAGCGGCTAGCAGGTCATGTTTAGTTTTATATCTCAAAATTTTGGATCATAAATTTTATATAAAAATAAATATTTAGATGTATAGATAAAATCTTTTATCTATCGTCCATTTAAATATATGTAATATATGTATTGCTGCATACTGAGATAAAAAGTTCAGCTCATTTCCTAATATAACTTTTACACTGTTTGGACATCAACCCTTTCGAAACCAAAAAATTTACAAAATAAATTTATAGCTCGTCTCCCAATATAACTTTTATACAACCCTCCGAAACCAAAAAATTTATAAAATAAATTTATATATAGCTCGTCTCCCAATATAACTTTTACACAGTTTGAACCTCAACCCTTTGAAACCCAAAAGATTTACAAAATAAATTTACATATGACTGTTTAGTTTTAAAATTCATAAAATGTCTAAAATTAAAAAACGTTAACAATTTTAGAGGAACTACAGTATTGTCTACTGACACGTACGTGAGTTCAAGGTCTATAAGGTCCCAATGTCACTGAGAATTACTGGGCAAGCAGAGGACCCTCACCCGCGCGAGATGCCTGCACCGCACCCCCGCGCGGCGCGCGCGGCGCGATCCATCCACATGGCCGAGCCGCGGGCGTGCAGCGCCGCAGCGGCATCTCTCCCGTCCCACCCCCACGCGGGCACGTGCTCCCTCCCAGGCGCGCGCGCACCCCTCCCCGCCCGCCCGCGACGCGAGCCAGCCGCCGCACATGGCGCCGCGCCACATCGCTGTCACCCTCCTCGCGGTCCGGCTCACCTAGACAAGTAGACATGCCAGCGCGCGACTGACCGCGCGGCCCTACCGACCGCCGGATGCCGCTCGATCGCGCGCCGCAAGTGGAGGGAGAGAAGAGCAACCAAAAACTCTGCAGGGAGCAATGTGCCAATGTGTACAGTAGGAGGGAGAGTAGGCTGCCGCAAGCGCACAAAACTCTGCAGTTTTCTATAGCCCGCGCCCGCGTGCTGCCGATCCGATCCCCCGGCCTCTACTTGCTAGCCAGCCACATGACAGCCTGGGATTTCGCCCATCTCGGTGTACTAAAGCTAAGCGACTACTCCTGCTTGTGCCTGCTACAGTATATTATTCACTGTTGCTAGCGATGCTAGGGGCGATGAATCTGACCAGGACTTGCAGGTTTCATTTCTGTTCCATGAGCAAGAAGAGACGAATATATATATATATAAATATATTATTTTATTTTATCATAATTATTTTGAAATCTTATGTAATTTTTTTTAATATTAGAACTGCAGGTCAATTTTATAAATATTTTTTTTTCAAAATAGTCAGACGGACAAAAATTTTGAATACTTAATACTTTTATATATATTAGTAATTATGTAAAAAGCGAAGTCAGGGCACCAGGAGGTTGAAAGGAAGGAGCGTAGAAGGTCTCATTCCTTTTCTTTTAGGCGGACAAAACTCTACTATACACGCACTCCTATTTTGATGATTCATAGCTTGAATGAATACGGCATTCGAAACGGGATGATGATTGGTGACAGATAGCACGCGTTCGCTGCTGATTACTGGGCCAAATTTGCGCGGATCATGTGTTGCTGTTTCAAATATTAAGCTTGTGACGGTCCACTATATGACAGATAGAGTTTGATTAGTTCCTACTGGTAACTAATTCAAACTTGAAAGTTACAGATATAGCGTTGCAACTTTGCACGATGCATCTGAACTGCCAAGGAAAGTCTGTCGATGTTGTTCTATTAGTTTTGTTGCTCTTCTCAGTTCAGTTTTAGTGTTTTAGAAGCCTTTTGTGCAGCTGTTCTTGCTCCTTAGCTCACAGCCTCACACTCTAGTAACAAAAAACTCAGCAAGTGATAAGCCAAAGACAAATACGAAGGAACTAGTGTACAGTGACTTATTAAGAATGGATAAATGCATAAATTAAACCAATTCTCATAATTACAACAGAATATAGAAAAAGGTACAGCAATGTGAGTAGTGGAAAGAGGAGGGAGCAGAAAACACAGAAAGAAACAACGAAATGGTCAAGAAACAGAAGAGAGATCAACACGATCGGATCATCTAGAAGGCGTAGACGGCGGCGGCGGCGACGGCGAACAGCGCGACGGCGGGGCGGAGGCCGGCGGCGGCACCGGCCGGTCCGGTCGTGGCCGGGGGCTCGGCGGAGGGGAGGGCGACACGTCGGAGCTGGGACTGGGAGATACAGCGGCGTCGGGCGCCGGCGCGGCGGCGGACGGCGTGGGTGCCGGGGTGGCGGCGGCCTTGGGGGCGGGCGCCGGCGCGGAGGCCTTGGGGGCGGGCACGGGGGCCACGGTGGGCGGCGCCATTGTGGGCGGCGGTGTCGCCGCCGTGGGAGGCGTGGCCTGTGGCGGCGCCGCGCCGGGGGACGACGCCGGTGCCTGCGCCGTGGCGGCCACGGCCAGGAGCGCGAGCACGGAGAGGACGGCGAGGTGAGAAGCGGCCATTGTCGCCTTGAGGTTGGTGAGATGAGACTCCTGGTTGGCTCGCTTCTCGCCTGCTGCCTCTGTCTGTCTGCGCGGTGAGCTTGCGTCTGTGTGCGGGGGATGGGGATGGGAGCGTCGAGGGGGGAGGCGGGGGGCTTATAAAGCGGCAAGGCGCTCGGCTTTCGCGCGGCGCGGGAGCTGAACCGAAACGCCGAAGCCGAAGCGAAGGCGTCGTCGCGCGCCAGTTCAGCTTCAGCTGCGGGCTTGCATGATTGCGTCCTCATCGGCGCCGCTGCATTATTGGGAGGTTTTTCTCGGTTGGAATTACGCGGAAGATCAAATAATGAGCCCAGGGAAGAGGAATAGTTTATTTAACGATGGGCATTCCTAACGATCGGATCTCTTTGACATTAGCGGACAGTTTTTCTCTCTGTATGGTGGGACCGGTGTTTTTTCAGGTGGTACATCGCCGTAGGAGGAGCTGCAACGGTAACCAACAGTGTGGCCAAAATATTGCTGCGTTTAAACCATGGTTATGATGCGCCTGCTTAATTGGTGGACATTTTTAATCTTATCAAATTTTAATGTTGCTAAAATTTAGTAAGACAACAAATTAAACACACTTCAATCATTACTATCTTATTAAATTTTAATGGTTCTAAAAAAGCTCCCTTTCTTAAAACCAAATAAAACTAATGCTACTAAAATTTGATAAAGTTAAAATATACTAGAATTTGATATTATTATTATTAAAATTTGATACGGTTGATTCGGATAACAAAATAAACAAGTCCGATATTTAGGGGTGGGGGTTGATGGGCTTGAAATCTCGAATCCTTGTTTGGAGAAGATGGAGCTGGATCAAACACAAACATCCTATTTGGTTTGGGATCTGATTACATCCATCGTAGGTCGGTACTGGAGGGTATTCATTGCCATTGGCCGTCCCGACTGCTTCCCAGAAGAGACGAGAGCCGGCTAAAGATAATCGACAATCTCAGAAGATGGTTCGATTCGAATCGGTTATTACGTTTGCTGCCTAATCCATCTGAAAAGAGCATAATAATAAGTGTTCAACAACAAAGCTCAAATACGAGGCGAGGTGGCAGCCGCAGCCGCGGAGGAGGCCGCCTCATGGCGAGCAGCGGGGCTCCCATTTTTGGTTTTGATCGCACCGTTCTAGCTACGAGAGATTGCTCTTTCGTTTCCTTGTTTTCCTTTATCTTTATCTTTTTAGCTTGTTTCCTCCTAACTCTGCCCATTAGCATCCTGCATTTTTTTCTGTTATACTCGTACCTCGTATGTTTTAAACTCTATTTGCACCTTGTTAGTTTTTCTAAGCTAAATTTTAGCCAAACACTTTCTCAAATATATGTTGACAAATTTTGCTGAGGACATCATGACTTTGGTTTTAGCTGTGAGACACCGCTCGAAGTCACTTTTGAGAAAAGACACTTCATAATTTTGGTTATTTGCTAGCGAACACCACGTCTATTTATTTAGTGTTTTAGTACTTACTAGATGAGAGTGAGCCCACTTTTCACGCGCCATGACCAAAATGCCCATTCCCATCTCTCTCATTCAATCTATCCCCTCAAGCCGATGCTGCTCTCCCTCTCCTCATCCCATTGTCTTCCTCCGTCTTCATCACCGCATCCTCCCCACCAGCCTGCTCTTCTCCCTCTCGACGCCATGACACCACCCGTATCCATGTCGGTCGCTGTGTTTCCTCCCCTTCCACCGTCGCAAGACAAGCACCGTCGTGAGCTTCAGTGTCCGGAGTAGGAGCCCAACCCGTCGCAGTCGCCCAACCCCCCTCCGCGGAGGAAACTGTTGCCACCGCTGCGACGGCGACTACAATAGTCGCCAAGGAGCAGAAAGAGAAGCAGCGGCAAAAGCAGCACGACGAGGAGGGCCTCCACCTGCTAACACTGCTGCTCCAATGCGTAGAGTCGGTGAACACGGACAACCTCGACTAGGCGCACTGGGATGTGCGTGTCCATGGAGGCGCTAGAGACAACGGGGAAGTGGTTGTCGGACTTTGATGACATACTCGAGTTGCTGTTCGAGTCCTACCCAGTGGCTGACAAGACTGGGAATCTTGATCAAGGAAGTTGGGTGTCACGCGACGGGAAGCGGAGGTCCTCAGCATCAACAACGCGCACACGACGCTTCGCCTCGCCCCTTAGCACACGCCGGGGAGCCGGGTCACGCTGCCACCCACGCGTGCTGAGGGTAGGCGACGGAGGTGGAGGAGACGAGGAGGAAGGGCCAGGGTGGTCGCCGGCGACGAGCGGAGGTAGGGATAAAGTGTGAGAGGGAGTGAGACGTGGGGAAGAATGTGACAAGTGGGCCTAGGGGTATTTTTTACCTTTTACGCTATTTATCTCTCTTATTCAACCAGAATTAATATTTTAATGTCTGTGATGTTCATCACCAAATAACCATATTTCCAGAGTGCTTTCTCTCAAAGATCGACTTTTAACATGTTATAGAGCTAAAATCACAAAGTCATAATGTTCTACAGCAAAATTTGCCGATCTAAAGTCCGTGACGAAGATAATACTTTTATTTGAGAAACATCTAAATTAGCAAACTATGGATTTAGAGTCATCCCAAACTCAAACTTAGCTGTACAACACTTGTCCTTTAACTGTGCATCTTTTGATGTTTGAACGACAAACTGACCCTGAAAAAAATAATTAGCAGGCAGCTTCTCGCGGCCCCACCAGGTGATTGGAGTATCCTTACTATCTGTATTAGGTGCTGTCCACATGCCAGGATGGACCCCTGTCTTTCTGTGACACTGAGCATGTGCATTGCTTTGTGTATAAGTAGGTTCGTTGAGAGACAAGATAACAAGAGAATATTGCCATTTCAAAACTCGAAAGGTACTCCTTTTGCCATTTTTTTCCTGTCCTGAAAGGATTATACATGCGAGAGACAGCTAGGACAGCATGCATATGAGCTGAAAGACAGCCGTTAATTTCAAGGAATAAACTCCTAAGGGAAAGAAAACCAAGAATGAATTCATCATCGTTGAAGATCCTAACAAAAAATTAATCACCGGTGGTTTTTTGAAATGAGCATATATAAAATAAAAGTCGACGAAGTTTCTGTGAACGACGTGAGTGACACTCTGTTGATCTGTTCCTACATGTAGTGAAGCAATCACAATGTGTATAGAGGCATGGATGCACGATCTGCTCGATGGCGAGATGTTGTGAATCGGGGGAGACAACTGGAGCCCTGGATAATCCGTTCGGAATCAAAGCAGGCCAAGCACCTGGTCGATCATGCGTCCAAGAGTCCACATATGTCTCCAAGAGCTACCAACGACAAATTTCTTCTGGTTTTCGCCCACTCCGAGGTTAGCAGAGACTGCAACGCACGTCGTCCAATGGTGCAGACAGCCAAAGTGGCTAATGCATCCATGCCAAGGATTTCAAAAAGTTTTGGCGAACGAGTTTTCTCGTCATATTTTATTTTTCAGTATTAGGTTTTAAATTGCTAAGGACGTGTGTATAAATCGTTTTACCAATAGATTATGTTTTGATGCTAATAAACCGTGTGCTTAGATTTGTTTAGGTGAAGAGAGGTAGAAAGTTTGGGACAGTTCTAAAGCAAGTTTGGGAGTACTCCTATGGTTCAATTACTTTACTATTATTTTAGAAGTATAGAACTTTTATAGCAGGAAAGTGAGTATCTCTTAAAAATTCGGTCAAAGAGCCAACAATTTGGATTGAGATCGGAGAAATAGATAAATAGATGCGATTATATAAGTTTGGGTCGCACAAATACGTAACACCATACTTCTTTGTTCTTGCTTTGTGTGATTAGGCTTTGCAATTAGATATCAGGGGTTGTTCTAAGTGGGATAGCGTTAACATCAAAATTTGGTATGATTCTCTTGTGGATTTAGTTAAGAAAAGAGTCGATTGATAGATGAAAGTTTTATCCAGATCAAGCTGAATTCAAAGAGAAATCATGGAGACCATGGAGTTTAGTTATATATATAATAACTAGCAAAATGACCGTGCGTTGCAACGGGACGACGACACAGGGAGGGAAGCAGACGGAGGACAAAGGTCCAGGAGGCGGCGCGGGAGCTCGAGCAATGACGGGAGGAGGGGCGCGGGCGCGCGCGGGCGCGACGCGAATAGGGCCGAAAGAGAGGAACACATGAGGTCTTTTTTCATCTAAGCCCTCCCTTTCTTTTCAACATTGGGACTGCGTATTAATTTTATAAATATTCAAGGTGTTTTCTACAAAATAACCACTTTTCTTCTTTAACTGGGTTTTTTTAAATAGCCAGGAGAACTACGGGGTAATTTTAAAAAAACTCAAAGGGTTTTCTGCAAAATAGCCAGGCAGAACAAAATTTGGATGGAAACACTACTTGCTTATAGATAGTTATAGATTATGCATGATTTAGTAAATTTCATTTCATCTTTATAGAGTTTATCTATTTAGTGTCTAATCAGGACTTGTACTTTTTCTTTTATCTCTAGTAAATCTGTCTCGTGTCCAATCAGGACTGTATCAAATAGGGAATACAAATATGTACACCCGAGGGTCTTTGTAATCTATCTTCACAAATAATATAGTTACTTTCGATGTATCGTCACCTTTTTATTCCAACGAGTTCTTAGTTTTGAGTTGGACTGCATCGGTTTTGATCTCTGGCAAGGAAGTAGGTTCCGTCAACTTCGCTTGTATCGGCGTGGCTAGAACTTTCTCGGTTAGGTCCGGTATTCTATTCAAGTTGATGTAAGTGTTGCCTATCAAATATATCGATTCTATTTTTAACTGCATTGCTATTAAGAGTCACATCGATTTAGTTAGGACTTTCTCAATTATGTATGATATTTTGGCTAAGTTGATATTTTTTTAATCGTATCGCTGTTCTAGATAGATTTGTCATAGATCTATCGGCTAAATAGGTTTTTCTTATTATCTTCAATCATATATTGTCTTGTTTAGGTTCAATCTATTAGATTGTTGCTAATAAGTTTAATTCTAGCAAGCTGATAGATTTTTATACAACATTCATCAAAGTTCTAGTCGTTGAGTTATTATTATTGCGGGTTCCAGCTATCAAATGTATCGGTTATTTAATCGATATACATTTTAGTTTACTTATATTGGATTTTCAACCAATGTATGTTTTAACTATCAAACTTATACCTATCATGCTATATCAGTTTTAGCTAATGAATTCATATTATATTATCTCATTGTAATATCTGAGTCACATCGGCTCATACTCAAACTTATATAATCATTAGTTAAATATGTCTTTATCAACTTTAATCTTATATTGTCTCGGTTTGGTCTGATATATATTCTTAGTCGATACAATTTCTTATTTTTGGCAACTAAAATCATACTCTCAATCCTGCTTCATACTTAAACCTTGTTTAACGGAATATGCCAAATTTTATCGTTAACATAACGTCGCGAATTGCGATAACCTAGTTAACATGAAAGAATTTTTTATTTTTACATTTTTATTAAAATATTTTAAAATTTTTTTGTCAAATCTAGACGCCTTACGCTCTCCTAAAGGGCGTTTTTTAAAATCACCCTTTCAAAAGGACGTTAAGGGACCTAAATATATTTTTCAGTATAACTTGTTAACTTTATGATTTATTAATTTAAAATATATCATATAAAAAACTTTACAACAAAATTTTAGAGGCGGAAGATATCTATAACTTTATATTTAACAACTTTTTCATTTAATATCGTTTAGATGTACAAATATTTGTTAGAAAATCTAAAACCTATTTTAACAAGATCTCATATCTATATTTCAAACATCGGATTGAAACAAACTTCATATAAAAGCTTTTATATATCTTGATAAGATATACACCTTTGTAGTTTATTACTTTTTCATTTAAAATCATTTAAAGACAAGTTTTTTATAATTAAAACGACGGAAAAAGTTTAAACATAAATCAAAATTTTATATTTAGATCTCTTAACGTCTTTTGGAAAGATAATTTTAAAAAAGGCGCCATGAGGTGTCTATATTTGTAAATTTTCGAAACAAAAATTATTCTTTAAAACATTTTAATAAATTTTTCAAAAAAATTATGAAGTGAAGAGGCCGTAGGCCGCAGCGGGACCCGGTGGATGGGTGGCCCACAGCCCACTGCCCTGGCCTGGGATCTTCGAGGGGACGGACGATGGACACGGGCCCTCAGAAACTAGCCGGCCAGTAGGCCTTCTACTCTAGCCTGCTCTGCACACGCTCTATGCCGGGATGCATCTTGCCATGTGCTCGACCATCGGACAATAACTAGTTTTTTTTTTTTGGGGGGGGGGGGCAATATAATGGAGTATATCCCCAATTTTTTCAAAAATTTTCTCCTGAAAATTCGATGTGGAGTTTATTCGCAATTTAACACATGGTCACAGCTCATACTGGACCATGGGCCCACACACGGACGTGATTGATACGAATATGCTATAGATTGAGACTCGAGAATACCAGTACAGTACTACCGTGAACGGATAGTGTCCCCACGTGTCAGTCTCACGTCCCCTCCCATCTCATACGAAAATCTACACCGTACAACTGTACAGGACATCCGCCTAAAACTAAACTAAACTTATCACAAGCTAATCCATTATCCGCGTCCTCCCCTCCCCAGCCAATAGGAGAGCAGCATTTGCCCGCAGCGATCCGCGTCAACTCCTCATTGCCATCCTAGGCCGTTCAATCGTACGAACAGAAGCACAAAAGCACCCAATATCAACCGTCCGTTTAATCCCGCGACGTGGCCCCAGCCGCGCCGCCTCGTGGCTTGACTATAAAGGCCCTCCTCAACCGCCTCGCTGTCAATTTTGAGAATTTTAGGTCATTGTCTCCAGAAGTCAGAAAGGGGAAAAAGAACTCGAAGTCGCCGGATTTGGGATTTGGAGCGCGCGCGAGGTAATATTTCTTCTGTTCTCCTCTTCGCTTGATTTTTTGTAGGTTTAATCTAGTTTTGCGGCTGCTTGATTGGTGAATGCTGCGTGGCGCTTGCTTCGGTGGGGTGGTTAGATGGGCGGGGTGATTTTAATGGTACGCTCGCGGCTAGGGTTTGTGCCCATTCGTTGATTTGATTGCTTCGAGGGATTTATCCTGTTAGTTTTCCTCATGATTAGTTTCGGTTGGCAGTGGGTAGTCGTGTGTACTTCATGCGTGGTTTGTTGCTACGAGGTTACATAGTTGGAATCGCGTCATTCTATAACCTACGAGATTTGCTCATATTAATTAGGGTTTTCCCGCAAATCTCTTCTTCCTGTGCAATTACTTGTATCGAATTTCTCTTCGAAATAATTGATTGGTATGGGTGTTGAGGTTTTGGTACGTGCAATGTGCTGTTGGGTGCGGAAGCGATTACTTCCTACTGTAGGTTGTTAAGATGCAAAGTGCTATGCTTGTCTTTGTACTGTCAGCTTTGAAATTCGAATTCTGGATTTGGATTGTGTGTGTATGTGGTGAGAATGGGATTCTGTATTAGGTTGGTTGTGAAACTTAAATATGCATATTGATGCTTTGAAATGGTAAGGTCAATTTTCTTATGTAAATAGTAACTAACCGTTTTAGATTCTGCTGTCAAAACTATAGAGTGCCATGTTACTTCCAATCATCTGTGAATAGAACATCCCATTACTTAGTGGCTTTATTGCGTTGAAAATTGGTCATCGTTTGTCACTCCTTTCCATCTTGCATGTTCAACATCTTGGTATGGTTATATGTCATGTGTAGGTGTTACATGTTATTTGATTAGCATATCTTTTAGCTGTTTGGGGGAAACTAAAGATTAGGTTCACAATTTTGGAAACTGATGTTGGAGTAATTAAAAAAAAATAAATATTGGGATGTTGTACTGGCTAGATTTCCTGCTATTTTTTTTGCAGTTGGTACATTTTAGTATTTGGAAAAGTTATTGTAGTCTGATGATTGTTAGTTGTAAAATTCAACCCTGCTGTGTTTCTTTGTGAGGAATTTTTTCCTTGTATAACTCTTGTATGAAGAATCATAGTTATAACTAGACCTTTGATTCCTTTTGTAAAATTGTCTCCTATATGGTTTAAGTTTGTGAAAGCAATAGAAATTATTAACTGATTAGTCATAGTCATTCAGATTTTTTACTTGATTGCAAACTTGATAATAAGCTAGTTAGTTGGCAACAAGCAAACACTTTTCGTGTACTGTCATCCGAAAGTGTGATGTATTGAGTCTTGACTATGCACATCATTGATCATGTCACTTGTTTTTGTCCTCAGGTAAACCAAAGTTCTTTTGCTGATGGCTCGTACTAAGCAAACCGCTCGCAAGTCCACTGGAGGAAAGGCTCCCAGGAAGCAACTTGCCACCAAGGTATGTCACATAATACCCTGCACATGTCTATTGCCAAGGTGTTAATACTGTTAAGCTGTGCTAAACTTACTACTAGCGTTTTGATTATGTCAGTATGTTTGCTTGACAATGCATCACTTGTTTGTGGTCTTGACAGGCTGCTCGTAAGTCTGCTCCCACAACTGGAGGAGTGAAGAAGCCTCACCGTTACCGGCCTGGAACTGTTGCTCTGCGGTGTGTGAAAAGCATATAGTACTTGTTATCTGAGTTAGTGTAATTATTTGGCTGATGGCAAGTTATTAAAACACCATGCCTGACTTTGCAGTGAAATCCGCAAGTACCAGAAGAGCACTGAGCTGCTCATAAGGAAGCTTCCATTCCAGAGGCTTGTTAGGGAGATTGCCCAGGATTTCAAGGTGAGATTTATTCGATCTGTTGTGCTTGGGTGGTCGCACACATGCAGTAGCATTTTCTCTCACTGTTCCATTTGTGCAGACTGATCTTCGTTTCCAGAGCCATGCGGTGCTTGCCCTTCAGGAAGCTGCTGAGGCGTACCTGGTGGGTCTCTTCGAGGACACCAACCTGTGTGCCATCCATGCCAAGCGTGTGACCATCATGCCCAAGGACATTCAGCTGGCTAGGAGGATCCGTGGCGAGAGGGCTTAGGCTTTCTCATCTCTGGGGTTTCATCTGTGACTACTTTATGCTTTCGCTGCTGAACTTCTTATTCGGTGTCGTGAACGGTGCTAATACTACTCACATGTAGTAGTAGATTGTTAGTGAAGTACTCTGTTTCTCTGTTCTAGAACTGGATCTTTTGCTAGTAAGACTGTTGATTTCATCCATCCATCTGATGGATGTGTATCTAGTAGTTTATCATCTGAAGTCCTGAAATCTGAACCTTGAATTTACCTATGGAATGGAACTTAGAAAAATTGTGTCTAATGTTCAAATATCTTGGCCTGAATGGTTTGATTCAATTTTATCCGAATGCAATGCAAGGTGGAATTGGAGACTCGAATGGATTGGCGCTACTGGGTAGGTACTGGGTACCCCGTTTTGTCTAAACTGAGTTCATGGAGCCTGCACTTATGCTGTCCGGAACAGTTGTCCCTGACGAGCAGGCCGGCCCGTTGGGACAACGGGAGTGACAAAGCTCAGGCCGGCAAACAGGCAGATCATGAAAAGGCGAGGACGTCTTCAGAAAGACTTGTCTTTTGGCACGCGCCGAATCCTTGTCTCATTGCCTCGTAGCCTCTTCCATCCCAATTGTTACCCTGCACACTGATCATCTCTATCCAAAGTTTTTGACTGGCCACATCTTCGCCTTCCCCTTCCTTTCTCTTTCTCTGCCTGCACTTTTTTCAGTCTCCGACGGCGACACACTGAGAGACTTGCTCCCGCCCATTTCAGCTTCAAATTACCCACATAACCCCATTAGGCCATTACACAATGCTTTCCTTCTGGCATCAATATAAAACCGGCAGAGTGAGCAAAGCTGGGTCAAAAAGTTTGGCTGGTCCTGAGTCCCGATCATTGTGAGCCCCTTTTACCGTTCCTAAATCCTACGTGGTTTTACAAATGTGAACTTGTGAAGCATACCATCCAGTATTACTTCTCAAGAGTGGACCAGTGGATGTGTATGCAGTGTGCTGCCGTGATGGCAGTAGTTGATGGTGGCAGCGCTTGCTGCGCTGCCAGTTTCCTCCAGAATGCTGCCGGCCGCCGAGGACGTGCTTGATGCTCTCTGCTCGTGCAGGCGTCTGCAAAGATGAGTATATTCGTTAGCTTTGGCAGCACCATGCCCGGCATTTCTCGAGGAGCAAAAAGTACCGGGGTTTAGTAGGTTTAGTTCAGCACGAATTTTCGCAAAGCTTTCTCTTGCACTCAAGAGATCACTGATGGAATGATACGTCATACGATCCTTTTTGTTACCCTTTCGCCAAACAGGGATCAATTGGCTGAAAATTATCTTCAAGGTAGCGTAATCACATTCAGAATTGGTCACTGAATATGACGCGTCTACAGAGCTTATGATGCAGAAACTGTTCAGCTAGTGCCGTCTTCAACTCTTCAGTCTTCACCATCCTTGATGCGAATGATCCAACCATGGTGATTTTGTTTACGAACGCGCAATACCCGTGTTATGTGGGATTTTCAGCAGTACACATTCTGACGCCGAAAGTGGCTCATCTTTACTTCGTGATGGGGAAAGTACCGAAACCACGCACTGTGCTTAAATCACTCAGTTTACGCTAAAACAGTCATATACTGTTTTAAATGTACTAGTATGAGTTATGGCTCGTTTTGATATCATCATGCTTACTGTCAACGAAGAAGCGAGCACCGACATTTGTACAGGTGTTACATGGACAGAGTTAGGGAGCAGTTTTTTAGATGAACTGATCTGAAACCAGCTACTGGTAGGTTTGCCTGACTTGATGATGCTCAATTGCTCATCATAGAATATGATACAATATGAGTCAATGGAAGGCCTTTTTTTGGTTGCTAAATAACTAAACAATCCACTGTGCTTCAAAGTTCAAACAGTTTTGGTTCGTACCATTTTGCTTTGAACTTTTGATCTCTATCTGCAACCACGATTCTCATCGTACTGCCCGGGAAAAGGAATAAAAGATGGTGCTGAAAATGCCGAATGATCTTTATTAGATGAACTTATATATGAATAACTTGATGAACTGAAAGGCGAGCTGGCGAGCCATCAAAGCATGTGACTTTATATACTCGCATTTTTCCGGTGTCTTCTGGTCCGAAATGGTACACAATACTAGGCCTTCAATGAATTCAGCCAAAATAAAGTCAGAGAACCATGAAGTCGAAAGCAACAATGTATGTCACTTCATAATGTCTCAAAGGAAGAAAAAAAAACATGAAGACTGATTATTTCAGAGGCAGGACAAAGAATAATGAAAACGTATCAGCTGAGACTTTGTTGTGTGTTCCTTTCTTCATATTGCATATCAAGCAAAAGAAAATAATGACGAGACAATAATTTAGAGTAAGTTGCAAGTCTTATTACGTAGAGAAGCTTCAATTTTTTCCCAATTCTCTTCTGTAAAAAAAATGTAGTACTGATCAACATATGCACTAACAAATGGTTAACTTAGCAAAACTTGACTTGTCCTTTTGTTTCTAGAATCTGGAGTTTCAAAAGGCAAGGTTGAAACTCGAAACATATCGAGAGTAGCATCTTTCTTCTAAATCTTGTTGCATCACATTCAGATTCCATCTTTTTCAATAAGTATGTCAGCCATGTCTCCAGGTAAATGTGAATCAGTTGAACTTTCTTCCAGAAAGTGGTAGGTAAGATAATTCTACAAACAATTCGGATTTCTTCACAAAATAAGGAATCAAATTGGATCCAAAAGTATTTCATTTCTTGTGTATTGAGAAGAACAAAACAAATTGACATTCATTACATGGGAGAGAATTTCTTTTTTTCTAAGTGTGTACTGGCGCTAAATTCGCCTTGTAGAAGCTTTTCCTCCTGAACAAATCCCCGAACTTCTGAAGTATCGGCCTCTTCTTCTTTTGCTTCATGGATTGATCCATGCCATCGTAGTGGTTCTCGTCGATGTGATCGAATTCATCGTCGAAGTCGCTCATGGCGGCTTCCGCCGCGGACTTGAGGTCGGCGATGTTGCTCAGCGACGCGAACACCCGGTCCTTGTGGTTCAGGTTGCCCATCCTCGCCGACTGCGAGAAACCGCCCTTGAACTTGGCGGGCTCGCCGATCGAGTACCTCCGGCTGCTCGGCGTCCTGGACTTCTCCGCTGTCCACCGGTGCGATGCTGCCTCCGGTGTGCCCTTGGCGCTGGAGACGAGGCGAACGCTTGGCAGGTGCTGGTCGAAGCCGTAGTCCGCCACGGAGGCGGTCCTCGCCGACGCCGGGGTGCTGCACGTGGTGGCCGTCGTCGTCGTCGCGGCGAGCAGGCTGTTGAGCTCCTTGAGGCTGCCCTGCGCGGCGGCCTCGCTGACCTTGATGCACTCGTACTCCTGCCGGAGGCTCTGCAGCGCGGCGTCCTTCTCGGCGACGCTGTCGTTGAGCCGGGCGTTCTCGCCACGGGCGAGCTCCAGCGACTCCTTGACGACGTTGGCCTCGGCGACGGCCTGCTTCAGGATGTCGCGGAGCCGGGCGTTCTCGTCGCGGATCACGCGCTGCGACTCGACGAGCTTGGTGTTCTCCTGGCGGGCGCGGTTCACCTCCTCCTCGGACGCGCGGACGCACTCGAGGAGCACCCGCTCCTTGTCGCCCCACGCGGCGGCGCACTCCTCGGCGTCGAGCCTGCACCGGTCGTGATCGTCGGACACGTCGCGCAGCCTCGACTCGGCGGCGGCCAGCTCATGTCTTAGCCGCTCGGTCTCAGCATTGGCGGCCTCCAGCTCAGCCTGCGCCTCGGAGAGCCACATCTTGACCTGCTTCGCCTCCATCGTCACGTCAGAGAGCGCGACGGAGAGGTCGTCGAGCGCCTTCCGGCTCTTCTCCTCCCCCTGCATCGCCGTCCGGAGCTCGCAGCGCAGGGCCCTGATCTCATCATCCCCGCCGCCCAACACGATGTCCTTGACGCTCCTCTGCTCCACCACACCACCCCGCCGGCTCGCCGCCGCCGCCGCCGAGGCCTCGAGGCTCGTGTTGGCTTGCTGCAGAGTGGTGATCTCCAGCTTGGCCTCCTCGAGCGAAATCTTCGTCTGCTCCAGCTGCTTCGTCTGGTATATCAGCGACTCGAGCATCTTGCGCTCAGACTCCTTGGCCTTCTCCACCTCCCGCTGCAAGAGTTGCACCTTCTCCGCCGCGTCCTTCTCGCAGCCCCTCCTCACCTCCTCCAGCTCCCGCGCCGCCCGCGCCCTCTCCTCCTTCTCCTTCCTCAGCTCCTCCCCCATCTCCGACACCCTCTGCCGCATCGCGCCGTCTGTCCCGGCTCCGACGCCGCCGCGACGCCTCTGGCAAGAAAAACGAGTCAATCAAAATCAACCAGAGCAAAAAAGGCACCGGCTTTGAAGGTAACGTAACGTGACACGTCCTTACCCTCCGGGGGCGGTGACGGCGGGGCCTTGGAGGCGCCGGCGGAAGAGCGGCTGCGGTGGAGACGAGGGGAAGGCTTGGAATCCTTGGGAGAAACGATAGGAGGCGCGGCGGCCCGAAGCCCGGCCTCGAAGGAGCCGGATCTGCACGGCGAATCCCAGCTCATATCGAATCGAATCGGCGGAAGTACTACCGCTAAATAGTCAAGCAATAATAAAAGAAGAGAGACACGGCCGGAAAAGAAGGATCTTGAGGAGGAGGAGGAGGGCTCTCCCTCATGGCGTGGCACGGCGACGCCGACTCGAGCGAGCCACTCTTCTCTTGAAAACTCACCTCGGCAGCATGGAGGGGGGCATCTCGGGCGGGCACGCGGGCGGCGCGTGGTCCGAGGCAGGAAGGGGAAAAAAAGGAGAGAGAGAAAGGAAGAAACGGTTTCCGCGGCGACAGCCGTGTCAGGGAACCGAATTAGAAGACCCTGCCCAACATGGCGCCATTAATACTCACTCACTCAGTAGGTCTTTAGCGATCAACTGTTTTTTTTTTTAGCCAGCGATCGAGCGGGGCGAGGCCGCAAATGGCGGGTCGGGGTCGTGGACTCGCGTGGGTGGGAGGGTGGCCCGTCCGCCCGTGCCTCCATGCGTTTGGCTCCTGGCTGCGAGGGGGTCAACGGGGGAGGCGTTCATAGGGCTGGACACTTTAAAAATAACCGCATTGAATCAAAACGAAGTAACGAGGTATATGATTTTTGTTTGGTTTTAATTTGTGATGTTGTATAAACCGAATAATTTGATTTGGTTTTGGTTTTTTACGTCTAAGAACAAAACATACAAACCAACAACTGAGAAACCTTAGCCCCGGTCCACCGTCGCGTCGCCTCCAGCGCTCCATCCCGGTCTGCCACCGTGCCACCTCTGTCCCGGCCCGGCACGCCGCCGTGACGCCTTCACCCCGACGCGTCACCGCATAGCCTCTTTGCACGGGATAACAATGCCTCTCTCTTATCGTTCGTTTTTTCGATAAAAATCGAAAACCAAAAAAAATTAAACCTAAATTTTACGTTTTTAGTATTTATAACCGGTTGTTATTTTATGCCAAACCGAATTTTGTGTAGAAAAAAGTCGGTTTTGACGGAATGTTCACCCCTAAGCGTTCTCTCGTTTTTTTTTCTCCGTTGGTGGTGCGGGGTTTTGGCCGGATTTGAGGGGGACCGGGCGGTGGAGCGGGAGAAGGTTGCCTTGCCCGCGGATGAATCGGGCGGGCGCGTGCCGCGTGGTTGCGGAGAATTTTTGTGAGGAGCGCAGTTGTTCGCGGTCATTTGGCCTGGTGCGGTGGGGATCGTGGAAAAAATTCCGTGGAAGCTGCTCTCACGTGACGTGCCGCGTGGGGCTCCGGCCTCCGGCTCGTCTCGGATAGTCGGATTCGGTGGGTGGGATCGGGTCTCGGCGACGGTCTGACTGTTGAACGTGGTAGGCGGAGGGGCCGCACCGCGTCGTGCAACGGGTTTGGCCATCGCCCATCGGCAAATCGGCATGAAGCTTCTCCCTGACTGGCTGGCTGGCTGGCTGACTAGCTGCTGTGTCACGTCGTGAATCGGTGAATCGCAGGATCCCCAATTGTCTTTTCCCTCCCCATCCAACTCGTTGTGTTCACTCGAGAGTACCGGTGAGACAGATATTATTACTGCTGTCACTTGTAAGTTGGAAACATTGACAGGAAGCTCTGGATTTTTTTGAGTTGAAACTTGGAAGTTGAAAGGCTGCTTCCCACAAGAGGGGGACAACCGATCAGAGCCACATGATGACATGGAGCTCGGTTTTTGCTGAAGAGTAAAACGAGTCATTACTTCTAGGTGTGGAATCACTGGCGCAGAGCGAGCGTCAACGGTGATGAACTGATGAATCTTGACCGTGCTCCGGAACAACCGTGGGAAAAACAGCGTGCCGATGCCCTCGTTAGTGATGAAGATCAAATCATAATCAAATCGACATGTCATAATGTCCGTAATTATCGGTGCATAACCGCGGTTAACTCACTTGTCACTTTTTTTACATCTTCCCATCCAGACAGTGGCGACGAAGCACCGTTGAAAAACACGTGTGCATAGCGAATTCAGATCTGCGACAGCATAACACCGAGCAATGCAGTATTCCCATGTAGATAACTGCACACATTTACAACGGTTATATGTTTGCTGATGAGGTTAAGATGACCAATGATGCGAGAAAAGTAAAATATAAAATTTCACCCATAGACCTACAGTTACAGGGATTTCGGTTATAAAAAACCAATCATATAAACACAACTCGATCACCAACGGAATTCAATCCAGAGTCATGATGATATATCATGGCTAGCCAAAGCCCTAAGAATTTCGAGGCTAGTCATAGGTTATATATCACATCAAAACTAAACACACGTTAAATCACATCACCCACCAAACAAGAGCCGCCATTGGATCATTTTTCATGCTTCATCACAACCATCCAATAGACATTAAATATCAAAAGTTATCATTTTTATTGATTATGAGGTAAATCAACATTCATTGATCACTTAGTATAATCAATGATGATGTGGGTAGATCCAATGTCTCCATTTTTTTAAAAATATAGTGGCTAATATGTTAGTCATTTTTATTGAAAGAGCCAAATCCAATGGTTAAATTAGAAGGGTAGTTCTACATTCAGTAGATAATGGTTTCTCTGTCCTCCAATATACTGACGACACAACAATATTTATTGAACATAATTTTGAACATGCAAAAAAAACATGAAGGCCATTCTTTATGCGTTTGAACATCTATTGGATTGAAAATAAACTTTTATAAAAATGAAATTTTCTGCTTTAGGAGAGCGACGAACATGGAGGACCAATATAGATAACTGTTTGGTTGTAATTCTGGATCCGTTCCATTCAGACACCTAGAAATCCCCATTCACTAGAAATTCTGATTGAAAAAATAATCAAGGATATGTTTCAAATAAAACTTGCAAAAATAACTCTTACGGTGAGATATTGGTCCTTCTTAACTTGTTTTTTCTAGCCTTCCCATGTTTATGCTGAGCAGTGACAACCATAAAAAAAAAAGAAATACAGGTTAACAAAATAGGAATATATATATATATATATATATATATTCGAGTGTCCGACCAAAAGATCAAATTGGACAAGCAAATGGTTATTCAAGCTTCTCAATGATGATGACCTATGGCAAAACCTATTGCGTACCAAGTACTTAAAGGTAAACCTCGATGGCACCCAAACCAGGAAAATCTTAATTTTGGGTTGGTCTAATAAAAGTAAAAGATTAGTTTTTATAGTATGGATCTTTTAAACATGGTAATAGGATGGAGATAAGATTTTGGAAAGATACGTGGTTGGACTTGCGACCTCTCAAATACCAATAACCTTCTCCATACAATGTGGTTCGAAAAAACAATCTATTTTGGCAGAGATTATGAACACAACACCGCTAAATATTTCATTTTGATGATCAATTGTAGGACCAAAGTTAGTTAAGTGGAATGATTTGATTTCTCGACTAGCTAGCATAACCCTGTCAGGTGAAAAAGACTGCCTTTTTTGGTCGCCACATAAAAATGACTAATTTTGGATCAAATCCATGTATAATATGACCATAAACTCTAATGTAAGAAGATGCAAGAAGATGCAAGAGGATTCTATGGGAGGTAAATGTATCACTAAAATCAGATATTTATGTGGTTCCTTAGATAAAATCTTAACGAAAGATAATCCCTGTCGATATCGGAGATCGACACGCGGAAATCCGAGGGACCCCCTTTTTGGTTCGGCACAGGGGAGCGGTGAATTTGGGCTTAAACTCGCGATGAAGATAGGGTGACGCCGGTGAACCGGGAAAAATCAAGACTACAGAGACGCGGGGGTTTATACAGGTTCGGGCCACCTACGAGGTGTAATACCCTACTCCTGTTCTTTGTGTAGTATGAAGGACGGATTACAAGGACTAGCGATGGTATCCCCCTTTCCCAAGTCTGATGGATCGAGCGTTGCTAAAGGCCAGCCGAACAGAGCCCAGAACACGGAGCTCATAACTAGAACAGAGGTTCGAATTTGGAAAAAGCAGAACCCTCTTTATGATGAACTTGGGCCTCCTTTTATAGCGCAAGGGGACACCACAGTAGTCCTGATTTCCTCTACTTTGCTCCACGTGGTAGAGCGATCCTTGCCTTGTCTTGTCGGAGAAGCCACCCCCATCTTTGTTCCTGTTGCAGCGTCATGGGGATAGGTGGAAAAAGGTGGTCGTCGTGGCCGCCATGCTGCTGACGCAGTGATGGCCTGCCTACCTACTCTGACGGGGCCCACTGGTCAGCGACCCATCTCGCGGGTAGGTGCTGACACAGCGTCTCCGGCGCTCGTACTCCCTCTCCCACGCGGCCGTCCAATGCATTAAACGCGACTAGACGGGGCGTGAGGGAGGCGTGCGGAGCGGGTGCGCTGACATACCATGGTCACAGTCAAAGACTTTAGGCCCTCTTTGCCTTGTGACAGGCAAAAAGGGGTAATGATGAGAGCGACTGACAGGCGCGCCTCACATCGCATTAAATGCGACGGGGTATGCACTCAGCCTCTCTCTTTTTAGGCATTAAATGAGGTGGTTGGCAGTTGGACTCGTCCCTCTGTCAGAGAGGTGCGGTGTAAGAGATGGGGGGTCCGAGTAACCCCGAACCCTGCCGTCCGAGGGTTCGGGTGACCCCGGACCCTGCCGCTTGGGAGCGCGGCGGCCTCCGGGCAGTCTCCGGGCCCAGCTCCTCTTGGGGCGACCACGTGGCCGTCGTGGCCGAGACTCACTTGGGCCATTCAGGACACGTCTTTGGCATGCCTTGATGGGCAAGGGCGCTTTACCCTTTTCGGATATCATAGCTCTGACATACCCTCGGGCCCATATTACCGACAATCCCATAAAGAGAAAATGGAAGGGGAAGAAGGAATGTTGTTTTTTTAATATATAAGAGACCACCCAACATCTTTTGTTTGACTATCATGTTGCACGTTTTGCTTGGTGATGTGCCTTCTTTGTCTTTAATATCCCGCTTCCCATAAATAAAAAAAGATATTTTTGATAATTGGCTAAGGAAAGTACCTAGGTAAAAAAAAACTATTTGGAGCTTGTGCTTTATGTTAGTCAACCTACTGTTATCATAATGATGTAGTTTTTAACCATAAACAAATCTAACATTGTTATCTTTATGTGTTTTAACTGGTTTTACTTTTGGTGTAGGATGCTTTCACAGAAACAAGAAGATATTAAACGCAGTGATGCTACATGTTTAAAATTGGTAGCCAAGAAGCTTTTATCTTAGTTTGGATGACATAGTATCTATAGAATTTTATTCTAAAATCTATGTGATTTTGAAAACATTATTTTAGTTGATACTTTGATTGGCGGAAGATGGAGATTTGTCCCATCATGCCTTATTTAATTTATTCCATTTTAATTATGAAACTTTTTTTTGGCTGTATGCACACGGACAGAGGCCAAAAATATATTCCATTTTTGTTATTTAAAAAGTATTTTAATTTTTTATATGTGACATGCTTTTACAGTTGTATAATATTTCTCATACATATGCATTGAAATTTTACAACTACATTACACTTACAAATAATACAAATAATACACCATCATATACGGAGTATTATCTAGTTTTATTAAAGAGTAGTAGCCTTATATCAGACAAGCTGCTTCGCTATCATAATTTCGATCGATATTTGTCGTCCTGCCAATAGCATATGACAGTGTTGACAGACCAACAACAGATAGTAGCCTCTAATATCCCATCACCCCAGGAAATGGGGAAAACACAGGAAAATTCATCTCACACAAGAAAAAAACAGAGCAGCGATCAAACAACAGGCAACACCTGACACGGGAGCGGATAATGCAGTCAGCCATGCTGCCCCGCTGAAAGAAACCTCCCAGAACGGTCAGCTCGACATGAAGACGTGCAGTACGCGACAGTGTCCGTGCCAATTTGAGACGGTCCAAACTCTGAGCCTAATTTAGCTCGTCCAGTAGCGGTGGCCAGCATATCTATACTGTCTATATCACTAACTCCCATGGCATAATGTACAAGTACGTCATAAACTTTTTTCTTTTACTATATTAATATGTAATCTTTTTATATGTTCATGAAAAAAATATCATTATTAATTATTATTATTATTATTATCCATTAACAATTATTATATAAAGTATTTTAAATATCATATAAACACAACATATTTGTGTGAACTCGACACTGTCAAATTATTATCCTCCCATCATTTTTATATTATGCATTCATTCACGTCTTCTGCAGCAAAGCGCAAGATACGAACCGGCAATCAGGCGATGTGTCCCTGTGTGCTTCAGCATAAACAGGTACGGTCACAGACAGAGCCAGGCAGGCTGCTGCTACCTGTAAACTTGTAGTTGTAGGCTTGTAGCTGGGCAATTGGCAGCATCTCGTCGTCTCCTCTCACGCCCATGGCGTGGTCTTCCAGGCGTCGGAAGAACTCGTCGTCTCCCAACTCCCAACCCGACGTCAGGACTCGCGGGACGCGTCAGGACGCTGGTCGCCCGAAAGGTTCTTGTCACACACATCGCGTGCTCTCGTTCAGCTGTGCTTTGCTGTGCTGACCCTTCCTGTGGATCTATGCACCCATTGTGTCAAAACTGTCAACTAAACTTGGCTCTCTCTCTCTCATGCAGCCATGCAGGCTAAAGTAGAAGTAACTACTAACCTGACTATTTTCCTTCTTTTTTTTTAAAAAAAACAGAACTCCAGTACTACTTGCTGCGTGCTGGCTTCTTCTGGAGCTGCGAGTTCTCTCCCTGGAGGCCTATCAATCCGCCTGTAGTCTGGCCCAAGGTCTATCTGATGAACATACGGAGAAGCCCGTGAAGTCTAGCCCCTCATAGTAAGTCACTGCTAGCTTTAAATAATCTTATAATCAATCAATAGTTAATTCATATAATAGTTATATACTACATCACTAATACATTTTATCTTGGAGTTTGTGCTGCAGGTGACTACCAATATGTAGCCGCCTTCTCTCTCTCTCCTCTCCTCCACATAAGCATCTAAATTTATAGCTTGCTATTGTATTTGTTTTTAACCCAATATTTGGGGTGCCTCTAACTGGATCCAAAGCCCATGTCTGCATATCTGATCGCATCAAATCTCTCGAATTTTTAGCATTTTAAATTTTATTTTTTTTAAAGATTTGCAAAAAATAACTGTTGGTTTGAAATATTGCAAAACTAGTCGTCTCTCGCCCTTCGGAAGGGCGAGATTTAAAAATCGCCCTTTCATAGGGCGTTTTTTAACGTGACGGACGATCGTTGCCGTCGTCGCGCGCGGCGAAATTTTGTATTTTGCCTTTTCCCCTTACAAAGAGCGTTTCATCACTGTTCTTTTGTTCATTGAACCGTGAAAAACGCCCTTGTAAGGGCGAGAAGGTAAAATATAAAATTACACGCGCGCCAGACGCTGCCAACATACGTCCACCACGTTAGAAAAACACCCTCCGAAAGGGCGATTTTAAATCTCGCCTTTCGGAGGACGAGAGACGACTAGTTTTGCAATATTTTTAACCAAAAATTATTTTTACAAATTTTAGAAAAAGTAAAATTAAAAATACAAAAATTCCAATCTCTCAGCCTTTTCAGTGGTGAACTGAATCCGTTCGCGAAAACCTGAGACGCGGAACCAAACGAAACGAAGCGAGAAGGAGGAGCAATGGAGGCGCTGCTGAAACTGGAGAAGGTGCAGAGGGTGCTCTTCCTGATGGGTTCGCGTGGCCTCTACGGCTCCGGCTCCGACTCCGGCGCCAGCGGCGACCGATTCCTCGCCCACTTCCTCCTCTTCCTGGTAAGTCGCGTTTCCCAGCCCCCCTCCTCTCTCCAATCGCCGCGGATTCCATCAATTCGGGGTGTTTGCGTCTCGCGTGCGCGCGCGCTGCGCGTTCCGGCGAGCTCGAAGCCTCGAACTGCCTGTTCGTCCGCAGGGGCGCTCGTTTGGGGCTCCGATACTACGATCGCGGTTGGTCTCGTAAGGGTATTTCGGTTGGCCGAGGGTTTATGCTTATGCGCGTGCTGTGTTGTGTGCTCGCGCGGATGGCATTTCGTCTGTATCCTGGACTTCTGCTGTTTTGAAGGTTTGGTTTGTTGAGGAGAGGAGTAAGTAGGCGTCTGCGCATGCGTGGTGGAGTAAGAGGACTTTTACTTGGTGAAGTGGGTGAGCCGTGTGCCCCGGTGTTTCATTGTGTACTAGTTAAGTGCTTGTGTGTTGCAACGAGTAAAAAATATACACCAATTTTAAACCACACATTAAAATAATGTTAAATAATTATTAGGTGTAATTCTTTTATGATGAAAACTTTAATATAGCATGAATAATAATTACATCACATCTTTATAGTTTTCATATGATAGTAATACAAACAACGAAAATTGATGAATAGAATAGCTTGTGCGTTGCAACAGGAAATAAAAACATTTTGAAGCTAATAAAGTTCACGGGTTTGCAAACAACATTCGGGTGAAAATGCTTGCAGTTTTGAATTTGATCATCTGATTGAAAAAATAGTTAACACCAAATCCTTTCCCAAAATCATCAACATCTCTACATAAACCATCAGGTAGACGATTGCTCTTTCTAATTCCAACTATACAATACACCATTTTCTGGAACTAAATGTTGACACTACCATCCTTTCACAAAATCATCAACATCTCTACATAAAACATGGGGTTGATTGCTCTTCATAATTCCAACTATACAATACACCATTTTCTTGAACTAAATGTTGACACTACCATCCTTTCACAAAATCATCAACATCTTTACTTAAAACATGAGGTTGATTGCTCTTCATAATTCCCTCTATACTATACACCATTTTCTGGAACTCAATGCTCATTCGATTACTTCTTCCATATTCCTCTCACTGGTCAATATCAAATGTGTTATACTTGACCAATATCGTCTGAATATCGAGCACCTTGTCTTCATCAGCTTTATTGAGATGGTTAAGCTAGCAATCAGCAGTGATTTCTCAGATAAAACAATAATCAAGAGCTAAAGACCAATAGAAAAACCAGAAAGTTCTGTACTACTTATACTTCAGAATGAATTGAAAAAACTTCCAATTTTAAACCAGCAAGCTTAATGCTGACTTGAATGACAATAAAGGGCTATCATCTTTAAAAGTTTTGCTGTTATGAAAACAAGGAAACAAATTTCTAGATTAACTCGCAGTACAATCACATCCAAATTCCTCCTTAAATAACATCCGCAAGATAAACTGTTCATAAGAGGTGAATTGTTTGGCCTGATTTTAAGATTAAATTAAAATACAGTTAAAACTTAAAACAAATATGAACGGCACATATATGAAAAAGAGCCCAAGTTGATCACGTAAATTTACCTCTCTATTTGCCTATAGGATCACAATTTACAAAGCTTCATACATGCAGAAGTGGCTATGAAAGGGGCCATGGTAGCTAGGTAAATCCTAAATGCTAATTTGCACATACTGAATACCTTGTTTCATCTCCAAGGGAATATCAACATCACACCTGCATATGCATTTAGCACTAAAAGAGGATCCAAAATTCAGAGGCAATGCACCAACACCAACAACAAAGAATATTTAAATAAATAGATAAAATAAGTGTTTTTGATAGCACCTTTGCAGCATGACAATCACATATTAGTACTGCAAAGCAAGCACAGCAAGAAGTGGTGCAGAGGTGCATGCACTGAGAAAGAAATATTGAGGGGAACATGAAGAGGCTTACTTCCTTGAGGTATAGGTATTGTCCATGGCTGGACCCTGAATCTGCAAGGCAAGATCGTTGATGCGTGTACTGCTGAAAACACAACTTGTCCCAGCAAACACTATGTAAATAAAGCCGCAGCTTTGCTCTGTAAATCACAGCAACTTAACTATTCGGAGAGTAAATTTCACACAAAACCAAACTGTAATCAGTTTTCATCACAAAAAAGGGTTTAAACAACAGTTTTAGTAATCATATTTCTCTATTTCCTTTCCATAACATCTCAACACACTAATAACTGTTGTCTGATGGTCATATCCAAATAGCCAGACACATTGGTCTTGCAAGCATATCTTATCTCAATTTTCTAATGTGAATGAATTTACTATGAAAGACAAAACATGAAAATGACACATTAGCATCGTTCAGTGAAATTTTCTTTTAACATGACATGATCATAGGTAAAAAATAGCCAGTTTTTTTTATAATCAATGAAAAGAGTGAAACAATATCTAGCATTTTGCACATAATTTTGTACCAGTTCATATCATAGTTCATCATTCGAATTTTAAGGCAAACATTTTGATTATCTTTCATGATTCTCTACTACTGTTGAAACCAAGCCACAACTCATCATTTTAAATTTACTGCTGTCCAGGTTCTATGAATGTAAGACTAACACCACTTGATATACTGCATTAGAGAATGTATATTAGGAGGAGAAACCAGAAAACACAGGTAGAGCTAAAAAAAATACAAATGCACGCACAACAATAAATTCTCTATGAAATTACTTTTAAATAATAAGGTCTTGATGATAATAATAAAAAAATATTTCTTGTGAATAATGCTGGTATATATTTACCCTGTCCATATTCTGTTTTTATGCTAACGACCGCCAAAATAAGTTTCATGTCAGTCCTATCTTATGACAATGGCTAAAAGATTATATAAGTCGTGAGAAGCAAACATATGGGTAAAAAGACGATTTTCCATCAGATAT
This sequence comes from Oryza australiensis, assembly GCA_019925245.2. NCBI lineage: Eukaryota > Viridiplantae > Streptophyta > Magnoliopsida > Poales > Poaceae > Oryza > Oryza australiensis. The sequence continues at coordinate 18,883,719 of JAIFGZ020000222.1, read as the reverse complement.
ATGATTCTCTAATTTTGAATCAAGCAAATGGATTCTCTATCAATGGACATAAAATATAATTTGTGTATCACAGATGGTTTCCTGAAGATATCTTGAATATTTGCTTGAATCAAAACAGATGGCTGTGTGGGATAACTTTCTCTTTACAAAATAGTTTTTAACCTCTAGGCTCTAATATTACCAGTATGTAAAGCATTTTAAAGCACAAAAATAACTGTAAGAGAAATCACATGTGCATATGTCCAGACCTATTTATGCACAGGAATGAACAACACCACCTTAATAGAATCAACAAGTAGTCGACAATGTTAAATAGGAACTATTTTTTAATAAACATGAATTGCAATTCATAAAGTTGAATGATTCTTTATCTTGGTGATAATCTGCAATTCCGAACTGTGATCTTCTCCCAAACAATATGCTTACATGTTCACTTTCATTTGTCGCTATGTTGCTGCAGCAGTTCAGCAAAAACAGAAAGCCTTAGCATGGTGGTGATTAGGGTTTTGCAAGGGAATGGGCGTGGGGTGCGGACCCAGGAGAAGGGAGGGAGGGAGCTCATGGGATTGGGGAGGGCCGGAGGAAGGGGAAAGGCATCACAACGTGCGAGTAGGAGGGGTTAGGGTGGTGCGCTCGAGCCGTTGGATCTCGAAATCGTACGGTTAGGATTGGGTGTGTCTGCCTGGTGTGTTTGCTGCGTCAGGAATCAAGACCACCATTACACTTTTTTTTATTATAGAAGACGCCAGGAGTTTGTGCAATTGCATGTGACTCGCGGCCAATCTGATGAGATGGTGCACACTGATGCGCGATCATAAGCATTCTGCTTACATGTGCTCACTGTGTCTGATGATTTCTCAGTGACAACATATGGGCTGCTGTTCTAGATTTGGACTTCCAGTATATGAGGATCTATCACCTCTGGTTGGATTGCAACTTCCTAATAAGTCCTTCAAAAGAGGAAAAAAGATATACAACCTGGAAAAGCACAACTCTTCGATATTTTTTCTAAAATACCAACAACTGAAAACTAAATTTCCACATATACTAGTCTGCCAGGCTTATGTTAATCAAATTATGTTGATAATAATCCATTGAGCAAAGTTGAAAGACTAGCATGAATTCTTATTTTATGATTACAGTATCATCTCAATTGGTTTGCCTTTTTTTCCCCATTGCTATGCTGAATTGCCTGAATTCCTTTTCTTTTGCGGGGATGAATTGCCTGAATTCAATGCCTCTTGCTGGCATATCAGATGTCCCTACTTTTTGACCAAGTGCATTTAGAATTCTGCTTGCTAAATATGATTTAAGGATTATCTCCATCTTTTTCGGGGACACAGGTGCAACCATTTGATTCACTTAGCATGGAGAAGAAAGCTTTGTTGGTCTCTGACCTGTTAAGAAAGGTAATTTTGGTGTTCCATTGCTCCATTTTTTTATTTTTATTACTTGAAAATGGTTTCTATGCTGCATTTGTAATTGAGTTCTGTTTATAAGGTTGATGTTGATACTCTTGAAGAAGTGTGCCATCTTGCCAGCATAGAATTTACTAGTGGTGAAGGAAGGATCACTCCTGCTTCATCTTGTGAGTTAATCTAGCAAATACCTTGTTAAATGAGATTGTATTCCATAGAGATGATGCCCCTTAAAATGCAGCTGATCAAGATATATCTTCGGGAGATCCACCACAGCCAAATAAGAAGTTGAAGTTGCATGCCGAGAAATTAACTGTTCAGGAGGCACCTATTGTTGGGTTTCATGCAATGAGGAGAGCTAATTCTACGATTGAAGATTTTGTGCGTATTCTTCGGTACCTCTAACAACCTTAATTGTCATCAGCTTTCTATAAAACTATGTGCCAGTACTGCTCTATTATCTGTTATGAAAGATGTCATGGGTTCGCTTGTGCCACAAAATGATAGAACTCACTTAGTGACCTTTAAGTTCATGTCGGAACAAGATAACTTAACACGGAGTATGTCTTGCCATTTCTTGAACCACCTTTCAGTGTGATGTTATAGATTTTCATTGTTCTCTTGCAAGCATATTTTCGTTCTTTTGTTTTATTGCGAATTTCTTTTAGATATTTTCCTTATAACGATGAGTCGATGACAATATTTACTTGGAATGACAGTGCAGGTCATATTTCATGTTTCATGGTTTAGACGTCAACAAAGCACAATCTATTTTCAAGTTTCTTCCTGTTCTTTGTTTCACCGAGAGCTACATATACCAGGTTTTTGCTCAAATGCTCACTTTTTTGTCCTTGACAGCTTATGTTTTTTCTCTGATCAAATCCAGCCTTTCTTGTTGCAGTTAGATGATTTAAATGAATATAACTTGCAGATGGTCCCAGGCAACGATGCTTCCTTAACAGTAAGTTTTGGTCATTTGACTTGATTATCCTGTGAGATGTGGGGTACAATCTATGTTGATTATTGGATGATAGTTTGTACATTGACTTTCTAATACGCTAGTGTTACTGATGCAGGTGTTGGAAAGGGAAAAGGGAACTTCCAACGAAGCGTCCTTGACTGGCATGCTCAATGTCCTTGACGATCTTCTTCAACGCCAGGGGCTAATGACACTTCAGTTGGGAACTCTTCTACGCACCTGTAAATATTTAGAAAATCCACCATATTTCATTGAATGGACTCCTTATTTTTCTCTGTTTTTAGATTGCGAAATGAACTAAAGTCCGGCATTCAGTATTGGTCTCTAGAGAGAAAGCTTTGCCAAGCATTGTTGAGAAATGAAAAGGTAAATAAAGCCATCTCTTGGATCATCTGTTCGTTTATCAGGGCATCCAATTATATGACAAAAGCATCAAAGTATACCACTGAAAATTGAGAAAGCAGAGACTAGACTAAGCTAGACTGTCTCTCAGGAGAATTGGTATTTGAGCCTAGCAGTTCGCACGCTATATTGTAAAGCAACTGATGAGCAAAAAAGTTTGAAATACGCATTTTCCATTCCCCTTTTTTGTTGAAATAGAATGCCTTTGATAACGTTTTCCCCTGTTCTGCCAGACTTAAATACAATGCTTATTTTTTCTCTGTAGATATCAATTGAAGATGTGATGGAAGCAATCCATCTGAAATCGTTTGATTACCGAGTTCTTAATCTGTTGATGTATCGTCTAACTGGTCAGCAGGTACATATGGCTTTGACTGCCAAATCCTGCTCGCATTTGTCTAGTTAAAACTCTTCATATTTTTATGTTTGTAGGTCAATGAAGTGCACATGGAGTTCTTGTCAATTTCAGAGTTTTTAGTGGAGATATCTGATGATCTGTAAGTGTGCTGTAAATATTAATCTTGCATGCATAAATGAATTGGTACTGTATCTACATAGAATGGTGCAAACTGTTTAGTTTGAAGAAATCCTGTACATGTGATCTGCTGGAGGTACTGCTCAAGGGAAACAGTGACGGGTGTAAGTATATCGAAGTAGAACTTAAGGCAGAAATCTGCAAGAGCTGCATTATCCTGACAAGGATGTGTGATATATTCAACTTTAAACAGAAGTTGTTATGAATGAAGTTGTGGTTTGACTGACTTTCATGGTGAAACCTAATTGGCAAATGATATAAGAAAAACAGAAACCACCTTCAAAATATTGAAGGTGTGGGTGTATTTCAGAATTTACGGCATAAACATAAAGCAGTTGTTGCACTATTGACATGTTGTAATTATATTGCAGGTATGATTATGAGGTGAGGTTTTGCTATGCCTAGTTGATATTGTCAATGTAGCAATGCATGTATAACTGTTATTGAACTAGTTTAAATTTCTGATGCAGGATGATGTGATGAACAATACTTTTAACACCCTCCGTATGTTTGCTGCAATATATGGACCTTCAGAGGCACCAAAGATGTTGGTGAGTAACAATTTGTCTGTCTTCGACCTAATGGCACTTTTTTATTTTGACAATACAACTGACGTGTTCCTATGTTCCTAATTCAGTAAATATAGTGCTTGTTTGTAAAATTGTGAGTATCTAATTGCAAGAAACTTGCAGTCAATGTACTGATATTCTTATCTATGAAATACTAAGTAGTAAGTAATGATCTTGTTTGAACTAAAACTATTCAATTATGTAACATTGAGAGTATTGCTACTGATCACCGTCAGTTTACAGAAATTTGTTAATTATGCCAATGAGTTAAAAATATCTAGTTCCATTTTTGTTGGTTTACAAGATCATGCTGGTTAATTATACATAACTTTGTTTACTTTCTGATGGTAATTCTTTCATTGAATGGCTGCTACAGGCCAAGTGCATAGGTGAAGCTGAGGATAAATATGAGAGATTCTCTAAGAAATTGGATCCTACCCTCTCAGGAAGTTATTGGAGAAGATGTGAGGAAGCTACAAAGGAAGGTGTGTCTTTTTCACCCATTTTGATCACAATAATTAGTTTCTTCATCTTATTTTGGGTGATATTATTGATGGATGCTAAAGCAGCCATGTTTGTTATCATCTTGCAGGTGGAAAAATGTCAGGCCATGCATATGGCACATGGAATATCCCTCCTTTGATAAGAGATGAAGAAATTTTCCGCCTTGAAAGATCAAACAGACGCGACGCGTCTGCTATAACCATCACATGACATTTAATCCCCTGAGCATGTTCATACAAAAGCGCAACAGATATTTCTAGGTAAGTATCTTACCCATCCTGTATGTGCTTAAGCTCTGTCCATTATCTGCAACCCGTTATATGAGGTGCCATGGGGTTGCCCATCTAGGGTACTTCACTAAAGAAAAAATCATACTAGGATTTTTGTGTATCTCTAGCCTCACAAACTGAGCTTAATTTCATTGAGAGAGTTATTGCTTTTTGCTAGCAATGTTTCTTTGGTGCATTTGAGCGATGGTTAAGCTGTTCTCTGTGATTTGAATTCACTCAGGCTCAATCAAGTGAAATTTGCTGGATTATTTGTGGCCCAAACTCCAGTGACTCCTTTTAGTTCCTGCACATTAGTAAGTTGTGAAAATGTGGGAGTGTTCTGTGGTTACTGTGCAACCATAGATATATTAGATAAGAAAATAGTTTCTTGAGCTGGTCAATATGACTGTCACGCAACTTATGTTACTATGCGCTAACAAGCACTTTGGCACGTTTCTGGACCTGTGGATGCCACACGCTGAATACATCTGTTTTTCTTCAACATTTTTTCTTCATGTTACACAACAGTATGCTAGCATTCGACAGTTTTTTTTTTCATTTTACACATTATTAGTATGCTAGCATTGGAATATAATATATGCAGTCCCTATATGACAAGGTCTTTTTGGCACATGTTATTGTGTTTTGCCACCTTCCGTCATGCCGCAATTTATGGATTGTGATAAGATCACGAATTATCTTCTAGATAGCTGACAAGATTTATTTGGCACATGTTGCTGTGTTTTATCATCTTCATGCTATTATTATGCTGTTACAATCATGACATCTATTTGGTTGGCACAACTAATCCTTATAACTTCCCTTAAATAGATTACCTTTTATACAAGGGGAGATATATAGCATCTGCATGTCTCAGAACTCAGATGAACTATCTATCAAGCTAGCACTTTGCTTTGCTCTTTTCTATTATATGATTATCTACCCTTAATACTTGGAGGATACCCAATAGAGAATTGAGCTAAGGTAAACGTTCTTAGGAGTGGGTTATTTCTTCTGTTTTCCTTTGTTTATTACACAGATTTATCAAACTTTCATGTGTTACTAAAGCCAAAGTAGTTGACAAGCGAGTTGGATAAGAAAACAGAAGTCAGATGACGAGAGGGAGGAAGCGAACATTGTTAGCATAGCTCTAGAGATTGCCAGTTGTTTTTTTGGGTGTAGTTCAATACTAATCGTTGCTCAATGCATTCTAAAATTTCCTGCCATTTTCACGACATTTTTTCTGTTGGTTTCCCTTTTAGTACTTAGTGTCATCAGCTTGAATGATTAATGGCTGTGGTAACAATAACAGGAAAACTGAAAAAATCAAGAAAATAACGTAACTCCCAAAAGTCTCAAAAATTTCCCACCATAAAATCTTGATGAAATTTTAGAACTTATGTAGAGAAATTTTGATTCCTGGAGTTTCAACTTCTATAAGGGCATAATGGTTGTTTGGGGATAATGTTAAAGGAGATGCAATAATGGAGTAGTGGCAAGAAAGATGTGCATCTTTTAGATGGCAGAAGAAATAATATGATCGCAACGAGTGGCAGGTAGAAACTTTTCCCCTTGTATTAGTGCGGTCCTATGTCTGTCTGTTATGGCATTTATGTGACACTGCCATAAACTTATCTTGATTGTGAACTCGAAACTGGAAGTCAATTGAGTGGGCCTTACACATCACTTCTAGGTAACGACACATTGTGATTTGATATCTTGTTTCGATGACCTCTCTTCTCTAGGGTTGCTCTGTATTATTTGTTATATCTTATCTACATCTGCTCCGTTGGTTGCATTACAAAACTTTCCATGCACGATCTTGCTATTTGTAATTAATTTCTGCAAAGCTTATTCTTTACTGATTGCTATATGCTGATGCATTAAGTTCCACGTGCAGATCACATGGAAAGGGGCGAGCTAATCAGCTTTTTGCTGAATACTAGATATATGTGCTAAATCTGAGAAGGCTTTAACCTTGTCACCTCATGTTACCTGGATGATACAGGTTTCTATTGAGGCGTGGATAATTGATTTATGTGCTTATGCTGTCTCTCCTGCCTTCTGTTCTCTCTGATTACCAGCTTACCACTAATCTCATATATTTTCGACGAAGTTTTAGTAGTTATTCTTGAAAATGGAAGTCGTACATGCTTGAATGCCAATATAAGCTGCTACTTTCTCTGTCCCCTAATATAAAAACCTATACCGGATTTTTTTTGTTTAGATTTGTTTCATGTTCTAGGTTTCTATAATTATTATAGGACGGAGAGAGTAATACATCGTTGTAATATTTATTGTAAACAATCACTTCTAGTTGATACTTCGCTGGCCATAGTTGATTATATAATTTCTGTATGCTCCACGAGGTGCCCATGACTGAGAGGGGCTGACGCCAGCTCAAACCTGGGATAGCTGTTCTGTTCTCCAGTATATCCATCTAACATGTTCATGTGCTTGAGCGCAGCTGGTGAATAAAAATTCTGCAACGCGGATGCCGTGCAAACTAATATATCGTTTCTGTTGGTAAGATTGAGGGCTTCAGGGTTGCTCCCTAGTCTGGTTCGTGCAACTCGCTGCAACTGTCGTCACAAACGGATCGGGATCCTCTGTATTGAGGAACAAACTGCAGAGGAGCTACAGTGCAATGCAGTAGTGTATGTTTTTTTTTTGTTGGATCCACATCCAACTGCCCAAAACAAAGTGATAGAGTAGATCTGAACAGTAAAATGTAAACAGTAGTCATTCAAACAGTAAAATGATTACTTTATACAATACTTTGCTACAGTGCTATGGTATTTTACGGTAGCGTTAGACACAACGCACTGTTGCCAGAGTGTTCCGTTCCTCTGTAATTACCGCAGAGGATCGGGATCCGTCACAAACTATCTTAATAATTGCAGTTTTCATTTCTTTTCTTTTTCGCCTACTTTTTTCGAAACGATCCACGCATCGTACTGATATTAGCAGAAGTGAATTAAGAAAAACTATAATATTACAACCTGAGAAGTTATAACCAGAAAAAAGAAAGTAACAAACACATACAATCACCACCTGCTTTTTTTTCCGCCTACTGGCCAGTGAATCAGTGACACACTGACACTCCCGTATCATGAGTCCGATTCGAAGAATTGACATATTGCTCCTTCATATTGCTATATGCTGAAATGGTGGGCGCCAACGGGATAGTAACTTCTGAATTCTACTTTGTTTTTTTATTCCCAAATGATACATAAGAAAAGGGGTTCACCGTGTTAGCCAGGTGGGATAGATCATAGATCCATATGGCTAAAGGATATTTCGAGGTACATGTTCCCTGCATTTAGAATACTTGGCACTTTACTCCATTGAACGAAGTGCATTTAGAGGAGCAGCTGACGAACGGGTTCTTGGACTGGGTTAATTTGATCCATGCCATTATAGATATGTTAAATTAAAAAATACCATTACTATTCGTGATATCGGTTAAGTGCCACTGAAATTTTGTAAAATTGAAACCACGTCATCGTCGTCAAGTTTTCTGGTAACTCCGTCAATTTCTACCTCGTTCTCCCCTCTCTCTTATTGTCGCTCTCTCTTCTCCACTCTGTGCGAGGCTGAGGCCAGAGGAGGTGGTCACCGCAACGCCGACTTTGTCTAGGGTAGAGCCCGTCGAGGGAAAGCCAACGGTGGTGGCAACGGGATTTGGGGATGCCCAGAACGACGACCACTAAGGGCTGAAGCTCACGACAAAGGTGGAGAGAGAGAGAAAGCTCACAGAAGAACTATGGGGCGCGAAAGCTTGGAAATGGTCAAGGAAAGGGAGGGGAGGAGGTTGCTGCCTTTTTATAGGTTGGAGAAGGGAGGGGAACGGCCATGGGGAGCTCATTCGACCATGGAGGAAGGGAAACGGCCGGAGTTCAATGGAAATAGAAATCGACGATTCAAGACGATTTAGTGCGGGATTGAATGGACATTCATTGAGGAAATAAAAAGGAGGGAGTGGGGAACTAATTTTTGCAATCAAATGGAAAAGAATACGTGTGGGGAGGCAGACTAACGTGGCGGTGTGTCGGGGTCTCCTCCGGAGAGGTCAACTCACACAATACCACATAACCTCCTAGGAGTCTGGTTATGTGTGAGATAGTACAAATACAAGAGCTTCGTTTATTGTTATAAACCAGCAATGTTCAAATACAAACTATACAATACAAGAAAGCCGTGACACTTTCATATGGATAGCACGAGTGTTGAGTCGACCTAGGAATCGTACTCGTCCTTCCAGTCTACTAGTGCAATAGGAGTTTCTTCTTTGTCTTCAGGGTTTTCTAATATATGTAAGGATGAACACCAATGGTACTAAGCAAGCCAAACTGAACTCAAGACCACATGGATAAGTATGCAGGATGTCTAAGAAGAAATATAAATTATAAATTTATTTTTAGCATGAAGATATATCATATTCTTCTTTTTAAAATATTCTATGTAAACATTTAAGGACATGAATTGTAAACCTAGTTCTAGCCTAATTTTATATTCTACCTCTTCCTATAAATATGCAAGATATCTTTGAAAGGAAAAAACACAAGCCTAAGTTTTAACATGATTCTATATTATGTATAATTGAATACATATGATAGCTAAAAAGGAAAATCATGAACCTAGCCTTAACGTGATTCTAGCTTCTACTCTTTCCTATAATTACTTATGAATGTTTAAATTTTAGAGTGGCATTTTAGAAAAATTGCTTATGACATTATACTAGATTCACCCATAGACACAACTCCATTGACCGGGAGTACGGCGTAATCAAATACAATAAACTCTGTAGCGTTTGCCCAGCTTTACCCAAGGATTAACCTTAGTAAGCCAGACTAAAGAGTAACATAACATTTATATAGTTCTAACCTTTTCTGATGTGTGAACGAGACCTGAAGGGCTATCTTAATAGGGACACCAATTCTAACCAATAATTGGTGTCCTCACCCTTATTTAATAGCTGCTCGTCACACACTTGCCTCGGCTTGGTGAAACCTTAGGCTATCTTAACAGACGGACCGATCTGGTTAGTATCAGCGTTGTTATCCGCTGTTTACATAGCTGTCCACCAACAAGACTTTACCAACATTACAAATCTCCAATGCTGTTATGTGCATTAATAAATCTCCTGAGTCCCCAGGGAGATCAGAGAGAAATATATAAATGCTATGCCAATATAACCGGTCCATCGGATGGGCGAAACTATGTCCTTATTCTGACATAAGAGTTTTTATGTTTTCTGTCATATAGCCAAAATCATTTAGGTAAATAATGGATCATTTTCCATTCTATTGTAAGAAATAATAATATAATTCCATATGACCATTGCATAAAATATTAATGCATATGATAATGCTCATTTTATTATTCTCATGATTTTATACTTAATGCAGGCTATCAGAATGTTGTATAAGGAGAAGGGAAATATATCTAATCATGTGAAATACTAAGCTTTTCCTTTTCTATACATAAAATGATAGAATATTTCTAAAGCATGAAATATTAATCTATATGAACTAGGAAATTTACATAAAATATTTGCATGCATGAATCTTAAGGAATATCTAAATATTTATAAAATGATAGCTTATAACTATCTAACCCATCCCACAAAATATTTCTAACTAAATACATTATTTTAAAAATATGATGACTTATTACTTTTAAACTAAATGATCAAGAATCGTTTGACTTGCCTTCAGTACCAGTGGTCTCAAAACTCTTCTTCTCTTTGAACAACAGTGAAGGTGTTTGCGTTGATGATATGGTCGAGCACAGTTTCCTTTACGAACTCGACGTCGCGGTCTATCGATAAACGATAAAATAAATCAAACGAACAACTCCAAATAAACACCAAATAAATATTGAATTTCAAAAAAGAGTTTAAAAGGTGATTTTTAAAGTTTTAAAGGGAAAGTTATTTATTAGATCCTAAAACTTAAAATTTAGATTTGAATGAATAAAGAAAAATAAATAAGAGTATTTGAAATATTTTAAAGAGGAAAATGAACAGTTTTTAAAGTTTTAAATAAGAAGATTACTTGTTAGATTTTAAAATTTAAATTTGAGCCTGAATAAGAATAGAAAGAGTTGAAGGAAATATTTCAAATAAAATAAATAGGTTTAAGAAAAATAGAAGGAATTAAAATTTGAAAGGAGTCAAAAGGGTCAAACATTTTTCTACGGTTATTTGTCGAATCCTAGAACTTAAAATTTAGGTTTCTCCTAATATAAAATGATTTACAAAATTTAAAAGTCAAAGATGTTTTAAAAGGAAAGAAATAAGAGAAATTTGAAATTATAGAGTTTGGAAAAATGAAAGAATCTATTGGTCAACAAGGGAATAAACTAATTTTTATAAAATTTATTTTTGAGCTTAAAATAGAATAATTTAAAGAGTTAAACATTTTAAAATTATTTAGAAAGGAAACATAAATTTAAATAAATTTAAGAGAAACAAGAAAAATAAAATTTGAAATAAATGAAGGGATCTATTGGTTAACTAAATAAATTTAATTTCCTAGGGTTTCTAGTTTTAAATCACCTAATCTTCTCTCTCTTTTCCTGTTCTCTCTCCTTTTCTTTTTCTCAAATTTTCTTTCTTCTTTCCACTTGTTTCTCTTTCTTCTCTCTCGTTTGTTCTTCTCTTCTCTCTCAAGGCGTGTCGTCGGTGGTTGGAGGTGCTCGACGGCGAGGGGCGGCCGGACCTTGAAGGCAAGGAGGTCTACCCCCATATACACGACACGGCGGTCTCATTTTTGGGTTCGGTCGGGCCAGAGGCGCGGCGAGGCGAGCTGGCGGCGGCGAACAGGCAATGGCGGCGGTGGCGCTCATCGCGACGGCGGTCCGGCGATGGCGCGACCAAGGTGGTGGGCTTGGAGCATCCTTGGTGTGCGACGGAGATAGATAGGGCGGTGGTTTGGCCGGAGCGGCGCTGAGGAGGGCTGGCGACGTGCGCGCGACGGCGACCGAAACAGGGGAATCCCGGCGGCTTGTCGGCGGCAGACTTCCGATGATGTTATGGCTTGGTAACGTTAGGGAATTTGAATTTCTTAACAAGAGGAGTGCGATGGTGTTGACGCCAAATTTGTACCGCCGCAAGATGTGTTGATGTCGAATCACACGCTGGCCTAGGAGATCTACTTAGCTCCAGTGCAGGTCCTAAAATTGATGAATCGTAAGCGTGCCAGTCAGTTTGATCCTGCCACTGACAAGATATGCAAAATAGGAGAGCATAAATCATATCGACCGATAGGCCAATAATCAAAACAGCCGATCTGTTGACAGCCGATTGTATGATTCCAGTCGATGCCGAAGTCCAGATAACTCGACAGCTGAAACCCCGATGAAACCCTTATTGATATCCATCGGGCAGGCTAGAGACTACGGTTCTAATCACGACTTAGTAGGTCAACCTGAATTGATGCAGCACTAAGTATGAAAAAAACGTAATATCTAGACAATCAAGCCTTTGACTAATTTTTAGGATGGTAGATGTCTAAACTAATCTAATCTAGTAAACAGTTTAGCCGGTATCGGCAGAGACCCTAAAGCGAGAGACAACCGATAAAGCTAAATTGAGATACTAGGACTAGATTAACAGAGACATATGATAAGACCAGCTAACCCTCCGGTGAAACATTAGTATGAACCTATCAGCTTAACAAGACTTAGATTATCGATAACAATCTAGTAGGTCGGACCTAACTGATGCAACACGAGATTGTATATGATAATCTTATACTCGAGGAGCCGATAGATCTGCCTAATGTGATGGATATAACAAATCTACCTAAAGCAGTATTATGTTTACAGAAACATCAACTTGATCAGAATATCGGACCTAATCGAGAAAGTCCTAACTAAGTCGATGTATCTATAAATGGTAACGAAACTAAAGATAGATACGATATATTTGGGCCGGCGGGGCCTTGGACTTACCCCTTCGCTGAATATCGAAGCCAATGCACCCCCGCGTCGGGTGCCAAGTCTCGTCGGATGATGAACAAAGTGGAATAGGTAAAAGGTGACGATGCGTCGAATTGTATTGATCATGAGGATTAATTTACATGGACCCCGGGCTTACATATTTATACCCGTAGGCTAACAGAGATCCTAACATATTACAATTCAAACTTTTCTAAAGATAAAAGGAGACAAACTGAATCCTTACCGGATACTAACACACTTTTCTAAAGATAAAATAGAAAGTTAACAAACTCTGCCTAATTAATAGATACAAGCCGCATCCTCTCCGAAATCGGTTTCTTGTGGATAAAATCTTTCCATACCGAATCTAACAAGAATTCGACTGCTAGAGATACTGATAAGGGAAAATCCTCATCGGCTAACCAAAACTCTAAACCGATACTGGCTGAGCCGATTTGAACATTAAGCCGATGAGGACTCCGGGGCTTACCAAATTTTATCGTTAACAGATGGTACCTTTAGTTTGGAAGGAAATCAATCGTAGATGACGAATTTTGAGAAATTGCACTGAGCGGCTCGAGCTAGGGTTCGTAAGTCTTCTCCAAAATTCGAGTGATTTGAAATGGGGAAAATTGGGGAAAACCCCAGAGGAATGTAGAGGAGAGGATGTGGAAGAGATTTGGTATGGAAAGTTTTGCTTGTGGTGCTCGTTTTATAGGGAGTGAAGGTCGGTTGCTTCCCAGCGGCAACGGCGGTGGCCGTAAGTCGGTTTGGCGCGGATGGGTACGATGACGACAACGCTCCAATTGTGTGCTGCCAACTGCACAAAGGGATGGGGATGGCCGACGCTGATGCTAGGCTCCGGTGGGCGGGCGACGCTCATAGCTTTGACGGCGAGAGGCAACGGCGACCGTGGTTCGGCTTGAACCGGAGAAAGGAGAAGGAGGGAAGGAAGGAAAGAAGAAAAAGAAAAAAGAAGAAAAGAAAAAAGGGAAAAGGGAAAAGAAAAAGAAAAAATAAGGAAAGAGAAAAATTTGAGGAAGAAGTAAAAGGAAAATGATTTAGGATTCAAGATTAACTAAACTTAATTTTTTAGGAATTTTTCTCAACCTAAAAGTCAAATTGGGGTTTTTCAAAAATAGAGAATAAGGATTTAATTGATTTTTGATTTTTAAATTAAAGTAGGGAAAGTTTAGAAAGAATTAATTTAGGGTTTAAAATTAATTTGAATTCAATTTTTGGGAATTTCCTTGAGTTAAAGATTAAATCGAGATTTTTCAAAAAATAAGGGCAAGAATTAATAAATTTGGGATTTTTAAATTAAAATAAGGAGAGTAAATAAATAATTCAAATAAATTTTAAGAGATTTTAAATGTTTTAAAATAAAATACACAATAAACTTATTCGGAAAAATTTTCTACGTCAATTTATAAGTTTTTAAAAGTATGAATTTTTGAGGATGTCACACGGTGGTGCTATGGTTTTTGCCGAAAGAGATGAACGGGCGAGAAGAGGTGGAAGCCGACGACGTGTCACTTTTTAGGATGGAACTGACATGTTGGTCCCACGTGCATGAGTATTTTGGTCAATATGATGATAAAACGTGATGACGATGACATGTTCTAATTTTATAAAATTTCAGTGACACATAATCGATATCGTGAATAGTAATGGCATTTTTCTAATTCGGCATATGTGTAATGACGTAGATCAAATTAACTTTTTTTCAAATTAGACCTTAAAATTATTGTTTGATACTAAGGGTGCGTTTAAGATGAGAGGAAAAAAAATGATTAAGAAGATATGCAAAAATATGTGAGTTATTTGTGCATAATTAATTAAGTATTAATTATTTTAAATTTGAAAGATGAATTAATATTCTTTTTTAAACTATTTTTATGATTTTTTTTATAAAAACGTATTGTTTAGTCGTTCGGATGCGTGCTTTTCTTTATGTGCTGTCAAACGCAACCTAATTTGTGTTGGTGCATAGTGACAAATGTTACCAAAGAAAAAAGTACTACTACTACTACTACATGTTTTTGCAACGGTGAATGATACACTCGCCTGACTAGCCATCCCAGTCGGTGTCTCGTACAGTCTGTATTCTCGTGCGGAGACTGGAGAGTCCCATTCAGATAGAGTTCCTGGCCGTCCATCCAGTAGCTGCGTACTGATGTTGGCTAATTATACGATTTCGGATATAGATTTTTATCCTTAAAAGGATGTTATTTTTCTTAACTATCAAGACTCATCTAAATAGTTATTTAAATTTTTTTAAAAAATTAACAACATAAATTAATATAAAATATATCGTTTCATAAACATTTAACTTGTACGAGTTAAAAAACAAATTAATATATTCATAATTATATTCATTATTTTTATTATAATTTAAATAAGTTTAATATGTATGTTGGTGAAGTGATATATTTTATATTAATATATTTATTAATTTTTTTATAATTATTTAGATGACATATATAAAACAGAAGATATCCTCCAGACAAAAACAAATAAAAAAGAACTTTTCCTACAATTCCTATCAAAGAGTTAAAAGCACTCAGTGACACGATAACTAGACACATTATATTATCATCAATATATTTTTGCATAGACATATTTCCACTGATTGTGCCCCAGCCTCCTTGCGAGATAGCGACAGCGTGATATAGCGTCAAGCAATGATAGCCAAAGAGCAGGGACCTAGATCTACAAATACCAGCATCCCAACCATCAACCATCACTTACCCTACACAATAAACAGGACACAGTTCAGCCTGCACAAGTAAAGACGCATACAGAGACATGGGTTCTATCCCGGCCGACGGCGACAGGCCGCACGCCGTGTGCTTGCCGTTCCCGGCGCAGGGGCACGTCACGCCGATGCTGAAGCTGGCCAAGATCCTCCACCACCGGGGATTCCACATCACCTTCGTCAACACCGAGTTCAACCACCGCCGCCTCCTCCGCTCCCGCGGCGCCGGCGCGCTGGACGGCCTCCCGGGGTTCCGCTTCGCCGCCATCCCGGATGGCCTCCCCCCGTCCGACGCAGACGCGACGCAGGACGTGCCTCCGCTCTGCCGCTCCACCAAGGAGACGTGCCTCCCTCACTTCAGCCGCCTCCTCGCCGACCTCAACGCCCACGCCTCCCCCGAGTCGCCGCCCGTCACGTGCGTCGTCGCCGACGACGTCATGAGCTTCGCCATCGACGCCGCCAGGGAGTTCGGCGTGCCGTGCGCGCTCTTCTGGACGGCCAGCGTCTGCGGCTACATGGGCTACCGCTATTACCGCTCCTTCCTCGACAAGGGCATCTTCCCGCTCAAAGGTAAGTAGAAACAAAGTAGTAACCAACCGCTAAACCCTGAGCTTTTACGAGAAGAAATCGATTCATGGTGGACACGCATGCATATGCAGAGGAGCAGCTGACGAACGGGTTCTTGGACTCGCCGGTGGACTGGACGCCGGGGATGAGCAAGCACCTGCGGCTCAAGGACTTCCCGTCGTTCTTCCGATCGACGGACCCCGACGAGTACATGTTCCACTTCGCCCTCCACGTGACGGAGCGGCTGGCGGAGGCGGACGCCGCCGTGCTCAACACCTTCGACGAGCTCGAGCCGGAGGCGCTCGACGCGATGCGCGCCATGCTCCCGCCGACGGTGTCCATCCACACCATCGGCCCGCTCGCGTTCCTCGCCGAGCAGATCGTTCCCCATGGGAGCCCCCTCGACGCGCTGGGCTCCAACCTGTGGAAGGAGGACGCCTCCTGCTTCGGCTGGCTCGACGGCAAGGCGCCCCGGTCGGTGGTGTTCGTCAACTACGGCAGCGTCACGGTGATGACCAACGAGGAGCTGGTGGAGTTCGCGTGGGGGCTCGCCAATAGCGGCCACGACTTCCTGTGGATCGTCCGCCCCGACCTCATCCACGGGGACTCCGCGGTGCTGCCGCCGGAGTTCCTGGAGTCCGTCAAGGGGCGGGGCTTCCTGGCGAGCTGGTGCCCGCAGGAGGCAGTGCTGCGGCACGAGGCGGTGGGCGTGTTCCTGACGCACTCCGGCTGGAACTCGACGATGGAGAGCCTCTGCGGCGGGGTGCCGATGCTGTGCTGGCCATTCTTCGCGGAGCAGCAGACCAACCGCCGGTACAGCTGCACCGAGTGGGGCGTCGCCATGGAGATCGACGACGACGTGCGGCGCAACGCGGTGGAGGCCAAGATACGGGAGGCGATGGGAGGAGACAGGGGAAGGGAGATGCGCCGCCGGGCGGAGGAGTGGAAGGAGACCGGCCTCCGCGCGACGCGCCATGGCGGCCGCGCGCACGCCAACCTCGACGCGCTGGTCGCCGACGTCCTCCTCTCCAGTGGCAAGGCTCGGTAGGGCAACGTACGTGACGTCCGCCTGTTGCATGCTAGGGGTTTCTGTGGCGCGTAATTGCGTACGTGTTGTTCATCTGTTTTGTTTCCGTACCTGCATAAATCCCGATCAACAGTATAATGTTAAGTGATCAATAAGTTTATAAGTTTATGATATATAGAAAACCGACACAAATAGTGGCATCGGTACCAAAGTGAAAGAACTCCTTATAAGAGATCTAAACATGATGATAAAACTAAGTCATGTTATTTATTAACATTTATTAACAAGGTTTAGCCTAACTTTACATCATTCAGAAATTGATTACGAATACTCACCAGAAACTATCATAATTAAACGTATTAGCATATCAATAACCCTTGATCGGCCAGACTACTGACCAATCGTTTTCTAGCTTACCTATGTTGTTATAGTTATCGTGTTGTTAATCATATGGGTGTTTCTATTTAAAAGAGACACTAAAATAATACTTTAACTTTACTTTTATCCTAAACATCTATTACAATTTTATACCTACTTTATAACTAGCTTTGTAGACACAAACTCTAGCAAATTATATGTTCAGTGCAACAAATTAGAAGATATGGGGGCGGCAACAATCTAGGGAAGTTATAATTAGCTTGCGTTTCATTGCTTGTTTTCCACTTTGCATCTGTCGTCACATGTCTCTTTTGGAATTAAACCCCAAGAGAATCTTGATTTGCATTATGAGCAACCATCTCGATCTTGTTGGCGGTGAGCCGGTGAGAAACGGGTCTTGGTGATGCTTGGGCAGAAGCAAGAGCTCGAATCGGTTGGATTGTGGTGGTCGCGACTGGCGAGCACAAATAGATTTTGCAAATATATTTGTTAAAACAAACTTTTCTGAAATGTATTTTCTGATAGGTACTTTTTTTGGTATTATCCTTATTGGCTTGCCAGGGCCAAATCAATTTGTGCTCTTATCATCAAATTTATATGGATTATGGTTGCCACAATATATATATATACTGAAGCTTCAGTAACTTATCATCTTGCTTTTCATGGCGTGATAACGGCTAGTATGGTCAAAATGTTTAAAGTGTACTCTTTAAAATTTAAATAAATAAGTTTAAAAATAACATAAACCCCAATACATGTTTGCATGAGAGAGCGTACGGAAGGTGGTGTTGGGTATTATTGTATTGCGGATCTATGGCTATGATGTATACGAGTTTGGACTACGAAAACTCAACCTATTACATGTAACTTCTCTAAAGAATGATTGTTTTCATGACAGACTCGACTATCATGAAGCATCCGAAGCACCCGAATGCGCCATCCACTAATTTTATCGGATTATTAGCCCTTTGAAATGGATGACTGGTCGGATTGTGGACGATTGCTTACAGGCTGAAATATATTATATATTATATATTATATATCTAACAATAGCTTAAATCAAGTTATTTAAGTAATGCTTATGTAAAAGAGTTATTGGAAAAATTATATTTTTGGAAGCGTGGCACGGATAATCCTCACATAATCAATTAGCCACTAGCTAAAAAGAATATAACCCTAAGACAACGTTTTATTAGCTTATAAGCTAGGCAACTTTCTCTCTTTTCATGAACATATTTCTCAGACTGCTAAAGGTGAATTATACACGAGAAACTTTCTATAAAGTTCTTTTAAAATCAAATAAAACTATTTTTAACTTTATAATAGTATTTCACGTGCATTTGATCAGCTAAGCCGAGACGCTGAACTGAAAGCTACCTAACAAGTCTACTTGTTCAATGCAGTGTATGTAACCGAGCAGTCCATTTCTCTTGAAAACGAAATTATTGGTGAGTTCATAATGAGAGACATGAGACTTGGTCAGCACATCTTTTCGATAGCAGTATGAACAAATGACACTAATAAAAAGTTGCATCAGTTAGCACTGGTAGCAATATGAATAAATAACACTAAGAAAAAGTTGTATCGTATCGAATCCTCGTAGTGATACATAGACCCCCTTTGTTTCATCTTTGGGTTTTTAAGTTGATTTTTTGGCTTTTACAATTTTATAAGCCAGCGGCTTTTAACCCGTAAGTTCAAGGGTTGTTATATATAGACATAGCTTTTGATTTAAACCAAGCTACAGTTGATTTTCTCTTAGAGGAGAAAAGCTATCTAAACCTAGCTTTTGATTTAATATTGCTAAAATTGTTTATAGCTTCACAAACAAAGAGCTAGTTTAGTTTGAAGCCAATTTTACACTAATACAAAAATCTTTTTTTCATATGGTTAAAATCGATTTTACACTAATACAGAAATCAGTATTTTTGCATGCGGCTAGGGCAATCGCATGCATGTGAGCACTTAAGCCGTCCGACTGCAAAAAGAAAAATCAGCACAAAAAATAATTCCAAAAAAGTCCAAAACCCTAGCCACTCCCTTGCCGTGCGGCCATCGCCACCGCCGCCGCTCCTGGGGTTCGTCCTCGCCATCACCCTCCCCGCTGCCGAAGCCATGCACCGGATCCGTTGTCGCCGCCAAAGCCATGCGTCGGATCCGTCGCCACCGCCCTCCCCACCGCTAGATCCGTCGTTGCCGCCCACCCCACTGCCAGATCCGTCATCGCCGACCTGCCCACCGCTGGATCCCACTCTCGTCCATCGTTGGATCCCTCTAGCACTGGCCGCTCTCGCCCATCTGCCCACTTGTCGCCGTCGTCGTGGTTGTCGCCACTATCGCTGTGGTCTGGGTAGAGGAAGGGAAGGGGGAGAGGATGGGTGCTAGAGGAGTGGGTGAGGAGAGGATAGGAGAGGAGAGGAGAAAAGGGAGTGGAGTGGAGTGGGGAGAAGGGAGGAGGAGATATTTTAAGATGAGAGAATAAAAGAGGGGGAGGGCACGGGGCAGCCGGTCGGATGCCAGGCGGGCCTCTTAACAGACCTCCTTGTGAAAATAGGTTTATTTTCGTAGACGAGCCTGTTAAAAGGTTTGCCTACGAAAATTGATTTTAGCATGTGTCCCTTGAATCGTGCTCTCAAAACCGATTTTTGCACGCGGAAGCACTTATGGTCCGCCTACAACCTAAAGGGGGCCTCGTTCGAAAAAAATCAATTTTGCACTAGTGAATTAATATTAGTAGTGCTAAAACCTTAAAGCACTACCAAATTTGTTAGAATAAAAACTAATTTTGGTTAAAAATTAGCTTTGATTTGGTTTAAATTAACTAAATTTGGTTTAAAGCCTTAAACCATAAGATACTATTGAAGTTGTCAAAAATTAGATTTAATTCAAACAAGCAAAAAAAGTTCTGTTTGGTAGGGCTTCAACATTTTAGTTGGTTTGTAGGTTTACTCATAAGCTCAAACAACGAGGGCAACATATAGTACACCAGTAAAAAGTTGATATGTGTATGTGTTAACACCAAAATTTAATATGATGTTTTAGTGGATTCGGTTAAGGAAAGAAGTCGATCAGCAGATGAAAGTTTATTTAGAAAAAGGCTGAGTTTAAGAAAAAATCATGAAGATCATGATAAGATAATTTAATTATATTTATTAATTAGACAGGATTTAGTAACACTCATGTTATTTTTAGGAAGTTTTGTCTAGTGTCCGATCATGATTTTTTCTTTTATCTTTAGGAAACACTATATCATGTCCGATTAGGACTTGTATCAACCCGAGAGTATACATATGTATAGCCAGGGTCTTTGTAAGATATCTTCACAAATCAACACAATTACATTCGACGTATCGCCACTCTTTTATTCCGGTGACTTCTTAGTTTCGAGTTGGGTTACATCGATTTCGATCTCTAGCGAGGAAGTAGGTTTCGTCAAATTCGCATTTGTATCAGTGTGGCTAGAACTTTATTGATTATGTCCGATATTCTATCCAAGTTGACGCAAGCATCACCTGTTAGATATATCTATTCTATCTTTAACTGCATCACTGTTTAGAGTCTATCGACTTAGTCAGGACATTCTCGGTTAGATCTAACATTTTGACTAAGTTGATATTTCTCTAATCGTACTGTTGTTCTAGATAGATTTATTATATCCATCACGTTTGTATAGATCTATCGGCTAGATAGTTTTTTATTATCTTCAATCTTATACTGTCTCGGTTAGTTTTTTTAGATTGTTACTAATAAGTTTAATTCTATCAAGCTGATAGGTTTTTATATAACATTTATTGAAGTTCTAGCCAATGAATTATCATTATTGTGAGGTTTAGCTAGCAGATGTATCGATTAGTTAGCCGATATATATTTTAATTTACTTGCATCGAATTTCCAACC
This sequence comes from Oryza australiensis, assembly GCA_019925245.2. Lineage (NCBI taxonomy): Eukaryota > Viridiplantae > Streptophyta > Magnoliopsida > Poales > Poaceae > Oryza > Oryza australiensis. The sequence continues at coordinate 18,862,469 of JAIFGZ020000222.1, read as the reverse complement.
GATGTATGATTTAGCCATTGGACTTGTATCTATCATGTTATATCAGTTTTGTCTGATTAGTTCATATTATATTATCTCATTGTAATCTCTGAGCTACATCAGCTCGTACTCAAACTTGTATAATTTTTTAGATAAATATATCTTTTATCAATTTTAATCTTATACTATTTTGGTTCGGTCTAATCTATTAAGATTGTCTTTAATAAAAAAATAATTTTATTGATGATTATGCATAATTTTAGTTCTAGTCGATGATAGCAGGAATATCATTATTCATCTGATTATTTGAATCTATATTGGATATATAGCCAATTGATCAAAACTCTATTGATATTGTCTAGTCTTACTACATCACATCGGCTTATTGGACGATCGACTCCTTGATTTTGTCTATGTTGTTAGTTACAGAACTAACTGACATGCTCTGAACCTGATTGATGGTACTTGCATTGAAGCTACGTAGATTTCAAAGGTCTTCATGTATTGAAACGCCGAATTTAAATACTTGGTATTTTTGATGCATTTACAGTCGAGCTCAACTAGCTACTTTCGTAATTCGGCTGGAGCAGTGTACTCGACCATGCCATCTTTGTTGGGGGACAAAATACAGAGGGCGAGTACTATTCACTGTGCATGGGACTGTGGCGGCACGAGAGGATGAAAGCATAAATCTATAACTATCTATAAAGCAAGTAGTGTTTCCACCTAATTTTGTTTTGCCTGGCTATTTTGCGAGAAAACTCCTTGAGTTTTTCCGAAATTAACCCGCATCAGCCTAGCTATTTAAAAAAAGCCCAATTAAAGAAGAAAATGAGTTATTTTGCAGAAAACCCCTTGAATGTTTATAAAATTAATCTATAGTCCTAATGCTGAAAAGAAAGGGAGGGATTGGATTAAAAAAGTTATTTTGCGAAAAACCCCTTGAATGTTTATAAAATTAATCTATAGTCCTAATGCTTGAAAAGAAAGGGATGGATTGGATAAAAAAGACCTCTTGTGTCCCTCTCTTCCGTCCCATAAGCGTTGGGGCCCGCGCCGCTCTTGCACCCTCTCTCCCGTCGTCGCTCGGAGCTCCCGCGCCGCCGCCTGATCTTCGCCCTTCGCCTGCTTCCCTCCCTGCGTCGTCGTCTCGTTGCAACGCACGGGTATTTTGCTAGTAAATATATAATTGACAAACCGATCATGACCTTATTTTTTCTTATAAATCAAACTTCTTTAAATTTAACTAAATTTATAAAAAATATGACAGCATTTATAAGACAAAATTAGTTTTATTAGATTTAATATTAAATATATTTTAATAGCATGTTTATTTAGTGTTAAAACATTGTTTTGTTTTTATAAATTTAATTTAATTAAAAAAAGTTTGACGATTTATAATCTATAATCTATAATCTATAACTATTTATAAAGCAAGTAGTGTTTTCACTTAAATTTTGTTTTGCTTGGCTATTTTGTAGAAAACCCCTTAAGTTTTTGAAATTAATCCATAATCCACGATTATTTTTAAAAACCCAATTAAAGAAGAAAAGGGGTTATTTTGCGAGAAACCCTTTAAGTGTTATAAAGTTAACGTAGTTTGAATGATGAAAAGAAAGGAAGAACTTGGATGAAAAAAGACCTCTTGTGTCCCTGTCTTCGTCCCTATCCACGTCGCGCTCCGTGCCACGCCTGTGTCCCTCCCTCCCATCGCCGCTCGGAGCTTCCGTGCCGTCGCCTGAACCTTCGTCCTTCGTCTGCTTTCCTCCATACGTTATTGTTCCGTTGCAACGTATGAGTATTTTGCTATTATAAGAAAGAGAGCAGATAGCAGAGACGTGTCTCTCCGTGACTCCGTGTACCAGTTGTTTCGCTCCAAGAAAGCAAACTTCCAATGGCCGGGTTGTTCCGAGATGTGGTCCGTGTTGTCACCCCAAGATCCAACGCACAATGATTCAGCTACAGGGTCGCACAACTCGCAAGAACTATTGCATCGTTTCCCTCTTGCACGTGATATATACGGTTACACGGATCGATATATGTGTAGACCGTGTCACACTCACGCACTAGTCCGATCGAGCGACCGACCGGGAGATTGGATCCCGGTCCTCTGGCTCTATTTTCTCTCTTCATGCTCATATACGCATTTCCTGAAGAAAAAGTTCACTTACCTTCTTTTATCTGTACATCGAGATTACGTTCCTAAACTATAATATTATAATATAAATTTTAGTCTTCGATCTTATCAAAATCGTTCAAATTAGATTCATAAGAGCACATGCATGGCTAAGTAAATTTTCAATAATCATGTTTTTAGTCATTTCTAAAAAAATTAACTCTCAATACAACATCTCTCATACAAAATTTTCTACAAATTTAAATTTGTTTTGAGCCTGATTTTATTAGTCCATATATGTTATATGACCCATGCATGTAATCTGGGCCAACCGAATAATGCAAACCTTAGTATGACAAACACACTAGCATGACCCATGTATGGTGAAAGCAAACAAGCATGACCTAGGGTTCCACTGTACACAGACTTATGCAGCATTACCACCACGTGCTTCAAAGGAATCCTGCTTGGTTACAGTGTTATTGGCATGTAAGCACTTTTTCAGCAAATATTCCATATATCTTATCATCTATTTTTAGTTGCATATATTATACTGATAGTATAATAGTGACGTTCTTATCGTGTTCATAAGTGATGAAGCTTTGAAACTTACATATAAATTAATTTATCCACAATCATTTTCAATATGGTTATATTTTCTAAGCATTTTATCAGCATCTATCAGTCGAATCACAACTTATATAGAACCTATATATTCCTAGCTGCAGTATCATATGTCATAGAAAAATTAAATAAACTGAAAAAAAGCATGAAACGAATTTAGCAACAGCTGACCTCCGTTTATTGACATGATGCCATCATGCCATTGAAATGAACAAGGTAGACAACAAATATCTACGTGCTCCTAAAAATAGAACGGGGGAACAAATATAAGCACTCATAAATTGGAAAAATATACAGTTAACTGTAAGGCTGACCAAATCGTTCCTGCATCAAGCTTGTTGCTGGAGGAAGTTCGATATGTGTGGACCCCCATTTTCTAACATAAATCATTCATGTTCATAGTACCATTTTTTAATAAAGTAGTCTGGTACCCATGATTACATTACTGAATCATCAAGTTTACAAAATATACCAATCGTCTTACACGAAATATTACAATATAGCGTTCGAGGGCATTGTCTAGAACATAGGACATAACGGTTCGGAATACAAGCAAAAGCAGAATATAGATAAGCCAGCGGCATGCCATTGCCATAGGCAATGACCTAGTCTAAGACCTAATGAGTGTCATCGTCTTCCATACCCTCCTGGTAGTACTCATACAGGTCTTCAGGGTCTTCATCACCTACCTCTGAATGTTTTGCGTAAAGCAAGGGTAAGTACCAACCGTACTCAGCAAGCCACCACAACAACAATGCATATGATAAGGGATAATCAAGGAACATTTGTGGTTTTTTGCATAAAGCTAGTTTTGTAATTCTTTTCACGAGCCTAAGACCTAAGACTTGTCAAGTTTTATTTTCACAGTTTGTTTAATCAGCGACGGTTCTGTCCATCATCCCTTGTGATCCCAAAGATAGCTTTCTGTTACTGGATCATCATGATTTTCTGGGGTCTATCCCTTCTCGCTTTCCGAGAAGTTAAGCCACCAGCACATAAAATCATTATGCATTCCCATCCCATTATTTTAAAATTTAGAGTCTAGCCAAGCGAAAATTGTCCCTATGCTACGTATTCGCGAGCACGGCTATTCGAATAGATTGCTTTACTTACACTGCAGTGGATGTACCCTTTACCCGTACTCCGTGACTTGCCAACACATGAGTCGAAGTCCCAACGAATGAGACACGTCATGGCAAAGCCTTTCAGTAACCTCACTTTGGTAGTACCCGCTCCATGAACTTGAGCTCTTCTACACTCTAGCCATATACGGTTTCTAGCAGTGAAAGGAACATTCTGGCGCTCCCGAGAGGAAAAAACTCACTCATTCTTTAAGTTGTAATTAAGTCCACTTTCAGTTCGGTTACCCACCGATGGTTACCTCACCTGTAGGCTTCCCGCCTATTCACACACCTAATTGAACCACTATGAGGGGTACCGCCTCCGTTCGGCTATTTACTCCGCTAGGTCTATACCCATCGAGAAGTATGACTGTACTAGCTCGTTTCATGTTTATCTCATAGCTCGGTCCTTAATTGACCAGAGACGACACTAGTCTTAACCGGATTCCACCCAAATCATCCAGTCGCTCCAGTCTAAAATATTTGTTTGGTGTTTAGTTGTCATCTATAAATCATTTCATCATTGTCATGGCAATGTGGCGCTCATGTCTCCACATGCCGTACGTCAACCACCTTCCCTAAGGTAGTTGCCTAAACATATAGCATTTGATAAATATGAATGTTTATGAATCTAATTTAGCATGGCTAAGCATTGTCAAAGATTGACTACGGATACACGATAATATAGGTGTTAACGCTATAATTTGGTAAGCCTCGAAATCCTCATCGGCTGAGTGTACATATTGGCTCAAAGGTAGAATCGGCTGAGAGTTTTTGCGTTAGCCGATGAGGGTTTTCTATTATCAATATCTCCAACAGTCGGATTCTTATTGGATTCGGTTTGGAAAGATCTTATCCAGAAGAGACCGAGTTCAGGAAGGATGTGGCTTGTATCTATTAATTAGGAAGAGATTGTTAGCTTTCTATTTTATATTTAGGAAAGTGTGTTAGCATCCGATAAGGACTCGGTTTGCTTCCTTTTATCTTTAGAAAAGTTTGGATTTGTAATCTGTTAGAATTTCTGTTAGCCCATGGTATAAATATGTAAGCCCGGGGTTCATGTAATCTATCCTCATGATCAATCCAACTCGGCGCATCGCCACCTTTTTACTTTTGGCTACTTTGTTCATCATCCGATGGGATTTAGCACCCAACGCGGGGCTACATCGGCTTCGATCTCCGACGAAGGGGTAAGTCCAAAGTCCTGTCGGCCCAGGTATATCATATATATCTTTAGTTTCATTACCATTCGTAGATAATCAGCTTAGTTAGGATTTTCTCGGTTAGGTTTGATATTCTGATCAAGTCGATATTTCTGTAAACGTAATGACGCCTTAGGTAGATTTGTTATATCCATCACATTAGATAGATCTATCGACTCATCGAGTATTAGATTATCATATACAATCTCGTGCTGAATCGGTTAGGTCCGACCTACTAGATTGTTATCGATAATCTAAGTCTTGTTAAGCCGATAGGTTCATGCTAATGTTTCACCGGAGGGTTAGCTGGTCTTAGCATATGTCTCTGTTAATCTAGTCGTAGTATCTCAATTTAGCTCTATCGGTTGTCTCTCGTCTTAGGGTCTCTGTCAATACCGGCTAAACTGTTTAATAGATTAGATTAGTTTAGACATCTACCACCCTGAAAATTAGTCAAGGGCTTGATTGTCTAGATATTATGTTTCTTTCCATACATAGTGCTGTATCAATTCAGTTTGACCTACTAAGTCATGATTAGAATCGTAACCTCTAGCCTGCCTAATGGCTACCAATAAGGGTTTCGTCGGGGTTTCAGCCGATGAGTTATCTGGACATCGACATCGACTGGAATCACATAATCGGCTGTCAATAGATCGACTGTTTTGATTATCGACCTATCGGTCGATATGATTTATGCTCTGATGTTTTGCATATCTTGTCAGTGACAGGATCAAACTGACTGGCACGCCCGCACTTCATAAATTTTAAGACCTGCACTCGAGCTAAGCGAGATCTCCTAGGCCGGCGTGTGCTCGACGTCAACACATTTTTCGACACGACAACGGCGATACGGATTTGGCGTCAACAAATCTTTTAATTGTTTCCTAACAAATTTTATTTCAAAAAATAGATTTTTATTCTAAATCTTTTTCTCTTATTTATTTATTATTATTATTATTTACTTATCTTGCATAACACATAGGTAATCAAATGAAATTTTATCAAGTGTAAATTTTATTAAATTTCAAAATTTGCCCAATTTTTATTTTATAATTTTCATTTTTTTATATTTTTAGCAATTTTGCATTTCCCTTTCTTTTAGGGTTTTTAACCCTTATCGATTTTCTTTCCCTTTTTTAAATAAATATTATTTTATTTATACTCGACCACAAAGGACTCGTAAATAAGAGGCAAAAGAATACGACACGATGCAATAATTCAAAAATTTTGTAAGCTTCTAAATTTAGATTTTGAATTTTAAGCCTTCGATTTTCTAGGGTGTTACAATGTGCCAAGAAATACATGTGATAAATATGTCGAATCAAACAAAAATCACAATCGAATGCACAACTAATCTGATACAGAAGAGCATACCACAGGGTTTACAAATTCTAAATCAAACCTGAGATGAAGGGGACGAGTGCGGCGGAGGATGCGGTGGCAAGCTGGGATGAGCGCGTCGGCGTCGGTGGGATGAGGCGACGGGGATGGTGGCGTAGTTGGAAGGAGGGGTCGGCGGCGGAAGAGTAGCCGCCGATGGGGGAGGATGCTGCGGGGGAGAAGCGCGGCGGGAAGGATGCGGCGGGAGAGGAGGCGGTGGAGGAGGAGCGTGGTGGGGAGGGCGTGGTGGGGAAGGAGCACGGCGGGGAGGAGGAGGACGGCGGGGAGGAGCACGGCGGGGAGGATGTGACGAGGGAGCGCGCGACTCCAAAGCAACGCGGAAAGAATGGCGCGAGAGAGAAATTGGGCGCCGGGCTTTTTAGCTATTTGTGAAGAACAAAAATGACAAATTTTTTAAATTAGTTAAAAATAGAGATTTCAAAGGTTATTGGGCAGTTGTTGTAGAAAATAACATGGGAAATGACTTTCTTCTTCCTTCAATTCCCTTCTCTCTCCTCTATTCCCATCTCTCTCTCCACATCTCCCCTCTTTCCACGTCTCTCTTCAGGGCAGCAGTCGGCCGAGGGAGGGGCGCGGTCGGCGCCGGCGGCTCCTCGCCTTGTTGCGGCCGAGGCGGCAGGAGAGAGGAGACGAGGCGCCGGCGGGGTAGGGGGGATGAGGATGGGAAGCTCGGGATGGTGTTCGAGCTGCTCGGATCTTCGAAACGGGAAACAAAAAAGTAATAGAAAGCGTGTGCCTCGCCGCGAGAACCTCGGCGGCCGCGATGGCGGGGATATTTAATTTTTTATCACTCTTATAAGATTCTCAGGATCCTCCTCACAGCTACAGTGAGGAAGAGTGACAAAAATTTTGTCATCCACCTTTATAAGGATGGCAAAATATTAATTGCCGATGATGGCGAGGCGTACGCCACCACCATCGCCGAGGGCCACCTGGATCTCCACCATTACTGAGGCCCGAGCTAGCTAGTGCGCGAAGGCGTCCTTGGTGATGCGAAACTGCAGCGAGCCGCTGACTATCCGGTTCATCCCCCCTTCTGCTCCGGCTGCATCGCCAGGTCGGCGACGACGACCTTGACGCCGTCCTCCCCGCACAGCCTCTGGTCTCTGCACCTTAACTGCATCAAACCAGCAGCAGAATCGATCAGCCGCATGCTTGACGGACTCAGAGGATGCGTGTATGGTTCACTGATGTATAGTTTACAGTTTACTGAAAAAGAAAAGCAGAGGAGAGCAAAGCCTCGCTTAGCTAATGATTCAGATGCATGAATCAATTGATCGGCTTATGCGTAGACTCTATAGACAGCTAGATAGTCGCTACTCAATAATAATAAAAGTGAGTTAAGGATTTATCTTGTCGACTAATGTTTTATTTTCATTTATTTTTATTTTTTTAACAAATTTATGGCTTAGTGTAAGCCGAAGATGTATTTTATTTTTATTATTTAAAGAGTTAGGAATTGACGTCGGTGTCTGGAATCCGATGACTCCATGTACGGGTTCATAGGTGGCTTCTCAGCTACATACACGGAACGGACCTTCCTGGATACCCTTGTCGCTCGCCTCCCTGGAGACCTTGGAGAGAAACGGGGAAGAGAGGGAAGAGGGGAAAAGAGGAGAGAAACGGGGAAGAGAGGGAAGAGGGGAAAAGAGGAGGAAGAAAATAGGTCTATGACATGTGGTTAGTTTCATGACTAGAATGTCACGTCAGTTAATACAGCTATTCATATATTTTAGTACTTTATTTAATTTGGTTCTAAAAGATAAGGGTTCAGTTTTTTATTGCAGTTTGAGAGATATAATTTGATCTCGACGTCAATACGAAGGACTTAAATTAAACTCATTCCTTTTTTTAACGGCCCTGCAAAGTTGTAGCAGCAGCTAGCAACAAATGCACAGATGAACGAACGACACGCTGAATGGCTTATCCTCCTGGTTCATTCATCTGTATATAGATTTCGGCCGTTCTCAAACTGCATGAGTTCTTTGGAAAAAAATTTGGTGCAGACCGGCTGCAAATCCACGCCGCTGCATCCCCGACCTGAATAGATGCCGCGTGGACAAAAAACTAATCGAACGCTCACGAAATGGATATGCCCACCAGAGAGGACGTTCGGCGGCTTGGCTCTCGTTCGACTCCGTGGAAAGGCGCGCGCTCGGCTTGGTTCGTTCGTATAAGTGAGAAGGAGCTCATAATTCACCATCGAATATGATCATCCAACTAAAAACCAACGTCCCGAATTATCAAAACCATACATCTTTTAATCATCAAAACCATACATCTTTTAATCATTTATTCGGTTTTACAAAAATCTCATACTATGCTGGCGTTGAAAACTAAGTCAACAGTGAAAACAATGCACAATCTGTTAAAAAAACAAAAACGCACAATCACCCCTCTAGCGCCGTCTGCAGATCTGGCACTCGGCGTTCGCTACGTTCCGCCGCCTCGGCCTCCGGTCGCCGCCGCACCCGTCCTGCCTGCTGTACGTCGCCGCCGCCGATAATGTCATCCGCCTCTACTCGCTGTCGTCCACCGACGCCCACTTCCGCGTGCCCCTCCTCGCGGAGGAGGCGGCCAGCGGCGTCGTCGGCTCGGCGCATGGGTGGTTGTTCACCACCGACAGGAACGCCAACCCTTACCTCCTCAACCCGCTCACCGGCGCCCGCCCCGCGCTCCCGCCGGTCACGACGCTCGAGCGCATTAAGGGCAGGAAGTTCATCTTCTTCCCGGCGACGGCAGCCTCCGGGGCGTCGCGTACGACGTCGACTTCGGCTGGCCGGCCTCCAGGTGGCGATGTCGGCGAGCCCTTCCGCCGCCACCAGCTGCGTCGTCCTGCTCCTGCACATGCCGGAGCAGGAGCTATCCTTCGCCAGGCTAGGCGACGAGCGCTGGACACCGCTCGTCGACGGCATCTGGGCTAGCCACGACACCTGCTTCCTCCACGCCGTCTATAACCCAGGCGACGGCCTGTTCTACGTGCTGCAGGACTCCAACCCCAGCGGCGATACCGAGGTGCACTCCCTAGTAGCCACGATGCTCATGCTCACACGCCGCGTGCATGTGCAGGTATCTATCTAGCCATCACGCCGCAGAGCACGTCACCGGCATACAGACTTTATTTCACCCAAATTTGGAAAATTTTGTCTTATTTTCTGTTCATACTAAGCTGTATGTATTCTGTTTTTTTTTCTCATCAGCTATGAATTACTGCAGTACACTTCTAAGCAAAAGAACACAAGTTTGCCGGTTGCAGCAACAACACTGAACACAACAAGAACACGCACAACAAAATTTCTACTAGAATTTTACCAACATCCGATAAAAGAAAGTGGAGAAATCATAAGAACAAAATCACGCTATCCACTGAAAATTTCCAGGAAGAATGGCAAATCAACTAACTCCCTTTTGATCAGTGGCTGTTCACGACGGCGCAGTTCGTCCTGATCTTCCCCTCGGATCCGGTCTTGACCTGCACCGCGCCCAGCGTCGCCATCGACCGACCGAACACCTGGAAGAACACCTCCGGCGGGCTGGCCATGACGTCCGCGATGGCGATGTCGGCCAGCGCCGCCGCGTCGGTGACAAGCGCGGCGTCAGACCGGAGCAGGCATCGAGCGGATCAGTGGATTCGGTGTGGAAGGCGAGCTCGGGGAGGTGGACCAGAGGCCGCGCCAGCGGCGCCCGAGCAGGTTCACGCGTTGGACGCGCCGAGGTGACTCAGCCATCCGTGTGCCGACGTGTCAGGATGAGTCGGATAAAACTAAGGTGGTTTACTCACGATGGTTAAACTTGTTCGGTTTTCATACTTGAATGGCTGTGATATCTGGTATTTTAGTTTGAATGCCAAATCCGAACATTGATAATAGTTCTATGGCTAAGAATGGACTTTTTCCTAAGTGAATCGATATACTGTGGATGAGCGAGCCGATGCGACTAATGATTACAAAGAAAGGCATTTATAGTTCTTTCAAGCAAAGCATTTCTCTCTTCTATATTTTGCCCAGAAGACAAAGAACCACGGGGTGACATGCAGAGCATCTTCCTCTTCTATATTTTGCACAAAAGATAGAGAACCGCTATTGCTCCATCAGGCTAAGAACCTACAAGAGAGAATGAGGATTTTTGTCATGGATGGAGGTCTACTTTTTCTGTAATTCAAGGTTTGAGAATCAATTGAAAAAACTCTAAACAACATTTGGATGTCATCTTCTGAATTTCAGACGTTCTGAACATTAGGCTCGCCACAAACAACATAAAAAGCTCTGATCTCTACCTAAGCTTGTAAACATGTGCAGCCACCACCCATCCTGGTTTGCCGTGCTCCATGTTGCTCCGATCTCACAAATCAATATATGGATTTAACTAGTAATCTGATAAAATATACACACGCTGGATGAAGTATTCACACGCTGACACTACACAATTACAGCTCTCTATACCAATGTGTTGATCGGGGTCATCGGCCAGGTACGCGTGGCAAAGTGACGGCACCATCAACAGTTCAGCATCAGGACACGTTCGCCAACAACAACCTGACCGGGCCCGTCGTCGTCACCGAGAGAAGACCGCGCCTCGTGATCACCCTTGTCGACCCGACCATCGCTGGCCAGGAGATACGGAGGCGGAGAGGAACGTGCCTCGTGCTCGCCCTTGCTGACACGGCCGCCGTCTTCATTGAGGGAAGTGGAGGGGCAAACGCGGCGGCGGGCGGCAGACGAGAGAGAGGCATAGGAGAGAGGGGATTGTGGATGAGCGAGCCGATGCGACGAGACACCTATTGACCAGGGAAGTCGAACGAGCCGGACGCGCCAATATCACTTGCTTGGAGCCAAGCAAATCTCGCCGTTAGATCGATAGCTTATCCACGTGGCATCTATGCAGGTCAGGGATGCTACGGCATTGGTTTGCAGCCGGTCTGCACCAAAATTTTTTCCAGTTCTTTTGTTCCTTCAAGCCCAAACACTACATGCCAGCACAAGAGGCCAGCGAGAATGAATGATGGCTGGCTTGTTAGGGAGGCCTACAAACTCGGCCCATTTCCCATCGATTGGCCCAGAAATATAGAAAAAATATGTAGTGTAATTTGTGTAAATCACGTGGAAACCTAGTACAGTTAGATTAAAAAATAAATGTCTAAGATTTATCCATATTTTCAAGATTAAAACTTGTACTTCCAGTGAAACTCTTACTCATGGTAAATCTGAAAGTAAATGACTGTTAACGGCAAAATTTGATATATCCTGTTAAAGAAGAAGCAGTTGCGAAGCGGGATTGACGACGTGATTTTAGTTGTCAGAAAAAGGATTGTATCGACTGAGAACGTATCGATAGGACACATCGGCAAAGTGATATTGGCTAACGGTTGTTGATAGGTAGTAAGAGTTCGAGTTCTTGTCGGATTCGGTTGATGGCACCAAAGTAATCACTAAAAGGGAGTCGGATTCGGGAAGAAAACAACGCAAAGATTTATCTATTAATTAGGCATATTTATTTATTTTTCTTTCATAATTTTAGGAAAGATTAAGTTGAGTCCGGTTTGAATTTATAAGTTTATCTTTAAAAAAATCTGTGTCATGTCCGATATGGATTTGTTTATGTTCATGGGTATAAATATGTATACTTAGAGTATTGTAAAACAACAATTAATCAATAGTTCAATAAACACTTTCGACGTATCATCACCCTAGTTTTTCTAGGTTTTCATCTCGACGAGTTTTTGTTTTGAGTTGGGTTGCATCGGTTAGGTTTGATCTTCAGCAAGAGGTGAGTTCCGTCTATAGTTGCTTGTATCGACGGGGCTAGGGTTTTCATCGGTTGAGTTCGACACTTTATTATGGTCAATATAAGCGCTAAATTATCATATACATTATTAATCTAAATCATTAATACTATTTACCCATATTGGCTAATTCATTTAGGGTTCACTAATATTGACTAAATTGTTTTCGATGGTTTAGATTGCTTAGTGTATCTACCACCCTAAAAACCATCAAAGGCTTAACTAGAACTTATCTTTTCTTTCATACTTAGTGCTACATCAATTGAGTTTGACCTACTAAGTCGTGATTGAAATTGTAAGAACTAACTTACTTTTGGATTCACAATAAGGATAGATCGAGGTTTCAACCGATTTTATTTGATATACATGTTTTGCTTTAAGTTACACGCTTTATGTTGCTTAACTGGTTATATCTATCATCTTGTGTAAGTTTATCAATCCTTTAAACCTACTAAGCTTGTTATCAGCCTCGCACTGTCTCGGTTAGGTCTGATCTGTTGAGATTATAACATGTTTAGTGGATTTAAGTAAGGTTGATAGTCTTATATAAGGCTATATCAGAGTTTTAGCCGATATGTTATCTAATTGCCCAAACTATTTTATCGGCTATGATATAAACCCATATAATTATTAATTTATATGATCTTGACTGTAAGCAATTAATATTGTCTCGGTTAGGCCCGATCTATCGTAATTACTTGCAACTAAGAAAAAGATTAAATTAGTAATTTATGTTATTTGTATCTATAGCCGATCATGACTGTTTTGGGTATGAGTCTCAATATCTGTCTTTTGGCTAGTTATTTATATCATATAATTATATATCAATTGACTTTAATAATCTTAATCTTATGTGTATCGATTGAGTTCGACCTATAGGATTGATTTTGTTAAAGACAAGTTGTTTATGATATATTTAATCTAAATCTAGTTCATAAAAAGTATCATTTACCTTACAGCCGATTCGACTCGATCGTATGGGGTAGGTCATCGCGATACGACATCGGCATATCGATCGATAGGCTATCGTCTTCTAACGTTTACCATGTGTTATTGATTAGGATCAAACCAACTGGCACGCTCGTATTTTTATTGATGTTTTGGATCTGCACTGGACCTAAACAGAATCCTCAATCCGTCGTATTTTTTCATCAACGGTGACCTGAACAAATCGCAGATATCCTTTTTCTAATCTAATGGTAGTTTGCAGGTTTGCTAGTTTACATTGTATATTCCCTCACACTTACACGTGCACGAAAGATGACGCACGATAAAGAGTTTCTAGCCGTCCGATGGATCCGGGTGCTGTGGCCTCACGTCAGATCGTGTGCTGGGTCCGGGGGAGGCGTTTACTTGTCACAAGTTGTCACACCCGTGCTTAATTGCTCAGAGGTAAATTCGCTTTCGCTCCAATAAACCCGTTCCATTTCAGCGTGTCGCCATGTCGTATGTTTCGGTTGATATCCTTTGAAAATAAATGTGACAAACAACAAACAAGTGCCACCTGTTTAGTACGTTGGTCAACGCGGTGCACCGTTCACGTTTCACGTTTGGGCCACGTGCTAACTCTTGCATGCACACTCTGCATTCACATGCAGCGTCTGCTTCGACGTGATCGCGACCGCACAATGTCGCTGGTTGCATACTTGCATATCCCAACAGGCAAAAAACGATCAGTAAAAGCTAATGAATTAACATTGTAAACTCGTTAGTATTTGTGTTGGTTAGAGGTACGACACCTTGATTATTACGGAGTACTTACTAGCCCAATATATCGTGTCTGATTCGCTATCAGCATATCGTATCAGCTCGATCGGCATCGTATTGATTCGGCTGGTTTAATTTGTATATCATTGAATTCCTAATTTGTATCATGTGCTTATGTAAAATTGGTATGCTCCTGGTTGTGCCTGTTTCCTTCGGCTGTAGTATCAGCGACGGAGCTAGAAACGATAAACAAATTATGTTCGGAGGGGGCAAATAGTGTTAGTTTAATTTTCAAAATTTGATCGATAAACCTACAGCAGTAAATTCAATGGAAAATTTGAAGACATCAAGGAGGGAGGGGACAGGCCAGCATGATGGTACAGTCAAGATGGGGTTGTAACTTGTATATGTAGTAGACCAGCTAATAGTCGAATGTTTTAGTAATCTCGTATCATGCGATATTTTAACCTTTGGATTCAAACCGAGCCATCCAGATCTCTTCTTTATTCATTCTTATCTACTTTCTTCTTCACCGATCGACGCAGCCAAACACAAGAGCTGAGTGTCGCCTCCGTCGTGCTGACCTCTACATCACGTAGTACCACCCTATGCCTTGTTGGTGAGACTAGTTGGACCACGCCACCCTCTCTCTTCCCACAACCATATTCCCTCGTTCAGTGCCCTCGTACCAATGCCTTCATCCTCATCCGTCTCTAGTGGCTCCTGTTGCCAAAGCCACCACCAGTTATTACCATCTAACCACATCTTTGAAGATGTTTTTGTCACCCCTAGCATTGCTTCAGCAGTTCCGCCACCACCTCACTGCCTATCCATCATCGCTATTCATTGTTGGTTCTCTGTCATCATGGCCTATCTCGAAACCAGGGACATATCCAGGATCTGTTTAGAGGGAGGACTCATCTTCTTTTTTCCCCTTCCCTCTCACCTTCTCTCCATAGGGATTCAATGGGGTAGGCGAGACTCGAGGCCCTCATGCACCCAACGTTGGATCCGCCCTGCTCGAAACCGAGGAACTTCGCCACCTTTCCCACTCTCATCCTTCTCTTTTCTTAATCATAACCTTAAAACCTGACATGCTTGATTGGGAGGTCGTTGGAATTCACGGAAACCCACTAGAGCTCACATGAGTCCGACTAGGTTGGGTCCTAAACAGTTATTCGGAACAACTATTTTCTCTTTTTTGTGAGCACACTTTTCCAAACTGTCAAACTAGGTGTTTAGCGTAAAAAATTACATAAAAGTTTTTCTTTAAAAATCAAATAAATTTAAATTTTAATATTGTAATAACTAATACTCGATTAATTATATGCTAATGATAATGTCTCGTTGAAGGAAGCTTGAGATGAAGTCGAAGCTTTTAGTGTGCGGATCACATAACATATTGGAAGGCCAGAAATTCATATGGTTTTTGCTCCCATATTTCTGTTGAATATATTGGATACTAGCAAAAATGCTTGTGCGTTGCAACAGGTGAAGATAATTTTCATGATTGAGAAAAACTCTACCAATTTAAACGACAAAACCAAAATAAGACAAACGAAACAATGGCAAAACAAAGTCAAAAATCATATTAGCATTAAACCTGGTTACACTCGCTTCATACGTCATCACACGAAGAGTCTCTTATATATAACATTTCATAGCCTCATAAATCGATCGGGTAGCTATACCATAAGTTGATGCATGAGTATTTTTCTATATCTCATCGACCAAAGATTGAAATTTTGATCATTCAATTCGTGAAAGTTCTTTTACCATAGATGAAAAGCATTTACAAAGCAACAAACTTGCTGCATACACACCTTAAACAATGATAGTTTCAAGAGAAAAATATTTATGAGGAGAGAGATTTAAAAAGAAAAAAAGGAGAAAAAAGAAAAAGGAGAAGAAAAGAGAGGTGATTAGAAGGAGAGAGAGGATCGAGATGATTGGGAGAAAAAGAAAGGAGACGAAGAAAACAAGAAAAAAAGAGAAAAAAGACGTCGATCAAAGAGGACAGGGCGATGGGATGGTATGGATCAGTTGGGTTACGCTAGAAGAAGGATGAGTTGGGCTGAAAGAGGCATATAATAGTTATATAGACTCATGTTAAATTGAATATGAACGACATATAACTAACTTAAACACGGATGACGTATAAAAATCCAATAAAAAGGTACATCTTTAATTTTATAATGGTAACGAAGAGATAGAATTTTTATAATATAATAAACGTAGAGACAGAGATATAGCAAGTCCGAATCAAAGATTATCCCCAAGCCACAAGGTGTCCCATATGCGTCAGCATCGACCGATATGTCCTAGACTCCTAAATGGCCAGTAGCGACCGCGGTTCGCACGCACGGTCGTGCGCTTCGTGCGGGTTCGACGTACGCGTCGATGACCACGAAGATCGATCGATCGATCCGACCGATAGATCTAGCTACCGATGCCACACATCAGAGTTTGCAATGCCGGCGGCATATATCGTGCCGCCCCCACGGCGAATTTCGCCGAAATTCGCGAAAGCCGGCGGCAATGAACAGTAAAAATTTGAATTTGAATGATTTCGTGCGTACCGTGAAAACCGCGAGAAAAACCATGAAAACCGCGCAAAAACCACGAAATCCGCGCGAAATCCGCGAAAGCCGAAAAACCGCGAAAACCGTAATTTAAATTTGAACTAAATCGAAATCCGCGTCGTGCCGCGGATTTAACTCACGTCGTATACCGCGGTTTTCGCGACAAACATCGTGAAATTTATATTTTTTTATAAAATATATATATTTTTTTGTTAAAATGAATTTTTCAAATTTTTTAAATTTTCACGAAATTATTTAAATGAAACCGCGGGGATGCCGTGTCGCACCTCCGTGAAACCACCGAATTTCGTGACTTTCGTGCCGAAATTCGCGAAATTGCAAACCCTGTGCCACATTGCCACGGCGCTGATGCGCACCGTGACGATATACGTGCCGCCCAACACGCAGGTGTGATCACGCGCCGCCCACGGTATTCCTCGTTAGTTCCTGGCCGTCCGATGGCGTCCGGGCGCGCAGCCCAAGCCGTCCGATCTTCTATCGGCACGGCCACCCCGCGTCTATACGGAGTAGGACCTGGCACCTAACGCGTGCATCATTTTATCAATTTATCAACACCCATGAGTCCACGACACGAGAGCTCATCGCCCCGACTAATCCGCTTTGATTTCAGCGTGTGTTTCGATCAATATTTCCTAGAAAAAATAATTGTCGATCAATTAAACAAGGGCCACCTGTGCGATGTCAACGCTGTATTAGCGGTCGCGTTCCGTGTCCTCCTCGCGTGCTAATCCACACATGTTCATCACGCACTGTACTTACTGCCTAATCTAATCCCTTTGCCCTTGTAGACATCGAGTATATCCATATTATTAATTCATCGCTTGATCACACATACATTTGCTGATGTGTATGTGTCCGATGTTAAGTATTTTTTCTAAAAAAAATATGGCCAAGGCTCTAATTAAAGTGTTCTAACAAAGTCCATTAATTAATTAAACAAAACGGAGACGACGAGAAGTGTACAAGATCACGCGAGTGTCTCTTGTCGAGCTCGTGCATCACATGTGGCTTGTAAATGCGCCACTTGCCGATATATATATATTGTGGAGCGCTAGCTCGCTGCGCACTGAGAGCAACAGCAACCGGAAGGTGAGCTAGCTAGTAGTTACCGATCGAGCAGCAGCAGCGAAAGGACAGCCTCACGCGATCCAGTTTGACTACCACTCTCGCCATCTCCTCGATTAGCGTTTGTGTTGGTGAGGATGGCTTTGGATGCCAGGGCCGTGCTGCCGCCGGCGGCGGCAGCGGCGGAGGCGGAGGTGGCGACCGTCGATGTCGGCGAGGAGAGGCCGTGGTCCGGGAGCGGCGGCAGTGGCGACTCATCATCGCCGACGGTGGGTGCGGTGTCGGTGGACTTGCCGACGATGTGGGGCGACGAGAGGAGGATGAAGCGGGAGCTGGTCGCCTGGGCGAAGGCCGTGGCGTCCATGGCCATCAGGGAGTCGATGCAGTTCTAGATGAACAGCACCTGCTTAATTCCTGAGCCTAATTTCTCTTCACGGAGAGAAACAGGTCAATGTTTTTTTTTGAAGCAGCTCGTATGCTGCTTCTTGATCGATTGATCGATCCATCCATTGATTGATCAATCGGCCTTGTACATGCTCTCTTTTTTTCTCCAAAAAGGACGTAAATCTCATAGCAGAGCGATTATCTTTTCGTCACAAAATATAACAATTTTTGTCATTCGAAATTTATATCAAAATATAACAATTTTTTTACTAATATTTTTTAACCAATCACAACTTTTTATCATTTATTTTTTACCTATCTTTACTCCTCAACCGATCATAAAATATTTTTATTTAATTTTATTTATTTTTTAATAATTATATTTAACTTTAAAATTTTTATATTTTGAAACGAAGATAGTGCAGCCGATGAAATGCTCTGGCAAAGGATGTTTGAATTTGTCAGATTTGGTCGTGTCCTTTGTGAGAAAAGAAAAGGTTTTTGAGATCGGTCAACACTCTGCACTCTTGCGGCATTGCACAAAGATTGTACTGCATTAGCACTCCATTCTTCTATGCCTGCAGGGTTGCATGTTTCACCTCTTTCTACCCAGCCATATAGCTCATATGGCGATCAGGTCAGGAAGATTTGAGTAACGCTTAAGAAATATAGTTCATATGACAGTGATCGATTAACTCTCAATAACCTTGTGTGGCATGTCCGATCAAGACAATTGCACGCATACATGGGATACTGTAAAAGTCCGTGCTGACTACACCCAAAAGTTTGAAGAAAAGGATAGGAAACCTCTCTTATCGTCCTAATTCAAAATATTTCTACGATGGGCTTTGTTCCTGAAATATAGTGAAATTGTCTTGCCGCTTTTTTCCCTAACCATGGTAGAAAAAACGTTTATTTCTTAAAATATTTTGCATATGTAGGGACAAATTGAGGAAGGGCCACTACGTCGGCCGTCGGCACCGGCTATCTCTAACGAACATTAACCCTCATCTCTATCGGGTTGACCCCCCGTCACTATGAAAAGGTCACTAATGTGAGAAAATATCTTTAACGGGCACAAAGCCGTCACGAATGCACATTATCTCAATCGGGTCATAAAAAAATGCCCGTCACAGATGAGTTTGAAAGTCAAATTAGTGGGGTTGAACGCCCGTCACGGATGACACATCTCAATCGAGCCTACTTATAAGCCCGTCACAGATGATAACTCATCTCTAACGAGCCGTGGTTACCGGGCCGTCACCGATAGGGTTGACCAAACACGAGGGTCAAATAATGTCCCGGTTTTTTGCCCGTCACGGATGACATATCTCTAACGGGCTTAAGTAGCCCGTCACGGATGTCCTATCTATCTCTATCGGGCTTTTAGGTTGAGACCGTTACGGATGTCCTATCTCTATCGGGCTTTTCCACAATGCCCGTCAGGGATGAGTTTATTATAAAAAAATAAAATTTGTTTTTGGCTAGCCTCACCCCTTTGCTAGCCATGCCGCTGTAAAAAATGGACAGATATCATCACAGCCCAACCCCAGCCCCAACCATTCCAGCCCCAGCCATGTTGATCCATTCACATATACATTCATCACAGCCAAAGCCACAGACATATCCATATTCATTCACATATATATATTCATCACAGCCACAGCCATATCCATTCATATATATATTCATCACATATATATTCCACAGCCACAGTAAAATAACAAGTGTACTAACCCCAAAAAATAGAAAAAAAGACAAGTATAGATGGTTATTTATTTATTGCAAAAATGAACATGTGTAAGAACCGAAAAAAAGAACAAATGTACTGCTTAAAAAAAGACAAGTGTAGATTGTCTGTTTTGTTCCAAAAAGGAACCAGTGTAGTTCCAAAAAAAGAAGTGTAGTTCCAAAATGGTATTTCTTTTTGCTCTCAAAACAACTAGACTATATATGTAATAGTATGAGGTGTTGTGGTAGCTTAGGTGGCTTTCAAAAGATATCCGCCGTGCCCTGTGACACAAGGTTTGATGCGGATATCTTCGGAAGCCACCCAGACTACAACACACATAAATAATTTGAACCGTGTTTTGGATGTTGCAATTTGCAACATGTCTGAACGGTTCCAGTTCATCATCGAGCGAAATAATTTAGTTACAGATGCATCAAAACCTGCAAAAATGTATTATAAAGAAAAGCAAGTATATACAGAAACAACATGCAGAATTGTATTACAAAGATTATTTACAAAAATCAAATGTTTGTCGCACTGTCATTGCAAATGTTCTACCATTCTGCGTTGATCGAGCTACCTAGGACCTTACTCTAAACATTCCTTTCGGAAACAATATATCATCTAGTATGAATTGTGTTATCTCCTCTCTAATGATATCGAAGTTGTTATCCAGAATGTTTGATAGTTTAACCTGCATGTGAGGCTTAAGTTAGTCCACATACTTGGAAAGTTGTCGTCCTATGTATATTAACAATTGTAAACACACCTCAAGGTCGGGCAATGTCACCTTATCTGCTAGGATTCGCATGTTATGGCAGACGTGAAACCCACACTGGTTACCCACTTGTTGTTTAATTGGGAAGTCTTTTTTGTGACCGAGTTTGGGATGCCTATCCTTATGCCTCCCGCCTTTTGCCACGTACAGGTCCCATGACTCGTTCAAGACAGCTTCGATGCCGGACCAGTTTATATTTTTGGCTTGATATTGGAGTTAAGGTATTGTACCAAACTCCACTTCGGCGTTATTACCAGAAGAATCCAATGACCCCTGCGACATTATTAAATTGCAAGGTAAATACTAGAGCTATACGAGTCGCGCATTTGATTCTAAGTAGGGTACACGCTTACTGTTGATTGTAGGCACACGTAAGGAAGTCCTTGTATTGACGGGCATACAAGCAGTCCTTGATATATTCCACCATGCCAGCTCGATCGTTTTGTATATTTGTCTCGTTGACGATAGATGGATCGAGAAAGGCAACAAAGGGTATTTTTTTGACCTGCTTCCAGGTAAACCTACAAGCAAGACCAAAGTCCGGGTTAGCGTCAGATATGGACAGTTATTATCATATCTCGTACCCACAAATACTTACAAAGAGTAGCACTTAAGGAGGTTGGTGACGACCGCTCGCACCCTGTAGAGGTCCCATAGATCTTGAAAGTCTACGGCGATGAAGCTAGCAGGGCCGAGGAACGACTGACTATCGTGGTAGCCCAACATGGAGGTATCTCTATGCTTCCTCTTTGTGTTGATCCTCTCCATGTAGTACCCGTGCAACTCCTTGCATGCAGGCCCCATCCTTGATAAGGTGTCGTCTCCGACCAATGGCATGCCTAATGTGAAAGTATTCGGAGCTGATGACGTCTTGCCAAGATCAAGCTTTTTCTTGGCCCCTTGCACCTTGCCTACTCCTCTCCCCTTTCTGCCGATGTCGGGTGGAGAAGATCTCGCCTTCTTCAACTTTTTGGCAGGAGGGGGTTGGTGCGGCCTGCTGTCCACCTCCATACCGTCGTCCCCAAAATCTATATCATATTGTAATTGGAGATCTTCTTCAACGGCAGGACGGGCAACTACAAGTTCTCTGGCTTGAGAGGCAACTACAAGTTCATGTTCTCTGGCTCGAGGGGCAACTACAATATCAGTATGTGCACGTGATGGTTCCGGACGAGAACTTGATGCTGGCCTAGGAGTTACATTGATCTGAATGTTCTGCTTGGGCCATTGGATAAAGGTCCCACGTGCAGCTCCAAGGGTCAGAACCTCATCGTTCGGTGGGTCTTGGAGAGTGAAGCCCACCCAATCAGGCTTCACTAAGTCCACTTGGACTTTTGCATGTCCGGCTAGCAGCTACGCCCCATGAACCCGGGTTTCAGGGGTAGGCTTGAATGCAAGACCCTTTGCAGCCGGAATTGTAAATGATTGGGTCACCCTAACGACTAGGGTGCACGATGTGGGTTCCTGCAATAGAATTGTACGTGTCATTACTACTAGGGTGTACTTTGGTGCTAATACAAAATATACATTTGTTGAATTTTGTTACTGTTATGTGGTCCACCGCGGCGGGGATTGGTGCTTGTTCTGCTCCCGCCTCAGTTGATGCGCAGCTGCTACGCCTTTGCATGGGGCTCACTTCTACTCTGGGAGCTGCAGCGGCCGGAGCTTCGGCGATCAACTTCTCATATGTCTCCACCCGAGCCTCTACTCGTGTCAGTTTCTCATTGAATTCTTCAGCGAGCTCGACTCTAAGCTCCTTCCGAAGTTGCTCCTTAAGGCATGCTTGTTTCTCCGTCTTTGATAGCTTGTGCTTCCTGTACTGCCAAGCAAATTAGGGAAACCCATACTTCCATGGGACAGCAGAGCCAATGCCCCTTGTCCGTCCATGGTGTTCTTCATTTCCTAAGGCTTTTGTGAGGATGTCATCCTCGCGCCTTTGTGAGCAGACCTCGGAGAAGGAATGTCTCTCAGCAGTCAGCTGGACTTGCCGTCCAGATAGGATTAATTAAATGTAGAGGACGATACAACCTATTGAAAGACGTTTTATGTGTTAAACTTACAAGTTTATCATACACCGCTTGATCTTCGAGGTTTGGAAACGTCAGTGTTCCATCACTATTCTTCTTCGCCCTTGCCCTTGCCCAGTTCCTTGCTCGGGTAGTCGGGATATCACCAAGAATTGGCGGGGTGTTAGATTCCGCGGGAACTTGATCCTCCCTCTGCCATTCCTGCTGCTTCCTGGCGTATCCTCCCGTGCCAAGCCGGTGCGGGTGAAGGTTTTTTGCCTGCAACGCCCTATAGGCATCACTTTTTGCCCGAGACTCAGGGGTTGATTTGGCGGCATGAAACTCGTCCCACACGGCCTTGGTGATGAATAGGTACTTCCTAAATGGTTCTGGCTAGGATGGATTGAGGACATAGTCGGTGACGAGCGTGGTCTTGAAATTTTTTCACAAGTTGCCCATCTTGCGCATAGCCCGCCGCTTTAGTCTTTCCTCGGCCTCTTCTGGGTACTCAAAGATCTCCTTGAACTCTCTCCAGGCCTCATATTTTTTTCCTGTGGGACTCGATCGATGTGGTCTGCCAAAATTGTGAAGTTTCGCCTCCCTAGGATTCCGCAGATTGTTGCGAATTTTTTGACGGCTTTCTCTAGGGCCGTAGGAAATTCTTGTTCGTTCACCTCCGTTATTCTATACACTTCCTTAGGGATCTTATTCTGGGACCTTGGAGCCCGGCTCGTTGTGGTCCCACTTGTAGTCGCCGACATTTTCTATCGAATAAAAATAACATTACTAAACTTTTACATATTACTAAACTATTGGAAGGTGAAAGTATTAGATGTGGCCTCAGTTTTGCTTAGAAATTGTGCATCAATTACAATCATTTGCAAGTGTAGAGCCAAAAAAAATAACAAGTGTAGATAAAAAAAGAACAAGTGTAAATAGTCTGTTCTTATAAAAAAGAACAAGTGTAGTGCCATCAAAAAAAGAACAAGTGTAGATAAAAAAGAACAAGTATAGATAGTCTATTCTTATAAAAAAACAAGTGTAGTGCCATCCAAAAAAAGAACAAGTGTAGATAAAAAAGAACAAGTAGAGATAGTCGTTCTTATAAAAAAGAACAAGTGTAGTGCCCCAAAAAAGAACAAGTGTAGATGGTCTGTTCTTATAAAAAATAAGTGTAGTTCCCAAAAACAAAATAACAAGTATAGAATATATATGTGAATGGATCAATTTGGTTGTGGCTGTGATGAATATATATCTGAACAAGTGTAGTGCCCCCCAAAAAAGAACAAGTGTCCATGGTTGGTTTTTTCAAAAAAACAAGTGTGGATCAAAAAAACAAATTAACAAGTGTAGATGTTCTGTTTTTATTAAAAAACAAGTGTAGTTCCTAAAATCAAAATAACAAGTGTAGATGGTTGAATTTTTGCTAAAAAGAACATTTGTAGAAACAAAAAAAACAACAAAATAAGTGTAGTTCCCAACAACAGAATAACAAGTGTAGCTGGTTTGTTCTTATCATAAAAAGAGAACTTGTAGTGCCCACAAAAAAAAGAACAAGTGTCGATGGTCCGTTCTTATGGTCTGTTCTTGAGCATTCATCATTGGCCAGGAAGAGGAGAGAAGAAATCCAGAGGAGTGAATAGAGAGCACTACCTACTAAGCACAATATTTTAGCTACTGGTGCCAGTAGAATAGAGTAGTTGAAGGATAATTTTGTCTATATTTTGTTGAGCCCATCAAGCACATCATGTTACATCCAAAAGGATCTTGCAGAAGCTTCTTTGGCTTTGCGGTTACCTTATTATTATTATTATACATTATAAGCTTAATCATCCAAAGCATAATGATAATGTGACAGTCTATCCCCACAATAATATTAGTGAAACATTTGTGCTCCCATTCAAATGGAAAAAGTTGTATGTCTATCTAGTAGACATCAAAAATGGATGACAAAATATAAATTTAATAGGTAGACAATTTTAGGCTTTAAAAATGAATGCGAAATTAATTTTTAAAATTTCGTAGCAATACACGGGCAAATGAGCTATTTCATAACATGTGACTGTGTATTGTAAGAAGTGAAGGGTTACGCGGAAGCTACACTAGCCGAAAACAAAAATTTTTCTACCGCACAAACCAGGAACACTTGCAAGTAAGGGCCGATAGATCGTACCGTATTGGATTATCTGTCTGTTGACTGACTCCTCAATCAACTTAGCATGGCCATGCATTTCCATAATCCATTACCTCGAGGGGCCAGAGATATCTCTCCAAAGGAGGGGCAAATTCCATCTTGATAACTCACATCCCACTCCATATTTCATAGCAAACCCGAAAACTACCTTTATAACTACCCGATTACGGAATAGCGTTTGGTAGTCCCAAAGTAGGCTACTACACATGTTGGAATCCATGGTGATCTCGGTCTAAGGACTTTGTACCAACACTACCGAGACCAACTAATGGCACATTAATTCCGTAGTGTCTCATGGTGGGTCTATCCAACAATGTGTTCTCCAACACATGTGTCCATGTTTATTGATTTGGTATCTCCATACCTATGATCTATGAGACATGATCATCAATTAATAAACATGCCGATCTTAGAATCATATTTGTTTCAACAATATGGCATATGACCAGGATCGTTTAGAAATAGATTCATACATAAAGAGTCTCATAAATAAGTCACGTACTTATTAATCAATACAAGATGTCTATTTCATGGAACCGAATAACACTATTCATTTATACATAAACATTGATGTGATATCCAGCATCTCCATGTTGCCTCTAGGGCATATCACTAGCAATCTCTCACTTGCACTAGAGTCAATCATGTAAGTATCTAATACCCATTGCTCTTGTGTGCGCCTCATGCTTCGGCTGAGGAAGAGGTTTTGTCAGCGGATCGGCTATGTTGAGATCCGTGTGCACTTTGCATATCTTGACATCACCTCTGTCCACTATCTCGCGGATGAGATGATATCGCCGAAGTATGTGTTTGGACTTCTGATGTGACCTCGGCTCCTTGGCTTGCGCAATGGCTCCACTATTATCACAATAGAGAGAGTGGACCGTCGCACTGGTCATCACACCAAGCTCGAAACAAATTTCTTGATCCAAACAGCCTCCTTTGCGGCTTCCGAGCAGCAATGTACTTGGCCTCCGTTGTAGAATCGCAAGTATCCCGCTTGGAACTCTTCCACGGCTGCGCCTCCGTTCGAGTGGAACACGAACCCGATTGCGATCTATAATCATCTTTGTTGGAAGCTAGCATCGGTGTAACCACTTACAACGAGCTCTTCTTCACCTCCATATACTAGGAACATATCCTTAGTTCTTCTCAAGTACTTAAGGATATTTTTACTACGATCCAGTGACCTTCACTGGATCGACTGATCTGCTCGTAGCACTCAAAGCGTACGAGACATGCGGCGTGTACAAAGCATGGTATACATGATGGATTCAATTGCCGAAGCATATGGAACCATACCCATCTTATTCTGCTCATCATGTGTCCGAGGACACCGATTCTTGCTAAGATTAATGCCATGTGACATGGGCAAGAAACCTTTCTTGGAATCATGCATGTCGAACCTTTTCAACACCTTATCAATGTATGTACTTTGGCTTAATCAAATTAGCCTCTTGGATCTATCTCTATAGATCCAAATGTCAATATGTATGCTGCCTCCCTAAGTCTTTCATGGAAAAACTATTTTTCAATGAAGACTTGACGGATTCTAGCATAGGGATATCATTTCCAATCAACAATATGTCATCCACATATAAGATTAGAAATACAATTACGCTCCCACGACCTTTTTGTAAACACAGGCCTCTTCTTCATTTTTGATGAAACCAAACCCTTTGATTACTTCATCAAAATGAATATTCCACTCCGAGATGCTTGCTTCAATCCATAAATGGATTTCGTAGCTTGCATATCTTTCCGAGCGATTCTGATCGACAAAACCCCGAGGTTGTATCATGTATACATCCTCGCTTAGGTTTCCATTTAGGAAAGCCGTTTTGACATCCATCTGCCATATCTCATAATCGAAATATGCAGCAATCGCTAGGATAATCCGAATAGATTTAAGCATTGCGACGGGCGAGAAGGTTTCATCATAATCAACTCCTTGAATCTATTTAAAACCTTTCGCCACCAATCGCGCCTTATAGATGTGAACATTTCCATCCATGTCGGCCTTTTTCTTAAAAACCCATTTGCACTCAATGGTTTTGACACCATCAGTGGATCAACCAAGTTCCAAACTTGATTGTCGTACATGGATTCTATTTCGGATTTCATGGCTCCAAGCCACTTGTTGGAATCGGGTCCCACCATCGCTTCCTCATAGGTCTTAGGTTCATCGTTGTCCAACAACAATATATCATGTTGTTCCGCACTGTGTACTGTCGGTGCACGACGTGATCTTTCGGACCTCAGTGGCGTGGTGTATCTACAACGGTGGCACTCTGTTGTGGTTCCGTGGTCGCGAAACGTTTTACGGTGTTTCTTGAGCTTCTTCAAGATGCACCCTGCTCCCACTAACCCTTCTTGAAAGAAACTCTTTCTCCAAGAAGACACCGTGTCGGGCAACAAACACTTTGTCTTGTTCCCGATTATAAAAGTAATATCCCTTAGTTTCCTTTGGATATCCCACAAAGAAGCACTTGTCGATTTGGGTGTGAGCTTGTCGGATCAAACGTTTTACATAAGCTTCGCATCCCCAAATTTTGAGAAAAGACAAACTAGGGGTTGCCCGTCCATATCTCATATGGTGTCTTTTCAACGACTTAGATGGAACTCTATTTAGTGTGAGCGCAATGTTTCAAGAGCATATCCCGAAGGATAACGGAAGATCACTTTGGCTCATCATCGACCGCACCATGTCCAACAAGGTGCGATTTCTCCGTTCGGACACCCCATTCCATTGTGGAGTTCTGACGGAGTCAACGTGGAACAATTCCACAATCTTTCGAGATGATTACTAAACTCTTGGCTCAAGTATTCTCCTCCACGATCCGATCGTAGAAACTTGATTGTTTTTCCTAAATGATTACGTACTTCATTCGCAATTCTTTGAACTTTTTAAAGGATTCGGACTTATGCCTCATTAAGTAGATATAACCATATTTACTAAAGTCATCGGTAAAGGTAATGAAGTACGATAACCACCTCTGGCCGTTGAGCTCATTGGTCCACATACATCGGTATGTACGAGTGCCAATAAGTCACTTGCTCTCTCACTATGTCCCGTGAAAGGTGCCTTTGTCATCTTACTAAGTAAACAAGACTCACATGTCTCAAATGATTCAAAATCAAAAGAGTGAAGCAATCCATCCTTATGGAGCTTCTCCATGCGTTTCTTATTTATATGGCCTAAGCGACAATGCCGGATAAACGTGGGGTTTATATCATTAGAGAGTTGCCTTTACGTATTAATGTTATAGATGGGAGACGCTTCAAGATTCAAAACGTATAATCCATTCACCAATGGAGCATGAAAATAGAACATATCTCTAAGATATATTGAACAACCATTGTCCATTGATCTAAAATCATATCCTTTCGCTTGCAAACATGAAGCGGAAATAACGTTTTGACATAGTGTTGGAATACAATAATAATTATTCAATTCCAAAACTAATCCTGAAGGTAGATGAAGTGATACTGCCGACAAAGAATCGTAGCAACGCTTGCTCCATTGCCGACGCGGGTTCACCTCGCCCTTCTCAATCCTCTACTTCTTCTCATTCCCTGCAACGATTTGCAAATATGAGCTACGATCCGGTATCAAATACCCAAGAGTCGTAGGTGAAGTAGCAAGATTAATGTCTATAACATTAATACCTAAAGCGAAGTCGTACTTTGCTTCTTTTTGAGATCCTCCATGTACTTCTTGCAGTTCCTTTTCCAGTGGCCTGTCTCCTTGCAGTAGAAGCAAACGGCATCTGATGCCGCCGACCCTTTCTTGCCCTTCTTTGCATTGGAGGCACTCGCGATCTCATCGGGAGTTAGCTTCCTCTTGGTGCAAAGTTTCTTGACAG
The DNA here is from genome assembly GCA_019925245.2 of Oryza australiensis. NCBI lineage: Eukaryota > Viridiplantae > Streptophyta > Magnoliopsida > Poales > Poaceae > Oryza > Oryza australiensis. Next base: position 18,833,909 of record JAIFGZ020000222.1, on the reverse strand, counting down.
TGGTTTGCGCTTAGCCTTCGCATCATCATCACATGATGACCATTCTTCTGGATACTCTCCTCACTGTCTTTAGCATCCCATGCAATTCAGCCAAGGTTCTATCCATATTGTTCATGTGATAATTCAATATGAATGTCTCGAAGCTCGGAGGGAGCGGCGGAGAATCACATCGTAGCCAACTCTTGGCTAAGGGAAAACCTAGTTTTTCCGGACTCTCAATGTAGCCAATCATTTTTATCACATGCGGATGACGGGATTCCCTCAACAAGCGCACGCAAACAAGGACTTTGAGGTGTTGAACCTCTCGGCCCGAGCTTGGTTCTCAAACATGCCACGCAGTCCCCGAATAATAGTGTGAGCATCGCTGCTCTCATATTGCTTCGAAGCTCGGGGACATTGTAGCAAGCATGAGACAACTTATATCTAGGGCATCATTAGTGTGCTTCTCATAAGCCCTCCGTGCAGTTGCAGTGGCATTATTTGGCAAATCCTCAGGATAGGGTACTTCAAGAACGTACTCCTTACGCTCTTGCTTGAGAACAATTCTCAAGTTGCGATACCAATCCATAAAGTTTGTTCCATTTAATTTTTCCTTTTCGAGAATAGATCGCAAATTAAAAGAACTGGGTGTAGTATTAGCCGCCATTTATTCTACAACAGAAAAAGCAAAGTTTAGCACAATGTTTATGCTATGTCTTTTGTTAAACAATTTAACATAAGACTCCCATTACGTATTTTCCACCTTTCCTCTAGGTTACGTATTGGGTCAAGATCCACATGTTAATTAATTTTCTAGTGAGCTTTGGCATCACTGCTAGAAGATTAATAACATCGGTAAGCAACTCCTTGCTAATCACATCTCTATGTGACTCTTGTTGTTGGTGTGGCATCTCCATGCCCCGGCCCCAACCTATGCCCCAAGGCCCAAAACTGTTTTGATAGCCTTGTTAAGTAAACCAAATGCTCTTGCTGTATATGTCCGACATATACCCCCTCATGTTATGATAGAGAATGGCACTCGCTTTGGCGGACCCACCATTGACGAGCATAATGGTGACGAGTGCATCATTTGGAAGGGCATCATTACTACTTAATTTTGCGAGGGATACTATCCTATCAAACAAACATATCACATATATGAAAGCAGTAGAATAGCATATAATGAAATAGTATGGCCCCCTTCACATGGTGATCTCCATCTCCATGTCGACGCCGAAGATCTCCATCTTCGGCACCATCTTCCAATGTGCATGATGCTTGATTTCTTCAAACTAAGCTACTACTATAGAAGCTCTAATTGAAGATTACATCGACTCGCAGGTCATGAAAGAATATTACAAGCATTGCACGTAAGAAAAGAATATTACAGGGATTGCACATATGAAAGAATATTACATGCATCACATGCATCTCATACATACAATAGGGCCATACCATCTCAAAGCATTCTCTCGCAAAAACAAGTTAGGCGTAGAAACGTTTTCTACCTATCGCAGAGAAACGGCACCGAGACGACTGATAAGGGGGTACGCACACGGCGGTCCCGATACACTATCAAGGGAGATGGTTTGCGTAGGCGCGAGGCAGCTAACAAGATCGGACTACGAGATAGCTTCGGCATAATCACATTATACCGTTCCGATACACTATCAAGGAACGCTATCTCGAAGCCGACTCAAACCGAGTTCTATGGATATTGCTTCGACGTAATCACATTACGCCGTTCCGATACACTATCAAGGAACGCAATTGCCATCAACTCTCCTCAACAAATCTGTAAAACCGATTGATCTAATCAACCCGTGCGCAAAACTTGTTCCAGATCCAATCTAAAACCCGAACTAAGAAAGATTAGCTCTGATACCACTGAAGGGTTACGCGGAAGCTACGCTAGCCGAAAACAAAAATTTTTCTACCGCGCAAACCAGGAACACTTGCAAGTAAGGGCCGATAGATCGTTACCGATTAGAGTATGCAATGCGGAAATAGCCAATCAGACTATCCGATCCGAAACAAGCAGCCGATTCCCGCAAGCCAACAAGATTCCGGGGATGTACTGATTCGCCAATCGGCCCGATTCGCGGAGTCGTCCGGTCACGTTCTTGCGCCTTGCTCCGATGCGCCCAACCGCAGCCGATCCGAAGCCGATCAACAGCGCGCAACGTAGCAGCGCCTCTACCGGTATCCACACGTCCGGGGACAGAACGCCGTACACCCGTGTGCTAGCACGCGATGCAAAGCTAGGGTTTTGGCTCGAAGGTGGGAGGGTTTCCGTGGAGTTTGATCTCGGCGACTTGCAAATCAATTGACTTGATTGACCTATAGCAGCTCTCCATCCCTCCCTCCTTTATATAGAGTTGGCCGACGGGACTCGTGGCCGATCGGGACTCTATTTCAAATCGGATCCTATCCGAATCTCATAGAGTTGGTCGCCCATACGTCGTAAGACCATAGGACTCTATCCGATCGGATCCCTATCCGATCGAGCCGTGTCCGAGTCCAACTCGAATATCTATTCTATCCCCTTAAGCGTGCGACCACGTAGGTTCAGGTATACTCGGCTTCGGCTATAGTCTAACTTAGCCGATCGTCGGCTCGAGTCCAACTCGGCCGACCCGTCAACGACGGCGCCTAGCGGCACATATTGACACCATAGTATACAAGAATAATATCGGCTCGAACCGTAATGTGTACACAAATCCCTTTGCCTCACGATACCGGTTAAGCTATAGGCAAGATGTGTGCCATCCCTTCAATAGCTTAACCATTCACTCGAACCGTATTGGATTATCCGTACGTTGGCCGACTCCTCAATCAACTTAGCATGGCCATGCATTTCCATAATCCATTACCTCGAGGGCCCGAGCTATCTCTCCAAAGGAGGGGCAAATTCCATCTTGATCACTCACATCCCACTCCATGTTTCATAGCAAACCCGAAAACTACCTTTATAACTACCCAGATTACGGAATAGCGTTTGGTAGTCCCAAAGTAGGCTACTACACATGTTGAAATCCATGGTGATCTCAAGTCTAAGGACTTTGTACCAACACTACGAGACCAACTAATGGCACATTAATTCCCGTAGTGTCTCATGGTGGGTCTATCCAACAATGTATTCTCCAACACATGTGTCCATGTTTATTGATTTGGTATCTCCATACCCATGATCTATGAGACATGATCATCAATTAATAAACATGCCGATCTTAAAATCATATTTGTTTCAACAATATGGCATATGATCAGGGATCGTTTAGAAATAGATTCATACATAAAGAGTCTCATAAATAAGTCACGTACTTATTGATCAATACAAGATGTCTATTTCATGAAACTGAATAACACTTTATTCATTTATACATAAACATTGATGTGATATCCAACATCTCCATGTTGCCTCTAGGGCATATCACTAACAAGTAGCATCCCTAGGAAATAAAAGATACAAAAGTATAATAATATTTGATAGAATCGGATCAAATTCAACGCCATCTGGATAGGTTACAATTACATCCATCTGATAAAAACAGCCATAATCCAATTCGAACGAATTGCTATGCGAACCTGACAGAGGAAGAGTCTCATTATTTAGCATGAGACTGATTCGTGGGGATGCATTCACACATCCTCTTCAACGAAATCAAAAGCAATCAAACCGTGAAATGGAAGGATCATACATGTGGTGGTAGAATAGACCGAAAGGCCCACGCAAATTAGGCTTGAAACACAAGGAGAAAATCTCAAAAACCATGTGTTCCAAGAAACCAAAACGTCTACCGCTGCAGAGCTAGGCATGTAAGTTTTGAGAGTGAATTACTGACACAAGTAATTAACAAATTATTAGACTTGACTTGCACATATGATGATTATTAGGTGAGGACCATGGGGGTGAGTTTGTGTGGCTGGATTAGGTTTGACAGCTATTGTGACATGAAAGGTGCAAAAGGGCATAAAATTTTCATAAAGTTAACAATCATCCAAGCATGATAAATCTAACCGTATTATCACAAGCATCAAGAATATATGTATGTAAATCATCTTGAGCATCCATAAGAGCAACAAAAGAGCAATGGAAGATCAACTAACCGGTGAGCGTGGAGGAAGGCGGCATGGAGGAGAGGAGGCGTGTGTACTAACCGGTGTGGAGGAGGAGGCGTCCGGGCTCAGCAAGGAGGCGTCTGGGCTTGGCTTGGCGAGGAGGTGTCCGGGCTCGGCGAGGAGGCGTCCGGGCTCGGCTCGGCGAGGAGGCGTCCTGGCTCGGGGTCGACGGGGAGGTGGCCGGCGTGGAGGGGAGGAGGAGAGGAGGAGGCGACGTGGAGGAGAGGATGAGAGGACGCGGCGGCGTGGAGGAGAGGATGAGAGGAGGCAGCGGCGTGGAGGAGAGGAGGAGAGAAGGCGACAGCGTGGAGGAGAGGAGGCGGTGGCGGCGATGGCACGCGTGGATCTGAGAGGCAGCGGCGCAGAGGGAAGGAGGAGAGGAGGTGGCGGCGTGGAGGGGAGGAGGAGAGGAGATTACGGCGATGGCGTGCGTGGATCGAGAGGCGGTGGCATGGAGGCGAGGAGACGGCGGGCTCGGGGTCGGCGTGGAGGCAAGGAAAGCAGGCGGCGGCGTGGATCTGAGAGGAGGCGTGAATGGATCTGGATCTACGGGATTGACTAAGTAACCCTAGTCAACGGCATCTCTGACGGGCGCACTATTAGGGCCCGATACGGATGAGTCATCTCTGACGGGCCCTTGTAGTACGCCTGATACGGATGACAATCATCCGCATCGGGCATTAAAACAATGCCCGGTACGGATGACTGTCATCTGCATCGGGCGATCACAGTAGGCCCAATACGGATATGTGTCATCCGCATCGAATACCTTATTAAATTAGTTTATAGTTGGGATTATATTTTCAAAAATATTATAATTAACGATGAATTATTATTATAGTGTACATTTAGCACTAAATTTTTAAAAAACCATGATAAATTAAAATATGTCTTATTAAATTAGTTTACAATTACCATTATATTTTTAAAAATTACTATAATTAACAGATGAATTATTTATATAGTGTAAATTTGTCATTAAATTTAAAAACCCATATAAAATTAAAATATGCCTTATTAAATTAGTTTACAATTACCATTATATTTTTAAAAATTATTATAATTAACAGATGAATTATTTATATAGTGTAAATTTTCCATTAAATTTAAAAAACCCATATAAAATTAAAATATGCCTAATTAATATAGTGTACATTTAGCATTAAATTTTTAAAAAACCATGATAAATTAAAATATGCCTTATTAAATTAGTTTACAATTGCCATTATATTTTAAAAAATTATTATAATTAACAGATGAATTATTTAAATAGTGTAAATTTGCCATTAAATTTATAAAAACCCATAAGAAATTAAGACATGAAAGATATGCGGATCATTCATTAAGGCACTGTACAAAATACTTCGTCACATTCATCAATTTATAAATTATATTACTACAAAGACTCTATTTACAAGGATATGCCTTCCGAATGGTCCGAGCGAGCGTATGCCACTTCGTCTTCGGGATCATCGTCAAGTTCGATCCGAGGTCTCACATGAAGATTCTGGTTGTATTCTTATTCATCGACGACGTTGTCAACCCCAACAATTCTTCATTTGTCATCCCTAACAACGTGCGGCTTCTTGTTTGCGGGGTCTTTTATATAGAAAATCGCTCGACTGCTTGGCTAGGACGAATGGTTCGTCCGTGTATCCAACCTTGGCCGGATCCACTAAAGTGAATCCTTCCTTGTCGAGTTTAACTCCGGTTCGAATATTCACCCAGTGCAACGAAACAAAGGGACTTTGAAGCTCCTGTAGTTCATCTCCCAAATCTTCTCTATGCGGCCATAATATGTGTTCGATCCACTTTATCCCGATATGCATCTATATGGACTCCACTATTCCGCCTTTGTGCTTTTGTTATCTTGTGTGACGGTGTAGAATGTGTATCCATTGATATCATACCCTTGCCATGTGTCAACATCCCAGCTTGGGACCCTTGCCAACCTTCGTATTATCTCAGTTGGGTCATCGGTCGATCGTGCGATACGATTCTTGAACCATTCATTGAAGCGAGTAGTATGTTCTCTATTGATCCACATGTCTGATCGACCCAAATTGTCCTGTCGGACTTTCGCTAGATGCTCCTCAAAATATGGAGTTACTTCAGCCATATGTTGTAGCACAACGAAATGAGCCTGCGCATAGGTAGCTTGATCGGGAACAATTTTTTTCTGCCTATTGTGCCAAGGCCTGCTAACCTTCCTTCGTGGCGAGACACAGAAACTCCGATAGGATCAGTCTCGGCCATAAAGTTGATGCAAAACTCAAGAACATCCTCCGTCGTGTACCCTTCAATGATGCTCCCCTCTGGTTTTGCTCTATTTCAAACGTACGACTTAAGAACTCCCATATACCTCTCGAACGGGTACATCTCCCTTAGAAAAGTTGGGCCACATATTTTTGTTTGCTTTAATAGATGAACAGGGAGATGAACCATGATATCGAAGAAATATAGTGGAAAATACATCTCCAAGTGACACGGGGTATTGACAATATCAACGCATCCGATCTAGATCTTCGGGGTCTATAATCTTCGGCCGATTGCATTGAAGAAGGCACAAAGACGTTGGATTGTGTGACGCACTTTGGGTGGTAGAATACATCGGATAGCAACTGGTAAGATCTGTGTGATCAGCACGTGACAATCGTGAGACTTCATTCCAACCACTTGTAGATCCTCCAATTTAATGTATTTACTTATCATTGCTGAATAGCCCGAACGAACCTTAATATCAGATAGGCATGACAGCATTGCGATCTTTTCATTCTTCGACAATGTGTGGCAAGCGGTGGGAGGTATACTCTTCTGTCTTTTCATCCGTAACAGTTGAAGCTCACTGCGAATGTTCAATTCCTGCAGATCTAGGCGAGCATTCAAGTCGTCCTTTGTCTTTCCGGCATATTAAGCAGCGGCAGCAAACCGCAAACGTTCTTCTCTACGTGCATTAGATCAATGCAATCTTTGGACCTCAAGGTCTTTCCGGTATGGTAGCCGCCAAAATATGGATTTCTTCTTCCACATAGCTTTATCATTTTCCTTGCCATGTTTTCTTTTCTTCTCAAACTCATTAGTTATGTCTTTGACCATGTCATGGACCTCTTCTCCGACAGATCCTTGGGAGCGGTTCCAAGTTCTCTCCTACCGTTGAAAATTTTCTTCTTTCTTCTAAAAGCGTGGCGTAGTGGGAGCCATCTCCTATGACCCATGTAAACCATCTTTTTGGATTTTTTCAGCCACCTGCTGCGTGTATGTTCCATACAGTCGGAGCAGGCCTTCTTTCCTTTCACGGTTTGTCCGGAAAGATTGCCCGGTGCGGGATAGTCATTAATCTTTGCGAGCAGTAGAACTCGTAGCTTAAAGTTCTCCCGACCATATGCGTCCCAAGTGTCCACGCCTTCTTTCCAAAGAATCTCAAGATCATCGATAACGCTCTAGGAATACATCGATATCATTGCCTGGTTGTTTTGGACCTTGGATTAACAAGCACAACATAATATATTTCCTTTTGAAGCACAACCATGGCGGAAGGTTATAGTTCGCAATAGGGAAGGGCCAAGTGCTGTGAGAACTGCTCATATCTCCAAAAGGATTCATGCCATCCGTACACAAACATATCCTCATGTTTCTGGGGTCGGCAACAAAGTCTTTGTACATTCGATCAATATTCCTCCATTGAATCGAATCCGCTGGGTGCCTTACCAAACCGTCGTTTGTTCTCTCTTCGGCATGACACCGCACTAATTTTGCTTCCTTCGGGTTGGCAAATATTCTCTTGAAGCGATCAATGATGGGTAAATACCATACAACCTTCACCGGACCACCCCGCTTTGACTTCTTTCCCTCCACCGCACTTTTCTTTCGCTTGTATCGAGAAGCCTTACACACAGGACAAGCTTTTAGGTCCGCTTATTGCTTGTGGTACAATATGCAATCGTTTGGACAAGCGTGAATTCTACAAACCTCTAACCCTAGGGGACACAGAACCTGCTTTGCTTCATATGTCGTTTCAGGCAATGTGTTCTCTTCAAGAAGCATGGCCTTCAATATTCTCAAAAGTTTTGTAAAACTTTTGTCTGTCCATCCACTACTTGCCTTCAACTTCATTAGGTCCAAGGTAGCTGATAATTTGGTGTGCTTTGCCTTGCATCCAACGTACAGAGGTGTCTCGAAGTCACTGACCAAACGGCTGAAATTCAACGAATCTCTCTCGTTGTGAGTTTGCTCCTCAATATCACGTAACATCTCTTGCAGCATATCAGGATCCACATCAACCATTTCACCGTCCAATGGAGATGGAATAAACATGTCACGCTCATCTTCATCTTCATGATTGTCGGCACCGATGCTATCTGCAGCTGCACCATTATCCGATTTTGTCTCTCCATGCTTCACCCAACATGTGTAGTCCTTCATGAATTCTCGTTGTATCAAGTGAGAGTGTACCTCCTCTCCGCTTAACAAAATCTCATTCTTGCAATCTCTACATGGACAACACATATATTTGCTATTTCTTCTTCTCCTATCCTCCTCCGCGATGTTCATAAAACTTAAAACGCCATCTCTATACTCCTTGCAATGACGCTTTAAAGTTGTCGCATTCATCCAACTTCGATCCATCGCTACAAAATTTAACAAAACATTAGTTATCATACTACTAAATTGTAAAAAAGAATCAACCTTTATACTTACTTTTAATATATTCCTGTTTTTTTAAAAAAATAACAAAAATTCACCCCCTCCAACCTCCCAAAAAAAAAGTGAACAGTGGGATGAATTCAGATAGCGGTTGCTGGTGCATTTATAGTGTGTCCGAACTATATCTCAATCGGGCTAGTTAAACGACATCTGTAACGGGGCACAGACATCTCTAACGGGCGTCAATGGAAGCCCGAAACCGATATGAGTCATCGGTGACGGGCTATAAATTCATCTCAATCAGGCGTTATTTTTGAGCCCGTCACCGATGACCCTCATCTCTGACGGGCTCGATACTATGGCCCGATTGAGATATCCTAGGTTATCTCAATCAGGCTTACAGTTGGGCCCGTCACAGATGTGTTTTATCGCTAACGAGCTATTTGCAATTAGGGCTGTACGAGTACATCTACAACGATGCAAATGACGGTCCGATTGAGATGACTTCGTTCTGACGGCTCAAGTGTTCCAGGTATATTTGGGCTCGTTACGGATGGAAGGTTCTGTACTAGTGGGAACAAATCAATCGATAGCCAGAGTAATAATACGGTCTATATTATGCAAGACTCATGATCTCAGTAATGAAGAGTTGCATTGTTTTATATAATTTGTGATTACTTGAACTGTAGCGGAAAAAAGTCCATATAGCCCCTAAATTTTGATTGAAAAATTCAAAGCAAATTGCATATTAGTGATGTTTTCTTACCATGGTTTTAAATTGAACCACCCTAGCTTAATGTTTTCATTTTAGACTAGATTTTTCTTTCAAAATGTTGTAATTTTTTAGATCAGTGGCCCACAGTAAGTACCTACCTCTCATCTCCCATCTCTCCACTGGGTGGCTCACCAGGAGGTCGAGCTCAAGCCCTCGCTGGGCTATGCAAAAGGTGGAGCTTGAGTGGATCAGATCGAGCTAGCGCCGTCGTATCTCATGGCTGGAATCGATGAGGTAGAGGTCAAGCAGACCTGAGCCGACGCCGGCGGAGGGTGACCACGATCTCCAGCAGAGAATGGTGTACAGGGGCAGAGTTTAAGCGGATTGGGATCAAATTGGCGGATCTCGAGTACAATGTCGCATGAGTGGTTTTTTTTATCTAATTTACATATATGTTGGAGGAGTTTGACTATATTAGTATGCATGGACATATATTATGTTAAAATCATCACTCAAATTAATCTTTTGTTGTTACCACTTGTTCTCTCTTGAACATATATAATATTAATATGACATCAGTATAAAGTATAACTTGACTGATGATTTACAATATATAAATATATCGTACTTCTTATTCAAACTGTTCAACTGGTTAGGTTTTTTATGATGGAACCAATCCATCCGGACTCAAATCCTAGATTTAGCACGAATGTTTGCAAATAGACGACGTACCCATTGACAGCAAGTCACTTGTTGTGGTCGATCTTAAGATATGCTGGCTTAATTTTTCGAAAGTGCTTATAGGGGTAGGGTGTGTGTTTATAGTAGTGAGTGTGCATGTGTTGTGAGCGCCCTGTGTTTGTAATGTGCTTCTCGAGAGAAAAAAATCCGCTCGTTTAATTTTTCAAATACGTAAAACCACGATCCAAATCACTTTAGGGGCTCTCTCTATATATATATAATACATGGGTGCATTCTCTTCAGAGAACCCATGTCAGTCGATCACGTGGGTTCTCTAAACAGATCAGGTTCGCGTTGATTGGTTCGCCCGCGTGATTGCGTCTGACTCGGCAACACCGGCGCTCGGCAGGGGTTAAACCCAGTTTTCGTCTCGGCAACACCAACGCAATCTTTCCCACTCTCTGTCCTCGCTGATAAATCGCCACGGTTGTTCCCCTCTCCACAATCTCTTTCACTTTGTGCGCTCGCCGATGAAACCGCTGCAGTTTGTGGTCAGTTCTTCCCTCTCTGCAATCTCTCCTCAATTCCTCCCACTTTCCACCCTCACCGGGGAATCGCCACGTTTTGTCGCCAGGGAATCCCATCCTGCTCGCGGGGAAGATTTTTGCCAGGGTTGTGGGAAGTCGTAATTGAAGGAGGTGCGGGGATCTCACCGTTGTGGATCGTCTGCTGGCGGCTGCATTGCTCGGGGCTGCGGGGGTTTTCGTGCGTGTGAGAGCCGCCGTCACAAGTTCGATGTCGATCCACCCCATTCCCCTGCGCATTCATTAAGGTATTTTATTATTCTATTCCCCTACTTTTTTGGATATGTGTTCTAATTTTGGTTCGAATCGTTGATGAGTAAATTCATCACCTTACTCTACCAAGAAAGAAAAAACTGACTGTCGTCTTGCTGTTTTTAATGCGTTTGTCGTAAGATTTGGTTTGAGAACCAATTCAATACAAAGCAAGAGGCCAAGATAAACTAAATGGCACTCACACAATAGAGCAAGGTGAACTTCCAAATATCTGCAACCATTATTTACAGAAGATAATAGTTATTTAGACAGCTATGGGCCTCACACATGTACCTTTGAATCGCCAAACAAAGAATTCTAGCGCATTTATATATGAACATACAATGGAGCCAACACAACATTTACAACCAACATCCCAGGGAATTATTTTTTGGATTATCACTAATTTCTCAGGCAGCCTATGATTTGCTCTATAATCAGTTGCGCCCTCCGTGACAATCCAAATCTTCACGAGTTGCCTGCAACCAATTACATCTTGAACCGAACAACAACGCACGATATGTCGTCTTTACTGTCTCTTTTTAATGCCTCAGCTGTTAATTGCTTGGCCGCTGCTTGTGGATCCTTGAATCTTTTGGCCACATCAACGACCTCCTGATTGTTCATTACCTAGATGACACAGAGAACTCATAAGAAAATATCCATAAATATACATGCATATCAACTTTCATCTATGCACTCAACCATTCGGACAAATGCAGAAACAAAAGGCCACACCTTCCAAAGTCCATCGCTCGCAAGAACAAGTAGCTCAGCAGTGTAATCTATATCTTCAACTTTTAGATCAGGCTCTGATTTCAATAGTGATTTTAGATTCCTGTCGCCAAAAGCTCTGGAGACAGCCAACTGACCACAGACTCGGGGAACATCTCCTGAATTTTACAGCATCACAATTCAAGCATGAGTTCAACATGCTTTTCTACGAGTCAGTGAAAATAGCGCACTGACACATTGTCAATAGGCTTAAGAAAACAATGTTGAAATGTCATGGTTCTGCTTCTGCGTGTATAGCACATTGAGAGTAATGCACTCAGAATTTCTACATGATAGTAATGACCCAGTTAGGCTGTGATTCTGGAGTTACTGGAAGCAGTAGCAAATTCTAACTTTCGTTTTCCTCCCCCATGAGGAGCAAGACAACGTGGGTGGTTTCTCCCCAAGGGGGCCAAGGAACTCCATAACATGAATTAGAAAAACGAAAATATTATGTTTTGACAAATCTGCATAGTTCACTTAACTAGTTCAATATTCGCATTTTTCAGTTCTGAAGACAATGCATCGAGCTAATAATGGTGAATCCATGCATATTTTACGGTACATAACCTGGATAGATTGAAAACGATTTACTACTCACTAGTATGCTAACAATGATGAATTCATGCTTACTTTAATAATTTGGTACAAAATTCACTTTCCACCTGGTTTAAAAACAATTAAAGGTGGCTGTGCATGTGCATTCTGGACATCACTAGTATCCTATAGTCACACCGATTTCTTTATCTGAATAATGTTTGACAGTGATAACAAAGGCAACAATGAAGAAAAGGTGGACACTAAGCGAACGAAAAATTGATCTGAAGCACACAGATGTCAGTTCCATGTTAACATAGACAATGCACAATAGCATAACGCCACTATCTACCAATCAAAGCGATACAAGTTCCCTACACATGATTCTAGTTCGTCTTTTTCAGCTAGAACAGTTGTACAGGATAAACATCAGGTACAAACTAACAATTATAAGAACATAAGAGGCAATCAAAGTTGAGTATGTAAAGAAAGAATATGTTCAGAAACATAAAATGTACAGGTATACCATTGGCACCAAAGAGCATATATTCTGTTGCCTTTTGAAGGTAGGGACTTGTTCCGACTTAGTTAAAATGCATGCGAGGTGCTAGAGAATGATACACAGTTGCCTTTGACAAGAATAAACAGAGGAGGAAAGAATGTGAGAAACATTCGGACCTTTTGACACCAGTACTTTTCACGGAAATTATGGACTGGGTGTTTTTGAACTTTACAACAAGGTGGGTCAATTAAATATCAAACAAATGACATGGTGCAGCGAGCATTTCAATCAAAATATCTTAGTTTCAAAAATTGGCAGATTTAATGACGCACCTGGCATGTTTGAAACAAAGCCACCCCTATTTTCAATAGCACCACGCTCGACATTCGGATCATGGTCGGTCGACATCTGTATTGCCCTGCCGCCTTTCAAAAGAACAGCTCGTGAATCACCAACATTTGCGACCCACAACTTCCTGCCATTCAAAAGAATTGCTGTTACAGCAGTGGAGCCACCTTGTCCCAAATCTGGAGTATGTGTCAGGATTGCTTGGTCTGTCTTTTCATAAGCTTTTATGATTGCTCTATCTGGTTGTGTCCAAAACTCCTCCTGAGATGAAGTTAAAAAATAAAATCAGTGCAAAAGAAAGAGAATGAAATTTTTTTGGGGGGAGAAACAAATGTCAGGACCAACCTCATTCAAAATGTTTGCAAATAAGTGCTTCTGCAAGTATGCAGGAACAGTATCTCCTAGATGGCCATCAAAAATAGCGAAAAGACCAAGTTCGTTTCCATTCTCTTCCACAAGTTCCGCGACATGATAATCCTCCATTGGATGATTTGTCATCCCTCTTACGAGGTAAAATCCATAGCTTACCTTCACTTGGCCTTGAATACCTTTCCCTTTACCAGAGCTGGTTGATGCATGCCCCGAGAACTGTAATAAAGCAGAATAGTCAGCACGAGTAAGCCAAAGTGCTAATGTACTACAGGTCGCATTTCCTTAGAATTCCAATATAGTTACAGGCCTCAACAGTTCATCAATTAAATAGCATCTGAGAATACTTAGTTCCATTCGCTCTTCTACTATACAACTGTTACAGTCAGTCAAATAACTGAAGAAAGTATACAGTTTTGCTTGTCAAGAAACATTCTCAGAGATCAAAGTAAAAGTATACTACTAACTCATAAGCACCCAAGACACACCATACGATAAAATCCTCATCCTGATTGCTATTCTCATATTAATCAACTCCATGCAGATGAGACGTAACTAATGATATCCGGGGCTACACCTACAACAACTGATCAAAAGTCGACTCACCTCGGAGCAACCAGCGCCGAAGCAGCAAAACCTTGACATGTCTTCCAAAACCCCTCTCAGAACCAATCCGAGGGCTAAAAACCAAAAAATAAAATAACTGAAGAGCGGGGGAAAATTCAGAACCCCCCGCCGCCAGCGAGACCCCTCCCCTCGGGAAACCACCGTGGTCGGCTCTGCTCACGACGGCCGTCCCAAAACCGCGCCTTTTTCATGGAAATTTCACAACCTGGAAGCAAACGTCGCATGGAAAATCCCGATTACCGCAGATCCAGAAGACCGGAACCAGGAGCAGAATTCAGCAAACAGAAAGTCAAAACAAAAAAAAAGACTTTTCTCATACCCACGAAACAGATCAACTTACCAGTCGATCCGGCACTCGTAAAGCTCAAAGATTTGCGGGGGAAGATGAACCGAGCAGGAGGAGTGCAAAGGCCCGGGCGGTGGTGGTTTGAGCGGTCGAGGAGGAGAAGAAGCTGAGCCTTCTTTGGTGCTTCGGTTTTAATTATTTTTTTCCGTCGAGTTTGCGCGTCGGGACGAAGAAGTCAATGTCGCCTTTCAGAGGGTCAACACTCAACAGGGAGCAGCCGGCTGGCCCACACCCCACGTAGACCCGGTCCGTACACCAAAGCCTGTACTACACGAATCTCGAGGCGGGATCGACGGGTAAAACCCCCTCCGTGCTGTAGACCCTGTGTGTACAAATGCGACGGCTCAGGGGGACAAACACGGGGGCGCAAAGAATGGTCATACTTGACGGGTCCAAGCGAGGAACTGTGACCCATTCACCGACGTGTGGGGCCAGGATCGCTTGGGGCCCACGATGTCGGTGTCTCTCGTGGACTGGAGAAGCGGTGGGGGCTAGGCCGCTGCGCGGCAATTAAAGACTTCGGGGAGCCCCGTTTGACTTGCGCGTCTACGGGCCGAGACGGGTGCTGGGCCCGCTCCGTGCACCGGTTCTATGGACCGGGGAGTCAGGTGGCGGGAAGCGGACGACCCAGATTGAGCCGCAGGTGCTGCGCCTGGCCGCTGGATGGACGGCTGCGATGGACTGTGGGGTTCGGCTCCGAAGACCGGGTCCAGCTTGAGAGAATGGAGTCATGGAGATTTAATTCGGCTGATTGAGGTGACGACTGGGGCGACTAGAAAATTTGAAGGGACGAGCCGCACGATTGTTCGCTGTTTGCTTCGTGCAGATGTACAGTATGGTGGTTAAACTATGCTCGGCCATATTACCTTGCATCTATTAGTCATATTTTTAATAACATCCGTCTAAAATGTAGAAATATTTTTAATTTAAATATTTTAGGACGTAGGCAGTGTTCCTTTGTTTCAAATTAAGACCTATAATTTTTTCATAGTCTTTAATCATTAATTTATTTTTATATTATGTTATTAACAATTATAAAATTAACATCCATAAAAGTATTTTAAAACAATTTTGATATTGTTAGTAGAATCAATAGTAAAAAATTATTAAATTTGATTTTCCTTAAAATAAAAAACATCCTATACTTTAAGATGAAGGAGGTAATTTTTAAATATTACTTCATTCTTGTTTGATTAGCCGCCTAAGAAAAAAGAAATGTTTTCATCTGATCAGCTATTTTTTCTATACATGGAAGACCTAAATCATTCTCCCAATGCACAAATATTAATAGTAGTTTATATGCACTAAAAAATTAAATATGCAACAAAAAAGAGTGGATTGTCTGTGGCAACATAAACAAACAGAGCACAACACAACACAAAGCACCGCATAAAACAACCCACCGCGGGAGCACGGCGACAGCGTGGAGGAGGCACTGGGGTCGGGCTTAGCAGTGGCGGAGTCACTGGTAGCAGCAGCACGGCGACGGTACGGTGTCCTCGTGCTCTGGCGGCTCGCGCGGCGATGACGTCCTCATCCTTTGCACGCGCGGCGCGGTGGGCGGCAAGTGGCGAGCAATGAGGGCGAGGCGACGGACGGGGTTGGGGCCGACGAGGAAGGGCGACGGATGGCGTCGTGGCGGGACGAGGGAGGAGCGGCAGTGGACGGTGGGATAGGACCGAGCGAGGGGGCGGCTGCGGCGGCAGACGGGGCCAGGACCAGGCGAGGGAGGGCGACGGCGGACGGCAGGATGGGGCTCGGCGGCGAACGGCGCCGGGGCCGTGCTAGGGAGGGGCGATGATGGACGGCGGGACGGGGGCGGCGGCTGACGGGCTCTGTGCGCACGGGATATGAAGAAATCGTCGCCTCCTTCCCAACACCAGTTTCTTCTGTTTCGGTTCACGTGTAGACTTCGTTTCCTGTTTAGAAACAATTTCTTAGTTTTTTTTTGTCTCTGTGATGTCACATCAACAAAAGTTAATAAATAGAAGATAATAAATAAAGATAAAAATCATAAAGTTTACATTGGGATTGCTCTTAGTGGCTCTTCAATTTGCATGAAAGGCTAGCAAATTGATTAGCGTGCAAGGGACAACGGGGAGTTCGTGTAAAAAAAAGGACTACGGGGAGTTTTTCTTTATCAGTGGAGTAAATGGACTACAGGGTTGTTTCTCTTTTCATTGGTCTTGCTACCAAGAATAAATATGCTTATCAAAACAGAGGGAGTATGGTCTTTGACCATTCATTTTAGTGCAAATATGTAAGTACAAATCATATTTAACCTTCACTACCAAAATCCTCTGTTCCATTGTAATCATCGTATTTCCAAGAAGCATTACTATATGGCTTCTTTGTTTCGCTTGCATATCGAACTAGCCACACTTTAGATCGCATATGGCTCCACGGTGCTGTCGCTTCGTTAGCCTGTGCATGACCTCACGACTCCATTGCTTCGAGAATGTCTTCACCTGAAAATGTAAGGGAATTTGTTCTTCTACTTATTAATAATTCTTCCTCCACACTAAAATATGTTTAGATTTATTTATAAAAACTAACTTATTTTGGAAGGGGAAAACATATTTTTTAAATAACGTTGAAATAAAATTTTAAAAGTCAATTACGTTATATTTTGGATGTAGTATTTGATAAGTGGGGATTAAAAGTGGGATGAAAAACTTTTATTGAGTAAGATTATTAGAAGTGGTGTAAAACTGTCATGCATGATTAGAAGTGAGAGAAAAAAGGCCATAGTAGTATGACGTGTTAAGCGCACGCACAAAATGCATGAACCGATCATAAAGATAACTAAAAAAATCGGTATATAATAATTTTCAGTAATAAGTCAAATCCTACATGACAGTTTTTAGCGACGGTAAAAATAAAAAAACAACTACAATCACAAAAGGTGCAGTATCCACCAGTAGCTGCTCAGGGTTTCTTTGAAATAAAGGATTTTTCTGGAATTTTGGAGTCATTTAATCGTATGGATAATTTTCTTATATGATCGTTTGAACCAAAAGAATGGCTATCCATATCCTATGAGATTGTTTTGGATTGGCTCAAAACATATGAATTTAGAAGGATTTTTAACGTGAGCTTTAACCTTAAAAATTCGTCTGTATCTATCTTTTCTGATTCTTAGAGTTTTTCCGCTTTATCCAAATGAGCATTTTTATTGCACTTTTTCGATCCATAGAATTTGAGATGCTTGCATACTTTAATCATATATTTTTCTTATTCCAATGGTCTGAGAATTTTATGTTTCAAATTAGCCCTCGGTAGAAAAACAGAAGGACCTTTCGTGGTTTTCTCTCCTAAACTCCGACGTGCATACCAGCCATAGGCAGTAACGATGCACACAGCAGATTGTTGTGACTTGTGAAACAACGAGAAGGGCTAACATGGAGTGATTAAGCAGTAGTAGAACCACTACGGGAAATCCCATTTTCGCCGAGTGCCTGAGATACTCGGCGAAGACTGTTTAACACTCGACGAAAATTTCGTCGAGTGTTGCACTCGGCATAGATCACACGGTGAACTTTGGATCGGCAAAGAGCTCTTTGCCGAGAGTTTTTCATCGGGCACTCAACGAATCTTCGCCGAGTGTCTCTTTGACACTCGGCAAAAAAAAGTACATATTAGGTTGGGTATACGGTGACGGAAAAGTTTGCCGAGGGCCGGAAAAACACTCGGCGAAGTTTTTAATTTTGCCGAGTGCCCGGAAGAAAACACTCGGCGAAGTTGAAAACTTCGCCAAGAGCTTTTGCAAAAACACTCGGCGAAAGGGAAATTTCGCCAAGTGCTTTTGCCACGG
The DNA here is from genome assembly GCA_019925245.2 of Oryza australiensis. Taxonomy (NCBI): domain Eukaryota; kingdom Viridiplantae; phylum Streptophyta; class Magnoliopsida; order Poales; family Poaceae; genus Oryza; species Oryza australiensis. The sequence goes on along the minus strand of JAIFGZ020000222.1, from coordinate 18,815,615 downwards.
CTCTCGGTGAAGTATGGGCACTCGGCAAAGAGGGTTGTCGAATCCCGGGTTGCCCTCTTTGCTGAGTGTTTTGGCCATTGCACTCGGCGAAGGCCCTCTTTGTCGAGTGTTGCACTCGGCAAAGTGAAAATTTTAACCCTGTTTTATTTGTTCAGTCGCATATTTCACAAATTTTCAAAATATGCATCACATTCACAACCCCAATCATTCCACAACCCCATAAGCATCATTCCACATCCCAATCAGTATAACCACATCGACAACCACAATCACAACAGCTTAGCCATAATTCACAATCCACAAGACATAAATATAATTCACAATCGTAGTCACAGTCACAATCCACAAAACATAAACATAGTAGTTCACAGTACGTAGTCCACAATTCACAAACGAAATTCGAAGAAAATATAGTAGTTCACAGTAGATAGTCCAGAATTACAATTGTTCAAAGAAATTTACCGAGATGGCCACGGCGCCCAACCGTCGTGGTCATTACTGGGGGGTTATTTGATGCCGCCGACGAGACGCACAAAAGGAAAATAGAATAGTATAGGTTGTCAAGATAGTAACATTCGCAAATAAGAAAATTAAATGCGAGGTTAAGTGACTCATCGGAGTGCCTACAAAAGGATGTGGAGGAGTGAATACCACAGGCTGTGGTGGCGGTACGACAGGAAGACCCATGTTTTAACTGATTGATTGCACATAGCTGTACATCTCAGTCATCCTCATCTCAATCTCCCACCGTTTCCTTTTCTCCTCTTCCAACTCGTCCTACAATATTTCATTTCAATTTTACAAAGTGAAGCACACAATCAATAAATATTAATGAATTGAGAAAAAAAGAATTTTCTAACCCGTCGTTTCCTTCTCTCCTCTTCCAACTCGTCCTACAATATTCCATCCCAATGTTACAAAACGAAGCAAACAATCGTAAATATCAATAAATTGAGCACAAAACCAAAAATTTCTCACCCGGAGTTGCTGCACTTCGGTCTGTGAAGCGGTCGGCCGTGTGCGTATGGCCGGGCTTTCGCTCGTGCTCCTTGCTCGAAGCTGGGACAGAGTAGGTGTACTGGCTGTGTCGAGAAGGTTGTCGCCAATCCAATACCGCCCATGCTTCTTGCCTCCTCCCACCCTCATGACGACTTCTCCATCAATATCCTGGGTAGTAGGATCGAAATCCTCCCCATGAAGCTCCTTTGCCATCATGGTGTACTGACTGAGGCGGCTGTGGACAGTCGCGTTGGTGTACGCCGAGGGCCCGTCCTCTGGGTTGTAGTCAACGTCGGACGTCGTCTTGCCCTTGTGGGCCTAAGCCCATGCCTTGAACTGGGAGATAGGTTACCCATCATGCGACACCGACTGTGAACAAAACAATAGTATGGTTAAGAACCATTGAGCATTGGTCGTTGAAATGAAAAATAGAATTCACGTACCCATCTAGCTGCATACTGGTTGAGGCTAAGGCTGCCTTAGTGGTGTGGTGCACCTGGCATCATCAAACGCCGCTCCCGGCAAGCGGAGTGCGTCTCCTGCCACTCGGCAGCGCACCACCTCTCCACCATGCGCTCCCAGCAGTCGAGAAGCTGGTCACACCACCAAACAGGCACCTACACGTCATCAAGTAAAAGAGATATACCTAGATCAAATCAAATGTATTTAATCGTTCAAAAATCCGATGTTATATTTACAAAGCATGTATTGTTCCTTTGTCGAGTCATGGTTCTTGCTTCGGTTTTGGTGACCTTCGGTTGTTGTATGCGCATTGTATGCAATGATGGCTGGATGCGCGCCTCGTAATGCATGTCGATCACGAGTTTGCGACAGATTTGTCGCCCACCGCAGCCGCTCTTGCCTCATATCCCGTCGGCATCTAAAAAATCCTGCATAAACACATTATGTATTGAGCCATTGTTTCAATAATGTGCAATGAATGTGATGTATTGAGGGACGTGGTTTGACAAAAGACTTACCCACAACTCGGCCTTCACCCGCTCCGCCCTGTTGTTGAAGATCCTTCCATCTCGATAAGGGAAATCGGGGACGGCGACGTAGTGGTCAAACGTGTAGGCGTGCTCCGACCTTCCGGCGTCGAACAAGGCCGGGAAAGTGTACTCGCACGAAGACCCGGGATGCCGTTGACTTGGCGTTTGTGATCATCTTCTCTGATCACAGTCCAACACCTGACAAGTGAAAATGCGATGAATTATTAGTTTTAATTGTAATTTTTAAAAAATCAAATGAAAAAGTATTGACAACATCCAAGGTTACTTACCGAGTCCCTTCAGGCTGAATCAACGGGCGTCTCTCGAAAGGTATCGGTCGCCGTGGGAGGGTCGAGGGACCTCGCAACCAAACAAGCGAGCGCACCCCTGCGGAAGCGAACCCCCGCCCGAGCCGGACCCCCACCTCCTGCTCCTCCTCCTCCTCACTAGAGGCGTAGACCCTCGGCCTCTGCTCCACTGCTCCTCCTCCACCCGCTCCTCCCGCTCGTCGTCACTAGAGGACGTACGGGGAGCGTATCCTCCTCGACCCCGCCAACACACCTTGCGGCGACCCCGCCGCGACTCCTACCGGACCCTCGCCGTGCATCGGCCCCTCTAATGGCATCTTTGGCTCTTCTGAACTGACGCACACTTCCTCAAACCACCCACCATCTTTGTTGAATCACCTGCACGTAGAAAAAGTAAACCAATTAGCACACATATACAAAAATACGAAGAGAGAGATGCAAAATAAATAGATAAAGAGAACATAGTTAACGCAGTGCATACATGTATTAGAAATAGTCATCATGGTCAAGATTAGCTGGATCATAATTGTCATCATCACTATCACCCATGTCGATATAATCATTAGGTTCCTCCTCGGCAGGAGGAATGTTGTCGTTCCTCTCATTTCCTAAATGTAACCGCTGAAGCAATTCTAAGTCCTTCACATTACGAACCTCTTCTCCAGCGTCCTCATCAACAACCATTTCATTGTCTACATCCATCCCCATCACTTCGGTTAAGTCTATCTCAAAACTTCCTTGTAGCCCATCTTCTTGAAAGAACTCTCCGTCATATGTGTTTGGGTCCATGTTGTTTGTTTGTTACAGGTAGTTTACCGTGTGGCGCTACCTTGTACACAACATCCCAACCCTGAAGACGGTCGTCGGTTTGGTACGGATATGACAGATAATAAACTTGTGTCGCCTGTTAAGCAACGATATACACATCGTCTCCTGCTAGGACGGTTGACTGTCGAATTTCGACTAGGCCAAGATTAGGAGTCTGTCTCACTTGAGCAGGATCAAACCAATGACATTTGAATATGACAGGATTAAGAGGTCTACAACCATGAAACTCGAGTTCATATATGTCTTCTATTCTTCCATAGTAATCAACCCCATCGAGCCCTGGAGTAAAAACTTCAGTATTTGTGGTTCTTCGATTGGGTCGACTCTGCTCATGGCTTGTTGTGTGAAAGCGATATCCATTCACATCATAGCTGAAAAATCGGCCTTAGGCTTTCTCCATGACTTGCCGCCTCTGGGAGGCGCCATGTCTAGCTTTGGTCTATTGCATAACATAGTTTGATCCACTCGAGCTTTTACGTTGTCTTTTGTCTTATCATGAATATCCATGATTGTACAAAAAAGTGCCTCGGCAACATTCTTTTCGGTGTGCATCACATCAATGTTATGTGGAAGAAAGAGATCTTGAAAATATGGGAGCCTCCACAAGACAGATTTTTTAGTCCATGCATGTTGCTCACCATATCCCAGAAAACAACCGTCTTCTTCATTGATCTTAAGAGCTTCTAACTCAGCACCAACCTCGGCACCTGTCATCATCTGTGGTGCAAAGAATTATTACATCTTTTGTAAAGTTCTTGATGTCCTGCCTGAATGGATGGTCATGAGGGAGGAATTGTCGATGTTTGTCAAAAGAATAATATTTACCACCCTTCACCAACCAGATGAACTTCAGAGCTGCCTTGCATGCCGGACATGGAAACTTCCCGTAAACACACCATCCGTAGAATAACCCATATGCCGGCAAGTCATGCAGGGAGTTATGGTACCAAATATGCATTTTGAAGTTTGTCTTTGTAGCTCGGTCATATGTCCATACCCCTTCCTCCCAAGTACGGACCAAATCATCAATCAAAGGCTCCATGTACACACTCATATTCTTCCCCGGATGTCCAGAAATTATCAACGACAAGAATATATTCGATCATTGAAAGATGACGCCGGGGAGGAGATTGAGGGGAATAACGAACATGGGCCAACATGTGTATGGGGCAGCCGCCATTCCATAAGGGTTGAACCCATCCGTTGCCAACACAACCCGTGCATTACGAGCCTCTAGAGCTTTTCCAGAATGAATCACATCAAACCTTCTCCAAGCTTCACCATCGGATGGATGTACAAGCTTCTCAGGATTGTATCGACGTCCGAGCTTGTGCCATGTCATCTGTTTCGCGGATTCCTCAGTCATGTAAAGTCGTTGGATCCTCGGTATGAACGGAAGGTACCGTAAGATCTTCATGGGGATAGCGAGCTGCCTCTTATGCCCATCACCAGAGTCTACCTCTACGAACCTAGAGGATCCACACTTTGCACAGTATTTTGTTTCCGCATGCTCTTTCCTAAATAGGATACATCCGTTCGGACAAGCATGTATCTGCTCATATGGCAACTTAAGTGCACGAAGGAGTTTTTGTGCCTCATACATGCTCTTTGACAGAAGGTGACCATTCGGAAGCAGGCTCCCAACAACTGTCAACACAACATCAAAGGCCTCTCTACTCCAGCTAAACTGGGACTTTACCACCATTAGTCGTGCAATGGCATCCAGTTGAGAAACTTTTGTATGCCCATGAAGGGGTTGTTGTGCCGCAAACAACATGTCATAATACGCCTTTGCGGTAGGCTCCGGCTCCTCCTCCCTACATCCTTCATCGAAGTGTGCTTCTTCATAGTCATTTAACATATCTCCTACCGCGGCATCAGAATCAAACTCCTCGATGCGTTGTCGGACGACCTCGTCTCTCCCACGGTAGGCTTCACCATGGAACGTCCACCGGGTATAATCAGCTGTAAAACCATTCTTGGAAAGGTGTTTGCCCATGATCTCTTTTGTTTGTCGCTTCATGTTACCACATTTGGTACAGGGACACCATGTGGTACGTGCTCCTTTAACCTTGGCAAATGCAAGTTCCAAAAAAGCATCGATCTTCTCGATCCATTCATCGGTCAACGAACCGTGACTTGAGCGGCCTCTATACATCCACTCACGGCCATCCATCCTCTATCATATCGAATAATCATAAAAATATTATTTCCATCTACCGAGTGCCTCTAATGTCTAATAGGTAAAGATAGGTCCTAATCCCTCCGAGGATGTGTAGATGAGTTTACTTCCCATGCCGTAGTACTCCGCTCAGAGAATTTCGGAAGACCTCCGCCGTTCTCCAAATACACGTCCCGACAGGGAGATTGTGTATCCGGAGAACAACTGGGAGATACTACCGAAATTCTGAGTCGGACCAGAATACTAGACCATGGAAAATAAACTTATCTACACATCCTCGGGCTGTCCAAAAAACGTGAACAATTCGAAAAAGATACGGTTAAAGATATGCAAGAAGACGCATATTTTCATCCGTATCTGTTTCGAACGGGAGACGCCTAAGGTTATGTTATACACAGACAAACTACGGTAAAGACAACGGCACCTGCAAAATAGAGAAGCACGACTCGATGGCCGGCACACAAGCGACGGCATGGCTGCACGATGCGACTCCATTCATCATCTCAAAAAAAAGCTTCGAACATATGTGTATACAATAAACTTCAAAAATATATACGTGCATATTGCATATATTTTCTACTCAAATCAAATCAAAGGAGTATAGATATGTATCTATTAAATACCATTGTTTTTACCATATATTTGTTTGTAATAAATACCTAAATATCACTCGTTTTAATAAATACCTAAATACATGATATTATTTTGATGTGTCAATAATAACCTAAATATTGTCATAGTTTGAACTAAATGTTTATATAATAACAAATCTAATTTTGTTTGAACTAAATGTTACAATAACAAATAAATGTTGCAAAAGTAAAAAACATGTTTACCGAAAAAATGCGGAGGGGGTGGGAGGCGTCGGCCGGAGGAGGGGAGCGGCGTTAGCCGGCGCCGCGGCGAGGAGAAGAGGGGTGTCGGCCGGGGTGCGGGGCGGGGTCGGCCCAGGGGGGAGGTGGGGCGTCGGTCGGGGGGGGCGTCGGCGGAGGAGGAGGACCGCCGCCGGCACGGGGAGGACGTCGGCCGGAGGAGCCCGTAGGCCGGTGGGCCTGGCAAGCGCACGGAGGCGGCGGCCGGTAGGGGCGACGGCCGACGGGGGCGGGTCGGCGCGGGCACCAACACCGGGGTGGCAAGGCAGCGCAGGTGCGGTGCGGAGCGCGGGGAGGCGGCGGCACAGGTTTGCTTATTTTGCCTAAGTCCGAATCTGAGCGTGGCACGGGGAGGAGGCGGGCATATTAGAAAAGTTTGCCGTGTGTCGAGGCTTTGCCGAGTGCCCCGATCTCGGCACTCGGCAAAAACAAGCTTTGCCGAGTACCAGATCTGCGGCACTCGTCAAATACTAATTTCGCCGAGTGCCCTACTCTAGGCACTCGACAAAGTTTTGCGCATTAGGGTTTTGTACATTTTTTGCCGTGTGTGGTACTTTGCCGAGAGCTACACTCGACAAAAAAACTTTAGTTTTTATGCTTCTAATAATTTAAAAATTATCAAACGGATTCAAAAAGTTACCAATTTTTTTGCATAAACCAATATATGATATTTATTGCCTAGGAAAAAAGATTTGAAATGAAACGATAATTCGGCCGTCACTTTCTCTCTAAATCTAACCAATCCTTCTCAACACTTATAATCTTCTTCAGAGAATATTCGGTTTTATGAGCGTCGTACCTGATAAAATATTCAAAACCTTCTCGATTTTTTACCCCAGCCTCGACGTATGATATCATGACATCCTAACACATTTTATGATTTTCGACTTCGTTTGCTATTTTTACAATTTTGAAATCATTCGATCAACATGTTCCTAACCATGTTGCATGAAGAAAAACATCTCAATTTCTATTCATTTACCACATCAATACTCAAAAGGGTCTAAATAACATGAATATAATTTTTGCACTACTTTTTTTATTTTTTTTAACCACTTATAGTTCTAATTTGAGACTTGCAAAAAAATTCACGAAAATACAATAAATCAAAGAAATATAGCAAAACCAATTGAAAAATTATCAAATTTGATAATTAGGGATTACATATTGTATTTACATAATAGAAAAAGTTTGGAGGAGGGATGAGGAAAAATTTTGACATGTTTGCCGAGAGCCCGGAAAGACACTCGGCAAAGGTGATATTTTGCCGAGTGCCTACCCATAGCACTCGGCAAAGTTGGTATTTTGCCGAGAGCCTAGCCCTGGCACTCGGCAAAGGTGGTATTTTGCCGAGTGCCTTGCCCTGGCACTCGGCAAAGATGGTACCAAACGATATTCGTTGACGCGATTCTTGTTTTGCCGAGTGTCCCTTATTAGCACTCGCAAAAATTGTACTTTCGCCAAGGGCCGTGTGGAGGCACTCGGCAAAGGGATTTTTGCCGAGTGTTTTTGTTCGCCGAGGGCAAACACTCGGCAAAGTGTCCTTTTACCGAGAGTTTTTACCGAGAGCCCGCTCGGCAAATATATTATTCGTCGAGTGCCGAACATAAAACTCTTGGTAAAAAATTTTACATTCGGTAAATATGGGTTTTCTCGTAGTGAACGTAGGGGACGTTAGGGTGATGTTAACCTTTCTATGACTAAAGCTTAAACAAATTATAATGTAATGACATAAGTGTGACTAAGAGATAGTTAGTCATAAATATAACATAAATATGATGTGTACGTCTCGAGACTAAAAAAATATGATATGATATAATTATGATAGTGAAAAAATATATATATATAAAATTATGTCCTGAGTAAAATGTAACGTGATAAAGTGAGAAAACCAATCACCTCCTTAATTCGTTAGACGGTAGCCACGTACAGCGGTGACTTCACGGAGTTGGCAGTATTGAGCCACCTTTCTATCCCCATCCGCACAACAATAGCGTGACAAGCATGGAGGTGACTAGCAAAGTTAGCTATCTGGCATCACTGGTCCCTAGTGTGCCCAGCAAGCAATAATATAACTATACAAGGATCAGAACTGCTAGGTTCGTACCCACATACGCACCGTACGTTGTACCCTCGTGGGAGTAGGTAGTCGATCAGCGTGGACGAGCAACCGCACGGAGCCGATCAAGTTCGACATGGGACGTTTTCAAATGCGACATTTTTATCAAGAGCAAGTTCAATAAGACCTCAACCTCAAGTGTTAACAACTTAAGAATATTGTGTAGGTTCGCATGACGTGGAAGAGAAAAAGAGAATCACGCCTCGTGTAAAACACAACATGTACACAAAATTTAAAAGAAAAAATAATCAATAGATTACAAAGAAATAAATAAACTAAAATTCATTATAGCCTATTGAGGCAATTGTACGAAAGTTATGTGTTGAATATGATATCTCCTAGTTTATATGTGGATAAAATTAAAAATATCAATCACCTCTACTTATTAAACTAAATAGTCTGATGCATTTTAGATACCCAATTACGACAACGATTATTAATAAGTGGCTTTTAGCCTTATTAATTGGACATACTGGTTAACATTGAGAGAAAAGAGGAGACAAAAACATCGATGTTAAGCTTTAACATCGGCTCGTAGTAAATTTGTACTACAGGATAAGGAAAAAGTAATAAAAAATATTTAAATATGTGAATGATAGGTTATTGTCATCTTAGGTTGTAAAGAGATAGTCTCTAAATGACGTATATTGCCTTTAAAAACTAAACTATATCAAGCTCTACCCTTAAACATGTTCTCAATTTAGAATCTATCAAAACTATGGATAGAAGCCACCATACCATCAAATTTCTTAAACAAAATTCCATTAAAAACCAACTTAAATAAAAGAGAAAATAAAATAAAACCGCTCAAACAAAAGAGAAAAAAGAGAAAGAATTGGAAGAAACCTTTTTACTTTATGGCCTTCAGTATGTGCTACCTTTGTCGCAGAATATAAGAATTTTTATATGTGAATACGTAGTTATTAAGAAAACAAGTATAATTGAACAGAAAAAGATTGTGGTTGGATGTGAAGCGAAAATAGATTAAAAAAATTAATACTGAAGAGTTATGATTGGAAAAAATATCAATGATAAAGTTGTTATATTTTAGGATAAAATTCGAGAATGGGTCCAACGAACTCTACCAGGGCTGCATGCAGGCCTTCTATCTGCATGAGCATTTGGGCAGGCTCCTAAAAAACGGCAACTACTACTGGACTGGTACTAAACCATACGGGCCACTTCCTTGCTGGGCCAAGAGAGAAACTGCCGTTTGGTTCCTCGGATCAATTTTCTCCTTGCTGCGCGCCTGCGTGCGTGCGTGCGTGCCCCAGTGTCACAGCAAACTGCTCTCGATCGCGGTTGCGTCGCGTACCTAAGCTGTAACAGATGAGCACCACGTCCCCATCGCGCGGGAGCGGCGATGCCGACCTCACCCAACCAAAGGCGCGGCCGCGGGATGATGGACGACGGATCGAGCCCCCGCGCGGCCGTATCCGCTCGTGGAAATCTCGCATTCTCGCGGGGCGACCGCGCGGGCGGCGCGGGCGCGGGGGGTGACTGAAGTCACTGGACTTTACGGCACCACACCCCCACTCACGCAAAATGCCCACACGGCCACACGGGACGGGACGGCGACAGCGACAGCGACGACGCGAAGCCGGCCGGTAGTAGAGATGGTGCCTGCCCCCCTAAAACTCCAAATCCTCATCACCTCTCCCCCTACAAAAAGGAACGCCACCAACTCGCCAAATGCAACTGGGAACATGAAATTGCTCCATACGCGGCGTGGAGTACGGTGCGTTTGCAGCTAGTCACCCCGGCCAGGGGCGGACGGGATCGAGATTTGGAGATCGAACCGATCGGGTGGGGAGATGCATGCATGGTCTCGCTGGGGCGTAACCCCCTTTAACCCCACACTATATATACCGATCAAAGCTCAAAGCGAGTTGCATATATACGACAACTCAAATCGATTGCCCATACCGGGAGTCCGGGACGGATTACTTTAAACTTTTGGTTAACCACAGCGTAGCAATGCCTCGTGGACCAGTCATGGGGCGAAAAATATCTCTCGTTTCATAGAAATGACCTGTCAGCAGTGGCGATCCCAAGTTCCCAACCCGGGGAGGAAAGCGGCCTTGTCATTGACCAAACCCCGGCCACATCGTTCTTCAGTTCAGGCTGAGTTTTAAACGGCAACTTTGCTTTCCGAAATACTTTCGGAAGAAAAATTCTGTACAGATTTTTTTAAAAAAATCAAATAAATCTATTTTAAATTTATATATTAATATCTAATTAATCATGCGTTAATATTTTCTTTTTTAAGCCACTAACAGCTTTAGCCGAACCTCCAGAACTAACTCGGACTAAGGATAAAGATAAATGATTGAAAGAAACATACTATTTATATTTATGTGTGGTTTGTGGATTATTTATCCTTTTGGAATTATCTGTTGTAGATTATTCATCTAAAAGTATAATTTCTCCATAAACTTTCTGTTATCAATATTGCTTGGACCATTTGTTCTAGACTATCTGTTATTAACTTTATAAAATACTAACGTAATATCAGCGACGTTGCAACAATTTTTTAAAAAAATTAGTCCATTCTATATATATTTTTAAAGACTTAAAAAGTTATTCCTATAAAAATATATATAATAAAAATTTTGTAATAAATGTATTCAATTAACATATTATTTTGTGATGTTTTTATTTGTGTGGGTAGAAAAAATATAAAGTCTTCTCTCTTTTTTGAGAAGTTATTGGATGTTATCTTTAAATATATATAGATAATTATTTAATTTATTCTAGAACACAGTTCCTCCGTCATAAGTGCTTATGTTTGCTTTGTCCCATCGTCATCACATTTGCACTTAAATGCGAAAAAGTGCTGTAGACCCATGATGAAATGTGATAAACCATACGCATAACAATTAACCATTCGCATGCAAATATTGACTGGACTAATATATGCACCTAAACTACTTTATCTTCCAACGTCCAACGTTATCTTTTACGTTGGTTCGACATCAGTCGTCGATGATATGTGCAAAATTCGATCCACACAATGATCGGCCATGAATTCTGGACATTCTACCTTCAGTTTAAACCTAAGATCAAAGGAAATGTTTAAGGGAGCTTCTAACAGCAACAACTTCTTACAAATCTCTAGCTCTCTCGAATAGTTATAGATAGGGATGGATATCGAGTCAGCTTGACTCGACTCATCTCGGTCTCATTAGAATAACAAGATGGCTCGGCTCGGCTCGTTATTCTAACGAGCTAGAAAGGTGGCTCGACTCGACTCGGCTCACTAGCCAACTCGAGCTAGCTCATTTAACTCATGAGCCAATATAACCAAATCAAAAGGTTTGCAATACAAATTTAGACCATACAACCAACTTTCAAAACTAAGTATGCAATTGTATCTAACTATCAAACCAATGAGGCAACGAATCAAATACTCAAGTGTTGAAGAAATGAATCATCATTCAATAGTTAAACAAATCACAGGAGGTTGTTACACCTATACAGTGACACCTCATCTTCCTCCTACATGGCGGAAAGGGAGGGTTTCTCATCATGAGGCCGATGATGAGCATTGGGTATCACGGCATGGGGCAGCTCTGCAGTTGGGGCTCAGCCGCCTGGTTCCTAGGGCATGAACCGATAAGCAGCGAGCGTCGGTCATTGGACGAGTGAAGGTGATGGAGGATAGAGGAAGTGGCGTAGGCGGCTCTGTTGATGAGAAATTTTCCTACGCATTGGTCTGAAAGATTTGTTTTACTCTAGTGCAGGTCCAAAGTATTGATTCGAGGTTCGTAGGCGTGCCAGTTGGTTTGTTCCTGTAACCGACAAAAAACTAATAAAAGAAAATAATGTTAGATCGATAGCCGATCGGCTGGTGGCCGATGACGTATCGTTTGACGTCGTGTCGATGCAATATACATTGAATCGGCAGCAATTAGATTTGCCCTATCGACTGTAGATGTTAACAGAATGCAATCCAAGTCTTAAAGCTCATTTAAACCAAGTGACTGGGATAGATCGGTAGTGTACCGAAACAGTATAAATCACTTAGGTCTAAAAGTACTATAAGACAAGGATTATACTTGTTCACATCATAGCCGAAAAGATTAACCTAACATGTATCGGCTAGTACTTCGATACTGTTGTATACTTAGATATCATAATAAATTAGATACATTAAACAAGCAGCAATCAAGTGTTAAGATTCTTTAACAGATTGACAACAGGCTTAATATATTTAATATGATGAGATCTAAATATAAAGGACAGATTTAATATATTAAGCAAAACTAAGACTTGCAAGACGGTTAAATCAGGTAAGATTGGCTGAAACCCCGATACTATCTCTAATAGCAATCATGAAGCAAATTAGATATTTATGATTCTAAGGGCGACATAATAGATCAAACCTAACCGATGCAGCATTAAGTACCACAAGAAGCATAGGGTCTAGAATAGTTTAATGACAACCTTTCAAGATGGTAGATATACTATATAATCTAGATTAATATTGAAATCTAAACCTATCGGCTATCATCTAGCGATTGATACTAGCCGATTAGGGTTTAGACCGTAAAATCGATCTAAATTATATAACATATATGATAACTGTGCAGATTATGAAAACATGATTAGAGTATCATGATGATTGAAGCACTAATCCCGAAAGCGCAAACCGCTTGTGACAAAGTTTACCTCTTATCAGAGATCGAAACCCGATGCAGCCCAACGTGAAGCAAGAATTCGTCGAGATTAAACTAAAAAGAAAAAGTGGTGATGCGCCGAAAGTTGTATTGATCTGATGTTTTTTTAATTACATGGTCTCAGGTCATATTTATACCCAGATACACGATGAGTCCGTGACGGACACGATTCCTATCTCTATTACAAATTGAATTACAGATACACCTAAAACAACGACATTATCTATAAGAAAACTACTTAAAATATCCTAATTAACAGATACAATTGCCTTTTCAAGACTTTATTCATAGATGGCAACATCTCTGAAGCACTGGAAACCGAATCCAATAATGATCTTCATGCTTTTCCGCTGGGATCGCTCATATTTAGTTACCCCAATTAGAATCGGCTATGCCAGATACCTTATCCGACTCGGTCTCAGCTGATTGATTCCTCAGCTGATTCAGACTCAACCGATGCGCACTTTGTTTCCGAGAATCGTGTGTTCCTCCAATTTCACTTCAATTGTAACTTCAAACCCATGGATTAGCTTGCCAAATCTGGTCGTCAACAGGCTCAGAATGGAGGGAGTGGCTAGGATGAGGAGAGGCATGGAAAGCGAGGCAGCGCACGGGCCGATGGTTGCTGACGCCGATCTGGATCGATCGATAATAAGGGGAAAGGGAAGGGAGATTGATTGACCAAATCTACGTACTAAGGTTTTGGACTTTTTATTGCACAATTTTTCTTTGGGCCTGGTGCAGATGGATTGATTTTCCTTTATCTAGGTCAGTAAATTGAGTTACACTTATGAGCCATGTTGTGTTAATATCTATCTTGTCTAGCTCGTGAAGCTCGTGAGCAGCTCGCAAGCCAGCTCGAGCTGGCTCGTTATATATAACGAGCTAAAATACCATCTCAGCTCATTTAAAAAATACAACAAACCGAGCCAGCCACGAGCTGAGCAAGCTAACAAGTCACTGAGTTTCGTAGAATCCAGAATAATTGGTTGTAGCTTTTCTTTAAAGCAAAGACATATATGTCATTATTTAAAACAAATGCACCTCAACTACTACTAATAATTCAGTGAGGGCTAATTGGACATCAAATTGGTTTGGCTATTGGGGTGCCGGGGGACTTCAATTATGTGCTCATCCTATTTTGGAACAGGATCAGGGAACAGTGCTACTTTCGGAGCATGAGGTGACAGTGTTGTTCTATCGACGTGCCATAATCATGTGCTTAGGTAGATGGGTTCTCCATCATGTACAGAGAGAATATATTCATCATTAGTATTTGGTTACAAAAGCAGCAGGGCTAAGGTCCCCTTCTTCCATATGCGTAAAAGCTTCGTTTTTTTTCTCTTCATTTTTTCTTTTTCTTTCTGAAAACCAACTCTGCATTTTTTTCGTTTCGTGCGTGCAATGTGCACCTTGATCAAACCACCAAGCAAATGCAACTTATTACTCCAAAACAGGAGTATTTCTAAGGCTTTGTTGACTATTGGGAGATCAGATGTTCACTAGCATAAGAAAATATTCACTGATGAAAGGATTTTCAATTAATAGTGATTCGAGAATGATAAATTATTAAATTTGTATGTCTAGGAAATGAAGAAGATAAGTCATAAGAAAAGGAAAATAAAAGATGAGGTACTAGATATATACATACTGTTAAACGTATAGAAATTTTACTTTCTATAAAATTGAAATCGGAGAATCGACACGTTTCCTTGCAATAGTGTACGGGTGTCTAACGAGCCAACTCAACTTAACTCGTAAAAACTCATTAAAATAACAAGCTTCGACTCGTTAACATAATGAGCTGAAAATGAAAGTCGACTTGACTTATTAAAAAGCCTGTGTTGACGCGTAAGCTTGTTAAACTTGTTACACCGAACTATACCGAACTACATGGTTACTTACAAAGTCGTAGCGCAATGAATAATGGTTAGTTTATGGCCTTTACAGCTGTAGACAATGGATAATGAACTTCTATTTTTATGCATCATGAGCTGAACAAGCTGATTTAGGAACTCACGAGCTAGCTAATTTTAGTAACTCACGAGATTTGGCTCGTTAAGCAAACGGGCGAAAATTCATACTCAACTCGAATCATTAATTTCTCGAGTCAAAGTTGGGTCGAGACCCCGTATGTTTCCATAGAGTTGTCTAAGCAGTTAAAAACAATAATAGAAATATAGACGTTCACACATACACATATATATTTATCTTTTTATAAAGACATATCTATCTTTATGTCGTCTATAAACATCTCTAAAAGACTGGTCAGTATATCTTGAGATTTACGAAGTTGTCAAAGACACCACAATATCGATGGGTACATTATTTATTATTAAAAATGATTATTTTTAAATATAAGCATCGCGATAAATTTAATACTTGAATCCAGGCTAGTAAGGTTTCTTGTGTCGGAGCAAATTCTTGGGTAAAGAAATTAGTATGTCATTTTCCTTTCACCGATATGCAGGCTCTATGTGTTTTCTACAACAAGAGGGACATCAACAAACATGCCCTGATTTGACACCCCCAAAACTCGTCCGTACTATATTACCAATAGACACTCGAACCATCAACCATGTGAGTACCATTTCTTAGCTTGGAATCTATCGTGCCGAGTGGGTTTTCTTTCGCAAATAAAATATATACATATTGGAAAAAATATTATTCGGGAGAGGAGAAGGGTCACCAGGATAAATGGCCAAGAGCTAAAGTTAGACCAAATCCAGCCAACCAATCGCGATATCCACAACCTCTCTCTCCATTGGACTAGAAACGCCAACAGCAAGAACACCAACACCAAACGAAAACCAACCAAAATTATACACGGGAAATACACGGGAAAAGAAAAGAAGAAAAAAAAAGAGGCTCCTTTGCTGCTTTGCAGAGCAGCTGCTCGCGCGCGTACACTCGCTTTGCTTGCTTCTTCGCTGAAACCCAATCCAATCCAGCGGAGCTCGAGCTCCAACTGTAGTTGGGAATCTCGAGGGGGGAAGAAGCAGTGGCCTTTCGAGTTTGAGCTGGCTAGCTACATACTTCGCTAACGTCCTCTTGATCCAAGAACTCGTGGGGGGTTGGTTCTTGGATTGGATTGGGTGTATATCATGTCGGTGTCGTCGTCGTCCATGGGCGGCGGCGGTGGCGGGGACGCCGGGGTGAGGACCGTGGTGTGGTTCAGGAGGGACCTGAGGGTGGAGGACAACCCGGCGCTGGCGGCGGCGGCGCGCGCCGGCGGGGAGGTGGTGCCGGCGTACGTGTGGGCGCCCGAGGAGGACGGGCCGTACTACCCCGGGCGCGTGTCGCGGTGGTGGCTCAGCCAGAGCCTGAAGCACCTCGACGCCTCGCTGCGGCGGCTCGGCGCCGGCAAGCTGGTGACGAGGAGGTCGGCCGACGCCGTCGTCGCGCTGCTCCAGCTCGTCCGCGACACCGGCGCCACGCAGCTCTTCTTCAACCATCTCTACGGTTTGCTTTTGCTAGCTTGTGTTTTTCTTTCATACAAGAAAAGAGATGCCTTTTAGATTGTTTTTGGCACCAAAGTCTTCCCTTGTGGCAAATCTTTCTGTTAGATATGTTGATCGAATTTCATGGCAAGTTCATGCTTTTAGGTGCAATTCTAGCTTGAAGTTATGATTTGATTGGCTACATGATGACATGATAACAATGCAACTTCTCTGTTTCACTTGCATCTTCATTACAGTTTTCATCAGATTCGCGTCAAGTTTGAGCTAGATCTACTCCATCATGTTAACAGTATTACGTGGCACTACTTGGATATATTAATATACAACACCTCCATCTCCATGGTTCACATGCCAACCATGTTCCAGTTTAGCTACCACTGTTTTACAGCAAAACTGCAGAAGTTCCCCGTTTTAGTAATCTGCCTTTACACTTTGATCATTAAGAACATTTCGCCATCTACTAGTACTACTTTTTTATTATTTCTGAAAGCTCTTGCTACCACCAACCAACCAATTTAAAGAGGCAACAATCATATGTCAGCCCCATATTTAGTTAACACTCTCCATATGCACTTGTACGGTTGTACTTCCTAGTATAGCGTCTAGAATTCAGTATCCATTAATTGTTTGTGTTGAGACTAAAGGTTTATGCTTTGTAAGCCTTGACACTCATGAACTCATAGAACTCTATACTCGTTGGTCACGGCCGTCTTTTCAGACCCAATCTCACTGGTCAGGGACCACCGGCTGAAGGAGATGATGGCAGCGGAGGGCATCATCGTGCAGTCTTTCAATGCAGACCTGCTGTATGAGCCGTGGGAGGTTGTCGATGACGAAGGCCGATCGTTCACCATGTTTGCGCCTTTCTGGAATAGGTGCCTCAGCATGCCGTATGATCCTGCCGCACCGCTGTTGCCCCCTAAGAGAATCAATTCAGGTACTTGGAGTACTAAATTCAAATGGTTTAGTTTCTACTTATTCAGAAAAATGTATTGGTCACTCGCATATTAGGCACTGATATTGTTCTGCATTGGAGTATGAGTTTACACACTGATAAGAACATTTCAACTGTTTGAATGTTCTGCCTTTCTGTTTTTACTAGCTATGAGCAAGGTTTAGCTATTAATCACTAAAACTATTTTGGTACATAACGATATTTTGATTCTAACACTGCACTACAAGTTGAAACTGTCCAGGTCATTCACTGACAAATTTTCAACAGGTGACCTATCAATGTGTTCATCAGATGATCTGATATTTGAGGATGACTCGGAGAGGGGAAGCAATGCACTTCTTGCCCGAGCATGGTCACCAGGCTGGCAGAACGCAGACAAGGCATTAACAGCTTTCTTGAATGGTCCTTTGATCCACTACTCAGTGAATCGCAAGAAAGCCGACAGTGCAAGTACCTCCCTCTTATCACCATACCTGCACTTCGGTGAGCTGAGCGTGCGCAAGGTCTTCCACCTTGTTCGGATGAAGCAACTTGTGTGGAGCAATGAGGGCCATCGTGCAGCTGAGGAGAGCTGCACCCTGTTCCTCCGGTCCATTGGTCTTCGGGAGTATTCACGGTATACGAGTTTCAACCACCCAAGCAGCCATGAGAAGCCCCTTTTGGCACACCTCAGGTTCTTCCCCTGGGTGATCAATGAGTGCTACTTCAAGATATGGCGGCAGGGAAGGACTGGTTACCCCCTTGTTGATGCCGGCATGAGGGAGCTGTGGGCTACAGGGTGGTTGCATGATCGTATTCGTGTGGTAGTGTCAAGTTTCTTCGTAAAAGTCCTTCAACTACCATGGCGATGGGGGATGAAGTACTTTTGGGACACATTATTAGACGCTGATCTTGAGAGTGATGCACTAGGCTGGCAGTATATCTCTGGCTCTCTTCCAGATGGCCGAGAACTTGACCGCATTGACAATCCTCAGGTAGGTCAAACTATTAATTTCAGAAGAAAATGCTATCCAGTGATAACAAAAATTTCCGAGTACTGATGCATTATCTTGCGATTCCAATTGTGCATTGCAGCTCGAAGGCTACAAGTTTGATCCGCATGGGGAGTATGTCCGACGGTGGCTTCCGGAGCTTGCAAGGTTACCAACTGAATGGATACACCATCCATGGGATGCACCCGCATCTGTGCTGCAAGCTGCAGGAGTTGAGTTAGGCTCCAACTACCCTCTCCCTATAGTTGGGCTAGATGCAGCCAACGCCAGGCTGCAAGAAGCCCTGTCAGAAATGTGGCAGCTTGAGGCAGCATCCAGGGCCGCAATGGACAACGGAATGGAAGAAGGCCTTGGCGACTCCTCGGAGGTTCCACCAATTGAGTTTGCTCAAGAACTACAGATGGAAGTTGACCGAGAACCAGCTCGGGTAACAGCCAATGTGCTGACAACAGCTCAAAGACGTGAGGATCAGATGGTGCCAACAATGACATCTTCACTAAACAGGGCTGAAACTGAGATTTCTGCGGACTTTGTGAACAGTGTGGACAGTAGGGCAGAGGTACCAACCCGTGTGAATTTTGAGCCTCGAACCGAGCGGGAAGAAAATTTCCATACCACTGTGGGAAATGCTGCTAGAACAAATGGTATTCATGAGCACAATAATTTCCAGCAACCTCAGCACCGTATGCGAAATGTTCTAGCACCATCTGTATCAGAGGCATCAAGTGGCTGGACTGGGAGAGAGGGGGGCGTAGTCCCAGTTTGGTCGCCTCCTGCAGCATCAGACCATTCAGAAACTTTTGCCTCTGATGAAACTGACATTTCTAGTAGGAGTTATTTGGATAGGCATCCACAGTCACACCGATTGATGAACTGGAGTCAATTATCACAGTCATTGTGAGTTCAGATGCACGGTAACTGATTGGTCTCAGTAAGTTGAATTGATGTTGCACTTGCTCACAATTTTGTAGCACTTTATCATAGTATGGAAACTTCTCGCATAATACCAATATAGTATCTAAAAATGTTTGTTTTATGTATGAAGCCACACAAGATTATGAATGGCTAGACAACTTTTGATCTTGTTTTCATTTTTTGTGGCTAGACAACTTTTTTGATCTTGTTTTCTGTATATATGTATTGGTATTTAACTTTTTATTTATATATACACGCTGTAGGAGCCTCTCCTACAGTAATTTTCCTAAAAAAGAAAGATTACAATCATGTATGTAGACCTAGAAACAAAAAGGTCATCTGAAATTGAAAGGTTGCTTCTTGGGTATATTGTATGACCATGTAAAAGCTCGAGTCCTATGGCAATTGACATATAAAGGAACGAAGTATATTTTACCTAAACTTTGACCAAGACATTTCCCCCCACATTTTATTATCAGACTTACTACCTAACATTTCACATTTATGGCAAAACTCTCTTCTATCTATTCTCCAACTTCTATAGATTCTTTTGCGGCGCTTAAAAATCTTATTCTATGTTGTTCTTGCATGATCACATCCACATCTCATCAGGGATTCACAAGCCTGCAGACACTGGTTCTGTACAAGCCGATTACTTGGCTTTAGTTATTATATAGACTATAGTCCAACGTTTGGTTATGTCTTCAACTAACTGTTCTAAAATATAAGATTGCGTTGCCAACATTTCTAACATCATCTTATATTTGATGAATCTTGAATTGCAGGACAACAGGTCGGGAAGTGGAAAATTCCATGCAGCCAAATTGGATCGGTTAGGGTTTTTTGGACGCCCAGATTCATACGTAAATTGTCCACCTATGTGCTTATCTATAGTCTGATGAGCATGCAAGCCAGGCAATTTCCTGTGACAATAGTGTAAATCTAATCCTGTAGAACCTACTCTGTTGTAACCGCTTTGTTAGAGTTGGCTGAAAGGGATCTGCAATATTGATCAGACAACGAGGGTTTTCCTAGTGTCATGCGTATAGTTTTTTTAGGGGGAGTCTTGTCTATACCTGTACATTCCCTAGTGCTATTGGCAATCTATTATCAGTATTTTTGTGTTGAAGAGCCACTGTTTTGTGTTATCAATCACAATTGTAGATTGACCTGCTACCAAGCGACCTGGCAAAACTGTCAAATTAATATATGATAAATATGATATCAGATAACTCTTGGAAGCACCAGATGTGTGTACCAAAAAATTAGTCAAATAAACATTGATTAAGAGAGAAATGTCATATATATCAGACCACTCTTTGTTAACTCCACTCTTCCAGTTCCAGAGTTGAGATCGGGAGAAGATGTCGATTGAAGGCAGTGAAGAAGATGGCAATAAACCATTATGAAATTGCGGCAGTAAATACGCTAGCTCTACGAGCCAACATGAACACCACTTTACAAATTTGATGTTAGCAACACAAGGACGTTCTGACCAAATATGTAGGTAACAAATAAAGCCCCCCAAACGCAAGAGCAGACAGTAACATACTCGCTTATCATGGTAGTTTCTGTCGAGTCACCCCCCAAAAAAGAAAATACATGAGAGGAATCAGTTCATCTACTTCATAGCCGACCAAGTGACCTTCACCGAGATTGAGGCGAACTCAATCTTTATTTGTTCACTGGCACATCCATGATTGGTCACTTCACCGAGATTGAGGCGAACTCAATCTTTATTTGTTCACTGGCACATCCATGATTGGTCGCTTTGAAGGATCGACAATGTTCAGAGAAACACCCAGACCCTAAACCTACATTGAACTTCAAATCGATACACTTATGTTCCATGACAGCAATCACATGCCTCCTCAAGTCACGTGACTCACCGATCGCACCATCAAAGAACCGAATTTCCTCATGTAACCCACTGGTAAAACAGCTGAGATACAAACCAGAACTAGTCTGCACTTATGATATGGCGACTTCTACAGTCGCCTCAAATGCATAGTAAAGATTCGCTTGAGTTATGTCGACTGCGCCGCAATCTCCATGACTGCGATTTCTCACTGGTTCAGGTGGTGTCAATATATCGTCAAGATCTGTTACACCATCAGTCAGCTGTAGATCATCTTCCTTTCGTTCTCCTGTTTTGATCCTCATGTCATATTCAACTATAACAGCACGAGAGAAATCGATCCCTCGCTTAGGGCCAGTCATTTCGATGAGAGAACCCTACAAAAATTAATGTTTAGTAGCTCTTCATAGCAAATTAAGTAAGAAGTATCTAAAGCTAAATATTTCCCTTGTGGCGTTTTAGTCACAACTTACAATAATATCTAGCTAAAGGTAAAGGGATTATTTTACAGTTGGTGACGTGTCTAATATAAGGGTTACAATGTGTGTAAGGATATCAGAGAAGGAAGGTTTGTCCCACGCTATTAATTTGACTCAATTTCAATTCCAAAATATTAATCATATAAGCTTATGTGAAATGTAAAAAAAAAGAACTTTGCTGTAAAGGGAGTCATTCATATGTCTATGGACGATAGAAAATCAATATAATGTGGTACTAAGCAAAAACCAAAACCAAAGGGTTCAAAACTATTTAGGAGGTTAAAAATTCCCACATTAATTGAAGAAAAAAATTAGAACGTTAAATCATGGTGGGTGCAAATTATAACGGTGTAGATTGATCGATGTCGTACTATAATTTTAAAATAAGATTATACTAATGCGGATAATATTGTTAGACTATGTTGATATGTATGAGGATGAGTATTATCTCTCTGACTTCGATCCTAATCCTCTTCCGATTCTGTTGCTATAAGTCGGTTGAGAGGTTATGGACGGGTCTATATATGTACACACTCCGTGATTAATCCAATCTACGTTGAGTTTCTCCGTCCATCATGGTATCAGATTAATCTACCGCTTCCGCTCTTCTCTTCCACCCCAGCCGACGCCATGGTGTCGCCTCACCATCCAACGCCGCCGCCGCGCCCTTGACGACGCCGTCCGTGCAATCGCGCGATGCCGTGCATGATTCCTTCACCCTCCTCTAGCTCGACGCCGACCCGGCTAGTGGCGAAGCCATCGCCGCCGTCGCCGCTCGGCGCGCTTCCAAAGCCGCCCACGACACCCTGTTCGCGGCGCTGGCGTCCTTCCTCTCCGCCGACTCCTCTCACTCTGCCGGCACGCATGCTCCCCCAATGCCGCCTCCGGTGCCCCCTTCTCCACCTCCGGCCGGCGTGGCGCCGCCACCGACCGACCTCGACTCCTTTGCTGCGGCACGCCTCGTCGCCGGGCCGGCGCCTATGGCCTCTACGGCGCCGTCGACCCGCCCCATCGCTCCCACCCTTCCTCGGCGACGACCCGCCCCGGCCTCCTCTACGCCCGGTGGCCCCGGCTCTCGACGAGGATGCCCGCGCGCCCTGCACGCTCAAGCCGTGGGCATCCTCAACATCAAGGCCCTTGTGCCTGTGACTCTTGATGCTGCCTCAGCCAACTTCACTCGGTGGCGCGTCTGCTGCTTGTGGCCCTCGACAAGTACGCTCTTACGGACCACATGCTCTTCGACGACTTCCACCCTGCCGACGCTGCGTGGCTTCAAATGGACTGTGTCGTCCTCAGCTGGCTTTACGGCTCCATCTCCGCCGACATTCTCCAGGAGGTTATGTCTCGCACCGCCACGACGCGCTCCGTCTGGCGAGTGATCGAGCTCCAATTCCTGGGGAACAGCGAGCGGCGTGCTCTCACTCTCGAGACGGAGTTTCGCACCTTCACTCAAGGTGACCTCGCTGTCACAGATTACTGCCGCCAGATGAAGGCCATGGCGGACTCTCTCGGCGACCTCGGCTATCCCGTTCCGGATCGCTCTCTCGTCCTCGCCACCCTCAATGATTTGAACTCTATGTTCGATTACATGCAAACTCTTATAACCATGCAAGACCCTTTCCGAGCTTCGCCGACGCCAAGTCCCAGCTCCTCCTTGAAGAACTCACTAAGGTGGGCCGGCTGTCCGGCTCTTCCACCGTGCTGCTCGCTGGCGCCGCCACCTCCAAGTCGGCCACTCCCTCCAACCCGGCTCACGCGACTGGGTTCGACACCACTTCCTCCAGCAGGGCCGGGCGTCCTTGTGTCGCGGCAACGGCAACCGCAACAGCGAAGCGGCGTACTTGCGGCAGCGACGGCAACGGGGGCAATCGTGGCGCTCCCGGCGGCTCCCACTCGCCACCTCAACGCGTCATCCGCAACCGCCCGCCAGCGCTTGGCCTACTCCCAACAACCCCTGGGCCGGCACAATCCACATGTGGTCGGGCCTACTGGGTCGCGGCCTCGGTCCACGGCCGGGCGGGCCGTCTTTCGCTAGGACAACATTGGCGGGACAGACGGCCAGCCCACCGCCCTACCTCAGCGGGGCGAGCTCCTTCAATCCATGGGCTGTGGCGCTGCCCCAACCGGCTCCTCCACCTCAGGCCGCACCGAGCTAGCCGGCTACCCCTCCCGGTTGGTTTCCAGGAGCTCCCTCCCAGTGGGACCAACAATCCCTCGCCAACGCCTTCAACACTACTATGCTGCAGCCACCGCCGACACATGAATGGTATATGGATACGGGTGTCACTGCCCACATGACATCAGACGCCGGTACCCTCTCTTTTACCCACCCACCCACTTCCCGTGATCCCTCCCACATAATTGTCGGCAATGGTTCTCATATTCCTATAACATCCGTTGGACACACTAACTCTCCCATGGTCGCAACTCCTTTACTCTTAAGGACATCTTATGCTCTCCCGCCATAATTAAGAATCTTATTTCTGTTTGCCGTTTTGTTATTGACAACTGGTGCTCTGTGGAATTTGATCCCTTTGGCTTCACCGTGAAGGATCTACGTACCAGGACCGTGATCGCCAGGTTCAAGCTCCGGCCCGCTGTACGCCCTCCACCGTGCATTGCCGGCTCCGCCCTCTCCACCAGCACTGGCTGCCTACACCGTCACCACCTCCAGCACACTCTGGCATCGCCGTCTCGGCCACCGCGGCTCCGACGCCCTCGATCGCCTCCGCTCCGTGCTACCCATCTCTCCAGATGGATCCTCCGGCCTCTGTCATGCTTGCCAGCTCGGCCAACATACCCGTCTGCCCTTTACTTCCTCTTTTACTAGGGCCACGGCTAATTTCGACTCATTCATTGTGATTTGTGGACATCTCCAGTTGTTAGCGTTTCCGGCTTTAAATACTATCTTGTCATTCTTGACGATTGCTCTCATTATGTTTGGGCTTTTCCGCTACGCTTCAAATCCGATACTTTTTCCACACTCTCACAGTTTTTTGCCTATGTCAGAACACAGTTCTCTACCACCATCCGCAACGTTTAGTGTGACGGCCGTGAGTTCGACGTCGTCACCGGCCGCACCTTCTTTCTCACCAATGGAGTTCATATGTGGATGTTGTGTCCTCACACATCTCCCCAGAACGGTAAAGCCGAGCGTATCCTTCATTCTCTTAACAACATTGTGCGCTCTCTACTGTTTCAGGCCAGCCTTCCAGGCACCTTCTAGGTTGAGGCCCTTTATACAGCCACTCACCTCATCAACCGCCACCCCACCAAAACCCTACACCACCATACCCCCTTCTTCGCCCTCTACGGTGCTCATCCGTCCTACTCACATCTTCGCGTGTTCGGTTGCAAGTGTTACCCCAACCTTTCCGCCACCGCCCCACACAAACTATCCCCACGATCGACCATGTGCGTCTTCCTAGGCTATCCTCTCCACCATAAAGGGTACCGGTGTTTCGATCTAAGTACCAACAGGGTCATTATCTCCCGACATGTGGTGTTTGGTGAGCACTCTTTTCCGTATGCTGACATCTCCACGGAGAAACATACTGATCTCGATTTTTTGGAGGATTTCTCTGCTCCTATACAGGCTCCAATTGGTCAGCGCACCCCCTCCAAGGCCATCGGCGCGCCATGCTCGGCGCCGGCGCACACCTTCCCCGCGGGCTCCAGCGCGCCATGCTCGACGCCGGCGCACACCTCCCCCGCGGGCTCCAGCGCGCCATGCTTGACGCCGGCGCACACCTTCCCCGCGGGCTCCGTCCCTGGGCCGATGCACTCTCCCATGGTTGGGGGCGTGGTCTCGGCGGCCCACTCGACAGGGGGCGCGGACTCGGCGGCCCCCTCGCCGCTCTCCTCCAACAAGACGGCCCGTGACGCCGCACTACATCACCCGCCGAACCTCTCACCTGGGTCGGCCCACTCGACGAGCAGGACTACACCGCCTTCTCCGCATCCGACGCCGGCCCCGTGGTTCGCCGCCATCCCAACGCGGCCCCGGTCGGCCCGTGGTGCGCCCACACCGCACCCACCCCCCCTCCACCGCCTGTGTTGAATGATCATGCCATGACCACACGTGGTAAAATCGGTGTGCACAAGCCGGTACGCTCAATCTCCATGCCACGACGCTTTCTCCGCCCACGGACTTACGGGCCGCCTTGCCGACCCCAATCGGCGGACCGCAATGGAGGATGAGTTCGCGGCCCTCATCGCCAACCGCACCTGGGATCTTGTTCCCCGTCCGGTCGGCGCCAACGTTGTGACTGGCAAGTGGATTTTCAAACACAAGTTCCAGTCCGATGGCCCCCTAGACAGATACAAGGCTCGTTGGGTCCTCAGAGGGTTCACCCAGCGCCCGGGGATCAATTTTGACGAGACATTCAGTCCAGTTGTCAAGCCAGCAACCGTCCGCACTTTTCTCAGCCTTGCAGTCTCTCGTGGATGGACCATTCATCAGCTGGATGTCAAAAACGCCTTTCTTCATGGCACTCTCTAGGAGACCGTATACTGCACCCAACCCCCCGGCTTCGTCGACTCCACCCGCCCTGACATGGTATGTCGACTGAACAAATCCCTTTACGAACTTAAGCAGGCACCCCGGGCTTGGTATAGCAGATTCACCTCGTTTCTGCTCTCCATTGGTTTCGTCGAGGCCAAGTCTGACACCTCTTTATTCATCTTCCGCCGCGGCTCTGACATGGTGTACTTGCTCCTATATGTCGATGACATCGTCGTCACCGCCTCCTCTGCCCGTTTACTTCAGTGGACCATCACCTCCCTACAGTCAGAGTTCTCTATGAAGGATCTCGGCCACCTTCATCATTTTCTCGGCATCACTGTCGACCAGCGGCCTACCGGCCTTCTTTCATCGCGCGATCGCTCTGGATATTCTTGAGCGAGCCGGCATGGCCGATTGCAAGCCGTGCTCCACGCCGCCGACACCAATGCTAAGCTCTCTTCTGCAGATGGGGCGCCAGTGGCAGATCCCACTGATTTTCGAAGCTTGGCTGGGGCACTGCAGTACTTGACCTTCACCTGCCCGTACATCTCCTATGCCGTACAGCAGGTGTGTCTCCATATGCATGATCCCCGTGAGCCTCACTTAGTAGCCCTCAAGAGGATACTGCGATATGTCCGAGGTACTTTGGATCTTGGACTATATATTCTTCGCTTCCCGGGCACTGATCTCGTCGTTTACTCCGACGCCGACTGGGCTGGCTGTCCTGATACTCGTAAGTCCACCTCCGGCTATGCAGTCTTCCTCGGCGACAACCTCATCTCCTGGTCCTTCAAGCACCGTAACACCGTCTCGCTCCAAAGGCCGAAGCCGAGTACCGTGCCGTTGCCAACGCCGTGGCGTGCTGCCACTGGTTACGTCATTTGTTATGTGAGCTGCACTCTGCTCCATCTGGCGCCTGCCTGGTGTACTGTGATAATGTCAGTGCCGTCTATCTCTCATCCAACCCTGTCCAGCATCACACAAAACATGTCGAGATCGATCTCCATTTTGTGCGCGAGAAGGTTGCCATCGGAGCCATTAAAGTGATGCATGTTCCCACCTCTTCTCAGTACACGAACATCTTCACCAAAGGTCTGCCCTCTCCGGTGTATCAAGAATTTCGTTCCAGTCTCAACATCCGAATTTCGTTCCAGTCTCAACATCCGTTCCATCGACGTTGCGATTGCGGGGGGTGTTAGACTATGTTGTTACGTATGAGGATGAGTCTTATCTCCCTGACTTTGATCCTAATCCTCTTCCGATTCTGTTGCTATAAGTCGGTTGAGAGGTTATGGACGGGTCTATATATGTACACACTCTGTGATTAATCCAATCTACGTTGAGTTTCTCCGTCCATCAAATACGCCATTCGGCGTATTATTCTTAGCGACTTAAATGCCAATGCTGAAAAATAAACTTCGATGATAAAATTTCAAAATCAACTTCAAAATTAAGTTTGAAAATTCAATTTTTGGCAACGACTATGATGTATAGAGGAAACAATGGAGACTTACTTCTACTTTTACAAGCAGGAAATAAAATTGTATCTATATAATTTAAGAGTTGTATACCAATGTAATTATACTAATTTATCTTGCTCTGTACAAAATCGCGCAGGATATCTCTAGTTTCTATTGAAATAGAAACTCCCTTGTTTACAATGAAATTCACAGTATGGCTTGTTTCTGTTCAGAAAACAAAACAGTCACATAAGAAATATATATGGCATGGCAACCACAGAATAATCCTATTTCAAATAATTAAAAACAAGATTGCAAACTGAGCCTACACGATTAAGAGCACAGTTAATACAACATTTCCACTCTATCCTAAAGGACAACATGGTGGTTAGTCGTTTTCGTTTAAACAGTCATTTATTTCTTGATAATTGGCTAAACATGGGTGACCGACTATTTAGCGTTTAGCGTTAATGACATAAGTTGAATATTGGGGTAAGCTCTAATCACATTTGTTCCATGCATGCTGTAAGTTTGGCCTTATACTATAAAACAAATAAAGTAATTTGAAATAATTGCGGAAAGTACAGAAAGTATACCTGTTTCATAATGATGGGATCATAATATAATTAAGTAATGGATCCTGAAGATCCTGCGTCACAATGTATCCATACAACTCGATTGAGCCATCAACCACAGGAGCTTTAACCAACTTTACTGAGAAATTTTGTAACATACGATTTGAAGGATCCGTTGTGCAAGTTCCACCCTGTAGGACGCAATCCTTGTTGGGATATGATAACATCATTGTCTCCAACTGAGCTACAACAAAGATTCCATGCTAAATTGTAACAAAAACTTAACAGTAGATAAAAGCATGGTATAATAAATAAATATAATAAATAAAAGAGTATATTCAGAAACCCCCATGTTTTATGGTCAAGGTTGTAAACACCACATGTGTTATGACGTGTGTCATATAACCACATGTTTTATGGTCTATATGTTTCATAAAAAACCACCTTTATTAAAAACTTGATTAATATAAGCATATTTGAAACAATTTTTCAAAGTAGCAAAGAATTAAACTATCAACCTTATCATCCATAGTCAAGAACTTAACAATTAATTTTTTTATACACTACGTTTTAGAATTTTAAGTAAATTAGTGCAACATATATAAGGGTGTGGTTTTTTAAACTTTAGAACCATAATATCTAGGGTTATGCGCCACAAATCATAATACCTGTGGTTTTCAGCAACTTTGACCACAAAATATAGGCTTTTGTGAAATTTACTCGTAAATGTATAAAGATTCTAATCACTCAAGTTTGTCGGTTCTCTAGATAATTCCTGTCTCACCTCACTTCCCCACCTAATTACTAAAACCAGATCACTTCATGCAGGATAATATAAGGGGAAAAATATCTTTTGTCCAATGTAATTTCCAGTAACACATCTCAGTCAGACAGGAGGAAAAAAAGGGAAAAGAAAAGGAGATCAGGTCCCAAATTGAGGGGAACAAACCACCATGGATTGGAATTGAGGGGGCTCTGCTCCACTGGTCCACAATTGTCCCCCTCAAGCACACAGTCCTTCACAACTTCTTCTGTGACACTTCATCACGTATAGCCATGGTAGAATACTGCCTCTGTTCAGTGGTGCCATCGAGGGGACATCATCAGTAAGATCGCAAGGGTGAAGCAGGGGTCATATTATGATAGTAGAAGTTTTAACTTAAAGCATGGGTGAAGACGTGAAGTGACCCGGTTTTAGTAGTTTTGGTGCTAAAATAAGAAAAGAAATAGATTTAAGGGATTATCCGGATAACTGAAAACCCTAGGGAGTAAAATGGACTTCAAAAAACTAATTACCCTCCCCCTCCCCCAACTACTGTATTGAAAAGTGTCATGTACCAATTTATTCATGATTACATGGTTCACAAAACCAACTAGTCCATTTAATTGTTGCTTACTATCTCCTTCATAGTCCCTACCAGCCATGACACGGTTCATGAATAATTGACGTTAAGTTATACTTTTACTTATACATGTGATATGCAACTTGTCTGCTAATTGGTACGTGAAGTGCAATTTACCATTACGAAGTAAAAATGATAATGTGCTAATACCTTTCAACAGAGAATATATTACCCTACAGTTTGACAAATGTCCTAAGAACAAAACAGCTAACAATAGGATAAAATAGAGATCGATCACTTACTCTCATTACAGTCTGAGATACGATAATCCCATTTCCACCCAGATCCAAAGGTGCCCCTGGTATCGTATATAGAACCATCGCGGTGGCTATTCCAAGTGCCGTCCAAGTCCAAGGGACAGGACCGTCAAAGGAGGGGGAGGGGGGCGGGTTTCGATCATTGACCTCTTCATATTCATCGTCATCACTGACTTCGCTGGCACTTTGGTCCCTTGCATCTTCTTCACCATCTATTAGCTCCTTAACATCTTCACTGCCATCAGCAACAATTTTGCTTCCATCCTGTTCAACATTGGTAGGACAGCCATCGCCATGACAACGAGCGATGAACTCCTCGATTGCAGCCCTATTCTCTTCATTGCACATGCGTCGGGTGATGGGAAGTACTTTTCCATGGAAATTGACATTGTGATACCTTTGGTTGTACGAATAGGATCGTTGGGAGGAAGTGTGAGGCGGCGCCTGTATGCTTTAGACTTTCACTGCACTGCTACTGGCCATGTTCCGAGATCCATAGGGAAACCTATGAGCAAAGAGCACAAGATCTGGGTAAATCTTCGCATCCAATTCAAGTGTCATCATTGAAATTACCATCTATGTCTGAAATCGTTTTTTCTCTTTTACCCTTCTGTTCTATGATTTGGAAGTCGCATGTGATTAATTTAAAAAATTCCCTAGTTGCCCTTAAAAAATCAGCATGACAAGAACAAATAGCTCTAATAAATAAAATCCTAAATTCGTCATAATCCATGTCGAAAACTTTAGCAACAGACTAGAGGCGCAAGCTTTAGCATCAGAACAAGGAACACACCGGAAAACATGACGGACTGGAGGGTTACGCGCCGCCCTGCTGATCGAAGCGGCTCGTCGCGCAAGCGTCGGTAGCCATCCGTGAGGCAGACCAGAAGCCATGGAGGACACTAGAGAGGAGAGATCGCGGAGATGCGGCGGCCACCCGGGCGGTAGAAGCCGCGACGTTGGGGCGTCGGAGGAGGCGGATCAATCGAGCGCGATGGGATTCGCATGTGCTACTGCTCACACGGAGAGGAGCGCGCGGCGGCGGTGATGGCTGCTGTCTGCTGATGCGCGCATCAGCGGCGGTAGTGTGCGCGCAGCCGTGCACTGGTCCGGTTCGTTAAGTGTGGGCTTGCTAACCCGAAGTGAAACAAGAATGAGCCAGCCCAAGCCCAAAGCCCACTCGCAATTAAATGGTCTACTCTATCTGGCTGTCACGCTGTACGATGAGTCCGAGGACCAACAGATAGTGGTTGTTTGGATCTGAAAAAATAAAATAAAATGAGCCTCTTAAAAGAAAAGGAAAAAAATGAGACATGATTGATTCAGATGAACGATCTGGAGATTGTATCCTCGAACCAATATCTGAAGGAGTTTTATGCAAACTTCATTCTCAAATCTCAACTTTCAAGCAAGAGTTTAAAATATTTTTTTCTTCTCAAAACAGTCTCTCAAAATAGTTTTAAAGAGTTTAAAATTAATCCCACTTTTATTTAATAGTACTACTTGTCTCATCAACTACATCCTATTCAAGTTTTTACGCATTATATTCTCACCATCCTTCCACTTCTATTTAAATAAAGATATTTAAATAATGGACACTACAAATTTTATTTTCTAAGCCTTAATATATACTAAACAGAGAAAGACAAGTATTGGAACAGAGGGAGTAGGAAAATTCTTAGCCATTTCTCAGGATCAACATGATTAAGACAAAATACGCTTCGTGAAAAGATTACCTCCAGGAGAAAAAAAATGTTCTTTCAAGATCACATGATTGGAGCGATACATAATGAGTTACACAGCAAGCTTAACTGACCAAAGTTCCCAAAATCTAATCAAACTTACAACAATTCTCACTGAGAGCGTGATTCTCAGGCAGCTTTCGTACAGATTTACACAGTAATACAACAGGATCAAGAAATGCCTGCATCAAAAATTCCAAACTAGAATCAATACACTGGGCGCAAGGAGCAATGTTGCATTCTTTGGTAAAGATGTCAATGCTGACGGAAAAAAGGTCAGGCGTACTTAATGATTTACACCTTATTTCACCACTAGGAGCAAGGTTCCATTATGCTCTGTACACTAAAACCACCCAAAATCCAGCGTCCTCATGTTCATACTCACAATCTCTGAGATCAACAATTTTCCATGGAGGTAATGAAATAGCTGTGTAAATACAACGGTAATCTTGCATGCTCCAAAGAAAAAAAAGAAAAGAACAGGGAAAGTGAAGAAAATCAATCTAACTCTTCCCACCAAGACCCTCGTAAAACAAGATGTATCCATGATCCGTGTTGCCTGAGTATTCATGTGAAGAACCGAAGAATGTTTGCAGGGTCGACTCCTCAACCATCTCGACATTTTCATCATCGAAGAACAACCAGTGGTTGTGGCTTTTGACAAGGCTTACATAATGTCCATGGTTGGGGCCACTTCCAACATGGACAACGACAGCAAAGAGGGAGTACTCGGTATCTACATCATCAGATGTACTGAGCTTCAGCTCCATTGGGAATACAACCCGGTATGAAAGCTTCTTATACCGACCAAGCTGCTCTATGTACTTGAAGCGCTTTAGGTGGATAACTAATATGTGTGGAGCCTTCTTGATCTTCATTCTCTTCTGTGCTTCTTGCAAACTGTAACGAGGCCAAAATATTGGAGCTCAGCATATTAAGTTAAGATTACAATCCTTCCCATATGGTAGTTAAGCACACAATTTCCATCTGTTTCACCCAAAATCTACAGCATATAACAGGTTCTTCAAAGGAACGGTGACGAGTCAGGGCTTTATGCTGTTGCGCACATATACCAAACAGGTGCTCACCAAGCAAAGATGGAAATGGCACATTATGAAAACGAATCAATAGTTCAAAGAAATCATGCTGCATTGTGAAGAAAAGAAAATGCAGTGTAAAATAAATATAATACATAGTTGTACCTGCAGCATTTGTCACAGAAGAATTTGTCCTCAGCATTTAAAGTCTCCGTGGAGCAGAAGTTTTTCAAGCAGCTTGTGATAGAACTATTCTGCTCAATATCAACACTCAAATCAAAAAATGTTTCATCCCTTGCCGTTACTGTCTCACATCTTAAGCATCTGGTCTCATTGGTCAGTATGCCCTACACATGTTACGAGAATAATAAGATGACAATGACCTCAGCTTTTTAAGGGTGGAAAGCTGCAAGGTATTTTCAGCAATTTCAGTCACCTGGAAATTCTTATGGACCAAGGTAACCGGTGGTTCTTTTCTAACGCCATTGGCTAACGGTTGAACTGGCCCATTTGGAACCTTTTCAGGAGATGATGATTGAGGGGAGTCCTTCGCAGCACTAGACTCCTTTTCCAGAATATCAACAAGCTCATTCAACAGAAAATTTAAGAACTCATGTGCGTCCTACACAGTAACCATGGAAGGATAAGTTATTAGTGAATACAAACACAATTATCTTTTCTGCAACAAAATCAATTGTCAGCTTTAAATGTCAACTATACCAACAAAGAAAATGACATCACTCAGACCAATTACTTAATGGAACATTTGAAAGTAAAAAACGATTATGGAATTTGTATTAAATTGTGTCAATTTGATCACCATGAAGCTTCAAATTATGGCAGATGAAAATGTACTCTTATATTGTGTCAACGTGCCAATGTCATCACGATGCTTCACAAATCAACAAAATGTACTACTATAATAATACGTGCAAGGTACCTGGTGCATGTAGCTGCGAAATAGTTCATTCTGTTTCTTTACTCTTTGGACAAAGCGTTTTGGAGCAATAACGCCAGTCTTTTTCTTTGACTGGCTTACCTGCAATATATATTATGATCCATTAGGTTGCTGACAAAGACAATATCCTGACAGAAATTTCACATCCCATACAAAACCCAGCAGTAAACATAATGCACACAGATGCAGGTGGATCAATGAATTTGTGGGTACGACATCAAGCCGAATGACCTTATTTGGTTATCAACTTGCGTGGTGGATTTTAGAATATATGCTGGTTTTAACAGCAGGTCAGTGCACATTACCCTAAGTTGATACAAGTCTCCCAATAAACAGTGTCTCTCTGAAGACTAGAAAAACAACCTCGAGAATATCCAAACAAGTAAATAGCACATGGACAATAAATACATCTCATATGGAGCTGCATAGTGCTATCAAGTGGCTTCCATCATAATTATCTGATCAACACACGATGACGCAAAACCTTCAAACTCGGTGCAATAGAGATTTATTGACAGGCAACATATGAAACTGCACCCTGGCAGCGATTATATAATGACGTAGATGGATGAGAGTGCAAAACAAAAGCTGGCACCCTAATCAGCACATGGAGCAAACAAATAGCAGGAGGGGGATAATACATGAGATGGTCAGCTAGCTCACTACCTACCTAATCTCATGTCCTAATACCACCAGGCTTCCACTTCCATAGAATCAAACTCACACCAACACCAGGTAGAAGTCTTCACTACCTTCCTGACATATCCTCCTTTCCTCTGCCATACTGCCACCCCCTAATGCCTCCACTTCCTCCAGATCCACCAGAGTCTCCTCACAGATTAAGCAGCAGTGCAGAGAGAAACCACAGAAGCCAGATCTGAGCTCCCTATCTCCTAGACCTCTGCCAGAACTGTTTATTTCTTTGTGATTATCTGTCCTTTAGAGGGTCCTCTCACCTCCAAATCAAGGACTCAGGGTGAATGGTCCGGGAAGAATTCTGAGTACTGATTGCTTTCAACTGACTTGACACCCTGTCGTCAGCATGGCAACACCACAACATCTACTACAACTAAAACATGCCATTACAGATAACCCCTTATTGCAGAAGCATAATCAATAGGATAATCAAAATTCTTAAATTATCGTAACAAAAACATTTGTTCTTGAGAACTCTTAGAATGAAAATAAAAATACTTTGCATGCTTCTGTCTACTACAGTTACAGCATCATGTCATCCTGAAGAGAGCAAACAGATATTTTAAAGGCTGCACAGCAGATACAAGTTACTTGATGCCACCCTGTAAGGCATCAGTAGAACTTAAGGCCTTCCCATAACATAGAATAATACTTATCATATTCTGATATTCTTCTCCCTGGAATGAGCCTAAGATCCACCCCTTTTTTCAGCATAAGCTCTTAATCTAGCTATTTGAAATTTGTAGTTTGCAAGGCCATAGCTTTAATCCACATGTACAAGGGTGGAGTGATCACACCAATCCACAAAAGACAAAAGGGCTACTCAAATCTAGCTTTTGGCTTCTTGGTGCAACAGTGGCTTTTGGCTTTTAAAAAAGCCGAATAAAAAATCTTCCTGTTTGCTTAGGTATAGGTATTTAGATTATAAGCAGGCTAATAAGACCCCAAGCAAATAGGGCCTGACTACTAGTGTCATGGTTACATTCCTACTTCAACTAAAACATCAGCGTACTATTGTCCTTAACAATCAGAAATATAATACTTGGTAGATGAAAGTTCCACTGGATGCAACGAAGAACAGTTATGAAGAAGCTGTTACCCATTCAAAGTTTTGAAA
This sequence comes from Oryza australiensis, assembly GCA_019925245.2. Lineage (NCBI taxonomy): Eukaryota > Viridiplantae > Streptophyta > Magnoliopsida > Poales > Poaceae > Oryza > Oryza australiensis. Next base: position 18,780,227 of record JAIFGZ020000222.1, on the reverse strand, counting down.
GCAACAACATGCTCAAACACAGTTACATATCATTATCATAAAGTAAAAAACTTATACTTTGTCCACTTTACCTGCATGAAAAGATCCGCCAAACAAGTCAAAAGGTTTTCCTCTGCATCTCCAGGAGTTTTGTTATTTGCATAATATTCCAGCAGTTTCTCCCTGAACGGGATGCAGAAATATAGTGCCTGGAACACAAGTATCATTGTAAGGTTCATGTAAATAATAAGGTGTATAAAAAATAATTGACTGTGTAGTGCAAGTTGTAAGCATTGCAAATACCCTACTGTGAACAAGAGATTATAGCAGTGCATTTATCAAACAGAAATAGTCCATAATATAATATGGTCCAGGCATGATAACATTATTTGACTATCAAACACCAAGAAATGATAAAATATAAACTTGCTCATCATATAAGGTAGAGATACAACTATAGCGAAGGTACTAAGATAGTGAACACTAAAATTGTCTCCTGTGGGTTTCTCACACAATAAGGATAACGATCCACAACTTTAAAGAACCACCTCTTTATGCTGAAGTAATTACTCTTGCAAACTTGCAATATATTCCATCAAATTATAACAGGCCTCACTGGTCAATGTGAGAGCTGTTTATCCATATATAGTCATAGACAACCATTTTTTGCATTACTAAACAACAACAGACGGTCTTTACTAATTAATTATACCTGCAGCTACTAATCAGATAATTAAAGAAGATCCAATCCATCATAATCAAAATTTTCAAGAGCAGACAAAATTATGTGTCCTAACAAAATCCTCATTCAAATAAAACGAACGTTCAAAAGTGGGTAAAAGTATTTTCAGAAATGTCCTGTGGCTTTAACTGCTAGGAAATGCCTAAAGCTTCCATGCTAACAGAAAATGAGCAGAAAGTGATCCTGCATTTGTCAAATACACCCTACAACGTTTTCAACCCACTGGTGCCATTACCAGTTACTTAATTGAAATATTCAAAGCTTTCTTCTCACAGACAGATATTATTGACTTGAACTTATATACTAAGAGCTTCGAATTATAAAGACATAAAAGTTATCATGGCAATGCCACATACAAATGAGCAGACGATTCAAACTGGAACCAGATAAATGAAAGCGCATTGTATATGCTAGACTTCTAAGTTGTAACTTACAAGTATTCTTGCATAACAAAGTCTAAACTTTGAATACTGTTCAGATGAACACATTGATTCTAAATTTCGGGCCACCACACCCATATGTCTACCATTCAATTTCTAGAGCTATTACATACATGGGTGCTCATAGAGAGAAACTTGTGCTTGCATTCCAAAAATATGTAACTATTGGTAGGACGGTCAACATACAGAACGACTGGAACCCTGCATTCTTTACATCTCTATATAAGATGAAGCTAACAATTTAACCATGCAAGTATAGTGCTAATATAGCCAAACATCCACATGTCGCACAACTCACAACAGCTACTGCAGAATTGACGGATTCTACCCATAACAACACATTTCGCAAAAAATAAAAAAGCATGCAACTACTAACCATCTATTGCAGTAGCATAAATACATGATAGGGAACCTATCCAAGTCAACTGGAACAATCAAAGGCAGCACAAAGGTTATCGAACAAGCCATCCAATCAAAACTCAAAGCAAGTAAGGTACTGAATCAAGCCACTTATACTACGATACAACAACATAGAACGCTTATCACAATCCCCAGCATCACACCGAGCATACCGCGCGTTCAGTCACAACAAATCCACAAGCTACGGTGGCGCGAGGGCTAGGGCATAGAGACCTGGAGGACACTGTTGCAGTAGCAGGTGTTGCCGAAGTTCTCGAGGCCGAAGTAGCGCTCGCCTTCCGGGAACTGGTCGCCGAGGGCCTTCTCGAGCTTGGAGCCGCTGGCTCCCATGACCATCCACCGGTCCCACCACCCGGAGGCGGCGCCGGCGAGGTACCGGAACCCCGACCCGAGCCCGGAGCGGCTCCTCTCGGCCGCCGACGAGGCCTCCACCGTGAGCGATCGCGCCGGGTTTGCCGTCCTAGGGTTTGGTGGCTCCGCGCGCGCGGCGGAGAGGAGGGCGGGGAGGGGGAGGCGGAGGGGCGGAGCCGGGGGAACCCTAGGGCGGCCTCGATCCGATGGGGCGGAGCGGCGGAGGGGATTGCTTCTGCTGCTGCTGTCGCCGCCGTCGTCGTCGTCGCTGCCGCTTCTCTCGTTTGGGGATTTTTTTCGTCTACTCCTCTTGCTTGCGGGTGGAGTGGGGAGTTCGGTTGGGTTAGATCGGTTTCGTTGGTGGTTCTTACTGTTTGTGTTCGTCGTGGGTGGGCGCTGTTTGCAATTGACTGGACTTGTGGGGTCCGTGTCTATCTGGACTTCTTTTTCTCCACGCCCGATCCCCGATCTACTCCGATCTCTAGTCCGGTCGGTCAAGTGAACTTCATGGCCATTTTGGTCACGTTTACATTAAGCCAGGTTTAGAACAGGTTTATAATCTTGACTGCCTAGCGAATTTGAGCCTCCGCCAAGTGGTCGATTTTTTTTGTTAATTTCGAATAATTTTGACAAATTTTAAATGAAGTTCGACGAATTTCAGTGGTTCAAGACGCACATTTCAAGCCTGCTGAAATTCGTTAAAAATTGGATGATAGCTGCACACCATGGCAGTACCATAGTGGAGAGAAATGCAGCATTTTGATACCTCCTACTATGTGTTAAAAGAGAACAAGTATGTGTGCACGTGAATCCGATAATGGTTTTAGTAAGATAAAAATTTTACTTTGATTTTTATTACCAATCTTTTTAAACTGCAAAATGATATATATTTCATACAAAATTTTCTATATTATAATTACTTTAAAATATTAAATAAATCTATTTTTAAGTCTATAATAATTAAAATAAATTAATTATGTGTTAATGGTTTTTCTATCTTAATTTTATCTTTATAACGAACATCACCTTATCTTTATAACGAACATCACCTATGTGTTAAAAATATAAGTATACTAATCAGGACAAATGCGGAAACAACTAAAATGCTCAAATGTTTTTTATGTGGTGATGTATTCATTTTTTCTGTACTCACATTGTGATAAGCTAAAAGGAGAAATGGTCATTGTCAGATTCCACCAAACATACCGAGAGGCAATGATGATGGCTGCTCATGAATGGAGTGAGGTGGTAGAGACGCTTCACTTGAGAGAGGTCCTGGACCATGGTTACAACTTACAGGTGTCATCTGGTGTTGAATTTGTCTTTACAACTCGAATGAAACCACCGTTTTGTTTAACTTCCAAATGATGATACATAAAAGAAGTAGTACTATATGGTATCCTGCTACTATCATTGATGTGTTGTTGTTGATGGTAGGGGTGCATTATTCACAGCAGTTTAAGCCTCACAATCATTTACAGCAGTTTTAGCAGTTTTAGTATTTTCTCCGTTTTAAAACATAAATATAAAGTATTTTAATTGAACATGATATATTATAATATTATGATTCTGAATCTGAGATTTTTAGTGCTGTAAATCGTAAAAACCTCGTGCGATGGCATATGTGTCTGTTCCGTGTTCGCGTCATTTCCTCTGTGGCTACGGACGGATCTTGTGCGGTTGTGCGAAGCAAAAATATCTGCTGCTCACCTCGCCGGCCGCTGTCTCTCCCCTGCCTCAAGCACTTCGCCGGCTTATAAAATCGACCTGGCGCCAAACCGACAATTCAAACGCCGCCTCTCCCCTCCCTTTCCCTTCCTGTCGGCTTGATCTCCTCTCGCTTTAGAAATCTCCAGACGCTTCTAGAACCCTCGCGATTCTTCGCGATACACGAAGCGAAGCCGCGTGCGTCTTCGTCGCTCGACTCGGCGAGGCGCGGGGATTGGCTTGGTGGGGTTCGGATCGCTAGCTTACGCCTCGGATTCCCTGGAAGCTTCTGGAATCGTCCGCATTCCGCAGGAGAGGCCAGGGTTTCGGAAGCCGCCGTGTTCGGAGCCACTCCATCTGCATATCGGTGATTGTTCTCGCCTCTCCGCTCGATTGATCCCGCAGCTGTTCCACTCAGCCCAAACCGATCGCACTCGATTGGTTCCATTCCACTTTCTAACAATCTCGAAGCTTCTCGACGCTTCAGGGATCGGGGGCGAAGCTACTGTTGCGAGGTGGTACTGGTACCCCAAAATCGCCTCCTAAGCCCTGATCGGTAAGCGGCGCACTTGCTGTTTGGTGCATTTTTGGGTGCTTCGTGTACTCACGCTAGGGAATTTCTGCAGCTCCGCCCCCTCCGGCGAACCCTAGGGTTTCGACGACAGGATGCAGAAGCTGGGTTTGTCCGGGCTTAGGGGCCTCGAGGGGTTCCGGTCTCTCGCTGGATTCACCTCGACGGCCGCGAAGGCCCCGAACCCGAACCCCAAGCCGTCGTCTGATATTGGAGGGAGCACGTACGGGAGCTTCGCCAATCTTAAGATCACAGCAGGTTATGGTTTATTTTCCCCTTGTTTCGCTAAGAGGGAGGCAGTTACTTTGCGCGTTCACTGATTTCCCTCAATATTTTTTGTTTGACACAGAAAAATTGGTTAAGGAGCAGGCTTCAGTGAAAACTGATCTAGAAATGACGGTATATTTCTCATCGTTTACCATTTCTTATGGAAATTTTACTGGATGGGGGTATATAGTTCGATTGTCTTGTGCTCCTGTCACAGTTTTGGTTCCTGGATGTATCTGGCACTGTCTTTATGGAATCGTGGTTATAATGCCTAATAGCAGAAAAACTGTCTTCTGATTGATCGATGTCAAACTTGCAAAGTTGTTTATGTTAGTAGGGCTGTTTCAGCTGTATAATCCTGGTGGCATGATACATACATAGTCTTCTATTCCCAATTCTGTCTGGGAATCCTCATGATTTTGTGGACTACTGAATCCAGCACTAGGTAAAACCAATGAACTGCAGTATACACCTCGAACTACCTTATTATCTTTGCATCATGTAACCGGTAACCATGCATGCATGCCAATTACCAACATGTCAATAAAAATCTTCTACCAGTGTAGGCAGTTGCCAAGCATCAAATTCTTATCATTTTAAGGCTGCATGTAGATAATGTGGATCTCATGACTGTACTTTTGTTTGTTATTCCTATTACTTAGAATTTACATATACATAGTTGTGTTGAAAACTGAAACAGTTCTACATAAAAGATATTGGATGCTGTATATCATCAGTTTTCACTATTAAGGACAACAGAGTCACATTCTGGAATTATGTATCTTTATAAATTTGAACTACTGTACCTGGAAAAACCAGAACGTTTTGATGCTTTATCATCTGTGGTTTCTGTTGAACACATCAGAGATCATGCAATTTCCGCCTTCCATTTCATTTGTCCCATATCCTGAGCTCTGAACATGAGCTTGTGCCCTTCCATATTCAGTATATGGCAATATTATCGTTACTGTAGTCATCTTTCATGGTGCAAATGTTCCAGTGCTGTCATGGATAAAAGGTAAATTGACTAGTGTACTGAACGGATATATCACCATATATCATCGTTTTGTGCAGCAACATATTATATTTGTTTACACAGTATTTCTTGCTATTGATGCCTATGCTCTATATAACTTTAGCATACCAAGTTGAGAAGAGCAACAGAACAGATAAATCTGTTAGAAGCAAAGCTCCAACAAGCTGTCAATGAAAATGCAAAGCTTAAGGTGAAACAGACTGAAGATTCGAAGCTCTGGCAGGGATTAGATTCAAAAGTTTCATCAACAAAGACTTTGTGCAATCAACTGACAGAAACTCTGCAGCAGCTAGCTAGTCAGACAGAAAGAGGTAATGTTTCCATTTACTCATGCATGAGTGCTGTCTAGATCTAACTGGTGAAACAATGCATTGGCAGCTGAGGAAGATAAGAAGTTCTTTGAGGAGATTCTTGGCAAGAATTCAAAAGCTTTAGACGAATTCAACTGCCTGTTGCATGATTCATCAATAAAACTGGAATGTGCAGAACAAAAGATCATCTCAGGTTGGTCAGTCTCTTCACACGTCAGCGCTAGCACTAATATTTTAGAATGTCTGTCAATTCAGTAACTTGCTACTAGAGACTGTAGATCTGCTAGGGGATCACTATCTGCTATGCTTCTGTTTATGTCATCTACACCATGAATACTTTTGCAGTTCCATGTTTCTTGACATGATTTGTGAATATTAATGTGTTGTATATTACTCCTTCCATTTCATATTATAAGTTGTTTTGACTTTTTTCTTAGTCAACTTTTTTAACCTTGACCAAGATTATAGAAAAATTTAGCAACATTTACAACTTTAACAAATTAGTTTCATTAAAGCCAACAGTTAATACATTTTGACAATATGTTAATTTGTGTTAGAAATGTTGCTATATTTTTTTATAAACTTGCTCAAACTTAAAAAAGTTTGACTAGAAAAAAATCAAAGCGACTTATACTATGAAACGGGGGAAGTAGGTAGTAATGCTTCATTTGTTTCATGAACACAGGGAAACAAGAGATGTTGCGGATCAAACAAGAGAAAGAAAAGATGGATCAGAGTTACAAGGAACAACTATATGCAAGTGATACTATCATAAGAGAAAAAGGTATGAATCTAATACTTAAAATTGTATCATGAGTAAACAGAAATTAAGTTAGCTATGGTGCGATACATTGAAAAAATTTCATATACTCCATTCATGTGCACCCAGTGCATTAGCACAAACCAAAAGTAGTAACACAACTGTGTCCATCTTTTATGCAGAATCTCTCATCAAACAGTTGGAAGATTCCATTGAAGAGAATAAAGCCCGACTGTCGTATCTTGACTCCCGTTTGCAATGCATGGAGCAAGAGTTGAAGTTAAAAGAAGATGTTTGCATTTATCTGAAAGAAAACCTGGCAAGCACTGAAAGTGAAAAGAATGACTTGGAGCTTAGGAATGAGGGCTACAGTTTGGAAGTTCAAAAACTATGCAAGGACAACAAGGAGCTTAATGAATTGCTTAGTGGTTTTATGGCTAAAGTAACTGAGCGAGATAAAGAGCACACATCAATGTCAAGTCATGTCTCCCAGCTGATTTCTTCATTTGAGAGATACGACGGAAAGGTCCGAGAGGAAAAAATGCTGATAATAAAATCTGCTAAGGACAAATTTGAACATCTCCAAAGCCAGTATGTAAATTTGATATCAGAAAACAGTGTTCTCCAAACTGAAATCGAGGAGCTGAAGTCCAGAATCATTGAGCTGCAGAAAACTCAAGAGATTGTCATGGTTCAACATGTAGAAGAATGCCAAGTGGCTGAAGATAAGATCAGAAGATTGGAGTCTGAAGCAGAAATTTCTGCCTCCAACATTAGTCAGTTAGAAAAAGTAGCTTCTGACCTAGAAGGGAGGATTCAAAAATTACTGGAAGATTCTAGATCTGCTGAAAATCATAAGGTTTGTGTCCTAGCCAGTTCAGTGACAAAAAAAATATTACTATTTAACCTGTAAGATTCATGAGATTTGAATTTTGCAGCAAGAGTTGCTTCAGAAGATTCTGAAGCTAGAATCAGATAATCAGGAGCTTCTAGGTCAAGTGCAATCTATTTTAAATGAGAAGTTTAATGATACGGAATCTCTGCAAGGAGAGATAGCTAAGCGTGACCAGCAGGTTGAGACACTTGAGAATCAGGTCAATCAGCTCCGTGGTATTATTGATGAGAAAGAGCAACTGCACACTTGTGCTGTAGAAAGAGAAAAGAATTTAGAGGAACAGAAGTTACAGGTCGGTGCTTATTAGATACTTCAAATCCCATATTGTAATGATCTGTTGACCACATACAATCTTTTCCGTCTGCTGCCAGGTCCAAGCATCACTTGCTGCAACAGAAAGCCAACTTACTGAGGCAAAAAAACAGTACGATATCATGCTTGAAGGTAAAAAGATAGAGCTGTCCAAGCATCTGAAAGAATTATCACTGAAAAATGATCAGGTATTACGCTTCTATCAGCTGTATGACAGTTTGCTGTATCAATCACAAGTGACGGTTGGAAAAATGCATTTTGCAGGCAATCAATGAAATCCGCAGGAAATATGAACTAGAAAAGGTAGAAATCATTAATACTGAAAAGGAGAAGGTAAGTTAACTCTTTTTTCAAAGTTATTATGCTAAATGTTTTGAGTTTAATCTTATCCTCTCTATTTTCTGGATGTTGAAAATATTTAGGCCGAGAAGCTCATAAAGGAAATGGAAAACAAATGCAATGAAAAGATTTCGGAAAACAGGCAAGATTCTGAGAGGTATTTGATGTGTCTGAAGGAGGAACATGGCTCAATGGTAGGTGGTACTGGTTGGGTTCTGTCCATTAAAGTTGAGTTGTTTTAAAAAAAACAAGAAGAAGTGAAGTTTGCAATTTAGTTATGATAACAATGCTGATTTTGAAATTTGAAACTGATTATTAATAATTATTTTAGGTTGAAGTTTGTTCATTTGTCTTGGTAGCAATCATGAAAAGAGAGCTAGGCAAATCCTAAAATCATTCTAAAATTGAAAATAAGCTGCAGTTTTTAGGGAAAATAACTGAACAAAGTGGAGCTGCAAGCGCCAGTTTCCATTGGAAATGTTAGCTCTAGTATTTGAACAAAGTATTGATAGCATGGATACATAATTGCATTTTAGATGTTCTGCTATGCTGCAGTCTGCTACAGAGGCTTAGTAACCTAAGATAGTTACTCAAGGTCTTTCTATGTCTGCTTTTAATTTGCTTTGTCTTGACATGTAAATCATAATAAAAGCCATACCAAAACACCCACCTGGTAGTTATATGTATTCAAAGTTTCTTTTAAGGTGCTTTAGGGTAACACTGTACTTGCCTTCATCTTTTATTTAATTTGCACTAGGCACAAAACATGACATCAAAAACGATCTATCATATTTCATCAATTTGCGTTGTTAATGTAATGGTATTTGGACTTTACTGGTTGGTTTCATGGTTTTCATAAGATTTAATAAGTCAAAATGTCATCTGATACTTGAGCAGGGAATGTATTTGACACAACTTTATGGTCGTACGACTTACACATCTATTCTAATATAATTTTGATGTTCCATGTGGTTTGTGGCAGCTTTGAGATGGTATTTTTGTTTACATAAAGTAAAAGGGGTGTGGTGAGAAGGCTCTGTAAAAATATGGTCCTGTAAATTTAGAGAGTCAAACTTTCATCACTATCTGTAGAATCCTGTCAATTATAAATTACCATTTGTTGAAGACTGAAACTATTGTCCAAAGGGTACACCTCGGGAGTAGGGAAGCACTGAACACTACACAGTGGAAAGTCTGAAATAAGACTGCTTTTCTTCTAAAATGACCATGAAAGTTGTTTCTTGATATTTAGGTTGCAAGAATTCAGCAGGATAATGAGCATAAGGAATCAACTCTTCGAGCTTATCATAAAGAAGAACTCCAGCGTGTTCAATCTCAGGCTGAGAATGAATTGAGGGAGGTCAGTAATAAATTCCACCAGATGTTTCGACGATGATTGGTCATACTAATTAAATCTGGATTAAATATGCAGAGGTTGTCATCGCTCAGAAAGGATCATGAAATCCAAATAAAATCATTGACTATACAGCATGAGGAAGATTGTCAGAAGCTTCAGGATGAACTGGAGCTTCAGAAGTCAAAGGTAGTTACTCTGGTGATTTTCTTGTTCTGGATATAGTTACTTGAAAATATATCTGACACTTTTTTTCAGGAGGAGAAGCAAAGAGCACTGTTACAGTTACAATGGAAAGTAATGGGCGAAAACCAACAGGTTGATCAAGAAGTAAACTCTAAGAAGGTTTCCTCTGATTGCTATCTCATACACTATTATTTAAGCAATTCATATTTAAGTTATGTTGTATATATTGTATAGCATGCTAAGCATTTAATAAAAAGAAGCAAGTGCATATGTTCGTACTAATTGAAACGCTGCTGCTTATTTCATGTAACAATAATTCAAGAAATTGGGTATTTCGACTCTGTTTGGTATTAATTTTGTAAAGCCTTGTGGCTTGTATTTCGAAAATGTAGGTCAACACAATTGGGTTTTTTTACCAGGTTTGACATTTTCTACCACAACCATTTTCCATGTGGATTGTGATTAAAAATTTAGATGAAGATTAGGAATGAGTTATTTGGTTGATTTGATTGGATAAATTAATGGAAAGTAAATGATAAGATTCATTTTTTATGCATTTTAATTCTTCATTTGGTTTTGTCAATATATGCTTAAATCATCCATAACTGTCACAGATTCACAGTAATAGGGAGATTTTAACCCTTGTGTCGTAATTATGAAAACGTTCTGTTTTAACTTTCAAGTTGGCTGTTGAAGCATGCAAAAGTTTTTAACATAATCAAGCTTCCTGTATATATATGACTCCCAACTCGGATATTAGTGTCAATTTTCTGTGCACTTAGTTATCTTTTAACACATCACACTTTGCTTTCCTTTTTTATTATGAGCAGAAATAATATTTGTTTCACAATTTATGTTGTAGATTTTTATGCATCATTTGACCTTCTATTTTCATTACAATCCTACTAGCATATTGCCCGTGCGTTGCAACGAAATTTTAATTAAAGAAAATTATCATCAACATGTTATCAACATCTCTTAATTGTTGTATATATTTGTTAATCACATATAGACCTTTTTAGTTCCACACTTATCTTTTTTCTTTTCACAAAAAACAAAGAGTTGGTGGGAATAGTTGACATGTGGGTCCTTTAACCTTACATGTCATTTTTTCCTTAAAAAAGTTGGAAGTTGGTAGTGGAGGTGGTGGGAGAACCACCACCACCACTACTCCTTTTTATAAGGAGTATAGATTATTTATTTCATACCTTGTAAACTTTGAACCTGATGTTTGCATATAAGGTTCATGTGTGTGTGTGTGATTTGGCTGATCTGTAGAGGTGCTAGTAGCTACACGGGCAAACTAGTGAAGTACTATTTTGATTTTTTTTTCTTTTCAATGTTGACCATAGTTTCAACCCCTAAGTCCCAGTGTGACACCTTTTTATAAGAATAAATGAAAGAAAAACAGTTTTGTTCACCTGTTTGTATTAAAATATCCAGATGGTCATACAATCTCATTCTTGCTAGATTTTCTCAAAGTGCTCCTTAAACATATCTTACAAATTCGGGTAAAACTGAAACATATCTTAAAAAATGGTTACCATGATTTGGTCATGTAATCATGTTGGGGCAGAAGCAGAAAGGCTGATATAGTCCATATCCTGCATTATTTTCAGTTTTTGTTAATCTTATAATTGGTTCTTTCTATTTTGTTTCAACATTTACTTTTGGTATGTGCCAATTCTCTCCTTAAGAGTTAAAGACATGCATATTTTCTATTTTAGGAATACTCCGTTTCATCAATAAAGAGGAGAGATCCATATCTCAGAAAAGAACATCAGCTTCAGTTGGTAAGTCCTGAGACCAAACGGAAGGTAAGACATCTCTCTTTAAACATTGACTTTATCACTGCATGCTTCATTGTACAAATTCTAAATTTGCATGTTCTACTACCAGGATGTTAATCTATCTGGCATTATACAATCACCAATTTCAAACATGCTGAGAAAGGTAGAGAAAGGAACCCAGGATATTCCTAAGCATAGAAAGGTGAATCGTTTTGCATTTAGATTCATCATTCTCATATGTTTTCAGATAATGTACCAAGTTTCACTATTGAATGAATTAATCTGTAAAATACATGTCTTCATGTGACATGTTTTTGGTACATTTCTTCTAACTAGGTAACACATCATGAATATGAAGTTGAGACAGCAAATGGAAGAATCACAAAGCGCAGGAAAACTAAGAGCACCGTCATGTTTGGGGTACAGGTTTTTCCTCTCTCTTTTTTCTCCTTTGCATTTGGTTGGTGGTCTAGTATTTCATTCATGTAATCATGTTAATGATAGCCTTTTTCTCCCATTCAGGAACCCAACACTCAGAAGTCATTGCATAATACTGCTGACAAGGATCCTACAAAAATGAGAAAGGTATATTTGTGTGAGTAAATGTGTTCGTCAACTTCTTTCCATATGCATGTCTAAAGGTTTTACAGAAAAATAGGTTCAGTGACCTCTGTTGTTTTATCTTTTTTTCTGTTTTTGGGCACAGATGGATATACTTTTATCAAATTGAAATAATTTCTTTATCGTTTTCTGAATTATGATATGTACTATATGATATATTCAAGAATGCCTGTTCTCATAGATGTTTCTGTTGTAAGAACATTGGTATAGTTGTTTACCACTTTGATGGTACAGCATACATTTATTAGATAGAGTTGACTCAGTTTTATTCTCTCGCTACATGACTGAAAAATTGTGATTGCTCGTGTGGTGGAATTCAGAGTCTATCCAAAAACACATACCAGAATATTGGTTTTCTCAGATGCTTTTGCATTACTTTTCTTTTACATTTATGCCTCCGCACTCTCCAGGTTGTTGCTGGATCCCATCCCCATCCTGCAAACATTGGTGAATTGTTTTCTGAGGGCTCCTTGAATCCATATGCCGAAGACCCTTATGCATTTGGCTAGAAGGTAATATAGTTTCCCTGTTTTACATATTGTATTTCCTAATCAGTAATTATATGTCTGCATGAATAATCATTAAGGACTTCCTACAATGTTCTAAATGCTAGAGTAGTGCTTCAGCGGTCCCTTTTACTTATGGTGAATAGCATTCTCAGATGTCAGACCTGACATTTTTTTTTGCTGGGGAGGCCAATAGGCCGTCCGATTTTATATTAAGCATTAGAGGAGTAAAACTTTTTACAAAACGACATTGAAGCATGCCGTGCTTGGCTGCAGCTGCAGTCAAGCTAATAAAAAGCTATTATCACACAAAGAAACACTAAAGAAATAAACACAAGCAGGGATGGAAGTTGTTGCAGTGCTCCAGTCACACTGCAGGCTCAGATCTCAGTCAACTGTATTGCCGAAAATTCCTGCTTCCTTCCATATGCCAATCTCATCGTTAATTAAATCAGCAACTTGTCGTACTGATTTTGATTCTTGTCGGAAGATCCTCGCATTTCGTTCTTTCCAAACTTGCCAAAGGATCAACATGGAGATCAAATCGAAATTTCCCGTGCTTCTTCGGGAAAATTTCTCTTGTCTCGATCTACCAATTCCCAGCGACACATTCTTTTCTGCCGGTATAGGGAAGTTTATTTTGCACTAGCTTCTCATCAATTGCCATACTTCAGTTGAGAAAACACAAGAAACGAAGAGATGGTGACTGTTTTCTTCTTCATTTTGACACAGCACACAAAGTTGCTCGTGCGGCCATCCTCTCTTTGCAAGGTTTTCTGCCGTCGACATCCCCTTCAAGAGTAACCAAAAGAAAATTTTGATTCTGGATGGAGCACCAGATTTCCGATAAATTTCCCAAATGCGCAGTCTTCTTTGCTAGGAAGAATAAACTGTAGGCTGATGTGTGGTGAAATTTCCATGCGGTGTTAGCTTCCATCTGAGCCTATCTTCTTCATTACTCCTCTGCACTGTTTGCAGTTCGTCCCAAAGCTCAAAGAAGTCCCTCATGGCTTGAGCGGACAAAGATCCCTGTATTTGCCGGACCCACTGATTATTTTGCAGGGCTTTTTGCACTTTAAGTTTCTTCGGTCTGGACACATAAGTGAATAAAGTAGGCCATCTGCACTCGAAACTCCTGCCACCAAGCCAATTATCCTGCCAAAAATCTGTGTGCCGCCCATTTCCAATGTTGATTTCTGCCCTTGATTTGAACAATTGATCACTGTCTTGCCCAAGGTCTAAATCCACCAATGCCCATGGTCTGGAGCTTTGTTCAAAGCCTTTCGCCTTCCACTGCATCCTTAGACATATGCCAAAATAATCTAGGTTTTTAATTCCCAAACCTCCTTTTTCTATTAGGGTGCAGATTTTTTTCCAAGCAACCAGGCAGTGACCTCCCTTGACATGTTCCTCCCCTTTCCAAAGGAAGGCTCGAAACTTTCTGTTTATTTCTTTCATTGCCCACTTTGGCAAATTTAGGACCATCATGAGGTGAATCGGCAATGCCATTAGAGTAGTTCTGATCAAAGTCAGTCGACCATCAATGTTCAACAATTTGGGCTTCCAACCTGCCACATTCTTCCCGAATTTGTCCATCAACGGCTGCAGCTCAGTTTTTGTTGGCTTCCTAGTGGATAGAGGTAAGCCGAGGTACGTGATTGGAAAACTTTCGGTTCGGCAAGCAAGGATTTCCTCCAATTCAGATAAACACTGCCATGAACAGTGGATAGGGACAATTGTGCTCTTTGCCAAGTTCACTTTGAGCCTGGTGATTTCCCCAAAAAGAAGAAGCATACGCATGATAGCTGTCGCTTGCTGCTGTTCTGGCCTGAAGAGTATGATTGCTTTGTCTGCATAAACCGAAATCAGAGGGGCCTTGATTTGAGGGTCCGGAAGCGAGAGTACTTGCGCTCTGTGTGCCTGCATAAACATCGGTTGCAGCGTATCCATTGCTAAAACAAAGAGCAAAGGTGATAAAGGGTCGCCTTGTCTCAAGCCCCTTCCCGGTTTTATCTGCTCTGTGAGATTGCCATTGATAAGCACCGCTGTGTGAGAGGTCAAAAGAATAGAAGACAGCCATCTACGCCAGATTGACCCGAAGCCTCTATACTGCAACATGCTTAACAAGAATTCCCAAGAGAGCGAGTCAAAAGCCTTGGATATATCCAATTTGAGCAGCACAGCTTGCTTCTTCTTCTTGTGCAGCTTCGTAATCAGGCCCTTGACATGGATGAAATTTTCATGGATTGTCCTATCTTTGATAAAAGCGGTCTTGAGTCTGTGAGACCAAGGTGGGCATCTTTGGCCTGACATTTGAACTCCTCTAGCACCTTACTGTCCTCTTCTGGGTGTCAGTGGAGGCCTCAGCAGGCTTCCTATTCTGCAACTCTGTATGCTTGCCGTCCTTGACTCCTTGTATGACAAATGCAGTTACTTAGCAGTGTTTAGAAAGGTTGAACTTACTTCCAAACAATTGATCACGAACTGATACTAGTGGTACAGTGAATTGGTTTCAAAGTACTGGTTTGAACTCATGAATCTCGAGAATGTAAAGTTATATCAGTATAATATATGATCTGGTTTCTGGCAATCACTAACGATTGTTCAGTTCTGTGATTAAGCACTTTACACTGCATCTACATATATTTGATACTACTGGTACCTGATGCTTTCTCAAGTAACCGTGCTTTTCTGTAAAAAACTGATTAATCGCCAATTCTTTTATCACATTCGTCAGCAATAGTTGTTAAGTTTTTATAGTTCAGAAGCGTAAATGTTATAAGTATTCATTTACAACTTCTGACTAATAATCATACCTCCCCTTGCAGCTCGCATTTGAGGTGCTGACCTTCAGAAGCATGATGATGACTCCCGAGCGCAATCCCCAAGCCGGATTGAATCAATGATCTTGCGGCCTTCGGCTATGGCATCTGACCATCCTGGTGTTCGAAACGACTATCGTTAACTGCTTTGTATCTGCAATATTGTTACGAGACGGGTTATGACATCTGACCATCCTGGTGTTCATAACATAGTATCACTAACTATGATGTATCTGGAATATTGGTACGACATACACGATGATTCTCCTGCGCGTTCAGCATTAACTGAAAATGCCATTGTTAGTTTTGCTATTTCTAGCGATTTGCGGAAGGATTCGAATTGATATTCCATTGCCGGCGGAGTGGAAACGCAACGGGAAACAGTTGCAAACTTGGTCCATTTGCTTAGAACCTATTTACAAACAATAATGGTAGTACTAGTTGCTCTTTACCAATCATCTAGCATTGCGAAAACTCAAAAAAGAAAAAACGAAATAAAAAGGGAAGCTATGTGGAGTGGTAAACAGGAAAAAAAAAGGAAAGATGGAACCTAATACGAATGACCATTCATAATAACGAAGTCCTTTTCTGTATACCCTAAGCTTATACTAGTAGGAATTAAATTAACTCAAGTAAATAGCGCAGGTCAACCTTGCTTCTCTGACGTTCTTGGACATCAACTGTAAAATAATCTCTTTAGCTAGATATTATTGTAGTAACTAAAATATCGTAACAGAAGTATGAAAACTACTCTAAATTGGACGTCTGATTTTTTTTAAAAAAGTCGGGCGTTGTTTCATTCCGTATGAAACAATGTTTCGGCATTTAGCGAGAGAATGTTTCAGTTTTTGAAAATAGTGAAACATGATCTTATCGTCAGACTAAATAATTTGATTCAACATATGAAACAAATGATTTAAGCCATTAAAACATCAACAAGATCTGAGTAAAATAAAAAAAGTGAAACACCATCGAAATCCCAACCAAAACACTTTGATCTAACTAATAAAACATCCATATACATGGATTGAAACATCGATGAACACACACCCAAAAAAAGCTAGATTCACTTCTTCCTCTTCTTCCTCTTCTATGGTGGTTCGCCAAATAGTTGGCAGCAGATGAAGCCCTATACATGGATTGAAACATCGAAGACCACACATCGAAGAACCATATACATGGATTGAAACATCGAAGAACACAAAAAAAGCTAGATTCACTTCTTTCTCTTCTCAGGTGGTTCGCCAAATAGTTGGCAGCAGATGACGCGCTGGCCACGAAGGGAACATGGCTGGCGATGGCGTGCATCTGTCGAAGATGATGTTGTGACCGACGATGCCCCCACAAACCACCACCCACCCACCCACTCCTACAGCTGCTCACAACGTCACATTGCCACTGTTGTCGCGCAAACTTCGCCAAGTTTGCATCGCCGCCGCTGCAGCTACCTATCGCCATCGCCCCTATCCACCACCACCGTGGCTCCACTATCTTGTCGTGAACTTCGGCTTGCCTCCTTACAGACTAGAGAAGATGGAGATGAGAGAAATGGTGAAGGGAAAAAGAGAGAGAGGAAGAAGTGGAGTGGATAAGACCATGAGAAAGGAGGAGAGGCGAGTGGATAAGACAGAGGAATGTGGGGCACACAAGGTACAGGGCACCCGATATTTCCATTCTCATCGGGTGCCCGACTAAAATCGTTTCCCAGTAAGTACTCCTTTCTCAGATTTAGGGGGTGTTTCGCAGTGTTCGCCACTTCCAGGAACGGGGTCTGCCTCTGCTTGCTCGCGAGACAGCCATCGCACAATTGATCAATGTGATCAATGGCTGGTAGCCCGTGAACCATGTTCCCTTGCGCTAGCTTTCGGAGTGCTTGAAAATTTAGATGCCCGAACCGCGCATGCCATCACCATGCCATCTCGCCCGCGCTCGCCGCCAGGCAGACTGGGCTTGCAATGTGCAACTTTAGAATATAGAGGTAATTGGCATCATGTTTTACCTTGGCGAGAAGCACACCCTTGGGATCGCGGAGTGTGCAGATTCGTCCCCAAAATCGTGCATCGTAGCCGCGCGCGTCGAGCCGGCCGATGCTAACAATGTTCTTCCTCAACTTGGGAATGTAGTACACGGCATCAAGCGAGCGGTGATCGCCATTCTTGCACTGGAACACCACGGTCCCGTGCCCCTGGATATCAATCACCGAGCTGTCGCCAAATTTCACCGTCCCGACAATGCCGGTGTCGAGTTCTGCGAACGCCGAGCATGCACCAGTCATGTGATTTGTGGTCCCGGTGTCCAGAAACCATTCCCCATCGATCTCCTCTGCATTGCCAGGCTCGTGATCTAGGATCACCTTCTTCTCCGTGAGATGTACCTCATGTGCCCCAGCTGTTCGAACGAGTATCGCCTCGCCAGCTAGTGACAAGCCCGTGACCTGTGCCATCAGCAGGGTTGGCTCCTCCTCCTCGATGGCTTGCACCAGGTTCAGTTCCCCTCACCTTCGCCGCCGTGGTTTGCGACACTGCCTCACGAAATGCCCCAAATCACTACAATTGAAGCATTTTACCTTCGATATGTCACGACCGCCGCCCGTACTGGTGGCCGCTTCCTTCCCTTTCGGCGATCCACTGGCTTTGCCCCGGCTGCCCCGCGACGTATGTCCGCCGCGACCGGCGTTCCTGGCTTTACCAGGACTATCTTGCTCCCGCTGCTTCGCGTGCGCTTGCCATTGCTCCTCGGTCAGATATAGCTTGACGTCGCCGCTTTCTTCCTCGTCATCACTGTAGAATCAACCGTCGACAGCCGCCCCACGAGCTCCTCCAGAGCCATGGTTTTAACATCAAGCACTTGCTCCAATGAGATTGCGATCGGCTTGTACTTCTTAGGAACGACTCGCAACAGTTTCTTGTTGATCTGCTCATCCTCGACAACACCTCCCATGTCGCGAATGTCCGCGACGACGACAGTGAGCCACATCGTGAATTCCTTCGGTGTCTCTCCCTCCTTGAACCGCATGGATTCAAACTGGCGAGGGAAGCCCTGCTCCTTCACTTCACGCACACGGTCGACACCGACCCGCATGGTCTTGATGGCGTCCCACGCCGCCTTCGTCGTGTCGTGCTTCGATCGCCGAAAGAGCTGCCCGATCGTCGCGGTACTCCGTGTACCCGAGGTCAATCGCCGCCACAACCCTTGTGCCTGTAAATTCACCCGCATTAGGAGTTCCCAATCCGGGTAATTCGTCCTTGACAGAACCGGAAGGCGGGCAGTGATCCCCACATCCCTTCCTTGTTGTATGAGGGGAAGATTCCTGCTCTCGGCACCACTCCCAGTGTTACCGCAGCCGCCGGCGCCACCACCACGGTGTCCGGGCGGTGTGTAACGCCCACCGTCGTCAGACATCGTCGCAGGATCGTAAGAACACAAGCTCTGATACCAATTGTCAGAGTAAATTGGAAAATTTCACTCACAGCTCACGCGCTCAACTAGTTTGAGACTTGTCGGATTGTGAACAGTGTAACCGAAAATGGGAAGAACTGAGAACAGAGCAGAGAACAGAGAGTTTTTGGTGCTGCTTAGATCCCGCCGCAACTTTTCTGTTTTCGTCTATTTATTCCCTCAACTCGTGAGGTTGTTACATGCATAACTAACACCGACTTTGCTGGATCCAACTACTAAACGTGCCATCCCACGCTCTAGACTCAGCTCAGCCGAACTAACACCGAAAAAGCAGAACAGACCTAACTCTGAACAAGCTCAGGTTGGCCACTAAATGCATGAAAAACTGAAAACAACTTAGATGCTATTACAATCGAAATTTGACCAGATCATTTAGCACTCCAGATTATCTGACACATCTACCGTCGGCACCACTCTTCTTCTCCGCCTCGTCAGGGGCCGCCGCCTGGCGCCCTGCTTTCCGTCGGTCCCGCCGGTATCCCCCGCCCGTTGCCGCGTCACCGACCCCATCAGCCGGTGGCCACCGCAGACTCCTTGGCGCCGGGCTCACAGTCCGCGTGGTGGGCACGGGCGCGTCGGTGGTGTCGCCGAGGCGGGCGCGGGTGTCAGCGTGGTGGGTGAGTCGCGGAGCAGAGGATGCGGCGGCCCTTGCAGCCGGCATGACGAGGGAGCAGACGACAATGGCTGAGGGAAATCAATGAAAAGCCATTGCTACGGATGGCATTTTTGAGATGTCACTCTTAAAATTTTTCTTATAAAATTGCTATCATCGAACGTGAAAAAGTTCAGTTTTTGTCATTTTTATCTATTTGACATATCAAGTCAGCGTGGATTCGTGACACGAAATGACTCCTCTACCCCTTTATCCATTAGCACATGGGACTTAGCACATAGCATCCTGCAAAATTATAGTAATCTGGTCAATCTGCTCGCGAGTTTCTTAATCTAGTCGTCTGCCGATTAAACAATGCTTAATAAACACATCGAGTTTCTTTGCTGCAGCCGACGCTGCATACGGAGGTGGTGGGGATCCAATTCGACAGGACGGAGGAGGAAAGCATCAAGGGGACATGCAGCCGGCGATGACGCCGCCGCCGCGGTGCATCGTGTGCGTGACCGGCGCCGGCGGGTTCGTCGGCTCGTGGCTCGTCAAGCTCCTCTCCCGCGGCTACGTCGTCCACGCCACCGTCCGCAACCCAGGTCTTCTTGTTCTGTTCTTATCAGTTAGCAGCATCTTGTGCTGCGTCTTCCTATATGTGATTTTCTTTATCCTTTTCCTTGTTTCGGATGATCCCAAGAACGCGTTTCTGAAGCAGCTGGAGAACGCTCCGGAGAATCTGCGCCTGTTCAAGGCCGACGTGCTCGACGGCGGCTCGCTGACGGCGGCGTTCGCCGGCTGCGAGGGGGTCTTCCATCCGGCCACTCCGATGCCGGAAGACAAAACGGTTAATCCGGAGGCAAGTACTCCATTTATACACACACTGTCTGAATAATCACTCTTCTGCAATCTGCGACTCTGCTGATCCTATGTACTATGCTAACCACTTATTTATATATATATATATATATAATGTATTTATGTATATGTATATGTATTCAGAAGGAGATGTTGGCTCCTGCTGTGAAAGGCACAAGAAATGTGCTCCAGGCTGTATAAGAAAAGGGGCGCTATATGCTAAGTCTCATGTGCTAATGGATAAGAGGGGAGGGGAGTCATTTCGCGTCGCGAATCCATGCTGACCTGCTGACTTGGCATGTCAGATTGGCAAAAATAACGAAAATTGAACTTTTTGCGTTCGGCGATGTCAATTTTGTAAGAAAAATTTTAAGAGTGGCATCTCAGGGAGTGTCATCCATAGCCGTGGCTTTTCATTAGATTTCCCATGGCTGAGAAACGATGTCAGTCGGATGGAGTGGCACGGAAGGAAAGAAATTCGCATGCTCAGTGGTAAATTCTAGTGTGGATTGGGTGGTAAATGCTGAAAGGCCTACATATCTGGTGGCAAATTCTAAAAATTTTTCGGGCGCCACCCATCCACATGCGCACTGGCTCTCTTTGCCTCACCGACACAGAAGCTACCCACGACGCCAGCAAGACCCGCTAGACCAGCTTCCCTCTTCCCTTACCCCTTTTCCCCCAGCCCTTTCTCTTCAACCTAAAAATAGTGAGATGTCTCTGTCCTGTCTACTAAGTACTAACCATTGTAAAACTAACACCCCCATCGTCGACCTCACCCACTACCCTCCTCTAGGAGTGTGATGGGCAGCGCTCACCGTCTTCTTGTGTCCACCTCCCATCGCTAGTTCGTAACCTCCAGCCATCCCTTAAACATCGCCCTCATCACCCCCAACCCTCCTATCACCTCCAAACCTCAAAACTGTAATCCATAGGAAGCTTGCAGGCTCAGAGTTAGGGTGTAGTCGGTGTTGAAGCTTGCCGAGGAAGTTGTCATCGCCAGGGAGTCCGCCATCTTTCTCCTTCTCTTTTCCTGCCTACGCTTGATCCGAGGTGGAAGACGGTGGGCAGGTCATTCATCTTGTTCCAACGATATACATCGGTCGATTGAAATCTAGGGAAAATTTAGCTGATTGATGAATAGCAAAGGTGAGAATTGAGTTTGTCTCAATCCCGAAGAAGGTGAATTGGTTGGTTTTGGAGTATTTGTAAATTGATTTGTCATGCGTATTTTTTGGTGGCTCAACTGAAACTACTATGATAAAGGAGTCTTTGTTGTCTATGCTTGCGTTTGGTCGGTTTGTGTTTGATTTTTCTCAATGTTGAAACATCTATATCCCTGCTGTTGTTAATTTTGGTAATTAATATATTTGATACGTAACTTGAGTTAGATCCACCCGAGCCAAGCTTGGATGCCACGGATTTAAATTTGATGGTGCAAGGTGAAGTTTTGGAAGACGGTAAACCTAATATCTTTGTCGATCGGGGTGTTGGGCAATCGGAATTTGTAATACGTTTATTTTTCTAGTCTGTCGTACTATGAAGTGGCAACCTAACAGTTAGATGATCAATAGGCTACCTAGAGTACATGCATTGAGATTGCACTAAGTGGTTTTGATCGCTGTTTTCCTCTAGAGGCTGGACGGACCAGGGCGTTGGGGCCGGTCGGTCTGAGTTGGTCTAGTAAGTTGGGAACCTTTTTGGACAAGGTCAGACGAACTGGCCCCTGGGCCGGTCGGTCAGAGGACAGGCCGGACAGACTAGGCTCTATGGACAGACGATGTGGCAAGGTATAGAAGCTCGGCGTGCATGTATAACGGGTCCCTGTAACCCTGACTATGTAATGTTATTTTGCAAAAAGAAAATCTCGCATGCGGCTGGAGACGGTCTTCTCGTCGTGTTGCGTTCGTCGATTTCGCAGATCCGGTACGCGCGCCTCGCACCATTTTCCCCAGCCTTCATGGCGAGAGGAAGGGGCCTCACCACACGCCGTCTGCTGCTTCCCAACACCGCCGCCCAGGAGCCGCGCGCCGGAGATCGACGCGGCGGAGGAGCGCAGCGAAGGCCAAGCGGTCCAGGAGCTCGGCGTGCACGCCGCGCGGCGTAGCGCTCCACGGCATGGAGAGGCTGGTAAGAAATGGATAAGGATGCATGTTTTTTGTGGACGGAAAGGATCAGTACCACTTTGATTTTTTTTATCGGAGAGGGGATAAAGCTGGAGAAACCGAGAAAGAGTGGAGCTCGGGTCCTGGTGCTTGTGTCAGATTTGTGTTGAGGAAGAAAAAGAGAGAGGCCACACCATGTCGTACAAAAAATTATTTGTAGCTAAGCTGAGCTAAGCTATTAAATAGCTTAGAGACAGCGTTTGTATGATATATCTTTATGTATTTGTATAAGACGTTTAAATATGACCCTTTGTAGGTTGAGTTTTTGGGACCGGTCGGTCTAGGTTTCTAGGTGGTGTGTATTTAATGTATACTAACAGCTATTTTTTAAATCATCGGTGTAAGGTGCCGAACCATCCGACGGCTCTGTGCTGTTCGGTCCTGCAGTACATAGTATTGGGATTTTGTCCCTAACAATTAGTATTGGGATTCACCGTTGCTCGCACCGTCCTCCCCGTCGTTCCCTGCACCTTCCCGCTCGTTCCGGGCACGCCATCAAGCCGCCTTAACGCCGTCGCACGTTTTCCCTTTTTTCCCCGTGGAACTCACCGCCCGCTCGCCGTATTAATCGTCGTGCTATTACCGTCGGCCGCACCCACTCCGCTCCTCGGCGGCATCCGAGCTCCCCACGTCTATAAATCTCCTCTCCATGCACCCCTCTCCCATTTCCACTTTCTCCCCGAGCTTGTGGCGCTACCCTCACTCTTCCCCTTCTTCTCTCTTTGCCGCTTTGAGCGTCGTCGTCGTGCGCCGAGGCCATTCCTGGCTTCGTCGTCACGCCCCGCTCCCCGGCCGCCGCTCTTTTCCTCCCTTTCATCGTCGGAGCACCATGTCGCCGTGCACCCGAGCCGTTGCCGCCGCTTCCGTCCTCGGCCGCCATTCCCCGTCGCCTCGCCGCTCCCGGCCGTGCCGCCTCCTCCGCCTCCGCGTCGTCGGGCCAAGCCTCGGTCGCCCCTCCGCCGCCGCCGGAGCTCGTTGCCCATGTCATCGCCGAGCGCCAACTTTCGTCATCGCCGTGCGCCAGTGCCGCCTCTTCTCGTCGTCATGCGCACGGTGAGCTGCCCCTCCGCCCTCCTCCGTCACTCCTCGTGTGTGCCGCGCCGATGGTCGCCAACGCCGATGGTCGCCAACGGTGACCAGCGGGCGCATGCCCCATCGCCACTCTACCCCCTTCTCCCTTCACCGCCCGATCTGCCTCAGGGCAGATCATGGCCGTCCATTCGACCGCCCGCATGGCTACCGCGTCGGCACCATGTGGACGCCACATGTGTGCCATATGGCGCGCCAGCCCGCGGCATCGTGGACCGTGCGTAGCTCACTGACGTCAGCTTGACGTCAGTCCTCGGCCGCTGACATCGGCCCTGGCCCTTTTCCATTGTAAAAATAATTAATAATTACATAATAAATTAATTTAATTTTCAGAATTCATTTAAATGGTCCAAAACTTATAAAATTCATATCTAATTCATACGAACTTCAAAATAGACCATTTAAATTATAAAATTTATCAAAAACGAGCTTTACACGTTGGTTTACTTTTTATGTACTGTTTATTCGATTTTTATTAGGGTTTTTTTGTTTTGCGTACCAACATGTAGATTTCGTCGTTTCAGACAGATGCTGTGAGGCTGTTCTTGAACTTTCTTGCTTTTCTGTTTAATCAATCAGGGCAGGTATCGTTCTTGATTTGCAAAATAACCCATAAATGCCATCTCCCGCATGATATATATAGCTTTAGAATAATGTAAAGTACACTAGGAGAATGACACAGGATGCAATGTTTACAAGATGCCCAGATGATAATATTCCTTAGTGACCAGAATAAGAGGAAATAATTTCCAAAATTGACTTGGCTCTACGAAATGGAAGCCCGGATACATCTTTACTTTCTTTGGGTAGTATATTTACTTTAAGGGTTTTGCAGTATAAACTAAATGGATCAGTAGTTCTTACAAAGTTATGGAGAAATCACAGGCGACACGATTCTCCAATGTCTCTGTACTCAACTTGCTCAAATCTCCTCTTTAATGTGCTTCAGATATCTGTACTTAGGCCCCAGAGTACAGTTAACAGTGGTCTGCTGAGAGGCATCAACTTGTGTGAGTCTCATGCAGTAAGTGAAAAATTATACATTGAATTTTGTTCAAATTTTTGAACAAGTGCACTGAATTGTTACTTTAATGTAAAATTTATTGTAATTTTAATTTTAAAAATTTGATCGAACCTGTTTCATAAGTCAAATATGACCGAACGGAGTACCAGTTTAATTATTGAGAGCATATATAGCAGCAATTGTAATAATAAAGTTTGAGTGATCCTTTTCACGCATGCTAATGTGCGGTGTTTATATCATTCCTTCTCGATTTTGTTTGTTATTGCGTCTTTACAAGCTACATACACTAGTGGAGAAAGCCATAACTGTCTCGGTTCATAACCCTCAGAAGTCCTGATTGTCAAACCGAGACTACGAATCCGAGACTAGAGATAGGCGATCTTTAGTCCCGGTTAATGCATCTTTAGTCCCGGTTGAAGCCACCAACGGGACTAAAGATGACGGAGCCACGTGGCCGGCTCCGCCATCTTTAGTCTCGGTAGGTGGCTTCAACCGGACTAAAGACTTTTTTAATTTTTTTAATTTGCCCTTTCTCCAGCCCAATGTCCTCAGATTATTTTGTTTTTTTCTTGTCAAAATCCTAAAATCATTACGATACGAAATCAAATATCACGATTCACAAATAGCCATGAACAATATATATCCCAAATGTTTTTTTTTTTTTCTCTACATATCAAATACATCTTCAAAATCCACAAAAATCACGGATCAAATACTATCACATCACATATCAAAATCACATTACATATCATCAAACATCAAAAAAATTTCAGATCGGCGCCACGGCACGGCGTCGCCGCCGCGCCGCTCGCGCCGCCCCGGCCTGCCCGCCTCTCCCGCACGCGGGACGCCACCGACCCGGTCGCCCGGCCCGCCAGCCGCTCACGCGCACGGGGCTGCCGTCGACCCGCCCCGCCGGTGAGGAGATGGCGCCTCGCGCCGCCACCTCCTCCTTCGTCGCCATCTCCTTCCCTTGCTTGCAAGGGAAGAGGAAGAGGAGAGGGAGAGGGAGAGGGAGAGAGCCGAGGGAGAGAGGCGAGGGGAGAGGAAGAGAGGAAGAGAGATCGAAAAATGTGCTAAGTGTTGGATCAACGATGTGTGCCGGGGATATATATAGCCCTGAATTTTTAATCCGGTTGGTGGCACCAACCGGGACTAAAGATAATTTTCCGCTATTTCTAATTCATTTTTAGTCCCGGTTGGTGGCACCTACTGGGACTAAAGATAATTTCCCGCTATTTCTAATTCATCTTAGTCCGGTTGGTGGCACCAACCGGGACTAAAGATAATTTCTTGCTATTTCTAATTCATCTTTAGTCTCGGTTGATGTCACCAACCGGGACTAAAGATAATTTTTCGCTATTTTTCCAAATTTATTTGGTTCCGGCTAGGGTTAACAATTAAATAATTTGTAAATAGAGTCAAATTAAATTCATTAAATATAGGTTTAAAATAATAGTATTAAAATTTAATCAAACGTAGATAATCCTAAACATTACCGTGCCTTCTAGATAGTGTTCCTCTTTTGCCCCTCTCTATTTTTTATATTCATCTGAAGTTGTTGTTTTTTTTGAAAAATTTGACTTTTTTGTTTTATTTTTTTATATTTTTTATGGACTTGGGAGCACACAAGAGGTAAACACAGAAAATTTGAGCGTAAACCAGCAAAAGACGTGGCTGTGGAAAATTCGAAAGACACGCTCGAGTCGAAAAGCTTTCGGGCTCGAAAAGGCAACCTTTTGAGGCTTTTTTGGAAAAATAAAATCGACGAACGTGGCAAAGCTGCGAACAAACGCATTCAAAATTTTTTTCTGATCGATTTTCATATATGGAACGTCTCAATCGGAGTCCGTATGCAAAAGTTATGGCCGTTTTAAAAACCGACTCCGAGTTAGAGGACGAAACGGGAACAATACACGCAAAAACTTGTTACACGCGCATAAACTAGACGTGACGGCCAGGGTTTAAATGTTCTTATCAATATTGTACATCCCTCTGATTCGGATATTATCACCAAAATAATTTTACAAAAGATTTTACAATTTATATATTTTTATTAGGTTCAGTTAAAAAATAAGCACATTCACTCTTTGTCCTGATTGGTGTTACCAACCGGGACAAAAATTAGCATCTCTAATCCCGGTTGGTAAGCACCAACCGGGACTAAAGGTGTCTGACGCTCTGACAGGCTCTGACAACATTTGAACCGGGACTAGAGGTGATCTTTAGTCCCGGTTTGTGACACGAATCGGGACTAATGTTCCTAGAAATTCGTAGACTTTTTAAACCAGGACTAGAGATCATCTCTAGTCCGGTACAACTCAAACCGGGACTACTGTGGTTTTTGCCACTTCAAACAATGATGGTTTCTCCAGTAGTGATACGTACCTACGTTACGCTAATTTCTTGCTTGCGTGCATACAAAGTTCGGGTTAGTATAAAATGCGGTAGCAATTAGCCTACGAATGCTGCACAAGAATCAAATCAAAAGCTTACGGCGGCGGCCTATGGGGCGGAGACGGCGGCGTCGAAGCGGGGAAGACAGCGGCGGCCTACGAGGCGGAGATGGCGCCCTCGGAGCGAGGGTGCGACTGCGGGAGGCTAGTATTTCAGCGGGAAGCGACGGCGTCGGAGCGGGGTGCGACTGTGGGAGGCCGACGTCCGGCCGGAGCGGGAAGACGGCGCGGCGTCGGGCCGGTGCTGGCCGCGGGAGGCCGGTGTCGCGTCGGAGCGAGGTGCAACCTGCGGGGAGGCCGGTGTCCAGCGTCGAAGTAGCGGCTGCGGCGTGGGAATTGGGATGAGTGGAGTGAAACCCTAGAATCTAAGGTTATATACTTCCTTTGCCGTGGTCCCACATATCAGTGCGGGTTTGCGTGTGCGGGCGTACTCATTTCTTATCCGTATACAAATGCCCTTTGGGCACAACTCTATGCCTGCGGGCACAGCTTCACGCCCGTATTCGTGCCCATCGGGTCGGGTGCCCGCGGGTACGTGGGTTTTTTTCTATCCGTTGCCATCTTTAGTTGTTAAGCAAGGAGGCCCACATGTTATTTGAAGTTGGAGCAATAGATGAATTGCATGCCTATCGATGATTTGAAGTTTGAGCAATAGATGAAATGCTCGATTTAAAATAAATACTCTTTGGCTGGTGCAAGTGTCAAGCATTTTATCCACTATTATCTATACTAATATAATATAAAATGTACCAGTTTCATCCGTAATTAACCAGTTTCATCCGCAATTAACCAACATTGCAGGATCACATGACGTGTAGGACCAATCCTCAATGCGTCCACACGAGCCTGCCTCGAACCCACGTCGCCCAGGGAGAGAGAAAAAAAGAATCACGCGCGGCATCGCTCTTCCCATCGTGCGGGCGCCATCCCACACGCACCCCAATCCGTCGCCGTTCCTCCCCCATCCGCCGCCACGCGTCGCCGCCACGCGTCCCCATCCGCCGCCCGTGCCACCACCGCGTGCCCCCATCCGTCGTCGTGCTGCCTCCCCGCGTCGATCCCGTCCCCATCCACCGCTCCAACGCCGTGCGTCGCCTCCCCGTGCTGATCCCGTCCCCATCCGCTGCTCCGACGCCGCGCGCCGCCTCCCCCGCGCCGATCCCATCCTCATCCGCCGCTCCGACGCTGCGTGCCGCCTCTCCCATCGATCGGCGATGAGAAACCGCCGTGGATCCACGCCTTTCCCCATCCGCCGCCCACGCCGCCGCCGCCCCTGCTTCTTCTCCTTCCGCCGCCGTGCCGCCTCCCCGCCCGATCCTCCCCATCCGCCGCTCCGACGTTGCGCGCCGCCTCCCCATCGACCGGCGATGAGAAGCCTCCGTGGATCCGCGCCTCTCCATTACTCTTCCCTAATCTTCCCCTGCAACATTTTTTGGTGGTGATATTCTGAGTTCATGTTTGACCAACAAATCAAGGGGCTTGCTCGGCCTAGAGTTCCACACCAATGGTTGTAGTAGTTTTAGCGATGACCATGAATATTTAACTATTGCCTAACCGATATGCAATCAGGGAGCCATGTCTTAGATCCATATGGTTAGCTCTTATTCTGCTGCTCGCTTTGCTTCTTGCCAAAATAGGTTGACGGTTCTTCGGTTTTAGCCTGCTGTCCAAGGTACAAATTAAATTTTGTGCACCATGCTCTACATGCTGGATTTTGACATTTTCTACAATTTTTTGTGTGTTTGACTGGTATGACACTACTCTACTTGCTAAATGGTTTTCTTTTGGTGAAACACAAACTTATCTCTGTTAGTAACGACAAGTTAGCAAGGGTGACCACCAATTTGGGATTTTTTTGACTGGTCATGATTGGAAATAATAGTAAGGATAGTGATGATATATCAAAACTCAGTCTAGGAACTCATGGAGGTGTGTAATAGTTATGATTGTTACATATAGGCTAGCATAATAGTATTTGCTGTTAGTTTTCCATTAAAAGTTTTCTATATACATGATTATGCTCAATCAAGTTGTTATATATTGTAGGATAATGTCTGACAAAAATATGCCAAATCAAGTTGTTATCTCATGTTGATTTCTCAGTAAAATTATGCTGCCTAAAGAAAGATACTTCACATAAAGATTGGGAAATGAAGCTTGCACATGGTGACAGTACTTAACTCTGAGGTATTGTTTCACTTTCACTCTAAATTAACATGATAAATTCCAAAACAAATTATAGATGCAGCTGTTAATTTTATTTACATCTGTACATGATGCAAGATTAAAGTGCAGGAGCTAAAATCTTTCTTCCCTAGGTGAAGAAAGAACATGACCCTTAATGGTCAGGCGTAATCCCAATGTTCTATATTATGCTTCACCCTTAAGGGGTCATGTGGCGGTCTATGTGCGTCTAACTATTGCATCGATTAATAGTTCAACATGTTCTTTTATTGATCCAGTGCCAATCTCATGCAATGATTTTTATTTTGAATATATGTATGCTACTCTACTTGATTCAGCTCACAACACAAAAACAAAGTGATTATAAATTTATTTGGTGAATATTCAGTTACATACATGATTAAGTGTCATGATATGTATAGACATATATGAATAATGGTTTCCATTGATTCTTTACAACATGCTCCCACAAAAGTAAAAACAGTGATGTTAAAGATATTGTTGTTAAATGATAGAATTTTCTTATGCAATTGCCTCTTTTCTAATACGATCTTACGCCAGGAATATTTGATGTTGGTGTTGTGGTCAAGTAAGGGGGAAAAGTGTAGCTTGAACCTCCTGAGCTCAGCTATGTCTGACTTCTAAATTCGGTAAAGGCCAACTAAATGAAGCAACGAGTGGACTATAGAATTTTCCAGGTTTGCCATCATTTCAGAAATTATGCATTATTCCTAGAACCTTGGTTTTATGTGAGCTGGAACTGTTGAGTCGTACAAAATAGATTTTGTTTTATAGTGCCTCTAGCAGGCTTAATTTCCTGAACGGAGGGATCACTCACTTTCGCCACATTGGTAGGATAACATTTTGTAGTAAGATGGTTCATGTAATCAAAGCACATGATTAGCTCATGTACATTAATTAGTTTTCCTATTTTGTGATGACTATTGCTGATACTTCATAAGCGAATGATGTATTTAGATATGCCTGATTTTTTAGCCATAGTTGTGAAAAGAACTAATTTGTAGCTTCAAATGCAATTGCTTCAGGCACAACAAAGCGCTACCATTTTATAATCTCTTTTGTTGTTCACATTTCAGGAGTTACATAAAAGTATTTTTGTTTGAGTATAAAAATATAAGAATTGCATGGATTGGAAATATGTACCGTGAAATGCTATACACATATCTTGATTCTTAATCACCCTCTTATGATCAGCTGGTTGCTAATTGAAGGTTTGTTGTGTTGCTGCCTGTTTACACTATAAAATAGATAGCTTTAAACTTGGGAGTTGGGACATGGTTACATTTTATAGTAATTTCAGCATGCATATAGTTTCTTATAAGTTGATAGAATATTTAAATTTTGGCAAACATTTCAGCCAGACCTAAGCTATGAACCTAAATCATCTCCATTATCAAATGATTTTGCAGAAAAGTTCCTTTTTAACTGAGACATCAAAATGATTATTGCAAGTATGCTAGCTGGCTTGAAAAGTAGCACGTTCAAATACTTCTGCCTTCATTTGCACCATTGGGTTCACCTATTTTCTTAAGAACAAGGGAGCATATGAACCAATTATAATATTATTTAAATAGACTTGGAGATTGATTAGTACATTTGTTAAATGTTCATTGGAGGATAATTATTTTTTTGTCTTGACAGAAGCTGTCTATTGATATGAGTTATGCACTTGGTATTGTCTTGACCAAACAAAACTATATTCTGCCAATTTCTCTGGTGTAATCAATGATTTGCCACTCTTTCATCCATGCATCATATTTAACATGTATAACATTTTCAGTCTCCCTACAGATTGATACATGCCTACTTTGGGTTGGTTTGCAAGAATTGATAATATTGGTCACCGTGAATTTTTAGAGCAAGTTTTTGAGATGGGTGGATTACCGTGGTTCAGACGTAAGTACACAATATATTCTATATTTGTACTTGATTACTTTAAGGAATATATACTGCGAGATATGTGCATTGCACATTAGGTAAATCATGTCATTGTAAATATTAAACATTTACTTCCAAAAATAAGGTTCTATATATGCCTCAAATATTCATTATCGACAAGTCAAAATAAAAAAACTTAAATTGATATCTATTTCTCTAAGTTGAAAAATTAGGATTCTCCTTCGGTTAGAGCATAAATAATTTTCCATAATAATGAAGAGATTTCCCTTTTTTATTGAGAATTCATAGTTGAGAGCTTCTCATATTTATAACAATTCTGGTGTTCTGTAATAAATTTGTAGCTTAAATTTTCAAGGTAACTATAACATATATGTTTTAGCAATGTGGATTTTATGTGCACGCTTACTAGTGAGGACTAAAGGAAAGTCATCGTCGACTCCTATATAGCTCTAAAATATCTAAAATATAGTAAGATAAGATAAGATAAGATATATTTTAATATTATAAATCTGGACAGCATGTTTATATTCATATTCTTAGTACCCCATATCATCTTAATTTATAGTATTAATATATGTTTTATCTTATATTAAATTGTTATATTTTATTAAGATGTAGTATTCTATCCTAAGTTGTATCTATCCCCTATTAGATTACCACGAGCTGCTCCCCGTGGTCTACGCTCTAGCAGCGGCAGCATTCGCGACCTCTGTAGCGTGTGTGTGACAGAGCACAGGAGAGCAGGAAGCGCCATGGCGGCAGGTGTCCTCGACGCCGGCGGCGATGTCCCGGCTGCAGCTTACGGCGGGGAGCTCACGCTCTCCGTGCTTGTCACATGCCTCGTGGCGGCCTCCGGCGGCCTCATCTTCGGCTACGACATCGGCATCTCAGGTCTTGTTCTTGTCCCAGCTTGTGCATCCACATGCACAATGGATTGGTTGGATTCTTTGGTCGATTCTGATCTCTCTGATGGTGTTTGAATGTTTTTTCCAGGCGGCGTCTCTCAGATGAAGCCGTTCTTGGCGGCCTTCTTCCCCAAGGTGCTGAGGAGAATGGCGGAAGCCAAGAGGGACCAGTACTGCGTCTTCGACAGCCACGCGCTCACGGCGTTCACGTCATCGCTCTACGTCGCCGGGCTCGTGGCGTCGCTGGCCGCGGGCCGCGTCACCAGGTGGCTGGGCCGGCGCGGCGTGATGCTGATGGGAGGGGCACTGTTCTTCGCCGGCGGCGCCATGACCGGCGGCGCGGTGAACGTCGCCATGCTCATCGTCGGGCGGATGCTCCTGGGGTTCGGCGTCGGGTTCACGAACCAGGCCACGCCGCTGTACCTCGCCGAGATGGCACCACCGCGGTTTCGCGGGTCGCTCACCGTGGGCTTCCAGTTCTTCCTCTCGCTGGGGATACTCATCGCCAACCTGACCAACTACGGCACCGCGCGCGTCCCGTGGGGATGGCGCCTCTCCCTCGGCCTCGCCGGCGCGCCGGCCGTGTTCATCGTCGTTGGCGCCTTCTTCCTCACCGACACCCCGAGCAGCTTCGTCATGCGCGGGAAGGTGGACCGCGCCCGCGCCGCGCTCCTCCGCGTGCGCGGCCACCGCGCCGACGTGGACGCCGAGCTCAAGGCCATCGTCCACGCCGTGGAGGCCGCGCGCGGCAGCGAGGACGGCGCGTTCCGGAGACTGGTCACCGGGAGGGAGTACCGCCCTCACCTGACGTTCGCGCTCACGCTACCGCTGTGCCACCAGCTCAGCGGCATGATGGTCCTGACCTTCTTCTCCCCGCTGGTGTTCCGCGTCGCCGGCTTCGGCAGCAACGCGGCGCTGATGGGCGCGGTCATCCTAGCCAGCGTCAAGTTCGCATCGCTCATCCTCTCCACGCTGGTCATTGACCGCTACGGCCGCAAGGTTCTCGTCATTGCCGGCGCCGCCCTCATGATCGCGTGCCAGGTAAGTACGTACCATTCATGCAAAGTATGTAACCGTTCGTTGCAACATTCAGATTTGCTCTTTTGTCATCAAGGTGGCGAACGCTTGGATCATGGGAGCGCAGTCCGGGAAGCACGGCGAGGTGGCGATGCCGCGGGCGTACTCGGTGGCGCTTCTGGTGCTGACGTGCGTGCAGGGCGCCGGGTTCGGGATGTCGTGGGCGCCGCTGATCTGGGTGATCCCCGGCGAGATCTTCCCGGTGGAAGTCCGGTCGGCGGGGCAGGCGGTCAGCGTGTCGGTCACGCTGGGGCTCACGTTCCTGCAGACGCAGACGTTCCTCGCGCTGCTCTGCCGGCTCAAGTACGCCACCTTCGCCTACTACGCCGGCTGGGTCGCGGCCATGACGGCCTTCGTCCTCGTGTTCATGCCGGAGACCAAGGGCGTCCCGCTCGAGTCCATGGGCGCCGTCTGGGCGGGCCACTGGTACTGGAGGAGGTTCGTCGGCGGCGACGGCAAACCGGAGCAGCGTTGACTCATCTCCGTCGATCTACAGTACTTAATACAGATGTGTGTGATAAGCTTTCATGCCGATCATGCATGCTTAACTAGTCAATATAAGCCTTTGTCAGAGGGTAACAAAATTCTTGGGACAAGTGGGCAACTTGCTGAACAAATATTGTATCAGTGCTCTAACTTGCGGGTGACATCGAGATCATTGATATTTCTACAGAGGTAATTATCGATACATGGATCGTAGGGAAGAACGTGCTTCCGCTATATATTTAGTGTACTACTAATCTACTAGTACACTCAACTCTACTTAGTAGGTTTAATGTAATTTGTATTTCTGATACTCAAACCGGGTAGCTAGTGGACTAGTAAGTGATAAAAGAGAAAGACAGTACCCTTGTGGTGACCAAATTTTTGTTCAACGGCCGATGTGAACCTCAACTATTAGAATTTCGTCACTGCTAGAATTTAGTAAAGTTAGAGTGTTTCATTTTCCTCTAAAGTGAATTGAAGACATAAAATTTTGGGAGAGTTGCTTATGCTATTGTTTAGTCTGATATCAACAAAAAGTACCAAATCATAATCGAAGAATTTTTCAACAAGAGCCAAGGTCTAAAGGTGTAAGCGGCGTATATAAATGGGAATTAACTAGGAATGGTTAGTTATGTCTTAGTTGTTGCTCTAATTTTTATTTCAATATGCTACTGGAAACCTTCGTGTGTGATTCTCTTCGTGAGCTCATACCATTTTTCCTTTAAAAAAGTTACCAAACCTTGGGCATTACCTATTGGCCCGCCTGTTAGTACAGCCGTAGCCTGTAGGAAGTACTCATTAGCAAATACTACTACTAAGTTTAGGTCGAAAGATTCTTTTTTTATCACATCAGTTGTCAATTTTTAAATTTTGAATGGCTTAGATTCCCTTTTCAAACATGATTGGCTATGAAATGATTAGAATCATAAAATAAGTGCAAGAATTTTTATAAAATTCTAATCCTATAAATCCTTATATTTTGTTTCGGCACTGTGGTGGGCTTGCAATTACCCAATATTCTAGTAAAACAAACAGTACCATTAAATCACAAAAAATGTAAAAAATAGTTAGGCACCAATTCAAATAAGCCCTTAATCCAAAATGGCTTGATGATTTTTTGAAAGTTGGTTTGAACACAGGTAGACCAAAGGTAGAATATACTTGCTTTTGTTGTGTCTTATTTAAAGCATTTCTCAGAAGATTGGAATGGTTGGCACACAAAAAGGAGCATGGTATTAGTAGCTTACATAATCAAACAATGGGAAATGGTGATACCTTGAACCTTGTTACAAATAGCTATCTTTCTGATCCTCAAATTCAAGCTAGTGGGGTTAGGAGGTGACACTCCATATATATCTTTCATGTACGCCTCTGAAACGTAAGCAAAGCCCATCTGACCACAGTTAGCTCTCTTATACGGAGAAATAAAGAGAAAGAAGGGGAGACTGAACAAGATGGCCGGAGGTGTCATCGTGGCCAACGATGACGGCCCTGCCACGGACCACGGCGGACGGCTGACGTTTTCGGTGGTCATCACCTGCCTCGTGGCGGCCTCCGGTGGCCTCATCTTCGGCTACGACGTCGGCATCTCAGGTGCGCACGCATGCGCCTCTCGATTAGTCTGATCTCAAAGGAATTAACTGACCTGACCTGACCTGCTCCTGCATCCATCAAGGCGGCGTCTCGACGATGGAGCCGTTCCTGCGGCGGTTCTTCCCGGGCGTGCTGAGGAGGATGGCGGAGGCGAGGCCCGGGAACGAGTACTGCGTCTACGACAGCCAGGCGCTGACGGCGTTCACGTCGTCGCTGTACGTCGCCGGGCTGGTGGCATCGCTCGTGGCCAGCCGCGTCACCAGGGCGATGGGGCGGCAGGCCGTCATGGTCATGGGCGGCGCGCTCTTCTTCGCCGGCGGCGCCGTCACCGGGGCCGCCGTGAACATCGCCATGCTCATCGTCGGCCGCATGCTGCTCGGCTTCGGCGTCGGCTTCACCAACCAGGTCAGTGTCTTGTCACCACTTCCATCATCTTCCACCATGCAGTAAATGCGTCTGACCGTCGATTAGAAGTAGAATTGAGCAACGCCCTTAATCCTGCGTCGTCAGCGGATTGTCCAAAGTCTTTGGCTGATAGACACAGTCATACAGAGATAGAGCATCATCATTGCTCATTGGTGAACTTATCTGATATTTGCTTTCAGACAGCTATGTTAGTATCTTTATATTAGAAGATAGAAGATATGCTTCGAATCAGACACTGCCTTGAACCCAAGTGTTTTTTGGCTTGAATATAAGGGCAGGTGAATCCACCCATACGGAAAAACGAGAGTCAATCCATTGAAATCAAAGCGATCGCCAAGTCCACTCGTGAAGCTCCAAGTATGATTAAGCTATGAAGAATTTTGCAGTTAATTACAGACAGCTAGTACTTAAGTTGATGGCCACATGGCCTATTCGGTGCAACTAATCCACCGGTGGTGGTGGCCTAGTGCGGTGACCAGTACACGCATAGCCGCATGCGAGCCTCGCCAGAGGCCGCGCCATGGCGTCACCGTCCACTACCACGTCGCCCGCGCGGCGAGTACGTACCACACGAGCGCTGGTGCGGTGCACCGCGTGTTGCACGACGGTTTTGATCATGTCGTTTGGCTTTGGACGAAATGGCAGGCGGCTCCGCTCTTCCTCGCCGAGATGGCCCCGACGCGGTGGCGCGGCTCGCTCACGGCCGGGTTCCAGTTCTTCCTCGCCGTCGGCGTCGTCATCGCCACCGTCACCAACTACTTCGCGTCGCGCGTCCCCTGGGGCTGGCGCCTCTCCCTCGGCCTCGCTGGGGCGCCCGCCGTCGTCATCTTCCTCGGCGCGCTCTTCCTCACCGACACACCCAGCAGCCTCGTCATGCGCGGTGACACGGCCCGCGCACGCGCCGCGCTCCTCCGCGTGCGCGGGGCTGGCGCCGACGTGGAAGCCGAGCTGAAGGGCATCGTGCGCGCCGTGGAGATCGCGCGCCAGGGGGAGGACGGCGCGTTCCGGCGGATGGCGACGAGGCGGGAGTACCGGCCTTACCTGGTGTTCGCCGTGGCCATGCCCATGTTCTTCCAGCTCACGGGCGTCATCGTGATCTCCTTCTTCTCCCCGCTGGTGTTCCGCACCGTCGGGTTTGGCAGCAATGCCGCGCTGATGGGCAACGTCATCCTCGGCGCCGTCAACCTCGTCTGCCTCATGCTCTCCACCCTCGTCGTCGACCGCTACGGCCGCAAGGTGCTCTTCATGGTCGGCGGCGCCATCATGATCATCGCCCAGGTAAACCACACACACCTACACG
Organism: Oryza australiensis; assembly: GCA_019925245.2. Taxonomy (NCBI): domain Eukaryota; kingdom Viridiplantae; phylum Streptophyta; class Magnoliopsida; order Poales; family Poaceae; genus Oryza; species Oryza australiensis. The sequence continues at coordinate 18,743,278 of JAIFGZ020000222.1, read as the reverse complement.
TCGGTCCACTTCACCAGCAGCTGTTACGGCTTGAGTCTCACACGTGCGGCTTGAGCTTTTTCTTGAAGGTTGGGGTGGCATGGATCATGGGAGCGCAGGTGGGGAAGAACGGGTCTGCCGCGATGGCGAGGCCGTACGCCGTGGCTGTGGTGGCGTTCACGTGCCTGCACACGGCGGGTTTCGGGTGGTCGTGGGGGCCGCTGGGGTGGGTGATCCCCGGCGAGATATTCCCGGTGGACATCCGGTCGGCGGGGCAGGCGATGAACGTGTCCATCGGCCTCGGCCTCACCTTCGTGCAAACGCAGTCGTTCCTCGCCATGCTCTGCCGGTTCAGGTACGGCACCTTCGCCTACTACGCCGCGTGGGTCGCCGTCATGACCGCCTTCATCGCCGTCTTCCTGCCGGAGACCAAGGGCGTCCCGCTCGAGTCCATGGCCACCGTCTGGGCGCGACACTGGTACTGGAAGCGGTTCGCACGGGAGCAAGCCAAGAGGAGCTCCGACGAAACGAACCAACCGCTGGCTAACTGACTGACGACCGAGACTGATGTTTCACGATGTGTTAATGCACTTAATTTTGTACTAGTACATCTCTTGTATAACTTTTGAATTAATCATGATGCTTGGTCGTCCTAGTTTACTCATCTGTTTCAATCGAAATCAAATGTATAGAATTCCAACATTGGCTGCTCCGATCCTACATAGCTCAACTTTTGAAATTCTGAAGCGAGCGGTCAACAAAGACCACCATTTTGGATAATTTTGTGGGAAAAGGATGGCAAAAGATATAGATGGCCAAGGCCCGAAGCCCGATGACCCGGCCCATAGCACGTTGATTTAGCCCGGCCCAGGCACGGCATGACAGGAAGATTGTCAGGCCCGTGCCAACTCGGCCCGATCATTGGGCCGTGCATGAGCCTTGACCTCGGCACGATGGGTCGGCCCGGCACGGCACGAACTAATGGTCGGCATGATGGGTCGTCAAGTCGTCGGGCCTGCACGTTGGGCTGGCCCAGCACGGCACGACCTGTCGGAACCGCGAGTTCGCGAGGCCGCCATATATATATATAATATATATAATATATTATATATAACTATCTATAAAGCAAGTAGTGTTTCTACCCAAAATTTTTGTCCACCTGGCTATTTTGCAGAAAACCCTTGAGTGTTTATAAAATTAACCCGCAGTCCCAATACTGAAAAGAAAGAGAGAGCTTGGATGGAAAAAAAAGACCTCTTGTGCCCTCCCTCCTTGCGTCCCTCCCTCCCATCCCCATCCGTACCACGCCCGTGCCGCGCTCGCGCCCCTTCTTCCTCCCGCGCCGCCGGAGTTCCCGCGCCGCGCCTGCGCCCTCTCTCCCGTCCTCATCCGCGCCGCGCCCTGACTTGACCCATTACAACGCACGGGCATAGTTGCTAGTATGTATATATATATATATCCTCGTCTCCTCTCAGTGAACCCTAACCCTAATCGCCCGATTCGCCCCCTCACCGCCCCCTCTCCTAGTCCTCTCCGCCGTCAGTCCGTTGTATCGTCTCGTCTCCTCTCTCAGTGAACCCTAACCGCGCTCTGTCACATCTCCGTCTCCCCTCGTCAGACCCGCAACTCTTCGTCTCTCCCTTCGCCTGATCTGCGAGCTAGTCGTCTCCCCTCGCTGGATCTGCGAGCTCGTCGTCTCCCCTCGCTGGATCTACGAGCTTGTCGTCTCCCCTCGCTGGATCTACGAGCTCTTCGTCTCCCCTTGCCGGATCGACGAGCTTTTCATCTCTATCCTTGCCGGATCCACGAGCTTTTCGTCTCTATCCTCGTCCTCCGCGAGCTCTTCGTTTCACTACTCGCCGGATCCGCGAGCTCTTCGTCTTCCCTCGCTAGATCCGCGAGCTCTTCGTCTCTCTCCTTGCCGGATCCGCGAGCTCTTCGTCTCTCTCCTCGCCGGATCCACGAGCTCTTCATCTCTCTCGTCGCCGGATCTGTGAGCTCTTCGTCTCTCTCCTCGTCGGATCCACGAGCTCTTTGTCTCTCTCCTCGTCGGATCCGCAACTCCGGTGCTCCTGCTGTGCAGGTACAATACAATCCCTAACCCTAACCCTAGCTCTCTATTTTCTCCTTCCAAGTTCCAATCCTAAGACCATAACAACCCTTGCTTGTTCTTCTGTTAAATGTTTATTTTTGCAGGTAGCAGCCAACTTGCCGAGCGGCAGTCGCCATTGAGGAACCAGAGTTGAGGATGATGGACGACGATCCTACATCCTGCAACTTCGAGTTGAGGATGATGGGTATGCGAGGTGATGACAAAGATGATTTGGAGGAGGCTCGTGTGGAGGTGTTCGACAACATTGATTCGACTCCGGTCGATATTCAAGGCAATGATGCTGATGCCCCACAGTCGCAGGAGGAGCCCGTGCTACCCACCGATGGTGCCGGTGGCGGTGGCGCACCTTCTGTCTCTAGTGTCAGCAACAGCAACAAGAGGAGCAAATATGAGGTATGGGCCAACTTTGAGGAGCTTTTTGAAGAGCGCAATGGATCTCAGGTTAGAGTATCGGCTAAGTGTAATTACTCCCATAAAACTTTATCTGCTCATTCATCTGGTGGTACTGGTCATTTGCTTGGGCATATTAAGTCATGCAAACCTAGAAAGCTTGGGTGTAATGCCTTGTCTCAGTTCATGCTTAGGTTTAATGCTAATGGTTCTATTTCTCAATGGGAATATAGTCATGAGGTTGCAAGAGTACAAATGTGTAGGCTGATTGCTAGAGAAGATCTTCCTATTTGGTTTGGTGAATCTGCTGCCTTTGAGGAGTTTATTAAGTTAGTCCATAACCCTAGGTATATTGTTGTCTCTAGACAAACTACCACTCGAGACCTTCATAAATATTTTAAGGATCGTCGTGCTATGCTTGTTGAGACTTTAAAGTCTGTTAGTTCTGTTGCTTTGACATCTGATATATGGTGTGGTAATGCTAAGAAAGACTATTTAAGTGTTGTTGCTCATTTTGTTAATTTTGATTGGCAATTAGAGAAGAGAATTTTGGGTCTTAGGCTCATTGATGTGTCACACAATGCTGAAAATATTTCTGGACGTCTACTTGCTGTTATTGAAGAATATGGTTTAACTAATAAGGTTTTCTCCATTACCTTAGACAATGCCTCTGCAAACACTAGAGCAATAGAGACCCTACGTCATATTCTGTCTGGTTATATTGGTGATTTATATTTGCATCAGCGTTGTGCATTTCATATCATCAATTTAATTGTTAAGGCTGGTCTTGAAATATTCAAACCCATGCTTCATGCTTTTAGAACTGCTATTTTATTCTTGAATGCATCTAATCAACGCATTGCTGCATACAAAAACTTTTGCATTGCTAAAAATATTCGTCCTCGTAAGTTTGGCTTGGACATGGATGTTAGATGGAATACAACTTATCTAATGCTTAAGCATCTCATGCCACATAGGGAGCCCTTTTCTGTGTTTATTGCTACAAACTATCCTTTGGTTAATGGTCAGCCATTACTTACAGACACACACTGGATATGTGCTGAATCTGTTTTGTTATTCCTTGAACAATGTTATGACTCAATTGTTATTCTGTCTGGTGTTTATTACCCAACATCTCTACTAATTATGCATCACATTCTTGAGATTGCTGGACATCTAAATACTTATGAGAATGATTTCAACCTTAGAAATGTTATTGTGCCCATGAAAAATAAGTTTCTTTCATACTGGTCTAAAATTCTATTTCTTTATTCATTTGCTTTTATCTTGGATCCTAGGGCCAAGATTAGAGGTTTATGCAATGTTCTCCAAATTATGTCTCAACTTCTTGGTGGTGATTACTCAGCTTATCTAACTGAGGTTATGGCTGCATTGTCTGATATTTTTGCTAAGTATGAAAGTAAGTTTGGTGCTGTTAGATTGCAAAGGGTCACAATTCCAGGCTCTTCTGTTGGTAAGAAAAAAGCTGCTTGGGGGAAAATTTTTGGTGCTGCTGCTTCTGGTACCAGTCTTGGTGCTGGACTTGGTGCTGGTGTCAGTCCAGGTGATGGGCTTGGTGCAGGTGCTGGGCTTGGTTCTGGTGCCAGTCCAGGTGCTGGCTTGGTGCTGATGCCAGTACATTGTCTAGGAGAATATCTGCTAGTGCTTTGCTTCAGGTAGCTTCTTCAACTACTAATATGAATGCTTCTGAGCTTTCTGCCTATCTTGACAGTGACACCATCAACCAATACGACGATGACTTCAATATTCTTAACTGGTGGCATGAGCACAAACTCACCTATCCTATTCTTTCCATCTTAGCTAGATATGTTTTGACTGTTCCTGTATCTACTATATCGTCGGAATATGCTTTTAGCCTAACTGGTAGGATCATCGAGGATCGCCGACGACGTCTAAGTCCTGAAATGGTGGAGCTGTTGGCATTGCTCAAGGATTGGGAGCAAGCAGATGCAAAGGCTCAGTATTCCATTGATAATTTGGAGCTTGAAAGCTCTTATGAGAATTTGTATCTTGATGATGATGTAAACTCTATATGACTGTAATTGGACTGTAATGATGAACATTTTATAAGCTGTGGGCTGCACTCTTTTTCTTTCTAGGGTTTTCTCACGAGGTGTGAGTTTTTACCTAGAAAGTTTTTTAATGAGACAACCATTGCACAAAACACAGCTAAAGTTATATATGGGGTTCTTTATATGTTGTGTTATTTATATTGTGCTGATGAGTATTGAGTTGATCCCCTGGATGTTTATATTGTGCCGATGAGTTATATGTGATGATGTTTATGCTGTATATATGAATGAAAATTTGAAAGTTTCATTTATGCTGTGAATTTGAAAGTGTCAAAGTTTCATTTATGTTGTGAATTTGAAAGTGTAAAGTTTATATTTATACTGTGAATATGAAAGTGTGAAAGTTCAATTCGGGCCTGGGCTTGCACGGGACCCATGGGCTTGTTGTGCCTTCGGGCCGACACGGCATGGCCCGATTATTGTTGGGCCGTGCCTGGGCCATACATGCAGCCCGTGGGCGAGCACGGCACGACACGGAGATGCTATCGGGCCATGTCGGCCCAACCTATATCGGGTCGTTGTTAACAACCAAATTTGGTAACCAAGTCCTTAAGCCCAAGTCAAGGTTGGAACCGGATCTGATCGGGGAAGAGATCTGCGGAGAAACTGAGACCGCGTCGGCTACGATTCAATCGGCTGGGAAATCAGTCGGCTAAAGCCAAAACGGCTGGGAACAACCGATAGCCGATTCAGATCCAGAAAGGAAGATGGGACTATTTCCGATGGAAAGCTTGATGATAAATAGTAGATTCGGTTTCATATTGTGCGTTGAAGATATTGCCATCTACGGATAGAGTCCTGTAACGGCAATTGTATCTGTAAATTAGGGATTTGTTTAGATATTCCTATTGTAATGCAGCATGGGCCACGTCCCGGGATATTGTCGTATTTTGAATAGTAGATTAGATAGAAACCGTGGTTCGTACGGATAATGTTATTCTTGGGTATAAATAGGACCCGAGACCCTTGTAAAGACACACACAATCAATACAACTTTCGGTGCATCGCCTCCTATTTTCTTCAGACGAACACTTGATCCGGCTTCGGGTTGCATCGTTTCGATCCCCGATTAAGGTAAATGTTTGTCATTAGAAGTGTATCTCATCGAATTTAGTGCTTTCATCGCTATGATACTCTAGATTCAATGATTTATGTTGCGCTAGTTATCATATATCGCTAGTTATCATATATCACATATAATCTAGAAAGATGTTTAGATCTGTCTTGACATCAGCTCGTTTCTGTCAAGAATCACTAGCCGATAGAGCTAGATCTAAGGGTTGGCCTAGATTATATGCGATATTCACCGTCTCGAGGGGTTTTACATCAGCTATGGTAGATCTGAATGCTCTTTTTATACTTATTGTTGCATCAATTTGACCTATTAAGTCATTTTTAGAGCTTTTACGATCTATTCGGCTAGATGTATATGTTCAGAGACAGTTCTGGGGTTTCAGCCGGCCTTATCTGTTTTAATATTCTGTTGGTACATTTACTATGAGATTTATTAAAGCCGCCTCTTATATTAAGATCTTGCTCTAGTTAAATGTCCTAAGCGAATCGCTGTCACCACGACCAACGACGATCTAGGTTTAGCGCATTTAGCTTAGATCAATATCTTTTCATAAGATGAGTCAGAGTACTAGCCGATTCACAGTTAGTCCTATGGTATCGGCTATGCTGTTAAGACATATATTTATTATCCCATTGTATATTTAGATTAAGTGGTTAATACTGTATCGGCACAACCAATCTATTCTAGTCACTTAGTTTAAATACACTTCGGGATTGCATATATATATGTAAATTGACTCTCACAGTCGATCCAGTAGGATCTAACTTAACCCTTAACGCATGTGTCTTTGTTTTTCTTGTTGGTTAACGAGATCAAACCAACGGCATGCCCTGCATTGTACAGCGGCAGAGAAGAACTCTGAGTTAAGCGAGATCTCCGCCAGCGCGTGAGAGAAATTTCTCATCAACACGTTTCTTGGCACGCCCGGTGGGACTATCTCTGTCAAATCGGCTAGGACGCATCGACGCAACTGACAAGACGGTCGACATTAAGAGCCCCAGCATTTTTAGGAAAACATCATGCCTGTGAAGATGGAACAACTGTCGGCTGAACAACAAGCCGACTATAGAAGGATGGTAGAAGAGCTCCAACCAACTACCTACAGTCGTTCACCCAGACAAGGTCTGGGGCTGTGCACCAGAAGTACAAATTCAGCATGAACGAACTTAAGGCATCCTCCTCCAGCGGACCAAAGGACAAACAGAAGACGGAGGAGCCGGCTCAGGAACAAGATGATGCGGGTTGCATACTTTGCAAAACCGAATTGATTCGGCCATGCACCATGCACAACCAAAGTGGCATTCTTGTCAACACCCTCAACAATATGATTGCCACTATGATTGACGCCAAGATAGCCGACCAACTGCAGCGGGGGCCGACTTACTTCACATACGGTCAGTTTTCTGGTTACAGGACATTGGCCACCCAGAATCGACCGATTCCACCACCAGCACACACCAGGGCCGCCAGGAGGGGTCCTCAACCAGCCGAATCCATCCGGATCGGCTGCAAGACCGGTGGTCACCATGCTGAACCGACAACAACCACTTCCCCAGGACCAGATCGCCAGCATGTTCAACAACAATCGGCAATTAGAGCCGGTTGCCCAGATCGGCCTGGAAGGACAGTACAACGCCGGTGGCCGACAGCTGTTCCTGGGTCCACCAACGCCGCCACCGGCAAATCGGCCACCTCCCGCTGACCATCCGCTCCAATACCAGTATCAAGGAGGCCATCAAGATTATCACTACAGGCCCCAGACACCTCCACCACTGTATCGGCAAGCACCCGCACCGTATGATCAATATGAGCCGATACAGCAGGACAACCGGACATGGGCCGATTTGATTGCGGACGTCATGCGCGATCTATTCGGCCTCAAGCCAAAAGACTCGGAAAGCATGTATCGGTATCCTTATCCGGAGCATTTCGAGCGGATTCCATTGCCCAATTGATACAAAGTCCCGAACTTCTCGAAATTCTCAGGGCGGGACAACATGTCAACCTACGAACATGTCAGCCGATTCTTGGCGCAGTGCGGAGAAGCATCGGCTACAGATGCCTTGAGAGTTCGATTGTTCCCCTTGTCTCTCTCGGGATCGGCCTTCACCTGGTTTTCTTCATTGCCTTACAACTCAATTCAGAGCTGGGCCGATCTCGAAAAATAATTCCATAGCTACTTCTACACCAGCAACCATGAAATGAAGTTGTCGGAACTCACCAGTATCAGCCAGAAGCACAGCGAATCGGTTCAGGACTACATTCAACGCTTCAGAGAAATGAGAAACCGATGCTACAGCCTGATGCTGTCGGACGCCCAGCTAGCCGATTTGGCCTTCCACGGCCTGATCGCGCCGATCCACGAACGCTTCTCTGCTCAAGACTTCGACAGTTTGGCGCATCTTGCGCAGAAGGTGACGACCCATGAGCAGAGGTTTCAAGACACCAGGAAAGCCGTCAAGAACATAACTTAAGTCATCGTCGAATCAGACTCCGATTCCAGCGACGATGACACAGAGGTGGTGGCGGCCGAGTGGGCCAAGAATAAAAAGGTCATCGTCTGCCAATGGCTGCTGAAGACGGCCAAAGAAGAGAAATACAATTTTGACATCACCAAGGCCGATAGGATCTTCGGTTTATTACTCAAGGAGAAGAAGATCCAGCTTCCCGAGAACCCTGTGATCCCATCGGCTGATGAACTAAAGAAGAAAAAGTACTGCAAGTGGTACAACTCTACATCCCATGCCACTAACGATTGTAAAGTCTTCAGGCAGCAGATCCAATCGACAATAGAGGCCGGAAAACTCAAGTTTGTCGATTCTGCTGGGCCGATGAAGGTAGACGGCAACCCTTTCCCGGTCAATACGGTTCAAGCCAGCCCCAGGCAAAGTTGATCGGCAGCGCAGAATGACGTACAGCTTAGCCGAGACATTAAAAGGGGTCAAAGCAGAGGGCAAGCCGACTGGAGATCAAGCCGTGCCAATTAACATGGTACGTCCCGTTGCTCAATCGGCCGATCAACGGCCGATCAACATGAACAACCGACGCCGATTCCGACAGCAATCTTGACGGGAAGGAGAGGCTCGGTTTGAAAGATTTCATCGGCAAGGGCCAAAGACGTGAGGCCGCCGGTACGACGGGAATCACAGTGGTGCCGACCCTCATTGGCATTGTGAGTTTTTCAGGCACTGCCGAGAAACCGAGATGAGGCTGCCAACGCTAGATAATTGCCCAATCTGCAGCGATTATCGTGAGGACGAACACAGAAGCCAGCCAATCATCAGCCCAACTCAGTTCGTCCCAAGGGCCATACAGCTCAACCGGCACCGGCAGTCCGTTCACGATCGGCTGGGGCCGATCCATCAAGACTTCTTCGACGAAGATGAGAACGATGACTACTACGATGAAGGAGAAGCCGATGATGAAGAATCGGCCAATCCTCAATGGTGCCCCTCCGACCTCTTCACCAAAACGCAGAAACGAAGAATTCAAAGGCTAAAGCGTGAAGGAAGGGAAGAAGAAGCTCGGCAGATGATCGAAGAACAACGCCATCGGCTGGGTAAAATCAAAAGGCGATGGATCCCCAAAAAGAAAACTACGCCAGCCGATGAGGAACAAGCCAGGGAGAGCTCAGCCGATCAAGCCAAGAGGGCAGCCAAAGGGAAAGGAAAAGTTTCTGCATCGATCAATATGGTATTCATATTGCCAGCCGAATTCGGCGCCCCTGAGGCCGATGCAAACAATATCGAGGACACCTTGGCCAAACTAGCATTCTCCCTGGATCAAGCAATTTTCGACAAGCCAGAGGGGACCGAAAATCGGCATCTCAAGCCGCTGTACGTAAAAGGCTTTGTCAACGGCAAGCTGATGTCAAAGATGCTAGTGGATGGGGGAGCCGCAGTAAACCTGATGCCCTATGCAATGTTCAGAAAATTGGAAAAGGGAGCCGAAGACTTGATCAAGACTAACATGGTACTAAAGGACTTCGGCAGCAACCCATCAGAGGCCAAGGGCGTGTTGAATGTCGAGCTGACCGTCGGCCACAAAACCGTGCCCACAACCTTTTTTGTCATCGACGGGAAGGGGTCTTACAGCCTGCTGCTCGGGAGGGACTGGATACATGCCAACTGTTGTGTTCCTTCCACCATGCACCAGTGTCAACTTCAATGGGACGGCAACAAGATAGAGATTGTACCAGCCGACAGGTCAGTAAGCGTCGCCAATGCCGATTTGCCACTTTGGAAAATCGATGACATTGATTGTTTGTCTGGGAAAATCTGGCAAGCCGATTTCCTAAAAGTGTCTGATTCTGCCATACAGCCGATTGGAGACGACGAGCCGCAGCTGCTGCTTTGAGCAAGACGTCGTGAAGAGCTCAAGCGTCTATGGCACGGACACCGCAAACGAAGACGATGGCAAGCTCGGGCAAGGTTTCACGTCGGCCGACGAATTAGAGAAAATAGACATAGTCTCTGGAGACAGGCCTAGGCCGACGTATATTAGCAAAAAATTATCTTCTCATTGTAAATCCCAGCTTATTAATTTGTTAAAAGAATATAAAGATTGTTTTGTTTGGGAGTACTTCGAGATGCCTGGTCTTAGCCAATCTATCATTGTTCATCAACGGCCAATCAAGGCAGGCTATCGGCCGTTCAAACAGCCTCTTAGGAGGTTCAAAGCCGATATGTATGATGCAATCAAAGCCGAAATAACTTGGCTATACGATGCTGGATTCATTCAGCCTTGTCGATACGTCGAATGGGTCTCAAACATTGTCCCAATATTGAAAAAGAATGGTAAACTTAGGGTGTGCATCGATTTCAGAGACCTAAATAAGGCTACCCCCAAAGATAAATACCCGATGCCAATAGCCGATTTGCTCGTAGATGCTGCTTCAGGCCACAAGATCATCAGTTTCATGGATGGCAATGCAGGTTACAATCAAATCTTTATGGCCGAAGAAGATATTCATAAAACTGCTTTTCGATGTCCTGGAGTAATCGGCTTATATGAATGGGTTGTCATGACATTTGGGCTAAAAAATGCTGGGGCAACATATCAACGGGCCATGAATTATATCTTCCACGACATGATCGGCTCTCTGGTGGAGATCTATATTGACGATGTTGTTGTCAAGTCGAGGAAGATAGAGAACCACATAGCCGATCTGAAGCAGGTTTTGAAGCGGACAAGAAAATATGGCCTGAAAATGAATCCATTGAAGTGCGCGTTCGGCGTATCGGCCGGGCAATTTCTAGGTGTCGATGTCGGAGATCGACACGCGGGAATCCGAGGGACCCCCTTTTTGGTTCGGCACAGGAGAGCGGTGAATTAGGGCTTAAACTCATAGTAAGGATGGGGAGGAGCCGGTGAAGCCGAAGAAAAATCGCAACCGCAATGGACACAAGGGGGTTATACAGGTTCGGGCCACCTATGAGGTGTAATACCCTACTCTTGTTCTTTGTGTAATAGGGGGGATGAATTACAGGAACCGGTGATGGTGTTTTCCTTAGGAGTGTCGGAGGTGGTGACTGAGGTGGCCAAGGAGTTGCTAAGAACTAGCTGTTCTTTTCAGGAGCTGTCGAACAGAACCAACCAACCGTTTTTATGATGGGCTTGGGCCTCCTTTTATAGTGCAAGGGGAACACCACAGTAGTCCTGATTTTTTCTACTCCGCTCCACGTGATGAAGCGGCTCTGGTCTTGTCTTGTCAAAGAAGCCACCCCCATCGTTGTTCCTGTTGCCGCGTCATGGGAGTAGGCGGAGAAAAGTGGGCGTCGTGGCAGCCATGTTGCTGACGCGAGGCTAGGCCGGCCTACCTACTCCAGTGGGGCCTACTGGTCAGTGGCCTGTCTCCTGGGTAGGTGCTGACGCAACGCCTCCTGCGCTCGTGTTCTCTCTCCCACGCGGCCGCCCAACGCATTTAACGCGACTGGACGGGGCGTGAAGGGAGGCGTGCGCGGAGTGGGCGTGCTGCCATACCACGGTCGCAGTCAAAGACTTTATGCTCTCTTTGCCTTGTGACGGGCAAAAAGGGTGATGATGAGAGCGGCTGACAGGCGCGCCTCACATCGCATTAAATACAGCGGGGCAGGCGCTTAGCCCCTCTCTCTTTACGCATTAAATGAGGTGGTTGGCAGTTGAGCTTGCCCCTCTCTCAGAGAGGTGCGGGGTGAGGGATGGGGGGTTCGGGTGATCCCGGACCCTGCCGCCTGGGAATACGGTGGCCTTCCGGCAGCCCCCGGGCCAAGCCCCTCTTGGGGTGGCCACGTGGCCGCCTGTGGCCGGGGCTCACTTGAGCCATCCAGGACATATCTTTGGCGCGCCTTCCTTTTTCAGGTATCGTATCTCCAACATACCCCCGGGCCCACATCACCGACACTAGGGTTTTTGGTTCATGAAAGAGGAATTGAGGTTATACCAAGGAGCATCAACGCTATCAAGATGATACAGCCTCTGAAGGACAAGAAGCAACTTCAATCATTGATCGACAAAATCAACTTCATCAGGCGGTTCATAGCCAATCTTTCAGAGAAGATGGAGCCGTTCATACCACTGCTTCGGCTTAAAGCCGATCAGGCATTCACATGGGAGACAAAGCAGTCGAAGGCCTTAGACAATATCAAGAATTATTTAAGCTCGCCTCCAGTTTTAATGTCTCCACGAAAAGGAATACCGTTCAAGCTGTACGTGTCAGCCGACGACAAGTCAATCGGCTCAATCCTAATCCAAGAGATTGAGGGCAAAGAAAAAGCTATCTTCTATCTCAGCCGACGGCTGTTGGACGCAGAAACAAGATATTTACCAGTAGAGAAGCTATGTTTGTGCCTATATTTTTCATGTAAGAAGTTAAGGCATTATCTGCTATCCAATGAGTGCACAATAATATGTAAAGCCGATGTCGTCAAATACATGCTATCGGCTCCGGTTTTAAAAGGACGGATTGGAAAGTGGATTTTTGCCTTGATAGAATTTGATCTGAGGTATCAAGCACCCAGGGCAGAGCTATAGCCGATTTTATCGTGGAGCACAGAGATGACTCAATCGGCTCAATCGAAATTATGACTTGGACATTGACATTTGATGGCTCGGTGTGCACCAACGGCTGCGGTATCGGATTGGTCATTATTTCGCCTAGGGGGGCAAACTTTGAATTTGCTTTTTCTATCGACCCCGATGTTAGAAACAATCAAGCCGAATACGAAGCAGTACTCAAGGGATTGCATCTTCTCAAAGAAGTCGAGGCCGACGTCATAGAGATAATGAGGGATTCACTATTGGTCATCAGTCAGTTGTCAGGGGAGTATGAATGCAGGAATGACGCGCTGATAGTCTACTATCAACAATGCCGAGAATTGATGGATAGCTTTCGGCTAGTTACACTGAAACACATCCCTAGAGAGCAGAATACAGAAGCCAATGATTTAGCTCAAGGGGCATCAGGCTACAGGCCGATAATAAAAGAGGTTGAGATAGAAGTCGTTGCCATGATAGCCGATGATTGGAGGTTTGAGGTCTACAGCTATTTACAGAACCCCTCTCAATCGGCTTCAAGGAAATTGCGATACAAGGCTTTAAGATATGTTTTGCTCGATGAAGATCTTTATTATCGGACGATTGATGGTGTGCTGCTCAAGTGTCTTAGTGACGATCAAGCCAAGGTGGCTATCGGGGAAGTACATGAAGGGATATGTGGCACGCATCAATCGACTCACAAGATGAAGTGGTTGCTTCGGAGAGCAGGGTATTTTTGGCCGACGATGCTGGAGGACTGTTTCAAATATTACAAAGGTTGCCAGGATTGTCAGAAATTCGGAGCTATACAAAAAGCACGTGCATCGGCTATGAACCCAATCATAAAGCCTTGGCCGTTCCGAGGATGCGGCATCGATATGATCGGCCAGATTAATCTACCCTCAAGCAAAGGACATAAATTCATTCTGGTGGCAACATATTATTTTACAAAATGGGTGAAGGCAATTACTTTGAAAAAGGTTGATTCTAGGGACGCAATCGAGTTTGTTAAAGAGCATATCATCTATCGATTTGGCGTCCCACAAACAATAACAACAGACCAGGGATCTATCTTCATATCGGACGAGTTTGTTCAGTTTACCGACGGCATGGGGATCAAATTACTTAATTCTTTATCGTACTATGCACAGGCCAACGGGCAAGCAGAGGCTTCAAATAAGAGTTTGATCAAACTAATAAAGAGGAAGATTTCTGAGTACCCCAAGCAATGGCACAGCCGATTAGCCAAATCACTGTGAGCCTATCGGATGGCATGCCATGGATCTATCCAAGTCCCTCCATACAGATTGGTCTATGGGCACGAAGCAGTCCTGCCATGGGAAAACATCATCGGCTCAAGACGGATTCAATTACAAGATCAGTTCACAGCCGATGATTATTACAACTTGATGATGGATGAATCAAAAGATCTAGTTTTGTCAAGGATGAGGGCCTTGAAAAAAGTAACAAGGGATAAGGAACAAGTAGCCCGTCATTATAACAAAAAAGTTGTGCCTAAGTCTTTTGAAGAGGGCGAACTCGTTTGGAAATTGATATTGCCGATTGGATCAAGAGATAATAAATTCGACAAATGGTCTCCTAATTGGGAAGGACCTTTCAAGATCCACAAATGCGTCTCTAAAGGGCCTACATGTTAGAAGGGTTGGATGGATAAGTATTTGGAAGGGCTCTAAACGGAAAATATTTGAAGAAATACTACCCAAGCATTTGGATCAATGCATGATTCGGCTATGTTCTTGCCGATTAGTACTAGCCGATGTCTTGACTCGTGCGAGCATCGCCTTTAGGTCATTTTCACGCTAAATTTTTTCCTAGTTTTTTTACAGATCGGCTAAGTTTGGCCGACAAAGACGACAGCGGCAGAAGTTGCGAATCTCATAATTTTGTCGACATTGCGAACATCTACAAAATTAGGGGGGGCATATATACACAACAGTTGAAAAAACAAATATCAAGAATTTTTTTATGTTTTTGAAGCTAATATAATTGGCGATCAAACATCGGCAATCGATTGTTGAGTATGGATGGTTTCGGCCGATTACAAAAGACAGTTACAATGTTTTGACTTAGCAGGCTATTACAATCGGCTCATGGATGGTTTTAGCCGATTACAAAAGATAGTTACAATGTTGATATTAGCAGACTATTACAATCGACTCATTGTTTGAGGAAGTCTGCTATAGTCGATAGTGTCTTGCGCCTAATTTCATCAACCTCCTCGATGGCCTTGGCATCGGCTGCGTCGTCCTCGGCCACTGGCTTCATTGCTTTCGTCAAGTCCGTGAGGTAGGACACGGCCGCCTTGATGCCCAATCGCTTGTCTTAAATTTCCTTGGGCAAGCCGGCCATGTACTCCTCTTGGATATCAATCTCGTTGGTGACTTGAATGAGATCGGCTACTAGCTGATCCCTGCGCGTGCGAAGCTGCTCAAGTTTGGCAACCGGCTCCATCTTCAAGATATCAAATTCGGCCTTTTTTTGCCTTGATCTCTTTTTGGTTCGATTTGATGGCTGCCATCAGCGATTGGTTTGATCAGCGATCGGCAATGCGCTGTTGAGCTCGCTCGTACTTCAGCTGATGCGCCTCTAGGAATGTAGCTGGCACGATCACGTCGGCTAAGTCATCTGGAAGCCGTGCTTGAATGTCTTTGAATCTAGAGCGGATGGGGCCGCAATCTGCTACCAGCGTGTCCAAAGACACTTCTAGCCGATTGCCGATATCGGCTAATGCAGCTCAAAGGTCTTCGTCCAGCGGCACCAGAGCCTTGTCGCCTCCTTCGTTCGGATCTACGAACTCCGACAAGTCGAAGCCCAGAAGATCGGCTACGTTCTGCAAGGAAAAAGATAGTTAAAAGAAGAGCGAGGGTTGTCAAGACAATTATAAAGAGTGAGTAAAACTCACTGGGATTGCCGGGCGGAAGTGATTTCCTCATCGGCTTGGCCGCCACCCGCAGCCGACGGTGTGTGTTCACCATGATTGCCGCCGCCAGCCTCGACGGAGTACATTCACTTGACTCCTGGGAGGCAGGCGTCGGCGCGCGCGGTGGCTAAAAAAGAGTGTGTTTTAAGATCGACTAATGAACGAAAGATGCAAGTTAAAGATGCTTACCGATGGAAGGGGAGCCGATTTCTTCTTCGTGGCCAGCTTTTTCCTCTGCTAATGTAAAGATGTGGTAAGGGAATGGCAAATGAGAAGTGTTGAAAGAATAAGTGTTGAGGTTACGTACCGTTATCGGACGAACAGGACGCCTTGGGGGACTTGGTGTTCTTTGGATAGATGCCTCGTCGGCTGATGGGGTTTGTGCATATCTTTCCGATCTTGATTTGGCTGCAGCTGCTTCGACTGCTTCTGTCATCTCTTTGTCCTCCACTTCCTCGTTAAGCGCTGCTTCGACGTCTGGATCGATCGAAGGGAGGTCGTCGGCTGGGGCTGGTTTGGCTTTCTTCGCCGCTCGTTTTTTCTTCTCGGCAGCAAGAGTAGCAGCAACCAATGGTTGTGCCCTCTTCAATCAGCGAAGCGGCTCATGAGTTTGGCCATGGAGAAGGGTGACCACCTTCGGTGCGTTGAAGCCGATGATGGATTGGGCTAGTCCACAGCCGCCTGGCAGGATCTCGAGCGCATAATTGATTGCCACCCCTGCGTTGCTGAAGTGAGGAGGGGAGTCGTCAATCGTCTGCAACAATAAATGGTTTGTTAGTCGAAAGCACAAATATTAGCCGATGAAAGGAAAGTATTGAAAGGAAAAATGTTTACCGATGGGACCAAGTCGGGATTGATGATTGTTAGGTACATCGAAGCCGATTGGTGGAACAGGTGTTGTTTCCACTCGTTCCACCATCGGTTGAAGATAGCCGATTTGGACACCGCCAGATCAATTCTGCCGATGCTGCCCAAGGGAGGACCGGTAATGCTGAGCAGCCGATGCATCATAATGTTGCTGTCAATTTTTTCCCTTGGTTGGATCTTATCGGCGAAGTACAAGCCGATTGGCAGTTGTCCCATTCCAAGTTGTCGTGCTGCCACCATTGGGTGATAAAATTTATAAGTTTTGACAATGTTGTGCCCCTGGTGGATGCCGACGGGGAGGATGCATGGGGTGATGGCTGTGATGAATATTTCCCTTGGCTCAGTGTCTTCTTCGGAGTGAAGCTCATCTAGCCGAAGGTTGTCCGGTAGTTCGAACTTATCAAAGTCTGTGTAGGCAAACCAGATCTTGGAAATATTTGGGAAACCACTGTATAGGCGATCGAACCACTCCTTGAAGTCGTCGGCTGTCAGCTTAGATCCGGGGTAAGTAGTGGCGGCTTCCCCATATGACATACATCTCCGAGTTGTTTGCTCTTCATCATCTACGATTCTCGGCTCCAGCAGAGGAAAATCGGCTTCAATCGGAGGAGGCAGCTCAGCAACCTTGTATAGATGGAGGTTGAGCCAAGTTGTAATAGCCACCATGGCCCTCCTGTGCCGATGGCTTGCTTAGTGGCCAGCCGAGCCGATGCCATACTTAATACTTGATATAGATAGCCGAACAGGTATTTTCCTAGTGGAATCTTCTTTTTTGCTACCAAAGCTTCGGCTATATGCTGCCAGTTGCTGGTTGGGCCATAGCTCGATCCACAAAACACGAATTTCTCTAACCACATTAGAAGGAAGGTTGTGTGTTCCCTGTCGGAGATCGGCCCATCACTCATGTTCATAGATATAAAGCCATTCCAGCCGCCGATGCTCTTTGTTTTGAAGGTATGCTGGCATTTTATTTGGAGGTCATTGGGACTGGCAGTCGAGGTGATATCCAAACCAGTGATCATGGCCACATCAAAAAGGGTTGGTGTCATCGGCCCTTGCCTGAATAGAAAGGCGTTGAGGGTATCGGACCAGAAGTAGCTTGCGGCCGATAGAAGGGATTCATGCTTAGGGATATCGGCTATTGTCAGTCCTAAACATTGATCTATCCCAAGTTCAGTCCAATGAGCTTGTTTCCTAGCTGACATCCTAAGGTACCAAGCTGGCCAAGATTTATCAGTTGACGGCCAAGATTTGAAAGCACTGGTACAATATGATAGATCTAGGGCTGAGAATCTGTAGGGGATCCGATTGGTTTCGGCATTGATAAGTTCACTAGGATCCAAATTGCCGATCGGTCCTAAGAAATACTGGTTTGGGTGGTTGACGTCTGGGATTGCGATTTGATGAGATAAGTGCTACAAGTTGCAGAAAAAACGAAGAAATTACGAGGAGGCACGATAATTAAATCGTGAGAAGAAAAGGAGCAGAGTCGATTAGGACTTACCTCAGGGAAAAGTTGTTGCGGTGCGTCGGCAGGGATGCTTGAAGATGCCATTGGAGGGGGATCACCACCTTGCGAGGTTCGCCGGGGGAATTTATGCTCCTGGTCATCGAAATAGCCGAGGAGTCACTGGGGAAGAAGAAGGGTTTTTGTTGGCTAAAACTTGGGTGCGCAAAGTGACAGCGTGCCTCGTTTCGGCGCCGGGTGGGCAATATATAAAGAGTATTCTCTAATAGCCGAAACGAACTTGTACAAAAAATGCGTGGGAATTTGGAAAAAGGCGGCAAATCCGTGATATTATCTTATCACGGACTTGGGGGCATGTGTTAACAACCAAATTTGGTAACCAAGTCCTTAAGCCCAAGTCAAGACGGAACGGATCGATCGGGAAGAGATCTCGGAGAAACCGAGACCGCATAGGCTACGATTCAATCGGTGGGAAATCGGTCGGCTAAAGCCAAATCGGCTGGGAACAGCCGATAGCCGATTCAGATCCAGAAAGGAAGATGGGACTGTTTCCGATGGAAAGCTTGAAGATAAATAGTAGATTCGGTTCCATATTGTGTGTTGAAGATATTGCCATCTACGGATAGAGTCCTGTAACGGCAATTGTATCTGTAAATTAGGGATTTGTTTAGATATTCCTATTGTAATGCAGCATGGGACCACGTCCCGGGATATTGTCGTATTTTGAATAGTAGATTAGATAGAAACCGTGGTTCGTATGGATAATGTTATTCTTGGGTATAAATAGGACCCGAGACCCTTATAAAGACACACACAATCAATACAACTTTCGGCGCATCGCCTCCTATTTTCTTCACACGAACACTTGATCCGGCTTTGGGTTGCAGCCGTCCTTATCTGTTTTAATATTTTTTTGGTATATTTACTATGAGATTTATTAAAGCTGCCTCTTATATTAAGATCTTGCTCTAGTTAAATGCTCTAAGCCAGAATCAGTCTGTCAGCCACAACCGACAGCCGACTGATCTAGGTTTAGCGCATTTAGCTTAGATCAATATCTTTTCATAAGATGAGTCGGAGTACTAGCCGATTCACAGTTAGTCCTACGGTATCGGTTAGGCTGTTAAGGCATATATTTATTATCCCATTGTATATTTGGATTAAGTGGTTAATACTGTCTCGACACAGCCGATCTATTCTAGTCACTTAGTTTAAATACACTTCGAGATAGTATATATATGTAAAATTGACTCTCACAGCTGATCCAGTAGGATCTAACTTAATCCTTAACGCATGTGTCTTTGTTTTTCTTGTTGGTTAACAGATCAAACCAATTGGCACGCCCGCATCGTACAGCAGAAGAAGGACCCCGGAGTTAAGCGAGATCTCCCGTGCCAACGCGTGAGAGAAATTTCTCATCAACAGTCGTGCCTTGTTCGGGCCCTTGCCGTGCCGTGCCGGGCGGGCCGTTTGGCCATCTATAGCAAAAGAAGAGATGTCCAAGAAAGTTTTGTGCTATTTTTTATTCGGATTTGAACACTGCACAATGGTGAGAGAGGAAAAATGAGTATTTGGAGATGGACTTTTTCCTTTATTGTGTGAGGTTTGATATGTAGGAGTTTTGGATATAAACTATATTTAACTAAATCTTGGGTGAAATATAATGTAACTAAGGAGATTCTATTAAAAATACGAGTTTAATTTTAACAAAATTAAGGATTGACAAAATACTTGGATCTAAGTATTTTTGATACAAGTTTTTTAATGAGTTTTGTAATGGTTTAATTAGTAGAGAGACTCCAAACCATGAAATTTGAATCATGAAAATTTGATTTAGAAGAAAATATTTGGGGAAAAAATTGAGGCAATGAAGATTGATTTAATATAGATCTTTGGCAAAAAAAAAGAAAAAGATACACTCAAAGAATCAATATAGCTCGTCCCTAACCATTCTTTATGGCTCGCCCTTAACCATCTATTTATTGTCATGCATGTAAATGCAGTTACTGCAGTACCCATAAATCTGTTCAATCAACTTATTTTGTTGACAAATAAGAGGACTCAATTAACTATTAGCAGGCCAACACTACTATTTGTGTTCTCCTTCACAATGAAATAGAACAATGAGTACACTTCCCAGGCACCAGAATTTGGCACCCATTAAACGGAGAAAACGGATAATATGTCACTATATTCATGTGGTTTCGATGAAATGTCACTCAATAGGATGCATCGGATAAAATGTCACTCATTACGTTGCCAACCGGTTAAAATACCCCTTTAAAGAGTTTTAGCCATTTTCTGACCAAAATACCCTTGTTTGGAGAGAGACCACACCGACGACCTGGTGGCGACGCAACAATTTGACAGAGAGGAGGATGTGACTACGTCATCGCCGTTGCCACCATTGTCATCCCGCATCATGCCCTCTTGGTCACGCTCCTCCAGCGCCGCCGTTTCGACGCACGCTCCGTTTGTCCTCGACCTTCCGCGACTTCTCCCCGTCCATCGTCGCCGCATCGCCATCCAGTGCTCCCCATGTCGTCTCTGCCCGTGGCACCCCTTCCCCTCCCCATCCTCCGCCCCCACCCGCTACCCTCGCCTTGAGCCTGGTGGCAGTGAAGATCCAGAGAGAGGATGGCCTCTGGGCGCGGGAGCCGCAAGAGGTTGAAGGGGGCGATGGCGTCCTAGGAAGGGTGACGACAACGAGGCGGAGGCCCACAACAACCGCAATAGCGGCCAACGTAGTCAAAGGTGGTGGTGAAGAGGCGACCGTCAGCAGAGGCAGGGCTGGGCCGCCGGCCGGTAAGGGAGACGATGGCAGGAAGAGCCAAGGAAGAGCCGGTCGCCGGCGTGGTCGCATGAGCGGCCCCTCCCCTCTTCCCCTCTCTCTCAACATAGGCAGTGGCATTTTGGTCAGAAAATGACTAAAACTCTTCAAAGTGGCATTTTAACCGGTTGGCAACGTATGGCATTTCATCTGATGCATCATATTGAGTGGCATTTTATCGAAACAACACGAATAGAGTGGCATATTATCCTTTTTCTCCATTAAACGAGTGAAGTCGGTGGATAAACGATTATGCACCTTACATAGAATCATGTAGTTAATTTGGGTCTATATCAAATGGATCATATGCATGTATTCTTTTTATACTGACAATAATTTGATAAAAGTATACATAACGAAGTCCTACCAAACCACAAAACAATATCAAGTCCCAAACTTATGAAAAAATTGGTATAACCTCCCCTATATTCATAGACATTCATAACAAGGGGATTATAAGAACTTCAATCACAAAAACATTCATACACATAATATATCACATTTAACCCCCAAGAACTTGAAAACATACATACAACAAATACCTTCACATACATCACAGGTTACATATACCCATAGGCTACAGCCTCCTAAGCACACATCACAGGTTACATATACCCATAGGCCAAAGCCTCCTAACGTACTCCTTGGCTTGAGCTCACAAAATGCAAACTGACCCAGCCCACCTTCTGATATATTTTGGTTCAGATCACCAAAACCTGAAAAAAACAACACTTGTAAGGTTTGAATCCAAAAGTAGTCCAATACAGCAGCCAGGCCAAGGCAGGAGCAATCATTGTTAAGTTGAACACGAACTCCAAGATTGCTTTCGTGCATAGCTCTATCGGGACAGTGATATATAAAAATAGAGATTTTTAACTGCTGTTTTTGTTGTAAGTGGAAGGTAGCATTGGACCTAAATAATTATTTTATAGTGCTTGATATACAAAAGGGTATAACAACCATAGAACATGAGACAAAACATCATATGTGTTCCCATAAAACTCATGTTTTAATAGGACATTTCATAGATATCAAATTTTGATGAAATATAACTATGCCTGTGGATAGTTAGCATCACAACATCTTTGATTTCTTGCAATATAAACTTACTAAGTTTCAGTCCTAAAAAATTTGAAATCTTGTGAGTTGTGAATATATATGATATATAGAACTACAATCGATATATCGCTTCAAGTATGAGAAATCAAATCTGGAATCCTGTGTTTTAGCTTGAAATGTGCCCATACAGAAACATCCTTGTGATCCAATCGTGCTGTGGATTTAGGATATGTTCACTGACCTTGACAATAAGGAAAAACGCAGGGGTTAGAACTTAAGAGGACTTGTCGTTGCTGATGAGTTGAACTTTTGCAATCACGGTAGACCACCATTTGCCGCACAACCTCTTGAGAGCAGCACGGCTGCAGCGAGGATGCCATCGACGAGTTGAGCTCCTGCCATCGAAAAGCTTTGGGGGCCGTGGCTTGGTGGACGGCCTCCTGGGACTTCATGTGCACTGCACCACCCTTTGGCCAGAGGAAGATAACCTCGATGGCTGTGGGTGGAGGGACGTCGGGAAGGCAGGGGAGGCCAGAGCGAACACCCTCGGGGGCCGTGTGACTAGATATGGCGCCCACTAAGCTTGGGGCAGCCGGATACAATCCCTAGCTCCCGCACTGCCTCCTGGCCGGCTAGACCTCCTCCTCGGTGAGAGCAAATTGAATTCATTTCGGTCATTCCTATTAATTGTATTATGGTGATTGGTTTTACTTGGATATGATTTCCAATAACTATGCCTTGGTCAATATGGATATTTGGTATGGCAGTATTGTCAGAGAATGATAGAAAACACTATTGCCGGAGAATATTAGACTGTATATTGGATAGAAAATGTGAGAACAAAGTATGGTTCAGCACTCCATAGTTTTGCTGTTGATGCTTGTAAGGAGCAAAGGTTATCAGCCAGATTGTTACAGTGAACTTACAAGGTTTTCTATCAACCGTATTGTTACTCTGAACTTGGAAGTTTAATATGTCTGGAATCTTTCACAGGATTGGGAGTTTGGATATACCCTAATCACAGTGATGAAACGAGTAAAATGAGAAAGGGGGCCAGTGTGGCCAGACAAAATAGAAGGACCAACAAAGTGTGTATATATATATAATATAAACATCCATATAATCATATTTTTGTTGTGACAACATATAGAAGTAACTCTTTTATAAAAGAGGATAAAAAACTTACTTTTTTATTTGAGCCTCACTTTATGTGTTTTTATAGCATAGAAATTATCTATAATGGCATAAATTAGAAATCAAAAGGATATGGAGAATGCATCTTATTATTTATACAAAAAAAGATAAATAGCAGGAAATATGCAAATAGTATATCTGTCAATCAAATAATAGTCCTGTGATTTTTTGTTTCTACAAGCCGACGACAAAGATCACCTACACTTGTTAAAAAAATTGCGGCATAGGGGGGCCATGCCCCCCTAGTTTCGTCTTTGCCTAATGAACTACAACTGACTATTAAGCAACACTGCCTGTTGAAAAGTTGCTAGTTTACTCATTTAACTTCCATATATTAATGTACACACTTGTAATTTGTTTAGCAGGTAGAGCTAGGGAGTGCAATAAGGGGCTCACCTCAAAGCATGTGACCACAATTTGCCTCGATGGAATAGATAAAGAAGCTATAGCAAGCTATCTCAGTGGCATAGAAGAAGTAGTTAATTGGTCATATGAAGATGGAATCAAAGTGGATATTTCGAACATTTGAGGACAATGCCAGGAGGTATTCACTACAAGAGCTGGAGGATCAATGAAAGTGGAATTTCTATACATAGGTCGGTCTATAAAATTATTGATACAAGGCAGAAATCTTTATCTCAAAGGTTGGAAAGTGAGGGATGGTGTTTTTGAGCTTAAACATGACCAACCTGAAAATTTCACTCTTGACCCAAATTGCATAAGACTCAACACTGATCTAAACTACAACAGGCTTGTTCCCTGCGGTGTTCAGAATACTCCCACTGGTTTATGGCATGTCAGAAAAGCATTCAACAACTTTTGGAGGCATGCCGGTGGTGAAAACATAGATATATAAGAAGATGTTGTCATATTTGCTGTGATAATACTGAGGCGGCAAGATTACGCCTTGTTCCTTTCTGAGAACCCAGGCCTAAGCAGATTGTGCAAACGTCCCTCCAACCCCATGTATGTGAATAACTACAACAAAATTTCAGCATGCATCATGGTAAATTTTGATCTCATGAAATAGGGGCTAGAACCATTTCCTATGAATCTTGATGACCTTAACATTAATTTTATGGAAGATGCTCTTAGTATTGTTAGGATCTTGTTCAGGGATGCATATAACTCAGGGTTATTCGAACATGAGAAACCTCCAGAGCGCCCCATCTTTGAAAACACATTGGATCATCAGGATGTTAAGCCCAAGAGGAAGCGTGATAAGCAGAAATTCAGTAGGAATAAGGGAAAGAAGGGAGGAGGGGGATCAATGGGGGGAGAAGTAACAAAGAGAGGAGGAGTTGGAGGAAGACTGAAGGGAGCAAGTTACAATTATGTTAGTCTTGTTAGTCCTCATGGGCTCATTGCATATTTTTATGTTTTACCTCAAGAAATATTCTTAATTGTGGCATGCAAATTGCAGTTTTTTGTATTATTAATATATATGATGTGTGTCGGTGATATGGGCCCGAGGGTATATTGAAGATACGATACCTGAAAAAGGAAGGCGCGCCAAAGATATGTCCTGGATGGTTCAAATGAGCCCCGGCCACAGGCGGCCACGTGGCCACCCCAAGAGGGCCTGGCCCGGGGGCTACTCGGAGGCCACCGTATTCCCAGGCGGCAGGGTCCGGGATCACCCGAATCCCCAGCGGCAGTGGTCCGGATCACCCGACCCCCATCCCTCACCCCACACCTCTCGACGAGGGCGAGTCCAACCGCCAACCACCTCATTTAATGCCTAAAGAGAGAGGCTAAGCGCTTGCCCCGCCGCATTTAATGCGATGTGAGGCGCGTCTGTCAGCCGCTCTCATCATCACCCTTTTTGCCTGTCACGAGGCAAAGAGGGCATAAAGTCTTTGACTGCGACCGTGGTATGGCAGCACGCCCACTCCGCGCATACCTCCCTCCACGCCCCGTCCAGTCGCGTTAAATGCGTTGGGCGGCCGCGTGGGAGAGAGAACACGAGCGCAGGAGGCGTTGCGTCAGCACCTACCCAGGAGACGGGCCAATGACCAGTAGGCCCCACTAGAGTAGGTAGGCCGGCCCAGCCTCGCGTCAGCAACATGGCTACCACGACGCCCGCTTTTCTCCGCCTACTCCCATGACGCGGCAACAGGAACAACGATGGGGGTGGCTTCTTTGACAAGACAAGACCAGAGCCGCTTCATCACGTGGAGCGGAGTAGAAAAAATCAGGACTACGGTGGTGTTCCCCTTGCACTATAAAAGGAGGCCCAAGCCCATCATAAAAACGGTTGGTTGGTTCTGTTCGACAGCTCCTGAAAAGAACAGCTAGTTCTTAGCAACTCCTTGGCCACCTCAGTCACCACCTCCGACACCCTTAAGGAGAACATCATCACCGGTCCCTGTAATTCATCCCTCATATCACACAAAGAACAGGAGTAGGGTATTACACCTCATAGGTGGCCCGAACCTGTATAAACCCCTTGTGTCCATTGCGGTTGCGATTTTTCTTCGGCTTCACCGGCTCCTCCCCATCCTTACCGTGAGTTTAAGCCCTGATTCACCGCTCCCCTGTGCCGAACCAAAAAAGGGGGTCCCTCGGATTCTCGCGTGTCGATCTCCGACATCGACAGCTGGCGCGTCAGGTAGGGGAAGCGCACTGCATTTGGGTTTAAACCCCTGTGTTCCTTCCATCTCCCGCCGAAAACTCCCTCTTCCCGTCCTCACCATGGTACACGGCCACATCTTGCGGTCCGCATCCGGCTCCCGCGCTACCCGCGAGTGCGACTTGGCCAACAAGGCGGCCGAGGAGGTTGACATGGGTGGGCACAACCCTAATTCCGCCACCTCCGCTCAGGGGAGGGAGGGCCCTCATCCCCCTCACCGCCTCTGACGGCAGCGGTAGCGGCCGAGGCTGCGCCACCTTCTCTGCCCCTCGCTGAAACGACGGCTGTGGGCGGAGGGGGCCAGGCATCCCGCAGGATTGCCAACGCTCCTGCAGGATCTAGGCCACACCCGAGAGGACGTACCAGCGAACCTCGCCGGGGAGACGTCCATCGTCGCCTGGAGTTTGGCACGCCTGAGGGCGCCCTCCAGGCGGCGGAAGCTCTTTTGCGCCACCCCCCGGTCACTCCGGGCGAGGGATCCAACGCCAAGCGTTGGTTCGACGATGTGGCGAAGCTGGTAGGCACGGCCCAGCGTCAGCTGGCCGCCGACCTCGCTTCTTCCAGCCACCAACCGCGCGGTTCACACACCGCGGTCAGCTCGTCCTCTTGACGATGGGCTCGAAGGGCAGCGGCTGCCGCGAGGGTGGAAGAGAGCCTCTCGGCAGCAGCCCAACCAGAGACGCCCCGAGATCTGCTATACGCAGAACGGGACGCCCGCCTTCGCATCGAGCAGCGCCGAGACGAGCGTCGCATGGGGTGGGCTCAGGACTGTGCCTCCTCGTCAGCAGGCGTAGGCGCTCGGCGAGCGGCCGCAACGACCCCATCGCAGGAAGAGCCCCTCAGGGGACGGCGAGCGGCCATGGTGGCCCCGCCGCGAGTGGGAGGTTCCGCGGCGCCCAAGGGGACCCCCCATCCCTCGTCGCCCCCTCCAGCCGGCAATGGCTGTCAGGCCTTCGTCACAGGCCTCCACCATGTGCGCTGGCCTAACAAGTTTAGGCCGGCCCTCACGGAGAAGTACGACGGCTCGGTGAATCCCATCGAGTTCCTCTAGATTTACACCACAGCCATCAAGGCTGCTGGAGGTGACGAGCTCGTCATGGCCAACTTCTTCCACATGGCGCTCAAGGGCCAGGCCCGCTCCTGGCTAATGAATCTACCGGCTCAGTCTGTCACCTCGTGGGACGACTTGTGCCGGCAGTTCACCTCTAACTTCCAGGGCACGTACCCGCACCCGGGGGTGGAGGCAGACCTCCACATGGTCCGACGAGGGGAGGACGAGTCCCTGCGCAAATACATCCAGCGTTTTTGCCAGGTACGCAACACCATACCATCCATCACTGACCATGCAGTGATCTTCGCCTTTCGGAGTGGTGTATGCCATGACGTTATGTTGGAGAAGATCGAGTCCAAGGCCCCCCGGACCACCACGGAGCTCTTTGAGCTCACTGACCGGGTGGCCCGCAAGGAACAGGCTCGGGTTTAGAATCCTAGGAATCCTGCCCCAGCCTCCACCGGCGCCCCCTCCGCGTCCGGGAGGAGCGACGCGAGCAGCGGCGGAAGCGCAAGCCATCGCGCGGTGGCGAGGAGGGCCACGTCCTCGCCGCCGACGGTGCCGAGAAGCCCCGCAGAAGGGTAAGCCCACGAGCAGCGCAGGTGCTCCCGGACCCTCGCCCCCGGGGCCGGGTCGGGACAAGTGGTGCATGGTGCACCAAACATCCCACCACGACCTCTCCGAGTGCCGCTCGGTCAAGAACTTGGCCGAGCGGGTATAGAAGTATGAGCAGGAGCGGAGGGAGAAGGAGAAGGAAACCCACCGCAAGGGCAAGGCCCCGGCGGAGCGTTCGGACAACCGACGAGAGGAGGCCAAGAGTGCGGCCCCCGTCGGAGATGAGGATGATGATCTGGGTTACCAAGATCCCCAGCACGTCGTAGCCACCATCGACGGAGGGGCGGGCGCCCAGGTGTCCCGCCGGAGCCTCAAGTCTATGAGGCGTGAGCTCCTCGCGGCTGTGCCGTCCCCCGAGGTGGCCCGAAGGTCGCGCTGGGCGGAGGTGCCAATTACCTTCGACCAGACCTATCACCCGGGGAGCATCGCACGTAGCGGCCACTTGGCCCTCGTGACCTCCCCCACCATTTGCAACGTCAAGGTCGCCCGAGTCTTAATTGACGGAGGTGCGGCCCTCAATATACTATCCCCGAAGGCCTTTGATGCAATCAAGGCCTCGGGATGGTGCTCGGGCCGTCCTACCCCATCATTGGGGTGACGCCCGGGAAGGTGTGGCCCCTCGGGCAGATCGCGTTGCCGGTCATCTTCGGGAGCCCCACCAATTTCCGCACCGAGCGGATCGACTTTGATGTGGCGGACCTCAATATGCCCTACAACGTCGTGCTCGGGAGGCCGGCGTTGGTGAAGTTCATGACGGCTACCCATTATGCCTACCGCCAACTCAAGATACCAGGCCTCGGAGGCCCCATCACTGTCCATGCCGACGTCAAAACCGCGCTAGATTGCACGGAGGCGTGCGTGGATAACTTTGCGGCGGCCGACCGCGTTGAACCCGAAGGCCCTCAAGGGGAGGCCTCGGGTTCCCGGGCCCCAAAACAGCATATCACCTCAGCCGATGAGGTGGTAATCAAGTCTATCCAGTTGGGCGACGACCCGTCAAAGACCGCCAAGATTGGCGGCAACTTGGGCCCCACATAGGAAGACGCGCTCGTCTCCTTCCTGCGGGCTAACGCCGACCTGTTTGCTTGGAAGCCATCGGATATGCCCAGAGTCCCCAGGGAGGTGATTGAGCACCGACTTGCAGTACGGTCGGATGCACGACCGGTCCGGCAGAAGGTGAGGCGGCAGGCCCCGGAGCGGCAGATGTTCATCCACGAAGAGGTGATACGACTCCAGGAGGCCAGCTTCATCCGGGAGGTGCTGCATCCGGAGTGGTTGGCTAACCCGGTGGTCGTTCCGAAAGCCAACCACAAGCTGCGCATGTGCATCGACTACAACGACTACTCTGGTTATCATCAGTTCTGCATGGCTATAGAGGATGAGGAGAAAACTGCATTTATTACCCCTGTGGGTACCTTTTGCTATATGTCTATGCCCTTTGGTTTGAAGAATGCCATGTCCACCTTCCAACGTGATGTCCGCATCACGTTGAAAGACCAAATAGGGCGTAATGTTGAGGCGTATGTCGATGATCTTGTGGTCAAGTCCCGGGACCAAAGAACCTTGCTCCCAGACATGGCCGAGACATTTGATAACCTCCGGTCCTCCCGCATGAAGCTGAACCCAGAAAAATGCGTGTTCGGGGTATCGGCAGGCAAACTGTTAGGGTTTTTGGTCTCTGCCCGAGGCATTGAGGCCAACCCCGCAAAAATAAAAGCAATAGAGGAGATGTGCCTCCATGGAAGCTCAAGGATGTGCAGAAAATTACTGGTTGTGTAGCCTCCCTAGGCGCTCCCTCTATTTAAGCTACTAAAACGAACTGGCCCCTTCACTTGGACGGACGAAGCAGAGAAAGCCTTGGGCGAGCTTAAGCGTTATCTCTCCTCACCGCTCATATTGGTAGCACCTCGAGAAGGAGAACCCCTCCTTTTGTATTTAGCGGCAACTCCCCAAGTGATTAGTGCGGCTTTGGTTGTGGAGCGCGACGACGAGCTAGACTTTCAGTCGCCCCCAACCCCACCAAACTCGGAGGCAGAAAACCTTGGAACGGTGTTGGCTGAGGAAGCACCCGAAGCCGAAGGTGGCCTTTGGCCCCCCGAGCTTCAGGGAGCCACCCGGCCCCCTAGTCCGAGGGCTCCCGAGGCCCTTTTCATCCAGAGCGGCCCTGAGGGCCCCGGGGAAGGCGATGGCCCGGCAGCCCCGGACACCGAGATAACCCGCCCCGGTGCACCCAAACCTGTTGCCCCTAGCAAAGTAGCTAAGGCCCGCACCAAGGTGCAGCGGCCGATCTACTTTGTCAGCGAGACGCTACGGGACGCAAAGACACGTTACCCGCAAGCCCAGAAAATGTTCTATGCCGTGCTCGTGGCTTTCAGGAAGCTGCGCCATTATTTCCAAGCGCATCGAGTAACGGTAGTCACGTCCTACCCTCTCGGGCAAATCCTGCATAACCGAGAGGGCACGAGACGGGTAGTAAGTGGGCTATCGAATTGTCAGAATTTGATCTACATTTCGAAGCCCGTTACGCAATCAAGAGCCAGGCCTTGGCCGATTTCGTGGTGGAATGGACGCCAACGGCCGATAACGATCCACCCCCGGGTGAACCCAAGAGTGCAGAAGATCGCAGCCAAGGGACCGCGCATTGGGTGATGAACTTCGACGGTTCACTCACCTTGCACGGGGTCGAGGCAGGCGTGGCACTAACCTCCCCGACGGGTGACGTGCTCCGGTACATTGTCCGGCTTAACTTTCGGGCAACCAACAACATGGCTGAATACGAAGGACTTCTGGCAGGGTTGCGAGCGGCGGCAGGCATGGGCATCCGCCGTCTGCTAGTCCTCGGGGACTCCCAACTGGTCGTGAACCAGGTTTCCAAGGAGTACCAATGCATCGACCCCCAGATGAAAGCTTATGTCAAAGAAGTACGGCGTATGGAGCGCCATTTCGATGGCCTCGAGCTGCGTCACATTCTCAGAAGAGACAATACCCTGGCGGACGAGCTATCTAGGACCGCGTCCGCACGAGCCCCAGCCCCGCCAGGCGCATTTGAAGAAAGTCTCACGAGCCGTTGGCGCACCCCGAACCGCCCCAAGGGCGTGAATCGGCCGGTCCCGACGCCCGGACCCGGCAGCCGCCCGAGCCCGCCCCCGCCGGACCGACATCACGCGCCGGTGGCTTGAATTTCGAAATCCAGCGTACCGCAAGACGCGTCATTGCCCGAGCAACGCGAGGAAAGCGAACGCATTGCCCGGACCTCCAAGAGGTACGTGTTGGTAGAAGAGACACTCTACCGACGCGGTGCCAACGGAGTGCTCATGAAGTGCATTGCTCGGGAACAGGGTCTCAAGCTACTAGCCGAGATCCATGAGGGAGAATGTGGTGCGCACTCAGCCTCCTGAACCTTGGTGGGAAAGGCATTCCGCCAAGGATTTTACTGGCCCACCGCGCTGGAGAATGCAACAGACCTCGTGCGGCGGTGCCGACGTGCCAATTCCACGCCAGCGACGCACTGCCGGCTCGGGCCCTTCGACCATCTCGCTCTCGTGGCCGTTCGTGGTGCAGGGGCGGACATCTGGACCCGTTCAAGCAAGCAAGGGGCGGCTGCAAATTCCTATATGTCGCCATCGACAAATTTACCAAGTGGCCTGAGGCCTATCCAGTCAGCGTCATCGACAAGCATTCGGCTGTGCGGTTCATGAGAGGCATCATGGCAAGGTTCGAGGTCCCCAATAGGCTCATCACCGACAACGGCACCCAATTCACGAGTGAGCTGTTTGACGAGTATTGTGATGATATGGGCATCAAGCTCTGTTTCGCCTCGCCCGCCCACCCCAAAGCAACGGTCGGGCCGAGCGTACAAACGCGAAATATTAAAAGGCCTCAAGACGAAGACCTACAACGTGCTCAAGAAGCATGGGGACTCATGGACTGACGAGCTGCCTGCGGTCCTTTGGGCCAATCGGACAACACCGAGCCACGCCACCGGAGAAACACCTTTCTTCTTGGTGTATGGAGCCGAGGCGGTCTTGCCTTCTGAGCTCACCCTAGGATCGCCCCGAGCCACGTTATACATCGAAGCAGATCAAGAGCAGCTGCGTCGCGACGACCTGGATTACCTGGAAGAAAGACGGCGCCGGGCAGCGCTTCGCGCGGCCCGCTACCAGCAGAGCCTCCGTCGCTACCATCAACACAAAGTTAGCCCTGGAGCGCTGCAGATCAATGACCTCATCCTGCATCACGTACAAACGTGTGCGGGACTGAGCAAATTATCCCCGATGTGGGAGGGGCCATACAAAGTTATCGGCACCCCGCGTCCGGGAGCAGTTCGCCTAGCCACAGAGGACGGCACCCCGCAGCCGAACCCATGGAACATTTCCCACCTGCGCAAGTTCTACCCATAAGCCGCATGGTGTGCTGAAACATACATGGAAGTTTATCCACTGCTTCCAGTGGCATGAACAATGAGTTCGCTGTTACATTCCCTATGATTTTATTGCAAAATACAGACTTGTGGTGTGTTTTCCCCATGTGCTGAAACATGAGCTGCGGATGTTGGTTTCCAGTGCTAAACTCTCTATGCAAAGACTTCACCACCCTATGCAAAGAGACCGTCCAATGCTTCACCGTCTCTTTCATGTCTTCCTTATGAGCATACCTAGCACCTGGATTACCTCGTTATCCTTGTATTCAAATGAAACTTGTTGCCCCTCCGAGATAACAAGCTGAGAGAAATCAGCTTGTTCCCAATCCACGGGCATGACATCTTCTTCCTCGTCCGATGATTCATCGCCCTTCGCCTGCTCATTTTCAGAATCCTCCTCTCCATTTCTTCAACAATTGCTTCGATTCTCTCCCCCTCGTCCGCCACGCCAATCGCCGAGAAAATGGTGATTCTAACATCATCAGAATTGGGTTTCGCACTTATACCATCGCGCAAAGTGGTTTCGCTCCTATACCACTCTCAAAACATGGCACACAGCTGAAATCTTAGGGTCCCTCTTTTTACTATTTTCTCTCTCAATTTTATTATGAATGGACAGATTTACCCCTGCCATCTCTCTCTCGAATCCAAATCGGACCCCTCTCTGGTCCCGATTCTAAATCGTCGCCGCCGTCCCTCTCCCCAAATCCACCCTCCCGTCGCCCGCCGCCCGCCCGCCGCCGTCCACGCCTTCCCCCCCTCCCCGCCGCCTCCTCCTCTTCCCAAATCCACCTCGGCCGCCGCCGCCCGCCGCCGTCCACGCCTCCCCCCCCGTCGTCGTCCCCCTCTCCCCAAATCCACCCTCGGCCGCCCGCCGCCCGACGCCGCCCGACGCCGCCGCCGTCGCCGCCCGTCCCCAAATCCACGCCTCCCCTCCCTCTTTGCCGCCGTCCCCCTCTCCCCAAATCCACCCTCTCGCCGCCCGCCGCCCGCGCGCCACCGCCGCCGCCGTCGCCGTCCACGCCTCCCCTCCTCCCCTGTCGCCGTCCCTCTCCCCAAATCCACCCTCCTGCGCCGCCGCGCCGCCTGCCGCCGCCGTCCACGCCTCCTCCCTCCTCCTTGTCGCCGTCCAATTAAAGGGCAAATGTGTCCATTCATCTATTAAAATGGGTTACATAATTCAAAAAGTTACAGAATATGCATTTCAGCTATGTGCCATGGTTTGAGAGTGGTATAGGAGCGAAACCACTTTGTGCGATGGTATAAGTGCGAAACCCAATTCTGATGATGTTAGAATCACCATTTTCTCGCCAATCGCCTCCTCCAAGCTTGTTTCATTGCTTAGACCTTCACCATACTCTGTTTCCATTATATTACTGCTATCGATTTCGTGCAATGCCATAAAAATAACAAGGGGCCAGGACCTTTCAAGTGCCATGTTCACATAACATCTCCACGACTAAGTGTTATCTATAGGCATAAGTTTCCAATAATATCCTTCTGTTGCACGACTTACTACAATGGATAGAGACATTGTGTTCACTCTTGTATCCACTTTAAATCCACATCCACTTTAAATCCACGTAGCAACCAACTATAGACTGACTCAAATGTTTTATCGGTTGGCCTATCGATGCTCTTCGATTTCATCCTAAATTCTGATAGATCTACAACTTCTGGACCGTATCTAACGTTGCCTTCACCGTGAACTATCTGAAATATGATCTTACTTGCCATAGTGCCTGACAAATAAATTGAAACTGAGTTTATTCCATACTACGAATATGTTGCCTAGATGATTCTGTGCCTAAGTTAATTTCTTTAATAATATGTTCTCTGGTCTACAACTTAAAATATCCCGAATCGGTTTGTTCATTTGATCTACCACCAATCGTACCTCGTTCATCTAAATCTGACATTTTTTTAAACTAAATTAAATTAAATCGATTATCAACAAAATTATACGCACGATTATCCATAGTGTTTAACATCTATTCACATAATATACACATAGATCCGAACATATTCTACCTAAGTTGATCCCAATTAAATTATCTAAGTTGATCTAAATTAAATCATCTGTTTTATAAATCTAAAACTAAATATTCAATAACTATTCAAATATTAAAAAATTGTATTTTCCCTAATATTGCGTTACAAACTAACTAACAAAAAAGTACGACGGGATATCGCATTTACCTCGGATGGAGTATGCAATCCGACGAGCTTCGCCGCGCTCCTTCCTCTTCCTCACCCCTCTCTCTTCTTTTTTTGGATTTGGGAGGCTGCAAATGAGAAGAAAATCTTTTTGGATTTGGGAGAGCGCAAATGAGGAGAAAATCTTTGACTCGCTTATATACTGTCCAGCTAAAACGCCATTTCAGAGGGCGGGAAGGTCAAAAAAACGCCCTTTGAAAGGACGGAAAGGGGGCCACTGAAAAAAAAGGGTAAGCCGCCTTTTATAGCGGCCCTACTGTTTCAACGCAAAACGCCTTTGTAAGGACGGGAAGGGGCCGCAACCAAAAAGCCGGGCGGCCGCCCTTTTGCAGCGGCCCCTTTTGAACAGAGAAAACGCCCTTGATAAGGACGGAAAAGTGGCGCTGCCAAATTTACGCCACGCGGCAGACGACGCCCAACGGTCGTCTGCCACGTTAGAAAAAACGCTCTATGGGAGGGCATTTTTTAAATCTCGCCCTTCCAGAGGGCAGGAGGAGACTAGTTTTGCAATTTTCGAAAACGAATAATTAGTTTTGTAAATCTTTAAAAAAATTTAAAAATGCTAAATCGATAACTGAAGACCTGAACTCTTTAAATTCCGAAGCGAGCGGGCCATCAGGCGCGGCGCCTCAGATGGGGAGTTGCGTCCAAGGCTCCCAGCCCAACTAACGTGGTATTGGGCCAAAAAATTTCCTACTTCCTACGCCAGGCCGTAGCCTTAACAATTTCTGTGCTGTGCGCCTGGGCTTCTATTCCCACTGGACTATACGACATTGTGCACGCGCTCTCTTTCTTCCTGCGATTACACCGAAGATGTGCATGCTGCATGCACACCCGCTCCGCTCATACAGTCATACAAACAGTGTTAAATTCCTAACCTCGTTATATTTATTTTCAAAACATATTCGTGTATATAATATTCGTGAGCAAAAGAATTTAAACATCTCAGTGAAGTTATATGCTCACGATTTCACCATCACACAACTACTCTCCCCTTGTTTGTTATATGCAAATTAAAACTGCCTCCATGTGAAGGTAAATGGTGGATAAAACGTTCGGTGAAATTGCAGCACAAGCCAAAGCTATGGACAAACGTGGGGCTGTACATCGAAGAAAGAAATGGAAAGATAATATGGGCTTTACCTGGTTGGCTTGACCCAAATTATTTGTGGGCCCTGATTACATGCCCATTGTATGCATAATTTATCATACGTACTAGTAGCTCTCAGGTCACATCTCAAGCTACACTAATGGCAACTAGTATAAGCCTAGATAGAGATCATAGAGTATACCACCACTTCATTGGATGGATTCTTTTGTGGATATATATTAGTTTGAAGACTTGTATCAGCATTCAGTTCATTTCACATGAACCAACTCTGCATTTATCTTTGCAGATTTCTGCAGCTTCTTTTGATGTTCTTTTTTTTATACTTCGTAGTGGACGATCGAGGCCTGAACTTTGTAGGTATTACAAAATAAACTTGTTTATTAATTAGAGCTAGAACTCGTTCGCTGTTGTGTTGTTAATAAGGGTTTCCAGCCCATTCACTTGTAACAAAAGGGTGAAACCAGAATGTAGAGCTCAGTATTAGCATCGAACAATAATCAATAAGAGGGTAAACTACCGTTACTCTGTTTTATTCATGATTTCTGCGATCTTTTCAAGCCCAGAAGCCCTCGATGTGTTCCAATATCAGAGTTTTAACTTTCTATGCGCTCGATGATGCGTGCTTTCAACCTTTTGATGCCGATGTGACGAACTAAATTTTGACTGGACTTAACATACAAGAGATGATGCGCCTCATGTACATATGGACTGTAGACGACAGCCCCGATAATAATGCAACTCCTTTAAAACTCTTTTACCAGCACACTCTCAAAAGCGGACGAACTGGATCTGGTGGCGAACACATTGATCAGTAGCGGACACCAAGAAAAAATAGCGGAGGCTGATTAAATTAGGTAAAACTACATCCTTTTTCATGTATGTATGATAAAAGATTTTAGTGAAAGCTCTAATCTTCTATAGTCGTCAGTAGTGAACGATCGAGACTCCGCCGCCTCACGGTGGATCCGCCCCTGAACACGTGATACATCGTACGTCCACTTCGCTAATTAATTTGTTCCCTCAATTAGCTCTTTGGATCTAAGACGTATCTGTTCCGAAATGTGCAGTTTGAAATTTAATAAAACCTGCACATACATCAGCGTGAACTTGATAGAGTTCGATCAATCCTTCAACTGCCGTACGTGACAGGAGATATATATATATAGGTTGTCTCTGTGGTGTCCACGTGTTGTCGCTTTTCTCAGACTTTAGCCTAATTACCATATAATTAATTAAGTATTAATATGTAAAAATTGATAAATAAATTTATTAGATTTTTAAGTAACTTTAATATAAAAAGTTTTAACGAATAACAAGTAGTAGATAGTGAAGTTGATCGCAGCCTTCATCGCACTAGCTCGTTGATGTGCTGCTTCACCCGAAGTCAGAAATCCACAGGGAGGCACAGTGTGTGACGCGGCCTATAAAGAGACCCCGAGACGCTGCCTCTCTTTCCCCGTGTAGAGATCAGATTCAGAAACGCCTTGCTGAGACGGATTTCCGAGTAGCCGGCGAACGCTTTTGCCTCGGCCTGCTGCTCGCCGTGTAGGAGAGGCCGGTGCAGCCGTGCAGGCAGCAAGCTAGTCGGCTAGTCGCTCCGATCCCCGCTCGCGCGCGGGCGCAATGGCGGCAGGGACGGAGGCGGCGCGCGACTACGGCGGTGGCGTGACGGCCAGCGTCGTGGTAACCTGCCTCATCGCCGCCTCCTGCGGCCTCATCTTCGGCTACGACATTGGCGTCACAGGTAACCCCGCGGCCGCCTCCCTCCTCTCCATCCATACATGGTGCCTGTGTTTCACGCAGCATATTGCTCTGCGAATCCGTGTTGACCACTAGGTAGTAGAAATTAACCTCTTGCGCGTCAGTTTTTTTTTTTAAAAAAAAAACTCTTGCGCGTCTCACCCGCCCGGGCAAAACTTTCGATACGCCTCGGGCGAACAATTAATCAAAACAAAAAAAATCCCCATGTTTGACTTCTCCAGCAGTATGTTTGATCTCCGAATGAAAGACGCATTCATCAAGCATATATCTTTTAGTTCTAAAAAAAAGCATATATCTGATTCTTCTTCACCAGCTGCCTTGATTTGCTGAGACAGTAGCCTGGTGCCAGTGGGCCAGACCTGGTTGGCTAGTTGGGACCACCGAACCATCCTAGGCAAGTTTTCTGTTTTGGGATTTTGGGTTGTGGAAAAGAGCCAATTTTTAGTGGTGCTAAAAGAGCTATATGATTCACACAAATTTGGAGCCCAGGTTTGTGGCATTTTGCTTTTAACATACTGTCATGAGCTTGGGCCGATCCAGGCCCAGGGCTAGGGGGGGCTGCAGCCCGGGGCAACCCAAATTTCCTACGAACAGGTCTTCTACAATCCATAAAAATCTCTGACGTTTAACCCAACATAGTCTTTTTTACGGTCGGTTCAAACAACCTTTTACTAATTAGCCCTCTCAAACGGTGTTTCTAGATCCGTCTCTAGTCATGAGGTTCATCTAATCAGCATTTTGGTGTCCATAGTTAAGGCCATGATTCCAAACCAACAAAGGAATTACTTCTTACCCTTCCAAAGTTAGTGGATGATAGTATTTAGGTATCAGATACTTCTCTAATTGATTGGTCGATCAAAAGGTGGGTACTAGGTTACCTAGAATTCTTTTGTCAGAGATGGGCACGCAGTTCTACGTGTTCCTTCATGCTAGAGGCAGCTTTAAATCTCATTTGATATAGAGGAATTTTTAAGAATTTCGTAAAATTAAACTGTTTCTGGTGAAATTCATGTAAATTTTTATCCGTTCGAAAGGTTGAAGGAGCCCTTAATTGCATGCCGTAGATATTTGGATTGAAAATATTTTTTATTTAAAAACCATTTTGGCTCCTAGCTAGAAGCTTTTTTCGTGAACGCATAAAAAATTGCACGTCAATATATTAGAAGAAAAAGTGTAAAGCATGTACAAACGTAGGCAAGGCCAGAGGGAAACGAAAAAAACAGAAACAAAAGAATTGAAGGAAGGAAGGACTACGGTGGCTAAAGTCTCCGAATAGCGGGAAGGGGGCAGAGCCGCACTACACTCCCCAGCAACCTCCAAAAGCGGCAATGCCAACCAAAGACCATAGGTGACCCTCCGAGAGGATGGACTCTAGAACTACCGAGACCAAAGAAAGCACAAAGTCAAAAACTCTGGAGTTCCGTTCCTTCCACAGTTGCCAAGAAAACAGGAGTACCAGGGAGTCGAAACAAGCGAGAAGATGCTGAGGTAAGCAAGCCCTAGAGGATGGCCACCAGTCCTGGAGCCAACTACCATGGGGAGGAGGAAGAGAGAGGGCATACCAAGCAGGAGGCGACAACACCCGCAGCCAGACTTGCCGAGCGAACACGCAGCCAAGGAGGATGTGGTTAACCGTCTCAAGCTCCTGAGTGCAAAAGGGGCAGGCCGGGTGACTAACAATCCCACGCTTCTAGAGGAGATCGGCTGTCCAACAGTGTGCGCCGAAGTGCAACCCACAAAAAGAACTTGCATTTAGCATGACCATTCGCGTGCCAGAGAAGATCAGCATAGGCAAAGGAGTGCTGGACAAGGAAGAACGGTTGGCACGCTGAACGCGCCGAGTAGCACTGGTCACTCGTCCAACGCCAAACGACGTGATCCCCGACGCCCGGCGAGAGCTGGATGTGAAGCACCGCATCCCAAATAAGAAGGAATTGGGAGATGATAGGGACAGTAAGGGCGCCGTGGATGTCAGAGACCATGAATTGTTCACTAGGCCAGAAGCTATCGTGCACGAACCCCGAAGATGTTGGGGCACGGTGAAGAGGAGATTAGGCGCCAAGGAGACACCCCGCTCGACTGGGGCCTTCAGGCCCTCCCAATAGGGATGCCCTCAGAGCTGGAGCCAAAGCCAGCAAACAAGCAGGGCAAACCCTGCCAACCTGAGGTCAGGAATTTCCAATCCACCGAATGCTTTGGGACGACAGACGTTCATCCAGGACACCAGGCACTGCCCCCCGTGAACTGAGTCTGAACTCGTCCACAGGAGGGCGCGATGCTTCTTGTCGATGGCCTTGATAACCCAGGTTGGGAGGGCAATCGCCATGGACACATGGACCAGAATTGAGGAGAGAACAGACTGGACCAACACAGAGCGGCCAACTAGAGTGATAAGGCGTCCCTTCCAGGAGGCGATGGGATACCTTATCCACAATCGGTTGCAGGGCTACCATCGACAACTTGCGAACAAACAACGGAACGCCGAGGTAGGTGCAAGGGAAATTAGAGATCGAGTAAGGAAAGTAGGATTGAACCAGCTCCAGGTCCTTACCCGAGCAACGGATTGGAGTAATCGAGCATTTAGCAAAATTGGTGTGTAGCTCGGATACTGCACCAAAGACAGAAAGGATGCCCTAGATGAACTGAAGATCCTATCGCATCGAGGAGAGGAAAAGAATGAGATCATCTGCGTAGAGGGAAACGTGGTGTCGCAAGGCATGAACATTTAGTGGAAGGAACATGCCCGAGTCGGAGGCCTTGCGGAGCATCGCATTAAGCACGTCCATGACCAGAATGAAGAGCATGAGAGGTAGATGATCTCCTTGCCAAAGGCCCCTCTGGCGACAGAAGCGTGGACCGTGCTCCCCATTGATTAGCACCCAGGAAGAAGAGGCACTGAGGATGAGGGAGATCCAATCACGTCAGCGCTGACTGAACCCTAGATGGGTAAGCACCTCAATAAAGAAATGACCAACTGACCGTGTCGAAGGCCTTCGTGATGTCCACCTTGAGGAGAAAGCAGGGAGCGTGCTTGGCATGGAGAGCTCTTGTCGCGAGCTAGACATAGCGAAAGTTGTCGTGAAGGGATCGCTCTTTGACGAAGTCACTTTGATTGGTCGCCACAAGCCATCCAGGTGAGGAAATAGACAGGAGGCCAGGATCTTAGAGAATAACTTTCCAAAGCTGTGGACGAGGTTAATCGGTCGAAAGTCTTGGACGTCAACGACCTCATCTTTTTTTGGCAGAAGGAAGATGAAGCCATCATTGAGGGAGGCGAAGCCCCGCCTGTTAGTCAGAAAGAGAGAGTTGAGAGCCGCCACGATCTCCGACTTGATCACTGACCAGCAAGTCTTGTAGAACCAATCCGAGAACCCATCAGGGCCAGGAGCCTTGTCTGAAGGCAAGAACTTTTCACTGTCCACACCAACTCCTTCGAGAAGGGGACATCCAACCCCTTAAATGCATGGAGCTGAGGCATCTCTATCCTCCCAGATTTATTAGTGCCTAAGTTTTATCAAGATACATAAAGAATAAACTTATCCTACTTTTTTATTTCAGTTGACCTTTTGTTAGTTGAAAAAATTCCTCTCTTGTCCTTATGATGTAGATGTCATCGCTGACTTGGTGGATGAGGTGCTCATTGTTCTTATTAATAGTTCAATTAGATACAAAGTCTGATGGAAGGAATATTGTATTATCAGACTCACTACATATCTGGGAATTAAAATTGACTAAGCTTTAGAAAAACCACACCATATACATTACTGGAGAAAGCCACAATTGTCCCGGTTCGTAACCATCAATAGTCCCGGTTGTCAAACCGGGACTACGAATCCGGGACTAGAGATGCGCGGTTAAATAACCGGAACTAGAAATGCATCTTTAGTCCCGGTTGAAGCCACCAACCGGGACTAAAGATGGCGGAGCCACGTGGCCGGCTCCGTCATCTTTAGTCCCGGTTGGTGGCTTCAATCGGGACTAAAGATAATTTTCCGCTATTTCCAATTCATCTTTAGTCCCGGTTGGTGGCATCAACCGGGACTAAAAATAATTTTCCGCTATTTTCAATTCATCTTTAGTCCCGGTTGGTGTTACCAACCGGGACTAAAGATAATTTTCCGCTATTTCTAATTCACCTTTAGTCCCGGTTGGTGTCACCAACCGGAACACAAGATAATTTTCCGCTATTTTTCTAATTTATTTGGTCCCGGCTAGAGTTAATAATTAAATAATTTATTAAATAGGATCAAATTAAATTCATTAAATATAGGTTTAAAATAATAATATTAAATTTAATCAAACATAGATTAATCCTAGAGCTTCTCTAGATATTGTTGCTCTTTTGCCCCTCGTTTTCTTTCATTTTCATCTCATTGTTGAGCAAGAGAGAAAAAATTTGACTTTTTGTTTTATTTTTTATATTTTTTATAGACTTAGGAGAACACGAGAGGTAACCACATAAAATTTGAGCGTAACCAAGCAAAAGACGTGGCCTGTGGAAAATTTGGAAGACACGCTCAAAATCGGAAAAAAGCTTCCGGGCTCGAAAAGACAATCTTCTGAGGCTTTTTTGGGGAAAATAAAATCGCCGAACACGGCAAAGCAGCGAACAAACACATCCGAAATTTTTTCTGATCGATTTTCATATATGGAACGTCTCGATCGGAGTCCATATGCGAAAGTTATGGCCGTTTTAAAAACCGACTCCAAGTTAGAGGACGAAACGGGAACAATGCGTGTAAAACTTATTAAACGCGCATAAACTAGACGTGACGACCAGGGTTTAAATGTCTTTATCAATATTGTACATCCCTCCGATTCATATATTATCACCAAAATAATTTCACAAAAGATTTTGTATATTAAGAATCATTAGTTAATAACAATATGATGATATGTAATAACAAAATTAAAGTTTCCTTCTATCTTTAATCACCCACCTCCACACAACACCACACTTTTTGAAATTACAGATACTCTTAAATTAATTTTTGGCCATTTAAATCATGTAGCAAAATTTATATATTTTTATTAGGTTTAGTTAAAAAATAAGCACATTCACTTTTGTCCCGGTTGGTAACACCAACCGGAAAAAAAATAGCATCTCTAGTCCCGATTGTTGTTACCAATCGGGACTAAAGATGGTGTCAGAGGTTGTCAGAATCTGTCAGAGTGCCAGACATCTTTAGTCCCGATTTGTAGCACCAACCGGGACTAAAGATAGCATCTCTAGTCCCGGTTGGTGTTACCAACCGGGACTAAAAGTGTCCGGCGCTCTGACAAGCTCTGACAACATTTGAACCGGGACTAGAGGTGATCTTTAGTCCCGGTTCGTGACACGAACCGGGACTAATGTTCCTATAAATCCGTAGACTTTTTAAACCGGGACTAGAGATGATCTCTAGTCCCGGTGCAACTCAAACCGGGACTACTGTGGTTTTCGTCACTTCAACCAATGATAGTTTCTCCAGTAGTGATATATTGTCTACAAGATGAGGCAAGATTTTAGCTCAAATATTTTACAGGTCAAAAATAATCTTGGACATATTCGTTAGCATTTTTTTAAGATCAGAGCGAT
This sequence comes from Oryza australiensis, assembly GCA_019925245.2. Taxonomy (NCBI): domain Eukaryota; kingdom Viridiplantae; phylum Streptophyta; class Magnoliopsida; order Poales; family Poaceae; genus Oryza; species Oryza australiensis. The sequence goes on along the minus strand of JAIFGZ020000222.1, from coordinate 18,700,870 downwards.
TTTTTTAAAACAAATAGTTTGTCTTGGAGGGCTCCAAGCCTCCAACAGTAGCTAGGTTGTCCTTGAGAGGCTACGATGCTTGCCAGCTGAGCCTGAGAACCTGTTCTTTTTTCCGTTGCTAGTGATCGATCGCTTAATTGATAGCTCTAGCTCTAGCTAGAATCTTATTCCAATCGAATTAATTTGATCGAGTTTCATTATGTTGCTTAACACGGAAGCTAACAAGGATATGTCAAGAGCACCAACACATTTTGCCAAAAAAGCATGTAAAAGCATGTAAGTAATCAGATCTACAGAAATGTTTCATTGACGTAATTAACACCACAAATCCTCCTGCATTTTGGATTTAAATTTGTCCATGCGGTGCATGTGCTCGCAAGAATTATATTTGCCTAGCATCTGCACAAATGGAAGGGAATGATGCATGATAAACTGGTAATTGAGGAGCTAAGCTTGGCATGCATATGCCAATGATTTATCATACACTTGTATCAGCTGGTAACTACTTTGATTCTCTCTGGAACCTAGCCCATGCATACATCCATAAGAACTACCAAGTGGCACGTCCACTGTTTACTGCTGATCCTATAGCAAGCAGTGAAAAACTATGTTCTTTTTAGGTTATTTATAGGACTGTTGAAACGAATTATTTATTGACAACTTAATTTTTTTAGAAAAAATATCTTCATAAACAAATAAATAATCTGTCGTAATAATCCGCTCGACAATCTGAGCTAGGTGCCGGCACTTCACCATTAGCAATCGCAGCCATCCAGAATGACAGGAACAGTGGACAGCAAAGGCCAAGTCCACTGAACGAGTTACCCGAAAAGCTACATGCTAGATTGCTAGCTGCCCAAAGTGGATAGAGTATATATGAACGTGCAGAGGCCAGGGCCCAGGGGAACATGTGTGCACGACTGCATTCTGCCCTCATGCAACCTATCAAAGTGCTGTACGAGTGCTCACACAACAGATGACTTGTGGTATGATCAATCAGCTACCTAGTGAGCTGCTCTGCTTGACTTGTTTCTGTCCACAGATTTAGGACATTTTTCTTTTACCTTTGCGTAAAAAAGAAGGATAAGGGGACACATTGACTTCTGACAGCCATGATTGGAAATGACCTGAGAATTGAATTAGAATAAGCACATGTGCCATCCACTATTGTTTATCAAGTGGTTAATCAACACGGAATATCAATATACTCTTCTATTTTATATTATAAGTTGTTTAGTTTTTTTAAGTTTTTATTAGATTTATAAAAAGATATAACAATATTTTTAACACAAAACAACGTACTGTTGAAATATATTTAACATTATGTTGTTATATTTTTTTTATAAATTTGATCAAACTAAAAAAATTGATTAAAAAGGTCAAAACAATTTATAATATAAAACGGAAGAAGTGTCATACAAAATGTCAAATTGTCAGTACATATATGATGTACACTGATGAAATTAATCAGCAGAGATGTGTACGATAGCTTGCAGTGCGTATGCCGTTGGAAAAATAAGAAAACACTAAGTACTAATCCTGGCCGTATCCTCTTGCTTTAAAAACTATTTGGAATTCGGAATGCAGTTCCAACTGCCAAATACCCAAAAGATTAATCAGTAACTGTCGGGTGTTATATATATCATAAAAATTCTACCAGCAATTAAACAAATCGCACGAGGACGCTCGTATGGCAACTGTTATATGCATGATAGAGATATCTGAAGATAGTTGACAAAATGATAATCGTGTAGCGAATAAAGTGATGGTTAGATATCCATTTTCGACTGACGATGATATGAGACTATCAGTACATCACCATGACTGTTGCAAAATACAAATGGTCAAGACCTTCTACTGTTGTGCCGACGATTTTCTTTCTTTTTTACAAATGGTCAAGAACTTCTACTGCTGTGCCGACGATATTCTCTCTCTCTGTTGCACAGGTGATGTGACGCAGATGCAGTCGTTCCTGACCAAGTTCTTCCCGGAGGTGGTGAGGGGGATGCGTGGCGCGAAGCGGGACGCCTACTGCAGGTACGACAACCAGGTTCTGACGGCGTTCACCTCGTCGCTGTACATCGCCGGCGCGGTGGCGTCGCTGGTGGCGAGCCGCGTGACGAGGATGGTGGGCCGCCAGGCCATCATGCTGACCGGCGGCGCCCTGTTCCTCGCCGGCTCCGCCTTCAACGCCGCCGCCGTCAACATCGCCATGCTCATCATCGGCCGCATTCTGCTCGGCATCGGCGTCGGCTTCACCACGCAGGTCGCACATTATAAAATGGCCCATTTAGATTTAGCCCAACAAACATCTCCGGGCTTATATTTGGCCCAACCCACCAAGACAAACTTCTTGAGGCCATTTAGGCCCACTATACTAAATGGCCCATTTGGAAATGCTTTGTGTCGCAGGCGGCTCCGCTGTATCTCGCCGAGACAGCGCCGGCAAGGTGGCGCGGGGCGTTCACCACCGCGTACCATATCTTCCTCGTCCTCGGCACGGTGGCCGCGACGGCCACCAACTACTTCACGGACCGCATCCATGGGTGGGGGTGGCGCGTTTCGCTGGGCCTCGCGGCGGTGCCGGCCACGGTCATCGTGGTGGGCGCGCTCTTCGTCCCGGACACGCCCGCTAGCCTCGTCCTGCGCGGCCACACGGAGAAGGCCCGCGCGTCGCTCCAGCGCGTCCGTGGCGCGGACGCCGACGTCGATGCCGAGTTCAAGGACATCGTCCGCGCGGTGGAGGATGCGCGGCGGAACGACGAGGGCGCGTTCCGGAGGCTGTGTGGCCGGGGGTACCGGCACTACCTGGTGATGGTGGTGGCCATCCCAACCTTCTTCGACCTCACCGGCATGGTAGTCATCGCCGTCTTCTCGCCGGTGCTGTTCCGGACGCTCGGGTTCAACAGCCAGAAGGCCATCCTTGCCTCCATCGTACTTACCCTCGTCAGCTTGTGCGCCGTCGTCGTGTCTTCCTTCTCCGTCGACCGCGTCGGCCGCAGGGTCTTGTTCCTCGCCGGCGGCACCGTCATGCTGCTCTGCCAGGTACCAACGCACTCATCGCATGATGCCCATCTCCATTGTTACGTCACAAATTCAGATGGTTTAACTTTTAAACCGTGTGACTAAAATCAATCAAGGTGGCCGTGGCGTGGATACTGGCGGACCATATCGGGAGGAGCCACGCGGCGGCGACGATGGCGAAGAGCTACGCAGCGGGGGTGGTTGCGCTGATGTGCGTGTACACGGCGAGCCTTGGCTTGTCATGGGGGCCGCTCAAGTGGGTTGTTCCGAGTGAGATCTACCCGGTGGAGGTCCGATCGGCGGGGCAGGCCCTGGGCTTGTCCATCTCGCTCACGCTCTCCTTCGCGCAGACGCAGGTGTTCATGTCCCTGCTCTGCGCCATGAAATACGCCATCTTCCTCTTCTACGCCGGCTGGGTCCTCAGCATGACGGCCTTCATCGCGCTGTTCCTGCCGGAGACGAAAGGCGTGCCACTGGAGGCCATGCGCGCCGTGTGGGCGAAGCACTGGTACTGGAAGCGGTTCGCCAAAGACGCCAAGCTGGACGCCCAAGTGAACTGCCTGTAAGACCCGTAACTGTACAGCTAGCAGTGTGCAGGGAAACGATTCTAAACTTTCGAGAAAACATTCTCTGATTTTTTACATGATATTCAAATAATTATGAAAAAAATTAATTTACATGTTATCCAAGAAACAGAGAACATTTTCTCGGGAGTTTAAAATTTAGTATGCGAGCTCATGCATTTCTTGGTTGGCATGCAGCTTATGTGTGACTTTATCGTTCAGCTGAAATCTTCAACTGTGGTTTCGGTTGACATATGCATGCATGTGGTTTGTAAAAATTGTCAAGTTGTAAACAGATATAGCTTATGGTCAACTGAACATGTCGGCGTGAGTTGGCATTAAGAGCTTCCTGGAGTGTACACCAACCAGCTAGCTGCGTGTTTGCGTGTTTGTGTTGATTGATTAATCTGTGAAGGGAAAGAAGGAGATACATGTTGTTGATTAAAGATTGCTCAATGATCAAGAGTGGTTATATTGACTTCCATATTTTTAGGGATTAATTAGTTGCTTCTGTTGACACTGTGCATCACGTGTGCATGCACCAATACAACAAAACAGTTAACTTAAATGACATCATATGCGTCTATCGTGCCTCATAAAATAACCTGTTTAAAATGGACAAACTATTGAAACGTTCTTAAGTGGTGCTACTCTGAGAAAGTTAAGTACCATACCAGTAACAGGAGGTATCACCTTAAGGGTAGGACGGGTATTTTCAATCTCCTAGCTACTTCTCCTGCTCATCTCCAGTGGCTACTTGATAATCCCGATCATTCTCCACTGCGGCATTGTCGCTTCCGGCCATGTCCAGTAGTCCACCACCGCGTTCCTTCTCTCCTTCACCACCAACTAGGGCCAGTCGTTGGGTTGCCGTTCTAACAGGCGCCATTCAAATCTATACAGAGATGAGCTCGCTGACATTCCGCACATCCACTGCTCATCGTCGGCGATGTTCCTGAGGCCAAGCGGAAGCGATCCATGGTATTCGCATCAGTTCTAAGATGAGGGGGAGCTCGCCTGGGCGCTAGAGGATACGACGTTGTGGAGATGGCAGATAGGACCTCACTATCACGCGAAGGAACTTGAGTTAGCGGCCGTATAGGCAGTGGCGAAGCTAGAGCATAATAGAGGAGAGTGCGACTATACGATATAGGAGGAGCTTGCCACTCGAATTGCATGAAGCAGAAACCCGTCTGCATAGTGCAAGGATTGATTAGCTGTCCCCTCTCTAGAATGTGCACTTGTCCTCGGCTCCCTGGCGATGAGAGCTGCTCATCGGGATTCGGGAGAAAGAAAACACGGAGCCAGGGATAGATTGAAGGAAAGATTTTTGAGCATCTTGAGATGCCAACGACTTCCCTTGCTGCCCTGTGCTAAACGTTTGAGAAAACTATTGTATAGTGTAAATTTTTTTTTGGGATGTATTTCCTTCGTCTCTATTCAATGACAAGACATCATCATATCATTTTTTCTTAAAAAAGATTTAGACGATAAATTACATATATACCTTTTCATATTAGTACCTTCTCCAAGAACATGGACAATACTACCCGGTACCATTTCATCTTAGTCGTTGGATATGTTAAAACGGACGATCCAGATTACAGCTACGTGCAGGTACCACCGGATATCAAGGAAGGTAAACACGCTCGAAAAATAAACAGAGCAAATAAAAAAGTTTTAGAGCAGCACTTTTGTATTTTTACTCTTAGTGGTTGGAGAGAAAAGTCTAAAAAGTAGCTAGGCAGCGATGAAAAAACATATATATTAAGTTAGACTAAGTTTTAAAATTTAAATTTTAGTCGTGGCTTAAAATCTAGCTAGCGAGCTGTCAATGGAGCTACCCGTGCCAATATTTGATAATCAATATATAGTGGAAAGAAAAACATGACACGGCTGCATAAATCATAAGCATGCATGGTACGCTAGACATATTTTTCACTAGGGTTTATGGGGTAATAATCATATAGTTTCAAGTAGTTTTAGTCAATATTTACAACAAATTGTTTTTCTAATGAAAACTATGTGTATGATGCACTGGCTAGTTGCAACATTTCAACATGTTTATCACAAATTTGTGGATGTTGAAAATACTCTTGAAAGTCAAGAAACTTGAATTGTGGGGTAATCTCTTAACAAAAAGACAATTTGGTAAAAAGAAATATAAGAGGCAACAAATTGTTTTTTAGCAATAATGAGACCATCCAGATCCAATATTTCCTTTTTCTTCCCAATAGCTCGTTTAGGTTGATGATTTGCTTTGTGCATAAGAGATGTATTGACTGGATATTTATTCCTTTATTTTAAAATGAAAATAAAATATAATATATACTCACTCGGTCCCAAATACATAATCAAAAGTTATTATATTTTGAAACGGAGATAATACCAAAATAACAAGTATGTTTTGGTTGTTTTTGCGGTGTGTTCTTTTGGTTAGGCTTGTACCATAATTTTCGCAATGTGTCACTTAGAGTTTTTTTTTAAAACTATAGTGAAAAGGGAAAGTGAAGTGTATACCGACTCAAATCTTCCTACACCTACATAGAGGCTGATCCAGGAATGGTGAAGAGGAGGCTCAAGTGTCTTCTTTTTTCTCCTCTAGCCCCCCACTCTTCTTCCTCTCCCTCTTGTTCCTGTTGGAGTCTAATTTATATAATAAAAATTATTTAACCTATACATAATCATCTTTGTTTTAATGCGAAATTCTTAATCTATTGAACTGCTTGAGAAGCCATCGGTTTTGAACTTTTCTTCTGTTTGTTTTTTTCTTCTTCTTCGGTTTCTCTATTTTCTCTTCTTTCACAGACGAGAACTCCAGAGATCGTCTCACAAACTCTTTCCAGCGCTAAACCAATCAGGCAATTTAGGGTTTTAGGGTTTTGGCGCAAAGAGTCCGGCATCACTTCTCCTCTACATTATCTTCTATTTATAGGCGTTGGGGGCTCGGGGAATATCCCAATTCGATTAGAAGTTAGTTTTACTGATCACAAAACTAACTCTATCTCTTAATTCAATTTTGTTAGGAAACATATAAGTAAGATTTATCTCCTCCCAACTAACTGACCGGTACTTAGCCAATAAATCAATCAATAGTTCCCCCTTCCCTCTCTTCTTCTCTCTATAGGGATCCAAAAGAGTAGGGGCTTGAGCCCCTTGGCACCTAAGTTGGATTTGCCCCTGCACCTATAGTTGTGATTTGAGCTAGTTAGAAGATTAAGACCTCTTTTGGGACATGAAAACTTTATAAGATTTTCACTACAATCACTATATTCAAGTAATAATAAATAAAATGGTTGGGAAATTTCTGTTATATGTTATCGGTGAATGTTTCGGTCTACAAAATACCATCAATGATCACACTATTCTTCCTTTTTGCCATTGTCATTAGCAACATGTTAGTCTTTCTCTGTTTTGAAGTCATAAAAAGTCCAAATTATCCCTAGTGTAACAGGACCCACAAAACACCATGATGGTTCTTCTAGTGGTAAGATGGACTTCTTCGCAATGTCAAATAGAAGAATGTGTTCTTACTATGATAGCAAAAATGAAAAAAAAGGTTGTACGATGGCATATTATAGCGCCTGATATTTTTGTAGAAGGAATTCGTCGCTGGCTTTTGTAGAACGAAATCTTTGTTGATGGTATATTGTCAAATTTCTTCAAAATTTTTCTATATGCCAAAGAATATTTAATTACGTTTGGGATCACAAACTTTTTGGGAATTCCTCTACCTAGAAACTGAACTATAACGGTTAACGAAGCACCTGTTCTTCGAAAGGGCTCTAAACCGGAGGTGGAGTCTTTCGGCATTATCCCCCGGGGGGGGGGGGGGGTAGTGAAACATAATCTCGAATCCCCGATGTCAACGCTCTGCCAGTTATTTGAAGCATTCTGCGGTAGCTCCTTGCAACTGAATGGTGATATGGTATTATTTATCCATTATGCACATTGAGAAACCCACTTGCTATGGACGACTAGGCTGTTCAGATGCTGCACCCATGCATCTAAGCTTGCATTTCTATTGAAATATCTTGAAACATCGTTATGTAGATACCACAGAAATATAGCAATATAGTATAATCCAGCCTCAACAATGCTTAGAAACAGAGGCTTCCTGCACTCTTCAATGGATCCAAGCAGAGGATGCAAGTACCCGGCTAAGCTATAAATACAGCACCCATTGCAAGTTCCAACCATTGTCATAGGCAATCTGATCAGAGCAAGAGAGAACACGTTTAGCGATGGCTGGAGGAGGATTTGTCTGCGGCGGCGGCGGTGCTCGCGACTACGGCAATGGCATCACTTTCTCCGTCGTGGTGACAAGTCTCATGGCCGCCTCCTGCGGCCTCATCTTCGGCTACGATTCTGGCGTCACAGGTGCGTATTATAGAACAGCTACTGTCCTACAGCATCTTGAGCTGTTCTAAGATCATTTCTAACTTGCAAACTTAATGTAGCATGTGGTCTTAAAAAGCAAATCTTGCATGCTTAAAGCAGAACTGTTTCTCTTTACATCCATGGAGGGATTAAAACAGCTTTCCCTTTCTGTCAGTTGTTTTACCTAGTTCCCTTAGCTGATGCGAGAGCAGTTTGTCAAAATGATTAGTTTGGATCGGTATTCCAATTTCGTCTAAGACTAGAGAACTTGAATTCCAATTAATCATCGACTAGATGATCGATATTGAATTTGAGAATACGGATAGAAGGATTATCTTACTCCATTTGAATGCATGTGGTACAACCGTACAAGCAGTGCGGATCACGATACACGAGATGCTTCCATCAGGCCTGGAAGAGTACACTTGAAAAATAAAAAAGAATAAGCTCATGTGCAACAGCACAAGCGACGGTGGGCCTCATTGTCGATTGTTGCTTATGCTTTCAAATTTTAAATTTTAAAATATAATTTTGAATTTTATTTTTTTATTTTTTTATCAAAATTTATTTTACAGTATTTGTTTTGAATCGTTAAAGATATGTATATAAAAGTTATACTCGCAAATATATTTTTTTTGTTAATAAGCGATCTGGATAAGCATATTAATAAGCAAAACAATGAGACTGTAGTAATAAAATACGCTATCTGAAATTCTGAATTATTTAGCCATAAGTCAACCCCTATTTGTTTTGGAAATATAATCTGAATCAGGCCAGATTTGTTAGGTGCAGGGAAGGCATTTTTATATCCCACCTGACAAAGTTTTGGACGATGTTCACCAATTTCCATAGGAGTATTATATATATGCATACCCATACATTGGGTATACACGTCTTATGTGAGTGTGTTTGAAAATTGCTCCTTTCGGTTAAAAATATTTTTCAATAATGTTTGGTTATAAAAATATTTGATATTTTTAATATAATTTTCTCAAGTTTTTTAAACTATGACTATCAATAGTTTCTATTACATGGCAGAGCACGCGCATATAAACATGATGGGTGAAAAATATACAAACATATTCATATTCATACCAAGACTTTATTAGGTGGAGTTGTGCACACACGACTTCATCATCCCACGTGTTTCCCTTATTTTAATATAAAAATGATGATCAAATAAAATATTGCCTTAGTGGTACTTCCTCGTGCCTCTGAAAGGCATAAAGAAACCAAAAATAAGTGTGAAAAGGTTTAAGTTTTGATGTGTAAAATGGTGTGCCAATTTTGTGAGTAAAAATTTTGGCGTATTTGTTAAAAACATGTCATATATATTTGAAAAAAGACAAATCCACCCAAATTTAAATTTGGTACTACTTAGAGCTAGGTTTTGTTGTTCTTTTTTGTGGCACCGTTAAGCAGGAGAAAAAAAATAACCGTACCAGTCAATCATACTAGATACTGTATTACCGTACTACTGGTCGGTCCTTGACTCGTTGATTCAGGTGGCGTGACGCAGATGCAGTCATTCCTGAGCAAGTTCTTCCCGGAAGTGCTCCGTGGGATGAAAAGCGCGAGGAGCGATGCCTACTGCAAGTACGACAACCAATGGCTCACCGCGTTCTCGTCGTCGCTCTTCATCGCCGGCACGCTGTCCTCGCTGGTGGCGAGCCGCGTCACCAGGGCGGTGGGCCGCCAGGCCATCATGCTCCTCGGCGGCGTCATGTTCCTCACCGGCTCGATCATCAACGCCGCCGCCGTCAACATCGCCATGCTCATCGTCGGCCGCATGCTGCTCGGCTTCGGCCTCGGCTTCACCCTGCAGGTAATACGATACGATACACAAGGCCCAGCAAATTTAATTCAGGCCCAGCCCAGTTCGAACTCTTCTTTCTTTTACGGAAAAAAATACACTCTTTTTTTTCCCCGGTACAGTCAGCTCCGGTGTATCTGTCCGAGACGGCGCCGGCGAAGTGGCGCGGCGCGTTCACGTCGGCGTACAACGCCTTCATCGTGATCGGGATACTGTCGGCGACCATCACCAACTACTTCACCAACCGCATCCCGGTGTGGGGGTGGCGCGTCTCGCTCGGCCTTGCGGCCGTCCCGGGCACCATCATCGTTGCTGGGTCCCTCTTCATCCCGGACACACCCAGCAGCCTCGTCCTGCGCGGCCACCACGACCGCGCCCGCGCGGCGCTGCAGCGCATCCGCGGCGCCGACGCCAACGTCGACGCGGAGTTCAAGGACATCGTCCGCGCCGTGGACGAGGCGCGCCAGAACGAGGCGGGCGCGTTCCGGAGGCTGTTCAGCAGGCGGTACAGGCACTGCCTGGCGGTGGGGCTCGGCATACCGGTGTTCTATGAGTTCACCGGCATGATCGTCATCTCCATCTTCTCTCCTGTGCTGTTCCGGACGGTGGGGTTCAACAGCCAGAAGGCCATCCTCGGCTCCGTGATCAACAGCATGACGAACCTGGCCTCGACGCTGCTGTCCACCTCCGTCATGGATCGCACCGGCCGCCGGCTGCTGTTCATCGTCGGCGGCATCGGCATGATGCTCTGCGAGGTGGCCATCTCGTGGATCATGGCGGATCATCTCGGGAAGCACCAGGGGGTGACGATGCCGCGGAGCTACGCAACCGGGGTGCTGGTCCTGATCTGCCTGTGCACGTTCAGCTTCGGCTTGTCGTGGGCACCGCTGAGGTGGGTGGTGCCGAGCGAGATCTACCCGGTGGAGGTCAGGTCGGCGGGGCAGGCGCTGAGCATCTCCGTCGCGCTCTGCCTCTCCTTCGTCGAGCTGCAGGTGTTCATCACGCTGCTCTGCGCCATGAAGTACGGCGTGTTCCTGTTCTACGCCGGCTGGCTCCTGACCATGACGATCTTCGTCGCGACCTTCCTGCCGGAGACGAAAGGCGTGCCGATCGAGGCCATGCGGTCCGTGTGGGAGCGGCACTGGTACTGGAAAAGGTTCGTCAACAACGCTGACCACCACGACGACCGTGTCGTTGACGAGAGCAACGATTAAACCGATCGGTAACATGATCTGTGTGATGTCTGTGCTGCTCCATTTGTGGTTGAGAATGAACATTTCCGTGGCATGCCGCATACATTGCCCATTCTTGATTAATTTACCCAAAAGTCCATCTTAGCCTTATACTACGATCGAGCACACGCTAACTAAAATTCTGAGATCAAAGCCAAACATTTGCATCGGCATGCGGTGCAAATTTAGGTCGACACGTCGCCGAACTTGTGGTCCTTGACGAACCTGCCCCAGTACCAGTGGCGCGCGAAGACGTGGCCCATGGACTCGAGCGGCACGCCCTTGGTCTCCGGGACGAAGGCGACGGCGAAGGCGGTCATGACGACGAGCCACGACGCGTAGAAGAGGAAGGTGCCGTACTTGAAGCAGCAGAGCATGGCGAGGAAGCACTGCGCCTGCACGAAGTTGAGCCCCAGGTTGAGCGCCACCGCCACGCCCTGCCCCGCCGACCTGACCTCCACGGGGTAGATCTCGCCGGGGATAGCCCAGTACAGCGCCCCCCACGACCAGCTGAAGCTCGCCGAGAAGGCGCACGTCATCACCAGCACCGTCACCGCGTACCCCTTGGCCATCTTGCTCCCGTGCCCAAGCTGCGACCCCACGATGCTCGCCATTGCCACCTGCAACACACATGCAGTGCAGAGAACCACGTACGAGTCGGCGTCGCTTTCTTGCTGCAAAAATGTAGGCAAGCTAGGTTGGTTGGTGTGCTCTAGGTGAGTGAGCGTTTGTTTACCTGGCAGGTGAACATGAGCGCGCCGCCGATCATGAAGAGCAGCCTCCGGCCGTAGCGGTCCATAGCGAAGCCCGAGCCGACGATGCCGAAGATGTTCATTAGGCCGAGTATGACGGCACCCATCAGCGCGGCGTCGCTCTCGAACCCGACGGTGCGGAACAGTATCGGGGAGAAGAAGGCCGTCACGGCCACGCCGGTGAGGTTGAGGAACACCGGGAACGCGATGGCCATCACCAGGTACGGCCGGTATTCACGCCGCAGGATCCGCCGGAACGCGCCTTCGTCGTTCCTGCGGTCGTGCTCCACGGCGGTGAGGATGTCGTTGAACTCGGCGTCGACGTCGACGCCCTTGCCGCGCACGCGCTGGAGCGCGGCGCGGGCGAGGTCGTGCTTCCCGCGCAGGACCAAGCTGCTCGGCGTGTCCGGGATGAACGCCGCGCCCGCCACCATGACGGCAGCCGGGAACGCCGCGAGGCCGAGGGACAGGCGCCAGCCCCACACGGGGATCCGCGACGTGCCATAGTTGATCAGGTTGGCGACGAGGTACCCGACGCTGATGAACAGCGGGAAGCCGGAGATGAACCCGCCGCGCCACCGCGGCGGCGACATCTCGGCGAGGTAGACCGGCGTGGCCTGGCCGGAGAACCCGAGACCCAGGCCAAGCAGCATCCTCCCGATGATGAGCATGGCAATGCTGACCGCGGCGGCGTTGACGAGCGCGCCGACCAGGAACATGCTGCCTCCGATCAGCATGACGGCCTGGCGGCCGATTCGCCGGGTGACGCGGCTCGCCACCAGCGTCCCGACCATGCCGAACGCGTACAACGACGAGGTGAAGGCCGTGAGGGCCTGGTTATTGTAGATGCAGTACACGTCCTTGCTCGCGTGCGCCGTCCCCTTCAGCAAGCCCGGGAAGAACTTCTCCAGGAAAGATTCCATCTCCGACACACCACCTGATGTTCGACATGAACAAGATTTGTGCCTCAAATGAAGGAAACCGATGATAAATTGATCACTTGCAGTAGCAACTCAAGCATCAGTTCTAGTTTCATCGATGATAATTGCTACTAGAAGTAACTAAAACTAGCTAGAACATGAGCGAACAGTACTTGGGTTACGTAAATTTTGTGTACACTTTTTCTGCCATGCACCAATTAATAATCTTACATGCGGGAGCTAGTGATGTCGAGGGATCTAGATTGTCTGCTATACTGTAGACAACCATTAGCAACGATGGTAAGAGTAAATTACTGTAGTGAAACGCTCTGTAGCGATTACTCTACTACTTTGATCTCAGTTGTATAGTTCCAATTAAATGGCAAAGAAAAGTCCTAATGCAAATTATCGTACCTCTCTATAATAGCCACATGCTAATTTAGAGGATCCAATTCGCCAATTCTGTGTTGAGTGTATAATAACGGCAAAAAAGCATTCTTGAAAGAAAAAAAAAAGATGCCATGGTCATTTCACTGAAATATATTTCTTTTCACGTTGATAGGGATTCCTAGTATTTCTATTTGACGCATTTAGTCTTGATCGGTTATCACATCAACAACTTATCTCCTTAAAAAAATTCCCATCCTGTCAAAGCCCACACACATCACTCAAGACATGATAAAAACCCGATTCCCCGATCCAAAGCCAAGATTTCTACCATCGAGTGGCCTACAAAAACTACTCGCCTAACACACAATTCTCGACAAAACAAGCTATCCATGCCACTGGAGAGAAAGAAGCAATCATAATCTTCCTTTCTTTTGTTGCAGGGAAAGCAACTGACCAAGGATTCCAGGAAGATGCCCGTGAATTGCAGCTCGGGGTTTAGCAGAAAAGCCGCACCAAAACTCGGCGGCAACAAAAGGAGACGCCACCATGACATCTGGTCTGACCGAAGCAGCAGATTTTGCACACAGAACGTCCAAAGTTGGAAGTAACTGTCGATGCACACCTAGCGACAAGTTGATGTACTACGTTCCGAGCGTAATATGTGGAAGCAGCTCACGTCCTTTTCCCACATGCCACATGACTACATTAGCCACAATTAAAACTCATTTGGAAGCAGTGATGGATCTAGTAGAAAAAAAATGATCTCTAGCAGGTAGTTATACCACATGCACGCTGGATCCGTCTCAGTTTGGAAGTAAATTTTGAGAGATAAAATTTCTGCTCATTTAGGTCTCCTTTGGAAGACGATAAAATTTTAAACTATAAGTGTGTGCTCATATCGGTTAGATTTTTAAAACTTAATTGTAAATCAGTACAGGTGTTTTAATTTTTTTAAGTATTGGCTCTAGACCGCTAAGAACAGAACTATAAAAATTTGTTGCTCTAAAACTATTTTTTTTCTTCAGCCACGTGTCACGGCTTATAATTCAGAACCCAAAAAAATATCTCACAGGCTGCCATTGGCTGCCTTGAAACTTGATTTTTTTTGCCATTGCCAAAAAAATATCCCTCCATTTAAAAAGACTTGATTATTTTTTCCCAGCGAGGTACTGTTACTAACAGCTTCACGGTCACCATGGAAAGGGAGTCAACGGACATACTGATGGGCTCTAAAGGCTTAACTGTAACTAACCTGACGTGTCTAATGGCGCTCCACGAGAAGATGGGCAGGCCGTGGAAGCGGCCGTACACAGGCCGCGGGCCCCGCCGGCGCAGTGTGGACATATCCAATTCGACCGGATGGTGTCGCCTCACCAGGTCCCACCAAGCAGGTCCCCGGGCCCACCCGTAAGGACCTCTGTCAGGTGGGCCCCCCTCCACCTCTATGCCCTCGATCCTGGCCATCCGATGGATGGCTAAACGCGCGGCTCTGATCACGCTTCCTACTCCTTTCTGGCTTTCTGCGGTCATGTGCCCGGTTAATCAGCAGGTGCTGTACGTTCGGTTTGACGAGAGAACAAGACCTGCGTCTTCTTCGGACTCATTTGAACGCAGAAATATCACGAGATCTTCACGAGAACTAATTTGTGCTCCCGTGAATTTTCTAAAAAAAAGAATCCTCTGTTCTAAAATTCACCAGTTTGATTGGATTAGATTTGTTCGCTCGTTTGTAGCGTGTGGTGTTACACCTGCCCGCTGATTTTTTTTCGATTAAATAAAAACCGAGCCCAGATTTGGACTACGTTTGGGAATCAATCTGTCATGGAAGAAACTGAAACGGAATAAAGAAAACAAGGGCACAGGGCAGGGCAGCAGTTGAGATGTCGCCATGTCCATGGTCTCAGAAAGATCAAAGAAAGGGTTTGGCTCGTAGCGAGTGACTTCCTGAGACCAGGAATCAGTCCTCAAGTGGGCAGTGGGCTAGCCACAGGAGAATCGAATCATCGAGGTCGTGATGAGAGGGAAATATGATGGATTGAGAGAATCGCCGACTAAATGAGTGATAAATCAAATCGAATCCTACGCGATACGTATGCAGAGATTTCAGAAAAAAAGACCACGAAAAATAGCACTCAGAAATTTCAGAGAAGAGCACGAAACTAAACGATCGATCCATCGATGGATCACCAGAACCAAAACACATCGATCCATCTCCACGATGGAGGGAATGGAGGGAGGAACGGAGCGCACCTGAGATGCCAATGTCGTAGCCGAAGATGAGGCCGCCGGAGGCCGCCATGAGGCAGGTGACCACCACGGGGAAGGTGAGGCCGCCGCCGGCACCGCCGTAGTCCGCCATGCCGCCGCTGTTGAGGAGGGAGCCGCCGGGCATTCTCCGCGCCTACTGCGTCCGTACCCACCCCAACAATCAATCCAAATGTTGTTGCTGCTGATGATGATGGTGTTGGAGTCCAAAGCCCTCCAGGGGGAGACTCTTTATAGCGCTGGCCTGCCTGCCCCTGTCGCTAGCTAGTATACTACTACTCCTACCGTTTAATTCTGGCCCCTTTCACATGAAGACGCTGTTGCGTTGCGCGACCACACTGCCTTATCTGCCCCCGCAGAGATCAGGCCATTATCCCAGGAGGAGGAAGGATACAGATACAGATACAGCCGTGACGAAATCTCGTCTCACCCTGCTGCCTCTCGAGTCTGGACTACAGTAAACAGTGTTCCAAATGCGGCGATATGATGTATGGGTGCGGTTACTACATTACAAGATGGTCGTGATGGCGCCGAGGTTGCCAGCGCGCGAGAGAGCGCATAAACCGGATCAGTCCGTTTTGGTGCCCTACCTACTGCCGCCCGATTGGATGCTCGCGTCGCCTATGATGGATGGCACTCGATCGATCGATGTATGAACCGCCCCCCCCCCCCCCCCGGGGTGTGGTGGCATACGGTACCGCATATGGCATGTAGCAGCTGACATGTACTGTTGTATTATTACTGCCCTGCACAGTTGAACAGATGTGTAGTCCAGTTGAGGAAATATGGAGTACATCAGGTTGCTTATTTGTAGCTCAATGTGTGACGTGTCAATGACTCAGTGTACATGGTCGCACTAGCTTGTCGATTAATTCACCGTAGTTGCTTGGTCGGTATATGGATGGATGTAAACCAATGGATTGGCACGAATAGCTGGCTAACCAAATTTAGGTTGGAACTTTTTGGGTCATACGCAACCAGACGAGGAGGGGAAAAAACAGCAGCCGTTACGATCCCGTGGCGCGCTAGCCTAGCTATGAACGGATTGCTGCACGTCAGCCGGAAGGCAGGAAAAATAGTACAACATCGACATGTACTACCCAGAAGCTAGTTCACGCATGCGCCGTTCAGGCATCCCGCGGTTGGAAGCTAATAAAGAGTAGGCAAAGCTCTCGCCGGAAGGAGGCATGCATGCTTTCTTGATTCCCATTTCGAACTTGTGTATCACTCTGTACAAGTAGTTTAGTACACGATGCGGCCAGTATAGCCGCCAGTGCAAAAGATCAGCATACTGGGGAAGCTTCATGTGCTACAGGGAGGACATTAGAACGGTGTGGGTCCCGAGGAGGAAAAACAAAAGGGAAATAAGAAGGATTTGTTATAATGCCCCAAATATCATTAGGCTAATCCCGGTGAAAGTTCTGTATAAGTTTCATCCATATTAAATACGATATCATATCAGTATATGTGATGACATGGCAACATAATTATGAAGAGAAAGAGAAAGAAGTTTCATCAGGATAAATGAAACTAGCATTGGAGGCTTAGAAAGTTTCATTTTATTTGACCATATCCAATCATATACCTTGTAATTAAATAATGATATGCGTAATCTATAAAATCGGTTTCATTCATCAACTCAAAACATGTCACTTTTAAAAACCATGAGATGAAACTCTCCACTAAAAATAAAATAAATAAAATAAGAATAGCCTTAATCTTCTCACGCATGCCATAGCTTAGTTGCGTGCTTTATGTAGCAACATATTGGGTATTGTTAGAACATGAGAAAGTTTACTACCAAAGATACAACATTCCGCTCCTTTCATAATTGTCACGAGAATAACAACACCATTAAAGTCGAAACATTTCCTCTGTTCTTTAGCAAGATGACACCACTAAGAGTATAAAAAAGACTGACGCCGATTATTACTCAGGAAGGGGTTTAGCCAATAATTGTGATTACCGCTAAGTTACTATGAAAAAATTTGGATATAATTTGCCAAAAAATAATTTGAATATTTTAAAACTTGTCCGGTTTACCCTAGCCACCACTCGTGTTGTGTTGATTGGGTGTCCCACAAAATATCATCCGCTAGAAAATTTAGGAGCAAATCTGTCAAATTTTGAGCCATGGGATGGGCTTTAATATTCGTGCACGTTGGATGTGGTAAAAATCAAAGCACATTGCATGGTGTTGACCCCGCAACCACAGATAGCTCCAGCACAAGTCCCTTCACTGAGCTAGCACTACTTTTTTTATTTACATACCACTTATACAGCTACTTACATATATAATTACCTGCTACTTGTACCATAATTACATTATATGTTATGGTTATATTTAAAAGATTTTTTTGAAAAATTTTCATCGAATGTTATGAGTCAATCATGGTGTTGGAAACGCGTTCCTTTTCTTTGAGCTGAGAGCACCTATCCCCAATATAATCCGAGTGTCTTTGGCTAGAATCACTGTAATGCTCGATGGTGCAGGCTCCATTAGTACATGGGCTGTCGTGCTCTAGTTATAACCCCGTGCTAAGCGAAGCAAATATTGTACTCTACTCCTACTAGCTAGCTTAGGCACTGACCAGCATCGATCGTGCTATATAGTATCTCTCTTTTGGGTCCGGCCAGCGAACAAGACCGCGACAGGGTGGCGATAGTGTGTCCCGGTCCTGAATTTGGCCACGGCTCTCAATTTGATCTTTGGTTGCGCATATGCTTCACTGTTTGGTGTTTGCTTCATCACACGCACGTTGAGCAGTGACCGTGCGCCAAATTCAAAGGGTGCCACCAATTACATGCATGCATGGGAGGGATCCTCTCTGCTAGAATTTCAAACAGCGATGGACATTAGCCGTGATCTCCACTATCTATGGATGTGGCCACTTCTTGTGAATTGCTATAATGCCAGTGCTATCGTGTAAATAAATATATCAATCAGTTGATTTATTTTAATATCATTTGAGGTACTAGAGTTTGATAAATTAATACATGTTCTAAGTGTAGTCCAAGTGTATAATTTAGAAAATATTTCAGAAGATTTTGTGTGTAGCTATATTTCTTTAACTTAAATCAATAGCTTGCAATGATTATTTGTTTTGCATAGGCTCCAATGTTCTATCCGGAAGTCAATCCTCTGACTTAAGTAGGATCTTTTTTCTTTGGCGCTGTGACTGACATGTAGTTTAGTAAGAGAATCCCAGTCAGTTTCATTTGTACTTAAATCATATCCATTACTTTGAAAAAACACAAACACAAATATAGAATTGATGGCCACTAATAGTGTCTAGAGCAGTTGGACACTACGCTACAGACTCGTGTTACCTCGTCACACAGGGCTTCGTACAACCCGTACTTGCTCCCATGACGAAGATTTTTGCAATCTTTGCATGTGGTGTTTATCAAAGTGGGCTCAGCACAAAAACTTCATCAATTGGAAACACTGAAACAGCTAGAGGTAGAGCGCATCCTACGTGAAAGGACATGCTCGTCAGCTGACGATTACTACCAGAGAAGCTGTGCACAAACACCGGCATCATTGGGAGCACCACTAGTAGTAGTTGCTGCTTGTACAGCTCCACGTTGGATAAATTGGATTATAATGTCATTTTCTGCTAAAAAGGCGAGATGAAAAAACAGGCACGCCCATTGACATCGATCCATGTTATAAATAACTATGGCGTGTTAGGTTTCCAATGCGAATTCTACTGGCGAGCCCGCATAAATAGAGTGGAAATGGGTTTCCTTTTCTCGGTCGCGCAGCTCGCACCTTCAGAAAACGAAAGCTCGGAGGCTTCCCGGATTCAGGTTGATACACCACCTTATCAGGCGCTGGAAACACCTTTGTGAGGGAGTGTTACTAGTTCTTATCTGTTTTAATCTCACTGTCATGATTCTGGCCAAACTGTTTGAACTTTAAACGCCAAAGGAAGTTATTTCTGCTATTGCTGAGCATTGCTCTTTCCAAATTAATTATAGTTTTTATGTGCTACTTTAGAAAAGAGCCCAATTTTTACACCACTGAATACTGATAGAGAGCACTTGTGATTAGCATTTAAGAACACAAAGAGGATATATGAGTTCCGATGACTTTTACATAGTGTACGACAAAGTTTAACATTAAATTGAGGGTATGATATGTGGGATCGAGTAGTAGTGAAGTGTGACATGTCATAGTATAGTTGTAATGATGAATCAAACCCTAGGCTAACAAAATATGACGTGTACAAGGTTTGGCGTAGCAAAACTTTGTCTACCAACCAAACAAGCCCTACTTGTCTCAGACAAGAAATATTGATTCTATTTGGAAAGTTTTTACCAACTGCAATTTTTCTTATAATCTTCATCTTTTCTAAATTGTCCGATTCTCACTCAACTTTTGATAACAATATAGTTATAGAATCTAGACAATAAACTAAAAGACAGAAACTGAAAATATAGCTTTTGTCTCAGACAAGAAATATTGATTCTGTTTGGAAAGTTTTTAGCAACTGCAATTTTTCTTATAATCTTCATCTTTTCTAAATTGTTCAGATTCTCACTCAACTTTTGATAACAATATAGTTATAATATATTATAGAATCTAGACAATAAACTAAAAGGCAGAAACTGAAAATATAGCTTTTTTCATATTCTCGTAACCTGATTACCAACCAATTGCTTTCTCGTTTTAAAATAAACAAATCTAATAGGAAATGTGACATATCCTAGATTCCTGCCCCAAAATAATAAACCACGTAGTTTGAAATGTGACGTATACTATAAATATGGACTGTGTAGATTTGTAATACTAAGATACGTCATATTTTATATTTTATTTTAAAATGGAGGGGTACTTCCCTGAATCTTAAAACTCCAAAACAGGAGAACAGCAGAACAGCAGTTAGAGATGATCCGTTTCTCTCACGATATTATCTGCCGGTGTGCGCTCTTGAGATACACGGTTCCTGGACAAGGATTCCCTTGTGGTCAGTGCTGCTGCTTGTTGGAGTGCCGAGTGACAAGTGTGCGCGTGTGGAATCGCGACAAGGCCATGCCCATCCAACCCACACACACAAATGAGGAGCCCTCAACGTGGTGCAGCCGCCTCGTCGCCCGCTGGATTAGCAGTACCGCCGCCGCTCGGGCCCATAATTCCACGTGGCGTCTGTGTGTGGACGGCCGCGAGCCCGCGACACGACATTTCCGCCGTGGAAAAGGGCACGCCGGCGGCTAAAAGGATCCCTCCTCCCTTCGCCCGGCGGCCGCTGGGGTCAACCGAACAACGGAGTGCGTCGTCGGACGCGCTGCCCATCTCGGCGATCGCGAATCCGATCGACTGGCAAGCGTGACAGGCGGTGCGCACTGGAGCCGGACAGCATCTGTCCGGCGCACTGCTGTACGATGGCTAATTTTAGGAAACGGCATAAAGGCAGCAGTAGAGCAAGCCGCTGCTGTAGCGAGCCGGGGGGACCCGGGAATTTCTTCCCTCATCAGCACATCTCCTTTTTAAGGTTCAGTCGGTCAGACTTCGGAGTAGCAGCTTTGTGATGAGAGCATCTCCAGACGAATCTAAACTTTCCGAGATTTCGGTTGTTGTAGACTCACATCGCCCACACTAAAGTCATCAAGCCACTGTTTTGAACATGAGCCGTGGTATTTTAATTAGTGGTTTATAAATTGGTCCATCAAATGTAACAACGTATAGTGTATAGTTTATAAATTGGTTTATACACTATACAGTATCCTCCCAAATAAAAATCCAAAAAAGGACTTAATAGACACAGATGCAATTATCCACGTATCCGTGATCCAGGCCAAGTCCACTGTCCACCGGCGCGCGCACACACGTACACCACAAAGACTGTATGGATTCGCGTGGATAGATAGGGGCGCACACATGCTTTTTCCCGCAGTTCGTGGAAAAAAAATCCGAGTGCTACCGTGATCGATCCAGCCACCATCTTGGCGTCTTTATCAACGGCGAGAAAGACCACAGCTGCATGCACGTAGTCGTACAATACAGCTAGTGCCGTTGCCCAGTGATTCTGCCTGTCTGTGCACGCACCGCATCCGCCGAGAGATCGAGGCTGGCCGGGTCGGGGTCGACGATGGCGACGGCCCCGCGCCGGCCGATGCGGACGAGGCGTGCGTGCCACGACTCACGACCAGATCCAGACGGCGTAGTAGGCGAGCGCCGCGTGCTTGAGCTGGCGCAGCATCAGCAGGAAGCAGTGCGTCTGCGCGAATCCCAGCGCGAACCCGAGCCGCGTCCCCCGCCGACCGGACACCCTCCCCCGGCACGGCCCAGAACAGCGCCCCCCACGACCAGCCGAACCCGCCCGACGCCGCGCACGCCACGAAGAACGTCGCCGCCGCCGTACACCTCTATGGCCGCCGGGATCACCACCTGGTGGTACAGCAACGTGCATAACGCTTAGTCGAACACGTCGTAATTAAGGACACGTACACATATAGTAGCTAGTTTGATCACCTGGCAGAACACGATGAACACGCCGCCGATGACGCACATGACCTCGCGCCCGTACGTCCTCGCGGCGAGGGCCTACCCGAGGACGCCGCCGGCGTTCACCAGCACCAGCACGGCGTGGCCGGCCGGCGCCGCCTTGCCGCCGCCGCAGCGCGTCGCCTGGGACAGCAGGGGCAGGAACAGCGTGGTGACGTTGGCTCCGGTCAGGCGCAGGAACAGCTGCAGCGTCGCCACCACCACGGCGTACGTCACGCACCACTCGTACTTCCTCGCCATGAACGAGCGGCCGAGGCCGTCCCGCCGACTCGGCCGCTTTTCCCCGGAGACGTCATGCCCCTGCTTCGCATGGGCCTCCTCACCACCACCGCCGGTGCTGCAAACGCACTCGAGTACCAGGACGGCGTAAATCCGGTCGCTGTCGAGGAAATCCGGCGTCGGAGAATGCTGCCAGTCGCGGAGGTCACCGTCGTTGACGACGGATTTCGCCCGGGGCTCGCCACTGTTCATGCCGTTGACGACGAGCTGTTCACCGCAACTAGGCCTGTGAATCGCACTGGAGTTGTACAGATCGTATACCAAAGAGCAGACAGAATCCAAGAATGGTGACGTTCTACGCCAGGAGGACTGGAGTGCCATGGCACGGCAAATCAATCTACTCTGCCAAATCTACACTTTTTTCAGTTTGTCTTCGTGAACAGAAATCAACCGATACGTTCATTAATCATTTCAACAGAGAAAAGGAAACAGGTAGATATGATATGCAATCATGCATGCATGCTTCCAATAATCCAAAATTCGATTCCAAAGTCTCCCATTAACACCAAGAGATTTGCAGTGGGGGCATCAGAAAAAAAAAAAGAATGGTTCATAGTGAGTGAGAGCAACAAACCTGGACAACGTCAAACATGTGCAGCATCCAGCACGCGACGAGAATTCCATAGTTGATGGCAATAATTGGAATCGCCCCACCAATAATGGGAACGGCGCGGCCAATCAGCACGAGAGGCGCACGCGCCATCGTGTGGGTGACGTGGCAGCCCGTGCGCGCGATGCCCGCTGACCTGGAGACCACGTGTGCGAGCACCCTGTACAAGCGATGCATCTCTCTCATCATGGTGGCCTTCCAACGTTGGGTATGTTGTTGCAGACGCCTTTGAAGAAGAAATCAAGAAGGCATCTTCAGAGTTGAGGGTTCAGAGATACTACGTCTGCAGGCAATTCGCAAGGGATCAAGCCATTGTGCAAGTGATGAAGTTTCTGCCGACGAACATATCCAAAACGCAAGTGCTAAAATGAATCTACTGCTTTTTATCCAAAAAGATAGCCTGCTTTTAACAAGTTACTATCGTTTCCGATAGATTCACAGTTTTAAGAAACTGGTGATTGGACAGGGATAAGAGGTGCTGGGTGTGGTTGGTTGGCTCAATTAGCTCTGTTAAGATCTGTATCAAATGCCCCTACCTAATCAAACAAGATGTACTTGCTAGCATTAAAAAAAAGGATGACCACATCTATCTCAGTAGTATGTGGCATCTAGCAAGAAAGTTCGCTTGTCTCGTTCGTTAAAAAAAAAGTTCACTTGTCTCGCCATGATAACTTACATGATCTGAGCTGAAGCTGAAGCATAGGTGTTGTGACATCAATAATGGCCCAGGGAAACAGTTATTTAACTCAGAATTCACTTAACACCAGATATCTCTTATCTTCATTCTTAATCCTGACAATTCGATCATTTACTGACTATTCTCTGTTTTCATTTCCTGACGAGATATTGTAAGTCTTCAGTGCAAAAACAACACACAAGATAGAGCTATATTTGCAGGGAAACTCTGAACCAAAGTCCCCTTAAAAAGAAAAGAAAAGCTCTGAGAAACTCTGAACCGAGATGTTTATGTCGTCAGAACTACTAGGCCCCGGTTCCATCACCAAACTCCACAATCTAGCCTACTCCGAAAAGTTGAGGCACGCGAATTCTATCGACGCAGAAAGTGCATATATCTACCTACTCCAACAACGTTTCGGTGAGACAACTTATGCCAACACCACCACCAGGGAAGCTGGGGCATCAGTTACATCCAGTTCGCTCGCAAAATCGCTGGCAGAAAAGCACATGAGCTTGTCACTCACCTTAGTAGCGCTCCCTCCGTCGGCCGGACCGGCGCCACGAACACGCCGGCGAGGCTGCGGCGACGGTGAGCTTGCTCTCTTCTCTGGCTCGCCTGGCAAGTACGTCTAGGAGGACTGCAGCTCGCCTGTTGATCCTGCTGATCGCTCTAGCTGTGAATCTGTGGTTTGCTTGCTGCATGCATATATATAGTGTAATTTTACAATCCTAATAGGATATATCATATTTGAGTTTATCTCGAGGTATCACAAATTTTATTTTAAAATCTGTCTTGTGCGCACGCACATATATATAGAGATACGCTAAAAAGTATCTCTCAGTAAATATTTTACTATATATTATATGTTCTCAAATATCTAATAGTAAAAGTTTTACTTAAGACACTTATAACGTACCTCAAATGCTGTATAGTGTGTGTATATACAAACACGAACGCCATTACCGTAGGAATAGGGTGTTAGCTAGAGAAAAAGAAACAATACTTCGGTTGGATGGCTGGATTTTCTCATCCATAGTGCACATTCACGTGCCTAATCGATCACATGGAGTAATATGAGGTTGCATGATGAAACCACTTGCTGCTACACGAGGGTTTCATAAACCATTTTAGGGGTTACCGCCCCTCTCCCCCCAACGGTTTGCCTGAAACCGTATGAAATTTATCCCCAAATTTCAAAACAGTTATCACGCAGTAAGCCGTGGTTATCGTGATATCTACGGTGGTAACCACCGGTTGTTCTGCAGATAAAAAAAAGAAAAAAAAAGAAAAAACGCAAAATAGTATGGAGAATTTAGGGACAATTATAAGAATATGTAGGATACTTGAAAACCTAAATTATGTATGTGGAATAAAAAGTTTCAATATGACCTTTCCTATATTACGGACTTCGAAACAATTCAATAATTCATAACACACTAATTCAATACCAACAGTGCATCATGAAGTCGACATGTAGATGAAAAATAGTGTTCACAATATAATGTCCACAACGAGGTAGATGACTGTTCAGACGACACCTGAATCAAATAAAGAAGTTGTTCCAAGTTCAAAGAGCGGAGCTAGCTGTTCCACTGATTATATGTCATGTTGTACTCCTCAGTGGACATCAGCATCAATCCATGTGAGTGAAGCAACCCAGCCTTGTATTCCTGCCAACTTTGACATGTCCATGAGGCTGTGGAACACCACTTCTCGTACAATTGAGCGTATCATTAGGGCTCTCCCCACTCATTTCACCCAAGTAGGAGGAGGATACTCAGAAGCGGTGGAACGGTTATACACATACGTAGGATATCCACTTTCAATGCTGGAGGAACTGAATGAACCGTAGCTATCATGTGATGTGCCAAAATGTTGTTGTTGCCAACCTCCCAGAGTAGTGGTAGTTCGTTGAGAGCTTGGAGCACCATGATTTGTGTCCTGGGTAGCATGAGCAAAATCGGCCTCATCTGCAAATCATAAAGTAGGAAGAAAAACAATCAGTCGTGAATTGCAAGGGTTGAATAGCAAGTAAACTACATCATACCAATGAATTGAATCTGGCTTTGCTGCTCTAACTGTGTTCTGGCCACCTTGACCCCTTTCACCTCCGTCGTCCGTATCAGTTCTGGAGGAACTGTCATCGGACTCTTGGTACTCAGGGCTACCTTTAGTCTCATCGTCGCTGTTCGCACGCCTATAACGTGTTGCTGGACCTTTTTTGGAAGGAGGTTGCTGTGGTATCTGTCTAGTCTTCCTTTTTCCAATGAGTATCTCATACATTCTTATCAGCCCACTCAGCAACACTTGAAGCATTCAAGGAGGAGATGAAGACCATCTTCCAAATGAGTGACTTGGGGCCTCTCTCCTTCTACTTGGGGATCAAGGTGCACCAGAACGACTCCGACATCACACTTCGACAGACCGTCTACGCCAAGCACATCGTTGAGCTAGCTGGGTTCACCGACTGCAACCCAGCTCTCACTCCGATGGAGGAGAGGCTGAAGCTCACCGTGATTGCACGGCAGAGGAGGTGGATGCCACACAGTACCGGCGCCTTGTGGGGAGCCTTTGCTACCTTGCCCACATGCGACCGGACTTGGTGTTCTCCGTCGGCTACGGTAGTCGGTTCATGTAGCGACCGACGACGGAACACCAGCAGGCCGTCAAAAGGATCATCCGCTATGTTGCAGGGATCCTCGACCACGGCCTCCACTACCCGAGGTGTCCCAAGGTAGCACACTTTGTCGGGTACAACGACAGCAACCACGCCGACGACATCGACACCAGCAAAAGCACGAGCGTGGTGCTCTTCTTCCTCGACAAGTGCCTTGTTAGCTGACAGTCGGTCAAGCAGCAGGTGGTGGCCTTGTCCAGCTGCGAGGGTGAGTACATAGCGGCTTCCACCGCTTTAACTCAGGCGCTCTGGCTTGCTCGGTTGCTTAGTGATCTCCTTCGCAGAGACACTGGAGCAATGGAACTCAGGGTGGACAGCAAGTCCGCTCTGGCCTTGGCAAAGAACCCTGTCTTCCACGAGCGCAGGAAGTACATCAGAGTGAAGTACCACTTCATCTGAGGCTGCTTGGAGGAAGGGAGCGTTAGGTCAAGCTACATCAACACCAAGGACCAACTTGCTGATCTTCTCACCAAGTCCCTTGGTAGGATAAGTTTCAGGAGCTTCGCTCCAGGATTGGGATTATTCAAATCTTCCAGAAGACGACGCACAAGACTTAGGGGAAGAATGATGGAATAAGTCTAGTGTAGTTTTTTCAGCTTTAACTTTTCCGCTTTAGTATCTTAGACTAGTACCTAGCATTTTAGACTAGCATCTTAGAATGATGTTTAGCTGCCCATAAACATATATATATATATATATATGTATCCCCAATCCCTCAGGTTGGTCATGACATTCTAGTGAATAAACAATGAAAAAAATTGCCCAACTCTGAGTGTCATCTCTCACAATGCGAGTGTTCTCTCTGACAACAATCACATATAATTAGTCTTTCAAAAAATGACCACATATAATCATGTCCGGTTTGTTGTTTTCCCATCCACCCTTGAATCATTTACTTGCAAAAAACATATAAATAAGGGGCCTTATAGAGTAATTTTGGCTTTTGTTAATCTCTCACATGTTAGAACATGCACCTCTTATCATGGTTGCCTTTTTTTCTCTTTCACGTTTCCCTTGCCTTTGACTTTATCTGTTGTTATTCTCTTGTAAGACTACAATTAGTATCTAATATATATCGTGACTAAAGTTATTTTTGTTCACTAATATATATGACTACTGAACAACGAGAGATTTAAATTGCTGAAGTCTATTGTGCTAATTGCAAGATGTACTTTTTGGTTCTTGGATTAATGGAATATGATGGATGAGAAACTCCAGTTATTGTTAACACAGTAAGATGTTTTTTCACAGTTAATGTCCCAAGGACAGATTGTGCATGCTGCTTCTTACCAAGAGCTCCTGTCATCATCCAGAGAATTCCAGAACCTTGTGAATGCTCATAAAGGCACCATCAACTTTCCAAATGTTAACATGATGGATTCCGATGGAGGTAAGTTCTCCTTCAAAAGAGTGAAAGTTTTACTTGATGAGGGAAAAGAATCCGTCTAGAAGGCGGAATTTGGTCAAGTAATTAGGAGAGAAGAGAGAGAGAGAGAGAGAGGAATTGGTGACACTGGTCTGAAGCCTTATTTGATGTATTTGGGTCAGAATAAGGGCTACATATATGCTACTCTTATTGCTATAACTAACATTACTTTCACATCTGGGCAATTAGCACAGAACTCATGGCTTGCAGTCAATGTTTAAAATCCCAGTATAAGCACATCTGGTTATGGTGTATATAGCCATTGGAATTGGTTCGATCATTTTCTTACTCTTTAGAGCTCTGTTAGCAGTTGATCTAGGTCTACAGACATCAAGGTCTTTGTTTTCCCAACTGCTTACTGCCCTATTTCGTGCACCCATGTCTTTCTTTCATTCTACTCCAATTGGAAGGATACTTAGCCGTGTAAGTGACTCAACCCAATTTGATTCCTGATAATTTCATTTGTGTGGCAAGTAATATGTTCTTTATTGCAGGTATCTTCTGACATAAATGTAATTGATTCTGATGTCCCATTTACTTTGTATTTCAGTATTAGTGCCACACTAAATGCATATATCAATTTGGGTGTATTATGTTTCTTTACCTGGCCACTTTTGTTTGTTGCTGCACCCGTACTCATTATGGCTATCAGACTGCAGGTCAGTTTGTTCAATACTTGTTTCTTTTTTTTTGACCTAGTCTTTCTTTGATGAATTTAGACTTTTTCCCTTTTCTGCATATTAATAGTTTCAATGAAAAATTGCACTACAGAGGTACTACTTAGCCTCTTCAATGGAATTGATGAGGATCAATGGTACTACGAAATCTCTTATTGCCAATCACCTTGCGGAATCAATTTCAGGAGCAGTTACAGTAAGAGCCTTTAAGTAAGAAGATCGTTTTTTGCTAAACTTTTGGAGCTTATTGACAATAATGCAAGCCCAACATTTTACTGTTTTGCTGCAACTGAGTGGTTGACTCAACGCTTGGAGATAATGGCTACTGTTATTCTTTCATCATCTACTCTTGTCATCAGTCTTCTTCCACAAGGAACTTTAAGGTCTGGTGAGATCAGCGAAACATTATTATAGGGAATGCTATAATTAGTTAACTCCCTCTTTGTCCTTGTGCGATCTTACAATTTACATTGTACATGTGCTCCCTTCATCCCAAAGGTATTTTCGGTGGATGTGACACATCCACCCAAAATCCTTTATATTTTTATATTTTAGGAGAGAGAGTAGTTTTTTATCATATAGAACTGTTTGTGTTGCTTTCTTTTTAGGAGCTGTCTAAGACATGAGATGCACATTAAGATTAGCTTATAATTGTTAATTTTGTCTCCATTTTTACAGGTGTTGCAGGGATGGTGCTATCTTATGGTCTTTCACTAAACATGCTATTCCTTTTCTCCATTCAAGATCAGTGTTTCCTTGCAAACCAAATAATCTCCGTTGAAAGGCTAAGCCAGTACATAGATATTGTGAGTGAGGCACCAGATATTGTGGAAGATAATCAACTGCGATTGGCCCTCGGTTGGTAAGATAGTACTTGAAGATTTGGAGGCAAGTGTGGACAAACTTCCAATGCATTGTTCATGACTTTATTAGTAATGATTTCATTGGATCAAGTCTTCAAAATCAGAGTATGATGGATCAAAAGTGAAACTTCTTCTGCATACTCCAAAAACCTAATAAATATTTATTTCATCAGGTAAAATATACTCAAGACGCTTCTCCATTACTGAAAGGAATTTCTTGCACATTTCATGGTGGGATAAAATTGGGATAGTTGGCCGAACAGAAGTGGAAAGACAACTTTGAAATGCAATTTTTCGGCTTGTCGAGCCTTCTGGAGGAAAAATCATTGATGGCCAAAACATTACAACAATGGGCTTCCATGACTTACGATCTCGAATTGGTCTTATTCCTCAAGATCCTATACTTTTCAATGGTTCGATAAGATACTATTTGGACACTCAAGGGAATTTCTCGGACGAACAAATCTCGGAAGTACATACTTCATAAGAATATATTAAATTTGAAACTATACCCAAGATGGATTGCCTCTTCCTCTCGAGTGCTATTTTAATCACAGTTGATAATTACATTGTATACGATCAATCTAGCATGTTTTAGCTGTGTGGACATTGTAACTCGTTGTTGACAAAATGGATAATAAAATGCAGCGCCTTCTTGAATGGTATTGGACTCAATTACCTTGCAAACCTTATCTGTGCAACCAATATAGTAAATTTACCTAGAAAAAATCTCAAGATTTCAACTGTTGAAACCTTAGATTAACAGAAAGAATGTATTGTGCCTTTTCACAATTTAAGTAATAGTTCCCCACTTCCCCTTCCCCCATAAATAGTTTATTCAAAGCTAATAGTTACTTCTACATTCATGATTTGCAAGGTTCTAGGAAATGTCAACTTGATGAAGTAATTAAAGAGAAGCAAGGGTTGGATTCGCTTGGTATGTATTTCTACTTCGTTCTCAGTCCTGCGTATAAACACTTTTCCTTTTTTCTTTTGTAAGGCAAAGAGTTTCATTTTTGTAATGCATTTCCTTTATTTGTTTTTTCCAACAGTTGTGGAAGGAGGATCAAACTGGAGCATGGGCCAAAGGCAGTTACTTTGCTTGGGTCGTGTCCTACTGCGAAGAAGCCGCATCTTGATCCTTGATGAGGTTACTGCATCAATTGATAATGCAACTGATGCTGTCATTCAGAAAATCATCAGGACAGAATTCAAAGACAGCACAGTCATCACAATTGCACATCGGATTCCAACGGTGATGGACTGCACCAGGGTACTAGTTGTTAATGATGGTATGGATGCATCTAAACAAGCTTAAAAAGCTTTTAAAAACCTTTCTACATTTAATTCCATCTGCCCGTAGATAATCCATGTGTATGCAAATTAAGGGGCTATGTGGAAAGATAGAATTTCACATGAAACAATTTATTTTCTGTAGAAAATTCATGTAAAGTTGTGCTTACCATCCTCTATTCTGATCCTCTGCCCTTGAAGCTAAGTCAATGCATATTCTGATTCTCTGCCCTTGAAACCAAGTCAATGCTGGCCTGGGATAACCATTGCATGTCTTGGCCTTAGGCCTGTTCAAAGATAGCATTTTACTCCACTACTAAATACGAAAGAGAACTCTTATGCAGGGAATATAGCATGCTAGAAGGTTGTGTTAAATAAGTCTTCCTATTTCACAACTTTGTCATATGCATGTTTAGTGACAACCATGTTAATCTTTTGTTTCTGCAGGGAAAATGGTCGAGTATGATCAGCCCCAAACAACACTGCAAGAGCAACTCAATCTACTTGCTTTGCTAGAAACAAATTGTGATTAAGGCCGTCAGTTTTGGGGCTCTGCAGCCATGATCGTGGATTGGAGGGTCGACGAGGTTGAGGGCGCCGGAGCTTCTGGTGCCTTCGGGGAATGGGTGGGGAGCGAGCTTCTGGTTGCTCCAGAAAGGAAGAACCACCCAGCGGCGTTCATGGAACCACAGACAATATTTGAATTGAAACTTATTTTTATAGTTTATTTAGGGTTTCAACCTTAGCTTTCAAAATGCTAATAATACTATAGAAGTTTTACCCATAAGTTATCTTTTGGTTAATTTATTTAATTTTGTATGGTTTATCAGCCATAGCTTAACCGATTGGAGCTGCAAGATTGCTGGAATTTTGAGGTCCTTTTTTTTTGAACCCATGCATTTTATTTATATTAAGCAGTTTAACAACATATAGCATGAGTGTTACAACTTTGCAGCTCAAACGCTACAGTAGATTTCCAACTGATTAAAAGCAACAGTAGGGCTATGATCAGATTGATCACCATCGGAAATAGAACCTGAAGACCATCAAGATGAAACTCCCTGTTGAAAGCAGACCGCAACGACTGATGCAATTAACGAGGGTGAGCGGCAATGCCGCGCCAATTACATCGAGTGTCCTCTTCTTGAAGTGTGCAACTCGTTGAGTGTTGCGCCAGTGACTCTTTTGGCTTGGATGAGTCTCCTCGAACGTATTGTTCTTTGACATAGGTCAAAGACATGTGGACATGTTGGTTGTGAGATCAGGGTAGCACGTCAGTCAGAGGATCTGTTTTTCTCGGTCTCGAACTTGGCACTTCCAAGGATAAATATTGTTGAGCCGTAGATTTACGCTACGTTCTTTTCAGCTATTTAGGTATAGATACTTCTTGTTTTCGTTTTCTGTTAGTATGTTTTCAAACTGCTAAATAATATGTTTAATGTAAAAACTTACTTAAAAATCTAATAAATTTATTTATCAATTTTTATATATTAATACTCAATTAATTATATATTAATTATTTTTTACGTGAGATTAACTTAGTAGTTTCAATCATCCGAAAAGAACGCAGCCTTAGTTGCTGCATCACCGGGCTTAAACAAGAAGATACATACAAGCCTTTGTCATATCTGAGAAGCATTGGCAGTCCTTCTATTGAGAATTTGGTAACACTACAACAAGGAAACCATAGCTCAACCCGAACAAAGACTTTGACATGGTCGTTGCTGCTACTACTAAAATAAAATACCATCCAGATCATCTTCTCCAAAGAAATGACATGGCGATGGACAAGGAAACCAGATCTGAAGTGTTGCCATGAAAGCGATGCAAGCTACGCCAAGACAGAGGGGGAGGAGAGGATGACCTGCTAAAAGGACCCAAAGCATTGGAGGTGGAGTACTCTAAACGAAGCCTTGAACCAGACAAGACAGCTGTGCTCGCCTGATCTGCCACCCTCCCAGAGAAGGGAACGGAAGATGAGGTCGCTCGACCATATCTGAATTTCGAGCATCGTGAGCTGGCTCGAAATGAGACTTTGAGGTTTGTAATGAGGTAAAATTTCAAATAGTTTGTGTGAAATCTATTGAATTTTGTTAAGAATTAATGAAAATTGACGTCTTGCTGATACTCGAAGTTTTCTGGTCAAATGTGAGATAGTAAGGAACTGACAAATTGTCACGTCCCGATTTTCGTTCGGATTAAAAATCATTTAATAACACATTTTTCTAAAAATTATTAAAAGAAAAATAAAGTTATCAAGTGAAATTAATAAGAAAATTAAATTTTCCTTTAAAAGCATGGTTGAAAATATTTTTGAAATATTTTCCATGTCCTAAAATACTCTCTAAATTTTTCGTAAAACTTCGAGCTCCAAAAATAATTTTAATAATAAAAAAGCACTTAAGTAATTATTTGAATAAATTATTTAACCAGTAAATGATATTTTTATATTTTTATTAAATATTTTAAGTGTTCATCTATTTTTAGAGTTTTTCTTGGAATTATTTGGTGGAATTATTTGGGCATTAGAAGTATTTATAAAAGCACAAAGATCATTTATGCGATTAAATAAAAAGAAAACAAATTAAAATTCCTCTTCCCTGTTCATGGCTGTTTTCGGCCCATCCTCTAGAAAGTCTAAATCCCCTCCCCAAGGCTGCCCTTCTCTCTTTCCTCGGTTCCGCCCAGTCCGCCAGCCTGCCTCCTTGGCAAAAGTCCATTTCACATCCTCGGCTCAGCTCCCTCTCTCCCTCTTGCCGATAGGTGGGACCGTGGGCCCTACCTGTCAGCTTGTTCCCCTACCTCCGGCCATCCCGGGCAAAAAATCGTCGGTCGCCGTTCTCGCGCCACGATGGCCGCCCTTTCGCACGCGCGTGGACCAGGCAACTCACGCCCACGACGCCGCCATTCCCGGTCGTGCCATTTCCTCCTCTCCGCCCATGAGGCTCGGCGCCGAACCGCCGCATTTTTCCCCGCACCGGCTGCTCTCTACTCCGCCACGAAATCCACCACACCCCGGCCACCTCGTGCCTCCCTGACGCTATAAAAATCATCCGGGTGCTCCCCTCCTCATTTCCCCTCGTTTTCCCGGCCAATTGTGCTCCCTAACTCCCTCCCCACGTGAACCCAAGGCGCCGCTGCCTTTAGCCACCTCCGATCGTCAACCACCGCCGCCCTAGCGGTCGTCGCTTCAATCCCGAGCCACCACCGCGTTCACCGCCTCTTAGCGAGTTTCGCCCCATCCCATTCTCTCCAATTGCCGCCGAACACCACCTCCACCGCCATATCCCAAGCCGCCACCGCCGCACTCCACTCCGACCGCTCATTTTGCCGCCTCCGCCATTCTCCGCTCCATTCCGCCGCTAACGCCGTGTGTGTCGCCCACGCAGATGCCCGACGCCGCTCCTCGTCCACGAATTGCCACCGGAACCACGCCGCGATCGCAAGACCCGAGCCGCCACCTCTTTGACGCCTTCCCGCCGCTCGACGCCATTCTTGGCCGCCTCGCGTCGCACCACCGCCCCTATCGTGTTCGTCGCATCGCATGCTACTTTGGCAGCCCCTTCTTCTCCTCCGGCCACCACCGGGTTGCCCTCCTCCCCGTGTTCCCATGGCGCCGCTACCCTTGACCATCTCCGGCTGGCGATTCACGTCACCTCGAGCCACCTCTCCCCCACCTAACCCCTCTACCACCTTCCCGGTCACCTCGCTCCTCGGCCAACCCTCCACCTCCGCCGTTCGCCGCGAACTCCATCCGTGCCTTCAACCGGTGCGCTACCCCCGCCAATTCCCGCCGCATAGCTCCATGTGCCGCCGCTCATCACCGTCAGACGCTCGGTAAGGTCCCTTCCCTCTTCCTCTCCCTTTTGCCCCGTCTGCAACCCTCTCAGTCGTTGCCGCTTGCCACCGGTGACCAATTGTCGCCGCGTGCCGCCACCGTCGGCCGTGCACATGCCGCCTCTGCTCGCGTCGCTCTCGGCCGCGCTGTCGCCGCCCTCCTATGCTCGCGCATTTCCTTCAACGCCCTGGTTCGCGCCGTCGTGTCGATGGCCGCCGCCGGCGACCATCGGGCCACGCGTGCACCGTCGCCGCACCACCCCAACCGGTCACCAGCGCGCCGCCCCTTTTAACCCGCACCGTCCGATCCGCCATCGGGCAGATCGGGCTGTCCACGTGGCAGCCCACATGGCAGCCACGTTGGTGCCTCGCCGGCACCACGTGTGCGCCACGTGGTGCACCCGCCGTGGCACCGTGGACTCGTCCACGGTGGACCGGTCCTTTCCCGCGTGTGCTCCCTCCGCGACGTCATCGTGACATCAGCAACGCCCTTTTCCTTATACGAATAAATAATAATTTCGCAATAAATTATTTTAATTTCTAGAATTTAATTAAATGGTCTAAAACTTTTAAAATTCATATCTAATCCATACGAACTCCAAATTGGGCCATTTAAATTGCAAAATTCATCTAAAATTGAGCTCTACATTTTTGTTTACTTTCCATGTACTGTTTATTTGGTTTTTTATTAGGTTTTTCCTTGTTTTGTGTGCCATCATGTAGACTTTGCCGTTTTGGAAGTTTGTGTTCGCGAAGATCGAAAGATCAGCTGAAGAAGCAAGGCAAGTCACATTCCTCCTTGACACATATTGATCCCAATTTATGAAATGTTTTATCATTTATAAATAAAATTGCATGTTTTGCTAATTACATGGGAATCGGGTCTACCTATCCGATCACTTGTGCCTTATTTAATTGTTATTCATTCATTGTTAACCTGTATGATTAATTTGACTAGCTTGTGTCACTTGCGTGATCTAGCTAGAATTACCTACGCTTAGCCATGCTTAATTACACTAGCTCACCTAATGGGAGAACTATATTACTTGTTTATAGTCACATGAAATGATGGTCTCAGACCTAAGATACTGTGGTAAGAAATAATTGTTAAATAAAATATGATCAAATGGTGGGTTGTGGGTGCATGGTTTTTGCTTGTCATACCCATGACAATTAAGGACCGATTCATGGAAAACCCTGAAAGACTTACAGTACTTAGCACAAGCCAGTATGGACAAAGGATGGACTTGCAGTGTAGCTTTTCCTGACCAACGCATCTAGGTAAGGGTGGGCGTGATGGAGTTTGGATAGACCGGAAAAGATCTATGCGGCTTCCGGATTCACCTAGGCACGAGAGGGGGATGCCTAGCCTGGATATAGGGGTAGGGGCGAAACCTGAGGTGTGGTGTCGCTTGGTGAGGGGGAGTTATGCGAAGGGTCTTGTCACGATTTCCCCCTTTGCAGTACCATGGTGGTGCTTCGGGGCATGGCAACATGTGTAAAATCATGTCTTGTGGGTACACTTGTACACCTCTGGTCAGAGTAGAACTATTCGAATAGTCGTGTCCATGGTTATGGGCGATCCACCAGATTCACCATGATTAGTCCCACCTTAATAGTTTAACTTAGTGGAACTGGACTGTTTAGGTGGTTTGGTTGGGCCTGTTCAACGTGGAGATAGCGTTGTTCAGTGGAAGATCAATCTTAACTTAATTAATCAACCTTTTCCTGTTTTAAATTGGAAAAGTTTTACAACCGCATTTATGCAAAATAGCCCAAGCCACTCTTGTCTCTCCTTGCACGTCTGCATTTTTTGGTGTGGCTTGTTGAGTATGGTAGTTGTACTCAGTCTTGCTATTTCTCCTTTTCCCAGAAGTGTAGTGCTTCTCAGTCGAAGACGGAGTTAGAAGACCAAGGCTCAGACCCCAGTTGAGTTTGCATGTGGAGTGAAGCTGAAGCCCCGCTAGGATTGTCTTTGTTCCGCTGTTGCTGCTTTCTTTCGAGTGCGAGGACTATGTGCCTCTTATGTAAGTATTTACGCTTTATTTTACGTTTGAATCTGTTTATTGATTTGTCATTTTGTGTACCCTGACTGATTCCTGGACAGAGATTTAATACACAAAATAGTCTAGAAATTTGGCTAAATTTCTGGGTGAGACACAAGTAAAATAAGATAAAACAAAGGAAAATGGAGGAGATCTGACCTCCCATAAGAAAAGTAAATTTCATCTAACCATAAGATCTAAGTTGCACAAAACCACAAGGGTTTTATTATGTGACATGTAACCCTAGATATTATGACCATAATGTTTTACAAAATCATATTATTGGAGATCGTATCTATACTCGACTCCATAGTTCTAATTGAACAAGAGGTCACTCGAGAATATAAATACAAGACCCCTAGTAGAAAAAAGGACAGGGCCAACAGAGAGAAAAACAAACAAGTACAAATCTACAGAATCCAAATAATCCAACATACATCGAGACAAGCATAGACAAACCTAATTTGAAGTCACAAAGACCGACATGAGGGATCTAGAGCTACATCTAATCCTACCGAGTTCATATTCGAAGAAAAAGACTACACTAGCCAACGACTACATGTGAAAGCTCCATATCGCTTAGCCGACAGGGAATAGATTAGGTCATTCCAAATATTATACTCGTGTGATATTTATATATAAAGGCAACATCGACTGTTAGTTATGGGCCCTGTGGAGGATGCCACCCCGGGTAGCCTAAACAAAAAAAGAGGCCGAGCGGACTGGACTGGACGTCTTCTGACGAGGGTCGGGAATCCAACCCCCGGCGTGGTCGGTGAGCCCAAAAACGACCCTCGGGCCCGGTCTCGGCTTCTTAGCTTGACCTTCATGCATGGCCCCGACCAGGATGGAGGTCGACCGCCCCTCCTTAGGAAGCAGGCTTCCATCGCAAGCCTCGCAAATAAGACAAAACGGGGGACAGGCCGACAGAAGACGACGTCATCCGACCAGACTATGCACAAGATACCTGCCATGGCGGATCCCAAGGTAGGACTGCACACAAGATGCCCATGGCGGACGAATCCCAAGGTGATTTCTGTTTTGCTTTTCAGCTTTATCATGTATTTGTTTTGTACTTTATGGCCAAGCATTCTTGTGCGCTAAGTCCATTGTAATTATCCCCTCCTTGGACTATAAAAAGGGAGGACAAGGTTGCACGCAAGGGGATTAGACTCTCTCTCTTTGGCTCTAGCTTTGTTCATTGTACTTAAACTCTGTTCATACACCACCCCAATAAAAAACACATGACGTACGCTTGTTATCTCTCAGGAGGGCCCAACCTGTCTAAAAATCTTGACTCGCGTTGTTCTTGAGTCGACCATCAGATCCGTCGGTGAAACACCCTGACCACTCTTTTCACCTCCTCAGGTAGCCCCCTTGGAGGACTACCGACCCACACGTTGACAAGCCCAAACCTATATAAAAATCCCTCTCTCTCATCTCTTTTACCTCGATCTTACGTATACCCTGACACCAACGATCCTCATACTCTATAATCTGCACACCAACGATCCTCATACTCTACAATCTACAAATACCATAGACGGGTATAGATAATACACACTTTCTTAAATTTCCCTCACCTATCATCTGCACACCCATGTGTGAAAGCTAGATGAACAATAAAAATACACAGATCTCAGAGCATATCGAACCGTTGAAAATTCAAGTGATATCCTAAGAGAAATCTGTCGACATTCATTTAGCAAAATCAATCTCATTTTTCATTATCCTCACCTCTCTCTCTCTCCTATTCTCCGCTCTCTCCAGACGGCGGCAGCGGCCAGCATCGCCGAGGCGGCAGCGGGAGTTCCGACTCCTGTGGGAGCCCATGGACGGAGAGCCCCTCCCCGCGCGCGCCGCGGCGGAGACTCCTCAGTCCTCCCCCCGTGTGCAGCCGGCCAGCAATCTCCTCCTCGCGTGCGCTACAGCCGACCAGGACGCCAGGTCCTCCCCGCATGCGCAAGGTATAGGTGATACAAAAGGAGAAAGAAAGAGCAAGTAGAGAGAGAGAGAGAGCAACAACGACCTTTTGCTACAAAGCTTTGTTGGGTTTGGGCGCTGTCCAAATCCAATAACAATAGCCATCCAGGAGGGATCAGCAGAGAAGGAGAAAAAAATTGGGATTTCTTTATGCAATCAGGAGCAGCAGCAGTGGTGGTAGTAGTAGTACTAGCAATTCGATCAAGCTGTTGTGTTCTTGTGGTTGGATTATTCGGTTTTTTGAGGGGGAGTTGTATCTTTTTTTTGTCTGATGATACTGTGGTTGCCGGTGCTGATGAGCTCAGGTAGCTACGGAAGAAGAAGCGACGTCCTCGGCTTTTCTTCCAATGGATTCGATAGCCCTAGCTCCAGCCAAGACTACCCGTAGTAGCAGCACGTGGCGTGGCAGAGCCACCGCAACAATCTAAGGGTGCAGGGCTTCGACTCGGCGGCAGCGTGGGATCATGGCTTGCTCCCCATCGAGGACGACGAGCATGGCGACGAGCGCGCCTCCATGTACGACCACGTGGAGGCGGTGGCCGCCGGCGACGTGACCGGCCAGACTGGGTTGCTGCTCGGTGGGGCCAGCTTGTGTTCGGTGAGACGTCCCACGGCAGCAGCAGCAGTCTCGGTCATCGACGTCGCCGTCGGACGTGCAGTCGGCTATACACCAGCACCACGAAGCGTTCCAGGCGTTCGGCGGCGCCAGTGCAACGTTCGGTGGCGCAGGGAGAAGCTCTCCGGCCGCAGGCTCCCACAGGAGTCGGAACTCCCGCCGCCGCCTCCGGCGATGATGGCCGGCTGGCTGCTGCCGGCTGCTGGCGAGAGAGAGAATGGGAAAGAGAGAGGGGAGAGCCTGAAGATGAAGATGAAAGACGACTTCATGCTGCTTGCAAAGGGCGGAGCCTGGCTCTGGCATCGTTAGAGAGGTTGAGATTGAGGCAACAAGCTAGAATAAGAGATTTGAGGGAAGGGGATGCAGGAACGGTCTTTTTCCACCTCAAGATCAAAGCTCGAAGACGAAAATTGCTCATGCCCATTCTAGAACGCGAAGGCAGAGTTGCAACCATGCAGCACAATATGATGACCATGGCTCGGGATTACTTCGTTGATGTTTTTGGTCTAGAGAATGGGGACACAAAGAACTTCAATTTTCAACGGTTTATCGCTAGCTTCAGCTGATCTGTCAGGCCTCGACAGCCCGTTCACAGAGGAAGAAGTTTGGAACGTCGTGTGTTTGATGTCAGGGAAAAAAATCCCCTGGGCCTGATGGATTCACAGGCCTATTTTACCAGCGGTGTTGGGAGACAATCAAGATGGCTCTGCTAGCAGCGATTGCTAAATTATGTTCGGGCAATACACAGAATCCGGAGAAACTAAACACAACGATGGTGGTCTTACTACCAAAGAAGGACAACCCGACACTCATTAAGGATTACCGTCCAATAAGTCTGGTACATAGCTTCGCAAAGTTAGTCACCAAGGTTATGGCCCAACGGTTAGCACCAAATCTGACAAATCTAATCCCATCGACTCAGACGGCCTTCATAAGGGGTAGATGCATCCATGAAAATTTCCTTTTTGTCAAGGGATTAGTATATCAATTCCATAAACAGAGGAAGCCAATGATGCTGCTCAAGCTTGACATTTCAAAAGCCTTCGATACTCTATCTTGGAGCTTCTTGATAGCAATGCTGCAAAACAGGGGTTTTGGCCCGTCGTGGAGGCAATGGGTTTCGGCTCTCTTCCTCACAACTGAAACTACTTTACTTATTAACGGTTCAACCACTAATCCAATCAAGCCAACTAGGGGTTTGAGGCAGGGAGATCCTTTATCGCCGTTATTGTTTGTGTTGGCAATGGACACACTGTAGGCATTAGTGTTGCAGGCGAGATTGGCGCGTCTGCTCTCACCGCTCAACGCGAGAAAAGAACTGCCCCTAATTTTGGTGTACGCAGATGACGCAACCCTGTTTTTTTGCCCGACAACAACTGAAGCACATGCTATAAAAGAGATTCTAAGTCTGTTTGGTGAAGTTACACACCTCAAAACAAATCTAGCTAAGAGCTCAATTACTCCAATCCAATGCGATGATGGCCAGTGCGCCCTGGTGGAGACCATTCTCTCTTGCCAGGTGATCCGCTTCCCAATCACTTATCTTGGCCTTCCACTCTCCGCAAGGAAACCAACCAGGGCCGAGTTACAACCAATGATGGACAAAATGGCTAAGAAGGTGGTTGGTTGGAAACCAAGAATGCTATCGGTGGAAGAAAGGTTGTGTTTAATCAGATCGGTGCTCATGTCTCAACCAGTCTATTACATGACCGCTCTGCCTCTTCCGTGTTGAGCGATCAAGGAAATCGAGAGGAAATGTTATGCATTCCTGTGGAAGGGCCAATAGGAGGTTAATGGGAGTTGAGAAATATTTGCTCCCCGATTGATAAAGGAGGGTTAGGAATTAAAGACCTAAACCTCTTCGGACAGGCATTATGACTGTAATGGCTTGCGGAGAAAATAGAGCAACGCGATAGGCCTTGGTGTATTGCAGGTTTCCAACCGGGGGATGACGTCGCGACAATTTTCAAGTCAGTAGCAGAATTTATAATCGGGAACGACCAGAATATTCAATTTTGGACTGATAATTGGATGGGAAGAGGCAGTATCGCTACAAGATGGCCAGCGCTGTCCTCTCATGTGCGCGGAACTAAACTCACTGTCGTTGCTGGGCTGGCAGGAACCAGTTGGGTGCGTTGGTTGCAAGGGTCTTTATCTAATGAAGCAATGGCAGAATTCTTCCAGATTTGGGACGAGCTCCAGGTAGTGACGCTATAACTGGTGCCCGATACAATGAAATGGCGAGCGACGACAAGCGGGAAGTTCACTGTGGCTTCAACTTATAGCTTATTCTTCATGGTGTCGCAGAGCTGCCCTTACGGAGAGGTTATATGGCATGCCAAAGCTCCCTCGCGTGTTAGATTTTTTTGTTTGGCTCATGATCAAGGGGAGATGTCTGATGGCAAAAAACCTTTCTAAGAGAAGCTGACCACATGATCCCATCTGCTCCTTATGTCGGCATGAAGAAGAGACTAGCCACCACTTGTTTGTCTCTTGTTTTTTCACGGCTGAGGTGTGGCGACGCCTCCGTAATTAGATCGGAACCAGCTTCGAGATCCCAGCTGAAGAGAACAGGGGAATAGGAGATTGGTGGTTGTCAGCACGGCTGTGTTTTCGGATGCGCTACAGAGCAAATTTCGACAATGTTTTCATGTTGTCTTGTTGGCTCATATGGAAGGAATGGAATGGCCGCCATTTTCCAGCAGGTGGCAAAAACGATAACGCAATTGTCTAATGACATTAACGATGAGATCATTGTGTGGAAGGAAACCGGAATTTTCTCCCAATTCGGTGAGTAGTCGGCTGCTGGATGTCTCTCTGTTTTTCGGTTTTTCAATTTCAGTTTTCAGCATGTTCCTCCCCGTTGTTCCTCTGCTTTCCCCTCTTTGC
The DNA here is from genome assembly GCA_019925245.2 of Oryza australiensis. Classification (NCBI taxonomy): domain Eukaryota; kingdom Viridiplantae; phylum Streptophyta; class Magnoliopsida; order Poales; family Poaceae; genus Oryza; species Oryza australiensis. The sequence goes on along the minus strand of JAIFGZ020000222.1, from coordinate 18,659,146 downwards.
TCTCTCTGTAGCCTCCGGATTTAAGCTAAGCTTTGATCCGACGCGACATGTTTTGTGTCGTGATTTGTAAACTTTTACTTCCAAATAATCTTAAGTTTTCGATCGGCCTTCTTTCGGCCATCCCAGAAAAAAATGAGAGGAGAGAGAGTCAGGTGAGGAAAAAAATGAAGATTAGGACGAGTGATACGTGTTGTTGTTGTTGTTATTTATTTATTGATATGTGGGTTTTATGTGTGTCACTTAGGATAAAACATTTATCCAAACAGCGAGCGAATCGATTTGGTTTTTTTAAGAAAAACAAAACATTATATCTGATATTATGATTCAGAAAACACATGATTCAGAAAAATGATTTGATAAAGGGCTAAAGGGCTAAGAATTGAGAGAAATAATATAGACTTATTCTTTGGTTGGTGCGGCTTTTTCGCTGCACCACAGAGAAACTATCCCATATGCACGCTTTTCTGATGGCCCACTGACATTCCTCCTACCACTCTCTTTCAGCTTTGTTCCGGCGAGTAGTTTTCGTTACCCCCTCCTTCTTGGGAGTTTGGTGTGCACTGTGCAGACGTGCATGGTGGTAGTTGGTGGACATCGTACATAACAACAATTCAACATGCTGCCCATACAAGACGGACCAAATTAACGTGAAAAATCTCAGCCCTCACGCACAACAAACTGTGGTAGCGAGGCTGTAGGCTAACGGCGAGATAGTGCAATAAATTGTTACATGCGTCAGGCCGCCGGTGATGAAAGGCTGAAGTGAGAGCAAACCAAACCCGCTGAGGCGCTGACGAGAGCTAAGATGGGAATCTGGCTATCTACCAACTTTACCCTGCGATCATCTGACGAGAGCCAAGTTCCCTTGGTACGTAACGTACCAGACTACCAATTGACTCATGTCTTTCTAGTTCAGAAGTACTAAAAGGAAACTATTTTAATCCCTCAAACTCGAGTGGATGTCTTCGTGTTTGTTTAAAAACCATCCAAAAAATTTTTAAAAAATTTTAAATTTTTTTGATTATAATCATATAATATATATATATACTTCATAAAAAGATATAATCTTAACTCACACGTCGAGATATAAAAAAAATCAACGTATGAACGTATCAATAGTATGTACTGTTTAAATCTAAATTTGTCCTTTTGTTTCTTGACGTGCATATGAAATTTAAACTTAATTTTTGATGGACCTATAGATATCACTGCACTCTGCATTATTATTATTTTTCAGAATTTTTCACAACTATTTGTAACAAATTTAAAAAAATATAAGTACATCCCCTCGAGATTAGAATCCACTATCTAAAAACGAGCCATGTCTCGCCTCTGTCCGCAAAACAGCACTACCCTGCACAGGCATGCGGTGATGCAGTTGAGCAATTCGATCCTCAACAACAAGAGAAAATAATAAGTACTCATACAAACTATATATGAAATGCAAACCTAAAAACTATCGTAGGATAAAAAAAATAAACGCTTCAGATTCATCCATGTCATCCCAAGTAAACTTTTTACTTTAAATTTAATAATTTTAAATATTTACTCGGAGTGATACGAACAAATCCAGACGTGCTAGTTTGCACCATATATTTTTCCCAACAATCACCCCACAGGCCCACACCCATGAAACCCATCGCCATCTGATGAGTGGCAGCGCGCCTGCCAGTGAGGATCATCTCGAGTACATTAATCTGTACATTCTGGAGTACGACTGAATAATTCTGCTCTAATAAACGAAAACGAAACGAGTTGATACAGCAAAGCCGAACGAGTTTTCAACAGTTCGGCACGCGATTGCTCTGCGCTTACCTAACACAAGTCCTCCCGCGCGTGGATGGACACACCACCGCTCAGTATACAACACCGGGCACCATCCTGATCGGCCCTTGCTATCGTAGCTACTCCTACTAGTACAACTAGGTAGTGTGTAGTGCGAGAGAGCGCGCGGCTATTGCGTGCCAACCCGGCCGTCCGGTGCGCTTTACGCAGTTTGGTTACGCACGCGCGCGCGATGGCTGGCGGTGGGTTCCCCGTGGCCGGCGGCGCCCCGCCGGCCGACTACGGCGGCGGCATAACCTTCTCCGTCGTGGTCACCTGCCTCATGGCCGCCTCCGGCGGTCTCATCTTCGGCTACGACATCGGCATCTCCGGTATGTCCTTACACTTTGATTACACGCGTGCTCTCCCGCGGCAAAACGACCTCTCTTACAGTGTCTGTCTTGGCTGATGAGTGATGATCAGGGGGGGTGACGGCGATGGAGTCGTTCCTGGAGGCCTTCTTCCCGGGGGTGCTCCGGCGGATGGCGGCGGCGAGGCGGGACGAGTACTGCGTCTACGACAGCCACGTGCTGACGGCGTTCACGTCGTCGCTGTACCTCGCCGGGCTGGCCGCATCGCTGGCGGCCGGCCGCGTCACCAGGGCGATCGGGAGGCAGGCCGTCATGCTCGCGGGTGGGGCGCTCTTCTTCGCCGGCGCCGCCGTCAACGCCGCCGCGGTGAACATCGCCATGCTCATCGTCGGCCGCATGCTGCTCGGCTTCGGCATTGGCTTCACCAACCAGGTCCGTGCCTAATAACCGGCTTTAATTAACTTTAGATTCAAATCACTCCTCCGATCCCAAATTCACGCAAACACATCGCATGAACCGGTCCACTACCGGACGTGATCATCCGATTTTGCTGCACACGTGCACCTATCGAACAAACTCTAGTCAAGACGAGCGATTAACAACTTGTGCTACGTTATGGCGTTGCAATTGCAATCAAGATCGAGTACTTAGTGGAAGTACTTCCTCTTGGAAGAACGTACCAAATCTCAGCCATTGATTGGTGGGGAAAGGACTTCATCACTTCAGTGGCGTGACAATTTGCACGAGACGAAACATTTGGAAGCAAGGAAATTATATACAGCATTTTAAAAAGCGTAGTACTACGCAGGAGATAGTTGACTGTGCAATCGAGGACATACAAATTTAAAGTGTTGAAAGGCCCTGTTTCTTACATGATGTAGTCCTATTTCCTTTTCGAGCTTTTGATATCGGGTTTCTAAGTAGTAATGATGTCATAGCCGTTCATTGCAACAGGATCAGAAGGGAGACGGCCGAAATGAGTTTTACCGGGTTTTTCCCCCTATCTATTTCTTCATACGGGTCAATTTTTGCGTCATAAGATTGTTTTTTTGGGTGTGGTGGTGTTTTTAGGTTAGACATTTTTTTTACGTAGGAATGATGGAGGAGGAGGATGATTCCACATTTACATTAGTAGAGATACGGAGGAGAAATAGACAAACACTAAATTTCATTTGCAACACAAAGGAAGGACTTTGCCACTTACTTTTGAAATTCGTACGTTTTTCCTGTGTGTCATTCAAATGGTTGCTTTAAAACTTTAATGTATTTTTAATTTCTATAGAAATTCAGTGAGCATGACACTCTATCCCTATGTTTTTTCTATTCTTATAATTTCACAATCTTACGTTTAAAAAAGCCTTACGACGTGCTTGTCTTTAAAACCATCGTAAAAACTATATGCAAACTCCTTTTTCAAGTGCAATAAATATTACAATGACATTCTCACGAGTCTTAAAAAATGATTGGTTTGGTCACAACAGAGTAATTTTTTTCTCAAATTCATATTTACCGTCACCCAACTACTACAAAGATTTCTAATCCTCAAAAAAGATAGAGACATAGTGTTTGCTTCAAAATAAAAACAAATTCGATCACAAGCTAGTAGGCTATGTCAGCTTGTCTGGAATAATTGCTTCAAAATACATGAAAGAAGGATAAGTCGCTGTTGACCAAAGGGGGTAGCTGGCCATGCAGAATTGCAGATGCAGATTGGAAGGGTAGTTGCGGCTTTGCTTCTTTTGTTAGCTAGGGCGAGTGGCTGGTTTTGTGTCAACCCATCGCTCTCACGTCTCAGATTGCAAGCATCTTTCTCTACTCTACTGCTATATATCTTGCCTTTAATTGGTTAGGAATTGGGAGTAGCTCCCATGTTTCCGTCTCGGTGTTAACTGTTAAGTGGCTTTGGCGGTTTGGCCTTCACCTTATTCTCTGCATGCGTTATGCGTGTTGCATCATGATACGATGACTGTTATAATGTGTACAAAGAAGGGTTTACAAAAATCATTCTGCGATTATTGTTTGGTTACAGATGAAATTTGGACATATTTTACCAAAAGAACTGAATTTCAGTTTGACATTTTTGACTTGGTCGGTTTTACCCGATGGTTTACACAATGGCATGCAGGCGGCGCCAGTGTACCTGGCGGAGACGGCGCCGGCGAAGTGGCGGGGGGCATTCACGACGGGGTTCCAGCTCTTCCTAGGCATCGGCAACCTCGCAGCCAATCTGACAAACTACGGCGCGGCGCGCATCCCGCGGTGGGGGTGGCGGCTCTCCCTCGGCCTGGCGGCGGCGCCGGCGTCCGTCATCTTCGTCGGCGCGCTGCTCATCCCGGACACGCCCAGCAGCCTCCTAGTGCGCGGGCGTGTGGAGCAGGCGCGCGCCGCGCTCCGGCGCGTGCGGGGACCCAAGGCGGACGTGGACGCCGAGCTGGAGGACGTGGCCCGCACGGTCGAGGCGGCGCGTGCCAACGAGGAGGGCGCGTGCCGCAGGATCCTCTGGAGGCAGCACCGGCCACACCTGGTGATGGCCGTCGCCGTGCCGCTGCTCCAGCAGCTCACCGGCGTCATCGTCATCGCCTTCTTCTCGCCGGTGCTCTTCCAGACGGCCGGGTTCGGCAGCAACGCCTCGCTGATGGGCGCCGTCATCCTCGGCGCCGTCAACCTCGGCTCCACCCTCGTCTCCATCCTCACGGTGGACCGGTACGGCCGCCGGATACTGTTCTTGACCGGCGGCCTCGTGATGATCGTCTGCCAGGTCGCGGTGGCGTGGATCATGGGGTCGCAGATCGGAGGGGACGGCGAGTCGACGATGGCGAGGCGCTACTCCGTGGCGGTGCTGGCGCTGACGTGCGTCTTCTCGGCGGCGTTCGGGTGGTCGTGGGGGCCGCTGACGTGGGTGATCCCCGGCGAGATATTCCCGGTGGAGATCCGGTCGGCGGGGCAGGGCATCAGCGTGGCCGTCAACCTCGGTGCCACCTTCGTGCTCACGCAGACGTTTCTCGCCATGCTGTGCAGCTTCAAGTACGCCACCTTCCTCTACTACGCGGCCTGGGTCGCCGTCATGACCGCCTTCGTGTGGGCGTTCCTGCCCGAGACGAAGGGGGTGCCCCTCGAGGCCATGGGCGCCGTCTGGGCGCGGCACTGGTACTGGCGGCGCTTCGTGCAGCAGCCGGCTGCCAAGGACGCCATGGCGGAGGTCCTCGTGAACTGACAACGTGTTTTCCGCCTTGACCGTGTGCAACGGTGCATTCCTGGGAAGTTGTGTAAAATCTGGTTGGGCGTTTCTGGTTTAAAGGTTCATACATCTTGAATACCATCTCGCGTTTGTCCTCTTGCGAAAAATCTGTATTGTTTACAGATGAACGAATCGAAAGTCCGTGTTCTATTTTAGTTTCTTACCAAGATTGCAGGACTTGTCATCTGATGATTCACATAGAATTGAAATATGTTAATGCGAGTTTTGTAATGGGTCTTAATCAAGTTAAATGGAAAAAAACTGTTTAAACGTACCTTTTCAATACTATCATATGTCTAAAGTCATTAAGAAAAGGTCAGTGGGAAAGAGACAAAGTGAAGTTACCTCGCCTATGGGATAAGATCAGCTGAAGGTCCCCCATGCTTTGCACCAAGAACTCGTACTGGTATGTATTGAATCGTGTCATCGTTCTTCTACCTAGTGAAGATTTGCCAGATTCACTCCTCCTCGTCCTCAAACCCTACTCTGCCATATCCAATTCCAACAATGCCAAAGAATCAGAAGACATCGGGGGTAGGAAAAACAAAGTAGGATCAAACCCCATCGGAGAGCGGCCGGAGGAGCAGATCGACGACAACGGTCGAACCTGGTGCAGGTTGGTGGAGAGGTCGATGAAGGGCTGAGTGGTGTCGCCGAGCGCCTTGAAAACGTTTCCCTCATCGATGGCGAAGGCGTCCCTGGCCGTGGCCGCTATGGTGCTCCACTCCGACGCCTTCTCCTTGGTGCAGTCCCTGCTCACGTCGGATTTGGGAGAGAAATTGCCTCCAGCTCTCTCTCTCTCTCTCTTCCTATTCCCAATCTAAAGCGTACTCGAAGTTGTTCATCCGTAGCATCTAAATGACATGTGGGCCCTTGTTTTGTTGCAGGAAGTGAGTCTATCTCTTGGATAGCACGGAGAGCGTTGCTTATGTCTGGAGCATCCTCGGTCGATCAGATGGATCGCTGGATAGGGTGAAATCGTACGTACACACGAATTAGGTTTTGCGTTGAGGGATGTAATATATCTGATTTTACTATCGAGAGATTCGAGAGATACGAAAGAGATTCGACCAATAACCGAGGGAATTCAAATGGACTTCAAGCCGGCCGAACATAAAACTTAGTTTGCCGTACATCTCTAGTAGTGAGAGTTCGGATTCGGCCAATCTGTGCCTACGCCGTTCCCCGATCAATGCTGTCGTCCGCCGCCGCCTCTCGCCAATTCGCCATGCCCCAACCAGCTAGCTCCGGCTCCCCCTCTCGACGCTTCGACTTTCCCGATTGGGTCCTCCTTGACCTCGACACGGTACCGCACATCGACTGCTGTGGCGACAACGCAACCACCGCCAGGGCGGAGACGAGCGATGGCCTTCCCATCGAGGTGTCTTTCGTGGTCGCCGATCCGCCTGCCTTCACCCGCTGTGTCGTCCACTGCTCCGGCTTGACGGCGGGCGAGTTCTTCAAGGAGCCGCCCTGCATCTCCTCATACGCGTGATCTTCCCCAGCCGCCTTGGCCGACGCTGTTTCACCGACTTCTTCGTCTACAGGTCGGGCCCCGGGACACCGTTGCTCGAGCTCCTCCGGCGCCCCTACCCGGTTGAACACCTATCCGACCACCTCGGCATATTATCCTGTGGCGAGCACTTTTTGGTCGTCGACCCCAGATGGCTATTCCACCCCGATGATCAGATGAGGTACCACCTGCATGTCTTCTCGAGCAAGACCACGTTGTGGGAAAGTAAGGTCGCAAGGGTGGCTTGTGGCATGGAGGCGTATATCGGTGATTTTGAACCCACCAAAGTGTTCTCCGTTGAAGAAGGATCAATGGCCTGGGTTGATCTCTGGAACGAGATATTGGCTTTCGACTCGGTTGCCAGCGTCCCCGAAGGTGCGCCTGATACAGCGGCCCCCATTGATGCCCATCAACAATAGGTATCTCAGAAGAGTTGGTTTCGATAATACCTTGCGGTTGTCTGGATCCAATTCGGGATGTCACCTGTAGCATCGGCTGGTTCAGGTTCATTGAGATGGGATTCCCGCTGTTGGATGCCAGCATTGAACAGTTAAACTTTCGGTGGAAGGTCAAGAGGTTAGTTCGTCCAGAGGAATGCCAATGGGAGCCATGCTGCACCGCTGATTCTGTAGAGCTGTTGCGCGCGCCGACTCGTGTTCCACCGACTTGACTTGTTGCCTGTGATCTGAGACTCCAAGGACAACCAGCTGACCTTGAAGAACTTGATATGTACTTTCCCCACAATGGATTTGTACGATGACAACATTTTTTATATAATGGCCAAGATGAAGGGTACTGATCTAAGTGATTGGGTGCTCTCTGTCAACACTGAGAATAAGAAGCTAGAGAAAGTCTCGCCCTTTTCCGAGGAAATTCTGTTTGTCCATCGCATCTACATGCAATGTGACTTTTTCAAGCACCTCGGCAAGGCTCCAGGTAATCTTATAGATACCCCTTCCACTACCATGCAAAACTATATTAATTCTTTGCTAGTTTAATAATGGGAAGCATTTTGAGGTAAAGAAGAGGTTCTGCACTAGTACGAAATTAGTCTTATAAATTTCATAGCTTCTGCATTACTACAAATTTACGATCTGCTCATGGTTGTTAAGACGTCGTTAAGGCACATCCTAGGATTTAAGGCGTTGTTCCGCCTTAAAGGTGTAGATTGTCAAGGCAGCAACTACCCCTTTCATATTCTTTGCTCCACGCCATCCCATTTTCTCCCCCCTTAGCTCTGGTCTCTGCTCTCTTTTTCTCTTCTCTGTTTTAGATCTAATCTGAGTTTGGGTGGAAGCTCCAGATAAGGAAGAAGTGCAGGCAGAGGCATCAGATTCGTTCCAAATCACGAGGGAAGAAGCACATAAAAAGGAGTAGAGGATAACAGGAAGAAACATAGACTGAGGAGAAACGAAGGGGAGATGCGCGAGGAAGGTGGTGTTGTGTGGGAACGAGGAGGTGAGACTCCTAACGATGATATAGTTGTGGCATGGAAGCAGATCGTATGAGGTGAGACATGAGTAACGAATCTAAGATTTTATCAAAGTCTTATAAAATTAATATATATGTACTAAGTAACACGATAAAATTTTTTAAATTAAATAAAACAATTCACTAAATACAATGTAAACAGTTCAAACATCATTACCGATAATTGAAATTATATGCATAAAATAGTACGAGAGACTTATAATATTTTTTTACTAATTTATTCGATATTTTTGAAGAACATAAATGTCTTAATTATATCATCTTCATCAACTTAAAAGAAAATATTCCACTCAATGAAAGTGACTAGCAATCATTCAAAAGACTATCTCCCATCTTATTTCGTAATTTTGTTTTTAATAAAATCATTGCAGAAAATGTTCTTTCAACACTTGCCATTGTCACATGTTGAAACAATACCAATTTGAGAAGCTCATAGACCATATCATAGTCTTTTTATTTCAACAAGCTTAATTAAAAAGATCAACAATCTTTTCTAAACCGTTGAAACTATCATCATGTATCATATCATCACATAATTATGCAGCTGTAATTTAATTTTGAAAAAATTATTATTTGAGAACTTCTTTGAGTAAAACAACTCAAACCAGCTAGTATTCGTGTTTTTAATTTTAATTTTTAACATATTTTATTTTAACATATTTTTAGTATACCCCTTCATGTGTATCTGGGTATGTCGAGGTCCACATGCACGGTAGATCCGCCCCTGTATATATGGGTCCATGGTCGGTTGGACCCACGTGTCAATCACCACATCCCTCTGACATCACGTCAGAGTATCTCTATCATTTTGGCATATGCATATACCTGTTTGACCTTGTGGGCTGGTACGATGGTTGTTGGGCTCTGTGGGCTGTCCTGCCAGCCTAATCTTCCTTCTCTCCTCTAAATTGCTGCTAACGACCGGAATAAGGCGTTGCCTCACATTACTGCTTTAATGCTATGGTGGTAAGGTGTGGGTGGACCTTGCCATGTCACCTAGCCTTAACAACCATGCCTCTGCTACTTGACTGTTGCAATTTTTTTTGTTCTCTACCAGTTTTGTTGTGGCCTTATTTTTTTAGAGGCTCACTTGACCAAGGTACTGGATAAACACACCAACAGGTAATTTGTAGCTGTTATTGGTATACATTTGCTGTCTAATGCTAATATGCTGCATCTTGACACGTGTGCCACTTGTTGCTATTGTTGAATTATGTCAGGGAAAAGATTGAATTGTTAGAGACCAATCTTCTTGCTGCATTGGAGCAGCTCCAGAATATAGGTAACTGACAAGTCTATTTCCGAGAATACCATTTTCTCTGTCAGTATTGGACAGATTTCATAGGTCATATTTAGCATGATACCAATCATAAGCACAGGAAATAATGCCTATATGTTTTGTAGAGACACACATGGAATCTTTGAAGAGAAGGTACAATTGGAGTATGCCATTGGTGTTCTCTGATTCGGCATCATCTCTCGATCCAAAAATTCTAAGTGTAAGTTCCCTAGTCATATTCTCCTGAGTTTAACATTACCAAGGCAAAGGGCATCCATGTTTGTTTTGATAACCAATTCCTCAAGCTTAAAATTTATTAGTTCCAAATTGTGCATAATGGCATAGCAGTCTGCTCCTTTTTAGATTACGGATACTGAACTTGCCTTGTAAAAATCTTGACACAGGAGGCAGATAGCTCAAATAGTGACAGTGGCACTCATGCTGTCTCCGAATACTTGCGGTAATTACATGCTTTTATTGCTAGAACAAATCAATCCTTTCCCCAGGGCAACTGTCCAAAAACGCAAAAACAAATCACCATTCAGATGGCCCTTTTATGCAGATTAATGGGATATCTTACGTTGCAGCTTTTGGCCCCTATTAATGTAATAAAAAGCAAGATCAGAGTGGCCCATGGTGCCTTATACAAGTAATGCAGAGCTAAAACCTGTTTGAACATGCAAACCCATTGAGAGAATTTGTTGTATTTATTTTCGTCTAATCTTTCCAGCCTCATGGGAACTTTGCCATCTAATGTTCTGGATAAATATTTCGTGGAGCGTACCAGCTTTTCTGGACCTGAACGAAAAAAGGATGCTGCTGTGCACATTCAAGGATCACTCAGATTATTATAAGTGTCAAGACACTTAGGCTGTGTTGGGTATATGTGTCTAAAACTAATCTTTCTTCACGACTCATTAACATATAATTAATTAAATATTATTTTTTAAAAAATATATTTTTAAATAATTTTTATATTTTTTTAAAAAAATCATACCGTTTAGTAGTTTGAAAAAGTGTATGCGAAAAATAAAAAAGATGAGTTGAAAAAAATTAAGGAAACACAGCCTTAGGATTGGTATTTTGTTTGTATAAGGATTTCGATCAGCTTCCGCGCCACCATCACATCCATATCATCATAGATGTTTTATTTATAATAAACTAACAACTGTGCTCATGCGTTGCGACGGATGAAGTCGGGGGTGGATGGGGACGGGAGGGAGGGCGCAGATGCGGCGCGGGAGCTCCGAGCAGCGACGGAGGGAGGGCTTAGGCGCGACGCGGATGGGGACGGGCGGAAGGGATGCAGGGAGGTCTTTTTTCATCCAAGCTCTCTTTTTCTTTTCATTTGAACTGCGGGTTAATTTTATAAACACTCAAGGAGTTTTCTACAAAATAGTCAGGCGGGCGAAAATTTTGGGTAGAAACACTACTTGCTTTATAGATAGTTATATAATAATAATAACTATCTATAAAGCAAGTAGTATTTCCACCAAAAATTTTTGTTCTGCCTCGCTATTTTGTAGAAAACCTCTTGAGTTTTTCCGAAATGGAGGGCCACGGCCTAAGCAGCGATCCACCTCAGATTTGATCCAATTCCAAAGCAATCTCGCGCCCAACACGAACCAGGCCCGAAATTCCTAATGGACGACCAGACGCACGGTCCACTATGCGTGCGACCACTTCCGTTTTCGACTCATTGATTGTTTTGGGAATTTTCTTTTTCGGCCCAGCCTGTGCGATCAATTTGGCCCGTTACCAAATTTGGTTGCACGTTTTCAGACCTTCTCTTTTGTAATTTTTCATGTGCTTCATTATTTAGCAGGTCGGCCCAATTCGTTCACACACACCAAATCGAGCTTTTTTTAGCAGGCTTACTATTCAACATATGTGTATACACTTTGTTTTGTATAGGTACGTATGCATACAAAATATATATATTTATATCTATATTTATATATATCTATCTATAAAACAATTAGTGTTTCTACCTAAAATTTTCGTCCACCTGACTATTTTGCAGAAAACACCTTGAGTGTTTATAAAATTAACCCAATCAAAATGCTAAAAAGAAAGGGAGGGCTTGGATAAAAAAGACCTCCCGGGCCCTCCCGCCCGTCCCCATCCACGCCGCGCCTCGCATCGCTCCGCGCCCCTTCCTCCCGTCGCGCTCGGAGCTCCCGCGTGCTGTCTGCGCCCTCCTCCCGTCCCCATCCGCGTCGCGCCCGACTTCACCCGTTGAAACACACGGAAACAGTTGCTAGTAAATATAGATATAAATATATATATACTTTGTATGCGTACGTACCTATACAAAGTGTATACACATAGATTGAATAATAGGTCTGCTAAAAAGGCCCGATTTGTTGTGTGTGAACGAATTGGGCCGACCTGCTAAATAATAAAGCCCATAAAAATTACAAAAGAAAAGGTCTAAAAACGTGCAACCAAATTTGGTAACGGGCCAAATTGATCGAATAGGTTGGAAAAAAAAGAAAATTTCCAAAACAACCAATGAGCCGAAAACAGAAAGTGATCGCACGCATAGTGCGCCGTGCGCCTGGTCGTCCATTAGGGATTTCGGGCCTGGTTCATGTTGAACACGAGATGACCTTGGAATTGGATCAAATCCAAGGTGAATCGCTGCTTAGGCGATGGCCCTCCATTTCGATAAATTAGCAATATGTATGTGCGTTGCAAAGGTAAATCTAAGGCAGCATGCATGATGCATGGATGGTTAAAATTTCACGTGTTCCTACACGCATGTAAACAAAATCCATGTCTCAAAAAGAAAATTACGTACTTTGTACATATCTCAAATTTTTATACAGGACTATGATATGTCGAAACATACCTCAAATTTTTATAGACATCTCAAGTTTACACGGGACATATACATCGTATCTCAAACTTTGTATAGTACAGGTTGAAATGATGTACACATTCGTGAGATGATCCAAATTTTGTACGTATTCTGAACTTATTTATTGCATTTTTTGGGGCAAATTTGCGTAAAAGGAGGCAGTTCCGGTTGTGACTTACACCATCCTCTGTAATGAAAAAAAGCAGTAGGATTAGAGATCTGTACTCGCTTAGTATTGAAATAAAATTCAAATAAACCATCATCCACGTACTAAAAAATCAATAGGATTAGAGATCTGTACTCACTTGGTATTGAAACAAAATTCAAATGAACCGTCATCCACGTACTGAGCAAATATGTTAATTTACTCAAGATCTTCAGCTTCCCCATGTTACACAACGGAAAATGTCCTGTGTAGAAGTCTCTTAGTGAAAAACAGGCGCTTCGTGTTCCCATCATCCTACCCCTTTTCCCTATCGATTTTGGCAGCTTCGGTCATCGGCGACGAGAGGAGGGTCCAGGTAATTGGGTGTATCCGTTTGTACCTTTCCTTGTTTGCTTTTTTCTCTCTCTGTGCAGCGTGATAGGTTTTATCGGCGTTGCATCCTCTTGTCTTGGTGTGTCTAAGCCATAGATTCTGGTCTTTTGTGCCTAAAGCTCTGAGTTTATCGAAGACATGATCAACTAGAAGTGCAGTAAATTCATGTTGTAGTGGGTTGCGCCGGTCATTGTCTTCTTTTTCGATGACACATCCACAGGAACGTCGACTTCCTTCGTCATCTAAGGCTTTAGAGAGGTGGCTGAGAAATCATATCTCAACCTCCAACTATAGAGGTCTCGTTTGGGTTTGCTTTATGACGTCCTTCTACGACTGCTTGTGGTCTTCGAATCACCTTCGCCATCGACATAGTTATCTTTCAGGCAGAGAAGCATCCAAGGACCCCGGTTACTTTTTTGGTTTCTTTTCAAGTCCTTTACAAATTTCAGGAGTTTATGGTTATTTGGCCATCTGTCCTGGGCCTTCCTGTAAAAATGCTTGTACTTTCAGTTGTTTCACCAATAAACTGCTCTAAGCTGAGGCTTTAGCCTTGATGGTTAGTCTTTATGAAAAAAAAAGTAACTTTCACAAAATTACAAATACTATAACCAAACTATCGCAAAACTACATATTTTGTTGAGAAAACGTTCTGTTATACTGATCAGCATATAAGCAGATAAATACCACTGTCGAACGTAAAAAGTATGGATGAGTGGAAGCTTTCTTCTGGATTTGAGTATAAGCTACAGGAAGGAACACGGGAGGTGTTAGAGAGGATTCGACCTTGCCTTGGACCATTATGGTCCTATTTATAAGCGGTTGGGATTTTTGATATTCGATGTCGATCAGTACAGGATTTTTTCGTTCTCGCTTTCATCCTGAGCCATGAGTGACGAGTAGCGAGCAGATGGGAATGAGGAAGAGGAGGAAACTAATCTAAAAGGGGATAGAATCAAAGGGGAAGTTGAATGGGGAAACGAAAAATGGAGACAAGGGACATGGCTAGGGGCGGATCTAGTGGGCTGCACAGGTATGGTATGGCATACCCTAGGCCCAACCCAATAAAAAAAGCCCAACCCTACAAGCAAGAAAAAAAATCAAAGAATGCCTCTCCTCTCCCCTCTGCCCTCGTCTGCTCGACTCCTCTCCCCTGCACGCGGCTCCTTCCCTGGCAGCTGGCGGCGGTGGCGTGCTCCCAGTCCCAGGCTCAGCGCGACGGCTCCCCAGCCGGCCATGGCTGGCTCCACCCAACGGGCGCCGCGGCGCTCCTCCCTGTCCCGTCCGGCGCGGCTCGTCTCTCCCGTCTGGCGTGTCTCCTCTAGTCCCGGCGCGGCGGGTCCGGCTCCCTCGCCGCGCGGCACGCCTCCTCCTCGGCCCTGCTCCTCCCGTGCGCCCCGTGGTTCACCAATGCGGCCCACCGTAGGTGAATTTTCTTTTATTTTTCTCCCAAATGGCCCTAAACCCTAACTTTGTTAGATGTATACAGTTGTTTGATTTTTGATAGGTTTAGTTTAATTGTTGTAGCCTATAGATGTATGTAGTAGGAATTACGAATTTATTGGTCCATTACTTATGCATTGTGCGATTTGGTTATACGATTTGTGAACTATGAAGAGGAATGGAGACAATTGAATATATACTGTTGATGAATGTTCTTGTCTCTTGTCTCTTTAACTTTTCATGCCATTATGATACCAGAATGTTGCCTACTTGATTCTTTGAGGCATGAAGACACTGCATCTCCATGTACAATGTTAGAATAATACTGCAATACGGATGGCCCAATTTTTAGAGGAACATTCAAAGGTTTGCAAACTATGCACTTTTCATTTGTTGTACAAGCTGTGAAGCTACGAGTAGTTCTTTTTGTTGTGATATTTTTTCTGAGTCTATTGTTTCCTATCCTTAGATTGCACGTGTCTACTATCTTGGTTTACCAAGTCACCCAGAACATCACATTGCCAAGAGTCAGATGACTGGCTTTGGTGGTGTTGTTAGTTTTGAGGTAATTCCTTCTCTTTGATCGAATATATTGTTCTCATCTCACATGTGGATATAACACCACCCATTTAAATTTCTAAAATACCTTGTCTGTGCAGGTTGCTGGAGACTTGATGCTACTAGGAAATTTATTGATTCTGTTCAGATACCCTACCATGTCCCTCATTTGGGGCTACGAGAGCATTATTGATTAACCTGCCGTCATGTCTTACTCACACATTTATATTTTTGTCACATTTAAATATCATAACGAAATTTTTGGTTTGACATATCTCATATAAAATTCCTAACTTCGCCCCTAGACATGGCGGCCGCCATGAGCAACGTCGAGCCAGCGAGGCCAAGAAAGGTGGTGGTGGCCACCAAGTCGGAGACAGCAGAGAGACACCGGTGTGGGAGAGATGTAGATGGTTGACGGGTAGGGATGAAAAAGGCTAGGAAATGGACCTAAACCACCTTTGCTGTTTTCGTATTTTTTAATCAAAATCAAAATAAAAACTTTGAATAAAAGATAGAATAGAACATTATTGAATATGAAAATAAAACGAATACATAATGAATATTTATCAAAATAAACTAAATTTCTCAAATCAACCAAGAGACGTAGCTCGTTTATTAAATAATAAATCGATATTTCTAATTTGTATCAATTTTAACAAAAATATAGTTAGTGGTACACTTATAAGAACAAAAAACTATATATATATATATATAATTAGCATGACATGACTTAATAAAAATATTAATTAGGCAAATTAAAAACATATCTAAAGCACCATAAAAGAAAAATATCATAAAAGATAAATATCTTCATTCAACTAGCCTCCTCAATACTCAATAGAAATCTGAACATCTCAAGTGCAAGCTAAAAGCAACTGTATATCAAAAGTTTTCGTTTTTTTGACAATTTTCAAATTCGTTTTCAAAAAGTTTTCGACCATTTAACACAAAATTTATAAAAAAACTACATATTTAAGATGGACTATCAAAACATAGAACATAAAGATTAGCAAATTTATCAAAAAACTTACGTTTACACTCTAAAGGTTTTTTACGACATGCACAAACAAAAAAGCCATTATCACTAAATTAACTAAGTAATAATTATTATAAATTTAAAAAATAGATTTGTTTGATTTATTAAAACTACTTCTATACGATCTTTCTTATTATATGATTTTTTTAAAAGTATGCACAATATTAACTAATATTAACTAAGTAATAACTATTATAAATTTTAAAAATAAATTTATTTGATTTATTAAAACAACTTCTATACGATCTTTCTTATTACATGGTTTTTTAAAAAAGTATGCACAATTTCAATTTTAAAAACATGCTAACAGAAGTTGAAGTTGAAGAAAAAACAATTTCAGTTTAAAAACTTGCTAACAAAAAACAATTTCAGTTTAAAAACAATTTCGGTTTAAAAAACATGCTAACGAAACAAAAAAAACGAAGTAAAGTTGAAGAAAAGAACAGAAAAAACGAAGTTAGTTCTTAGCCTTCAATAGTTTTGTGATAAATTTATCACTATAATTTTGTAAAACTATACATAGTTTTGTAAAATTTACTCAATAAAATAATTTGTTGTGAGCCCAGACATTATGAGCTGACAAGAATGAACCGATAAATCTTATTGCATAGTCTCAGTCCGAGGAGATTAGTAATACATAAATAACAGAAGACAGATACAGGCCGAGTTTACAATATATAAGCTGAATCAGATTCTGCTGACTCTACAAGATATCAGGGCCGAGTTATCCAATATAATTAAGGTCTCAACCATGATCAAGAACCAGGGCCCAAGAAGAGCACATGCCACGGACTTCAGCGATGAGGGTAAAGTAGCCAATCCAGATTAGAGCAGTCTAGACGGTGATTAGATCAGTGCAATGCTGCTCTCGCCACCAGGGGGCTTGCGGACACCGCCGAGATAGTCTCGGGGAGCAGCCGCTCCATCAGCGAAGATGTCACTGCCGCTCATCTCCTTCAGTTTTGCTGAGCTCAGAGATTTCTCAGCTGATGCTGGGGGAGCGTCCTCTTTGAAGATGTTGTTGCCTGTCAACTCTTGGAACTTCTGGTTGTGGATCTTCTTCGACGTTTTGA
Source organism: Oryza australiensis (assembly GCA_019925245.2). Classification (NCBI taxonomy): domain Eukaryota; kingdom Viridiplantae; phylum Streptophyta; class Magnoliopsida; order Poales; family Poaceae; genus Oryza; species Oryza australiensis. The sequence continues at coordinate 18,641,979 of JAIFGZ020000222.1, read as the reverse complement.
CTACAGGCTCCTCACTGAACGTGATGTTGCTTGGACCTCCAGCAGGCTACATAAGGCATTCAGTTCATACAAATTTAAGTGTGAAATATTCATTCTAACAGGGTAATACCAAATGGGAGTACATTTTTGATGACATATGCAATGCAACATGTCACAAAATATGTCATGCAAGCCGAATATCTATCAAATAAAAATGTCATCCTTTGTGCTGCTATTTGTAGCTGAAGCATCTTATACCTATATCAATGCAACCTAATTTGAGCATCCATTCCCTGTAAGGTGTATACAGGATATCCTGTGCTCCTGTATCACACTGAGGAACAAAAGAAAAGGTCCCTTCTGAAGTAGTACCCTAAAGAAAGGTGGTATGAATACATTTTTGTCGTATCTAACCAGTAAATTATTCAGTCTACAAAAGATTGATGCGATACTCCGCAACAAAAGCCTGAAATTCCACATTGACCAATATGAGACACAAACAGTTTTGATGACTTGTTTAAATTGAAGCCATCACATCACGATATAGTATCTTTTTTTTCCTATAGTAAGGGCTTGGTTGATTTCCTGTCACTAATGGAGAGTACACAATAAAAAAATAGAATAGAAACATAAATAGGATATTCATACTCATGTCACTTACATTGGATACTTTCACAGATGTGTGGACGCTTCTTGGCTGTGGAAGTGCAAAATCTAGATTGCCTTGAAGCTCCATATTGCGAGCAGCCAATGGCCTTGCAGGGATGTCTGGAGGAGGACCAAAAATATCACTCCCGCTGAGCTCCTTGCTCTTGGCTTCAGAATGCTGCTTATTCATTTTACCCTCAGCATCACTCTCCAGTGTACCACTAAGCTCTCGCTGCTTAGCCACCTCAGGTAGTGTTGATGGCTTCTTTGGAGAAACACTTCCATCAGCACTGAATGAGATCTGGCTTATTCCAGTTACAGTTTGCTGAAAAGGGACGTTGTGGAATTAATGATTATATTACTGGAAGAATATAATGTTTTGAGATTTTGAATAATCAACCCAAGAGAAAGATATAAATTACATAAACCAAAACGAAATAAGATATTTATCCAGATGTCTTTTTTTTTCTAGTTTCATGTATGGAAGAGTAAGAAGTATGGAGTGTCTTTGCTTATTATTCTATCCATAGCACAGATAATATAGAATCCTGCTTATTACCAGAAACCAGCACAATAACACAAACAACATTAACACATATTTCTCAATAAAAAGGAGGACGCATGTTTCTGAACAAGGAAAAAGAAATACCTGATACATCCTCACAGAAGTTCTGTTTGCAGGATTTGAAGTCTCTGAATCATCATTTTCACTATTCTCAGCGAATATCCCACTTCCAGTCATTTCTTTTAACTTTGAGCCCGAGCAAAATTTTCTTTCACTATAACAGGTCAACAAAGTTAAGAGTTCAATACTTCAATATACCGTATCTTCAAAAAGTATAGCATATGAATAAAGGACATTTGACTGATTTTGTTACCACTAGACGCATAAGAGTTGGTCATCAGACTAACTTCATGTCTTCATGGTATACAAAACCAATGAAGTCAAAATTAACATAGGCAGTACATACCATTAACCACACTACAACAAGAAAATGCAGTAAAAAATCAACAGGAGCCTTACATGCAAGACAGATAATTTCAAGTCCAAGCATCGACCCATGAGGAAGATAAATTAGAATATCTATGTGCATAGAGAAGAACATCTACCATAATTCGGATACTACGGAAAGTGGTCCATCAAGAAATTCTCAAAAAATGTTCTCCATAAAACATACACATATAAACAGCCAACAGCCCAACACTACACGAGGCTTATGGAGTCATGGTACTCAACAAAATTCTATGACAGGGGAGTTTCTCTGCAATTACCAGAAGAAATAACATAGAGTATATGCAACGACACGGTCACAGCAGCAGGTCAGAACAAACAGTCAGGCTCCACATGACTCGATTTATTAAGCTATAATTTCTGGTATCTTTGTGGCACCCACGACAGAAATATCCAAATTTTGAACCAGGCATTTGCCGTTTGCCTCAGCCCAAATCACTTTCAAGCATCATTGCCTGTACTCCTAAAACTTGGAATCTAGCACCACAAATCTGGACATTAGCAAACATCTCATGTTTGCCCTGTACCACAAATACACGGACACGGTTCATCGTCACATGAACCACCCAACCAACCTCATTCAAGCGACTATTCTCCAGCAAAGCACCCTGAAAAGGCGTCGAAAGGGCATTTTTTTTCCAGCTGCTGCTTCTTCCTAAACCCAGAACACCAACCCCAACCAAACCTACCTTCCTAAGTTCGAAATGTTGATGGGCTAAACCACACGCCCAAACAGAGAACATACATTCGTAGCTCAAAATGCCAGATCAGGATAATCGAATCAGAAGCACAGTACAACAAAATCATAGATCGACCAGATCAGGGACGAAATAATGAATGCGGCATGGTGGGTACCCCAGATCTCACCTCTTGCTCAGATCCTCCGCCTCCTTCTCGCTCACCGGCGCGCCGAACATCGCCGGCGTGATCCCTCCGGCCGGCTGCGGCCGCCAGACACAACACCAGCACAAACAACCAAGCACCCTTAAGTCAGCCTCGTCGCACGCACGCTATTCGAACACGGCGAGACGGGCCCGCGCTTGTTTGGTTGCTTACCTTGAGGCTGGGGCGGGAGGAGGCTGCCGGCGAAGCCGCGGAGGCGGCGTCGGGCCCCGTCGCCGACCACGTGAGCAGGTCGGCCGTCGAGGTGTGCGGCTTCCTCACCGGCACCACCCTCTCCATTGCTGCTCCTCCGCTTCCGCTGTGCTCGTCTCGTCTCCTCCTCCGCCGCTTTTGCCTCGCTTGGGTTTCGTTCCTTCGCGGAGCTAACTAAAAAAAAATGCGAGCGCCACTGCCGCTGTTTGGAGCACGGCCGCTACTAGTAGCAACGCAACGCCTCCTTCCTCGTCCGCGTCACCGAAACAGTATCCTGCACGTCACCGACATGTGGGCCTTGAAGATCGTGGATCCACCTGTCGGTGGGCGCACGGCGGGGGACGGGGGTTGCTTGGACAGGGAAGGGAACCGAGCGGGAGCACGAGATCTGTGGAGATCTGAGCTGAAACCGTGTAGCCCGCGTGTAGTGATGGGTTTATTGGATGGGTTCGGGCGTAGAGGGATCCCGCGCCGGCCGAGGTTGCCGGTGAGCACGTGGCTCGGAGCTCCGGAGCACGCGAAGCGGTTGAAAGTCACGTACGATCACGCGCCCCTCCATTGGAGCGCAGCTACACCGTGCGACTGACAGTGGGTCCCTTGGCCCGTTGTCAGAAGGACTGGGACCTCTCTCCTCTCGGTCGCTTCACGCGAGCCCTCGTCTGTCTGATGCGTGGGTCCCCCTCCCTCCTTGCTCCCGGGTGTTTGGCCCGTGTCACCGGGTGGCGCCGAGACGCTTTGAAGAAAAGAAACGATCTCGTGTTGGCTAGGCTTTGTTGCTGGCTTGCTGCAGCCGTGATACGCGTGCGCGTCTTGTGCCTTTCTTCCTAATCATGCACTAATAATTTTCTCAATAAAACCATATCATTACAAAATTACATTTACTGATTTTAAAAAATACTACTAATATTCGTGTTATCGGGCACATATGCCATTAAAATTTTGTAAAATTTAAACTATATCATTATTGTCAAGATTTTTCATCAGAGCGTGCATTTGATGGTACATTTTCATGGGCGCCTCCATTTCTTCTTTAGCCGCGGCACATATAGCAGGATACGACAAATCTTCGACGACGCTCGGGCTCGTGGATAGCGAGGTGAAGGGGGCTTGTCGTTAGCAACTCATGAGCTTCTCCTCCTGCCCGCACTCGCGCCGGTCCCCTGCGCTCCCCACGATGTTCCCCAACTTCGATGAGCGAGGCATTGGAGCAACAGAGGGAAAGAAAGAGCAGCGAGGGGTTTGGTTCGAAGGCAGCAGCGGAGTCGGTGTAAATGTCACGACGATGGCGAGCTCAGCACCCGACGGAGGAAGGTGGAGCTTAAGGGGAGCGTTGGTTATGGACTCCAGAGACGATGGATAGCTAGGGATAGGACGGGGACATGCGAGGTCAGCGTCGTCGTCGTCTTCCCTGTTGGTGGAGCCCTAAGCGTCATGGCCGAAAACACTACGGTAGAGGCGAGGTTGAGGATGGGGACCAACATCCCCTTTGTCTTCTCCCCCGCCATCGTAGTTGTTGACGCCACGGTGGAGGCAAGGTTAGGGACGGAGTGCCCCTCCCCCATGCTTCTTGTCACCGCCGTGTCATGCTCTTCAACTTGGCCGGCGCTCATTTACGTGTTGAAGATGATGAAATGGCACGATTTAAATTTTACAAAGTTTCAGTAGCACGCATTTAATATCATGGATAGTAGTGGTATTTTCTAAAATCAATAAATTTGCAATGAGGTGAATCCAATTACTGCTCGACTTGTGTTCGAACTGCAAATCCAAGTACTAATCAGACGCTACAAATCCAAGTATTCTTCATTTTCTTCCCTCGAGGTCTCCACCGAATTAAAAGTCCAAAGGTTGTACTCTGCAAAAATCTACTGATCTACGGAACAATCGAGCTCGGCCGTACGCGTACGCGTACGGCATACCCGTTTTCAAGTCGGTGAACATATGATCTCATCACGTGATCGATAGGTTGCGATCACGCATTCACGCCCGTATGTGCAACCTGTATGGCTGTATCGCCTTGGAAGTCAGCAGCCCACAGCCGACCACCCCGCGGACCAGCCAATACGAGGGCGCCGCGGATCGAGTCGAGGCCGCCACGCACGGTCGCACGTACGGCCGCCGCGAATGTACACGCGCGGGTCAAGTGTACGCGCGGCAGCATAGACTATCAGTAGTCCGCGCCGTTTTGCCACTCGGGAGTCGGGAGGCGGAAATAAACAGGCAGGGCGGCCGACGCCACCATATATACTACACTAATTTTGAGTATCACACATACTTATCAGTTTGACCGCGCTGAATCCAATATCGTTTCATTGATGCTAATTATAAGCAGTAATAGCTTACCAACAATCAAATACTTCAAAATACGAATGCGAAAAAAAAAACTTTTATATATATGTTTTTAGTAAAAATAATTGCGAAAAATAAACTATGCAAAAACCCCAAAATCAAATTCAAACTTAAGTTCTGGCCGTGGTTTATAAGCTGGACGATAAACGGAACGATAGGAGTGCAGGAATTTTTGAGGCCGAGACAAATCTAATTCATTTGGTGAATGAATATGCCCCTGTTTTAATCCAATGTATACCAAAAATCATTGATTGTTGATGCCGAAATACGGAGCATGTCGCAACATACGTGGACAATCTCAAAACCCGATGATTAAATTTGCCTCGTAATCGAGAGCTTTCTTTTATCATTTCATCAGCCAAGTTCAGTTGGGTTAATTAGCTCCTCTCATGAACTACGGATCCTCCGATCACACGCTACTCATTCGTGGGTGAACGTTGCTGCCAGGAACATGTCCTCCTCAGTCCCGATCCACCCGCACTGGGCGCACCGCTCGCCGTCGCTGCAGCAGTGTTGGTTCATACCGCCGAGCGATCTCGTCGCCTTCACGGCTCCGTAGTTGTCGGTGGCGTGGATCATCGTGAGCTCGACCAGCAGCTTCGGCGCCTTGCACCCGCTCAGCTCGCGGCACGCCGGCGAGAGCCTCAGCCAGGTCCCCGACGACGCCGGCGGCGTCGGCGTCACGGCGACGTCCTGGCACGCGAGCTCGCCCCGCGCCATGACTCGCGAGGACGGCCTCCCGTTCCCGAGCCGCCCGAGGAACGCGGGCGAGCGCCGCCGCGGCCTCCACCGGAGCTCGAACACGACCCTGCCCACCGACTCCGGCGCGCCGCCACCGCCGCGGCGCTCGAAGCGTGCGAGCTCGCCCCAGAACGCGCCATCCTCTTCGCCGTCGCCGCCGCACGGGACCTCGCGCGTGTCCACGCGGATCCTCCGCTTACCGTCCCCAGCCGGGACGTAGTACCTCACGAAGAGGCCGCCAACTCCCCCCTCCGGCCGCGCCTCGACGCCGGCCACCCTCACAACCTTCAACTCGAACTCCACAACCGGCTGCTCCGCCCACACGCTCGCCATGCACACGCACACACAAACTCTAAACCTTTAGCTTCGGTTTGTTCTCTTCTCTTCCAAGAACGCAGCTACCGCGCGTATATATAGCCAGGGGGGCATGGGCGAGCGAGCCGGCCATAGTGGAAACCGCGGTTGGAAATGGCTCTCGCTTTCGCGAGAGGGGATTGGCACGGGCGGGCAGCCAGCCGCGCGCGTGGACTCCTAGGGGTTTTTAGTGGGGTTTCCGCGAGACAATCTCTCGCGATCCCACCCGACCGGCGTCGCGAACCCTTGGGCGCTGCAAAGGTTGGTTGATCTGGTTTGGCCATAGAGCCGGCGGAAGAGTGGCGTATGTTTTAGCGCGAGATAAGGATATATCTATCGGTGCGCGCGCATGTTGCGTGAGGTTGACACGGCCGAATCGTGGGTTCGAACGCAGCAGCTACGTACATGAGGACATAGCTCGCTGATAACTACCGCCACTGCCGAGTTTTATTTGATATCTCCGTGGTCGCTTTAGGCGTTTAGAAATCTAGAAACGCGAGTAAACTAAGCAAAGGAGAGAGACTCCGCCTGAATCGGATTCGGATAAGTAAGTAGATTGCGATCCTGCGGGACAGATCGGACAGTCGATTAGGTTACGCATGTAGTCATGCATGTGCTCTTTGCTACAAGGTGGAGTATATTAGTTTAAGAGGTTACTGTTTGGTCCGGAGATTACTCAGTGATCCATTCTAAGTTCCTAACTCGATCCTTCACCTCATTTGAAGAGTTGAATCCGTTGATCGAATGATTGATCGCCGCTGCGATTCCTTATGCATGGCTGTAACCACCAAAAGCATGTTTGACAGGATAACAGCACACAGCACACAGAAAGCCAAACTCACTGGGTGCAGTTTGGCTCAAGAAGTCGCCCATATGGATACAGGAGCTAGCAATTCGTGCTAGTGCCGGTTTGACTCAAAACCATTGCTGCAGACTTGCAGTGTGGCTGCCGGTGAAAATGGTGGGACACGCAAATCCTCCTGGCCTTCAATGGGATGTCGACGATGCAATATAATAATTCAGCGAGTTCAAGCGTTATTGCACGCTCATTTAGTTTCTTTTGGGGACAAGACACCGATGGAAGTGCCAATAATTCTCGTAGTGGTGCTCTTTACCCCTAACCTTCCTCCAATTATCCTGTGGGAGTGCCTTTGCTGACTTGCATAAAGAGTGTTTCGTCGATCGTGGAGCATTGGGCGGGCTCCATCTCTTTGGAATGGTCTACATCAGATCGGATCTTCAGAACAGCAGGCAAGTTTACCATCTTCACATTCTGCCATCATATACAAAGTACACTAGTACAGCATAGTAACATAAGGAACAATCCTACTCCATATTCAGTGGGTAGTTTGACTTGACTTCCTGGTACTGTTGAAGTTTACAGCAATGAATGAATGATTGACAACTGGACCACAAGGACTCACGATTTTTACATTATAAAGCAAAAGAGAGCATCAATTTGGAACACAGTTTGGAGATGTTCAAATGGTACAAGGTGCGGTGAGAAGTCATAAGGGATACGATTGCAATCATGACAAAAATGATGTTTTTCCAACAACAACTTAGAATCACTGTGGACTTTATGCAGTGTAACAATCTCAAGGAAAGTGGGTCAACTATGAACTTGAGGTTGCAGTCGTAGCTTTTGCTCTGTCAGCTTCAATCATGGCTTTTATGTAGAACTCACCAGCTTTGTAGGAAGATCTAACCATTGGGCCCGAAGCCACATAACGGAAGCCCTGTTATTCATGACCATGGCATTTCATCAGCAACACAAGCTAATTTACTGTGATACAAAGTACAGCAGTGTTGTTCAAAAGCCTTTTTAACTGTAAGAAAGATTAGAAAGTCAACATGGGAGTATTAAGAAACACATGCGAGGAGCTTTAAAGTTGACATTTACAAATCCCTGGCATTAAGATATTTATATGAATAACTGAGCGCTTAGGGAGATTGTGTGACAAAGCAAGTGCCTAAGTGCTTTGTCAGCCAAAATGATGGAACTGAGCACTTAGGCAGCCCTTTGTTCTCAAAAATCAAGTTGAGTCAACCAAAATGATGGAACTGATGAACAGCTATTTAGATTGGTTTTCTTGTCCTGTTTATCATGCCCCTCATTGAAAACTAATAAAGACTAGCTAATAGTGATGTTGAGGAAAGCTTTTTATTGTGATAATCTGAAGTTGATAGTTAATTAATCTTTTCCATGTACACTACATATCCTATGAATTGAGGCCAATGCTTTCACTTTGAATGATGCAAAAAACTTAAAAGAGGAAGATGGACGTACCATGTCAACACCAAGGGATCGATACCTCTCAAAGGCTTCAGGAGTAACATACTCAGAAACAGGCATATGACGTTTGGATGGTCTCATGTACTGACCAAATGTCATTACATCAACACCAGCAGCCCTAACCTTTTCCATCGTGCTGATAACCTGATCAGGTGTTTCTCCACAACCCAGCATAATTGATGTCTTTGTGAGCGTACCAGCTGGGGCATACTCTTTTGCCATTTTAAGTACATCTATTGATTGCTTAAAGTTCGCACGATGATCTCTCACATTTCTTTGCAGCTCTTCAACTGTTTCAATGTTGTGGGCAAAAACATGCAACCCAGAAGTAGCAACCTTCTCTACACATGCTGGGTCTCCACGGAAATCAGGTACTACAAAATAACTTGCATAAGGGTACAATATAGGGAAGCACAACATTAGCAGACAGAGGACAGATAATATACTGACTGAATAACAAAGCAATATAACCAGAAATATGTCACTTACCAAGTGCTTCAATAAGCATTTCTGGCTTCAACACCTTTAACTTTTGAACTGTTTCAGCAAAGTGACCACTCCCTTGATCAGGTAAATCATCGCGGTCAACACTTGTGATGACAATATACTCCAGGCCCCACGAGGCAATAGCTTGAGCAACATTAGAAGGTTCATCAGGATCTGGTGGCGGAGGAGTTCGCGAGGTCTTGACATTACAAAACCTGCAAATCGATGACTTGTCAACTCACTAAATCATCAAAACAGAAGACTTACACTACTTTGTGTAAAAGGTTAGTGCAAATTCATGACAAGGTAGGGTGCAGCGTCAGCAAATCTTACACTAGCAACTGGAGTTCATGGACAAATCACAACAATGATAACACAGAACACTTATTTTCCATACAAGGTCATATGAATAGAATTAGATAAAGATGACAGTGCCCTGAAATTGTCATCATACATGACAACCTATTCTGATATTTTTTGAAATTTATGCTCAAAATATTTCCAACAAGGTTGTTTTATGTTTAAGAAAACAACCTAATCCAAAATACAGAAAAACTGGAGATCCCTCATGATTTCTCTACACTAAGTTAATTACCTATTGCCAATTTCTACAATTTTTGCTAACATCCCAAGTGCACAAATGATAGGATCTAATTTTACATCACAAGGAGAGCCAAAACATCCACATAATCTAGCACAAGCAACTAAAATAAACTAGAAGCTACAAAAACCACATCATTTGCACTCACATGGCTTAAGCTATACCTTCAAGGACATTAATATATGTGAAATTTCATCGAAATGGATAGCATATGGAGCAATTCATTCTATCTCTACAGATAAAGTCTAAATTACAGAGACATGCCAGTAAGGTCTCCATGAACAAGCCAAAAAGGATCTAAGCAGCAGCCAGCTACATGTAATGCAAGCAGCAACAAGAAGAGGATTAATCTCTTACCTGCAGCCGCGCGTGCAGGTGTCTCCGAGGATCATGATGGTGGCGGTGGCGGTGCCGGTCTCGCCGCCGGACCAGCACTCGCCGAGGTTGGGGCAGCGCGCCTCCTCGCAGACGGTGTGCAGCTTCAGCTCCCGCAGCTTGGCCTTGATCCCCGCGTACTTGGCGCCGCCTGGTATCGTCTCCTTCATCCACTTGGGCTTGGGCAGCGGCTTCTTCCGCGTCCCCACCTCCACCGAGTATGTGAAGTCCCCCAGCGACGGCGCGTCCGCCTGCAGACGCTGCCGGAGCTCCGCCAGCCGCCCCGCCCCCGACGGGGAGGGCGTGGACGGGTCGAGGGTTTGGAGGAGCGACGGAGTGGAGGAGATGGAGCGGGAGGGGGCGTAGGTCAGGGCGCGAGCCAGGGAGGCGGCGAGGTGGCGGCGGCCGTGCATGGCTACGGCCCGGAGCGCACGACCGCCGGCGGCAGCGGAAGTTGGTGGAGGAGGGTGGCCGGAGCGACGATGAGATGGAGTTTGTTTGGTTTGGGGCGGACGACGATGCTATGGTCTTCCTCGCTTTCTTCTTCTTTTTTCTTTTTTTTTAAGAAAATACATTTTATTTTGTTTAATACTATTTTATTATTTTATTTTGTTTTGTTTTGTTTATTTTATTTTATTCTGTTTTGTTTAGGCACTTCACTGAATACGGATCAAGTACGTATCGACTGAACATGTTATCTCCTTTTTTTCCCGATGTAGACATCCAGTAACATAAGCAATAGCTCAACACAATCTTTTTGTCAAAACAACAGGTAAGATTCTGCGAAGGTAAGAGAACGAACAAAACGAATGCAATTATTTATGTTCGTTGAATCAGAAGCGCTTGCGTAGAGTGTTCGTGTGCACTTCTCTCACAAACAGAAGTACCGAACACAAATCGTAACAAAATTCAATTTGCACAGTAAGTTAACTCAGAATGGCTCTTTTTTAATTACAACAAGTATACAACGTACTCCCTCCATCCCAATCCCAAAATACAAGCATGAAGTTCTGGACGTTCAGATACAAACCAAAAATGGGAGTCGAAGACATGGGACATTCATTATGGGATATCATCCACACCGTCACATGGTTACTTAATATCTAATACAATGGTCATTGACTTCTACAGATTACAGTAAACTCCGTAGAGAACGGAGAGCAGGGGAGAAAAGAAACTTTTCCTCAAAATAATTTCACATTCTTTTACCTCACATGTGAAAGCTACAGGTAAGTAGAAGAAAATGATGTATAAAACACTTGCAGACAAAGGAAAATTTTCTGTTCTACAAACAAGCAAGAGCTCATTAACACGGAGTCACGGATTTACAACAAAAGAAAAAAATGCAGCTTACACCAAATGTTTCCTGGACCTTTTTTGGGACGGAGGGTGTACAAAATTGAGCATCTCTAAAATGCTCCGTTTGACCCAGGGCAGTATAACCAGATGAACCATTTCCTTTACAGGTAGCTTCTGCTGGAAGCAAGCGGCCAAGCCACTTGTAATTTGATGACCAGTTGGCTATAAACTATGCATGGGAATCAATAGTTTCATGTGAAAAATATTAGCGGGTTGGTTCACTGGCATTTTTTTGAACTTGGTGCAGCCTCGCCCCCTACTGTGACTATAGTTCTTCAAAAGTAAGTCCTGAAAATGGAATGAGTTATGGGTGGTACCAACAGGAAGGCTACATTCAATGTTCAGTTGAATTTTCCGATTTCCATCTTCTTCTTGATTGCTCTCTGGCCATGGTATACAAATGAATCTATGATTCCAGAAACAGTGAAGACACCTGCACATCAAGAAGACAGGCACCTTAGGTCACTAGGATGTTGAAGACCTGGGTTAATTTCATAGCTTCTAATAATGTATGGCCCTAGAGCTGACAAAAAAAGTTGCATATTTTGAACATCGTTCAGGAGTAGACTAAATTAGTCATAACAAAGAGAAATATACAAGACTAAATGGCAAGAAATGTCTAACTTCAGTTATCGTTTCACTTGCTTCAGCAGCCACGTTTTGTTTGTTCTTAGACAGAAATTTAGATGTCTCAGGTTTTGAAGAAAAGGAAATATGATGCTTAACATATCTAATGCTTAAATGAAGCATATACAGTTTAACAAAATTGAGTATTAAGTGTGATAATGTCCACAAGGGAAATATTACCTCCAACGATAGCGCAAACATTAGTTAAGAAGTGCAAAAATGACACATGTTGCTCCGTGAATGTGACCTGCAAAAGGCATTGGTGTGAGGTTTATATGATTGTTGCAATAATATCAATACAAGATGCATTATTAAACATTGAAGGCATGAACACTGATTTCCCATTCATACAAGGAAAATATGGTATAAAAGACAACACAGAATGATGAAAATTGGGAAGCCAGTCTAATAGCAGCGTCAAAGAAAATACTTCAAAATGATACCTTAATTGGCGAAAGGTCATAAAAGAAAAATACTCCAGGAACAGCCTGTATCCGACCGCTCTCACTACTTCTAAAATGTTCCGTCACAGAAAACTGCAGCAAGGAATAACAGCATTTCAAGAGATGTTTAAAATTGTGTCCATCCATCTATACATGTGCATTGGTGAACTTGACGATGCTTGTGCACGAGGGAAAAAGGAAGGCATTACCTGATTCGAAAGAATAATGTGCTCATTTATGTCAGTGTAGACAGTGGGAACAACCTGAAAAAAACATAATATTATAACAACATTTCCTATACCATGCTATAATATCATGAGCAATGAAATAAGCAACATGAGTTAGCATTCCATACTTTTTCCTAAGTTAAGAGTATAGGGCAAACCTTGATGAAGTATTGATACATTCCATATGATGAATGTTGCATCCATTGTGCCCTGATATTTTACAAGCAAAGAGATCTTAGAAATGTTTAGTATCACTTCTATTATTCTTAGGCGCATGCACTTATTTTCTAATAAACATAGAAAAGAAGGATACATTGAAATGAAAACATAAGAAAAAGAAGCTACCCGTCAAGGGGATTAACCACACCAGGAAAGTGTTGTCCAAAACTTAACTTATTTATTTTATGGCTGACCTGGCACATAAAGAATAAAGTAAAAGTTGGAATATTAAAGAAAGAATGTTCACATGGAAACAACAATTTTCCTGCCTGCCAGTATTCACAGTTAGAAATCATGCTCAAGTATTATTACATTGAAGCTGTCCTTTTGGAATGGAAGCAAGTCGTGGACATGAACATTTGACTTCTGGAAGCTTTTCCCTGGAGCAAAGTGGAAATTTCCAGCAACCTTGTTAACTTCCAGGAAGCCATAAATATTGCATCCTTCTCCTTCTTCATCCTTTATACTCTGAAGGAAGCCTTCCCTCTTGCACTACAGAACAGTGCATATCAGGCAAAATAAGATGCCTCAAGGTGGAAGGAACACGAGTTACACAGCATGCAACTTATGTTACATTTGCAGTTTACATAGTTATAGCACATAATAAAAAAAATGATTATACCTGGTCGATCAAATCTGGATTTGATACACCCCAACCTTTTTTTCTGTATGCTTCACGAACATCTTCACACGAGTTACAACATTGCTCATCAGACTACATTAAATGAAAGAAGATATTCAGTGAAACCCATGGAAGAATGACTGATGCACCAACTATATGCAGCACTATATTAACAGTCTCATTCATGTGAATAAGAAACAGATAATAGAAAAGAATCCTGGAATTATTGAGATCAGCATAAGGCACTAGAGTGCGCTAAAATATAAGAACAATATCCCACAAAAAACACAAAGGAGTAATGGGGGAATCCATTGTACAGTAAGCAAATAAAGAAGAAAACAGAAAGCTATAAAAAATTAAATGGTCTAGCCCATGCAAATTATATCTGAAAACCCCTACTATCACTATCAGGCATGTCTTTTTCGCTTTGTAACACACAAGACTGAAACCAGGAGAGACACTGTTCACATAACTCCATGGGAGCTTAAACATGTTCATCGGCCAGAAAGTTAGCATCAGCTAACACCAGTATAACCAAAATATTCATTCAACAAAACTTAATGACAAAGATAGGTAAACTTGTCAAGTTCATAAGAACAACGAAAGATAGGTAAACTTGACAAAAATGAATAGCAAGATCAACGAAATTCATGTATACTGGGAGTCCAAAGAAGCCCATAAGTCATAGAAAGTGAAGGCCACAGGGCAGTAAAACTTTGTAATGCTAGCGCCATGCCCTTTTGTTGAATAGGATTTGGAGGAAAACAGATGAATGGTTTTATGGGTTCTTTTTCTATCCAGTTTTTCTAGGTCGATTTTCACGTGGAAACACGTTTTTGTTGTTTTTGTTTGGAGGGGAGGGGGGGTGTTACGTGGATGAAGTGCGATGGTTTGGATTACTCCGGCTTTTACAGTATTAGAGATACGAGTCAGGATGGGATATCATCTAAAAGCAAAAGGAGCATACTTCTTCTGCACCGTAACAAGAGCCACAATAGGTCTCATTGTGTTCGAGCCTGCCACCATGCCGTTGTAGGGGCTTTTCCACCTGTAAAAAATAAGAAACAACGAAACATGCATCTTTAGGGTTAACAAAATGCATCAAGATCTGGACGTTACAAGCCAGAATTTACTTGGTTGCAAAGTTATGAAAAATGATATATGTTATGGCATACATCTAGTTAGTAGTTCAGACTTCAGATAATTTTGTATAACCTTATTAGCTTCACGTTAAGAACTAGGACTGTAAGGCATTTCCATGACTAAATGCATTCGTACTAGTTATGATTTCGATTAATTCATAAATGGGACTTTGAAGTAACGCCGTATTATATTCTAAAAATTATTAGTGCATTTGTTTGAAGGACAGAGAAAGGCACTAACCTTCATCCCACCAACTGAATCTTGCTTAGTTGCAATAACATTACCATGGACATCAATTCTCTGCTTGAATATATCATGTTTCTACATAAGAGCATTACGCAAAGCTGTGTTAGCTACTACTCACTAAAAGTCTGGAAGAAGCAGTGATCAACCATAACACATACAGCAACAATAACAACACACAGATACATACCACATCAAGGTGCTCTTGTCCACTGATGTCCATTGCATCAAGACTGATTATAGAGCACTGAAGGGCTGGAAAGGTGACGTCAAACTGCATTTTTAGCATCATACCAAAGGTATATGTCAACATGTGTCCTGAACAGAATGTAGTAAAGGAAGGTAACAATTGAACATATAAGAGAGAATCCTGAAAGAGAAGGTCCATATTAGGAAATGAGCTAACTGGCAAAAAAAAAAGAAAGAAAGAAAGAAAGAAAGAGAAGAAAAAGGGAACAACGGTGAGAAAATGATCGAAAGGAAATGAGGAATGAAAAGATTCTCAATATTTGGTGAAGAAATAAAAAGAAAGGCTTAGAATATAATCAGATGCAACCAAAGATTTCGAATTAAAGCTGGTCATTACATTTATGCGAAGAGTTTCTCCCCTTGAGGTATCAACCCTGAGTGTTGTTTCTGTGACCGCATGAAGATATAATCCTGCATGGTGAAACATTATCTATTGAGTACAGGATGAATCATGAGCACAAAAAGAATGTTCAGCAGCACTAGGTTGATCTTCTGATTCCCAAGTGTCTATCGGGTTAAGGGATATGGAAGCAAATTTAGACATTTTGAGTATATTTATTTTTACACTCAGAAACAAAACATGATATTATACGAACAGCCCCTCATTTTCATTTTAATGATATGGTCTTGGACTAAATTGATTTTGTCATACATAGTAACCAGTATTAAGGAACTCTGATGGATGATCAAAAGTTCAGTTTAATTCATTTCTGCACCGAAGTAAATCACAACACATCTCAAGTTTCTCTGTATGCAAGGAACTGGGCATTATGCATGCAAGTTTGATCTTCGTATTCATATGGAGTCCCTAGGAGTTGTGAGACACGTTAATACCAAAATGGTAGAATGTTCTGCACGCATATTTAACCAAGCACAGAACAACAAAAGTAAAAATAGAATCTCACGAACTATCCAGTTATTCATGTAACAGAATTGAACAACGAATGAATCTTCGATGCTGTGGAAGCAGCAGTAACAACCAGATGAAGCAAAACAACACTGTATAGTCGAAATAGCGGCTCGATTCCAGCCTCATGGACCAGATCCTCTAAAACAGTAAACGAGATCTCTACAGTGAGGGCAAGTTCCCGTCTTAGACACAAAAATCACAATGCAGAAACAGCCCACACCTCACTAGCGCACCGAATTAAATCAATCAGGCAAGCCGTCGTGTAGCACACCGCCCATGGTCAAACCCTGACCATCATACCTCCAAAGGTTCCCAGAACAGGAGGAGGATGGGGCTAAGAGCAGCGGAACTAGATCGAAGCGAGACAGAGGGAGGGAGAGCGAGACGCGTACGGAGCTCGGAGATGAAGAGGAGGAGCATGACGACGGAGGAGGCGAGCGTGATGATGCCGCCGGAGAGCGTGCGGCTGTAGAAGTCCTCGTTCACCTTGGGGTAGGCGTCCAGGCTCCGGAGCTTGGACAGGAGCCCCTCCATGGCCGGTGTCTGGGGGATCTCGGCGCTCCTCGCCGATCAGGAATGCTTCCGATTCGGGGCTCGAGCTTGAGGCCTTGGGGGAGTTGGGAAGCGGAGGCTACTATTACCTTTTTTTCTCTTTATTTTCTGGTTTTTTGTTTGATCGAAACGGGAGTTGCAGGTTTTCCTTTTCCTATATGTGTGCGCCTTGTTGGAGCGGTACCCTGCAGTTTACACCAAAAAGGTAAGACGACGGCCTCAAACGCAAGAAAATTACTATAAACCATTTCTTACTGTGTCGGATCTTAATCTAACACCAGACGATATACCTTTTTTTCATATAATGTATTTTTTCAGTTTTCTCTATAATATTATACAACTATATATTATCCATTCTGACTCGGTGTATTACATAACACCAAGTTAATTGCACAACTATAAATTATCCATTCTACCTCCTATTATATGACACCAAATTAATTCAGGTTATATAAATGAATCGCATGTTTCGTCAAGTTGGCGAAGTGTTTATATTTGCATGATTAGCTCACGTGGTACGTTGAGCTCGATCACACTCCAATTAAATTATGTGAATTATTAAAACAATTAAGTTATCAATTTGTGACCCACTATTAACGACCCAGGTAAGTTAAATCCCTGGGTTTAAAGTTATAATCGAAGCGGAATTGGAGTATGTGATTCTCGGAAACAGAGTATGCGTCGACTGAATCCGAATCGGCTGAGGAGTCAATCGGCTGAGACCAAATCGAATATCTGATAATGCCGATTTCCATTGGGATAACAAACGTGACCGATTCTGGTGCGAAAGCGTGACGATTATCATTAGATTCGGTTTCTAGTGTTCCAAAGATATTGTCATCTACGGATAAAGTCTTGAAAAGACAATTTGTATCTTTAAATTGGTATATTTTGTATAGTTTTCTTTAGATTACATCGGGGGACCTTGTCGCATATATTTGTCGTATTTTAAATAGTAGTTACACATAAGAGTCGTGTCCTACAAGGTCTCTCGTTTGTAATTGGGTATAAATATGACCCGAGACCATGTAATTTAGAATCAATCACACAATCAATATAATTTCGACGCATCGTCACCTTTTTCCTTTAATAGTTTCGATGAGTTCTTGCTTCTAGTTGGGCTGCATCGTTTGATCTCCAGTGAAAAGGTAATTCTTGTCACAGCGGTTTGCGTTATCAGGATTAGTGCTTCTATCATCATGACACTCTAATCCTGTCTTCGTAATCTGCACAATTATCTATATGCTATATAATTTATATATCGATATTGTGGTCTAAACCCTATCGGTTAGCATCAATTGCTAAATAATAGCCGGTAAGTTTAGATTTTAATGTTAATCTGAATTATATAGTATATCCACCATCTTGAAAGGTGTTCATAGACTCGTATAGATCCTATACTTATTTTGATGTTAGGTTAGATCTATTAAGTCGCCTATAGAATCATAACAGATCTATCTTGTTTTATGATCATTATTAGAGATAGTATCGGAGTTTCAGCCGATTTTATATGTTTTAATTGTCTTATATGATTTATATTTACTTGATATATTAAAGCTGGCCTTTATATTAAGATCTCTCTATAATTAAATATATTAAGCTTGTAATCGATCTGTTAAGTCATGTTAGTATATGATTGATCCCTGTTTAATATATTTAGCTAGTAGTGATATCTTAGTATAAAGTGGTATCGAAGTACTAGCCGATACACATTAAATCTATGACATCGGCTATGATTGAAATATATACATAATCTACATATTGGAGCACTTTAGATTTAAGTGATTTATATTGTCTTGGTACACTACCGATCTATCCCAATCACTTAGTGTAAATGTGTTTTGATATCTGGATTATGTAATATGAATATCTTCAGCCGATCGATTAGATTTAATTATCTCAGCCGATTCAGTGCACACCGTATCGGCTTAACACTAGACGATACGTCATCGGCCACCAGTCGATCGGTTATCATTTGTAAGTTAATACTTTCTATTGTTTCTTGTTGATTGTAGGATCAAATCAACTGGCATGGCTACGAACCTCAAAATAATATATCTGGACCTGCACTAGAGTTAAACAGATCTCTCAGACCAGTGTGTGAGAAATTTTCTCATCAACATGCTTTTGGCATGCCCGGTGGGACCCAAATCACAAGACAGACGCCATGGTAGACATCAAGACCTTCGATGTTGATCCGGAAAACATAATTCCGATCACCATGAATAAGTTGACGTCAGAGCAAAAGACCGAGCTTGAGGAGATAATGAACAAACTACAGAGTCAGTATCTGCACTTTACCCAAACTCAGTCCGGCACGGTCGTCCAGAGGTACAAAGTAAAACTGCTAGCCGATGACGAGCCCGAGCCTAGCTCTGGCAAAGAAAAAAAGCCTCAAGAAATCAAGCAGGAGGATGGGCCAGAGCTAAACAATCTCTAAGACAGGATCGATTATGCGGTTCATCATGCTTTGATCAACCAATCTGGGATACTGGTCAACACCCTCAACAACATGATTAGTACAGTTGTCGACTCCAGGTTAGCCGAACACCAAGTCAGGGGACCAATATTCCTCCTCCAGAACAGCCGATCGCGCCAGGATTGGTCCCCCTCAAGCCATTCGTGCCACCATCGGCATCAAAGCCGACAGACTTCCAACCGAGGGTCCTGATAAGGCCACAAACTCAGCGTACGGGCCATGAGATCCCTCGGATGTCCCCTGGAACAGATTGTGGCCATGTTCAATGTTGAACAACCACCTGTTCTGCCCAAGGTGTCGATAGGATCCTATCCATCAAGCTTCCCTCAACATCCTATCGGCTCGCAGCCTCTTCAGGATCAACAGCCTCCCATAGTGCACCAATCTTCCCAACATTATCCAGGAGGCAACTTTAATCAACACTATCAGCCTCATTTGCCTCGGATGCAGCATCAGCAAGGACCACTCTAGTTTGATCAATACGAGTCGATGCAACAACAAGCACACGAGATGCCTCAACAAAATAAGCCTTGGGTGGACTTGATAGCCGATGTAATGAGAGAGCAATTCGGCCTCAAGCCCAAGGACACAAGCAACATATATTGGTATCCTTATCCTGAGTACTTTGAAAGGGTCCCATTGCCTAACTGATACAAGGTGTCAGATTTTTCTAAGTTCTCAGGGCAGGACAATGTTTCTACCTATGAGCACGTTAGCCGATTTTTAGCCCAGTATGGAGAGGCATCGGCTACAGACGCCCTAAGGGTTAGGCTTTTTCCCTCTCACTCTCTGGATCGGCTTTTACCTGGTTTTCTTCGCTCCCATACAATTCTGTACAGAGTTGGGCCGATTTGGAGAAGCAGTTTCATCGGTACTTCTACACCGGCATCCATGAGATGAAGCTGTCTGATTTAACAACCATCAGGCAGAAGCACGATGAATCGGGCCAAGACTATATCTAGAGATTTAGAGACATGAGGAACCGTTGCTACAGCCTGGTCCTATCTGATTCGCAGTTAGCCGACCTAGCCTTCCAGGGTTTGTTGACACCCATCAGGGAGAGATTCTCGGCCCAAGGTTTTGAAAGCTTGGAGCACTTAGCCCAGAAGATCACTGCCCATGAGCAACGTTTCCAGGAGGCCAAGAAGGCTTTTAAGAAGGCTAGCCACGTTGCCTATGCCTCTGACTCTGATTCGACTGACAATGAAACCGAAGTGGCAGCAGCCGAATGGGCTAGAAACAAGAAGGTAATAACTTGTCAATGGGTGAAGAATTCGGCTAAGGAGGAAAAGTATGATTTCGACATCACCAAAGCCGATAAAATATTCAATCTGCTATTTCGGGAAAAACAAATCCAACTTTCGACTAATCACGTCATCTCATCAACTGAGGAGTTGAAAAAGAGAAAATATTGCAAGTGATACAACACCGGTTCCCACAGTACAAACAACTGTAAGGTGGTTCGCCAACAAATCCAGTCGGCTATAGAGGCTGGGAAAATCAAATTCGAAGATCCGAAAAAGCCGATAAAGGTTGATGGGAATCCTTTCCTGGTTAACATGGTTTATGCCAACCGCCGAAAAGCCGATCACCCCCCTAGAGAGATGGACAACCTGGTCAAGTTCATCAAGGAGCATGAAGAAAGAAAGACGGGCAGTCTATAGGGTGCATTCAAAAAAACATGATCGGCAGGAAGAGGTCTACTATCGGCAAAATGATGGCTTTGATCCCCATTGAAGCTGCGAGTTCTTCAGGTTTTGATGGAATCAGGGGATTAGACTACCATCACTCCAAGACTATCCAGCGTGCGGTGGTTATGGAGATGAGCATGTTGAGAGCTCCAGCCGATTGCCGCCCAGAAAGAATCAGCCGAGTCAGAGGAAACGTCCTGTGCATCAAAGACTGGGCCCAATCCATGAAGATTTCTTTCAAGAGGACTTTGAGGATGACGAAGAACAAGATGCCAACCCGCAATGGTGTCCCTCCGACACTTTTACGAAGACCCAGAAGCAGAAGGTGCAGCGGCTAAAGACTGAGGGTCGGCTGAAAGAGGTCCAAGCCGAAATCGACTATCGGCTAAAAAAGAAGAAGGAACAAGAGCGCCCAAGAAAACAATGACGCTGTGGAGATTGTGGCAATCGGGTATCCACATGGCAAGCTTATCCGACTGGAGATAGGAATAGGTTGTGCCTATCAAATATGTAAACCAACTACGACTTGGGTATTACGTTGCCGATTAGATAAGGCAACGGCTCATAGTCACGGTTTGGTAAGATTGAGGAAACCGACTTAGAGTAAGATAGGGTTTCCGATCTGTAAGCCCACCTCCCAAGACTATATAAGGGGGTAAGGGGCGCTCCCTTGAGGGATATACGATTTCATAAGCAAGAGCTTTAGACACACGAGATCAATAAAGACACTCGGCGGATCGAATCCACCGAAACAGGGAGTAGGGTATTACCTCACGAGAGGGCTGAACTGTCTAAATCTTCTTTTCCTCCTAACCCATTGTGCTTGGCGATCTTGACTGCGACCCCCATTTTCTATTGTCGAAACCAAGTTTCGGCGTTGGCGCGCGTAGGGGCTTGCGCGTCGAGACTTCTTCAACAATCTCGCCAACAAGCGTGATGGGATCTCCTTCAGCATTCGGCGACTTCGTCGCCAACTTCTTCGGCGACTCCTCCTTCGACTCGGATTCAAACCAGTCGGAAGGAAAGACCCACTCGGCGCCGTTCGGGCTCCCAATAGCGCCGAGATCTTCGACGACATCTTCAAGATCAAGATGCAATCTACTTTCTCCGACGACGGACTTCACTCGGCACCATTCGGATTACGAATACCGCCGAAATCTGCGCCAATTTTCTCACCTTCCCGACGGAGGCGATCTATTCGGACGAAGACCGCTCGGTGCCGTTTGGGTTACCAAACGCCGCCAAGATCTACAGCAAACTTCTCTCCCCCGAGTCGGCGGTGACCCACTCGGAGGAGCCCATATCCCCAAGCTCGACTCGAACTAGAACGATCCGGACCGGCTACCCAGATCAAGGGAGGTCGCCGTCATCCTCCCATCATTCGGCTCCCGCTCATCTTCGGAGCTCAATGGATACCTCACCCCGCCGGCTTCGACAACCTCTATGGCATTCCTTCGACGAAGCCGACAACTCCGACCGTCGCATGGACTATGAGCCGAAGTGCTTTGATGTCCTCATGGCCGAGCCGGACGAGTCCGACTTAGCCATGGCGGAAGGCTTGCCGAACAAGAGCGAGCCAAGATGGAGCACGAGCGCAAGACGGCCGAAGAGGAAAAACAACGCAAGGACGAGGCGACAAGAGGAAGCGGGACCTACGTGCAAGGACGATCGCCGAGGCCATCCTCCAAACACGGGTCCGCAACACCAACATCTTCCAAACGCCACGCGACGCCGTTGCCGCACTCATGCTCTTGGACACCGTCATTGAAACGGCACCCGCCAACATGACTCCGATACTCGACAAGATAAAGACCATCGTCGCAGCCACGCTAACGGCCACCCCACCACCTCGGCACGAAGGCCGACCGAATCCGTGGCCGAAACGCTAGACAAGAGCCGGCTTCCGCCTCTAAGGTCGGGAGACTATAAGAGGCCCGAGCCGGATCGGTCGACGACCGTGCCAAGAGGCCCACCTCGCGAGTCCACGCGAGTACCGGGAGCAAATTGCCGACTCCGCGACAAACGACATGGACGTCCACCCGTCCACCACCGCGTCCGCCGCAACAACGGCTCCGCTACCACCCAACCACCAACCGAAGACCCCGTCGAGTGATGCGGAAGTCCTCGATCGCCGCTACCGGGAGCGGGACCGACGCACTCGGGAAGATCGGAGGGATCACCCGATAGCGGCGACGACGGAGTACCGGCCTTCACTCGGGAGCTTCGCCGAGTGCATTGGCCAGTGGTTTTAAGCCCACAGAATCGAAAGGTACAACGGCAAGACCGACCCCGAGTCGTGGCTTACCGTGTATACTCTCGCCATCCGCACAAGCAGCGGCGACAACAAGGCTATGGCCAATTATTTGCCCGTGGCCCTCGCCAACTCGCCCGGAACCGGCTCACGAACTGCCAAGAGGCTCAATCGGCTCGTGGAGCGAGCCGAGGGACCACTTCATCGCCAACTTCCAAGGAACCTTTGAGAGGCCCGCACACACTTCGATCTATACAACGTCATCCGGCGGACGAGCCTTTGAAGGATTACATCCGCGCTTCTCCGAAAAGCGCAACAAGATCCCCAACATCACCGATGACATCATCATCGCCGCCTTCCGTAAGGGAGTCCGTGATGAGTGTTAATTGGAAAGTTTGGGCGCAAGCCACCGAAGACGGTGAAGCAAATGTTCGAGACGGCGAACTCCTACGCCAAGTCCAACGATGCAATCAAGGCGGCACACCAAGACCGGCCCGACAAAAGGGATGACAAGCACTCGGAAGGAAGCCGGCATCCGAGGAAGGATAACGGCAGCAGCAATCGGCCCAAAGATCGCAAGCGCCGCACGAAGACCTGGTTGCCACAACGTCCGATTCTCAACACCGTCGCCGAGTTGCGGCTTACGACGCGATCATGAACGATCGTGAACGCCGGTGCACGCATCATCTACAAGCAATTCACGAGCAATATGCGACGGTTAAACAAGAAGCCGACTAATGAAACCGGTCCATCGGGAACCAAGAAGAACAACCCGACGGAAATTCGGAGCTTTTTCAAAACCACGTGGGTGAGCTGAATCACATCTTCGGGGCCGCAGCTTATGAGTCCAAGAGGAAGCAAAAGCCGATGGACCGTGAGGTCGACGCGGCACAACCCGAAGTCCCACAACATCTACGATGGTCGGAGGTGGCCATCACGTTTAATCGCTCGGATCATCCCGACCGAGTGGTTCACCCAGGCGCATCCCTTGGTACTTGACCCGGTGGTTCGAACATCAAGTCAAGCGCGTCCTCATCGATGGGGGCAGCGTCCTCAATCTCCGTTCGTCAAGACCTGGATGAGATACAAATCCCGAGAATTGAGTTGAAGGCAAGCTCACCCCCTTCCACGGAGTGATCCCGGGTCGTCGCCCACACCACTCGGGCACATCGCCTTTTCGGTCACCTCCGGAGTTCGCGAGAATTTCCGAACGGAGAATACCACCTTCGGGGTGGTCGACTTCAAAGACGGCCTACCACGCGATCATCGGAAGGCCCGCACTCGCCAAATTCATGGCGATACCACACTACGCTTACCTCGCATGAAGACGCCGGCCCTAACGGCGTCATCACCCGCGTAGCGACGTCAAACAAGCCTTCACTGCGACGAAGAAAGCGTGATATGGCCCGATCTTGTGAGAGATCACGTGGCCGGAAGAAATCCAACCGGCTACATCAACATCCGAAGAGGGTGAAATTTCTACAAGGAGGATAGCCAAGTCGGGACAAGGCGACGCCAAACGAAGAAGATCTTCCTTGATCCATCGGCAAGATATCTCCAAGGACTTAGAAGATACCATAGTCGCAATGTTCGAGCGCGAGCTTTCATTGTCGATGAATTGGTTCTACGCAAGATCCAGACCACCAAGGACCATCACAAATTATCTCCACTACGGGAAGGACCATACATAATCATTGAGGTGACTCGGCCAGGAGCATTTCGACTAAAGCGCGAAGGTGGATCTATGGTGGAGAACTCTGGAATATTGAACATCTTCGACGATACTATGCTTAAATTGCCGTAAGTTTTATGTTGTTCTTATGTCAACCTCAAGCAAGATGATTTCTTGAGTTGACATGGGGCTGCATACGTGTCAATAAAGCATGGTTTTCTTTGATAACTTGTTTATATTTAGTTTATCATTGTTTATTGTTTTGATTCGAGTTCAATAGATAAGGACCGAGAATTTTTGATGATCTAATCAAGTTTTAGGCTTGGTGACATCGGACAAAAATTACTTAAGAAATTTTCTATGAAGACTCGGGTCAAGGCATTAACATAAATAAGGTAGATACCTACAAGTTCACATTGGAGGCATAAAGAGACCAAGATGATTAAACTTACTCCCGATCGAACCTCGGACGACAAGGGAATCTTGGAGGCCGGATGCGAAAGACTGACTGTGATGGAACAAGAGTTCCTAGATGGATGGATTTGCACGCACCCGAGTTTAGGGTTCTCCACGGAGAGCGGTGAACATCTTTCGAAAGAGGAAATTTTTAGGGAAGATGAAGTGTCGAGGATGACCTCGAGGCTTCGTAAAAAGACTTAAGGGTTTTTGCCAAGTTATCTCGCGATTGGGCCGAGCCCATGAGAGACTTGCGGCCCCGTAAGGTGTGGCTTGACACGTGTCCTTAGGGACTTAAGTGGATGAACTTAAGCAGATTTGCCTTGGCAATATGCACGTGTCACGAGCCCAATGCCTTTAAAATCCTTTCATACCGCGGTTTGCATAACTTAATGAGAAGTTGGCACGATGCAATTTGAAAGGTGACAAATAGTTAAGCTTTTCATGGCTGTCCCGATGACAGAACTATTTGGTTTTAAAGCATTTGATTAAATGATTATATCAATGCTATTTTTTCCCACCTTGGTGAAGATCTTTTTTAGATTAAGACCAATATTATGGCGAAGCTATTTAATATTTTGGTCGTATTTTTCGATGACTGAAAAATTTGTTTACCCATGAGGGTTGACTAAATTATTTGTCCCGAGATGACTCGGACAAGTTAACTCGGATGAGCATGAGCTTACCGAGTGTTTTTACCCACGAGGGTTGATGAGATTATTTGTCCCGAGATGACTCGGACAAGTTAACTCGGATAAGCATGAGCTTGTCGAGTGTTTTTACCCACGAGGGTTGATTAAATTATTTGTCCCGAGATGACTCGGACAAGTTAACTCGGATGAGCATGAGCTTGCCGAGTGTTTTTACCCACGAGGGTTGATTAAGCTATTTGTTCCGAGATGATTCGGGCAAATCAACTCGGATAAGCATGAGTTTGCCGAGTGAATTGATTTTCTTACCCATGAGGGTCGATAGAATTACTTGTTCGAGATGACTCGGGCAAGTTAACTCTGGATGAGCATGAGCTTGCCGAGTGAATTGATTTCTTACCCATGAGGACTAAATAAATTATTTGTTCCGAGACGACTGGCGAACTACTCGGATAAGCATGAGCTTGCCGAGTGATGTGATTTTTATGATTGCTTTAGCTTGAGCTAAGCATTTATATGAGAATTATTTGTTTCGAGATGACTCGGGCAAATTTCCTGGATGACTCGGGAAGATCGCTCGATAAGCATGAGCTTACCGAGCGAATTGATTTCTTACCCATGAGGGATGATTGAAATATTTGTTCCGAGATGACTCGGGCGATCTACTCGATAAGCATGAGCTTACCGAGTGCTTTTCATCCATAAGGATTGGTTGAGTTATTTGTTCCGAGGTGACTCGGGCGATTCACTCGGATGAGCATGAGCTTACCGAGTGATGAGATTTATATAAATACTTTAGCATGAGCTAAGTATTCATATGAGAATAATTTTTTATAGCTTCTTGACTATATGCTTAGTCTGTTTTGACTAACCACATAGTCGGGGCTACATTTAATTAGGTGCATCAGAGATGCACCTAGATATTTATTTTTGAGAATTTTTGAGATATTTTCCAGCCCTTCACGCCTTTGGAGCCACTCGGGAAGATTCAGCAGAGATGATGGAATCACTTGGTGCCGAAGCACTCACCAAAGAGATTTTTGGCCGCATACATCGTTTTGGTTTGAAGCCGAGTTGTCTCGTCGACCGAAAAGGACTCTGGGCTACTGTGGAGATTGTGGCAATCGGGTATCCACATGGCAAGCTTATCCGATGGAGATAGGAATAGGTTGTGCCTATCAAATATGTAAACCAACTACGACTTGGGTATTACGTTGCCGATTAGATAAGGCAACGGCTCATAGTCACGGTTTGGTAAGATTGAGGAAACCGACTTAGAGTAAGATAGGGTTTCCGATCTGTAAGCCCACCTTCCAAGACTATATAAGGGGGTAAGGGGCGTCCCTTGAGGGATATACGATTTTATAAGCAAGAGCTTTAGACACACGAGATCAATAAAGACACTCAGCGGATCGAATCCACCGAAACAGAGTAGGGTATTACCTCACGAGAGGGCTCGAACCTGTCTAAATCTTTTTTCCTCCTAACCCATTGTGCTTGGCGATCTTGACTCGCGACCTATGCTGGTTGACGGGGGAGCCGCCGTAAATTTAATGCCCTATGCTACTTTTAGAAAGCTGGGAAAGGGCGTCGACGATCTCATAAAGACAAACATGGTCCTCAAGGATTTTGGCAGGAACCCATCTGAGACCAAAGGGGTTCTTAACGTTGAGTTGACTGTCGGCAGTAAGACAGTGCCTACCACCTTTTTTGTCATCGACGGGAAGGGGTCATACAGCCTGCTGCTGGGGAGGGATTGGATCCACGCCAATTGTTGCATCTCTTCCACCATGCACCAGAGCTTGATCCAATGGCAAGACGACAAGATTGAAATTGTTGTAGCCGATAGGTCAGTAAACGTAGCCAATGTCGATTTAATACTTTCGGAAATCGACGACATCGATTGCTTGTCCAGCAAAGTTTGGGAGGCTGATTTTCTAAAGGTGTCCGATTCCACCATACAACAAATTGGAGACGAAGGGCCTCAATTATTACTTTGAGGACGTCGTGGAGGGCTCAAACGTCTACGCCAAGGACACCATGGACGATCTCAATGGTAAGCTAGGACAATATTTTATGCCGGCCGACGAGCTTGAAGAAGTTGATATAGGTCCAGGAGACAGGCCTAGGCCAACATACATTAGTAAAAACTTGTCTTCTCATTTTAGGACCAAGCTGATTGATTTCTTAAAGGAATATAAAGATTGTTTTGCTTAAGAGTATTTTGAGATGTCAGGTCTTAGCCGATCGATTGTGGAACATTGGCTCCCTATTAAACTAGGATATCGGCAATACAAACAGCCTCCCAGGAGGTTTAAAGCCGATATGTATGATGCGATTAAGGCCGAAATTACTCGGTTGTATGATGCTGGTTTATTCGGCCGTGCCGATACGCCGAGAAGGTGTCGAACATAGTCTCGTAATCAAGAAAAACGACAAGCTTAGGGTGTGCATTGATTTTCGTGACTTGAACATGAGTGTTGATGAGAGTATCGATTATTATCAAACTGGCATGGTTTTACTAGCTCTGATGAGGAGACCATCAGCGGCGATTAAACCGATACTAATATAATGACACCTTATTAGTGTTGGTTTATAGAAAAACTACTTTGATAAGACCCCCTCATTTGTGCCGATTCTTGCCAAGAACCAGCCAGTGACAACGGTAAACAAAATTCGAAATTTGGTCCACGAACACTACCTGCTATCTATATGTCCCTAACAACTGGTATATATTTTTTCAAGTAAAATACACACCTTATTGTGGTGAGATTCAAACGTGAAACATCTTCCTTATGTCTACGCTGAGTTCAAACAAAACTTGCATAAGCTTTTGAGCACTGTAGCATATCCCAAAAATTGCCCAAAACTCTTAGCCATTCTCCAAAATTCCAAGAAAAATCCCTCCCTCCTTTTTATTCCTTCCTCTCTCTATGCAGTGGGCCAAGTGACCCTTGGCCCCACCTGCCAACAGTAACAGTGCCCCATCTATCTATCTCCTTCTCCTTCCCTTCTCCCTCCTTTCAGGCATTCCATCGAACACGTAGGATACCAGCCCAATGTCGTCGATTCCAAGCCGACCAAGCCACCTTTTGCCTGTGTTTTCCGCAGGCAAAGTTGGCAAGGCTGGTACCTCCCTGCCCAATGCCCTGTCACGCCTAGCTGCTGGCCTCGCCACCCACTGTGGCCAACCGATGTCGTTGCCCCTCTGCCCAAAGCCGCGACCAACATCGCTCGACCGCTTTGCCTCCTCCCCGCAAAGTCGCCAACTTGCGCCTGCAAAGCTGACGTCGCCCCTGCCTGATGCCATGCCACAACCGCTACTGACCTCACTACACACCTCGCCCAACCCGAAGCCACCTTCCCTCTGCCCAAAGCAAGGACACGACGCAAACAAGGCGAGCTCGGCTGCCCTGGCTCCCTCTACATACCTCGCTTCCCGCAAAGCCATTGTGCTAGCCTTTCATGATTCCCGCCTCCGAGGCCGCCCACGTCGTGTTCCCTGTCGACCTTGCCCATGTGTGCAACGGCCGCACAAGTCGTGATGACCTCCTGCGCTCGCCTCTCACTCCTCCCTTGCCTATAAATCAAGAAAGCGCGCCAGCCAACCCCTCACTCCACCATCAACCACCCCTAGCCTGAGCTCTCTCCCATCCCCTTCTGGTTCGTCGAGAATGGCTGCACCACCACCATTGTCTGTGCCCGCCAGAGAGCCGCTGCCACCCCCGCACCAATCGATTCGCCGCCTTGGTGAGTTCTAGACCAAACCCTCTTGCCGACATGATCCGTGGACTTCCCGACTCTATTGGCTCAACTAATTTTAGGGTCCCTCCGTCGGAGAGCCGCCGTCGCCATTGTCGTCGCTCGCTGCTCTTGGGACCTCAACGTCGTGTCGCCTCGGACCTCCTTCCGGCCAAATAAAGCCCAGGGTAAGCCTCCTCATAGTCCCTAGGCGCTCCTCTAGCAAGCAATTGAGCCCCCGTCGCCCGTAGCCCCGCCGTCACCGTCGTCCCGAACAACTGCCACCACCGGCCATGCTCCCGTCTCGGGCTCGACGAGGTCAAACCAATACATCTACACGCTCTACATGGAGACCGGGTTGATTTGGAAGGCGGGCATCGATGCAGCGATCGGCATGGAGCTCTACACAACGATCGGCAACGACATCCTCATCAGGAACCTGAAGGCGTGGGGCGGGATCATGGGGGCTAGCCACGACTACTTCGAGCGGAGCAACTTTGACATCTTCAACGGCCGCAACCCGTGCCTAGGAGCCCCTGTCTGCTGCATTAAACTCGCCTCCAATTGCGCCGACGAGCACCACGGGTGATTCAAAAGTTCGCCGAGGTCACCGTCGCCGGTCCCCATGCTTGTTGACACCAAAATTTGATACAGTTTTTTAGTGGATTTGGTTAAGGAAAGAAGTTGATCAACCGATGAAAGTTTATCTCGAAGAGACCAAGTTCAAGAAGGAACCGTTAAGACCACAGCATGATAATTTAATTCTATCTATTAATTAGATATGATTTAATAACTTTCCTTTATTTATAAAAAGTTTTATCTAGTGTCCGATCAGGACTTGTATTTTTCCTTTTATATTTAGGAAACGTGTATCGTGTCCGATCAAAACTAATATCAACCCAAAGGTATAAATATATATATATACCGGGGTCTTTGTAAATTATCTCCATAGATCAATACAATCAATTTCGGTATATCGGCATGGGTCAAGAGGAAGGAGGTGGGGAGGTTAGAACTCCATGTCACCATCGTCGACTCGTTCATCCATCCCCTCTCCTCCCTTCTCCTTGTAGCTCCGGAGAAGCACGACAACAACGAGCACCAAACTCTTGTTGAAAGGACGATGATGATATGGCATATATGGAGATTTAGATGGGTGAAAAACAGTAGAAATACTCGCTGACAGGTGGGTCCCACAGATACTTCTTTAGGTTTTTCTAACATATCTGCCACGTAGATGTCATGTTAGCATATGTGGACCAAGTCAACGTATCACGTCAGCGAAAAACACCCTCAAAACAACCAAGGGTATCGTTTTGTATAGTTTTAATAATTAAAGGGTCAATATATCCGATTTTATGTTTGAGGTATACGAATTAAAACCCACCACTAGTTCAGGGAGTCAAATTTGACTTTCTGTCCATGTTAAACTCTCTAACGGTGATTCGACCGAAAACAGGACTACAATATCTCTTAGAGAAAGTACTATAAGGTGAGTTATAATAGATGTGGCTAACACCTCTAATTTCATGCATGTCATACACTAATAAATTAAGAGGTAACATGTATAATAGGTTGCCTCTACCACACAATACCCAATGTCTCTAATACTCTTATATATTTATTGAAGTTTGTATAGAGATTGCTTCTTGCATGGGAGTTGCATGAGAGGTGACTATTTCTCTCTCCTTTTCTTCTCTCCTTCATGTAACATCCCGAAAATCTGAGAACCGAACTCGGAGCGTAAAATCGAACTTTCAAAACCTTGGTTTATTGCTATTTCTGGGTTTGTTGTTTCTTATTCGCCAGCTCGCTTGCATAAATTTAGTCGTGATCAATTCCTTTTTGGCATGTTTGGAGTTTTCGGAGTTGACAAAATGTCGGTGCGAAAGTCGCACTGTGGTTTTAAAAGAATCCGGGAAAAGTGCGGATTTGTGAAAACGCATTTCGAGTAATATAAAATAAAAATTTTGGTTGGGAGAAGATAAATTAAAATACAAAATAAATAGTAAAATTTTCGGGAGGCGTACTTGAGATGTGGGAATTTGATTTTGTTAAAAATGAGTGAATTATGAAAATTTGGAAAAAGAATTTAAATAAGTATGAAAAATAATTGTGGAAAATAAAAGTCAAGAAAAAGTTTAAAATATAGAGTTAAAAATTATTTTTACAATATTAGGATTTATTTTGGAATTTTTAGAAGGAAAGAAAATGGAAAATGGGAAAAGAAAATAGAAAATCGGAAATTAACGGATCGCACTGTTCATTGGTCACAAGATGCTCGACGCCGTACGCCTGCCGCGCGCGCGCGCCGCCCGGCCAGTACGCGCCAGCGCCGCGCGCGCCACGCGCCACGCGCGCAGCGCAAGCGCGCGCGCGCCCGTGCGCGCCACGCGCGCCGCGCCCGCGCCGCGCGACCCCGCGCGCCGCGCCCGCAGCCGCGCGCCCGTACCGGCCCCCTTGCCCCGCGCCCGCTCGTCGCGCCATGCGCCCGCCGCCGCGCGACCCCGCACGCGATTCGCGCCCTCGCGCGCGCCCGCGTCCGCCGACCCGCCGCACCCGTGCGCTCGCCCACGCGTTCGATGCCGTACGCGGCCCGCTCGCGCGCGCGCGCCTCGCGCCGCGCGTGCGCCAACCCGCGCCCGCCCGCCTTCCGCGCGCCGCGTGCGTGAGACCGCCGTACCGCGCCCGCGCGCGACCCCCTCCTCCCATTTCCGTCCCCGGCCGCGCCTATAAATGGGCCGAGGCTCCCGCGCCTCTCCCGCACCGCCGCCGCCTCCTCTTCCATTTCCCGAGCACCAACGCCGCTCTAATCACCGAGCACCACCGTCGCCGCGAGAACCGGAGCCACCGCCGCGCCGCCGTGCGCCGAAGCCGCCCGAGCCTCGCCGTACCTCCCCGAGAGCCGCCGTCGCCGTAAGCCCGCCGCCACCCCTTCTTCCCCCGTGCGCTCGCGCCGGTCGGCCTCTGTTTCGCCTGGACCTCGGTCGAACATGTTGCGGCGAATGAACAACAGTGCAAAGAATAGAGAAAAGAAAAAAAAAAAGAAAAATAAGGAAAAATTAGGAAAAATTTTGGAAAATTTGGAAAAATATTTTGGGATGATTTGAGTAAAATTTTGGGGAAAAATAAATTATTTTCTCGCATGTTTTCTCGGTGCAAAGTTTGAAAAATCGGAATCGGACGTTTTCCGAAATTCTATTTCGCATCGTTTTTCAATCCGGATTCCGTTTAATTCTTTTCCGCCATCGAAATGAGTTTCGCTTTTGTGCTCAAACCCTCAAAGTTCGAGCACGAATTTTCTTCGCTGATATTTTTAAACATAAGCTCTAAATTTAATTGCGATCGACGACTCGCAAAACCCTAGGACACCGCTCGATTCCAAAAAACGGATTTTTCCTCGCAACCCTTGTCCTAACTCGAGTAGAATTCTCGGCAAAACTTTTGAAGTGGTTTTCAAGGTTTTTGTGGTTCTTTTCGATCTCTCGGTGTTTAGTTGAATTCTAACCGAATTCAATTGATCTCTCGCACGTACGGGTAGCGTCTCGAAGAACCCGGCATCAACACCGCCGAAGATCCCACCCTCAAGTGTGCGAGCAAGGCAAGTCTTCACACCCTTTGAACATATCGATCCTAATTGCGAAATGATGTTATTTTAAACTCTAAACCTGCATGCTTTACGAGTTACCTATACTTGTTATGCCATGCCTTGCTATTGTTTACCTTTAGAATTACTCCTTGTAACTCGCGATGTGATACAAATAACCGAAGCATAACTTCGTAAACCGCTTAGCCCTGCTAAACTTAGACCATGCATACTCATGACTTTATGAAAAAGCTTTGTGCTTGGGCAACTACCTTAGGGGAGGTAGTTGAGCTTCGGCATGTGGAGACATGAGCGCCACATGGCCCCGATGAACTAAGTTTGATGAAAATTGAAAGTACTATACAAATGTTTTAGACTGGGCGGCTGGATGATTTGGGTGAATTCGGAAAAGGCAAGTGCCGACCCGGTCAATTAAGGACCGAGCCATGAGATAGCCGGAAACGAGCCGCACAACCGTACTTCTCGAATGGGTATAGACCTAGCCGACTAGATAGCCGAGCGGAGGCGTATCCTTGCATAGATGGTTCTCTCGTGGTGTGGTTATGGGATGAGGATGAGGCTGCGGCCTTTGTTATAAATGGTGGAATTAAACTACCGTTAATTAAACTTAAAGATTGGAAATGTCTTCCCTTACCCCGGTGCGCTGAACTCCTCTCACCGCTAGAAAAGGACGGCTAGAGTGCATGAGGGCATAAGTTCATGGAGCGGTACGCCAAAGTGAGGTTATCGAAAGGCTTTGCCGTGACCGTCTCATGTGTTGAGGCGTAGGCTCATTTGTTGGGTCTCGCGAGTACGGTAAAGTGTACATCCACCGCAAGTGTGAATGAATCAATCTATTCGAATAGCCGTGCTCGCGGATATTGAGCATCGTGACAAGACTTTCGCTTGGCTAGATTTTAAACTTAAAACTGGGGATGGGTTTGCATGATGATTTTGTTCTGGTGGATCAACTTCTCGAGAATGCGAGAAGGGGTGGACTCCCAGAAAATCATGACGAACCGGAGACGGAAGCCATCCTTGGAATCACGATGGATGGTAGACGTAACGTCGCCGGATTAATGAACCATGAAATTAAAACTTGATTTTGGCTAGTCGGTAGGCTTGTGAAAAGAATTGAAAACGGCTTTACGCAAAAATAACCCTAGCCGTGTTCTTTGAATATCCCTATCATATGCATCAATTTCGTGTTGACTTGCCGAGTACGGTTGGTACTCACCCTTGCTATACGCACAAACCTCCAAATGATGGAAATGAAGAGCCGAAGACCCCTACGCGTACTACCCGGAGGGCGAAGGAACGACGGCGCGCATATTAGACCTTAGTCCCGGTCGTTGCTGTGGCAATGGACAAGCCGCCGCCTCTTTCCGCCGCCTTACCTAAACTCGTTTTTATGTTGTATTCGGACCATAAGGTCCTGTGGGATGAACAATGCCTTCGGGCCTATTTATGTAATAATGGTATTGTAAGACTATTCGTGCATGTGCACTTGATTATCCAAGATCTTGCATTCGTGGGTACCAACTACTTGATCCAGGAAATGGTACTATGAACACGAAAGGTTCCCGACTCAAAATCGGGGTCCACAGAGCGGTATCGAGCCATGCGACCGTAGGCTAAGACCAAATGGCGCCCTACCCCTAACTAGATGGCTAAAGGGAAATATCCCTACGTAGGATCGCTTTAAACTATTATTTCCGAAAATGCAAATATATCTTTTCTACATCTCGTATTTCTTTTTACCAAATGATTATGATAGCTCCTCTCGCTAACCCTAAGTTGCCCGTAAAGCGATGTCAAACCACGACTAACCTCGGGAAGTCACTATCCCGCGAGACGAGGGGTTCGTGGTACAACTCCGCCTCTACTATGGTGCTTGAGATACCCGGAACCGCCCACTTATCACACCAAGAGACATGGCTCCGAGATGTATCCAGCTGGGAGGCGCCGTATCCATAGAAGCCCGCATGAGGAGTGAAACATCCTACGCTTCCACACTCGCTACCACCGGGACCTAGCGTAGCGGCTATTCAGATGCAGCTCGCGAGGCCTTCCTTCGCCTTAATGCGGAACACCGTGCCGAACTCACAATGACAGAGTTCGTGCATCATCCTTACCGCGAAGAGGGCAACCCGTCGCACCGTGGAAGCTACCCCCCGCCGCTACAACCCGATGGTCACGCGTTTATCGCGTTGGCGAGACAAGCAGACGATCGTTACGAGGAGGCCCCGCCGAAATCAACGATCGCGAACGCCTCAATGATCCGGTCGACGCCACCAAGGCTATGGAGACCAGATAAGCATGCCGCACACGCCCGCAGCCAATGGTGCTCGATGAGCAACTCTCGACCGCTATATGGCCCGAGGGAGGCTCGTGAGCCGGAAGAGCAGCTCGGGAAAAGCAAGCGCAGATCAACCAGCCTAGAGGAACATGCGCACTCGTCCCGTCTACGCCGCAGTACTTCCACCGAGCCCGTACCATCACATCCCGCCCCGTGCCCGACCACTATTACCACATGACTCCAGCAAGCTTTGATACTTTTCAAGCTATGATGGGGCAAGCTTTCATGTTGAGCACGAGCCCGCACCCTACCCGGTCGACCCCATCTTGCTACATCCATGGGACCCACCCGAGCTCCGTACCGCACCATCCGAGCCGGATCCGGAGAGGGTAACCCCATCCAGATCTGCACCGATACGGAGTCCGAGGCGTAACCCATGGAGATCAAATGGGAGTCTAGCGACACCGACTCAATGGAGGAGGAAGTTCCCCTCGTCGCTTGACTCACACGGGAGGCCCCTCACCCGCCGCATCGCTCGCAAGAGTACGCGGCCACCGAGCCGGAAGATTCGGCGTGACTCCAAGGCCACCACCTCCGAGCCGTGGGGACTTCGGTTTGCTTCACGGCGGACCACCCACTTCCGGCGCCTGGCTCTTGCGGATGGTTGGATGACTAGGCGGAAGGACCTTCCCGGCCCAAGCAAACTTCCTATTTACCCTTAATTAGTTGATCTAGTTGAACGATATAATTATTATCGCCATCTCGGCATGGAGGACTGTGTGTGTACAGTCCATGTACCCCTTTATGTAATATGATGAACCTAGGCATCGCCTTGAGACGTATTGATTCGTATGCTTATTATTTCACCCGTCTCGTTGATGGAAGATCATTCGAAGGAGCTTGAAGAAAAATTCCCGTGTACTATGACATAAACTAGTCCGATCTCTTGATTCATCTCTCTTCTTCGATGGCACATCGCCGAAGGGCCGCAGCAACCCACGAGAACCCGCTGTAACCTAACCCTCCACCCCGGCGGAGGTCATGGCTATGCGTACACAACTACTCCAAGCGATTGCCAATAATCAAGGAGGTCGAGGAGGATCGAGTCTGGGAGAATTCATGAGAGCTAAGCCGCCCACTTTTTCCACGGCCGAGGAACCTATGGACGCTGAAGATTGGCTAAGAGTGATAGAGAAGAAGCTAACCCTCGTCAGAGTCCGAGAAGCGGATAGAGTTGTCTTCGCTACTAACCAGTTGGAGGGTCCCGCGAGTGACTGGTGGGACACCTACAAGGAGACACGAGCTGAAGACGCCGGCGAGCCAACATGGGAGGAATTCACTGCTGCGTCCGTGAGAATTTCGTGCCACTGCAGTAATGAGGATGAAGAAGAACGAGTTCCGCAGATCGCGTCAAGGGAACACCTCGACAGAGTATCCGAACAAGTTTACCCAGCTTGCTCGTTACGCCACCAAGGACTGGCGACGAAGAAGAAAAGATAGACAAATTCATTGAGGGACTAAATGACGAACCGAGGGGACCAATGATCGGGCAGGATCACACCAGCTTCCAAAGCCTCATCAACAAGGTCGTCCGACTTGAGCATGACCAAAAGGTGGTAGACAATAACCGCAAGAGGAGGCTCGCTATGGCTCGCCCATTTCAGGGAACGCCACAACGCCCCAAGGGAGCCACCCCGTCTGGATGGAAGCCAAACGTCCCGCAACGGACGTCCTCTCGCTTCCGACCATGTCAACAGTCGCCTACACCACGCCTTCGTACACCCACACCAACCCTAGCCGCTCCGGAAGAAGGAATGTGAGTCGTTTCAACCAGGAGAATACGGGCATTACTCCAATAGCTGCCCAAAACCACGCAACACCCCGTTCGCACTAGCGCCAATGCAACACCCGTCCGAGGAACCCCCACTCCCGCGGCAGACGAGGTCCGCTCAGACCCCGCTACCCAACGAGGCCGCCACCGGGTTTCGACGTGGCCAAGTGAATCATGTGAGGGCGTAAGAGCACGGGAGGACCGGAGCGTATTGATGGGTATGTTCTCTATCAACTCTACACCGCTTAAAGTTTTATTCGATTCTGGAGCCTCGCATTCATTCATATCTTCCCAAGTAAGCAAACAACACCACCTACACCAAGTAGCACTTAAGAGGCCTATGTTGGTACACTCACCGGGGAGACATAACCGTACCCCATGCCTGCATTAATGTGCCCATACGGATTAGAGACGTGGTGTTTCTCTCAAACCTTATGGTGTTATCGCCCAAACCATAGATGTCATACTCGGAATGGATTGGTTGACCAAAAATAATGGAATCATAGACTGCAAAGGGGAAGTCACTGGTATCCACCCCGTGGGATCACCGATGAGCATAACTATGGATCAAAACCCAAAGCTATGCGAACAAGCTGCGGAGTGTTCACCATGCTACCTCTAGGCGGAATGCCGTAGTACAAGAATACCCTGACGTGTTCCCGAGGAATTGCCCTAATGCCCCTGATCGCGACATAGAGTTTATCATCGATCTAATGCCCGGCACCGCCCCATATCCAAGAGGCCTTATCGAATGCCGCCAATGAGTTGGAGGAGCTCAAGAAGCAAATAAAGGAACTACAAGAGAAGGGATTCGTTCGCCCGCTCTTCTCCCCGGAGCTCCAAGACTTTCGTCAAGAAGAAGGATGGGAGCATGAGAATGTGTGTGGACTACCGATCGCCGAACGAAGTCACTATCAAGAACAAGTACCCGCTGCCCCGAATCGATGACCTATTCGATCAACTTAAGGGTGCGCAGTGTTCTCCAAGATTGATCTACGGTGGGATATCATCGCTGAAGATTAGAGCCGGAGATATTCCTAAGACGGCATTCTCTACACGATACGGCTTATACGAGTTCACAAGTGATGTCCTTTGGATTGACCAATGCCCTGCGTACTTTATGAACCCGATGAACAAGGTATTCATGGAGTACCCGGACAAATTCGTAGTGGTGTTCATCGACGATATACTTATCTACTCCAAGAACGATGAGGAACACGCGGAGCATCTACGACGGTACCGGAAAAGCTACGAGAGCACCGGCGTATGCCAAGTTCAAGCAAATGCGAGTTCGGCTCAAGGAAGTCGCTTTCTGGCCACGTGGTTTCAAGGAGGAGTAGCAGAGACCCCGCCAAGGTCGAAGCCGTTATGGAATGGAAGGCACCCAAGTCGCTGACGGAAGTTCGGAGTTTTTGGGCTTGGCCGCTTATTACCGACGGTTTATCGAAGGGTTTTCAACCGTAGCCCGACCTATGACTCAACTTCGAAGAAGGAAAAGAAGTTTGAATGGAATGAGAAGTGCCAAAAAGCCTTCGACCAATTAAAAGAAAAGTTAACCACCGCCCCAATCTTGACCTTACCCGACAACCTAAGGACTTCGTGATGTACCGTGATGCATCCCTGCAAGGATTGGGAGGAGTGTTGATGCAGATGGAAAGGTCGTAGCGTATGCCTCACGACGCTACGACCCCACGAAGAGAATTACCCCACACATGACCTGGAATTAGCCGCAAAGTGGTACACGCATTGAAGATCTGGAGACACTATCCGATCGGAAACCACCGTGATGTGTATACCGATCACAAGAGCTTGAAATATTTCTTTACTCACTCGATCTCAACCTACGACGAGGCGATGGTTGGAGTTGATCAAGGATTACGATCTAGGAATCCATTACCATCCCGGCAAGGCAAATGTAGTGGCCGATGCGCCGAGCCGCAAAGCCCAATGCAACCACATGGAATTGGGAGGTGTGGCTAATGAGCTCCAGGAAGAAATGGCTCGCTACAATCCGCACCCGATTCCTCACTGAGAAGTGAACTCACCGGAAATCCACCCCTACCGAGAACTCAAATAGAGGAAGCCCAAAGAGGGAATGAGGAAATCCAGAAATTAAGGAACGTATGGCCGCGGACGCGCTCAGAGTTTTCGTAGATGACAAGGGAATCTTGTGGTACAAGAAGAGAATCTGTGTGCCGAACGAGGCGGTTTGAGGGGATTGATCTTAAAGGAAGCCCACGAATCGGCATATTCGTTACATCCCTAAGCACGAAAATGTACCAGATTTAAAAGGAGAATACCGGTGGCCTAATATGAAGAGGGATGTAGCCGAATACGTAGCCGTGTGCGATGTGTGCCAAAGGGTGAAAGCCGAACATCAACGCCACGTGCTTGCTGCAGCCACTCAAGATTCCGTAATGGAAATGGGACGAGATAGGCATGGATTTCATAGTAGGATTACCCAAGACTGCGACGGTTACGATTCCATTTGGGTAATAGTAGATCGGCTCACCAAGACCGCGATTTATTCCCGTGAAAACCAACTACAACAAGCCAAGCTAGCGGAATTATATATGAGTAGGATTGTGTGTCTCCACGGTGTACCAAAAAGGATTATATCGGATCGTGGTACCCAATTCACATCTCATTTTTGGAGCAAGGTCCACGAGGCACTCGCAGTCCACCTTGCCTTTAGTACCGCTTATCACCCGCAGATCGACTGCACGAGAGGACGAATCAAGTGCTAGAAGACATGCCGAGAGCCCGTGCGTTGGATTTCACCAAGGATTGGGAGAAATGTTTGCCGTATGCCGAGTTCTCCTACAACAACAATACCAAGCCGCTTTGAAGATGTCGCCAAACGAAGCTTTATTTGGTCGCCGATGTCGAACCCCATTAATGTGGTCGAGACCGGTGAACGAACCATATTCGGGCCTGACATAATTAAGGAGGCAGAGGAAAAGGTTCGCCCGATCCGGACCGACTACAAGCCGCTCAATCACGGCAAAAGAGCTACGCGGACACCCGTCGAAGAGAATTGGAATTTAAAGAAGGTGACTACGTGTATCTAAAAGTCTCACCACTACGGGAACCCAGAGATTCAAAGTCAAGGGGAAACTCGCACCACGATACGTGGACCCATTCTTGATAAGCGCTAGGAGAGGAGAAGTGGCTTACCAACCGGAATCGCCCGAGAATCTCTCCGATGTCCACCCAGATTCCACGTATCGCAGCTGAAGAAATGTTTGCGGGTACCGAAGAGCAAGCTCCTTTAGAAGCCATCCACGTCCACAGGTGATCTTACTTACCCGGAGCATCCAATCAAGATATTGGACGAGGCAGAAAAGAAGACACGGACCAAATCTTGGCGCATGTACAAGGTACAATGGAGCAATCACACGGAAGAAGAGGCTACCTGGGAGAGCGAAGAGTTCCCGAGGACGTAATATCCACACCTACTCAGAAGCAAGAAATCTCGGGACGAGATTTATTGTTAGGGGTAGGTTTGTAACATCCCGAAAATCGGAGAACCGAACTCGGAGCGTAAAATCGAACTTTCAAAACCTTGGTTTATTGCTATTTCTCGGGTTTGTTGTTTCTTATTCGCCACTCGCTTGCATAAATTTAGTCGTGATCAATTCCCTTTTGGCATGTTTGGAGTTTTCGAGTTGACAAAATGTCGGTGCGAAAGTCGCACTGTGGTTTTAAAAGAATCGGAAAAGTGCGGATTTGTGAAAACGCATTTCGAGTAATATAAAATAAAAATTTTGGTTGGGAGAAGATAAATTAAAATACAAAATAAATAGTAAAATTTTCGGGAGGCGTACTTCGAGATGTGGGAATTTGATTTTGTTAAAAATGAGTGAATTATGAAAATTTGGAAAAAGAATTTAAATAAGTATGAAAAATAATTGTGGAAAATAAAAGTCAAGAAAAAGTTTAAAATATAGAGTTAAAAATTATTTTTACAATATTAGGATTTATTTTGGAATTTTTAGAAGGAAAGAAAATGGAAAATGGGAAAAGAAAATAGAAAATCGGGAAATTAACGATCGCACTGTTCATTGGTCACAAGATGCTCGACGCCGTACGCCGGCCGCGCGCGCGCCGCTGCCGCCCGGCCGACGCGCGCCGCGCCGCGACGCGCCACGCGCCGCAAGCAGCGCGCGCGCCCGCGCCCGTGCGCGCCACGCGCCGCCCGCCGCGCGCCCGCGCGGACCCGCGCGCGCCGCGCCCAGCGCCTCGCGCGCCCGTCACCGGCCCCTTGCCCCGCGCCCGCCGCGCGCCACGCGCCGCCGCCGCGCGACCCCGCACGCGATTCGCGCCTCGCGCGCGCCCGCGCCCGCCCGACTCCCGCCGCACCCGTGCGTTCGCCCACGCGTTCGATGCCGTACGCGGCCCTGCTCGCGCGCCGCGCCTCGCGCCGCGCGCCGCCAACCCGCGCCCGCCCGCCTTCCGCGCCGCGCGTGGGCACGCCGTACCGCGCCCGCGCCACCCCCTCCTCCCATTTCCGTCCCCGGCCGCGCCTATAAATGGGCCGAGGCTCCCCGCCCTCTCCCGCACCGCTGCGCCTCCTCTTCCATTTCCCGAGCACCAACGCCGCTCTAATCACCGAGCACCACCGTCGCCGCGAGAACCGGAGCCACCGCTGCCGCCGCCGTGCGCCGAAGCCGCCCGAGCCTCGCCGTACCTCCCCGAGAGCCGCCGTCGCCGGTAAGCCCGCCGCCACCCCTTCTTCCCCGTGCGCTCGCGCCGGCGGCCTCTGCTCGCCGACCTCGGTCGAACATGTTGCGGCGAATGAACAATACAAGAAAATAGAGAAAAGAAAAAAAAAGAAAAATAAGGAAAAATTAGGAAAAATTTTGGAAAATTTGGAAAAATATTTTGGGATGATTTGAGTAAAATTTTGGGGAAAAATAAATTATTTTCTCGCATGTTTTCTCGGTGCAAAGTTTGAAAAATCTAATCTGACGTTTTCCGAAATTCTATTTCGCATCGTTTTTCAATCCGGATTCCGTTTAATTCTTTTCCGCCATCGAAATGAGTTTCGCTTTTGTGCTCAAACCCTCAAAGTTCGAGCACGAATTTTCTTCGCGATATTTTTAAACATAAGCTCTAAATTTAATTGCGATCGATGACTCTGCGAAAACCTAGGACACCATCGATTCCAAAAAACCCGGATTTTTCCTCGCAACCCTTGTCCTAACTCGAGTAGAATTCTCGCAAAACTTTTTGAAGTGGTTTTCAAGGTTTTTGTGGTTCTTTTCGATCTCTCGGTGTTTAGTTGAATTCTAACTGAATTCAATTGATCTCTCGCACGTACGGGTAGCGTCTCGAAGAACCCGCATCAACACCGCCGAAGATCCCACCCTCAAGTGTGCGAGCAAGGCAAGTCTTCACACCCTTTGAACATATCGATCCTAATTGCGAAATGATGTTATTTTAAACTCTAAACCCGCATGCTTTACGAGTTACCTATACTTGTTATGCCATGCCTTGCTATTGTTTACCTTTAGAATTACTCCTTGTAACTCGCGATGTGATACAAATAACCGAAGCATAACTTCTAGAACCGCTTAGCCCCGCTAAACTTAGACCATGCATACTCATGACTTTATGAAAAA
Source organism: Oryza australiensis (assembly GCA_019925245.2). Lineage (NCBI taxonomy): Eukaryota > Viridiplantae > Streptophyta > Magnoliopsida > Poales > Poaceae > Oryza > Oryza australiensis. The sequence goes on along the minus strand of JAIFGZ020000222.1, from coordinate 18,599,169 downwards.
GCTTTGTGCTTGGGCAACTACCTTAGGGAGGTAGTTGAGCTTCGGCATGTGGAGACATGAGCGCCACATGGCCCCGATGAACTAAGTTTGATGAAAATTGAAAGTACTATACAAATGTTTTAGACTGGGGGCTGGATGATTTGGGTGGATTCCGGAAAAGGCAAGTGCCGACCCTGGTCAATTAAGGACCGAGCCATGAGATAGCGGAAACGAGCCGCACAACCGTACTTCTCGAATGGGTATAGACCTAGCCGACTAGATAGCCGAGCGGAGGCGTATCCTTGCATAGATGGTTCTCTCGTGGTGTGGTTATGGGATGAGGATGAGGCTGCGGCCTTTGTTATAAATGGTGGAATTAAACTACCGTTAATTAAACTTAAAGATTGGAAATGTCTTCCTTACCCCGGTGCGCCTGAACTCCTCTCACCGCTAGAAAAGGACGGCTAGAGTGCATGAGGGCATAAGTTCATGGAGCGGGTGCGCCAAAGTGAGGTTATCGAAAGGCTTTGCCGTGACCGTCTCATGTGTTGAGGCGTAGGCTCATTTGTTGGGCGTCGCGGAGTACGGTAAAGTGTACATCCACCGCAGTGTGAATGAATCAATCTATTCGAATAGCCGTGCTCGCGGATATTGAGCATCGTGACAAGACTTTCGCTTGGCTAGATTTTAAACTTAAAACTCGCTGGGATGGGTTTGCATGATGATTTTGTTCGCCGGTGGATCAACTTCTCGAGAATGCGAGAAGGGGTGGACTCCCGAAAAATCATGACGAACCGGAGACGGAAGCCATCCTTGGAATCACGATGGATGGTAGACGTAACCGTCGCCGGATTAATGAACCATGAAATTAAAACTTGATTTTGGCTAGTCGGTAGGCTTGTGAAAAGAATTGAAAACGGCTTTACGCAAAAATAACCCTAGCCGTGTTCTTTGAATATCCCTATCATATGCATCAATTTCGTGTTGACTTGCCGAGTACGGTTGGTACTCACCCTTGCTATACGCACAAACCTCCATGATGGAAATGAAGAGCCGTAAGACCCTACGCGTACTACCCGGAGGGCGAAGGAACGACGGCGCATATTAGACCTTAGTCCCTGGCCGTTGCTCGTGGCAATGGACAAGCCGCCGCTCTTTCCGCCGCCTTACCTAAACTCGTTTTTATGTTGTATTCGGACCATAAGGTCCTGTGGGATGAACAATGCCTTCGGGCCTATTTATGTAATAATGGTATTGTAAGACTATTCGTGCATGTGCACTTGATTATCCAGTACTGCATTCGTGGGTACCAACTACTTGATCCAGGGAAATGGTACTATGAACACGAAAGGTTCCCGACTCAAAATCGGGGGTCCACACTTCACCTCATCATTTAGTCATATGTGGCATGTTGAGGCTTGGGCTTGGATGCCCACAGTACTTTCATTCAAGCATAATTTCTTAGATGCCACATAGGTTTAAATGGTGAGGTGGAGGAGAGAAAAGATGAGAGAGATAAGAAGCCACTCTTTATGTAAGAGAATCTCTATGCAAAATTTAAGACAACTAGTATAGTGTACGTGCTAACGCTACTGTTTTATTAAGGGATGCACTTGGACGGCCATATTTTTTTCATAGTTTTTGTCTCACGCAATTGTATATGACCATTAATATAATCTAAAATACATTTTTATATAATAAGACATAATAAAATAATGTCTCACATACTACAAATAAGTTTTGAATTGCTTAAGTAGATCTTTGAGGTCTTCGGGTAATTTTCTCATTCATTTGCATGATTATTCAAAATGTCCAACAAAAATTCCATCCTTAGTAATATGCATTCTTTAAATATATATAGAGAATATATACGTTCATAATGTTGATAAGCAATTTTTTCCTCTCTCACTTCTTTAGATAATTATATACAAGGAAACTTGACAATTTTCTATAGAAAATCAAGTGTTTATTTGTTGGAGGTAAATAAAATGAATACTTGATAAGAAAGATTATACTAATATAATATTTATGTTTATTATGCATGTTATATCAATAAATTTATATTTTAAAATATTTTTATGTCATACAGGTTGTTTATAACATAGTATGAAGTAAATTAATGATAAAAATATATTATTAAATATCGTGTAAAAATTATAGGTTTTATAAATTTAAGATAAAGCGAGTACTTGTTAGTTGCCTAGTTGCCACGTAGTAAGTTGTGGTTGTTCGGTCAGGCGATCGTGACGGCAGCTAGCCTGATGAGCAGCCAACAGGTGACATTTGTACAAGTCGTTTCAGCTGCAAATTGATCTTATGGCGAGTGATTAGAGGATATATCTTTCATATACTGAAAGACTGGCCTTTCTACATGCTAATCGTATAATACAAGACATCAAAATATATTAGTTCTCAAGGTTAATTCTGGTTGCAAATGTAGATATGTTGATATGGATGGGTCGTCAAGAATTGGGCCATTCTTCCAAAAAAAATTTAAGACAAAAAAGAAGAGAGAAAAAAAATAGATTGGACAAATAAGTATTGGGCTAGTGTATTAGAGTTAGTATAGATTAATCTATTATATATGTTATCTTTATATTTATTAGTTAATGATGTGAATAAAATTAGAGGTAGCATTCACCTCTCTTATAAAACTTGCTTTTAGGGTCAGTTTGTAAGGGATTTTAATTCGTGATTCGATTTTAATTCTTCCGAATCGATTTTAGAAAGAATCAAAATTGGTAGAATAAACTAATAATTAGAATAATATTCCGGTGATTTTTAGATGATTCTTGAGAGAAATTGGTTTTAAATGATTATAAAAGAAACCTGGTTTCTGCGCGATTCTTACTTTTCATGTAAAATCAATCAATTTGAAGCGATTCTTCTAATTAGTTACAAATAACTCGTATGACTGATTTATTTTATTGAGAATTAGTGAGAAAAATTTTATCAAACATAACAAAGAATTCCTATCAAACGTGGCGTTCGCTAATGTCGGATTTAAGTATCCGGCTTGAATGCTAGATGTTAATCGTATGGCAGATCGTGTTGGGTATTTGGGTTGATCGGATCTTCTAATAACGTTGAAAACGAGAGACAAAAATCATATTTCCAATTTGATTTGCGATCTTCCGAATTCCGATCTGCTTCGCGAATCGCAAACTACTTAAATACAACGAGTTCAGCGACGGTTCGGCCATAAATGTCACTTGAGCTCCACCATCCCCATCCAGGCAGCCTCCCAAGGTTCTGGATCACATCGTGGCATCGTGCCGGCTCGGCTAACCCAGTTTGCCCCAGGCGATGGGGAAGACGCCGACCGAAGGGGAGAAGGAGGAGGGGCGGCACGGCGGCGGCGGCCGGCGCCCGGTGGTGCTGGTGACGGGCTGCTCGGAGGGCGGGATCGGGCACGCGATGGCACGGGCGTTCGCGGCGGCGGGGTGCGCCGTCGTGGCCACGGCGCGGTCGCGCGCCTCCATGCGGGGCTCGAGGGGGACCCGCGGTACCTGCTGCTGGAGCTCGACGTGCGCTAGACGAGAGCGCGCGCCGCGCCGTGGCCGACGCCGTCCGGGAACTCGGACGCGTCGACGTGCTCGTCAACAACGCCGGGGTCCACCTCGTCGCGCCGCTGGCTGAGGTGCCCATGGACGAGTTCCAGCAGGTGTTCGACACCAATGTCTATGGTAGGGTGGAAATTTTGCTCCCTTTTTTTTCTTTGTTTTAACTGCTATCGCTAGTGCTTGCTGGTGTTTGGTGATTGCGATCTTCTAGAGGAAGACAGGATTTTAGATCCTGGAATCAGGTAGGCCATTAAGTATGATTCATAGACAATTAAAAGGTTTGATCTTGGATCTACTGATTGGATGACTACAATGGAAGAAAAGCTGCAATTTTAGGATTACTTTGTCAGACATTTCATCCTGCTGCTACTAATTTAGGAATAGCATGTAAAATTCTGTGGTCCCTTGCAACACTGGATCACGTTTAAGTTTGCTATTAAGATCCCGATATTAGCAAGGAAATGTTCTAATATTGATCACACTGAGCTGGGTCTAGTTGTGCACCACAATGAAAATCCAACCAATAAATTAGCTTGGTGGCATATTATGTTTAGTAACAAGGGGTTTCATTCTCGAAATCGAAATTGCAGTACCAATAGTTGAACGGTGTATTACACACTTGCGCGCTCTAACACTAATCAGATCAGTGCTCCCAGGGCATGCTTCCTGTCAGTTGCAGAAATTGATCGTCAAAGTGCAGTGACGATGCTGCGATGATGCTTGATTGGGAAGCAACTGGAATAATGTGGAATTGACTCATTCACTCATTGGAGCTGACATATTATTTTGTCCCATTAAACATATGATTAACAATAACCTGTTTTCCTACAATTAGGCTTTCCACATTGTTTCATATGCTGATAAATAGTCATCAACCAGATATAAATATATGTAATTTCAATGTAAAAATGTATGCTGGTTGAACTGCTGAGTTATTGTTTCATAATGCTTGAATGGTGATGGAGGCACGGGGTGAAATAGTTATCAATTAGGCTTTCCACATTGTTTCATAATGCTTGAATGGTTCGTGGCTTCACGCTTGTACAACAGCCTTGTTTGAGATTACTTAAATTGGGCCTGCACTTATGAAAATGACTGTGTTTTTACCTACAGGCGCAATGAGGCTGATTCATGCTGTTATTCCCCAAATGATAGAAAGGAAACAAGGTACAATAGTGAATGTTGGAAGTATTACAGCTTTGGCTCCTGGACCATGGGCTGGTGTATATTCAGCGTCAAAAGCTGCTCTTCATGCATTGAGCGACACGCTAAGGTCTGCACATTCAAGGAGCACTCTATACTATACTGGTATTTATTATGCCACATTGTTTTTCTCTCTGTATTACTGCTGGTATGTCACTACTCTGAAAACTTGCTAAATTGTTTGATCGTGCAACAAAATGCTTATCAACAGGAGTTATAAGAAATAAAAATGAACAACGATAAAATAGTGTGTGACTATTCAAAATTTCCATTTGTTTTTTCCCATGCCATCTTCTTGTATATTCAATTGTTTTCAACTTGTACCGCATGATCTGCGGCTTTTGATGCTGAATTTATTTTTTGCTTTTGGCATTTTCAGTTGACACAACAGTTTTTATCGCTGCAGACTGGAGCTAAAAAGTTTCGGCATTAATGTTATGACTGTTGCACCTGGAGGGACAAAGTCGAATCTAGGAAGTAACTCTACATCCAAGTATGATCAAATACGTGACTGGAAGTACTACACAAAATACGAGGACTCCCTCAGAGCCAGGACTGATGCTTCCCAGGGTCCTGGTTCTACTCCAGCAGAAGACCTCGCAAAAAGGGTCGTTGCTTTGGTTCTTAAGAAGAATCCCCCAGCCTGGTTTGCTTACGGCCAGTTCAGTGCTATTCTAAGCTTGTTGTACTATGCACCACTATGGTTTAGAGATTACTTCTACAAGCTTGTCATGAAATGTTAGAACTTCGGAGATCAGTAAGTTCAAAGGACAACGAGATTGCCACTCAGATAACCCACAATACATACTTGCATACAGTTATACAGGGACCATTCGTTCAAGCGAAAAGGCCCCTCCCAGTTTATGTCATGGTTTTTGACCTGTAATAATAGCGGTGCTAGTTTGTTCATGTAGTGCCAAAGGATGGCAATCTGAAATATGTGGCCTGAAAGACACTGGTTTCCTTGCAACCTCCACTGTTGACATGGCCTGCATCTTCCTGTCCCAGGAAATCAAATTTTCGAGCGCAAACGGGTCGAACACTTGTGATCTGATTGTTTGAAGTTTGCATTCTATGTCTGGCAGCATCTGCTGTAGTTGGGGGGCGTCAAATGCGCACGGTGAAACTGATCGGTTGCGCATTATTGTTCAGATCAGAGCCAAGCTCTGCAATTGTCTACGATTATTGCAACAGTTCATTTGAAGAGTGATAATGATTTTCAGTTTCAGTGAGAAATGAATTGTTTGGATAAATATTACCATGAAATTCTTATTCTTATTTTTCAATGGGCATTAATTGCCATTTCCTGCAAATATAATTTTTTACTTCAGTTTTGTGGTAATTTCACGTAAAGATATGAAGTCCAACATGAAAGAAGAACGCCAGTGAACTGGAGTACTTAACAATTGCTCAGGATTTTACTGCGGGTGGGTCACACGAGCGGGGGCCGTCCCCACAAATCACAAGCAACGTCGTGGGCAGGATATAGTCCACGTGGCGTCCACCTGCGCGGCAAAATCGGATGGCGCGCGCTCCCCATTGGCCGGCGCCATATCCACCCTAGCTCCCCCGGGATTTCCCCATCTTGTGGCTGCCCCGCGCCGCGACGCCACGATTAATATCAACTCGCCGCCGTGACCGTCCTGCTCGCTCGATCACACCGTCTGCCACCGAAAGAGAGCCCCCTACGACGACCACCACCACCACCACCATGGCGCTCGCCTCCACCTCCGCCACCGCGTCCGCGGCCGTGCTCAAGACGCCCTTCCTCGGGGCGAAGCGCGCGCTCGCCAATGCCGTCGGCGTCGCCGGCGCCAAGCCCGCGCCGCGCCGCGCGCTCGTCGTGTCCGCCAAGAAGTCGTGGATCCCGGCCTTCAAGAGCGACGCCGAGTTCATCAACCCGCCGTGGCTCGATGGCTCGTAAGTTCTTCTTCTGTTTTCCTCTTCCTCTTCCTCCTCCTCGCGCCACCGCATTCTGGCTGGCTGACAACGAGCGCGTCGTGTTTGGACGGGCAGGCTCCCCGGTGACTTCGGCTTCGACCCGCTGGGGCTGGGCAAGGACCCGGCGTTCCTCAAGTGGTACAGGGAGGCGGAGCTGATCCACGGGCGGTGGGCGATGGCGGCGGTGCTGGGCATCTTCGTCGGGCAGGCGTGGAGCGGCGTGCCGTGGTTCGAGGCCGGCGCGCAGCCGGAGGCCATCGCGCCCTTCTCCTTCGGCTCCCTCCTCGGGACGCAGCTGCTGCTCATGGGCTGGGTGGAGTCCAAGCGGTGGGTCGACTTCTTCAACCCGGACTCGCAGGCGGTGGAGTGGGCCACGCCGTGGTCGCGCACCGCCGAGAACTTCTCCAACGCCACCGGTGAGCAGGGCTACCCCGGCGGCAAGTTCTTCGACCCGCTCGGCCTCGGCGGCGAGACCAGGGACGGCGTCTACATCCCAGACACCGAGAAGCTCGAACGGCTCAAGCTGGCAGAGATCAAGCACGCCCGCCTCGCCATGCTCGCCATGCTCATCTTCTACTTCGAGGCCGGCCAGGGCAAGACGCCGCTCGGCGCGCTCGGCCTATGAGCAATCAACACCCCGCTCTCGCTCGCCATGGATCTGACACAGAGCTGGGTTTCGCTTGCATGCGTCGCTAGCCGTTGCATCGGGCGCACGCATGGGCTGCAAGCATCGGATCGAACGATTGGAGGTCGGAGGAGGAGTAGCAAAATGTATCTTGTTGTGTTCGTGGCCGCTTTTGGTAGGGTGGTGTGCGTGAACCAAATGGGGAAATTAATCAAGGAGTTCTTTTTTTTTCTTCCCAGTGTATGTACCATGTAATATATAATTAAGGCTGCAGGATGAGCAAGGATATTTCATTGATCTCATGGTCTTGGTGTGTCACTCACTCACTCCGTATCATGTGCGCTCTGCTTGGCTGCTTGCCTGCATGACTTGCATCAGCTGAACGCCGCATTGCTAAGAAATATCTCATCTGCTCCTCCAAGTTAAAAATGGCAATATATGCATTTCTCTGACGCTTCAATCAAATATGAGTAAATAAGAACCGAAGAATATTCTCTTTGCAAACTGAAATGCTCCAACAGTGCTTTGTCACACTTTCTTCAATTCTGCATTTGCCTTAAAGCAGATGCAACTTTGATACTGCAAGGCTAGAGTTTCAACTTTTAAATTTAACTGAAAAGCTTAGATCTAAAGTAAAGTTGCTTTTAAATTTAACTGAAAAGCTTAGATCTAAAAGTAAAGTTGTAAAGCAGTCTAAACCACTTCTCTAGTTTATCTTGTAATAGCATTTTAGCCTGTTTATTTTTATTTTGAATGAATCTAAAATTGTTTGGCTACCTCAACTTTCAGGAGAGATAAAGTTCTGTCAAACAAGGCTATGCAGCTGATTTCAAGTACAGGAGCAGATCACATGCCCAATCTCACCATGTACAATACCTGCCGGGACCAAACTACACACTGCAGATTAGTGCAGACCAGATACCTCTGCTATGCTTGGAGCTGTCATTTTTTAAATCCAAAAAAAAAGGAACGCAAATTAATACTAATTAAACAGGCATAAATAATTAACAAAACTCCACGCCTATCTATATCAGATTATCAGGCACTAATCCGAGCTCGACCCCCAGTGCCAGATGGGATTGTCAGGGAAGTCGCTCATGTCCACCACATGCGCGACACCGAGGAGACCCTCGAGCATGTCGTCATGCACCAGCGCGTCGTCGTCGACATGCACGGTCTCCGGAGCGATGCTCCCATCCCCGCCTGCTCCGGCCGCCACGTCCTTCCCCTGCTCGTCGCCGCCGTCGGTGTCGGTCCCCTGCAGGCAGCTGTAGTACAGTTTCATGAGCTCGTCGATGGAACTGCGGTCCGCCTCCGGGACGACGTCGATGTCCGCCGGCAGAGAGAGCTGCAGCTCCTCGCCGCCGCCGACCTCGCGCTTGCGCTTGTCGGTGTGCGACTCCCGCGGCGTCGGCCCCTCGTTGGCTTCGTCATCGTCTTCGTCGAGCGGCGTGATGTGGAGGGAGCGCTGCGCGTGGCGGCTGAGCGCCTCCTCCTGGGTGATAACGCGGGACCAGGTGTCGGCGTCCCTGGCGCTCATCTTGTGCTGCAGCCTCTTGGACTGCCACACGAGCTTGCGAATCTGGTCGAACCGCGGGCTCAGGTGCTTGATGACGGCGCTGAGCAGGGAGATCTTCCACGCCTTCTTCAGGTCGTGCGGTTTCCGGTACGGCGGCGGGCCCTGGCTGGCCTGTGCCTCGCCCTGAAGGCCCCACCACTTCTCGCCGCCTGTCGGCCACCACGGCGGCGGCAGGCCGCGGTCGAGCGGGAAGCTCCGCTGCGGTGGCTCGCAGTGCTGGATCAGCGCCGACAGCAGCGACCCCAGCGTGCTGTCCTGGATGTCGAGGAGCCCGTGCAGGAACGACGACGCCGCCGCGGCGGCGGCGGGGCTGCGAGGGCTCCCCCGGCCGCCTCGGCCCGACAGCGCCGTCGGGCCGGCCCGGTCGAACGCGACGTCGTCCTTCCACCACCCGCGGAGGCTGTCGGAGGAGCCGGACACCGGCACGCCGGACTCGTCCACGATGCCGTACACGAACCCGCGCGCGTTGCACGCCTCCATCATCTTGAGCATGTGGCGGAGGACGCCGTCCTGCGCCCGGAGCATCGCCTTCCGCCGGTACCGAGCCTCGGGCGGCTCCTCCTCCTCCTTCTTCCCCCTGGCCAGCCGGTCCTGCGCCGACAGACCTTCGGGAGGCCTATGCCCGTCGTGGCCGTACGGCCGGCCCTCGAGCTTCATGAGCAGCATCTGGTCTTTCCACATCCGCTTCTTGAGGTCGGTGATCTCGATGGACTCCGAGCCCGACTCGGAGTCGCTAAAGAACTCCTCCTCCTGCTCTGGCGCCGCCTCAGAAGCAGCAGTGGCGTCAGCCTTGATCTTGCCTTTGTCGTCCATGGCGGCGGCCGGGCGTGGCAGCTGCTCGAGAGCAGGAGGTTTCTGTTGATAGCCGAGGCTTTCCATGAGGAACTTGGCTAGCTACTGTGTGATGAAGCCGAACTAGTGGAAAAGGTAGCACGGAAGGGTGGCGGGAAAGGTTGCGTGCTTATACGTGCAGACGTGCCCCACGGATCGAAGGATGTGGAAGAAGCTAGTAGGCTTTAGGGGTAGGTGGATTTGCTGTGGCACGCAGCGCCTTGGAGCCGGGGACGTATAGGGACGGGAGCTATAGGTGCCCAATCTGGCGGCCCGGTCCGGCACGGCACGGGCATGGATGTGGCATGGCACGGGCATGGATGTGGCACGGCTCATTTTGGCACAGCCCGTTAGGCGCGGTTGCTGTAACGGATCGTGTCATGCCGGTCCACGTGTCTCACCCCCGGCCAAGCACGGTTCATGGGTGGTCGGGCCGTGTCGTGCCGCCCGGCACGCTTAAGGCCTACGTGCTGAAAACCAGCCCACGGGTCAAAACCACCGGCGGCGACAAGAGAGACTATAAAATGAAAAAAAATAAAATACCCTAAACCCTAGACTCGGACGGACCTGCCGTCTCTTCTCTACCGTTCGGCTTCCCTAAGCGACACCGGCGCCGACGCCCCCCATCCTTCGCACCGGCGCCGCTCCGCCACCGACCTCCGCGCCCCGCCACTGACCTCGCGGCCGTGCCGGTGCCGTCTCCGTCCTCCGAGCCACGCCCCTCTTCCCGTCACCCTCGCCGCCACCGCCACCGCCACCTCCGCCTAAACCCTAACCCTAGCCATGACCCACGCCTTGCCATGCCGGCCCGTGGGCCATGCCATGCCCGTGCCGGCCCACGGGCTCGGCTGACAGGCCAAGCACGACATGCCCAATCATGCCGTGCCGGCCCGACCCATTTGCATGTGTGTCATGTCGTGCCTGTGCTATAAATAGTACACGTGTATCCGTATCGGTCCACTACGACCCGGTCCATCTGACCATCTATAACGGGAGCAGTAGCGCGCGGTCCACCGGTGTGGTGGCGGTGTACGGCTGTACGCTAGCACCCGTCGGCACATGGTTGGGCACGAGCATAGGTCGTTCCCTTCTAGGAGAAGAATACACACGCGACTAAGCAGCCTAATTTTTCTGCTTCGTGCTTTCTTGTGGCAGTACGGACGCGATACTTTTTTCTGCTCATTAAAAAAATGTTGAGGGTAATGACGAGTCCTGCTCCTATCTTTCTTAGTGTTATTTCAATATTTGTTTCTGATTAGCAACTATACCCATGCATTACAACAGGTAAAGTCAGATGTAACGTGAATGGGGACGGGAGTAAAGAACGCAGACACAACGTTTTTATAAACACTCAAGGGGTTTTCTGCAAAATAGTCAGGTAGACTGCAGGTTAATTTTATAAATACTTAAAGGGTTTTCTATAAAATAGTCAGGCAGAACAAATTTTAGGTGGAAACACTACTTCCTACTTACTTTATAGATAGTTATAGAAGTTATAGATAAGTATCAATGCTATTGCTAGTGATCTTTTTTGAAAAAAATTTCACATTTATATACGGCTTTGCTGTTGTTTCATAAAAAAACTATATTTATATCCTCGCAAAAAAACCTATATTAATAGCAATAACTAATCTGTATTAATGAAGTAGCTGGGAGATGGGACTCATAAGTCAGTCAAACCCCTGATTCGGTTGAACCATCATTGTCGTCCTCTCATCCCGGCCTTTCACGTGGACGACCCTGATGGCTCCCAGATGACGGTTATTTGCGCACCGACCTCCCAAACCGTTATTAAACCATCATATGAAGGTATAAAAGGAGGAACTCAATTCATTCTCAAATACACAATAAAGTAGAGCACAACTCATTTTTATATTTTTTAGGTATCACTTTAGTAATGAATAAAATAGGTAGAGAGTGAAGAAGTTTCGGAGAAGTGCCGGAATTACCAGCGCTCTTTTCTCGCTTATATCTCGGTGAATGCTTATTTTAATAAAGCAAGTATTCGAGATTTTTTGGTATTTAATTTTCTAGCTTAAGTTAGATATATTCTCATCGTTGCGGGTTCATCATTTATTATTTATATTGAGTACTCTAGTACTAAGACTTTAGATGAAGAAGAAAATTCTCATGTGAGGCTAGAGTAGTAATCAATAACTTTGGTGTAGTGTATAGGTTAGTTGTTACCTTTGTTTTGTTGTGTGCTTCACAAAAAGTGAGGTAGATGACATGTTGCAACATCCCGAAATTTTACACTTTTAAAAATACTCAAATTGACGTAGAATTTTTTACGAATAAATTTATTATGTATTCTAATTTAACACATTTAACACTTTTTAAAATTTATTTGCATTCTTTATTTATTCTCCTTATTTTAATTTAAAAATCCCAAATTATTTAATTCTTGCCCTTATTTTTGAAAAATCTCAATTTAATCTTTAATTTAAGAAAATTTCCAAAAATTAAATTTAAATTAATTTTAAATCTTAAATTAAATTATTTTTAAATTTTCTCTAATCCTAATTTAAAAATCAAACATTAATTAAATCCTTATTTTCTATTTTTTAAAAAAACCAAGTTAATATTTTAATCAAGAAAGATTCCTAAAAACTGAATTTAAAATTAAGTTTAAACCCTAGATTAAATTCTTTCTCAAATTTTCCTAAATATACCTTTTCTTTTACCTTTTCCTTATTTTCATTTTCCTTTATAAATTTTCTTCTTCTTTCTCTCGCCTTAGCCGAACCACGGCTGTCGCTGCTTACCACTACCACGCCGTGGGCGCCGCCTCGTCCAACGGAGAGCCCCACCACGTCGGTCATCGCCATCCCTTCACATACATGTCACCACACGATTTGAGCATCATGTCATAGTATAAATCCTTCCCAAACCGACCTATTAAATCGACATTGCACCGCTGCTGTTATCCCATGCGAAACCGACCTAAATCCTCTATAAAATGACCACCTCAGCTCAAATTTTATATACATAATTTCCTCCTTGCATTATCCTCAATCTTTCCCCTAAGGTTTCCCAAATTTTTATATTTCACATTGCTTGAATTTCAAAGAGAGATCGAGGAAGATCGAAAGAACCCTAGTATAGCCGTATCAAGAAGTTTTCCAAAATTCGTCAACCCGATTAAGTTCTCTCCAAATTAAAGGTATCATTATGTTCTCTATACTCAAAGCTTTGTTTCCCCTAACTTTTCCAAACTCGAACACTACTGAAAATCTATCACTGGCGAACCGCCGCGGCTTACTCTGCTCCGGCTGCCGCCGCATGCATGGTGCCAGGGCATTTTAATGCCTTTCCCACCAAACTAAACTCCTAGCTAGCATCTTCGTGTTTCGTAGATACTTTTAAACACATTGTCTCGGCCAATGACCCACCGGAAGCCGTCGTCGACGAGCGCTGCCGGACTTGCTCTGTTTCCGCCGGCGCACGCACAATGCTAGACCACTCTAGTGTATTTCCAATCAAACCAAAGCCCTAGTTAGCACCCTCATGTCCCGTAGATACTCTCCAACACCTTACTTTTGCCAGAGCATTGTCGGATAGTCACTGCGATGAGCTCCTCCGTCGCCGCAGATAGGCCGCTGTCGCTAGCCTATTCCGACGCCTCCCCGTCCCGGCCAAGTACTAAAATGGAATCCTCATAGTCGCTAGATGGAGGAAAGCACATTAGTTCCTCAAGTCCGGTCGTCCTCTGTCGTACGCATCCATTTCCCTTCCGGCGCCGGCTCGAAGAGAAGACGAAGAGGAACACTAAAGAGAGAAAGGAGAAAGAAGAAAAGAATTAAGAAGAAAGAGAAAGAGAGAAACAAAGAGGTAGCGCAGTGGAGAGTGAGTTGAGGAGAGGAAAGGGAGGTCCTTAGGTTGAATCCGGCCTTAGGTCATTTTTTTAATTTTTCTATTTTATTTTTATTTAAAAGATAGAAATAGTAGAAAGAGAGAAAAATATAGGAAAACCCTAGAAAAATAGGTTGATCCCTTTTATCTCCTTCAAAATCTCACTCTAAAATTTTATATTCTTTTTAAAACTTATTCACTTACTATTTTAAATCTTTCAAAATATTTGTTTCAAAACTCTTTTATATTTACATTTATTCAAACTTAAATTTTTAAACTTAAAAATATAACCTTCTAAACTCCAAAGATCATCTTTTTAAAATCTATTTGAATTCTTTTATTTTTATGATATTTTTTATGTTTATTTAAACTTATTCAATAATTTCTAGAAAAGTAGTTTATTCCCTAGTAACCAATAGATCCTTTTACTCCTTTCAAAACTTCATAAATTCCCCTATTTCTTTCAAATTTATCTATATTTCCTTTTAAAAACATTCTTAACTTTTTTGATTCTATATAAATTATTTTAAGACAAGTCAAAATTTTAAACTTTAGAATTTAACAAATAATCTTCCTATTTATTTTCCTTTTCAAAATATTTTAAAATATTCCTTTTAACTCTTTTTATTTTATTAAACCCAAGTTTTAAAGTTTAGGATTTAATAAATAACACTTAAGAAGTAGTTTGATCCCTTTGACTCCTTCCAAATTTTATTCATCCACTTTTTAAAATATTTGAAATATGTCCTTCAACTCTTTTTATTCCTATTTAAGCTCAAATTGCAAATCCTAAAATCTAGCAAATAATCTTCTTTATTCCTTTTTCCTCTCTAGAATATTTTAAATACTCTTTTTATTTTTCTTTATTCTATTCAAACCTAAATTTTAAGTTTTAGGACCTAACAAATAAATTTTCCTTTAAAACTTCAAAAATCACCTTTTAATCTCCTTTTGAATTTCTATTTGGTGTTTGTTTGGAATTGTCTGTTTGATTTCTTTTATCGATTATCGATAGATTGCAACATCGAGTTCACGGAGGGAACCGAACTCGACCCTAACATTGACGTAAACGCCTCCGTTGCTATTCAAGGAAATAAAAGGTTTGAGACCGCTGATACTGAAGGCAAGTCAAACTGTTGTTGACCATTTAGTCTAAAAATAATAAATTGCTATGTTTCAAATAATATATTTAAATATTTCATGGGATGGGTTAGATAGTCATCATCTATCGTTTCATACATTCTTCAGATTATACATGTTAATATTTCATGTAGACATAAGGAACATCTTAGTTCATATAGAGTGATATGTTATGCCATAGGAACACCTTATTATTTCATGTATAGAAAAAGAGAAGGTTATTATTTCATGATAATAAATATATTCTCCTTCTCCTTAGAGAATATCTTGATAATTTGGACTAGGAATCAAAACTATCAACATAATAGAATAAACAATATCACTTATATGTTAGTATTTCATTCATAATTGTAGGAAGTTATTCCATGTGGTAAAATAAGAAATGAACTATTATTTTATGTGATAGGCAAATATAAGTCCTATCATCTCATGTAATATGAGAATGGTCATATGGAATTATATTTCATACAATAGAATGGGAAAAATGATCTATTATTTCATATGATAGGTAAATGAAATTCCTATCAATTCATATGACCTAAATGATTTTGGTTGTATGCCAAAAAATATAAAAACTCTTGTGCCAGAATAAAGACATAGTTTCGCCCACCGATGGACCGGTTATACCGGCATAACATTTATATATTTCTCTCTGATCTCCCTGGGGACTCAGGAGATTTATTAGTGCACATAACAACATTGGAGATTGTAGTGTTGGTAAAGTCTCATTAGTGAACAATTATGTAAACAATGAATAACAACACCGATACTAACCAGATCGGACGTCTATCAAGGTAGAATCCAGGTTCCACCAAGCCGGGGCAAGTGTGTGACGAGCAACTATTAAATAGGGGTGAAGACACCAATTACTGGTTAGAATTTGGTGCCCTATTAAGATAGCCAACAGGTCTCGTTCACACATCAGAAAAGGTTAGAACTATATGAATGCTATGTTATCCTTAGCCTTGAAACCTAAGGTTAATTCTCGGATAAAGCTGGGCAAACACTGCAGGGTTGATTGTATTCGAATACACCGTACTCCCGGTCAATAGAGTTGTGTCTATGGGTGAATCCAGAATAATGTCATAAGTATTTTTCTTAAATATTATTATAAAATTTGAATATTCATATTTAAATAATTTTAGGATGGGATGGAATATAGAGTTAAATTTACATTTCACATACTTGAATGTCTATATAGGGTATTTTATAAAAGAATATGTTATATCATCATGCTAGGAATATCTTTATAATTTATTTCTCTTGTCGATATAGCATGCATATTTAAATAGAGTTGTATCCAATTTGGCTTGCTGAGTACCTTCGGTGCTCATCCTTGCATATAATATTTTTTAGGAAACCTTGAAGCAAATGAAGAACACCCAAGTAACCTAAAGGACTGGGAAAACGAGTACAATTTCTAGGTCGACTCTACACTCGGGTTATCCCTGTGGAAATATCGTGACTTTTTGTATTGTATAACTTGTATTAGTATACTATAAGTTTGTAATGATAAACGAAGTTTCTGTATCTGTACTATTTTACTCATAACCATACTCCTAGGAGGTTATGTGGTATTGTGGGAGTTGACCTCTCCTGAGGAGACCCCACACATATGGTGACAACCCTGTTCATCCTTTGCATCCCTCCACGTTCGAGTACATCATAGAAGGCGTTTGGCAGAGCTTCAGATTCTATATTCAGTTTCTAAATCCACCTACTGTTAGACCTAGATCTTATAGGAGGCGTTTGGCAGAGCTTCAGATTCTAGATTCAGTTTTTAAATCCACCTACCATCAGACCAAGATCTTATAGGAGCTGGAGGTGGCCCAAATAGCGTTTGGTTGCCAGATCAGTTTCAGAAATTCTGAAATATATTGATGGACAATTGTACCCTTGTTTTCTCTCTTTATTGAATGGTTGTAACGATTTTTGATATTGATTCAAAAAATATTCAAACTAAATGACTTATTTTTTAAGAAAAATTAAATCATTATTAAGAAGATTAAATTTAGAATTATTAAACTAATTAAATTTAAATTTATTAAATAAACTAAATCATTAGTTTAAAATTATTAAACTAATTAAATTTAAAATTATTAAACTAATTAATTTTAAAATTGTTAAACTAATTAAATTATTAGTTTAAAATTATCAAACTAATTAAATTTAAAATTATTAAACTAATTAAATCATTATTGGAGTTCAATGACAAAACGTGTATAATAAATGTGAAGTGTTACGGATAAAAGAGTAAAAAAGTCGGAGTGGAGCCGTGGAGTTGGGGGAGCGCTCCACTTTCTTGGAGTTCTCTCAAGAAATCCGAGATAAATCTTTGTGAAGCTAGACCGTTTGGCGTTGCTCCAACTTTACTCCATCGAATCGGGATCTAGAGCCCCGCCAAACATCCCCATAGAGCTACAGCCTAGTCCTTAATTGAATTCTATTCTTATATATACACATGTTTCTATATTGGTGAAGTGCTACAACAATATTCGTGCACTTACGGATTTGTTATGTCTCACACCGCCACGACGCGCTCCATCTGACGAGCGATCAAGCTCCAATTCCTGGGGAACAGCGAGCGGCATGCTCTCACTCGAGACGGAGTTTCGACCTTCACTCAAGGTGACCTCGCCGTCACAGACACGCCGCGAATGAAGGCCATGGCGGACTCTCTCGGCGACCTCGGCTATCCCGTTCCGGATCGCTCTCTCGTCCTCGCCACCCTCAATGGTTTGAACTCTATGTTCGATTACATGCAAACTCTTATAACCATGCAGCGACCCTTTCCGAGCTTTGCCGACGCCAAGTCCCAGCTCCTCCTCGAAGAACTCACCAAGGTGGGCCGGCTGTCCGGCTCTTCCACCGTGCTGCTCGCTGGCGCCGCCACCTCCAAGTCAGCCACTCCCTCCAACCCGGCTCATGCGACCGGGTTCGATACCACTTCCTCTCAGCGGGGCCTGGAACCGGCGTCAGCAAGAACGCAACCGCAATGGGCGCGCGCGACGGTGGCGGCAACGGGGCAATCGTGGCGCTCCTGGCGACTCCCACCCTGCCACCTCAACGCGTCATCCGCAACCGCCCGCCAGCGCCTGGCCTACTCCCAACAACCCCTGGGCCGGCACAATCCACATGTGGTCGGGCCTACTGGGTCGCGGCCTCGGTCCACGGCAGGGCGGGCCGTCTTTCACTAGGACAAGATTGGCGGGACCGACGGCCAGCCCACCGTCATACCTCAGCAGGGCGAGCTCCTTCAATCCATGGGCCGTGGCGCTGCCCCAACCGGCTCCTCCACCTCAGCCGCACCGAGCTAGCCTGGCTACCCTCCCGGTTGGTTTCCGGAGCTCCTCCCGTGGGACCAACAATCCTCGCTAGCGCCTTCAACACTACTATGCCGCAGCCACCGCCGACACATGAATGGTATATGGATACGGTGTCACCGCCCACATGAAATCGACGCCTGCATTCCCTCTCTTTTACCCACCCACCCACTTCCCGTGATCCCTCCCACATAATTGTCGGCAATGGTTCTCATATTCCTATAACATCCGTTGGACACACTAACTCTCCCATGGTCGCAACTCCTTTACTCTTAAGGACATCTTATGCTCTCCCGCCATAATTAAGAATCTTATTTCGTTTGCGCTTTGTTATTGACAACTCGGTGCTCGTGGAATTTGATCCCTTTGGCTTCACCGTGAAGGATCTACGTACCAGGACTGTGATCGCCAGGTTCAATAGCTCCGGCCCGCTGTACGCCCTCCATCGTGCATTGCCGGCTCCGCCCTCTCCACCAGCACCGGCTGCCTACACCGTCACCACCTCCAGCACACTCTGGCATCGCCGTCTCGGCCACCGCGACTCCGACGCCCTCGATCGCCTCCGCTCCGTGCTACCCATCTCTCCAGATGGATCCTCCAGCCTCTGTCATGCTTGCCAGCTCGACCAACATACCCGTCTGCCCTTTACTTCCTCTTTTACTAGGGCCATGGCTAATTTCGACTCATTCATTGTGATTTGTGGACATCTCCAGTTGTTAGCGTTTCTGGCTTTAAATACTATCTTGTCATTCTTGACGATTGCTCTCATTATGTTTGGGCTTTTCGGCTACGCTTCAAATCCAATACTTTTTCCACACTCTCACAGTTTTTTGCCTATGTCAGAACACAGTTCTCTACCACCATCCGCAACGTTTAGTGTGACGGCAGTGAGTTCGACAACGTCACCGCCCGCACCTTCTTTCTCACCAATGGAGTTCATATGCGGATGTTGTGTCCTCACACATCTCCCCAGAACGGTAAAGCCGAGCGTATCCTTCATTCTCTTAACAACATTGTGCGCTCTCTACTGTTTCAGGCCAGCCTTCCAGGCACCTTCTGGGTTGAGGCCCTTCATACAGCCACTCACCTCATCAACCGCCACCCCACCAAAACCCTACACCACCATACCCCCTTCTTTGCCCTCTACGGTGCTCATCCGTCTTACGCACATCTTCGCGTGTTCGGTTGCAAGTGTTACCCCAACCTTTCCGCCATCGCCCCACACAAACTATCCCCACGATCGACCATGTGTGTCTTCCTAGGCTATCCTCTCCACCATAAAGGGTACCGGTGTCTCGATCTAAGTACCAACAGGGTCATTATCTCCCGACATATGGTGTTTGATGAACACTCTTTCCGTATGCTGACATCTCCACGGAGAAACATACTGATCTCGATTTTTTGGAGGATTTCTCTACTCCTATACAGGCTCCAATTGGTCAGCGCACCCCCTTCAAGGCCATCGGCACGCCATGCTCGGCGCCGGCACACACCTCCCCGCGGGCTCCAGCGCGCCATGCTCGACGCCGGCGCACACCTCCCCCGCGGGCTCCATCCCTGGGCCGATGCACTCTCCCATGGTTGGGGGCGTGGTCTCGGCGGCCCACTCGATAGGGGCGCGGACTCGGCGGCCCCCTCGCCGGTCTCCTCCAACAAGACGGCCCGTGATGCCGTACTACATCACCCGCCGAACCTCTCACCTGGGTCGGCCCACTCGGCGAGCAGGACTACACCGCCTTCTTCGCATCCAGCGTCGGCCCCGTGGTTCGCCGCCATCCCAACACGGCCCCGGTCGGCCCGTGGTACGCCCACACCGCGCCCACCCCCCCTCCACCGCCTGTGTTGAATGATCATGCCATGACCACACGTGGTAAAATCGGTGTGCGCAAGCCGGTACAGCGGCTCAATCTCCATGCCACGACGCTTTCTCCAGTTCCACGGACTTACCGGGCCGTCCTTGCCGACCCCAACTGGCGGACCGCAATGGAGGATGAGTTCGCGGCCCTCATCGCCAACCGCACCTGGGATCTTGTTCCCCGTCCGGTCGGCGCCAACGTTGTGACTGGCAAGTGGATTTTCAAACACAAGTTCCAGTCCGATGGCCCCCTAGACAGATACAAGGCTCGTTGGGTCCTCAGAGGGTTCACCCAGCGCCCGGGGATCGATTTTGACGAGACATTCAGTCCAGTTGTCAAGCCAGCAACCGTCCGCACTGTTCTCAGCCTTGCAGTCTCCCGTGGATGAACCATTCATCAGCTGGATGTCAAAAACGCCTTTCTTCATGGCACTCCCTAGGAGACCGTATACTGCACCCAACCCCCCGGCTTCGTCGACTCCACCCGCCCTGACATGGTATGTCGATTGAACAAATCCCTTTACGGACTTAAGCAGGCACCCCGGGCTTGGTATAGCAGATTCACCTCGTTTCTGCTCTCCATTGGTTTCGTCGAGGCCAAGTCTGACACCTCTTTGTTCATCTTCCGCCGTGGCTCTGACATGGTGTACTTGCTCCTATATGTCGATGACATCGTCGTCACCGCCTCCTTTGCCCGTTTACTTCGGTGGACCATCACCTCCCTACGCCGAGTTCTCTATGAAGGATCTCGGCCACCTTCATCATTTCCTCGCATCATCGTCGACCACGGCCTACCGACCTTCTTCTTCATCGCGCGCACGCTCGGATATTCTTGAGTGAGCTGGCATGGCCGATTGCAAGCCGTGCTCCACGCCAGTCGACACCAGTGCTAAGCTCTCTTCTGCAGATGGGGCGCCAGTGGCAGATCCCACTGATTTTCGAAGCTTGGTTGGGGCACTGCAGTACTTGACCTTCACCTGCCCGTACATCTCCTATGCCGTATAGCAGGTGTGTCTCCATATGCATGATCCCCGTGAGCCTCACTTAGTAGTCCTCAAGAGGATACTGCGATATGTCCGAGGTACTTTGGATCTTGGACTATATATTCTTCGCTCTCCGGGCACTGATCTCGTCGTTTACTCCGACACCGACTTCAACTTTGAAATAATTATGATAAAATAAAATGACGCCCGTTGCAATGCACGGGCATATTTATTAGTAAGATTAAAAGAGATAATTCCATATTACATCACTAACCAGATATTTTACACTACTTAATTATTAAAACTAGGTAAAATACCCTATTCTCGACCCAATTAGCAAGAGATGTAAAAACGACTCAAATATAAGTTAAAAAACATGTTTGAATGTCAAAATTAATGCAAATCACCATTAAAACCCAGCTTGTATTACACTTAGAAGGGTATTTTGTGATTTTGATAGTTGAGAGATGTAAAATATTCGTAGTTCTGTGCTTTATAAGACAAACTATATAGTTAAGGGTGTCATAAAAAACTATATAATCGTTAGTGAAAGTCTTGTCGTCGAAACATAATACACCACATATTTTTCAATGGGAGAAGTAAATTTTCAATTGAGAACTGTTGGAGCACGGAACGTCATTCAGACAACATATTTAGGGGCATTTGGTTTCCCATCCGCGTCACATCGGATGTTTAGACATCAATTTAAAGGACTAAACGTAAACTAATTATAAATAATTAAAAATCGGTAAATTATTCACGAGACGAATCTATTATACCTAATTAATCCATGATTAACAAATGTTTACTGAACATCATTAAATCATGACGTAATTAGACGTATTAGATTCATCTCATGAATAATGCAACGATTATAAATAAGTTTTATAAATATTCTATTTAATACTCTGAAATAATCCACATGCCACCCTAGCTCAACGCACAAAAAGGAGCGAAGTAGCAACACTGCAAGCTTCCTCCCCAAGCGCATGGCTGGGGAGGGCGCCCATTAACGCCGCCTGGCCAGCCGGCAAGCGGCTTACCGCCGGCGCCGCCTCTCCGTCTTTCTCCTCGGGTACTCCTTCCTTCTCTCTGTTGTTATTGGCGTCATCCTGTTGCAACCGCTTCCCGCGCTGCCGCCTCCTAATAACGTCCCAGCCGGCGGATCCAGCGGCACTGCCACCGCCGACAATTGGCTGCTCCAGGCCCCTTGGGGTGAGCACCTGAGTAACTAAACTAGAGCTTAATCAACAGAGTATCCATTACCCAACTTTTTCCAATCTATGGTGTAGTATCGTGATTTGCCTGTGGATGCTTGGATTGGGTCGACATCCCTCTATTTTCTTGTGGATCTACATGTACGAGGCACTACTACAGAAGAGGCCAAAGGTGCCGGTTGGAAAACCCCCTTAGGTGCCGGTTTCCCCAATCGACACCTATTGGTCGGCACCAATGATCAAAGTCATTAGTGTCGGTTTTTCAACCGGCACCTATTCAGGCGAATAGGTGCCGGTTCGTATAGAACTGACACCTATTTATCCGACACCTATACGGACCGAACCCCATTCAACGAGGTGCTCCCAATTTCTTCTTATGGGCCCACTCCTTTAACCGAACCCATCATATTTACCGAACGAGGTGCTCCCAATTTCTTCTTATGGGCTCACTCCTTTAACCGGACCCATCATATTTACCGGACCCACCAAATTTTTTCACGCAACTACGTACCTTGATGGCGGGCCCTCTTTCGCGCCCGCGAGTTAGAGTACAAGCACGAGCGACTGAGTCCAGCTGGCCATGTGCATGAGAGATGCATATTTAAGCTGGTGTTGGTCTTGTTCGGCAAGCGGTATGGTACTAATCGAGGAAATAGTGTTTTTCTAAGAATAGGTGCCGGTTCTTATTACGAACCGCCACCTATATAGTATAGGGTCCGGTTCTACTATTCATCCGACACCTATTCGCGAAGAATAGGTGACGGTTCGTAATAAGAACCGCTACCTATAGTATAGGTGCTGGTTCTACTATTCATCCGATACCTATTCGTGAAGAATAGGTGACGGTTCGTAATAAGAACCGTCACCTATACTATAGGTGCCGGTTCTACTATTCATCCGACACCTATTCGCGAAGAATAGGTGGCGGTTCGTAATAAGAACCGCCACCTATAATATAGATGTCGGTTCTATTATTTATCCGACATCTATAAATATAATAGGTGCCAGATTTAATTGAACCGACACCTTTTGGACCGATACCTCTACGGGCTTTTTCTTAGTAATGAGGGGTGATATATATGCACATGTATTAGACCCTGGTGCCATGTATCATGTCTAATAACCATATATATCATGCCAGGTGGTTTGATTCCTTGATATCATGCCGTCATGAGCATGATAGTACTGTTCTATATAATTTTGGAATTCTACAAGCAGGCTTCTTCGGTAGTAGTAGACCAGTCTTCCGATGCTAGCCTCTTTAGTACAAAAAATATCATCCAATGCTAACATTGATAAAGATACCAGTGGTTTTATCAAATACGGGATACTATTGCGGAATAAAAAGGCCGGATTGGAACGAAAGATCCACCGGGCCTCGCTCAATGTCGTTCGCTTGTTTCTGATGTAGCAAGATCGCAGTGTGGGCGGCTCGTGGACTCGAGCATTTTACCTGGACCAGTAATAGCCCGTGGTAAAGTTACGATATTACGGTATTTGATTAATAAATTATTAAAATTTTACTTTATATAATTTAAAATAATTTTTGTAAAATCTATTTATTTTAGAGCAAAAGAAAAGAAAAAAAGACAAGGAGGATAGGTGTCACGATGGACTGAGATTGAACGGTACGTGCATGCGGCTAGGGAAAGGAGTGGGTCTCACCCTCGTATAGATCCAGCGTGGGGTCATCTAATCAGCGTCATTTTAAACAAAGTGAAACAAAGAGATTGTAAATTGCTAATTGCTAATTATTTAAATAAAACTAATATATTTTATATTTTATATTAGTATAGATGCATGTACGTCATTTGGAACGGCGCCACACTGCCATGCTGTATCATCCTGTGCTGCTATACGTCCGCACGTACGCAATTACGTACTTTTTAAAAACTGAATTACGTGCTAGTACTACCACTTGAGTGTGTCCCATTTCGTAAAAATATGGCCAGCCTGTCGACTACTCCTAGCAACGTTGCATTTGACTCGTTTGAGACGAACGTCCCGACCTGTGGCACTGAATTCCACGGACGCGGACAAGTTTTTAGCATATGCTTCTGAATTTCTCGATAGGATATTTTATTGTAACTTTTTCTTTTAAGTTCATTTTAAACTTAACAATATACTTCATTAGTTTTAAAATATAAATAATCTGATTAGATGAAACA
The DNA here is from genome assembly GCA_019925245.2 of Oryza australiensis. Taxonomy (NCBI): domain Eukaryota; kingdom Viridiplantae; phylum Streptophyta; class Magnoliopsida; order Poales; family Poaceae; genus Oryza; species Oryza australiensis. The sequence continues at coordinate 18,574,910 of JAIFGZ020000222.1, read as the reverse complement.
CATTTTAATATAACAAATATAGATAGGCTCCTTGTCCATTCGATTCGATGTGTCTTCTCTAATCAAAATAACATATTTTGAGACAGAGAGAATGGGCTATAATACTATCCATTTGTCTATAAAAATTAATTTCAATTTAGACCTACACATCAAGAAAAAAAATTAGGATATAAACAATATACTACTATTCATATGCTGAATTTGTTTTTTTAAATATATTGATGTATAAGATAAGTTTAGATCTAAAATTTGTGAAGTGATGTGTGTGTATATATAGGTATATATGTATATATACCCGACTATCTCTCAATGGCCAAAACCCACCTTCTCTTTTTTCAAAGGCCCAAAACCTAGCTTCCACCTCAGTCAAAGACCGGTCAAAACGTCCCCATGTTAGTTAGATATCGGTCAACACGTCTGCTGACTACTTTCACCACTCACCTCGCTGATTACTTTCACCACTCACCTCTCCATAGTTCTTGTCTCATAGGAACGGTGCAGTAACATGATGACCATCATGTAATTACATTATGTCTTACGTACAGTAACAATTGAAATATATGTATGATGGATCTATTTTTGATAAACATTTTATTCTAGCATCATGGTGCAAATAAATTTTAAAAAGTACATCATCTAAGAGATATTGCTCTTCAAAAATTGATTTTTTAAAATTTACCTCTCCATAAGTACTAAACTATAGGATTATTATTAATATTTTCTAATATACATTACTACAATTTCATCGTGATGTTACTACAAGAGTGTAGTAATGACTATAAGTTTTACAATAATAACATAGTGTATTACCGTAATTTATTGATAGTGTTGCTACAACAATATATGGTAGCAACCAGAAAACAAGAACAACCAAACCTAAGTGCAAGTGATATCTTTAAAATTCTCATTTTTAAACAATGATATCTCTCATATTATATATTACATTTTGAACCGTTTGCACCATAATATTTTAATAAATATGTTAAAAAATAGATCCGTCATGACTATATTTTAACCATTATTGTTACTGCATATAAGGTACAGTGTTATTGAACGATGATCGTCCTGTTAGTGCAACGTTCTGTATGAAAGGAGGACACCAAATAAGTGGACATAGAAAAAGTTAGCAGACTTGTTTAACCGAGATGGAAGCGATTTGACCGCCTTTTGACTAGGATGAGAGGTGAGTTTAATCAAAGAAGAGAGAGAGGTAGGTAGGTTGGGCTCTTAAAGGAAGGAGGTGTAGAATAGTGTTATCCTCTATATATATATATATATATATATATACACATACTTTGTATGAGTGTTTTTAAATTTTTAAGAATTTTTCATAGCTGTTTGAATGCTTTTTAAACTACTAGAGGGGACGTTCTCAAGTATTCAAAATAGCTTCCCCATGTTTCTGATGGTCATCTCCGTGCTGTAGTGCAGATTCTCGAATAAAATTTGAAAATATACTCTTCATTTATTTTTTCCCATAAATATCGGGGATGTATTTTTTTTGGCACAAATATAGCATCGTCTTTGTGTGCGAGTAAAAAACGACACGCTGTCTGAAACCATTATGCAAAAATAACGACGGCATGATGACGCAGGTGATCTCACAGGACGGTGATGTGAGATCACTTGGACTCGCCACGGTCTAGTAGGACGAGGGCACGAGACCACGTGGTCTCGCTAATGACATTTATTAATTAGCATGATTAATGATTGATTAATTACTAATGACGCTAATTAAAAATAAATATAAATTAATTAATTACTAATGACGTTAATTAATTTTAATTGCACGACTTCGCTAGCTACGCAGCAACACGAGTTCGCATCATCCGTGCGAAATCACACTCACTATGCGAAACCACGCGGTATCGTTCGCATTGCCACACTGAGAACAGCGACACGGCTGCACCGATCTGGCTAGCCAGAAATACGACGACGATACATTTTTACCACACAGTTTCAAATCAGTATTTTCTTGTAAATTCAAGGAAAAAGCATATATTTTTAATTTTTTTCCCAGATTCTCGTTCGTCCTTCAACTCCGGCCCGGCACGCCGTTACCGCCCGCAGACTTTTCAACAGAACAATGCTTGGGCCTATCTAGGTCTTCCAGGCCGTTGTGTCGAGCCCACGGGCCACGGCCCAATATAGGCAGAAAAAAGGCCGACGGCAGGTCCACCTGTTCTGGAATTCTGGAAGCAGGTGTTCTGAAGAAACAACCAAACAAAACCTGTTCTGCAGAAACAACATCCATAGTTCACGTAGTACAAGTATACACAACGACAGGGCACAGGCCTGTCGGACACTGATGCGTAAACAACCGTGAGGTCTCCACGCTGCAGGGAGCACATTTCATCTATCCGTCTATTCAAATGTTGTCACTTCTTTCGTCTATATTTCTTTCTCAAACAATCATACCCTTTTATCATTCAAATTTTTCATCTAATTTTTTTATCAACTAATCACAACCACTCTTATTTAACACCACCTATCTATACGCATATACTGTTTTGGATTATAGTAGGACTTGAAGAGAAATACATCCCTTCCAAAACAGTGCATGCGCATGTAGGTGAAGGCAAAGATCAAGACAACACATGCGTTCCTCAGCCAAAAATTAAATATACCTTGCATGAAAAAGAAAATTTTGACTCCAACAATATGAAAAAAAATCGTTTGATGCCAAAGACCATTTGCAGACACTGACTAGAATGTACGGCGCTATAAATAGATCATACATATGTATATAAATATTATTATATTTATTAATAAAAGTATATAACGACATAGATTGACCATGGAGAGATGTATACCGAACATAAAAAATAAACCGCCGTCTTCTCTCTATGGTATAAAAATTCTCACATTATTTAGATAAAAATAAAAAGAAGAGTTCAACTAGCGAAATAACCAAAATCGAAACTAAAAAAATATCAAAAGAAATATCCATCTAGAATATAATACAAGATTAATTAAATTTAAAAATAGTAAATAAAATGAATTCAAAAATTGAATTTCAACACGAATTTAAAAACTTAAATATAATTAAAATTAATAATAAAAATATAATAAAAGTTGATCTAGACGCTAGAAATTTCCTCTATCGGAGAAAAAGAAAAAGAGTTTAAATTGGAATACAGTTTAGAAACAACTAAAATTCAAAATTAAAAAGAACACAAGATTACTATAAATTCAAAATAGAAAATAAAATAAATTCCAAAATTAGATATTAAATACAATTTCAAATAAAATTAAAAATACCATTATATTTTAAACGAAAATATAATGAAAAAATAAGTAAGTAAAATACAATCTATAAATATATAAAAGTAAGACTAAAAAACAGAAAACACCAATGCTCAATTTGGATATCTAGAAATTACCAAACTTATAGAAGAAAAAAAGAAAAGGCTACACCATATAGTGAAACTAGATTATAAGACTGCAGATTAAGAAAAGAATAAATAATGAGTTCTAGAAAAATTTCTGCTTTGCTTTTATATCTAGACAAAGACAAGTGGTGCACACGTGTTCTATGTTTTTAAGGGAACTAGCAAATATGCACGTGCGTTGCAACGAGCGTCATTTTATTTTATCATCATTATGCAACGGGTTAATTTTATAAACACTCAAGGGGTTTTTTTTTGCAAAATAACCAAGCAGAACAAAATTTTGGGTGAAAACACTATTTGACTTTATAGATAGTTGTAGTTATAGGTTATATATATATATATTAGTAATTGTGCTCATGCGTTGCAACGGCGAAGTCGAGACGCAGCGCGGATGGGACGAGAGAAAGGGGTGCGGCGGCGCGCGGAGCTCCGAGCACGATGGGAGGGAGAAGCACAGCGCAGATGGGGACGGGAGGAGGGGCGGGGGGGCGTGGCACCTGAGGAGGGCGCGGAGGTCTTTTTCATCCAAGCCTTCTTCTTTTTAGCATTGCGACTCGGGTTAATTTCGTAAAAACTCAAGGGGTTTTCTACAAAATAGCCAGGCAAAACAAAAATTTGGGTGAAAACACTACTTGCTTTATAGATAGTTATTATATAAGCAAAATACCCGTATGTTGCAACGGGACGACGACGCAGGGAGGGAAGCAGGCGAAGGGCAAAGGTACATGCTACGGTGCGGGAGCTCCAAGCGGCGACGGGAGGAAGGGGCGCAGGCGCGACGCGGATGAGGACGGAAGAGAGGGACGCAGGAGGTCTTTTTTCATCCAAGCCCTCCTTTTCTTTTCAGCATTGGGACTACGGGTTAATTTTATAAACACTCAAGGAGTTTTCTGTAAAATAACATATTTTTCTTCTTTAACTGGTTTTTTAAATAGCCAGATGGACTGTGGGTTAATTTAAAAAAAATCAAGGGGTTTTGTACAAAAATAATCAGCAAAACAAAATTTGGGTGAAAACACTACTTGCTTTATAAATAGTTATAGATATGTATGTTCTTTTCTTATTACCAAAATAACAAAAAATTAGGATTTACAATCTAAAAAAAGGCATATCGGGCTTTAAAAAGATTTTCGTTAATTAATCCTACTTCTGTCGTGGGAGGGCAAGCTGCTTAAGTGATGAATATTAAGAACTGTGAGAGGATGACCCGATCGACAGAAAACTAGTAAGGTAGTGGTGGCGACAATAGCTGGACTTCTAACGTAATCATATGACGATAAGTTCCGATTTTGTTAGTCATGGGTGATAACAAAGAAAAGAGACGTGCGGGTTGATGAGTGGATATACGACAAAAGATCATAAGGATCATGAGGTAGTTGGTTGCCATCGGAGAACGAGCCAAGGAGCAACACAGTAGTAGAGTAGAGGCGTCGGTATATAAAGTTTGATTTTATAAGGTATCGACCATAACAAAGATGAGAAAACGACTAGGCATGCAGATAAGTCAACATGCGACAAAAGGAATAGAAATATGGCGGTTGCCATGGGAGAGCGAGCCGAGAGGTGGCAAATGACAATGCAGAGGGAGGGCAGCGAGCGGGTCATAAAGGAGTAGGGTGGCGGCGGTTGACGAGACTTCTTAAAAACTACAAAAATAGAGCCTCAATGATAATTAGGTTTGATTTTTAAAATCTCAATAATAATAAAAACGAGGTGCAACAGACAAGTCATAAAGGAGTAGGGTCGCTAGAACTTTTAGAAAGTAAAAAGAGACACCAACGACGATCGTGTTTAATTTTTAAAGTCCCAATGACAATAACAAGGAGAAGGACAGCGGGTGATACAGGGTGAAGATTGATTTGATGCTACTTGTAAAAACTATAAAAACAAAACTAGCCGAGACAATAAACTTAAAAAAACTATAAAATTTGATTTTTGAAAGGTCCTGAGAAGGAGAAGGATGAATAGAAGTTGTGATGGGCCGGCAAACAAGGGGTGACAAAGAAGTATTGGTGACGGTTGGTGTGACTAAAATTGAAAGCTAAGGTTTATTTTTTAATTTCTAAAATAACAAGATAACTATTTAACAAATTTAAAAGAAAATATATAAAAATTTAGATAATTTTATATGGGTGCTAGCTGTGTAATTACGCCGTGTAATTACGCTGGTCATTTTTTTATACTCGTATTCAGATTATGGCGACACAAAACCGTTATACGCTGCAGAAGTGCAGAGTAAAGACACAATACATGAAAATCAATCAGCCAAAGTCATGGTGATATACTACTGCTACCACATTGAATGTGTGAATGGAGTGATGCTGACATGTCACCAACTGGGCTGAGCACCGGACCGTCCGACCGATCCAACGCTGGTTTCATTTTATTAACCCTCGTATAATGATTTTAACCTCCTCCCCTCAATGTAAAAAAAAAAGGAGAAGGGCATAATTATCAATCGCAGCAACGCACGACGGCACGGGCAGGCGAGCAGTAGACCACCACACACGCGTAAGGTACATAATTACACGGGAATCCAAAGATAATTTACAATCTACAGCACGGTGACCCTCGGCTCGTCGTCGGCGTCGGCGGCGGCGTCCTGGTCGTCCTTGGCCTTGTTGCAGTTATCGATGACGGCGTAGAGGCGGTAGGGGGAGGCGTCGGTGGCGAGCCACTGCTCGACGGTGAAGAGCTGCTGCGCGCAGCCGAGGTGGGGACCCGTGACGGTGGCCTCGAGGTAGTTGCAGTACCAGCCGTGGTGCGGGCCGGTGCCGTCGGAGGTGAGGTTCATCCGGCACGGCGCCTGGCGCATGCAGGGCCCCCGGCCGCTGAAGATGTCGAGGTTGCCCCGCTCGTAGTAGTCGTGGCCGCTCCCCATGAGGCCGCCCCACCGCTCCAGGTCGCGGATCCGCACCCCGGAGCCGTCGGCGCCAAGCAGCGTCACGCCGATCACCGAGTCCGTCCCGCCCTTCCAGATCGTCCCCGTCCGCACGTATATCGTGTACACGCACTTGTTCTCCGGGTCCGACGCCGCCACCTCCGCCACCGTGATCCCCTCAGCCGCCGCCGCGTCGTCGCCCGTGGCCACCAACGCCTGTACAACATGCCATACGGCGCCTACGACGATGAGACGGGGGTTTAGCGTACGTACGTTGTTAGGGAGCGTCCGGGACTTACCGCGACGACGGTGAAGGAGACGATGAAAAGGAAGCACAGCTTCGCCATGGCCGAGTCCTCCAAGGTTCCCGAGGCACTCGTCCGCAGTCAATGGGAGGAAAGTGGTGGGGATTATTGGGAGGACGACGAGAGAGGTAGCACTATAAAGGGGGAACTGGGTGGGCCCACTTGACAGTGACACTATCGGAGGAGCATCCAAGTGGCATATCCTTCTGTCTTTACCCCGTATACGTACAGAGGACAGGCGAAGTATCGAGAACAAAATTCGATCCCCAACCAAACGCTGCAAGGAAATCAACACTGCCGCACTCACGTGTAACACGCTCGCCTTGAGGCTAGATCGACTGATCAAGCCAAGATTTACCCGCGGTTTTTCGTAGGAACATGCTGCACCACAGAATCTAGACGGCGATCCTGTCGAACAGTCGAAGTGCCGGTGTGAATGTACAGAACTATACATTACTATCATTTGGCAAGGGCGAGCTGGGTCAATGGGTACGTGTTAATTTGGAGTAGTTGGCGAAGACAATGACATTAAGCAGGTGCCACAGGAAGAATCCTTGGCCAAATACAGTGACGAATATATGATTTTAGTTTAGGATATACCGTAAAAAATTCAACACCAGATTTTAATAATAATTATAAAATTATCAACATGATGATAAAGCTTTAATTCTTAAATTAAATAAAAACGATCCACTAAATACAATATCAATACAATATAAATAGTTTAAACATCATACGATAATTAAAAATCAAAGACTTACAATGCTATTTTTCTGACTAATTTATTCAACAGTTTCGAAGGGACATGAATATCTTAATTTATTTAGCGGCATGACGCACGAGCGGTCGGCGGCCGATGCACGGACGGCGGTCGGTGCACGGGTAGCGTGAGGGCGATGGCGGAGCAAGGGTTCGACAACACTGGTTCGGGCATTCGGCACCGATTCCCGTCTTCCACTCTTCCTGAGTTTTGACTTCCGAGTTCCGTGGCGACGAGCCGTACTGCTGTCCCGAGTCTTCACATGGCGCGACGGACGAAACAAGATTCGCGCTGGAACAAAATATGTTGTCACACACACACACATATATATATATATATATATATATATATATATATATATATATATATATATATATATATATATGAGACATGTGGAGCAGGGTATGCCAAAGCCCACCCGGCATACCCCCTGCCTCCGCCCCTGGCCAAATAGCAGTACATCAAGCAAAGACCAGTGGTAGAAGGAGGGTGATACCGAAGTGTCCATGGACGCAAAAGGCATATGGCTCTGCGCGGTTTCATTGGGTCATATCTTTCAGAAATCAGAACGGCATCATCGTGTCCGTGCATGTCTCATGCGTTGTGCTATTGGCTCCATCTGTTTTTTTTAAAAAATACTCACACACTCATCTCTATAAAATCTCTATAAAACACACATGAACATTCTATCTCCTAAAGTCTAAATCAACATATTCTACATGTCTTAACTGTCATATATTGTCTACCATTAAAAAATAAATAGCCATAAAGATGAATGATCATTCATGTTAAGTTTAAAATCTGAACTTGAGTGGATTGGTTTTTTAGATGATTTAAGTTTAGAATCTGAACTCAAGTGGTGGTTTATAAAAAAAATCAAATGAGTTCAACTACGCTTGCTTTATCATTTTATTCTTTTTTCTTCTTTTTTAGTATGCCAATTGGTGAGCAGAAAAAAGTTAAAAGTTCAGAGAGTTACAAAATCATGAGCCGATGAGAGAAATAAAAATAAAGCTAAACTATTATTTCATTCGTTCCAAAATATAACAACTTTTAATCTTGTTCTAAAATATTATAACTAAAATATAATATCTTGTTCACATCCATTCTTTTCTTAACAAATTATAATCTTTTGCTATTCAAATTTTTTATCTATCTTTTTTTCAACCCATCATATTTTTTATTTAATGTATCATTTTTTTGTTTATGTTCAATTTTAAAATTTTGGGACTGATATAGCACATGATTGATTAAGTAGGCAAGGGACGAATCCTCTGTATTATACGAAGACGGGGAACAACGAGGCACCCAAGCTCAATTGTGTAAAACCGGCTTGCAAGAGCCCCCACTCTCTCAGTGTTCCGATAAGTTTGTATTAACCAGGTTTGACTTTCCCTTGATCCCATCTGCTTAAGAAAAAAAGGAGTGTAAAACTGTCACATTTATTCATGCCACAAACGGCACAATGCTACGTTGTCATCTATGTAGGGAACCCAACTTCACATGCTGCCAATATTGGCTTATTGCTGCATCAACGCTCAAATCTCGCACTGCTCGCCATGCATCGAACGACCAGGTCGGACCACCTCAACAAAAATGACAGGTGCAGCGGTAGCACAACACCTAAACAACACAAGGTCAAGCAAGACTCAGCTCTCCTCCTCGCCGCCGGGGCGGCTCTTGGCGCAGACGCTCCGCTCGGCGTAGAGCTGGTAGGGCGGGGCGTCCGTGGCGAGCCACTGCTCGACGCCGAACGCCGCCTTGGCGCACCCGGCGTGGGGACCCGTGGCAGTGACCTCCACGGACTTGCAGTACCACCCGTGGTGCGCGCCGGCGCCGTCGGAGGTCAGGTTCATTCGGCACGGCGGGGACGGCAGGCACGGCGCGCGCCCGCTGAACACGTCGACGTTGCCGCGCTCGTAGTAGTCGTGCCCGGCGCCCATGAGCCCGCCCCACCGCTCAAGGTCCCGGATGGCGAAGCCGCTGCCGTCCGCCGCCGCGAACTCCACGCCGATCGCCGCGTCCGTGCCGGCCTTCCAGATCCACCCGGTCTCCACGTAGAGCGTGTAAACGCACTCGTTCTTGTCGTTGTCCCCGCCGGCGACCAGGCCACGGAGCGGCAGCACGCCGTCTGGCGATCTCGATCCCGCGGCCTGCGTGCGCGGTAAAACATGCTTAGATCAATTCACAGGGTCACAGCAGCGAGACGATCAGAGAAGAAATGCACGTACCATGACCACCATGGAAACGAGGGCGGCGAAGAGCAAGAACTTGTCAGCCATTGCCGAAGGCTTGAAGAACTCCTCCCTCTATTTGGAGTTTTGGACTTTGAGATGATATGCGTCGTTGTGAGTTGAAGAGGCTAATGAGGTTGATATATAGATGGTGCCAGATCTAACGGTGACTTAATTGTTAGATTTTCTTATACAGAGAACAGTTCGTGCAGGTAATATTCGATGCATCTCCAACATTTTTTATGCTCGGATTAGGTAACAAGTTGAACGAAGCAATGTGAGAGGCGAAAGATTATTCCAGAACAGATCACAAGCAGGTGACAATCATGTGATGCACAGCACAAGGAGACGAGATAGTATGGGAAGTAAAGTCAAACAAACGAGTACATGATGAGCATGTTTAGACGGATTGAAGAGTTATTGAATGGTCGCCTAGAACCTGATCCAATCTAGAACGTTTAATCAAGCAAACCATGAAACATTTTTTGACACGTACTTAACTAGCGCGCACATTACCAGCAGGCAGCAGCTAGCACTGGCTTATTGTGACAACTCAACACTTTTGACAGAATTAAACACACGATAGGCGCACACAATAAAATTATAGATGACGTGCTCAGTGCTCAGCTCTCCTCCTCGGCGGCGGCGGCCGTGCTGCTGCTCTTGCTGCAGACGCTCCGCTCGGCGTAGAGCTGGTACGGCGGCGCGTCGGTGGCGAGCCACTGCTGGACGTCGAACGCCGCCCTGTTGCACCTGGCGTGGGGACCGGCGACGGTGACCTCGACGGACTTGCAGAACCACCCGTGGTGCTCGCCGGCGCCGTTGGAGGCGAGCTTCATGCGGCAGACAGGGGCTCCCAGGCACGGGCCGCGGCCGCTGAAGATGTCGACGTTGCTCCGCTCGAAGTAGTCGTGGCCGGCACCCATGAGGCCGCCCCACGCCTGCAGGTTCCTGATGAGGATGCCGTTGCCGGCCGCCGTGTAGAGCTCCACGCCGATCGCCGCGTCCGTGCCGGCCTTCCATATCGAGCCGGTCTCCACGTAGAGCGTGTACACGCATTGGTTCGACCCCGTCGAGCCCGGGAGCAGCAGCGCGCCCATGTCCTCCTCCAACGTTGCTCCGGCGGCCTGCACAAACAAGGACATACATACTCGCGTGCTCGTCGAGCTCTATGCTAGACGAGATCAACTTATAGAAGAGACAGAGAAATGTACCAAGACCGCCATGGAAATGAGGGCGGCGAAGCAGAGGAGCTTACGCGCCACTGTTGATGGCTTGAAGAATCAGGCTGCCTCTGTCTTGTCTGCCCTTTGTGATGTGACGTGCGCTGATGATGATCAAGTTCAAGAGCTACTGAGCCTATTTTTTATAATAGAAGTTTTTATTAGACTCAGTTAATTACTTAAAGGTTATACAGTTCACTTAATTACTTAAAGGTTATACAGTTCACTGAGTCATCTTTGACTTCTGCAAAACTACACACAAACAAAAAAAGACACACTCATCTCAGATCCCTGACAAAAAAAGACCAAAAACATAAATCTAATGGCTAGCAATCCGTAGACTAAATCATCACCCATGCTCCTGGGTAAAAAACTCATACGTCACCCGGTCCAACTGACGAGATACCTCTAAAATAGTATTTCGCTGTCCAGGTTGATAGAGAATGGTCCAAATACGAAGTCATTGGGTAGCTAAAAAGATAACCTGCAAATGAGAACACACCATCTTGTTATCAAAAATTATGTTATTCTTGCTTAGCCAAATGAATCAACAGAGAGTAGTTGCACCCATTAAAAACAGATTTCTCATGTTCAGAGAAACATATGATAGCCAACTTCCAAATATATAAAAAACATTGAAAAAAGTTTTAAATTAAAGGTCAAGTGAATGGCAGATCAAACCAAACGAGCTACAACATTGAAAGAGCAGGGCAGTGGATTGAATGTATCTTGCACCATTTTTATGCTTGATTAGATAACAAATTAAATTAGGACTTGGGGCGATGAAAGATTGGTTAATGGCCGGATCGATCGATCACATGTTCATGTGATGCACAAGGAGGGTATAGTCGTATGAGGATATAAGTCAAACAACGAACTTTATATGGTGTAAATTAACACTGCTTTGCACTAGCTTGTCCTACGAGCTATTGGAGCACCGTAATTGATCATGTGTTAGAAAAGCTGCATTGATAACCAAGTTGTTCATACTCAAGGCCCAGCATTAGAGTTTACCTAGATTTTATATAGGAGGATCCCAACACATGACATTCACACTTGCGAATGGATACACAAGTAGGCCACTAATAGATGTATTAGGACGTCACTACATTAATAAAGTCAAACTTTACCTAGATTTTCTATATATAGTCCTAATACATGCTATTCACGCTTGCATGTGAGTGGATATGTCTAAATTGAACTGCCACTTTTTTATCTTCCAGGTTTAATTTAAAAAGTTAAAATTGGGCTAAGGCTATTAAGTAGGGTTGCAAATGGACGGAATTTTTTCTGGTCCAAACCGCCCGTTTTTTTACATTTGATCAGATCGTTTTCGTATTTTCGAAAAAATCTGGAAACAGTTTGGAATTTGGGATGGAGGTTGTCGGAATGCGGACGAAAGTAGAAATGATGTTTTTTCTTCCATATTTCCAAAATTCCATATTTGGTCAGAATGTTTTCATATTTTTACCATATTTTATCCAGATTCCAGGCATGTAGAGGCCCAATCCAAAAAGCCCAACACCAGCCCATCTAAAAAAACTCATTTTAATTTGTTAGTTGTGATATGAACTAAGCGTGTTATGTGAGTATATGACAGTAGTAGTATGTGAACAGATAATCCTAAACTATTTCATATGGATCTGAATATCTAAATTCATGCTCTACGTGTTTTTTGTTGGCAAAGATATGTGTGATTTAGATTGAGTATAAAGATGTACGGTATTTCGGCTTAAGCTCCCAACTTTTGACCGTTTCCATTGATTTTTCGGTCGTATTTGTTCGTTTCCGTGTACCCGCATATCCCGATTCTATTTCCGAACCCGTATTTTTCGAACCCGATCCCGTTTTCGCCAAAAAAATATAGAAATAGAAGTAGAAATATGGTTTTTCCGTTCGCTTCCGTTCGTTTTCATCGCTACTATTAAGTACCGGTTCTAAGTCAAATACCGATTCTGATAAATGCCTCGTAGTTACTGGTTCTAACCGTGACCAAATTACCGCAGGTTCCATGTATGAACAAATTTTGTTCATATGAACTTGGATCAAAAAAACTTTATATAAAAATTACAACTCTAGCTAGATGAGGCTACAATTTTATAATTGACAACTTTTTTATTTGAAGTCAACTACCCAAATATGTGGTTTAAATCCATATTATAATAAGATTTTAGGGTTAATTGGATCCATGCCATTATAACTTTTACGATTTTAAAATATATCATTACTATTCAACTATTTGGAAATATGTCATTACAATTTCACAAGTATAAAGATATATGCCACTCTGGTGTTGACTCTGACGATACCAGGTGACTCTGGTGTTGACTCTGACGATTGTGTTGTTGATCATGTTGATCCCAAGGGTGATTCACTTGCCACTGTGTCAGATGTAGCAGAAAGATCCTTCCTGTGTCCGGCACCATAAAAAACATGTGAGTGCCATTCATTATTGTCATCAGAGGCTGCCACATTATCATTAGAAACATTGGTAACACTAGAAATATTAGTATGCATACTAGTTAACTGATTACTCAATGATACTCCCCTAGATCAGAACTGGAAGCGAGGAAAAAGAATAATTTCAGATCGAAGAAGAGTGCCGTCATTGGAATGAAGTTTGGTAAAGGGAAAGATATTTTTCATAAAAAATGACATCATGGGAGATGTAAACTTGACTAGTGGAAACATGGAGACATTTATATCCTTTATGCATGGGACTATAGCCAATAAAAACACACTGTTGATAGCGAAACTCTAGTTTTCGAGAGTTATAGGGATGAAGGTTAGGCCAACAAGCATATCCAAAAACACGAAGCATGGAATATTCTGGTTTTTGGTTAAATAATTTTTCTAGAGGTGTGCCAAATTTAATAACTCTACTAGGAGTTCGATTGATCAAATAAGTGGCAGTGATGAAAGCCTCGTCCCAAAATTTGAGGGGCATATCAGCGTGAGCTATAAGAGACAACCCAACTTTGACAATGTGTCGATGTTTTTGTTTAGTAGAACCATTTTGTTGGTGTGCATGAGGACATGAGACTTGGTGTCTGATACCTATTTTGGAAAAGTACGAGTGTAATTTTTCATATTCTCCCCTCAATCACTTTGCATGGAAATGATTTTTTGGTTTAGGAGGCGTTCAACAAGGGCCTCAAATTCTTGGAATATTTGCAAGACATCAGACTTATGCTTGATTAAATAGACCCAAGTAAACTTGTTGTAGTCATCAACAAAACTCACATAGTATGTTTTTTCTGCCGACAGAATTAGGAGCAAGACCCCAAGCATCAGAAAATATAAGTTCTAAAGGAGCTATTGATGACACTGGATAAGGGAGTTAGTGGCTCTTGGCCTATTGACAGGCATCACACACCGACTTATTATTGGACTCATTGGAATACAAAGCTTATTTTTAGAGATAAGTGCCGAACAATGGCAGGAGAAGGATGGCCGAGCCTATCGTGCCACCGTACAAGGGAAGGTTTTGCAGCACGGAACACTTGCTTCTTGTTACTGGATGTGGATGATGGAGCAGAAGATAGAGCCAATTTTTACGTCTGCCTCGAAAAAGAACTCTCCGAGTGATGAGATCCTTGATCAAGAAAAAAATTGGATGAATATCAAAGAATGCATTATTGTCAGCAAAGAAACAATAGACAGAGATCAAATTTTTCTTTGCATCAGGAGAGTAAAGAAAATTATTGAGGTGCAATTTTCTGCGGAGAGTATGAATCTGAGTGTGACCAAAGTAACTAATCTGCATACCTGAGCCATTGGTTGTATAAATTTAATCTCCACCATGATATTTCTCCTGTATGCTTAGTTTGTCCAGTTTGCCTGTGACATGGTCTGTTGCACCCGTGTCAACATACCAATTCGTGTCAATTTCGTATGACTGACAAACTGAATTGACTGTCTTCCCTTGTGGAGTAAACTCGGGATGAAACCAGTGCTAGAAGGTAGCAATCGTGTGTCCCATCTTGCCCCAAAGTTGACAGGTTGGCCGCTCACCTCCTCGTCCTGCAGTAGGTGCTTGTCCACCTCCGCAGCCACGACCAGTGTAGCCTCGGCCGTGCCCACGAGCTCGCTGATGACCGCCTCGGCCGAAGGAGACGGACTTTGCTGAAACTTGATATGTTCCTTGCCGAAGATCGTTTCTTCCTTCGAATCCTAGCAGTTGGCCTTAGAGTTCGGCCACTGTGACTGGTCTGAGCGTGCAGCCACGGCCGACACCACCGGCTCAAAATCAGCATCGAGCCTAGCAATGATGTACGCCACAAGGTCTTCTTCATCGAGTGGTCTTCCTCCGGTTGCCATCTTATCACCTAAAGCTTTCATCTTTGTAATATATTCATTGACAGACATGTTACCTTTCTTTGTGGTGGACAACACAATCCGTGTGTTGATGGATCATGCTCGAGTTTTCGAGGAGAGAATCTACTCAAAGGTCTTCCACAGCTATGCGACCATTGTGACGGACACCACTTGCATCATGATGTCACGTGTCAGGGTTGTCATCAAGTAATTGAGGACTTGCTGATCTTCAGTCATCCACTTGACGTACGCTGGGTTTGATTTCTTGATGACTTTGTTGTCTTGTTTTTTTCTATTTCTTGTACAGGAGCTGTGATGCTGCCATCAAGATAGCCAAACATCTAGGCTCCTCTGATTGTAGGAAGAATCTGTGCCTTCCATAGCAGATAGTTATCCTTCCCTAGCTTCTCTGTCACCGGTACGCCAAATGGCGATCCTTTGGCTGGGGCTGACGAAGAAGATGATGCGCTCATGGCTTCAACAGATGTATCTGTGAAGAGAAAGACTCTAATACCATATAGATTTGGTGGAAGCATTCTCATCTCTCATGAGGCCGCGTAACTTTGTTAATATAGCTGATAAATCATAGCTTGAAGATTACATAATAATTATGATTGAGAAGGGTTTTATCTTCCTATCTTAAACCAATTTAATATTATCTTTCTATACGTAGGTACATACTAATTCTATCTAACATATGTTACCAGCCACCAAAAAAATAATTATAAAATTCAACACAGAAAAATTTAGCTTAGGGTATACCGCCAAAAAAATTCAACACATGATTTTGGTAATAATTATAAAATTAATAAGGTGATTAGGTATATATATACTAAGTAACACGATAAAGCTTTAATTCTCAGATTAAATAGAAACGATCCACTAAATGCAATATAAATAGTTTAAACACCATACTGATAATTGAAAATATATGTATAAAAGAGTACCAGAGACTTACAATGCTATTTTTCTAACTAATTTATTCAACGCTTTCGAAGCGACACGAATGTCTTAATTATATCATCTTTATCAACTTGAAAGAAAATATTTCGCTCAATAAAAGTGACTAGACAATCATCCGTAAGACTATCGTCCATCTTATTTCGTAATTTTGTTTTCAACAAATCATTCTAGAAAATTCCATTTCAACACTTGTCATTGTCATAAGTAAGTAATACCAATTTGAAAAGCTCATATATTATATCATACACTTTGTGTCTTTTTGTTTTAACAAGTTTAATTGAGAGAAAAATATTTTTTAAACTTTTTAAACTATCATCATATGTCATGTCATCAATATAATTATACAGTTGCAATTTAAGTTTAAGTAAATTATTATTTAAAAACTTCTTAGAACTCAGCTAGTCTACATATTTTAACTTTTTAATTTTTTAATATATAAATATATATTATACTTTCTACACGTGAACCTTAGAGTATGCCGGGATCCTCTGTATCCGCCCATGCTCCAAGTAGTTGTGGCCGTTGCCCATGGCCCCGCCGCACTTCTCCAGGTCCTCGATGATGAGGTTGGTGCCGTTCGTCGTCGCCAGCGCCAGGTTGATCGCCGAGTCCGTGCCGGCCTTGTGCATCGACCCGGTCTCCACGTAGACCGTGTACATGCACTGGCGCACCATGCCCGCCGTCTTGAACTCCGGCGTCACGTCCGGCGATGTTGATCCGGCGACCTGTGCGAACGGTGTACATCAGAACATGATCATGCACGCTCAGCTCGTTTGTCAATATATCATCAACTGAGAGAGACAACTCAGAAAAGAAATCCAGGTCCACACGTACCAAGATCGCCAATGGAGACGAGGTGGCAACGCAGATGAGCTTGTCAGCCATTGCCAAAGGACCAGATTACCACAGTACTGCCACTGGGTAGTCTAGTTAATTTGGACTTCTGGGTGTGCTCCGATGTGAACTAGTTGAAGCGGAAGATGAGGCTAACGAGGGATTATATAGATGGAGGCTTTATTTCCAATGACCTGCTAGAAGGATGCATTAATAATTGTACAACACAAGTAGATCATTGGTTTATGGATCATACTTTGAAGTTTAGGCTAGCACCAGAACTCATTTAGATTTTCTATATATAGAAGTGCCTTGAGACATGATATGCACGCTTGCATGCCAATGGATCTAAGCCAAAACTATTATTATCTACAAGTCAAATTTGAGGTACAATAGTACCCTGCGTAGTTGTTGGAGCCTTGTAGGGAGAACGACCTTCCTTTACATGGATCCGAACAGCTAGGACAACTTACTACGACTATAAAATATTTGTTTGAAATTCAGTAAAATAGTTTCTATATATTACACGATCCGAATCGATAATTCAATCGACTAGAGGCAGTAGCAGTTAGGGTATAAACAATGTGTGTTGTCTGGAAAAAGATACCACGACTAGGTATTAAAAAGAGAAAAAGAAGAGATAAGATTGTCGTTTGTTGATTAACTCACGGTCTAATAGATAGTTTAATTAATGCCATCCATACCACTGCACAACTGTTTATAGAAGCATACTACTGTTCATCCTCTTAAATCGATATAATTGAAATAGTCCTCCATCGCGATGTTAATTTAAACATACAACCCTAAATTAGATTTAGGTATTCTTTTGTTATAAGGAAAATATATATGTTACATGAATAATGGATGAGCACTGCCCTTAGGATTGCATTGGATTGGAGTAGCAGTTGTCAAAATTGAACTGATATCCAAAGAATATATATGTATAGACAGCAATGGTGGTGGCAGTTCTTCTCAATGACGCGTGGGACACGTACAGGGAATGGGCATCCAGCCCATCCTGCACCTGCATTTCCACCCGAAAGGACAAAGGCTGTGGCGACCTGATCCTCAACGTCATCACCCCACGTGGCGGTCGTAGGAGCTCATGGTTGATGGCCGGCGGCATGGTTCGGAAGCAGATCACGCAGAGCTCATCAAGCCGACGATCACCCCCCTCCCCGCCGTCATCAGTGAGGTCGATGGTGGCTGGGCTGGATCAGGCTCCAGCCGATCCGGCTCGCCAGCATTAGAGTAGCATGGGGCTTTAGGGGTGAGATGGGCGGCGGCGGGGCGATTCATCCACGAGAGAGGAGAGGCCGAGCGGGGAATTGGGAGAGGGAGAAACAGAAGCATCTGTCCATCTGGCGCCGTCGACTGAAGCTAAATCTCAGTCTACTGCTGCTTGGTGGCTGGGGGATGGAGCTCCGCCGCTTGCTTTGTGGCTGGTAAGGCGACGAGCTGTGGAGCAAAGGGACAAGGAGCTGCAGAAGAGACTCCTTGCGTTGGGCCTATCAGAGAGAGCTGAATAAAAAAGTTGAATGCCTGAGAATAAATATAGTACTGGGCATCAACATTTTTATTGGACTATTGGCATAGATGGCCATATGGCCCGAGGCTCAACGGCCCGGTCCGCACGGCACTTTGGCCCGCCCAGACACGACACGGCATGGAGTTGGTTGGGTCCGTGCCAGCCCAGCCGACCGGTGGATCGTGCCTGGGCTGTGACCTCGGTATGATGGGCCGGCCCGGCACAGCCCGAAATTTAGAGATGTTATTTAGACTTACTTTCAACCATTTCAACCATATGTAAGGCACGACCCAAAAAATAGGATGCGAAAATAGACTTATTACATGTCGCGGCCCAAAGTGTAGGGATGCAAATTAGACTTATTTTAGTGTCACAGCCAAAAAAAAGATAAAAAATAGACTTATTTCAAAGAAAACACGATGGGCTGCCATGCCATCGGGTCGGCCCGGCACGGCCCGACCCTTATAGGGCCGTGCCTGGGCCATATGTTGAGCACGTGGGCCGACACGACCCGGCCCGGCATGTAGGTCGGGCCGTGCCGGCCCGAAAAATTTTGGTCCGCATGACCGGGCATAGGCCGTGCCGGGCTGAACGGATCGGTTGGCCATAAACTATTGGAGTAGTAAAGTGTGAGATATGGAAGAGGATTAAGCAAAAGCCGGAGATAGGGAAGACACGATGCGTAGTGTTATCTACTCATTGCTGATTGGGTCATCTCCGGTCAAAGTGGTTCTGTTCGACGAAGAGAACAAATTTTACTTTTATTTATTCTTTTTGGTTTTTGAGGTAAAGAACATCAATTCAGCCAAGTACATGCAATATATTTTCTCAATCGAGAGAACTTATAGTTATATTTTATGTAAATAATATGTTGTAACGTATGAAGTACAAAAGAAATTCCTATGGTCTAAAGAAGTCGATGAAAAAGAAATAGCCATGAGTGACGCAACTTTTGTGAGAAACAATGAGAATGCCCCTTAATTCTCATCCTAGTAGATAAGGGTGTCTATTCTACAACAAAATTAATGTTGCACATATAATAAAACTTGGTTATGTATGTAACTGTGGATAATAAATTTTTGGATTACAGCAAGGCTAATAGCATTGGCTCCAAAAAAGACCACCTCATCTGTAGTGTAGCTAACTTCAAAAGCTAATACAATAATGTTGAAGGCATGCGATGAGGGCCTTTGACCGAACCTGCCAAAACACCCCTCAAACTGCGAGGTGAAGCGCTAAAGGGCGAAACACCCACAAGCGGTGAAGGCGAGCGCCAGGAGGCGAAGCACCCATCAAGCGGCGAAGCGAAGATCCTCCACCACCAGACGACGAAGCTCCACCAGGTGACGAAGTCAGTCAGACCCTGACCAAGCCTACTATCTTGAGAGGTCCAACAAGCAGCCCAAGAGGAAACCCTTAGAGCCCATGGGGTGGTTAGTTGGGCCAAAAGACTAATGTTATCCTTATAAACATCCTTGTCATAAGGGTGATTAAGTCAATTCTCGAGTAAATAGAAACCCTAGGGTTGCAAACCTAAGCTATAAACCTATAAATAGACCTGTAACAAGACGGAATTTTTGAAGTGATTAATATATTTTCCATTTACATTTTCCACACAACCAAGTAAAGCCTGTCTTTTGACAGACATGTTTGTCAATCGACAACAGTTGGCGCCGTCCGTGGGGAGCACCAGCCGAAGCCAATGACACCCAAGAGGAAGTCCGTGAGGAGGAGAGCAGCACCGCGGAGGTACGAAGACGAAGGTTTTGGTATTTGATACAATCTTTGATAAATCCGCAAGCACACGGATACTGCTATAGCACTTTTACCTTAGAGTATTCTAAGGGTATTGAATCACAAAGAGCGTGTATGTACTATCTATGGACGAGATTCTATCTAAGGACAACAATTGATGATAGGATAGGCTTAGAGAGGATTCATATGAACTTAATTAGCTAACTTAACTTAAAGATAAAACTATATTGAATGCATCAGGCACCAACCCTCCCCTGGTCTGCCAGGCTAAGTCTGGCCTTGAGCTCTATGATGTATCCAAACATGAATGGATACAAAGGATGGACATGACTGTCACCACCTGCCACCTACCTTATTTTCCATGGAGCAAACAACAAACGAAGGTAATCGTCAACCTAGGCACTACGTCTAAGCTATTGATTACTACTCTAGCCTCACGCAGGAACTTCCTTCTTTATCCAGAGTCCTAGTACTAGCGCACTTAACTATAAACTAAGCTATGAACCCACACCGATGAGAATATTTCTCACTTAAATAAACTAATTAAATACCATAAAAGAAGTCTCGAATACTTACTTTATAAAAGAATCATCCGCCGAGGTACAAGCAGAAGAATGCCGACAAGTCCGACACTCCTCCAAAAATTCTTAGAGAAAACTTCGATTATTCGGGACAATCCTTCCGGAGCTTCCTCTCACTCTCTTCCTAACCCATATACTAAAGCAAAATCAAAGATATGAAAGCGAGTTGTACTCTACTTTGTTGTGTGTTTTGGGAGTGACTTGAGCTCTCCTTTTATAGCCTAGGTATGATGGTTTGTGGAGGTCGGTGCACCCACAACCGCCATCACCATCCAATAGAAAGCCGTCACTTGCAAGGGGAGATCCAGAGGCACCAGCCCTGGTTCGGTTGAACCAGCTCCACCACCATCAGCCACCGACTTATTCCAGTGAATGACAGGTGGGCTCCTATGATAGTTAGCAGTGGATTAGCTCAAGTTTAGTCAGTTTTAATTGACATGTGGGCCCTTTGATCCTTGTGCTCGCGTATGATTGGTCGGAGGTATATTTCGTTGCATGGCGGGTGTAAATTCTCCCAAAATTACCTGCATACATAAATTTACCAAGACTAGTGGAAATGGTTAGTAATAAACCCCTACCACTAAGTTTGATATTATATTTTGCATTCGTTTATGCAGGAGTTGATGGTTAAAGTTTGCACTTAATGACCGTCAACAACACCACCACACTTATCCTTTAGTCGTCCTTGAGTAAAGCTCATGGATTTCAACAGAATAATGATTTTATGTGTAATGATACAAACATACAATATATTCCAAGCCATACCTGTACTCTTGAAATTTGAAGTGGTTACCATGCCATCTTGGGTGATTAAAAATGGAATGGTTTTGACTGAAATCACCTTTACTCCTTCCGATGAATTACCTTGGGGTTTTCTTTTTTTTCTCATAGAAACATAACTTTACTTTTACTCCTCAATTGATTCTCTCGAATTGCTCAAAGTGTTTAATCCTCACCAAATCATTAATGTTGCCTTTTCTTATCCTACCTTTCTAATAAGGCTTGCGTGGAGCTCAGGGTAGAGAATAAGAAAATGGCGTACTTGCATCAAATATTTTATAAAGTCAAAAAGTAGATCCATGGAGAGTACTAGGCATACAAACATGATTAAGTTATGCACATATGTGTGGAAAGGAATGTGTGTATGGAAAGGTGGGAAGAATGGGATGATGACTCATTTTTGTATAATCCTCCTCCCTATACTTTTTTGAGAACATGGCTATTTTATTTATCTCTTCTCTTTTTTAGCTCATGTCTCATTTGGCATGGATAATAGGAGAGGAAAATCATATGGAGTTTTTATTTGGTGGATGAATGATTGTAGATGCTAACTTCCAGTGTAGAAGTTTAGCATATGGTGGATTGAATATTTTTGCTAAGCCTCTAGTGTACAGGGAGAGCAATATATTTGGTGGATGTGCACAAGATCTTGATCATGAAAGCATAAAGATAATCTAACAAAGGTCTAAACCGTTTGACAAAACTCAAAATGATAACAAGCATCATATGTATGAGGTTTATTATGAAGATCGACATATGCCTTTGGTAGGAATAAAACATCAATGATGAGTAGATAAAGTTATACCATTTTCTTTTTATAAAATTTCCAAGGATTCAACAGAGAAAAGAAAGGGTCATATTATCAAGAAATCTCTCATTATCAATTACTTAGATGACATGTGTTCCTAATAATATAGATCACAAGCATAAGGTAGCAAGCAAGGAATAAAGGGTATGCAAGATATTCACAAGTAAGTCATATACTCTAATTGAAATATCCAAGCTCATTTTAAAAGTTGAGTTTAATTTTCAAATAAGATGTTTTCATGATAAGATTTATCAAACTCAAAATGTAGGGAGATGATAGAATAAACGTGCAACTCATCGTGCAGTGAGTGTGTAGACGAGCAACCATCGCGCCATAGATGCTACGTTGTACATTGTGATTGTGCAAGCATCATGGTGTAGCACAGACATGGGTGATCTTGGTATGTGAGTGTATAATGTGAACACAAGATCACCCTCACACTTGTTTTATACCTAGGCTGCTTCAAAGACACACAAAGAAAAACAAAGAGTGAAAGCAAAAGGACTCAACTGGTAAAAACCTGATGAGTCTTTATTTAACTTTATTGACAAGCAAAATTATATGTGAGGAATGAAATAAACTAAAGAAAGTAAAAATAACCTAGGCCTAACGTGCCTATTAGACTCTATGATACTAGGGAAGGCTCAAGGGTTGGGTGCACAATAGAGATCTTTCTTCCCTACGGCCTTGTACAAGCCCTATATCTTGGCACAAAGGCCACAACGGAGGGAAGCAAGGTCGATCTTGAGCTCAGCGAGCTCGACTCGTCCCTCTGCCATGGTGTTCTTTAGCCTTCTGTTCTCAATGCGCAGCCGAGCAACAGTAGAAGCTAAGTGAGTCAACAAAGGCTCACGCAGAGATTTCTTGTCGTCGCTCTCAAACTCTCCCGCAAACCTCTTGGTTGGAGGTGGAGAGAGGTGTCGTCTGATTGGCGGGGAGTTTTGAGAGGCCTCCACCTTCAGCTTCTTGCTAGGTGCCAATGCAAGGATTAGGGCCTTTTCGCGTTTGGGGGTGACTTTACACCCATGAAGCGAACACGAGGTTTAGGCGAAGGGCTTGCCGGTGAGTAGGATTCCTCATCCGTACTCGACCGGTGGCCATGCCCATCAATGGAGTCGATGAACGCTGCGGCAGAATGGTGTTCACTACTCCTACAGGACGGCATTGGCATGTCGTACCCTTGAAACAACCAGACATTGATCAGCCATTTAGGGCCGATCTTGCCTGTGGTTGGCCTCTGGTAGGGGCTGGACGACTGAACCTGGCCCTCTACATCCTCCTCGACGAAGGTGAACGCGTGGTCGAACGGGGGGCCAAGAGGGTCTGAGGGTGGTTCGATCAAACGCTCCTGGCGGCCTCTTGGCCCCTCGTCGCACCTGACCGGAGGCAGGATGGCTAGGGCCTCTAGGATCTTGGGTTCGTCGTCTTCGATCATTGGGATCAAAAGATTCGTGGGTTTGATCTGCCCCTCGAGATGGTAAGTGGAATTGGGGTTGGAGAGGGAGATCAAGGCTTTCCCAGCCATGAATTTGGGTGGATTTGAGGAGGAATTGGCAAGGGTTTCAAGGAGAGATGGAAAGGGGGAAGGAGAGGCGAATGAAAGAAAATTTGAATTGAGATTGCGGTCGCCTGCTTCTCCCATCTTCGTGAATCCACCGAGGATGATAGGGGGGCCATCAGCAGGCCAACTAGGTGAAGGCCAGGGTTCGGTCGAACCTTGCTAGGCTCCCAACCCCCTAGTTCCGTGGGAAGCTGGGCTGGCAAAGCCCAGCCAAGAAGGCTTAGGTTGGGCTTTGGAAAACGCACTAAAATCGATCAAATCCACTAAGTCTATTTCCTGCCCCAACCCCTCTACCGATTCAAGGAAAAGTTTTAAACAATGACCATTTACCTTAAAGATGTTACCTTCGTCGTCCTGAAGTCTGACTGCCCCATGTGATGAAGTGTCGATGACGGTATATGGTCCTAGCCATTTGCTTTGAAGTTTTCCATGTCCGAAGAACTTCACCGGTAGTTGAAGATCAGCACCATATCTCCTGCTTGCCTTGATCCGCTTATCATGCCATCTTTTTGTTCTTTCCTTATACATCCGAGCATTGTGATAAGCTTTATCTCTCCATCCCTCCAGCTCTGATAGTTGTATCTGTCTATGTTGCCCGACTTGTCCTAGGTCCATGTTCCATGTTCGGATAGCCCAATGTGCCCTATGTTCTAGCTCACTAGGTGGATGGCAAGTTTTCCCATATACGAGCTGGTAAGGTGACATGCTGATGGATGTCTTATATGCGGTCCTATATGCCCAAAGTGTATGGGGTAATTTGTGCTTCCATGCTTTCCTCATCTCATTCACGGTCTTCTGCAGGATGTTCTTGATTTGTTTATTAGATGTCTCTGCTTGACCACTTGTTTAGGGGTGGTATGGAGTTGCAATGTTGTGTTATGCCCCAAGCTCTTGTAAAAAGTTTTAGAAGGTCTTATCAATAAAACAAGACCCTCTATCACTTACTACCATCCGTGGTGTTCCAAATCGAGAGAAGATGACCTTGTGGAACATCTTGAGGACGTGCTTGGTGTCAGCGGCTCGACATGGCATAAAAAGAGACCCTGTGCTCCCCTCTTCCTTTTTCCCCTTTCCCCCAAGCTCGTCGCTCTCTCTCTCGCTCTCCTCGTGCCACTCACTCGCTCTCCTTGCGCCGCTCCCTCGCACCACCGCTCGCCGTCATGCTCCAGCGGAGCACTGCCGCTGCTAGCAACGCTGCCGCACCATGCTATCACCGTCTTTAGCTCCGCCGCCCGCGCCGCACCTAGGTCGCCGCTTCACTTCCCCAATCCACCGCCGAATCACAGTCTCCGCCTGCAACCCGAGCCACCTCCACCTTCTGTCAACTCCAGCTGCCTCTCGACGTCGTTCCCGACCACCCCAAGACGCGTTGTCACCCTCTCTCGCTTCACTGCGCCGTGGAGCCCCTCGATTGTCGCTTCTTCGTCGCTGGGATCTATTGGAACCCGCCTTTCCTCGCTCCCCGAGGAGTCCGCCGCCTTTTTCCCTTCTCCGGCCAACGATTCTCGTCGCTTCACGCTACCCCTCCCTCTCCTAACCCCTCCACCTTGCTCCCTAGGTCCAAGAGGCCCTCGGTTGCCCCTCTGCCTTCATCAGATGCCACAAGACGGCCATCCGTGTTGCCATCATGAAGCCCTCCTCCACCAGCCTCTCTCATGCGTCATCGTTGTGCGCCGGTGAGCTTCGTTTTTCTACTTGCCCTTCTCCGCCGCTCTTCCACACGCGCCACCGTGCGGTGGTCACCGCCGGCGACCATCGGGTCGCGTACACCGTCGCCATGCCGTCCTCTGCTCTGCCCAGCCGGTGAGCCATCCTGCCTTTCTCTTGACCGTCGGATCGGTCTCGGGCCAAGACCGATCCATGTTGTAGCTTTCCCATGGCCGCTCGATCCCCTTTCGGGTGATCTAGGCCATCCGCGTGGCGCCCGTCGTGGCAGCCAGCGGCTTTGCTGCGTCGGCACGCCTGTCCCTCGTGGCCGCCGCGTGCATGCCACGTGGTGGACGCGTGTTCCGGCTGCGCGTGGACTCGGTCCATCGTGGACCGTCCTCCTTTGAGTCACTGACTGGTGGGGCTCGCTTGCTGGCGCCACCTCTCTCCTCGGATGACGTCATAATCCTTAATTATTGTGCAATAAATTGGTTTAATTTCCAGGCATCCATTTAAATAGCTCAAAACTTTTAAAAATCCATATCTAATTCATGCAAACTCCAAATTGAGCCACTCAACTTGCAAAATTAATCTAACATTGAGATGTACATCTTTGTTTACTTTTGAGGTACTGTTTATTTGATTTTTATTAGGGTTTTTCCTCGTTTTGCGTGCCAGCGTGTAGATTTCGTTGTTTTGAAAGTTCGCGCTCGTGAGGAAAAGAGTTCGAAAGATTGTTTGAAGAAGCAATGCAAATGACACATCCCCCTTGAGAATGTTAAACCTAATTTATAAATGTTTTATCGTTTACGAATAAATTGCATGTTTTGCTAACTACATGGAAATTAGGATTACCTATCTGTCTGCTTGTGCCATGTTTACTTGATATCCACTCTTTTTCAAACCTGGGTGATAATTTGATTAGCCCATGTCACTTATGTTGACCTTGCTAGAATTATGTTATGCTTAGCCACGCTTAATTACCACTAGCTTACTTAATGGGATAATCACATTATTTATTTTAGTATCTGTCGAGTTGTGAGCTTGAGACATGTGGCTATGTTTTATTGGTCATAACCATCCAAGTAAAATATGGCTTAATGGTGGGCTGTGGGTGCATGGTCTTGCTTGGGTGCTAGCAATAAAGGGCCAGTTCGTGGGAAACCCTAGAAGACTTATTATGCGTACCATAAGCCAGCGTAGGCTACGGCTAGGTTTGTAGTGTAGTTTTTTTATATCTGACATACCCAAGCAAGGGTGAGCATGATGGAGTTTGGATGGGCCCTGCGACGGTCTATGCGTCTTCCGGATTCACCTAGGCATAAGGGGCTGCCTACCTTGGTTTTAAAGGTAGGGGCGCAACATGAAGTGTGGTGCGCATGGTTAGGGAGGGTTATGTGAAGGATCCTATCATAGTTCCTTTCTGGTATGTTGTGGTGGTATGCCGACGTACAGAAACGTGTCGTGGGGTTGTGTCTTGTGGGTACAACTATACACCTTTGATTAGAGTAAAACTATTCGAATAGCCGTGCTCGCGGTTATGGGCGATCGACCAAATTCACCGTGATTAGTCCTACACTATTAATTAACTTGGCTTAATAAACTAGTTTAGTTCAGATGGAATGGTTGGGGTTGTTCAACATGGTGTAGCGTTGTTCAGTGGAGAATTAACCTTGACTTAATTTATCAACAGTTTACCTGTTTAAAACTATAAATGTTTACAACCGTCTTTACACAAATAGTCACAAGCCTCTCTTTGTCTTTCCTTGCACGTCTGCATTATTGGTGTGGCCTGCTGAGTACGATGGTTGTACTTAGTCTTGCTGTCTTTCTCCCTTTTTAGAAGTGTAGTGCTTTTGAGTTGAAGACGGAGTTAGACGACCAAGACTTATACCCAGTTGAGTTTTGCTTGTGGAGTGGAGTTGAAACCTCGCTAGGATCGTCTTTTTCCGTTGCCCCTTTATTTTTGATGTGAGGACTAAATGCCTTGATTGTAACTATTTACGCTTTATTTACGTTCGGATCTATTCGTTTATTTGTACCCTGGCAAATTCCTAGACATAGATTTAACAAAAAATAGTCTATAAATTTGGCTAAATTTCTGGGTGTGACAGCGCGGGCGCGGGCGCGGGCGACAGAACGCGACGCGATGAGAGAGAGAGAGAGAGAGAGCGAGTCCAGGCTGGCGCTCTACCGCGGCACGTGCGGCGTACGTGACTGGGGAGTGCGGGCCGACGAGGGGGAAGTGGGCCGAGCGAAGGAAACGGCCCAAAAGGAGGAGGGAGGCAAACTAGACTTTCCCAGAAAATTGATTTGGGGAGGATTTAGGGTTTGGAATTGGATTTTGATTGGGATTTTCTTCGAGATTTGAGTTGAGCTCATGGCGGGGAACTGAGACCTTGGCACACACAATGGGAGCACAACCGAAAAACAATTTTTGCAATTAGGGTTTTTACTAAATAGATTTTCCCACTAACGTCACGACGAAACGGGCGTTACAAACCGACCCCCTAACAAGAATCTCGACCCCGAGATTCAGCACCTAAGGGAGCAGCTCCGAAAACTCAGCACGGAGGTGATCTTCTCATTCCCAGGTTGCCTCACCCTCGGAATGGTTACTCCACTGAACATTACATAACTTGATGGTTTTTCTTCGAGTCTGACGTTATGCTTCTTCAAGAACTTTAATCTGTCTTTCCATGTAGGTTAGATTCTTCTGCAGATCCATGCCTCCCAAGGTAACTTGTTCCGCTGGAACACGGTGGCACTTCTTCAACTGAGACACATGGAACATATTGTGCACATCTGAGAGTCCTTCGGGTAGCTCAAACTTATATACAACTTCACCCCGTAGGTATACGTGATCTCCCTTATCAAACTCAAGATCACGCCTTCGATTATTTGCGTAGGTTTTTGTCGGTTCTGTGCAGTTTTCAATTGTTTGTGGATTATCTTTACTTGATCTTACACTGCCTTGAGCATATCTAGTCCAAACACTAGACCTTCGCCTACCTCAATCCAACGCAATGAGGTGCGACACTTTTGTCTAAACAAAGCTTCATTAAGGGACATTTGTATGCTCGAATGATAGCTGTTGTTGTACAAGAACTCAGCATAGGGTAGACAACGATCCCATGTGCCTTCAAAATACAAGGCACAAACACGAAGCATGTCTTCTAGGATCCGGTTAACTAGTTTTATTTTGAACATCAATTTGTGAGTGATAAGCGGTGCTGAAATTCAAGTTGGTGCCCATTGCCTCGTGCAGTTGCTACCAAAACCTTGAGGTAAATTGAGTGCCTTAATCTGACACTATCTTCTTTGGGCAACCGTACTGGCAAACAATGTGGGTCATGTACATATCTACCAGTTTCTTCCTATAGGTGGTTTTCACAAGTACAAAGTGGGGACTTTTGTTAGGCGGTTCACGATCACTCAAATGGAGTCATATATGCTAGGGGTTCTTAGTAAACCGGTGATAAAATTCATATCGTCTCTTCCAATTTTTATTTCGGGATTCTAAGATGTTGTAGTAATCTGACTGGTTTTTATGTTTTGCCTTGACTCTTTGGCATATGTCACATAGGGCCACATATTCTGCAATCTGATATGTCCCCCAGGATGAGGTCTCTTAACTCCTTTTTGGTCGGTACACAAATGCAGGGTCCGAACCAAACAGTTGCTTTTTCATCGATGGTGAAATCTTCAACCTTTTTCTTGTGTATTTTCTCTTTTAAAATCTTTATCCTTTCATGTTCTTTTTGTGATTCTCGGATCTCAGATTTCAGAGTGGGTTAATTGTTAGATCAGCGAGGGCACAAGACTGAACCACGGTCAATCTCATATTTTCAAGCTCTCGGCACAAACTATCTTGAGTTAGCCAAACTAAGGCAGCATTGCAGTAAGTCTTGCAACTTAACACATCGGCGACCAAATTTGCTATACCAGGATGGTAATAGATGCCCCGGGCAGGATGATTCATTATATATAGTAAGCGAGCAGTATGCTGACGATTGATGAAGAAGATCAGATCCACAGGAGCAAGAGTATACACTATGCAGAGACGTGGACTAGTTAATGCCTGTCGGTCGGTTTCTTTTGAGAAAGGGAAGATGAGAATTGAATCGATTGAAGATACATGGATCATATCATCGATGACAAATCAACGAACGAACGAATGAATACTGATAAGAAGAAATGGTCGACGGAGGTCAATATATTCGTTAGTCCTGCCTTATAGTACGTCAGTCAAACAGCGCATACGTACGTACATCTAGTAATCCAGTCATACACTATCCTATTCCCTTCCTTTTTAATATACTTTTATCGTCTTATTAAAAATTTTATATAAATTTAAAAAATATAAATATTGTTTAAAGTTATATTTAATTAAAAATCAAGCCACAATAAAATAATTTTTTTAAACAAGGTAACGGTATTAAAAAATAGAGAAAAAAAGGAGTAGTACTTTATATTCTTATCTTAACTAAGTTATGTATATATGTAGATTAAGGAGGTGTTTGGCAAAACTTCAGATCCTAAATCATAGTAGAGTGAAGCTGGAGCTCTGTCAAACAGTCTAGTTTCATAAAGATTTTTCTCAGATCTGTTTGGAGAGCTTAAAAAAATAAACTAGGAAGATGGAGTTGCCTCCTACCAGCTCTACTTCTGTTTTTTTACTCTTTTGCCCATAACACTTTACACTTATTTATGAAATCACCATGAAATTGAAAAAAATTCCCCAATTCCCCAAGTCGTTCTCCAAATAGATAATGATTAATTAGTTTAATAATTTTAAATTTAACTACTTTGATAATTTTAAACTAATGATTTAATTAGTTTAATAATTTTAAATTTAATTAGTTTAATAATTTTAAATTTAATTAGTTTAATAATTCTAAATTTAATCATCTTAATAATGATTCATTTTTTCTAAAAAATAAGTCATTTAGTTTGAATATTTTTGAATCAATATCAAAAATCACTACAACCATTCAATAAAACAGAGAAAACAAGAGTATAATTGTCCATCAATATATTTCAGGTTTTCTGGAGCTGATCTGACAACCAAACGCTATTTGGCCACCTTCAACTCCTATAAAATCTAGCTTTGACTGGAGCTGGATCTGGGTCTGGAGCTTACCAAACGCCCCCTAATTACACACAGTATTATGTACTCCTCTCTGATCTTAAAGTCTATAACTAGCATTGTGTACTTCTTTTACATCCTAATCCAATTAGATATGACATATGTGGCCTATAAAAGTTATAAAAGTTGTGTGTATTTAGTATCATATTACTAGTTTAATAAGGGTCAGAGTTGATTCTTTACATAAAGCGAGGACGAAAATATAAGTAAGATGATATGTTTCAGTGGACACACTCGTCAAATGAGCTAGACTGTGCGGTTGCGGTTCTGAAGTATGAGTCCTTAATATTTAGTTATGTACTCGTTCTTATCACAAGCATTCAAACTTTAGATAAGATATGATCGGGTTATAAATGATTGTCATTTAGGATAAGAATCGGTTGATCATAATAGTTTTTATTATTAACTTTATAAAATATAATATGTTTATAATATTAATTCAAATATGCATATATCACTTCTTAAAAAGAACTTGAGAAATTATTGATGTCAGAGTTTTGAAAGTTTGAAAGTTTTATTATATGTTCCCCTTAACGTTAAATATTTAGACAAATGGAATACTTATTCTTCTTCATCTTGTCTGACATTTTTTTTTCAAAACTAAATGGGAAGACGAAAATAAAAGGCTGATAGTACATATACTCTTCTTCCATCCATCCATCCATTTTTTGATTCCAATTAACAATTAAAAAATATGCATGATTACAAGGCCCGTGTACAAAAGAAAAAAAGATTTTAAATTCGTCGAACTAACTCGATCAGGCATAGAACGTCAAGGATCGAATGCTTTTGCTTTGCAAACCATTTGTCGGTGTCGGCTACCAGCATCAGTACCTCCCAATTCGATCAAAATCTTACGTACGTACGTGCAATGTTTTCTTCCTTTCCTATATCTTTTGACGGATCGATCGAGCAAAGTTTCATTCATAAGAAAAAGAAATCAATTATATATATCTTGTATCAGAAAATAAAAAGAATATTAATACCGCTTAATTAATGAAGCATCATACAGTATTGTTCCTTAAAAAAAGAGCAAAGCAAAAGCAGAGGAAATTATTCAGCGAATATTTACTGTTTCTGATATGATGCCTGGTCGGTTAGCATATATTATATGACGTACAGGGGCATATAAATCAGCATATTAATGCACTACTGCACATGGGATGCTATAATATCACTATATGTGAGTATGAGTATGAGTATGGCCGATACAAAGTGACACCGTGTGATTGTTAGTAGCTCTTTGTAATACGATGATGTGTAATTAATTTATATGTTTAAAAAATTAGAATTGTTAGTAACATAATTGGTCGCTGGCCAGTTCATGTGTTCAATCTGACAAAAATGACACATCAGTTCTTTCATGCGTATCTAGACACATATATAATCAGATTTGATTTTAGGATTAAATTTATTTTGAGTGGAACAATATGTTTAGATTCATTTTTAGCATTGAATCTATTTTTAGGACGGAATGACTAGAGGGAGTACGTGCATTGAATGTTCTACTAGTATTCAATAAAGGGCATCGGATGCCCTAGCTGAGAAGAGAGGCCCAGCTATGCATGGTATCTGATTTATATAGTTTAATTGCTATATATATTTGTTCCATCTTAATTTTTTTAATGATCATTCTTTTCCTTGTTGGGGCATATACTATAAGCCAGCCCCCTCCCCCCAAGTCACCTTGCTGACCAACAACGGATGACGCACCAAAGAAAGCATCTGTCTCATTTTTCTTTCAGAAAAAAGTTCTTTTTTTCAATCCATATAAGTTATGCGCATGTTGCCAGCTTTGATAAATATATATACAGCCAGCATCTCTCTCCCTGTGATCAAATTAAAACTGCACGAGCAATTAATTAATCACTGCTAGGTAGCTAGATATGATCGATAGGAAGGAGAAAAGAACGGGCCGGATTTATATACAATACTAACTATACTATTTGGTGTTAAATATGTGATCAGAATTTTGATTATTTTGCTAGTAGTACTATATTTTTTATTAGATGTTTTTATTTTTATCTTTTATATATACACTTGTAAGTCGTATGGGAAGGAAGACGTTTTCATTGTTATTTTTCTATGCCCGATCATTGTCGGTCGACGCTCGTGGTTTTTTCTCGCAAGGTTTTTTATGTAAAATTCATTTCTCCGTTGTGCATCTATTATCATAACAAGTGATATTAGAGTATTGGAGATATGATTCACACCATGTCATCGTTCGTCGTCCCGTAATCCCGACCACCGACGTGTGTTCCCGATCGAAGAAATCGATGTGATCGGTGGCGACGGCAACTCGTGTCATCTCATCGATTTCTTCAGCACCGTTCCGAAGCGGAGTCATTGTCATCGACTTCGAGTTGGTGTATCTTTACGCGCAAGAGGATTAAAGGCAGCACGACGCGTCGTTGTCTATGCACAAGTCTCAAGGAGGAGCAGTAGATACAGATTAGAAAAGTCAAGCAACAATGCACATGGACCAAGGAAGAAAAAAATCAGTCGATGCCCTCAGCCTCGTTACTGTTCATATAAATTCACATTCACGTTTGAAATTGCTACGTGCACACTAGAAGTGTACCAGGTTTCGCGTCTCTACTAGGTTCATCACAATTTCTTACCAGCAGATTCAGGATTAATTCCCATGGCGAGTTTGAAATATGATCTACTGCTCTTGGACCAAAACACAAGATTCTTCCTATAGCAAGTGAAGATGCGAGCCGTTCTTGCTCAGCAAGACCTCGATGATGTGTTATCTAGATTTGACAAGAGGACTAAGGATTGGTCTGACGATGAGAAAAAAGGGATCGTAAGGCTATGGCATATATTCATCTTTATTTATCTAATACTATTTTATAGGAGGTGCTTAAGCAGAAGACAATCGCTGAGCTATGGTTAAAGCTAGAGCAGATATGCACAACAAAGGATCTGACCAGTAAAATACACCTAAAACAAAAGTTATTTTTGCACAAGTTGCAAAATGATGAGTCTGTGATGGATTGTCTTTCCACTTTCAAGGAAATTATTACCGACCTTGAGTCTATGGAGGTAAGTGCGATGAAGAGAATTTAGGCCTTATTCTATTGTGTCTGTTGCCTAGCTGTCTGTTGCCTAGCTTATATGCAAATTTCAGAGATATCATTTTCTATAGTCGTGATACTCTAACTTTGAAAGAAGTTTATAATGCTTTACATGCCAACGAAAAGATGAAGAAGATAGTACCCTCTAAAGGTTTAAATTCACAAGCAGAAGGTTTGGTTATTCGGGACAAGAAACAAGAGAAAAACATAAAGAACCAATCAAGATATAGAAGTTCAAGTAGCTATCGTGAAAGATCAAAGTCCAAAGGTAAGTATAAGTCATACAATTACTGTAAGAGAGATGGACATGATATCTCTGAGTGTTGAAAGCTACAGAGCAAAGACAAGAAGAAGAAGGTAAAGCTGCAGTTGTCACTGATAATAAGTCTGGTGCAGAATTGCTTGTTGCTTATGTTGGTTGTACAACAACCAGTGGCTAGTGGATTATTGATACTGCTTGCACCTATCACATCTGTCCGAATAGGGATTGGTTTGCCACCTATGAAATTGTGCAAGGTGGTACTGTTTGATGAATGATAATACACTATGCAATGTTACAGGTATTGGAAAATTCGGATCAAGATGTTTGATGGCTGTATCAGAACATTGTCAGATGTGCTGCATATTCCAAATTTGAAGAAAAACCTCATCTCTTTATGTGCTCTTAATCGCAAAGCGTATAAATATTCTGGTGGAGACGGAATTTTGAAGATAATCAAAGGCTCTCTTGTTATGATGAAAGCTAATATTAAAACTATCGACCTGTACCATCTGTGAGGTACAACTATATTAGGTAATGTCGCTGCAGTTTTAGATTTATTATTTAATTCCAATGCTACTAATCTTTGACATACGTGTCTTGGTGTATGAGTAAAATTGGTTTGGCAAAATTGAGAAAGCGAGGATGTCTAGATGGATAAGACATCGGGAAGTTGAAATTTTGTGAGTATTGCATCTTTGGCAAGCATAAGAGGGTGAAGTTCAACACATCTACACATACTACAGAAGATATTCTTGATTATGTGCATTCTGATTTATGGGGGTCTGCTCGTAAGACATCTTTTGGAGGTGCTCGCTATATGATGACTATTGTTGATGATTATTCGCAAAAAGTTTGGCTTTATTTCTTGAAGCACAAATATCAATCTTTTGGTGTGTTTAAAGAGTGGAAGACTATGGTTGAAAGACAAACTGAAAGAAAGGTGAAAATACTTTGTACTGACAATAGGATGGAATTTTGTTCTAAGATATTCAAATCATATTGCAAGTTTGAAGACATTGTGCATCACTACACTGTTCCTCATACACCTCAACAAAATTGTGTAGTTGAGCAAATGAACAGGACAATTATATCAAAGGTCCATTGTATGTTTTCTAATGTAGGTTTGTCTAAACAGTTTTGGGCGGAAGCCGCTTCTACAGCTTGTTATCTTATTAATCGGTCACCTAGTTATGTCATTGACCAGAAGATTCCAATTGAGGTATGGTATGGTTCCCCAGCAAGCTATTCAGACTTAAGAGTATTTGGTTGTATTGCTTATGCTCATGTTGATAATGGTAAATTGGAGCCTAGAGCTATTAAGTGTCTTTTTTGTTATCCGTCTGGTGTGAAATGCTATAAGTTATGGTGTCCTGAAACTAGAAATGTTGTGATTAGTAGAAATATTGTCTTTCATGAATCAGTTATGTTACATGACAAACCTTCTACTAATGTTCCTGTTGAGAGTCAGCAGAAGACAAGTGTGCAGATGGAGCACTTGATCAGTTCAGGGCATGCACCAGAAAAAGAAAATGTTGCTATTAACCAAGATGCATCTGTTACTAAAGATTTTTTGATTCTTCTACTATTGAGCAGTCGCCAAAACATTCTATTGCATAAAGTAGACCCAAAAGAAATATTAAACGATCTCAAAGACATATTGAAGAAGCGAATATAGTTGCTTATGCTTTGAGTGTGGCAGAAGTTGAAGGTATTATAGATCCTGAGGCTATTATTTCTGATGATTATAATAAATGAATAACTGCTATGCATGATGAGATGAAGTCGTTTGAAAAGAATCGTACTTGAGAATTGGTGAACTTATCAAAGAAGAAGAAACCTATCCGTTGCAAGTGGGTCTTCAAAAGAAAGAAATGTATATCTCCAAGTTATGAGACAACATACAAAGCAACGTTAGTTGATAAAAGGTCATAGCTAGATTCCAGGTATTGATCTTAATGATGTCTTTTTCCCTATTATGAAGCATAGTTCAACTCATACTTTACTTAGTATTGTTGCAATGCATAATTATTAACTAGAGCAAATAGATGTTAAAACTGTATTTTTACATGGAGAGTTAGAAGAGGACATTTATATGGAGCAACCTGAAGGTTTTATTTTTCCTGAAAAAGAGAACATAGTCTATAGGTTGAAGAAATTTCTTTCTGGGTTGAAGCAGTCACCTAGACAGTGGTATAAGAGATTTGACTCTTTCATGTTTTCTCAAAGTTTAGAAGCTCTAATTTTGATTAATGTGTTTAGCTCAAAGTTGTTGATGGTTCAACTATATATTTGTTTCTTTATATTGATGATATGTTGATTGCTGCAAAAGGCAAATTAGAGATAGCAAAGTTGAATGCATAATTGAGTAGTGAGTTTGAGATGAAGGATTTGGGTGTAGAGAAAAAATTTTCTCCATATGGAAATTACTAGAGAAAGACAATCTGGCAAGTTACATCTTATTCAGAAAGGTTATATTAAAAAGTTCTTCGTCGTTTCAATATGCATGATGCAAAACCAGTTAGTACTCCTTTAGCTGCACATTTCAGATTATCTTCAGATTTATGTCCGTAGTCCGATTATGATGTTAAGTACATATCTAGAGTTCCATATTTAAGTGCAGTTGGTTCACTTATGTATGCCATGGTATGTTTTTGTCCTGACTTATCTTATACATTGAGTGTTGCCATTAGATACATGGCTAATCCTGACAAAAAGCATTGGAAAGCAGTTCAGTGCATTTTTTAGATATCTACGTGGTACTTCTAGTACTTGTTTACAGTTTGAGAGATCTAGAGATGGACTTGTTGGTTATGTGGATTCAGATTTTGCTAGAGATTTGGATAGAAGAAGGACGCTCAAAGGATATGTTTTCACTATTGGAGACTATGTTATTAGTTAGAAGACAAGTTTGTAAGCAACTGTTGTCTTATCTACTTTTGAAGCAGAGTATATGGCTATTTCTGAAGCTTGTAAAGAAGCTATTTGTCTTAGAGATTTGTACACTAAGCTTTATGAAGTTACGTCTTACATTGATATATTCTGTGATAGTCAAAATACAATGTCTTATAAAGGATCAAATGTTTCATGAGAGAACAAAGCACATTGATGTGATATATCACTTTTTTCGAGGTGTGATTGCTTATAATGTCAAGGTATGTAATATAAGTACTTATGATAATCCAGCTGATATGATGACAAAGTTAGTCTCTGCTACTAAGTTTGAGCTTTGCTAAAGCTTGGTGGATGTTACAGTATAGTCCTAGAGACTATTTGACACGCGGTGATTTTACCTATATGAGATATTTTTGGTGACTGATGATTTTTTATGCTAAAAGAGAAAATTCGTCTCAAAGAGGAGATTGTTAAATATGTGATCTGAATTCGGATTAGTTTTCTAGTAGGACTCCATATCTTTTTTTATCTCTTATATATACTCTTGCTTAGATACTTCTGTTGAAGTGGATGCTAATTTGGTAGTTCCTTCTTAGATATATAGATGTTTTATGTACTACTAACTCTTCTAACAGTTAAATAGCTAGCTTGGCAGATCGACGTCCGTGATTTTTTCACGTAAGGGTTTTTCATATAAAATACGTGTCTCTATTATATATCTATTTTGATAACATTTGACACCAACATGTGCCTAAGGACCTCATCATCATTATTGTCTTTGACATACATATATTACTCCTTGTTATGTAATCTAACGCGTACCTTTCCATGCCAGCCAAGCATCCAACGTTCTTTTCTTTTTTAAAAAAAATGTTGCATCATGCATATATAAAGTTGATGAACAAATTCTTCCTCTTTTTTTAAAAAAATATTTTTGGGTATGCAGATGATAAGTTGTTCAACCTGAGTGGTGTAGGAAAGTAAAGCTAATTAATACTAATATGATCTTATTGGCATCCTTCTAATTGAGTGCACATAATTAAAGCAATGCAAATACGTACGTACCGCGTGATATATGTAATAAAGCAAGGAACGGAATATTGTCAAATTGTCACTTGGAGGCCAGAGCATGCATATAAAGTGTTGCCACCTGCAGCATGCTTGATGCCATATAGCAAGGCCAAAGCAACATTAACAAGCATATATTCATTAGCAGATAGGTAGCTAGCTAGATAAAATTAAATAAGATCAAGATCAGAGATCCTGAATTAATGGGTAGCTGTAATAGTTGGAAGCCAACGTTGACAATGGTGGGGGTGGTGGTGGTGTTCGCGGTGATGAACACCCTCACCAAGATGGCCTTCGACGAGGGGATGCACACCACCGTCCTCATCACACTCCGTCAGCTCATCGCTACTCTCTTCCTCGCCCCAATCGCCTACTTCCGAGAGAGGTATATATACATGCATTCTGATTCAATTCCAATTCGTTCATCAGTCTGATAGATGAATGTCAATTGATAGATTTTAATTTCGTATATATTTGCGTCAATCAATTAGTTTAGTAGTATATATTGCTAGCTCTAAAGTAATATATGTATATAGTATGATTTAATTGGTTGATAATATGTGCCGCATGGATGCAGGAAGACAAGACCAAAGCTTACAGCTGAAATCTTGGTGTATCTCTTCTTCAGTGCGGTGCTCGGGCAAGTCATTTATTTTCACATGCATGCATGCATGCATACGTACATTTATACTATTATAAAAATAAAAAAAATGTTTTCGTCGAAATTTTGTTATGTCGTTCTGTTTGAGTTGGTTATATGTCGTTCATATTCAATTAGACGTGATTCTAGAATAATTATTATATACCTTTATCTAAACTCAACCCCTTTCCCACCCACCCTAACCCAATCGACCCACACCATCCCGCCGCCTCATCTCGCACGTCTTCACTCGGTGTTGTGCACGTCTCTTCCTTGATCAGCGTCTTTTTCCTTTTTCTCCTTTTCTTTTCTCCAAATAATCATGATCCTCTCCCTCTCCTTCCAATCTCCTATCTTTTCTCCTCATTTTCTCTTTTTTCCTTTTTTTTTCTCTTCCCAATTTCTCTCCTCATAAATATTTTTCTTTTAAATTTATTATTGTTTAAGGTATGTATGCAACAAGTTTGTTACTTTGTAAATGTCTTTCATCTACGATAATTTTTTTTACTAATTGAATAATAAAAATTTTAATCTTTGGTCCATGAGATATAGCAAAATGCACATACGTCAAATTATGGAATAGCCATCCAATCAATTTGTGAGACTATGAAAATATATACATTCTTCGTATGGTGACGCATGAAACGAGCATAACTGGGTTCAATGATATATATGATTTGCTTTGTTTTTCTATTGTTTTGTTTATCTTGTTTTGGTTTATCGTTTAAATTTACAGAGTTTTTATCAATCCAAAAATTATCTTCATCTATTGCAAAGCACATACATTTGTGTGTGTGTCTATATATATATATATATATATATATATATATATATATATATATATATGGAATCTATTCTACACCCTCTCCCATGGGCCAAACCAATCTCTCCCTCCCTTCCTAGGACCCAACTCTCACCTTCCACCTCGGTCAACTGGTCAAAGCGTCATCCCACTAGTCAGACTCCTGTCAAACCCGCCTACTGCCTTTCCCCACGTTCATCTTTTTTCAGTTCTCATTTCGTAGGAACGGTACAGAAACACAACGGTCAAAGTGTAGCAACATAGCTGCTTTCTGTAGTAACGACGTCAGAATATAGTCATGATGGATCTAATTTTGTTAAGCACTTTTTTATTAACATCATGGTTCAAACGGATTAGAAAAACATGATATGACATGAAAAATATTACTCTCTAAAGTATGGGGTTTTAAGTTTTTAGCTCTGCAGGAGCAATAGTACTAAAGCACTACTGTTAGTGCTTGCATATTCCATGTTACTGTAATTTGTATCATGATGTTATTGTCAAAATTAAAATTATAATAACAACTTATAAATTTTGCAGTAACTGTACTTTTCACGATAATGTTACTACCGTAGCGTAGTAACAAGTATGATTTTCATAATAACATAACCGATTTGTTCTATAGTGATATTGGAAAATATTAGAGTGTACCATCATATTATTTTTTCGTAAACCCTACATATATATAATGTTAGAGGATGAATTGGCTAAAAA
Organism: Oryza australiensis; assembly: GCA_019925245.2. NCBI lineage: Eukaryota > Viridiplantae > Streptophyta > Magnoliopsida > Poales > Poaceae > Oryza > Oryza australiensis. The sequence continues at coordinate 18,534,734 of JAIFGZ020000222.1, read as the reverse complement.
CTAGCTGTGAACCATAAGATTATTATGGGTTAAAATCTTAATTTTTCTATTTAAGTTATAATTTTTCTCATATGAAGCTATAGGCATGGAGAAATAAATAGAGAGAGAAAGCACTGGGACAGAGAAAAAGGGAGAAAAAGAACGGAAGAGAGAAAAAAGAGAAGAAACAGGAGAGGGAGAGAGAGCTAAAGGAAGGACGGGATCGTGAGCGAGAGGGGTTGCGAGGAAGGAGGTGGGGGTAGGCGATGGAGGGAGAGAGAGAAGAGGGCGATGGAGGGAGGAGTGAACTCACGCGAGGGGGTGGGGGATGGGATGCATGTACGAGAGGGGAAACGGAAGGGGTGGGCCTAATCGATAAGGGGATGTAAAATAATTATTTTATAAGCACGTTGATTAGAGCATATAGTTTAAACTTTTTGATCAATATATATTTTCTCTGACAAATAAACTGATTAATTAAACACTGTTTAATAATAATAATAATAATAATAATAATAATGGTGCATGCAGAGCGTCCCTTACCCAATGGCTCTTCTTCTTGGGGCTGCAGTACACCACTGCAACATTCGCCTGCGCCTTCATCAACATGACTCCCATCTTCACCTTCCTTGTAGCACTGCCTTATGGGTATGGAATTAACTACTTAACTAAATACTACACGTAGGAGTATTAAAAAAGAAGAAATATTGGAAGATGTAGCTAAGCTAGTACTAGTGCAGGCTGGAGAAAGTGGACGTGAAGACAGGAGCTGGCATAGCAAAAGTGGGAGGCACGGTGTTAGGATTCAGCGGAGCGATGATCCTTGCTCTCTACCAGGGTCCATCGCTCACCAAGCTAGGACCTGCTGCTGCTGGATCATCGTCGTCATCTTCTTCTTCTCCAACGGCGGGAGTCGTCGTTCATGGCGGCGGCGGCGCGCACAGATGGGCTATCGGGTCGGTGGCGCTGCTGGGCGGTTCGGCTTGCTGGTCCCTGTGGTTCATCCTGCAGTCGAGGATCGCAAGAAAGTACCCGGCGCTCTACTCGGGCACTGCCCTGATGTTCCTGCTCAGTTTCCTCCAGATGGCTGCTGTCGCCTTGGCCATCGACAGAGTTAGCTTATCCCCATGGATCTTAACAACCAAGCTTCAGATCATCACCGTGCTCTTTGTGGTACGTATAATTAGATATACACCTTAATTAATTAATTGTTAATTGCATGTGAGCATATGAATATATATGATGCAGGGGATAGTTGGGTCAGGAATAGGGTTCTTGGCGATGTCATGGTGCGTGGAGCAGAGAGGGCCTGTGTTCACGACGGCGTTCACGCCCCTCATCCAGATCATTGCAGCTGCTATCAATGTCATCGTTCTCCATGAGCAACTCCATCTTGGAATGTACGTACTTAATTACGTTCATCGTGTCGATCATGTCTAATTACTACTAGTAAAATGATTGGTACTATATGCATATATATGCAGTGTGATAGGGTCTGCTCTGGTCATCATGGGGCTGTATTTCGTACTCTGGGGAAAGAGTAAGGAGGCATCGTCGTCGTCTTCTCCAGCAAAGGAGGCTGTGCCTGTGCTGCAACAACAATACGGCGACCATGATCCAGAAACGACTAATAATGTACAAATGCAAGATGTCTAGTACTACTACTAGCTACGTACTGTAACAATAATTAGTACTAGCTAGCCAGGCAAGGCATGCACACCGGTGAAGGACGTCGCACTAAAAATGCATCATGCATGAAAGAGTCCTCACGAAAAAAAAATCGGCCCTGTTTTTTTTTTCAATTGCCATATAGCTATATGCCCGAGTATGCATTTCTTAAAGACCATTTAGGAGGGAAGTTGGTCTAAGATGATTTTTTTTAAAAATAATAAAATTCATTCCACTCTTTGTTTCAAAGAAGCTACAAGAGATTATAAGTCAAAAATACAGCTTCATTAAAAATAAGAAAACTAGGACTACCAGCCTAAAGAAAGATAAGCTTCATCTATAGTTGACGCAAATATGCATAACAGTTATTTAACCCAGCAGCTTATAAGTTATATGTGGTCCTTGTCTTCCTTAAACCATGAAATAGTATATGCGAGCATAATAGCCTATCGTTGTATCAATCAAATATCGCTGAAATCATCAAATTTCGGCTAGGAAAAAGTCTAATTCTACTCCCTCAGACAAGTCTAATTTAACTCCCGCAACTATATGTCGAATATGATCCGTATCACTCAACCATAAAAATGGATATAACGACTCATTCAACTATTAAAACTAGTACAAAATGACTCCCATGCCAATATCGACGATGGTTTTTGCTGACGTAGCGACTATGTGGCACGTTGACTTGGTCTTTGTCCTATGTGGCAGCTACATAACACTTATGTGGCATTAAAAACTCAATAGGACTCATATATTAGTAGCAATTCTACAGAAAAAATAAAACAATCTAAGGACCCACATGTCAGACACATGAAAAAATGCAAAATATTGTGGGTTCCACGTGTCATTAGGTTCACCTCATTCCTCTACTCTCTCCTACCCTCGGCAGTGGTCTACCGCCTCTTCCTCTACTAGCAACGTCCGCCAAAGATGAGACGCCGACGCCAGAGCTATGTCCTCTCTCGTTGCTTCGTTGCAGAAAGGGTTCCAGGTGTGGTCTTTTTGCCATCTTCTAGGCACCACACTCCTTCCTATCTCTTTTCATGTCTCCCTCACGAGCACACTAGTGGAGTAGCCGCCAAGCTCGAGTACCATCGCCAGCTCAGCACACAGGTCGGTCCGCGGCGCAAGGTGCACATGTCCCTAGAGCCAGCCAAAGACCATGCTGGTGAGAACCCTTGTGGACCTTGACCTCGTTCTTCCCTCACGATCGCCATGCCACATGCGTACTAGCTTAAACAGTGTCATCTGTAGCCATACCAAATTTTTAGTGTGTTGGATAATGACTCTGGGTCACCATGTAATCTGAACCATTATAGTTAATTTTGTTTTCCGTGATTTTTTTCTCTCCATATTGGAGGGGTCTTTTCACATAAAAATTTTATGTCTCTTTTGTTGTCTCTTTTGTATCTATTTCGTCTGACAAGTGGTGTCAGGATATCCAATGCACTTTTGGCCGCCAGCGCGTTCTTTCAGATCGGTTGCTGCTGCATCCATGTTTGGTGTCCTGCTCCTGGAGTAGGCGGCGGCGGGGGCGCCATGTGCATCGTCATCCAAGATCATTTCAAATCTATTAGGCGAAGCAGAGTCGCAGATCGATTCCATGTCGGCGTTGTACTACCTGCGCACCTGGAGAAGCAGCAGTGCCGAAGCCCTCCTCAACTCACGCACGTGTCCCAAGGTGAAGAAAAGGTCGCCGAGAGAGGGAGCCCGTTCTCCTGTTCAGATCACGGGAAGTGATCAAATTCTGGTGAGGTCTACCAGGAAATCAAGCCCTGTGCAATCTTCGTTTATGTTTCAGTTTTGCTACATCCACACAACCTTCGTACCAGGGAACTTTCCTTTCTTTTGGAATCTGTTATATATTTTTGATCTGCAATTCTGTCTTCAACATGTCATCTACTAAATTTGACATTGAGAAATTTAATGGCAAGATCAGTTTTTACATATGGCAGGCTTTACATAAGTTTGTGTTCAGAAAGCACTGGGTGCTAAACTAGCAGATATGAAAGACGATAAATGGAAAGATTTGGATAAAAAGGCGTTATCTTCCATACAGCTCAGTTTTGTGTGAAGTTCTTAATGAGACGTCTATGTCCTCATTTTGGAAGAAATTAGATGCTATACATGAAGAAAAGTCTCACCAACAAATTGCGCCTCAAAGAAAGCCTATACACAATCTTATTGTCCAAGGAAAAATTTGATACTGATTCTCGTTCTAAAGTTAAAGCTGAGGGGTTAATTGTTAGAGATAGATCTTCCCAAAAGGATGATTCTTCTCGATCAAAGTCCATATCTAAATAAAGAGACAGTAAATCCAGTCCTTTTTGTCGTTATTGTAAGAAAGATAATCATGATATTTCTCAGTGTTATAAGTTGAAAAGGATAGAAGAAAGATCTAAAACTCAAAATGGAAAACCTGTTAAGGCTAGTTTTGCTGCTAATGATTGTGGTGGAGAGGTTTTAGTCAGCACTGCTAGTATAGAGAATCGAACTACTTGGATTATTGATTCGGCTTGCACTTTTCATATATGTCAATATAAAGAGTGGTTCTCTACTTATGATTTTGTTGATACTGGTGAAGTTGTATTGGTGATGGGTCTCCACTTGAAATTTCTAGAATTGGTATTGTTCAAATTAAAACACATAGGCACTTACAAATGTTCGCCATGTTCCTAGAATGAAAATAAATCTTATTTATTTGGGCACTCTTGAATCCTTGGGATATAAATATGTTGGTGACAATCCTTAAGATTTGGAAAGGCAATCTTGTTGTGTGAAAAGGCCATATAATCGACATTTTTTATTACTTGCAAGGATCTACAGTTACAAGTGTTGCAATAGTTTCCACTATTACATTAGATCCTCACACTACCAAGCTTTGGCATATGCACGTGGGTCATATGAGTGAGAAAGATATGCATCTCCTTTGCAAGAAGGACATTTAGATAATATTGGCAAACTTGATTTATGGGAACATTGTGTTTTTGGCAAACAAAAGAGGGTTAGTTTTAGTATCACAACTCATCAAACTGAAGGAATTCTTGATTACATCATTCTGATCTTTGGGGTAAGTCTAAGTTTCATTCTTTTGGTGGATGTGAGTACTTTATAACCTTCACGGATGATTTTTCTTGTAAAGTTTGGGTATATTTCCTGAAACATAAAGATGAAGCTCTTTCAGTGTTTTCAGAAGTGGAAAGTTTTGGTGGAAAATCAAACTGGCAGAAAAATAAAGAAGCTTAGAACATATAATGGATTGGAATTTTGTAGTGGTGTTTGATAATTTTTGTGCTAATCATGGACTTGCAAGACATTTGACTGTTCCAAGAACTCCTTAGCAAAATGATGTGGCAAAGCGTATGAATTGCACTCTTCTAGAAAGAGCATGTTGCATGCTTTCAAATGCAGACCCATGGAACAAGCGTGCGTTGTGGGCTGAGACAATTTCTACAAGTTCTTATTTGATCAATCGCTCTCCAAATTTTGTCATAAATTTTTAGATTACAGAAGAGGTTTGGTCAAGTAAACCGGTTGATTATTCCAATTTAAGAATTTTTGGCTGTCCTGCTTATGCTCGTGTTAACGCTGGAAAATTAGAGCCTAGAGAAAAAAATGCATATTTGTTGGTTGTGAGGTCTCGTTTCTGAACTTGGTATTCAGTGAGATGTTAATATTGTTTATTGTCATAGCCAGAGTGCTATTTGTTTGATCAAGAATGATATGTTCATGCCAAGACCAAGCACATCAATATCAAACATCATTTTATTCATGATATTGTTGCTCAAGGGCAAGTTATTGTGGGGAAGATACACACCGATGACAATCCCACATATATGCTTACAATGTCCTTGTCAAATAATAAGGGCCCGTTTGGCTGCGAGAATCAGTTCCGATTCAATGTGTTTCTTCGAGAATCTGTACCAAAAGGTTAAAAACGAGAAACGTTTCTTAGAGAATCAGCAGAAACGTTTTTCGTTTTTGAACTATAAATGAGAAATCCCCTTTTGGTAGTTTCGCCGGTTTCTGGAAGAAACATTTCTCTGAGAATCACCTATAAATCACTAGAAATGTTTCTGCTCGTTTCTCTAAGAATCCGAAACCATACCAAACGGGCCCTAAGTTCAAGCACTACCTAGACTTAGTAGGTATTCGTGGTGCTTAGCAGCCCTTCGAGGTTTTGGAGACATTTTCTTCTATAACATATTTATAGGGTTTTTGAGTCAAGGGAAGGTTTGTTGGATAATGACTCAGATATATTGTTAGTCCTAGGGACTAGTCTAATATGTGCCTATATATACGGACGCCCTTTTACATGTAACCTGAACCATTATAGTTGATTTTGTCTCTTGTGGTTTTTTCCTCTCCATATTGGAGGGGTTTTTCCCATGTAAAATTTGTGTCTTCTTTGCATTTATTTTTCCTAACACAATGAAATCAATGAATTGGGCATTCATGTTTCATGCCAATTCTTCAATGAAATCAAGGAAGTAGCACAGAGGTGGCATTCGCAGGCTCGAGGCGAGAGGACAGCAACCACTGCTACCATGAGCTCCTCCTCTCGAGCACCACCATGTTGTGCTCCTCATGCTAATGCCGATAGTGACGGCCAGGTAAGCAAGCGCTAACCCATCTCTTTTTGCTTTCTTTCCCTCCCTCCTCTCTCTCTCTACCCTCTCCTCTCCTGCAGCCTATAGGCCAGTGAGGACGACAGAGCTGACAAAGAGGCCAGCGGCAATGGTGGCGGCAGCGGCGAGGATGGCCACTACCATCCCTCGGCGTAGTTGTCGCCCTCCTCGTGTAAGCCACCTCCTTGCTGAGCATGGTGTCGTCAATCCTTTCTTTCTGTCCTGCACTCTCTTCCTACTCATCGTGAGGCTAGGTCAACCTGCAGTCCTCCGCCACCGCTGCGTCGTAGAGGCCCTCTTCCGCACAACTCCTTGCCACCACCAACCACTGTCGTAGAGGCCCATCCTCCTCCCATTGAAGATGAGAGAAGAGAGGAGATAAAAGAAGATAGGAGGAAGGGTTGACATGTGGTGTCCATAATGTTTATTTTTTTCTTATAGTGTGTGAGCTGTGCACCTATAATAAGTTAATGTTTTATGTAGGTGCTATGTTAAAACTATCATCAATATTGCTGAAAAAAATATTTTACAGCGGTTTTAATAGTTGAAAGAGTCGCTATAAATACAAATTAAATTCGACCTATTCATGAGGGAGTCAAATCCTTAATGGAGAATCCTAGGCCCATTATGATGAGGCCCATGAAGTACCTAGCCCATCGAAAAGTGGCCCAAAGTACTATTTACTCGCTTACACAGACAGGGACAATAGGACACTGCACGAAGAACGGCCGGATACAGAATGCAGTTTGACGCTTTTTGAGCGTGCTCGTGAAATCCTCCAGAACTCACGTGAAAAGGAGATTACTAGGATATCTTTTAGGTGAAGAAGGTGCTGGAGTATTGGTTGTTTTCTAAATAGGAGTATTAACTAAGCAAATACGAAGTACTTGTCAAGACATGAGCTAGCTAAGCTGCTGCTGCCGTCCCTTGTCGTAAAGCTTTGTGCAGCTTCTGAGCGGCCGGCACTTACGCTGCGTCGCTGTCCTACTGTATACTTTCTTAATATATAAGAGAGATATATTCTATTAATATAAATCTAAATAAAAAACTAGAGGTATATTCTATTAGTATAAATCTAGATAAAAACCTATTTAAATTTGTAATATTAATATATATCTCATCCAATCAACATTTTTATATTTTTAAATCTTAGGATGAAAAGATGTAATTTATTTTTTTGCGTGAGCGGTGCGGTGTTGGTAGATTGTGAACTGTACTTAGGGATGGAGGGATGAGAATGATTAGAATCGATCTATTTATCTATTAAATTTATGTATAAATTTGTTCTAATGAATTTTTAGGATTGCTAAAAAATATAAATGAATCAAACGGATCAAACCATTAGAACTTAGGTAACCCAAAATGACTTTACGTATATAAATATTCTCAAAAGTTGTACAAAACTGTTTCTCTATATAATAAATTGTTCCTAAAAATTTAACTGAATTTAACAAGTTTTTATAGTATGAACACGAGTTTAAAAATTTAGGTCCAAGTTTTACACATATTTAACTAAAATTTTTTTGTCTTACTAATGCATCATGGGCCCGCGTATATAAATAGCTCAAAATTTGTACAAAGTTGCTTCTCTGTATAATAAATCATTCTTACAAAATTCAACTGAATCTGATAAGTTTTTATAATGTGAACGCGAGTTTAAAAATCTTGGGTCCGAGTTTTACACACGTTTAACTAAATTTTTTGGGTCTTAGTAACGCATTGTGGGCCCCACATATATAAATAGCTCAAAATTTGTACAAAGTTGCTTATCTATACAACAAATTATTTCTATAAAATTCAACTGAATCTGATAAGTTTTTATAACGTGAAAGCGAGTTTAAAAATTTTGGGTCCGAGTTTTACACATATATAATATGAGTTTCGTTTGTTTAATAATGTAGCTGATCCATTTGGGTATCCATGGATAACCTATTAATATAATAGACTCATGATGAATTTATCTTATTGAATCATAGATCAACGAATTCACTTTAGGTTTGACCCATATCCTAACCATTCTCATCCTGAACTATACTTGTGCGCATGTTCAGGAGCCGATCAGGATGTGCAGTGTTGATGGTTTTCTCTCTCTTTTAAAGTAAATTTTGTAAAATTCCGTTTATGATTCAAGTTTCAGGAAACCATAAAATTTTAACATGTGACACGTAAACCTTAAATATTACGGTCTCAATATTTCATAAAACCATATTACTAATCATTTTATATTTAATCTACCATATTTTTTTATCTACAACCACATCTCAAATTTCAATATAAAAATATTTTTTGCATATGACGAGAATCTATTTTTTAGGTCTACAATCACATCTCAAATTTCACTGTAAAATGATTTTTCATATGGGTGTAACCCATTTCGCAGGCAGACGAAACAGCCATCTGGGCCCAAGTGTCAGCTCCTATACGATATGCGAAAACAATTTTGATAAAAAATAAAATTTCCAAAAAACAAATCTGACCAAAACTCTAGCTCTCGAAGCAGTTGTTGTCGCAGCTAGGGCTGGACAAAATACTCATGCCTCGCTAGCTCGCTCGGCTCGTGGTTGGTTCGGCTCGGCTCGGCTCGTTGAGAAATGCTAACGAGCTGAGCAAAGGGTTTAGCTCGTTAGCTATAACGAGCTAGGTCGCGAGCTACTCGTGAGCTCAACGAGCCAAATGTAATGTACAAAGCAGGACCTAATGTTTTGCTTATTTTACTATTTTTTTTTGCTTGTTTTGTTGTTGATGTGGCAATAAGTCAATATTTTTATGATTTTATGATGATCAATATGGATCTAATGCTTTGGATTATAATAGTAATAATATCTAATCTAGTTGCATTATTACATTTGCATGAATAATTATTGATGGATAAGTGTTATTACGTTAATTATGGACTTAATATATCAGTTTTTACTTTTTTCAATTGTATATTTGCATGTTTAATAGACTCAGAAAAATAAAATATAATTTATACATAAATTACACTGTATTAAAGTGGCTCGCGAGCTAAACGAGCTGGCTCGAGCCGGCCTCCTGGCACGGCTCTCTACCGAGCCGAGCCGAGCCAGCTCGGTTGTCTAACGAGCCAAGCCGAGCCGAGCCGAGCCGGTATCCACCCCTAGTCGCAGCCACCACCACAATCGCTGCTCCTGAAGTCATCATCGTCATCGCTCCAACTGCCGCCACCACGGCCCACCGGCGGGCAGATTTGCAGCTCCTATGGGAGCGGCGACGGATCCGCCAAGTCCAAGGCTATCGCCGCTGCCCAAGGCCATCGTCGCCGTCCTTAGATTGGGCAAATCTGCCACTCCCGTGGGCACGTTAGGGAGCCATCATTGGATCCGGGCTGCCATGAGCCCCGGGCCAGTGGCCGCCGCCACCGCCGCCCAGCCAGACTGGATAGATCTGTAGCTCCTGTGTGAGCCAACGGCGGATCCACCAAGTCCAAGGTTGTCACCGTCGTCCTCGGATTGGGTGGATCTGCCGCTCCCGTGGGCATGTGAGGGAGCCATCGTCGGATTGGGCCGAGCCCCGGGCCAGTGACCGCCACCGCCCGGAGCGCCTGACACCGCCGCCACCTTCGCCACCTCACAGAGCGCCCGACGCCATCGCCGTCTTCGCCTCCACCTCCAGCACCTAAAGCATCGGCCTCCACCTCCGCCTCAGCTACCCAAAGCACCGTCGCCGCCCAACCGAGAAATGGAGAGAGGTGGAGTAGGAGGATGAAAGGAGAGGAGAGGATGAGGAGAGAGGGGGGAAAGGATGACAACTTGGATTTTTAAGGGTGAGGGCGGCCGGCCTGGTGGCAGGCGCTTGCGAAAATTAATTTTCGCATAAGGGCCTTATCTCCTTTCGAGACCCACATTATCATAAACGGACGATGTTATGATCCGCCTGAGGTTAGAGGGGGTCTCATGTGCTAAAATCATTTTTTAATTAGTTTTATGAGCATTTTTATCTATCATATAAATGTTACATCCGCTTTTTTTATTTTGATGTAGGAGTATATCAAAATAGTTAACGGTGTGTTTTTCTAAAACTTTAGAACCGTTATATACCACATGTCAAAAATAGCTTTGTGTAATTTGGATCATAATATATGTTCAATAAAATTTACTTATTTTTACCTATTTGTCTTCTCCGAGAGAAATACCAAAGTGTTCGGCAACATTTTGCAAAGTAATTAACGAAGAAAATTACTGATTCATATCAGCATAGTTACACACTTGCACTTCTTAAGAGCTAACAACCTAGCAATAACTATGTGCCACTGACGAGTGATGACCAAGCCCTGTAACTTGCAATCAGTGGATAGCTGAAGAAGCAGCTCCACGTATACTAGCTAGCTAGTTCGATCAGTTTGCTTACTTTGGGTGCACCTTCTTCTTCATCATCAGCCCAGAGAATCCCCGGCGTTCTCCCTTGCTAACCTCAGGCGTCTTCTTTTCGGACGATCCACCGCCCGTCGTCTTCTTTCCTGTCATCACCGCCGCCGCCGCCTCGCCGGCGTTTGCTTCGGCCTTCATCTTCTCCTTGCAGGCTTTCTTCAGCACGTACGCCTGCACGAGGTCCCCTGCTATCATGGATGCCATCTTCACCTCTCTCTCTCTCTCTCTCTGGGCAAGCTCTGTACTTCTTTTCTGAGAAGTGTGTTAATACTGAGAGAGAGAAGGGTCACTGCCATATATGTAGGTACTAGGAGTCGGACTATTGGTTAGCAAGCAGGTAAATGGCGTGTAAATCTCTTTTGCTCTCTCCATTGGGTTGGTGCATGAATTCCATTGCCCGTTGCCATGACATGTACACGGGCACACTCAAGCACTACTTAAAAAATACACATACAAGTCAATAATATAAGTGTCAAAACAGCTAAAATCGACACCTATAATGTTTTTCCCATTTTCATGGGCTGAAAATAAAAAACGATATCTTAAAACGCCTATAAGTGTCGGTTCTTAAAAAAACCAACACCTATAATATAGATGCCGATTTTTTAAAAAGCCGACACCTAAAAAACTAAGTCGAGCCGAAATATCTTTTAAGCGCGGAGGTCGAGAGGGGGGCTGGGGCTTATCCACTCGCCCACCTCGCCCCCCTCCTCTTGTCGTCTCTCTCTTTCTCTCCAGCTCTCGAGCTCTCCTCCCTTCTCCACCGGCTCCCTCTCTCTTCCCCGCCCCCTCTCTCTCTCCTCCCTTGCTAGCAACGGACCGGCAAAGGCGATGGCGTTAGCGGCTCCTATGAGCCGGATCCGGCGGTCTGCTATCCCCTTCCCCTCCCTCTTTGTCTCCAAGCTTCTCCTGCAGGTAGATCCGATGGAGGCAGTGGCATTTTTGGCCGGTGGATCCAGCGGTCCTCTACCCCATCCCCCTCCCCCTTCGTCCCAAGCTTCTCATGCGATGGTGACGGTGGCATCGGCGCCCCGCGGGCGGATCTTGCAGAGGCAACAGCGGTGTTGTTTTCGGCGGTCCTCTACTCCCTCCCCCTCCCTCTCCGTCCCAAGCTTTTCCCGTGGTGGCGACGGTGGCATTGGCGCTCCCGCGGGCGGAGGTGGCGGCAAAAGCGTTTTTGGCGGGCGGATCTAGCGGTCCTCTACCCCCTCCCCCTCGCCCTCCGTCCCAAGCTTCTCCCACGGCAACTTCTCCCGCGACAGACACTACGGTGGCGGCGACATTGGCGGCTCCCGTGGGCGTATTCAGCTTGATTGTTATTGTGTTGTGGTGATAATGTTGTTGTTGGGTTGTTGTGAAATGACCGACATATTGATTGTTCGTGGTGGATTGATTTTGAAGGCGATTTTCAGAGCGAAGATGCATCGAGCTGATTTTTTTGGATCGTTCGGTTTCTAAACCGACAACTTTAAAAAAACCACAAAGATATTGACTAATAGATGTTGGTTGAAAAACTGACATCTATAAAAATTTTCTAACCGACACATGTAACTATTTTATAAAGGATGTCAGGTGTTCTTGTCATATCCTGAGACCGATAGTGAGAGCCCTTAGACCCGTAGTGAGTAGGGACCCGGCGTGAGAACACTGATGAGAAATTAACTTCCCTGTGATGCATGCATCACAAGATCGATCGATGCTGAGTAAATAAACTGACTTGTTTGGTAGAGGGTGAAGTTAAGCCTAAGGGCTTCGTTAATTGCTTCGTTCATGTTTATAAACCAAAATTTAATTTAATTTAAATTTAGGTGTTTGTTTTTTCATGGTTTATTTTATAGTATTTGTTTTTAAGTTGCTAAAAACATGCATATAAAGTTTTATATAGAAATGTTTTTTCTATTAAACGATACAGATAAGAAAATAAATAAACGAAATAATTGGGGTTAGCTTGTAAGTAATAGCTTATAGCTAGCATCGGGTGGGGTGTGAATCGACATGGATCGAAACAATGCGTATATCAAATGTTAAAATCAATGCCGCCTTGTGTACCTAACTGAGCCACCGACGACGGTGCTGGGACTGTGATAGCCGCTGCCACTCCACTTGATCGCACTCTTCGGAAGTAAGGCTCCATCGATCGATCACTTACCGGCGCTCTTCGATCACTCGATCACTCTCGTCCGTGCCCTCCTTCGCCGCAGGATTTGACACTTGATTTTCTCATGAGTCATAGCTATGCATTTCCCTCGGCGACCAGTGACGCAGTGGCTCTCGACGTTGCCAGTGCCCGTACGCCACCGCGCGCCACGGCGACGACGACCATAACCAACATGGGTCACAGACAAAAATTAAGTAGACAGCCGCACATATGTACGCGTGGTAATCTCCTACGATTCGCCAAATTTTTCCTGCTTTTTTTATAACCTCACTTCTGATGAAATCAGTTGAGCACGAGATTTGCGACGACGATTCCTTCACTCTTCACGTCTCCACGATCTGCAAGTACCAGTACGTGACATATGCACGTGCCGAACCTCTCAATCCGGGCAAGGCCAATTCTCAGTCGAGTGGGCCATAAGCCCACATGCCACGGACGAGGGCCCATCCGAAAGTCTTAAACGCCCTGTGACGTGACAAACGTGTCCATGAATCAAACAGCACTAGCTTATTCTGCACGAATGATCGCGAACAATTTCAAACTAAATTTAAAACTCACTCCAGTTATTTATTCGATAGAATCACAGAACAGAGCGACGTGTACAAATCAGTCCATGAATGGCGCAGCAAGCAATCGTCGCTGCATCAAGCTAGCTACTGATTGATCCAGTTTAATAGCCGGCCGGGAAGCCGCCTTTCCTCGGGTCGCTGACGGCGGTCAGACCGCCATAGCCCGCGGCGTTGTGCACGACGAGCTGGCTGATGGTCCCTCCGGCGATCGGCGCCAAGACGTGGCCTTTCTTCTGCAGGTCGGCTCTCGTCGCGGCGTTCAGCTCGAAGTGATCGCCGGTCACCGTCGTCCAGTTCTCGTACTGGACCACGTTCGGGATCAGCTGCAGCCAGCCAGAGAGAGGCAGCCATGACAAGAATCAAACCAAGCTCATCAAAAGAAGAGTTTTACGAAGAACGCAGACGTTAAGCCCAGATCACCTGATGATACACTCTTGGCGCCATGACAGAGGACAACGGGTCCATGTTCTTGACGAAATGGTTGAGAAGCACTTCCATGGTTCCAGCGGGGATCATGCTACCACCACTGGCTCCAACAGCGGCCTTCAGCTTGCCATCCTACGAGAGACAAAGCACAAACCAATCAGAAAAAATGTAATCATCTTCAGAAGTCTGACCTTTTCAGACATTTCAAATGAACTTTCTTCAGAGTTGAGAGTTCGTGTTAATTCCCATTGCGCGAGGTGGTGGTCACCTTGAGAATTATCGTCGGAGTCATGGAGGAGAGAGGCCGTTTCAGTGGTCTAACGAAGTTGGCGGGGGCAGGCGGCGGAGAGTTTGCCGACGTGTTCGCCGGCATGGAGAAGTCGTCCATCTCGTTGTTCAGCAAAATGCCGGTGCTCGGAGACAGGATCAGGGATCCAAAGTACGCGTTGACAGTGGTAGTCATCGAAACGGCGTTCCTCTCTCTGTCGACGATGGACAAGTGGCTTGTTCCATGGTCCTGAAGGATGTTCCACCTGTAATAATGCAGATTACTATATTAATTCTCCAGTAATAGTAGTATATGCAGGAAATTAATAGGACTTTGCTGACAGTGGTACTTGAAAAGGAAGAAATATTTGTGCACAAAAGAGAAGCTTTACCTGCCACCATAGTGTTTAGGGTCAAATGTCATGTTATCATAAATAGTTTTCTTCAAGTCAGCAGCAAATTTCGGGGACATCATATCAGAGACGATTTCGTTAACATTTACAAACTCAGGGTCGCCAAGGTTCATCCTTATAGCAAAGTAATGCTTTAAGGATTCAATTAGGCGATGGATCCCAAGTGAGCCAGAAAAACCAGCAGGAAGGCCATACTGAGCAAGGATATTCAGAACCTGTTCGTTGACAAGGGTATCAAGATAAAATGACAATACTAATGCAGAATAGATTAATATTTTTCTAAAAGTTCTATTATCCAATAAAACTAGCATGGTGGCCGCATTGATTGCGCAGCTAACATCTTTATTTTTTTTTCTCGTATAATAGCATATATATATATATATATATATATATATATATATATATATATATATATATATATATATATATATGGTCCTTGTGGCGCGCATAGCCCATCCGTGTGGCGTGGCCGAATCTCTAATTTGAAAACTCAAATTGAAAATCGAACCGTTCAAATTGTTCTATATATTAATATTGCCTTGTATACCAAATTTTACATTTTTTGAATTTTTATTATTTTATCGATAGGTCAAAAATGCAATAATCCAACGATTTACGGAGTATCTATTTTATAGCATTTTTGACCTATCTGATAAAATAGTAAAAAATTCAAAAAAATGTAAAATTTGGTATACAAGGCAATATTAATATATAGAACAATTTGAACGGTTCGATTTTCAATTTGAGTTTTCAAATCGAGATTTGGCCAAGCCACACGGGATGGGCGTGCGGCGCGCACACAGAGCTCCATCCTATATATATATATATATGTTGACGAGAAAAATCAACACGCCGGTCTGGGAGATCTGCTTATCTTCAGTGCAGGTCCTAGAATTGATGAAGCGCGGGCGTGTCAGTCAGTTTGATCTTGCCATTGACAAGTTATGCAAAACAGCAGAGCATAAAATTATATCTATGGATAGGCCGATAATCAAAACAACTGATTCGTTGGACACTCGATCGTGTGATCCGAGTCGATGCTGATGTCCAGATAACTCGTCGGCTGAAACCCCGACGGAACCCTTAGTGGTAGCCACTAGAGATTATGGTTCTAATCACGACTTAGTAGATCAAACTGAACTGATGCAGCACTAAATATGAAAAGAAACATAACATCTAGACAATCAAGCCCTTGACTGATTTTTAGGGTGGTAGATGCCTAAGCTAATCTAATCTAATATAACGATTTAGCCGGTATCGGTAGAAACCCTAAAGCGAGAAACAACCCATAAAGCTAAATTGAGATACTAGGACTAGATTAATAGAGACATATGATAAGACCGGCTAACCCTCCGGTGAAACATTAGCATGAACCTATCGACTTAACAAGACTTAGATTATCGATAACAATCTAATAGGTCGGACCTAACCGATGCAGCACGAGATTGTATATGATAATCTAATACTTGATGAGCCAATAGATCTGTTTAATGTGATGGATATAACAAATCTACCTAAAGCGACATTACGTTTACAGAAACATCGACTTAATCAGAATATCGAACCTAACTGAGAAAGTTCTAACTAAGCCGATGTATCTATGAACAGTAATGAAACTAAAGATAGATACGATATATTTGGGCCAGCGGGACCTTGGACTTACCCTTTCGTTGGAGATCGAAGCCGATGCAACCCCGCGTCGGGTGCCAAGTCTTGTCGGATAATGAACAAAGTAAAAAAGTAAAAGGTGGTGATGCACCGAATTGTATTGATCGAGAGATATGCTACATGAACCCCGGGCTTACATATTTATACCCATGAGCTAACATAGAAGCATATCTCCCGGACCGGCATGTTGATTTTTCTCGTCAACATGTATATACGTGACAATTATTAATTATTTTTAATTTTGAATTTTAGTTATTGAAAAATTGTACTCCTATATGTATCGTAGACTCCTCTTCTAATATTTCTTATTTGTTAATTTCGAATATCAGTTTGTAAATTATATTTCTATATGCATTCTAGACTCTTATTTCAATATTTCTTATTTTTTTAATTTTTAATTTTTGTTATTTCTAATTGTATTTTTACATGAACTCTAAACTCATCTATCCATATTCTATTTTTTAATTTTTAATTTTAGTTATTTCAAAATTATATTCTTATGTGGACTCTAGAACTCTTCTTCGAATATTCTTTTTGTTTTTAATTTTAAATTTTAGTTTATTCCTATATGAATACTAAACTCTACTTTAAATTTATTATTTTTATTCTGATTTTCAATTAGTTCTAAATTTCTATGTGGACTCCAGACTCTTCTTTTAATATTTCTTATTTTTTAAATTTTGAATTTTAGTTATTTTTAAATTATATTTATATATGAACTCTAAACTCTACTTTAATTTTTTATTATTATTTCCGAATTTCAATTAGTTCTCCTTTGAATATTCATTTTTTTAATTTTAAATTTTAGTTATAAATTATAATTATATGGACCCTAACCTCTATTTTTAATTTTCTTAATTTTAATTTTAAATTTTAGTTAGTTCTAAATTGTATATCGGTATGGACTCTAGTCTCCTCTTTCAATATTTCTTATATTTTAATTTCAAATTTCAGCTATTTTTAAATTGTATTTCTATATGAACTTTTTTTCCTATGACTAATATAAGAATTTCGAGGTCATGAGAGCGAATGTGAAGGCTTTTTTTATTAGTTAATAGATTGATTGCACTAATTAAAATGCTACCTGAAATCACCAAACTTAAGCTACCAAAAGAACAGTAAACAAAATTTAGTACAAAGGAAACTTACAAGCATTAGCCCAGCACCACCAGCTGAAGGAGGCGGCATGCTTAGTATCGTCAGTCCCAATACGTTCTCTGAAAGTGGCCGCCGCACCTTAACCTGATATTTATTCAGATCTTCCATTGTTATGATCCCTCCAACTTCCTGAATATCCTTCACCAGCTGATCACCAACTGCGCCTTTGTAGAACACACTCGGCCCTTTCTCCGCGACAGCCTCCAGTGTTCTTGCAAGCCTAGTGTTGCGGCATACGTCTCCAACGTTAAGGATATCTCCATTCGTGGTGTAAACTCCGCTGATTCCCTTGTTTTGGAGAATGCCATCTCTGGTTGCCTCCATCTGCTTCCTCAGATAAGGTGACACTCTGAATGCCCGAGCAAGCTTTGCTGCTGGCATCACTAACCTCTTCCAAGGAAGCTTGCCATGGCGCTTCCATGCCTCATACAGACCTGCAATTTCCCCTGGAACTGCTATGGAGAGAGCTCCCCTTGCTTTCAGCGTTGCATTGCCACCATACATATCCTGAATGCACAATAGACATTTCTAGTGTTGACTTCGTTTGTTTTGAATGGAGCATGACAATATTAGTAAAAATATATGTATATAGGAGCTAACATAGAGAAGGGGCACACATATGTCTAATGCAAGATTGTCCAACATAGGACAAATCTGGATTTTCTTGCAAGGCTGACTTGCCTTTCAGCCAATTCTTCTGCTCATGGAATAATTTGTTTAGGTCATTACTAAGATGTTGGATTAACTGCGCCTGTTTTCGGTTCGTGGTACTTGTGGATATACCCTCCTAATTTTCCACCACTTTGGTTCTAGTATTCTTTGGATCAAATTAGAGAAACTTTTTTAGTTTAGACAATTAGATTTTTCTAGTTCTAGAGATTACTCCCTTCGTTCTAACATATAAGTATTTCTGAATTTTTTAGAAAAATTAAAATAGAGAAAAAGATTCTCTTTTTCACTTCAATGGTTAAGTTTTTTATTGTTAGATTCTTTCTAAGCATCTCATGGTAGAAAATGTATAGATTTCTGTGCATTGGAATTAGTGCCTCAGAAATGTCTATATTGTATGTTGTTGTCTTTTCAAGGCTTGGCAAGTACTTAAAACACGATTTCTTTGTTTGTTCTTACCATTAGATACCCATTCAGATTAATCAAAACCATCCGATCAACAACATTTTCAATTTTACTTTCTGAAAATTTACATGGCAATATATGGGCATGTGTTTGATCAGCTGACAGTCCTGGTATGCATTCTCTCACTGATCAGGGACACAGAGAGCTGACTAGCAGGCAGGTTTCGTCGTTCTACAATGCCGCACATGCCCTCGCAAAAGCAACACGAACTGATCTTGACGTGATTGTATCGCTGCATGAGGCGCTACGCCTAACTCGGATTCCTTTTGGCTTTCCCAGAATTTGTGCTGGACCAGCCATGAATGGTGCGAAATGCAGGGGACAGCCGGCTAGTGGACGATAGCGTGAGACACGTTCAACAGGAGCAACCAAGACAAGGACCGGCATAGTAGATGGCACCACCAGCGGAAAGTCTTCACCTACAAGGATAATTATGGGAAAGTTTCATCTCGCGAGGAAATATTCCTCGTTTCTTTTCTTGCCTGACATATAAATAGTCATTAACATTTTTTAAAAAATAATAAAATAAATTAATATGAAATATATCATTTCTTCAAATTCAACTTTTATATAAGTTGTTAAAAAATAACAAATATAATTTGTTTTAACTTGTATAAGTCAAATTTGGCATTACATATTTAGGAAGAGATATATTTATATTAATCTATGTTATCGATTTTTTAAGAAAAATTATGACTATTTTTATGACAAGAGGATTTTTTATTGAGTGATGAAAATTCATCTCCCATAATTATGCTTATTGTTCTTCCCGTCACTCCATGGCACATTCGCCATGAAGCAACATGACTAATAAATGTCCAACTAACATTGCTCAAGAGACTGCTAGCTAGCAAGGGATGCACCAAAACTCATGCCCTTCCTGTGTTTGCTGTCTAAGAACAGCTCCAGAGTCCAGACGCAAATCACAAAAAGATAGGAAAAAGAAAAGGAAATCAGGAAGCAAAAAGTACCATGTGAATCAACTACCTACTGGCTAGTGGACTGGTGGATAGTGGCAGTAAGCAGTAACATTTGGTATGACTAATTGTTACTCCACGCATTTTCGACAAATCAATCACACGACCTGAAGACCTCAGTCAAGTTGATTAATTTTCTGCTAAGTTGTGACTGATTAAGAGAAATATTTAAGTAGTTAGAAACCACAGGATGCTTCAGTTCAGTCAGCATGCTGAAGGTTTAGAGTCATTCAAATGTCGTGCTGAGTGGTTAGCACATCGTAATCAGTCGGAAATCATGTAATTGAATAGCGTAAACTCAAGTGAAGTCGCCGGCTTTGACTACACTGGATTGTACGCCACCGTACACGAGCGATTGGGAGTCGCTGACCTGGGAGGCAGCGAGGGGGGCGGTCTCGCGGGAGTCGTACGCGAGGGCGGTGCCGTCGGCGAGCCTGACGAGCATGAAGGCGCCGCCGCCGACCCCGCTGGACGCCGGGCTGACGACGCCGAGGCAGAGCGACGCGGCGACGGCGCCGTCCACGGCGCTACCGCCGTCGCGGAGCGCGTCGCGCCCGATTCTCGAGCACCGGCCGTCGTCCGCCGCCACGGCGCCGTGCGGCGAGACCACCACCTCCCTGCGCCCGGACGCCGCCGAAGCAGCGGCTCCGGCGGCAAGCAGGAGGAGGAGGAGCACCAGCCGCGCGGTGGCCGCCCATTGGTGGAGGCGTCGAACTGGTGGTACCCAAAAAGAAGAAACAAAAAAGGGCTTAGCGAATTGGTACCCGTTGCTCCCGCGCGCGGGGGTGCTAACGAGAGTGAGAGTGAGAGTGAGAGTGAGGGAAGGAGAAGCGAACACGGAGCATACTACCTTCCATGGGCGGACGCTGCCGCGCGGGAGATGGCGGGTGCCGAGACGGGAAAAACGCGTGGAACGGTGGAAGGCCTTTGCCAAGCGAACTGGAATGGAAGCCTCCTCACATAGTCAGAGCGTGAGACCATTGGATTTTGTATAGTACAAAAGGAAAGGGTTTCTAAACTTCAGCACACATTTTCTGAATGTTTGCATGTAATTCAAATGATTATAAAAAAATTTAAAAAATCAACAAGATAGATTATATGTGATAAATCACTCCACAAACATTTAAGTTAAAATTTAACTTCTACACATGTTGTAATAAAAAAAATTAAACTACGACTAGTTAACGTATATTCGCAGTCAAATTTATTTTTTCGTTGTAATTTGTAAAAGTTAAATTTGACCTTGCATGTTTGTGAAATGATTTATTACATATTAATCTATTGTGTTAACTTTTAAAAAATAAAATTTATAACCATTTGGATGACATGCAAACAATAAGGGGATGTCCCCTCGAGAGTTGAGAATAATTTCCCACTAGAAAAGGCACTTTGTTCTCCGATCAGATGGAAGACTTATACAACCCGCAAACTACCCACTTCCTTAAGTATGACCACCACCGCTCTCGAATAACCTCGCTAAAGGAGGAGGACGCCAACATGCGATTCTTTCACCAACAGGCGGCTTATCGCAGGCGAAAAATTTTTGTCCAACAACTTTCAGTGACGGTGTGGCACGCACCACACCTGTGGAGAAGGAACGCTTGGTCCACGGGTTCTTCTCTAGGGTCCTTGGCATGGCTCCCTCCCGATCTCACTCTCTCAACATCCTCTTCTTTGATGAGCACATGCTCGTCATGTGCGATCTAGAGGTGCCTTTCACTCTGGAAGAGGTAGGAAGCGCCATCAAGGAGATTCCAAACGATAAGGGTCAAGCCTAGACGGGTTCTCAAGCCAATTCTACGAGAGTTGCTGGGAAGTGATCCAAGAGGATGTTATGGCGGCTCTAGCTCAACTCCATCAGATGGATGGCTCGAGCTTTGATAGGTGAACCTAGCCTACATCACGCTGCTGCCCAAAAAGGTCGAAGCGAGGAGTCTGCACGATTTTTGACCGATCAGCCTGCTACACAATTTTGTGAAACTATTTGCGAAGGTGCTTTCAAGACGTCTCGCAAGCAGGCTGGATGCCTTGGTCTCTCACAATTAGAGCGCTTTCATCTGCAGCAGATGTATCCATGATAACTTCATGTTGGTGAAGCAATCAGCAAAGAAGTTACATGTGAGCAAAACTCCAGCAACCCTGCTCAAGCTAGACATCACGCACGTGTTTGATTTTGTTTCATGGCAATTTCTTGGAAATCCTTGCCCACTAAGGATGCATGGGTCGCAATCCTGTTCAGGACTTCTAGAACTCAAGTGCTGCTCAATGGGATGTCGGGAAGGAAAATATGGCACATCAGAGGGGTGCAGCAAGGTGACTCGCTATCGTCGCTATTGTTTGTCATTGTCATTGACACTCTCGATTCGATTTTCGCAAGGTAGAGGAGGAGGGGCTGTTAAATCCCCTACCAATCTCGCACCGGATGTTGCTCTATGCGGACGACGTTGTGCTCTTCCTTCGGCTGGGCGAGCATGACTTGCAGGTGGCGAAGGAAATCCTTTCTTTGTTTGGGGAAGCTTCGGGGCTTAGAACAAACTACAACAACTGCTCGACCATTCCAATCAAGTGCCCAAAGCATGATCAGGATATCCTTGATCATGATTAGGTATGTCGCTCTCCACCGATAAGTTGACCAAGGCGGACGTGCAACCTGTGGTAGACAAGGTCCCTGGCAGGCTACCATCTTGGAAAGCCGGACAACTAAGCACGATTGGGTGAACCACTTTGGTCGATTCAGTTCTGAGCTCCATTCTGGTGTATCTCCTGGTCACTATTGATCCACCTAAATGGGTCATCAAGGGGATCGACAAAAGCATGGTGTGGGTTCCTCTAGCAGGGCTGGTGGAGGCTAAAGGAGGACGATGTTTTCTCACATGGACCAAGTTTTGTGCACCCAAGCAGTATATGGGCTCTTGGAATCCATAACTTGACCTTATGGGGCTTGCTCTACGCGCTAGATGGCTCTGGTTGTCATGCACAGCGCCAGAGAAGCCGTGGCAGGGTCTACCAATGCCAGTGTCACAGCGGGAAAAGAACTTGGTGCTTGAATCAACAAAATTGGAAGCTGGACGATGGGAAATTGGCACTCTTCTGGGAAGACCATTGGTTGAAGGGTGCAAGCTTCAGAAGCAAGGCGCCATCACTTTACAAATTGATCCCTAAACGAATCCGTCAGAGCAAAACAGTGCCAGACGTCCTGCAGGATCGACGTTGGGTCTCCGACATCCAGGAAGCCTTGGGGTGAAGGAGATTGTTGAGTACCTCGACATCTGGTCGATCATAACCTCCACGATCTTGATCAACAATAGGTCGAACAAGCCTGTGTGGATCTTGACATCTACAGGCCAGTACACGACACATTAGGCGTATCAAGCAATGTTCCTAGGGCGTGAGAACTTTCCAACGGCGCTAATATGGAAAAACAAGGCACCACAACGTTGCAGGTAGTTCACGTGGTTGGTAGCCTATCGTCGTTGTTGGACGGCGGACCGACTAAGTACAAGAGGGCTATCCCACCCGGAGCGATGTGTCCTCTATGATCAACAGGACGAAACGATCGATCACATCCTAATCGCCTGCCCTGAGTTGCAATTCTGGTGGCTTTTGCTGAATGCCATTGGGTACCCTGACTGCTTCCCGGTCGCTGAGAATTCCTTCATCAGTTGGTGGTCGGCTGCCATGAAAGAAATCGCCAAGCAGCTTTGGCGTGGGTTTGACACCGTGGTCGTTTTAGCAGCCTAGTAAATTTGGAAAAAAAAGGAACAATAGGGTCTTCAATCTGTAGCAGCATGGACAGAAGTGGCGCAGGCGATAGCAAAAGAGGCCGCTCTTTGGCGGGAAGCGGGTGTACTATCGGAGTAGATCGAAGCCGCTCTTAGTTGCCAAATGGATGCCGCGAGACATAGTCCTTAGCCCTCTCCTCTTTGTTTTTTATCTTTGTCGGGTTGCTTGTATGTAAAATTGTAGCCAAACTTCCTAAAGTCTTAATACAAAAGATGTGCAATCCTTATACGCATTCTTTAAAAAAAGGAGTATGACCACCATTAACACGTTGTGAAAGAGATGAGAAGCAAAGGGCAAATCTCTACTGTACTACACTCAGCCGTGTGTAATATTGTTCATTCATTCTCTCTCTTATCTCAAAATAAGCTAACTTTTGTACTAAATCTCTAAGCTTATTATATTTTATAAATTTATTCTAATACTACCTCTATTAAATAAATTTATTGTTATATATGAATATGGACATGTGCTATATCTATTCATATACGAAAGTAGGCTTATTTTAGAACGAGCAAGTATATCTATAATCTATAATCTATATCTATAACTATATATAAAGCAAGTAGTGTTTCTACCCAAATTTTGTTTTGCCTGACTATTTTACAGAAAGCCCCTTAGTTTTTTTTGAAATTAACTCGCAGTCCACCTGACTATTTAAAAAACTCAGTTAAAAAAGAAAAAGGGGTTATTTTGTAGAAAACCCCTTGAGTGTTTATAAAATTAACCCGTAGTCCCAATGCTAAAAAGAAATGGAGCGCTTGGATGAAAAGGAAAGACTTCATGCGTCCTTCTCTTCGTCCCCATCCGCGCCGCTCCCCGCGCCCCTCCCTCCCGTCGCCGCTCGGAGCTCCCGCGCCGCCGCCTATACCTTCGCCCTCCGTCTGCATCCCTCCCTGCATCGTCGTCCCGTTGCAACGCACGGGTATTTTGCTAGTAAATTATTAATTAAAGTAACATTTCCAAGATTTGAAAAGTCAAACACAATGAGAAAATTATATATCTACAATCATAAAAGTGTAGATTTACTAAAATACCATTATTTAAATAGGATTCGTTAAAATAACATTCTCAGTAAACCAATTTGCCCTCGAGCTTTTTCTTCCATCCTCCAGCACCTCTTCCTTTTTGTAGTAGCTCGATGGCGACCATGGCGTCCACCTACTGCAGCAGAAGATACATATGCTGTTGGAGGGATCGAGCAACGGCCACGTCCGTCTACCCCCCTGGCTCCAAAGCCTGCTCGGTGCCACCCGCACGCGGCGCACGAGGAGGAGGAGGAGGCTACGCGCCGCATCAGTAGAGGAGGCTTCGGCTCGGGCAGGGTCAGGAAGCGGAGAGGAGGCCGTCCGCAGTCTCGCCGCGCGTGCCCGCCCACGCGCTCTCGCCGGCCGCGCGCGGGATGACGACGACGACGACCATCGCCGTCGAGGTGCGCGCGCAGTCGTCCTTGGCCGTGCCCTTCCCGTGGCCGAACACGCTGGCGTCCGGTGCGAACCCGCCGCCGGCTGTGGACAGCGTGTGCGTGCCGTGCCCTATGCCCCTATGTAGTCACGTGGTGAGTACAGCTCTGCAACCTGCTTGGTGCTTTCCCTGCATCAAGCTCGACGCCAGGAAGCCGCGGTTGAAGAACCTCGCTGCGATCAACTTGCTGCACATCATGTTACTTACATTCTGGGTTCTGGCCAGAAAATTAACAAGCTGCGCGCAGTATTGCAGCTCGATGAGTAGCTGTTGACGTTGGTATTACTTTCTGCATTTGCAATAGGCGGATGCCATGGCCGCCGGCGAGCTACTGAAAGAAGGAAGAGATGCCGGTGGAAGAAGAAGCTCGAGGGTAAATTGGTCTAGGATGGCATTCCAGCGTAAACAGACTGGTGGAAAGTGGTATTTTAGCAAACCCATTTAAATGATGGTATTTCAGTGAATCCACTCTTTTATGATGACTAGTATAGTGCTCGTGCTAACGCCACGGTTTTATTTAAAGAATGCACTTAAAAACAACCGGATGACAATATTTTTTTATAGTTTTTCAATTGCTGGAGCTTGCTACTGGTGATGTTGGCGATCTTGGTGGAGGGGCTGGGCGTCGCTGATAGCCAACCTCCACGGCTACTGATGCCGGAGCGAAGGTCAACCCTGGCGCCGGGGTGGGTGAAGGTGGAGGCGGGGACGACACAAACGCAGGGAGAGGCTCTGGTGCTGGCAGTGGGTTTCGGTGCGCGAGCTGGATGCGCACTGGAGCTGTGGTCGTCTTCCTCGGGGTGGTGCGGACCCTTGCTCCCCTGAGCGGCGAGCGGCCTTGAAGAATAGCAATCTCTCTTTTGAAGCGAGCCACCTCATCCTTAAGCTGCACTATCTCCAGCAGCTTCTGATTGTTGAGGGCCGTGGACGCCCTATGCAGGTTGGCATGCATAGTGTCCAGCCACTGCAGCACTGTGCACATGCGCCCGAATGTCGTGTCGTTCTCTATCACTGCTGAGCAGAAGGTGTTGGTGTGGTCGAAGTCGCCACAACTGGGGTGGTAGCGGTACATGGTGTCCCAAAAGTCGATGTCATGGCGCTCCCAAAGTTTGGCCATCATCCGGTGGCGGCCTCTGGCGGCATGCTCTCAAACGTGTCTCCCAGCAGTCACCACCATGTTGGACAACACGGTGGGGATGCCATGCATCTCCAAGCGACTCGGTGCGGAACCGATCTATGTGTACTCCGAGTCATTAGGGTACTCGACCAAAATAGTCATCTGCGAGCTCGCCACGAAGTCTCCCATGCGTTGACCACGGTGCGTCGGGAAGGCGACATCTATAGAAGACCAAGGGGAATCAATGCATGCTCGGATCGAAATTAAATTATTATTTAAAATATTTTTATGTGATACTAACTGCATTAGATTCGTATTTTAAAATATTTTTACGTCATATAGGTTGTTTATAACATAGTATGAAGTAAATTAATGATGAAAGTATATCATTAAATACCACGGGAAAAAATAGCCGATTGCTACCCATGCCCGCCGCTCCCTATGCTCGTCGGAGTAAGTACTATATGTATATGTAGTGGCGATTTGGCTAAGTAGAAAAAGAATCATTACAACATATATTTTTTCGTACTAAATAGAAAAATAAAATCCATATTGTCTAGAACGCATGTTCATATCATCGTCACGAAATATGGTTCTTTGATATAGTCATGATTACCATCGAATACTTATCGGAGTTGAAAAAAAGCTTGTTCTAGCGACTCGGTGGAGCATGAAAAAAAGTGAAATTACAAAATTGGAACCTAACGATCCTAAATATATCTCACCACACATAAAATTTGTGGGTAGAAATTTATTTGTCCTTGACGACTTAAACGAATGCTGAAAAAACAATGTTAAAAATACTCTAAAATTAAAAATTAAGTTTTAAAATTCAAATTTGCCAACAATGAAATTCAAATTCTATATATGGCAAACGATGAGATAAGCTGCTTGTTTTGATTTTTTTCTCCTATACAATGACATAACAATTTCAATACCGGTCTATAAAGCTAAAGATGGTAACGGAAACAACAACAACAACAAAGTCTGTTTAGTGGTAACAAAAGGCATGAAACTATCACCCTACTTCTGTGAGCAAATGCATAAAGCCATTACAATTAATCAACAAAGTGATAGATCCTAGTGACTGTTAGGCAGGATTTGCTGATCATGGAAGTTACTACTGGACATAATAGTAAAGAGAAATATAGAAGTGCAGGAAAAAAGAAACTGGTGGTCAATATAATCACTATCATCAAATGTTTTTTGCTCGTTGTAGTATATGAATATACTGCAACTTTCCATGTCCTCGTTGATCTGTACATTCAGAATTAGATGAAGAAACCAAAGTTATAACTGATCCAGCAACTATCTTGGAATGCTACACTCCATTATAAAGATCAAGTATAACATCCATGAGCCTGAAAAATGGTCTCCTCAAAATACTGAGTAGAGAAGGTGCAATTACAGCAAGTATGAAACCCTCATTCCACCATGTTATGAACCATAGTTGCAAGATTTCTCAAAACAAAGGGTAGGGATTGACTTGTACTATAAGCTCCTAGTACCAGGACAACCTCCTAACTCCTAAGGCCAGGTAACAAAGGTCCAAACCATCTATCTAAATTATATATGCTATAACTCCAAATTCTAGCACATCATAAAAAACAGTTGCTTATACATACTCGTACCGAATATGTTCCAAAGAGCTGCTCCAAAGAGAATAACCTGGTAAGCTTTACATAAAAGCAACTGTGAATGCATATTAATATGATGTCTGCAGTGGACAGTGCAGATTTGTCTAACATGAAAAGCACCAACAGAGCTTACACGTATCGATTTCACAAGCTACAAATGTCGATTGCAACATTACACATCGTTGCCCTTAGAGCTGAGACGGTGACTGAATACAGTACCATTGCCCACAGGAAGATTTATAGCAGGCAAAGCTCAATCCTAACAAGTGAGAAATCCACAAAAATTCAGGACAGAGAATGTAAACTATCAGTCAAAAGCCAAACATACTTAAAACGGAGTTTGTTAATCAACAGTGAGAAAACAGAGAAAAAAGATTTTCAAGTCCATAATTAATGATCGTACATGTCTTTGCTTTGGCACATTTAATTTAACCAAGCAAATTAATGAGAACAGAATGGAAAAAAGAGGGTTATTCCATATTATGTTATCAGAATCAACACAACATGATCTGACTTATTGAGCAGAGAAGTGTGTCATCTGCAGATGCATATATAGTCTGACCCAGTACTACAGAGGGTTCAGCATTTTCTTCTTCCAAAGGGATATTCAAGTGCTTTTAAATTGCAGAGGTCCACCTCCACCGGGAACCCAAACTCTAATGCTGCTATCTGATGAGCGCTATCGATATGAGTAGGTACAATGTGAATGCCGTCAAAAAATCAGATATTTTTTCCACGGTAATACTGATAAAAACAATAAGAGTCAGTTTTAGTCATAGAACATTAAATAACACTAACCCACCATCATTTGATCTATTTCAGGTGTTGCTTCTTTCTCTTGTCGTAGAAGATATAATCACTCTAGAAATCCATAGTTCACAAGAAATTGCAAAGAAACAGGCATCCTGATCCTTGTTGCAATCACACAAAAATGTTGAGGCTGGTCACACAAAAAATTACAGTCCACGCCCTAAAGCGTCAGAAGCCAAGAACCAACAGGCAGTCGGGCATTTTATCAAGCAGATGGCAGGCAGAGGATATACCGGAAGACACGTACCTTCTTGGGGGCGAGGACGAGCGCATGCTCATGGCCTTGGGGTGCTGGGAGAACCAATATGAATTTAGTAGTGGGCAAGAGTGCTATATCAATTTTGTGAATACCAACCAATGTTTGAGATCCTACTGGGATTTACTACACATCCAATGCAGATCAACAACTTGTTAATATCCTTTTATTCTGAACCTGCAACAAATGCTCCAGCAGCTAACACTAATAGTCTAAGCACAAGGTTCAAATATCACGATGTCTTTATAGTTTGTTACTCAGATGCAACACAAATCGAAAACAGCGACTCCAAGGCAAGGATAATCACATCAAACTCTAGAAAATACACGGTTTAGCAAAGGCGAAAGGCGAGTTTCGTACCGAGAGGCACTCGACCTGCGTGATGATGGCGGCGAACTTGTCGGAGTCCGCCCTCGCCATGTCATCCTTCTCATGTACGACGGACAATCACAGAACACACACAGCTCAAATCACACCCTACATACCGAAATCTACTTGACCAAACCAAACCCCCGAAACCCCACCCACGACGAGCGGGAGCCGAGGAGTAGTTGCCCCTACCGCTGATGAGATTCTTCACGGCGAGGTACCACGACCGGAGCAGCCGTCGCTCCGCAACCCCCTGCTGCTGAAGTTTCTGTAAAGTTTTTCCAAGGTCCTAACTCCTAACATCACTATAAAAGTATCAAGTGCTGTCAGCAAGAAAAAACATGTGTGTCACCACCGTGCAAATTTCGCAATGCTGACTGCCAAAACTTTTGCGGTTCAGCTACAGTCTCAGTTGACATGATTGAAACCCCAAACTCCCAATGCTCTAATCGAGACAGTAACACCATTGCCATTATACACTATAAATAAAATAGCAACATCATCACCGAACTTAACACGAGTAAGGCATGGATCCAGACTCAGTTGTGTGGATCCCAATCCAACAGCAAACCAACATGCCACAAGTTTGACGCTTGTTTGTTTTGTGTCCAAAAACTTCTAAGCTTAAAGAGACAATTTTTCCAACGCCACAAAACTCCCGAGGTAATCGACTGGTCCAATTTCAAGTTGGCAAGTAGCCCTAGGAAATTCGGATCCAAATTCTGAACCACAAAAGCAAAATCATCCAGAATCGAGGAGCACAACAACAGATGTACCATCCGGTCATGAACTTCTTGGACGCCTAGCTATGCACAACCTTGTGAAATGCCTGAAATCAACAAACCACAAAGAAAGGCGTCACATTTCAAAACACACATTACAGCTCGCCTCCCTGATCAAATCTATCTCGATGCTACAAAAAAATGATTCTGTGGTGAGGGGGAACCAGAGGAGGGTACGGACCTCATGGCCAGTCTGCGCCGTGGCCCCGGCGGCGGAGGCGGAGGAAGGCTTGGACTCGTCATCGGAATCGGAGGGACGCGGACGCGGAGGTGGTGACGGCGGCGGGCGGGACGAGCAGCGGCTCGCGGTCCCGGTCGCGAGCGGGCATCGAGATGTGCACCACCGAGGGCTTCGCGTCACCCATCACCATCCTGCGTTGTCACCCTCGCCGAGCTGCTCTCCTCCAGCTACCTCCGGACCTCCCCTCTCTGGCTTCTTTGTGTTTGGGAATTTGCGACCAGAGCAGCCGCCACTCCGCAACCCCCTGCTCCTGCTGTTGTCGCCTCCGCCCCCCACCGTCGGATGGGGACGGGATCGGCGCGCGCGGCGGTGGATGGAGGCGGCGGATGGGGGAGGCGCGCAGTGACGGATGGGGACGGCGGCCGCGCGTGATGGGGAGAGCGGTGGAGATGGGAGCGATGCACCCACGCCCGCGCGTGATGGGGAGAGCGATGCGCCCGCGCGTGATTTCATCCGTCGGATGATGAGTGAGTAAGAGAAAGAGGATGTATCTGAACCGTTAATAAGGTGAATTATAAGTAGTAGAGATAGAGATAGAGATACTTATGCACTTTTCTCAAACACAATGTATTTGACCATTCAATTTCCTTAGAAAAACTGGTCGTAGTCTAACAGCAGGGGCGGGCCTACAATGATTCAAGGGTATTCAGTTGAATACCCAAGATTTTTGACAAAAAAAATTTAAATATATAATATATATTTCATATGTATATAAAAAGGTATGCAAAATAGACTTTTTTCAGAGAAGCCCAACAGATAACACCCGGCCTCCTTCCTCTCCTCGGCCCATTAGCCCAATAGTCTACTTTAATAAAAAAAAGAAACCCTAACACCTCTCTTTCCCATCGTGCGCCTCCTTCCTCTCCTCCCACCGTGGCGACGCGCACGCACGGCGCGCGGCTCGCTCGCGCACCCGGCTGGCGGTGGTGGCGTCTCGCCGCGCCACCTTTCTCCTCCCCGCCCTCGTCCTCGCCCGAGCCAAGCCGTCAGCCATTGCCGCTGCGCCGCGATCCGCACGCAAGTGAGCTACCGCGCCCTCAAGGCTTCGGCCAGCGGCGGCGGCACGTGCGGCCCGCGGCGCCGCCGTCGGCCGTCCGTCCTCTCCTCGCCCGTCGCCACGCTGCCGCCACGCCGGCGCCACCCACCACCACCACACCGACGAGTGCCACTTGTCCCCGGTGCAAGGCGGCAGCGGCGCGGCGCACCCGGCCAAGTGCGCCCCCGCCTCGCCGCTCCTCCCAACGCCGGACGCCCCGTCCCCTCTCGCCGGCCTCCCGCCGTCCTTGCTCGGCTACCTCCCCGCCCGGGCGCGTCGGGCCATCGCAACGGAGCCGCCACGCCCTGCGCCCGCCCTCTCGTCCTCGGTGAACCCGATTGCCGAAGGTAAGCGTTGCCCTAGTCCCCATGCCTCAATCCCCAATCGTTGAATTTGGTTTTAATCTGTTGGTGGCTGCTCAAGTAGTCGACTAAACATTAGACAAGCGATGTAGTGCATATGTTTGAACTTTGAACCATGCTATTGGGCGATCGATATATACTTGATTTGTAGTGCCTATGTTTTTTACAAAGTATGGTAGTAAGTAGTGTAGTACTTCCTTATGTTAAACACTTCAAAAAATCAAGCATCGGAAAGTTCTTCTCTAATTTGTAGGATTTTTTATCATTTCGTCATTTTATTTTCTCTGTATGTTTTATGTCAATAAGCAATTTAATACTTTTATGTGTTAAATACTTTTAATTTATGGTCAATTCTATGAATTTATGAAATTATATTGAACTGTGAGTTATTATATAATTATTAGTTTAGAACTATGTGATAGTATAGATATCAAATCTTAGACCTTTTAGTTGC
Source organism: Oryza australiensis (assembly GCA_019925245.2). Taxonomy (NCBI): domain Eukaryota; kingdom Viridiplantae; phylum Streptophyta; class Magnoliopsida; order Poales; family Poaceae; genus Oryza; species Oryza australiensis. The sequence goes on along the minus strand of JAIFGZ020000222.1, from coordinate 18,502,990 downwards.
AAAATTTTTTTAGTCCATTTCATTTCGAATACCCAAGTTCAAAATCCTGGACCCGCCCCTGTCTAACAGTCTTTAGCAAACATCAGCAGTAGCTTCAAAGCATCATCCATTTTTAGGTAAAGTTCGATTTAATCCACTCCACTATCGTAAAAGGATGAATTACCTCGCTCAACTTCAATACCTTACATTCTACTGTCTTGTCTACAGTATCCTCTGGCTCTAAGCTCTTACACCGAATGAAATACATACTCAACCTAAGTGCGAGCGGTTTTTATATGTAACGCACACGCGACAATTCAATCAACAAATCAATAAAAATGGTTAGCCCACATGGTTGGTCCACATATCATTCATATTTCTTCTTCTTATGGAATCCCTTTCTTTCTTTTTTGTTGTCTTTCTGTCTCAATCGAATCGAACAGCGGAGGGGCCATCGGGATGCCACTGTCGTGGAGTTCGCCAAGGAATAGCACCGTTGGGATTGTTTGCCTAGGTCCATCACCATCTAGAGAGAAGATGTATGGCCGAGTATAATGGCAAAGAAAAGAGTTGTGTTGTCGAGATAACAACAGGTCATAGCATGGGCTACACAGAGTTGTGAGGTGGAGGACTTGTAGGAAAGAGGTCATTGCCGCTGGTATTGTAGTTTAGGGGGATAAATCAAAATTTTACAATGGTTAAGAGTGTTAAACTTTTTTCCTCAACAACTCACATGGTTCAAGCCTAAAGTTAGTTGGCAAAATTTATTCCAGGACACTAGAGACGATTTTATCATCGGGGCACCTTACAAAATTTAAATTTGAACAAATTTTGGGTTATTTTAAACATTTTGCACAATTTAAAAGTTGTCCCCAATTGTAGAAATAGAAAATGTTTTACAAAAATATATCTTATTTTGTTTTAAATTTTTTGAATGTTTATTGTTTCCAAAACTTGGGACAGGTCCTGAATTTTGCAAATATGTTTGAATTCAGCCAAAATGGGAAGATATTGATTATCAGTTTATATTTCAAGGACAAGTTATCAGTTTATGTCTTGAAATATAAGTTGATGGGAAGAAATTGGACGTATCACATTGTGGAGATTGTGGCAATCGGGTATCTACATGGCAAGCTTATCCGACTGGAGGTAGGGATAGATTGCGCCTGCTATATCTGTAAGCCGAACTTGACTTGGGTGTTACGGTTGCCGATAGAGATAAGGCAATCGGCCTATAGTCACGGTTTGGTAAGATTGAGGAAACCAACTTAGAATAAGATAGGGTTTCCGATTTGTAAACCCTTCCTCCCAAGACTATATAAGGGGGTAAGGGGCGTCCCTTGAGGGATATTCAGATTCTAGATCAGAGATTCCAATAGGAAATCAGAGATACGACTTCATAAGCGAGAGCTTTAGATCACGAGATCAATAAAGACACTCGGCGGATCGAATCCACCGAAACAGGAGTAGGGTATTACCTCACGAGAGGGCCTGAACCTGTCTAAATCTTCTTCTTCCTCTAACCCATTGTGCTTGGCGATCTCGACTGCGACCCCAGAAAAATATATTGCCGAAACCAAGTTTCGACAGTTGGCGCGCCAGGTAGGGGCCGCGCGCCGAGACTTCTTCAACAATCTCGCCGACAAGCGCGATGGGATCTCCCTCAAGACTCGGCGACTTCGCCGCCAACTTCGTCGACGACTCCTCCTTCGACTCGGACTCGAACCAGTCAGAAGGAAAGACCTACTCGGCGCCGTTCGGGCTCTCCAACAACGCCGAGATCTTCGACAACATCTTGAAGACCAAGATGCGATCCACCTTCTCCGACGACGGACTTCACTCGGCACCATTCGGATTACCGAATACCGCCGAGATCTGCGCCAATTTTCTCGCCTCCCCGACGGAAGCGACCTATTCTGACGAAAACCTCTTGGTGCCGTTTGGGTTACCAAATGCCGCCGAGATCTACACAAACTCCTCTCCCCGAGTTAGCGGCCATCCACTCGGAGGAGCCTACTCCCGACTTTGACTCGGGTGGAACGATCCAGATCCGGTTACCCGGATCAAGGGAAGTCGCTGTCATCCTCCCGTCATTCGGCTCCTGCTCATCCTCAGAGCTCAACGGATACCTCAGCTCCGCCGGCTTCGACAATCTCTACGGCATCCCTTCCGACGAAGCCGACAACTCCGACTGCCGCATGGACTGCGAGCCGAAGTGCTTCGACGTCCTCATGGCCGAGCCAGATGAGTCCGACTCAGCCATGGCCAGAAGGCTTGCCGAAGAGGAGCGAGCCGTGGTGGAGCTTGAGCGCAAGACAGCCGAGGAGGAGAAACAACGCAAGGACGAGGCCGACAAAGGAAGCGGGATCTACGTGCGGCGGACGGTCGCCGGAGGCCATCCTCCAAACACGGGTTCGCAACACCAACATCTTCCAGACGCCACAGCAGAACGCTGTCGCCGCACTCACACTCTTGGACACCGTCATTGAGACGGCACCAGCCAACGTGATTCCTATTCTCGACAAGATCAAGACAATCGTCGCTGCCACGGCTAACGGCCATCCCACCACCTCAGCGCGAAGGCTGACTAAATCCGTGGCCGAAACGCCAGACAAAAGCCGGCTTCCGCCTCTAAAGTCAGGAGACTACAGGAGGCCCGAACCGGCTCGGTCGTCAACCAGGCCAAGAGGCCCGCCTCGCGAGTCCACGCCAAGGTACCAAGAGCAGACGGTCGACTCCTGCGACAAACGACACGGACGTCCACCCGTCCACCACCGAGTCCGCCGCAACGGTACCATCTACCCAACCGGCCAACGAAGACCCGCCGAGTGATCTCGGGAAGTCCTCGATCACCGCTACCGGGAGCGCGACCACGCACTCGGGAAGATCGGAGGGGATCACCCGATAGCGGCGACGATGGAGTACCAGCCTTCACTCGGGAACTCCGCCGAGTGCATTGGCCGAGTGGCTTTAAGCCCACGGGGATTGAAAGGTACGATGGCAAGACCGACCCCGAATCTTGGTTAACCGTATATACTCTTGCCATCCGAGCCGCAGGTGGCGACAATAAAGCCATGGCCAATTACCTGCCCGTGGCCCTCGCAAACTCAGCCAGAAATTGGCTCACGAGCCTGCCAAGAGGCTCAATCGGCTCGTGGAGCGAGTTGAGGGACCACTTCGTCGCCAACTTCCAAGGCACCTTCTAGAGGCCCGGCACACACTTCGACCTTTACAACGTCATCCAGAAGCCGGACGAGCCCCTGAAGGATTATATTCGGCGTTTCTCCGAGAAGCGCAACAAGATCTCGAACATCACCGATGACATCATCATCGCCGCCTTCCGAAGGGAGTCCGTGATGAGCCGCTTATCGACAAGTTCGGCGCAAACCACCGAAGACGGTGAAACAAATGTTCAAGGCGGCGAACTCATACGCCAAATCAAACGACGCCATTAAGGCCGCCCGTCAAGATCGGCCCGACGAAGGGAGGACAAGCAAGCGGGAGGAAGCCGAAATCCAAAGAAGGATGGCGGCAACAACGGCAACCGGGGCCGAAAGATCGCAAGCGTCGATCGAAGACCTAGTCGCCGCAACCTCCAACGATCAACGCCGTCCCGAGTCGCCGCCTACGACGCCATCATGAACGCCCGGTGCACCCACCATCCGAATCATAAGCACGCGGCGAAGGACTCGCTTTATCTATAAGCGGTTCATGGCAATCGGCGCAGCTCAATAAGAAGCCGATCGACGAGGCGGGCCGTCCGCGCCAAGAAGAACAACACGGCTGAAAATGCCGAACCTTTTCAAGACCCGGTGGGGAACTCAACCACATCTTCGGGGTCCGCTAGCCTATGAGTCCAAGAGGAAACAAAAGCTAACCGACCGGGAGGTCAATGCGGCTCAACCCGAAGTCCCTCGATTCTGCGATGGTCGGAAGTGGCCATCACCTTTGACCGCTCGGATCATCCCGACCGAGTGGTTCATCCAGGCGCTATCCACTCGTCCGGACCCCGTGGTCCGCAATATCGGGCTCAAGCGCGTCCTCATCGATGGGGCGGCGCCCTCAACATCTGTTCGCCAAGACCATGGACGAAATGCGGATCCCAAGGGCCGAACGAAAGCAAGCTCGGCTCCCTTCCACGGAGTTATCCCCGGGCTATCGTCAACACCACTCGGGCACATCTCCTCCCAGTCACCTTCGAGCACGAGAGAACTTCCGAACGGAGAACGTTACCTTCGAGGTAGCCGACTTGAAACAAGATATCATGCCATCATCGGAAGGCTGCGCTTGCCAAGTTCATGGCGATCCCTCACTACACCTACCTTTGCATGAAGATGCCGGGTCCCAACGGCGTCATCACTCTTCGCGGCGACGCGAAGCAAGCCTTCACTGCGACAAGGAGAGGCTGCGATATGGCCCAATCTCGCGAGAGATTACGTGGCCAACAAGAAGTCCGATTGGCGGCATCAACTGACGAGAGGGCGAAGTCCCCGCAAGAAGATAGCCAAATCGGGATCCGGCGACGCCAAGACCAAGAAGATCTCCCTTGATTCGTCCGATCCCTCCAAACTGCTGTTCGGCGCCGACCTAGATCCTAAATAGGAAAGCGCGCTCGTCACCTTCCTCCAAAATAATAAAAATGTTTTTGCTTGGAAACCATCGATATGCTGGAATTCCTAGGGAGGTGATCGAGCACTCTTTGAACGTCAAAGATGACGCCAAACCAATAAAACAACGATTACGCGAGTTCGCACAGGATCGAAAAGACGCGATCAAAGAAGAACTCGCAAAGCTCTTGGCTCGGCTTCATCAAAGAAGTCCTTCATCCCGACCGGTTAGCCAACCCGGTCCCGGTCCGCAAGAAAACGGGGCAATGGCGCATGTGCGTTGACTACACCGACCTCAACAAAGCTCGCCCCAAAGATCCATTCGGCGCCTCGCATCGACCAAGTCGTCGACTCAACGGCCAGTGAACTCCCGAGTTTCTTGGATTGTTACTCGGGCTACCACCAGATCAGCTTGGAAAAATCCGACTGCTTGAAAACATCGTTCATCACGCCGTTCGGGGCTTACTGCTACATCACCATGCCTTTTGGCCTGAAAAACGCCGGTGCCACATACCAACGCATGATCCAAAGATGTTTCCAGACACAGATCGGCAAGAACGTTGAAGCTTACGTCGACGATGTTGTCATCAAGTCCAAGCAGAAAGGAGACCTGATCGCCAACATAGAAGAAACCTTTGCAAACATCCGGGCCTTCAGAATGAAGTTGAACTCGGAGAAGTGCACCTTCGGCGTCCCATCAGGCAAGCTCCTTGGCTTTATGGTGTCACATCGCGGCATTGAAGCAAATCCAGAGAAGATCAACGCTATCTTAAACATGAAGCCCCCGAGTAACCAGAAAGACGTCCAAAAGCTCACCGGCTGCATGGCGGCGCTAAGCCGTTTCATATCCCGACTCGGCGAACGAGGCATGCCCTTCTTCAAACTGCTAAAGAAGACAGACGACTTCCAGTGGACCACAGAAGCCGACAAGGCCTTTGAAGATTTCAAAGAATTTCTTACCACACCGCCCGTCCGGCCGCCTCGGCCCAGAACCCCGCTGCATGCGTTTCACCACTCACCAAGTGGTTAGTACGGTCCTTGTGGTTGAACGCGAAGAAGAAGGACGGGCCCAGAAGATTCAAAGGCCAATCTACTTTGTTAGCGAAGTATTGGCGGGAGCCAAAATCCGCTACCCTCGGTACAAAAATTGCTTTATGGTGTTCTAATAACCGCGAGGAAATTGGCACACTACTTTCGGTCACTCGGTCACCATCGTCACCTCTTTCCCACTCGGCGACGTCATCCACAACCGCGAGGCAACCGGCGCATCGCCAAGTGGGCCCTAGAACCGATGCCGCGGACTTAACTTTTAAGCCCGGGACGTCCATTAAGTCACAAGTCTTAGCGGACTTCTGGCCGAGTGGATCGAACAGCAAGAACACGTGCCTCGAGAAGACCTCCAACACTGGACCATGCACTTCGACGGATCCAAGAGGATCACCGGCTTGGGAGCGGGAGTTGTGCTGATCTCCCGACGGGAAAGGCTAAGATATGCCCTTCATCTCCACTTCTCCGCCTCACACAATGTCGCCGAGTACGAAGCTCTTCTACATGGACTGCGGCTCGCAGTTTCACTCGGAATACGGCGGCTTATTGTGAAAGGCGACTCCCAACTGGTCATCAATCAAGTAATGAAGGACTGGTCCTGCTTAAATGACACCATGGAGGCCTACCGACAAGAGGTCCGCAAGCTTGAGGACAAGTTTGATGGGCTAGAACTCTCACATGTCCTGAGACACAACAACGAAGCTGCCGATGAGCTAGCACAGTTCGGATCTAAGCGCGAAGCTGCTCCAACAGACGTCTTCATCGAGCATCTCTATGAACCAACCGTCACCGCAAAACAGCTCTCACGAGCAAACCACGAACGAAGTCGCCATGACCGACACCGACCGGAGGACGCCGCTCATCAAATTCTTAACTCAGCAAGAGCCGGATGACCGGGATGAAGCGAGAACGCGTCCGGCGTCGTTGCCAAGCATACGTCATGGTCGACTCCGATCTATACAAGAGAAGCCCCTCCGAATTCTAATGAGGTGCATCACACCCGAAGAAGGGAAACAATTACTCCAAGATATCCACTCGGGCATATGCGGAAGCCACGCGGCAGCACGCACTCTGGTCGGCAAAGCTTACGAGCAAGGATTCTTCGGCTCACCGCGGTCTCCGACGCGGATAAAGTCGTAAGAACCTGCGAAGGCCCGCTTTTCGCCCGACAAAGCCATGTCCCGGCCAGAGCTTCAAACAATCCCACTTTCCGGCCGTTCGCGGTATGGGGACATGGTTGGCCCTTTCAAGAAAGCTCCAAGAGGTTTCACACACCTCTTCGTCGCAATCGACAAGTTCTCCAAGTGGATTGAAGCCAAGCCGGTCGCCACAATCACTGCGACAAAGCACGAGACTTCTTCCTCAACATTGTGCACCGCTTGCGCGTCCCAAACGAATCATAACGATAATGGGACTCAATTCACGGGAGGCATCTTCAAGGAATTCTGCGAAGACTTCGAATCAAGATCTGCTATGCATCGGTAGCTCACCCTAAAAGCAATGGGCAAGTCGAGCGAGCAAACGGCATGGTCCTTCAAGGCATCAAGGCTCGCGTTTTTGACCGGCTAAGCCCTTACGCCGGCAAGTGGGTCCAAGAACTTCCCTCGGCCCTATGGTCGCGCGAACCACACCCGGTCGGGCCACCGGCCAAACTCCTTTCTTTTTGGTCTATGGTGCGAAGCCATGTTGCCAAACGAGATGGAGTATGAGTCCCTCCGGTCCGCGGCTTCAACGATGAACGCTACGACCCCACCGAGTGGATGACCTCACCCGATTGGAAGAGGCCCGTGAGGCGGCTCTCATCCGTCGGCCAAATACCTTCAAGGGCTCAGAAGATACCACAGTCGCAACGTGCGAGCACGAGCTTTCATTGTTGGCGACCTGGTCCTACGCAAGATCCAGACCACCAAGGACCGACACAAGTTATCTCCCTTATGGGAAGAACCGTATATAATCGCCAAGTGACTCGGCCGGTGCATACCGCTAAAGCGCGAAGACGGGTCCATGGTGGAGAACTCCCGGAACATCGAGCATCTTCGACGATTTTATGCCTAATCGCTAAGGCCTCATGTTTTCCTTGATCCAACCTCAAGCAAGATGACTTCTTGAGCTAGCAAATGGCGTACACATGTCAATAAAGCTCAAGTTTTCCTCATCAACTTTTGTGCATAATTTGATTTATCATTGTTTAATGTCCTTTGACTCGAAGCTCAGTGTCTAAGGACTGAGAGTTTTCCGATGACCTAATCGAGCCTAGGCTTGATGACAGCCAGACGAAAACTACTTAAGAAATTTCACGCAAACGCTCGAATCAAGGCATTGACATAAATAAACTAAAAGAGTCACAAAGTTCCACATCAGAGTGTTACAGTTACATGACATTTACAAAGCAAAGTCAGAATACAGATCAGAGCTTGAAGTTATTTACTACATCCAGAGATATCTTCTTCGCCGCCTCCTGCGCCTCACTTAGCATGTCTAAGGCCTGCTCGTCGGTCGTTCCGTCAGCAAAGCCTTCCCCGACCGAGTGGATGTCCACTCGGGGGTAGAGGGACTTGGTCTGTGCAAGAGCCAGACCAGCCCCCATGTTGACCGCTTCGGTGATATTCTTCAGGTATTGTTCGGGAGCCAGCCGAAGCTTGTCGAAGATCTCGATTGGCTCCAGCGAGCTGGCCCCAACTCCTTGATTGAACAAGGACAGCATGATCGGCGTGGCGGCGTTGGCGACCTCTTCACGAATCTCGTCGCTGGATTTGATCCGCCCAAGCAAGACGTCGTATTGGGCTCGGGTCTTCATCTTATAAGCTGCAAAAAGTCCCAGATCATTCGAAGCACTCGGAAATAAGGCAGCACACGAGATTCGACTTCAAAAAAGATTACCTTCAAATTCGGCCTCCATCTCGGCCTTGTCAAGGCTGACCGCTTCCAGCTGGACTTGAAGCGAGTGGACCTCCGAAGAATTTTCTACAACGAAAGAAGATTATCAATAGCCAAGATCAGCATGAGAATCATGATGAAGCTGGGAAGAAGCGGGCTTACTTACGATTGATCCGCGGAGGTCGAGGTTCGCTTCCCGAAGCTCCGAGATCTCCCTCCTTAAAGCCGCCTCCCTTGATGCGGCCTCCTCCCGAGTAACCTTCAGCTGTCGCTGAACGTCCTCTAAGGAGTTTAAGTGGGGGACCAGCTTCTCCAGCACTTCGGATTTTGCCATTGAGCGGCAATATTCTTTCTGCACACGAAAGCATCGGAGTGATCGACTGAAATATAACGATGGAATAATCAAAGAGAAAGACAAAGGCTTACGTTGAGCAGTCGGGTCGCCTCGTTCAGGCTCTCGACAAGGGCATCCCTTTCATCTTTTTCGGCTTGCCGATCTAGGATGATGCCCTGTCTCTCGCCTTCCGAATCCCGCCACTCGATTCTGATCGGGGGAACCCAGGTCTCAGAAGACTGCAACCTGGGGATCTCTTCTACCGTGGCTGGCAAGCAAGAAAGACAAATGAAGACATGAAAGATTCAAAATTGAAAGAACGAAGGAATGCTTCGAAACAAGTCTTACCGGTTTCGGTGGCTGCCTGCCTAGGTGGAGCGGCCGGGCTGGTTTTCTTCTTCGGGCTCGGCGCCGAGTGACCCCCAGTCGGGGGTACTGGAGCCGCAGCCTCGGGTTTCTGGGCGATGACCTTTCAGCCGGGATATCCCGACCGCGATCGGGGCTCCTCCCTAGGGGCGTCTCCTTCGGAGGCGAAGGTTGTTTCTCCGAACGCTCGCACTCGGTTGCGGGCTCCGGGTTTTGGCTCTCTGGCCTTGGCACTTCGGGAGCAGCGGCCGGAGTCGGCCCTTCACCCCCTCCAGCAGGATCTATGTCCTGGGGCCTCCTGCGAAAGTGAACACAGCGAAGATAAAGAAAAGTTTTCCGTGAAAGAGTTCAGGATTTCGGTTTCAGAGCATACATGGATGATCTGCGGATCTTCGGTGCCGTCCGCGGCGATTGCCTTAGAGGCGGGGTCTCGACTGGAGGAGCCGGGACGTCGTCATCCGAATCCTCGATGATCAGCCGCCTTTTGCTTGCGCGCTTGTTCGAGTCCTCACTCGGCGCTGCTCGCTTCCCGACTGGATCAACTTGGATTTTGATCCCGCCAGTTGGCTTCTTGGCGGGGCGACGCGGCGCGTCATCATGGGCCATCTTATATGGCATGGAGGTGATAGAGGCGTTTTCCTGCAGAAGAGGGAAAGTGCAACATTAAGAGACGAGACGTCAAGATTGAAAGATACTATGAAGCAACCAATCGGCTTACCGGAGGAGGAGGTCGATGAATGCTGAAGGGAAGGACTGGCAGAATGAGTGCTCGCTCAACTGCTATCCCAGACGAGAAGAGTTTGTACATCCGGATCTTCAGGATCTCGTATGTGAGTGGATCTGGGTCTTCCCGATTGGGGTCCGTCCCGCCTTCATACTCGAAGGCCGGCTTCGACGGCTCCTTGATCGGCGCCCCGCACTGATGAAGTGCCGAGTGATTTGTTCCCCGCGAAGATTCCTCTTCTTCATCGCCAGATCTTCGCAAGCGATCATTGGCTTCGTCCCGTCTTGGGCTACCGGGACGGTGCTCCAAGATGGCTTGGGGACAGGGGGAAGACCGACGAAGGAAGGCAGGCTGGGTTCGAGATTGTTGATGTAGAACCAGCCCGCGTGCCAGCCTTTGTTGGAAGATTTCAAAGGGAGAGAAAAGTAGTCTTTGCGGAGAGATCCGCAAAGCCGAAAGCTCGCTGCCCATGCAACCGACGCAAGGTTGATCCTTGTTCGGATGGGGTTTCGTAGAAACATGCGACGGAAGATTGAAGTGAGGAATAATGCCGAGAAAAGCTTCACACACATGAATGAAGAGAGCTATGTGAAGCATCGAGTTGGGGTTCAGATGGTAGAGATGAAGTCCATAATAGTCAAGAAGCCCCCGGAAGAACTCGGAGGTGGGAAGGCTGAACCCGCAATAGAAGAAGGAAGTGAAAACGACGAGCTCACCGGTGTTTGGGGTCGGGAAGTCCTCCCCCGCCGCCGGGCGCCATCCCACAAGTTCCTTTGGCGGAAGCACGCCGTGCTTCACCATCTCCTTGAGGGTAGATTCCCTCACATCCGAAGCGGCCCATTGGTCAAAGGGAATCCTTTTTTCCTCCGCCATGAGGCTGGGTTGTTGGGAAGTAGATCTGGCTGAGAAAGGTTGGATCTTTGGCGATGGAACGTGGGAGTTTTGGCTGTGGAGGCTGGTTGTTGCAGAGAGCGAACTCCTAGATGGATGGATTTGGGAGTGCGCAAGCCTAGGGTTCTCCGCGGTGAGCTGTTGAACAGTGCCGCGAGAAGGGGAATCGTTTGGAAGATGAAGAGGCGGGGACGACCTCGCATCTTTATAGAAAGATTTGAGGGTTGCGCTAGGTTTTCTGGTGAGTGGGCCGAGCCCATAAGAAAATCTACGGCCCAGCTAAGGTGTGGTCCGATACGTGTCCTTAGGGACTTAAGCGGATGAGCTTAAGCAGATTTGCCCTGGCAATATGTGCGTGTCCGAGTGCCCTATACCTTTAAAGATCCTTCCATACCGCGGTTTGCTTGACTTCATGAGAAGCTGGCACGATGCAATTTGGAAGGTGACCAACAGCTGAGTTTTTATAGTTGCCTTGGTGAACAAGGGTTGTTTGGTTTCTTAGCATTTGGTCGGGTAATCTTACCAATGTTGTTTGTTTTCCACCTTGGTGAAGATCTTTATAAGATTGAGACCAGTATTATGGCAAAAGCTATTTAATAACTTGGTCATATTTTTTCATATGATTGAAAGAATTTGTTTTCCCATGAGGGATGAATGAAATACTTGTTCCGAGATTACTCGGGCGAATCCACTCGGATAAGCAAGAGCTTGCCGAGTGTTTTTTTCCCATGAGGGATGATTGGATTGTTTGTTCTGAGATGACTCGGACAAATTCACTCGGATTGAGTATGAACTTGCCGAGTAATAAGATTTATATGATTGTTTTAGCATGAGCTAAGCATCTATATGAGAATGATTTTTTATATAGTTCTTGACTATATGCTTAGCCTATTTTTGACTAACCACATAGTCGGGGGCTACACCTATAATTAGGTGCATCAGGAGATGCACCTAGATATTTATTTTTGAGAAATTTTTATATATTTTTCCAGCCCTTCACAGTCTTTGGAGCCACTCGGGAAGATTCAGGCAGAGATGATGGAATCACTCGGCGTCAAAAGCACTCGGTCAAAGAGATTTTTTGGCTGAGTGTTGCTTTGGTCGGAAGCTGAGTTGTCTCGTCGACTGAAAAGGACTCGGGGGCTACTGTGGAGATTGTGACAATCGGGTATCTACATGGCAAGCTTATCCGACCGGAGGTAGGGATAGATTGCGCCCGCTATATCTCGTAAGCGAACTTGACTTGGGTGTTACGGTTGCCGATAGAGATAAGGCAATCGGCCTATAGTCACGGTTTGGTAAGATTGAGGAAACCAACTTAGAATAAGATAGGGTTTCCGATTTGTAAACCCTTCCTCCCAAGACTATATAAGGGGGTAAGGGGCGTCCCTTGAGGGATATTCAGATTCTAGATCAGAGATTCCAATAGAAAATCAGAGATACGACTTCATAAGCGAGAGCTTTAGATCACGAGATCAATAAAGACACTCGGCGGATCGAATCCACCGAAACAGGAGTAGGGTATTACCTCACGAGAGGGCCTGAACCTGTCTAAATCTTCTTCTTCCTCTAACCCATTGTGCTTGACGATCTCGACTGCGACCCCAGAAAAATATATTGTCGAAACCAAGTTTCGACACACATCAAATCCATGTCATCTGTCGTGGACAAGGATAGAGAAAAAATGACTATACTCCATCCATTACATATTAAGTGCAGCTCTAGGATAACATCCAAATTAGTACAACAAACGAATTATCTAAATGCCTTTTATTTATATTTATCTAAATGTATTTCATTAAATGGATGAAATTAAAAGGATGGGGTTAAGAGTGAAAGGTAGGTAGATGATAACATAGGAAGAAATTTAAATGAAGAGTAGTTAAAGAAAAAAATTATGAATAGAATGTCATTTATTATAATACAAAACTTCAAATCATATTTATTATGAACGGAGGTAGTAAGCAGCAACACGAGAAAGGTTGATTTGACCACGATCATACACATCAACAAATTGCGGATGATGAGACGAAAAGACATCAACAAATTGTGGTTACCTTAAGTAAAATTGTATCGAAGCAAAACTTAAACAACAACAGATTGTGGATACACTAAATAAATTGTACAGCGGCAAAAAATAATCAACAAATTGTTTTCGTGAAAAGTTGTTATCATGAAAAGACATTAACATTTGTTGATACCCTAAATAAATTGTAAGGGGTAAATAATCAACAAATTATCATCTTTGGAAGGCATCGACGTTTTGTGGATACCCTAAACAAATTGTACAGGGGCAAAAAACTAATCCGGTCTTGGATCGGGGTATTGAACCCGACGTGAATCGAACACGCAACCTTCTGATCTGGAGTCAGACGCGCTACCATTGCGCCACGGATCCTTGTTGACATGTTGCTCATTAATTAATTGAAAAAATCACATGATAAAGTTCAGGGAAACCGCATGATTTCGTCCTCTTCCTCTATTAAACTTTCTTCGTGGGACAAACATCCGTAGAGATCAAGATTTATTTCATTGGGTGAACCGTTGCATGCTATCAAACCGAGAGCTGAAATCTTCCTGATTTTGCACCTTTGGGCCAACAAAGTTCAGAGAACTGTATACTGTTCTTCCGTCCTTAATACTATGAAAGTGCAGATTTCAGGTCTGCAAAGCAGCATGAGGGTTCAGCAGCACAATTGTCCAGATAGCAGACAGCATTAAAGCCTCCCCTCGGCCTTTCAATGAACCCCATTATTGAAGACGAGGCAATGCCAGAATGCCTGCCTCTTCATTCAACTCACCCTCGATGCATACATGACCCAAATCTCATGCAAAGGATGATGATGATGATAGTACCTCTGCTGCTCCAAAACTCAGTCAGATGGAGTACAAAACTCCAGTTTACCTATAGATTGTACCAAAGCCAAAGGCCCAAAACAAATGACAAGATCACACAAAGAGGTCAGGTCAGGTCAGGTCCTGAAAGCTAATACTCCAAGTACTAGAAGCAAAGAAAGTTTTAGTTTTTTTTTTCACGGACGCATAAAAAAATTATATATCATTGTATTAGAAGTTCATATCCCATATTCTGACTGAAGAAGCTAAGCATGAACAATCAATCCAATTCTGAGATCTGAACCCCTACGAGGAAGCTCGGATCATCCACGGGCAAAAACCTTGGAGCTTCATTTATTGGAGTACATCTATTAACCCCAAAAACGGATTTGCAGGCGCATTAATGAGACCGGCGACGGAGCAGCCTGACTACTGGAGCTACAGACTTGCAGTTTTGCACATCAACCAAGTCGAAAGCACGCGGCAGCAGAACTATTTTGCGCTCGCGGTCAAAATTTCAGTTCATCAGAAACATTAGCAGCGCAGGTACAGTAATGCATCTCCACGGGAAAGCCCACATCGGCCTCTTCTGACGTATAGTAGCTGATCTCTCGCGCAGTGCGGTGCTCCTCCGAGGTGGCGCAATAACTGCGTCTCCCTGCGCCGCTGCGCGGCCGATCTCGCGAGGCCATAAATATGGCACCGGGCGGAGCAGCGGCCGCAGCGGGGCTTCGCCATTGCTGCCGGTCACACGCATCGCTAGCTCCCCTCCTCGTCGTCTTCTTCGTGTCCGCTCCTTGGGCCTCGCGCGCGCACGGGCTCCGTGTGGATCCACCACGTCGAGGATCCTGTGATGAGCCGGCGCGTGCATGCCGCCGCAGTCGGGTTTATTTATGATCGCGCGCTCGTTCTCGCACGCGGCGAGCGCTCGCGCAGCCGCGGCCATATATACGTGCGCGCGCGCTGAGCCTCTCCTTGCTTGCATGCTCGCTGCTCGGCTGATTGCTTGCTCTGTGATCTCTCTGCTTGGCGTGTCAACCTTGTGCTGATCAGCTAGCTGCTCCAATTTCGCGTTGGTGTTGTAGTGGTTAGTGCAGTGACGGGTGGTTCACCGGCGGCGGCGGCGGCAATGAGGATGTTTAGTGCCAGGGCGCTAGCGTTTGCGCTTGCAGTGGCCGTGATGAGCTCGTGCGTTGCTGAAGGCGTCAGGACGATACCAGGTAATTCACCAGAGCTTCTACGTACTAGTGTTCCCGAACTATAAATCACTTCGATCACTGCCTAGGAATACACGTCTTCATGTAAGCTTTTAGTGCTACTCCTGTGTAAGCGTGTACCAGTAGATGACACGTACGGCGCATGCATCATGTGGCATGTCCCTTCACTTCACGGCCTGAATCACCTTTTCCGTTCATGATGTACCTTTTCTGTATACGTATGTACTAGCAGGTACGCAAGGTTCATCCGGTGGCCTACACAACGACACGGCTCCATCTGGCACGAAAGGGCGCACCACCTCCTACGACGACGACGACAGAGGAGCCGGCCAAGCAACAACGTTACAGGTGATCAACGAGCCGCAGCAGGGCGCGCCGCCGAAGGAGGAGGTGGAGACTGACGGCGGCGCGGCGGCGACGGGGTCGCGGCTGCCGGACTGCACGCACGCGTGCGGGCCGTGCTCGCCGTGCCGGCGCGTGATGGTGAGCCTCCGGTGCGCCGAGGCCGCGGAGTCGTGCCCCGTCGCATACCGCTGCATGTGCCGTGGCAGGTTCTTCCGCGTCCCCACCCTCTAGCCAGTTCGCGCGGCCGTGCGCCGACACGTTGATGGGTGGATAAGGTAGATATTTTCTAATGCCGCGTTGTATTTTGTACTCCTAGGCCCGAGCACGCGTGTGGGCAGGTAGGCCGGAATCCATGCAAGCACGCCTGCCGCACTAGCTCTCGTCCCTTTTTTCGCCCTTTTGTTCTGGGTTCCGCTTAGTTATAGTTTTGCAGTTTTGCTGTTTACGTAATTAAGCTTCTATTTAGCACAGCTTTTAGATCTCATATTTATATTAGATTTAAAGTTTGTAGGTTAATTTATGCTGGTTTAAAATTTTATATTTTACCTAAAATAAAAAAATAATTAATTTAAACATTATCAATATAATTATAGATTCGGCTTCATAAATTTATAGAGCTAGTAAGATCAAAAGCTATGTGAAAGACGACCTAACCTGGGCGTGAACTTGTGTCCCATCATTTTGCCCGTTCTCGGTGTGTAAATTACTGCGCTCGCAGAACACTCGCTGCTGTATGTTCATATGATGGCTAATTGCACTGTTATCTGACACTACCCGGGAGGCAGAAAATGCCGAAAAAAAAAGGGGACGCTGGCTGAACACGGTGTAAGGCAGTGGTGGATTTGTTCATGTACAGCGGGTATCTCGTGATGATCTGGCACTCGCATGCATGACAGTATGACACCGTGAGAGCACACAGGCAACCAGCACGGCTGCATGATCATTGATCCAGCCTGCAACTGCAATACGCCAGCTCCTCCATATCTGTCCTTGTTTTTACAGATAAAGAGTTGAGTTACTACTAGCAGTATAGTTTTTCAACGAAGAGTAACAAAGTACAGGTAGAACAGGGTGACCCGAGAGACCAAAAAAGATGCCTAGGATGTTGTCAAAGAGAGTGTACGTACAATACAGCAGAGGCATCAGTTGTTCAGCCATTACACGCGCACAGCCGCCACAACAATGTGTTGCAATTCCGCCCGGCCATGCAGTTCTAACGACAACCAAGTGCAGCCTACTTGAAAATTACCGAGGCACCAGGGAGGGTTACAAGTAAACCATTTTTCCTCCAGATTTGCCAGCTATCGATCTGTCTGTCATATACACAAACATGGGAGAGGAAGCCGTCGAACAAAGGGTGGATCTTTTGTCTTTCTTTCTTTCCTTTTACCTCGGCCCGGACAGCTCCACAGCCCGAAGATTGTAGGTCGAGTCGACGATCCAGTCGTTGTGGCGGGGGGCCAGCTCCGCCTCCTGCCGTACCACCTCCACCTTCTGCCACTCCTCCCATCGCTCCGCGAGGCCGTCACCCTCCAGCATCCTCACCACCTCAGACATCTTGGGCCGGTCCATTGGGGAGCCCTGCGTACAGAGCAGAGCCACCTGGATGAGTGATTCCACCTCATGCTCCACAAAGCAGCTCTGGAGGTCCGGGTCCACCAGCATCTCCACTTTCTTCTCTTTCAGGAGCCCTTTCACCTGAAAAGACAAAAATCAGTTAGTTACTTGCCTGTCAGTTTCCAAATGTAGTGGTACAGAATTTGGCCGAAACATGCTTGCAAATGGATCATGTCCAAATGTCAGAAATGGCGAAAAACTAGCTGCCAATTTGTCATGGCATGCATCTCCATAATTGATGACACATGGAGGGTGAACTGCCAGCTCACTTTATCACTGGCAATGCTGATGATGCGTGGCTATGAACCAACAGTCCAATAATTTCAACCATTTGTTCTAATCCTTGGACTAGAACTGAGACACAGCTAATAAAGCTGCGTCCTAGAAGACAACTAGCATGCATGAGGAAAAACAAAATCAAAACTACTATGGCTGCCACAATGTATAAAGATGTGGTGGCACTTACCCAATCGAGCAACATCACATCATCATCGTTTGCGAGACGAGCAAGATCAAAGGCCCTTTGTCCTGTAATGAGCTCCAGAAGCATGATTCCATAGCCAAAAACATCAGTCTTCTCAGAGGACTTCCCAGTAGAGAGGTACTCGGGAGCAATGTGTCCGATCGTCCCACGAACAGCTGTGGTTACATGGGTGTCCTTGTAATCCATAAGTTTGGCCAGTCCAAAGTCACCCACGACTGCCTCAAAGTCTTCATCCAACAGAATGTTTGCAGCTTTGACATCACGATGAATGATCTTGGGATCACAATGATCGTGCAAGTAGGACAATCCTCTGGCAGATCCCAGTGCAATCCGAGTTCTTGTTTGCCATTCAAGCGGTGGATCATTTGGCTGCCGCTCTACAAAATCATATACCATAAGTTAAAACTGGAATAGTTAATTTATGGCAATGCCATTTTTTAGATAAAGGAACATATTTATTCTGGCCTCTGCATAAGGCATGCACTCAACCATTCATTATTGTCTTAATCATAGTCTTAAATAAAACATGCCATATGTCAACTGAAACAACAATGTATATGCTGTGAGTAAATGAAATTTAAAAAGAAGTGTTAACTGATTTCAATAACCATAACAGCTGTGCCATTTATGTGAGCATGCAAACAAACGTTTAAGAAACTATTAATGGATTAACTCTTAAGTAAAAGTAGGGAAGATTAAGGCACCTCGCAATCGTGATGCGACACTCCCGTTAGCCATGTAGGGATAGACAAGTAACCGCTCTGTAGGCGTCATACAAAATCCACGAAGCCGAAGCAGGTTCCTATGCACCGCCATGCTAATCATTTCAACTTCTGTTTGGAACTGGAGCTCACCACCAGGGGTACGTTCTTCTTTTAATCTTTTCACTGCTACCAACGAGCCATCTGCCAGTCTCCCCTTGTACACCTTCCCAAAGCCACCTCTTCCCAGAATATTCTTATTGCTGAAGTTATCAGTAGCAACTTGGAGCTCCCGGAGTGAGAACCTCTTAAGTTGGCCAAGGTGCACTTCTGGATCCTCCTCGGCTGAATTTAAAGGAGAATAAGGATGATTTAAATGGACAACATAAGTATTATGAACTGCAGTATGCAAATATAATACCAACCAGGGACATCAAAGAAGTGTTCTTCAGGTTTACGCCGTCGCCACCATGCAAATCCAATTGCAGGAACCGCAAACAACAATGCAGCAGCTGCAGCAACACCTCCAGCAATTGCTCCAGTTTTGGAGTCACCTAATGGAACAGAATTAATTCCACAAGAATATGTGAAATCCCCATGTCTGCATCATTTATGCATATGCATATCCAAGGCAGTATCACCAAAATGCAACAGAATTAAAACTATAGAGAATCACCTTGTGACACAGTTGGTGTTGGAGGATTGAAAGGAGGTGGCGGAGAAAAAGGTGGAGCTCCAGGGCAGGGTTTTGTAGTACCCGGGCCACAAAGATATTTATTATTAGCAAAACTGTGATAATGAAGAAACCATTTGTCAGCCTCACAACTTGTAGTAAGCACTAAGAACATGAATTCTATCTAGAGAAAGCACCTTATAGGGGTAAAGAGTGAAAAGGAGCCAGTAGAAGGAACCTCTCCTGAGAGATTGTTATTTGAGAGATCCCTGCAGAATTATTGGACACTTTGTTAAATAAGTATCCATCATAAAGTCTATTGCCATGTAAGCAATAAATTCTACAGGTAAACATCGAATGTGAATTAGCAGAAAGGGAACTTACAGAACTTGGAGAGTGGTGATATTGGTCAAGGATTTTGGAATTGAACCAGAAAGACTGTTGTTGTTAAGACGACTATCCTTACAAGAAGACATGCAAATAAAGAATTATGTTATAAGCTTATAATCATTCCAACAGGAAGGCCTTCAATGAGAACTAAATTTGGATATGCCCTCCTCCGTCGTAAGAGAACAAGCTGGTAAACTATAAGAGCACCTTACTGTATACAAGAACCCTCCATCCCTCAAGGATATACACAATTGATAATTCTATTCATATTTTAAAAAAAAGTGGAGTACACCTACAGGAAACGCAGCTTGTAGAGTTGCCCCAAGGTTTCCGGAATAACACCAGTGAAGTTGTTCAGGTACAGATCCAAACTGACCAAGTTAGTTAAGTTTCCCAGTTCATTAGGTATTGCCCCACTTATGTTGTTGCTGTAAAGCTCCCTGTCACAAGTAACAACATAATTAAATTTCACGATAAGTTTCATGGCATGGTGAAGGAGTGGAAAAGGTATCATACTATATATGATATCATACTATCATATATGATCGACAAACAAAAAAGTGTAAGAAAAAAGGTGGCAACACAACCATCTTCCCCACAAGGATAAGCCATGTTCCAAGAGTTATGAAAACCAAGCTTCTATGCAGTAGATTATTTCAAAAACCAAACTTCTATGCAGTATTGTGACAACTTGAATAGATACACTACTGCATGGTGTAACTAAAAACATAATTCTCCAAAGACTGGAAGTGTAAACTTACAGATATTGCAAATTTTTCAACTGCCCAAGCTGGGGAACCAATGCACCTGACAGTTGTGCATTTCCAAGATCACTGCAAAAACAAAATAGATCAGTCAACACACAAAATGATCACTTTTCTTACTTTTGACAAGCCTAAAAACGATAATTCTGTCAAAACTTACACTCTGATCACACTGTTGTCAGGGTTACAAGTTACATGGAACCATGTGCATGGATTGACCAGAGTGGGATCCCAACTCTGCAGCACATTGTTAGCATCTTTCAGACTTTGGCGCAGACTATACAGGGCATCACCTAACATTGAACATACCCTCAACATCAGCAACATAGTAGTTATTTAAGGAAGTAGACAATAGCAACAGTAGCTTGTCGTCAAAATTTTGGCAAATTCAATCGCCTTTTCAGGCTAAATTATACAAGCATATATAACGCACAAGATGATATGAGATAAAGTACTTTAATTTCTTACAATACTATCTGCATAGCTCCCAATCTTTCTCAAGATTAGTGTTTGCACATTAGTTAGTATCTACATTACACAGGTACTTGTGATTAACAAACCTAAATGCAGAAAAGGATAGCACATAAAGCACAGCTAAAATATGTGCTTAAAAAAGACTGAAATAATTGTATAAGAAAAAACAATAAAGAACACCTTATCTTAGTCGTAATCACTAACTAAAACTTGTAATAGCTACATCACCTTTTGCAATCTGGTGTCGTAAACATCACAACGCCAAAATCACCAAATTTTCTAAGAACGTGGTTAGTACCAAGGATATATCAGGAAAAGCATGTTGAGGAGCACGCCAAGCAATTCAGACATTTTAAACAGGTGAAAATTGGTTCTGTGATAACAAAATATTATGACTTCAGTTCCCGTTCGGGAAAAGCTTAAACTGATACTGACGATGGCCCTTGACTCTTGAAGAGCAATCTCTTAACACATACGCGTACCATAAGAAACCAGTTTAAACATAAATCCAATTAGCTCTACCAGTCATTAATTCAGATAAAAATACTATCTTTTCACAACAGAAGATTCACGGCTCACAAGAAAACAAGAAATATTCTTCTGTACTCGAACATAATGAGGAAGCCAATTCCGTTTTTCTTCATTCGAAGTGGCTAAAAAAGTACACCAAACTCATTCCAGATATTAGCAGTTCCATTTCTGTGCACACACAAATCACACCTACCAAACTAACTCAAGAAACCTTTTCTACCTTAGAGAAATCTCCCAGCAGGGAGCAAATTCACAACACACCATGAGAGGCAAAACAAAGAGCTAGCCTAGATAATCCCATCGAGTCTACAAAAGGAAGGTCGGTGGGCGTATGTTCCATCCCCTTAAATGAGTCAATTCGTCCACGCCTATGTACCGAGAAGCAAGTAACATGTACTACCCTAACGGAAGCATCCGACGACCAATAGATTCATCAAATCCGAAAGCAAGTTCAAAAATAGTGGGGGCGTAATCCGCCCAAAACGGAGTTGAATTCGATGAAAATCACACTAACCCTCCGTGTTGGCGCAGACCCGGCTCACGGCCACCACCACCCACAGAACCGCCGCCGCCAAGCACAGCCGCCGCAGCAGCCGCGCCTCCGCCATCCCCCGCCGCCGCCGCTCACCTCTGCCAAGTAGACCCACCCTCCTCTCGACCCGAGGCCGTCGGCGTCGCCTCTGCTCACCGCGGCAAGGGGGGGCGCCCGATCAGCTCCCTCTCCTCGCCTCCGCCTCCGCCTCGACAGCTCGGTCTCCTCTCCTCTCCTCTTCTCCAATGGAAGCAGGAAGCGACCTCTCTCTCTCTCCTTTTTTTTTACCAGTGTTTTATTCAGCTCGAGACTTTTAAAATTTGGCAAGACCCAGTGTGTGTTCCAACCTAAATTGTTCCATTGGTAAAGGAGACCTGTTCGGGGGCGGCGAGAGTTACCGCTCCCTGTCCACGTAACTTTTACTGACAGGTGGGGTCTTAGACTGGTGGGCCCACGAGTCAGTGAGTGGTTGTCTATTACGAGCGGTGGGAATCGTTGGGGGCAGAGCGAGGTGATGGGGTTAGTGGGAGATCGAGGTGTAGCAGGAGGAGGAGGAGGGATGGGAAGCCGCTGGCGTGGGCGTGATGGCGAGGGCTTTTGGTGGACGCGGTCCTCGTACGCCCGTCCCAATTATTCTCCGGCCTCTCTGAGGAATGCAGCGTTTTCAGAATTCGGACTGTTCAGCTCCCTCGCTTGTCAAATTTCACGTTTCGTTTGTTTTTTTCCCGACTCCTCGCCGGTACTACCACTGTCCCCGTTTCATATTAAGTTTATTTTTGGTTTCTTTTATTTACCTCAAAATAAATTTATTTTTAAGTGATTATTGTATCGGAGTTTGTATATTAAAAATGAATAAAGTGATTAATAGTATCATTATGATATGATAGTGTAGGTATTTTATTTTTATATTTATATCAGTACATGTGGAGTGGATAAAAAATAAACTTATTTTTAAGATAAAGTTAGTAGTATTTTTGTTCCATTAATTATTACTTTTTCTATGCCGTAGTTCATGGAAAGAATCTAGGAGTGTTTTATGAAGGTAGCCTCTTTATTGAGAGCATCCAACCCCGATAAAATTATTAAAACTTTCTAGTAAAACACTTTTTAATTTAAGATTCACCGTGTGTTTATGAAATTGACCTTGATGGTATTCCTGGCCAGCCTTGTCATGTAGCATGCAAATGTGCTAGGGTAGTTTTATATATTTAGGTTGTGCTTGGGAGGAGGGTTGACAATCTATTTCTCGGGCATGGAAAAATAGAGTGACAATATTGTTTAATAATCTTAAAAAATAAATTAATATATTTTTTATAATATTTTTTCTATATTTTCGTTTAGTAGTTTGAGACAAGAGGTAGAAGTTGAAAAGATGGAGTATCAAACGCAACATTAATATCTTTTTATTGTAGCATAGTATATATAAGTAGTGTTATATATAAAGTTGTTATTTATGGTAATACATACAATTTAGGTTCACAACTTCCATAGTATCTAAGAGTCAATCTAAAGTACAGTATTAGCAATCAGTAAAGATGAACTCTGCTTACGAGATGAAGTGAGTAAATATGACTCATCCTGAGAAAACCCTAACTAATATGTTTTTGTGTGATGGAGCCACAACCTGATAACCCCAAGCGGTGAAAACACACATTTTTTTATGTTACTTTCTAACTAAAACTATATATATATATATGTATATATCTTACAAGTAATTAACATATTAATATTTAGATCTATTTGTTAAAAAATATTTTGGGCTTGTATGTTTTCAATCGCTAATAATTAAAACGAAAGCAATACAACGTTATCTTAATATATCAAAATTTATTTCTGATCACATATGATAAATATCGAATTGTCCCACCTCATCGCATGGTAAATATCGAAAAACCAATATAGACAGTAGCAATGGTCGTTCCTAGGGCGATTACTCCAGTACGTTGCCACTCCAGTTTACAGCAGTGGTCATGCGCACACACACCTCGTACGGGCTGTACTTACCCAGTTTACAGCAGCAGTCAAGTCTTTTTGTGCCCTGTTTGTAGTAGGAGTATCCAAAAACCGGTATACGCACAGCCATCCCAAGTTCCTCAACCCAAAGCCCCCGGTGCAGTACGGCGGGTTCACGTAACCACGTACCGTACCTCGCCTTCACTGTCCCCGGGCCCACGCGTCAGGAGGCCAGCTAATCCCGCAGTCAAAAGTCCCCTCGTGATGACGGGATCCGGTGCGGCATCCGTACCCTGCTGCACCGCTGCACCACGGGGCGCCACCATGTCAGAGGAGTGGGGTCCAGGCCAGAGCCAGTGGCGCGTCGTCACGCACGCGCTGGGGTTGAGGCGCAGGGGATAATGGATGGACGACGATGATGAGATGGGAGGATCCCGTCCGTTTTTTCTCTTTCTTTTTTCTACGCTCGTGGGGCCCGTGATGTGCCAGCTCGGATTCCAGTCAAAACGGTGGACCGCGCTGGTCTACGTCCACGGTCTACGCCTCTTGGGGTGTTGTGGTTAGAGTTAAAAGACCACTTGCTTTGCTTCAATGCTTCTGCGTAGTACTTAGAAGACTAGAGTTTAATCATACACGCTCCAAGAAGTATTTAGGACGTGTGTGCATTTGGCTGAATAGTCGATTAACTTTGGTAACTAGTATTTAGGTACGAATAAATAAATTAAGTATTGTAAAGTTAAAAGTATATTTAAAACATATTTATAAGAAACTTAGGTATAAAAAGTTCTTTTCGAAAATCAAAATCGTATCGTTTAAAAGTTGGGAAATTAAGTTTCGTTTTCTTAGAAAGAACACACCCTTAAATCAAGGCTCCATAGGAATGTAGAGATTTCGGAAGGACAAAAAGTGAAAACGTACTCCAAAGGAGACTTTGAAAGAGAATTTCCACGGGGGCTAGCTAGGAAACAGTTTACGAACTTCAAAGTTTAGGAAGCATCCGACAGACATGTAGTTTAATCTAAAATTTTCTCTAGAATTTATCATGACACCCATGCATTGACTTCAACTGCCAGCTCACAATACACATGTATGTAAACAAGGGAAAACGCACGCTTCAACTATAGACTGTGAATTGTCTGGAAAAAAAACAGTTGTGTGTGACCCATAGGTATCTCTTTGAGGATTTTTATTCTGTTAACAAGAGAAAAGTCGGCAGCCGCAAGTCTGACGGAAACACTACGGAACCAATTTACCTTTGCATTATGTCCCTTTCAATGAATCTTATATTTCTTAGGCCGAGAGATTTGATATAAGAACGAAACTAAGAGTTGATTTTTCTTATAAAAAAATCTGATACTGCTACTCCTAACAAAGACAGTGGAACAATCAACGTGTCGTCGAGCACCCCGTGAAAATGACAAATTGGCAACAGTGCTGGATGCCATCGAAATGACACGTGATATGATGGTTTGTTTTAGAAAGACTCCCTTGGTTCTAACATAAATGTATCTAAACTAAAATGTGATATACTCTTTCGTAAAAAAACTAGTGAATCTGGATATACGAAAATAAATAATATTAGATTTGTAACTTCAGAGTATATCACATCCTGTATGTTGGACGGAGTGAGTACGTCTCCAGCGCCATAAGAGCTTACTGGTTGATGCGGTTCACTCGAGTTCAGAGTTTCGGATCAGAAATGTACTGTACTCTGCCAATCCCGTGGCTATGGGCATAGAAGTCAGCACTCACGAGTACTAGGCTTTGAGATAGCATCACTGTGGCTGGATTCGGAAAGCTTCATGTCTTTTCCACAAAGAAAAATGTAGTAGTAGTATGCCTACAAATGGAGTGGGATGCAGAAAAAGAGGGATTGGCTGACATGCCGCACTTCATCCGAAATATCTTCCGTATTGGTCATTGGCCATTGGCCACGTGCGGATCACTCTAGCTCGGTTATTTAGAAGGTAGAGTTAATTTTTAACTATAAACTAGTCCAAACTAGCTCTAGCCAAAGAGTTGTTTGGATGTAAGGACTAATTTGACAATAAATAATCATCTATTGATGGACTCCCTCCCTCTCAATCTTCTCTATTGGTTGGCTCCCTTCCTCTCTGTTTTTTTCTCCAAACTAACCTAAATAATCACCCCTTTGGGGCATAGTATTTTTTATGGGCTAGTTGAAAAAAACTAACTCTAGCCCTTGGATCCAAACAAGGCCATTGAGAAAAGTACTACTGAATTCTGATTTTTGTTCATTTAACCTTTGTAGAATATCCACTCCATCACTCCATAAATCTGTCCTCTAGGATGTACTAGCAATCCTTATGTTAGAAAATGCAGAACCTTTTAAAAAAATATTCTAGTAAAAACTTTTTTTAACTTGGCAATTGATAAAACATATGTTATCCCAAAGTAATTTGGTAGATGACATCTCATAGGCTATCACACGCACAACTTCACAACCACTACATTTTTCTAGCTTAGGAGTGATAACCCCTAGACAATAGCTCCATTCGATGCTCTCTAAAAAAATCTGCATCGTTGATTTAATTTAATCGAAGGGTTCAAATTTATTTGTATTATTATTCTAGTTAGCAGTAGTGGAAATATGAAGAGGTACTATTGTTAAAAAAATAGATGTGGAGAGATATAATTGTTATTTAGCAGTGACTAAATTTGTGATGCCAGCATAATGGATGACCACGTATCAATCTAGCCAGAAAAAACATAAATGACAAGTTACCCCTAATCATTGCATTAATAAATTACTGATCTACTCTTAAAAACAAACGGTTAGCACCGGAGCATTTGGTCATCCCATTGCTTACGAATATCTCATCGATACATAGAGTAGTATCACTTTTTATTTAAAGGGATAGGCCAAAATACCACATACTCCTAACAAAACAAAGAACAATAGTTGGGACTCCCGTGTCGCTCCCAAGGAGCGACCTGAGAGATGATGCCTTGATGCCAATAACGTTAACGTCGTCTCCTTTTATATAAATGACTTAGCTTTTATGAGAAGGCTAGGAGGATATCGTCAATATCATTAGCGTCGTCATGTTGGACCATAACACTAATGATATTGATGTCATGAAAAAGGTCCATTGCCGAAATAAGTTTTTTTAGTTTATTTATAAAATAGATTTTCAAAAAGATCTAAAATGTAAAAAAATCTAGTATTACTGCTTTCAAACGTTCCACTTTTACAACACAGAACATGTATGATACCTAGCACATACTACATTTTAACACATTATCAGACATTCATTAATGTGGAAGGATATCTGAAAGTGAATGGCTGCATTATTTGCTCAAATTATAGAAGGCAAAAGAGTAAAGCAATTGTACTTTTTGCAATAGCTTGCATCTGCAATAAAACCACTTGGGTGCTATCTAGAGTTGGCAGTGAAAAGGAAGTTGTGCTTCTACTCCCACAATGAAAAACAGTAACGAGAAGGTCTCTAATGAGAAAGATGCCTGCCAGCCTTGGGTCAAAGTATATAGGGTTGTTCACGTGGTAAGCACAATTCCTCCCCCACAAAACCAACACTTGCCTTCCCTTAAAAAACCCTGAGAGATTCCATGCATTGCTCACAGCTCACTTGTCACTCATCGTCTCATCCACCCAACTTTCCTCCGTTGATGCTTTCTGGCCGGCGTATACCTCCTTATTTTTTCTCTTATCTGTTGCAAGAATCTGTAAGAAAAAGGCGTGATGCTATAGCTTTAGTATATCTAGCAATCTTCGGATTAGGTTATCGTCGAAATATTCCTATCAGTTATAGCGGGATTTGATTTAGTTGACCTATATTTTTCAGCTGTCTGTAAACACACAAAAAACACTGTAGCAATCGTCAAACGCAATGCCGAAGAAATCCGGGAAAGCACCCTCGCTGTGGTGTCATGAGTGTGATGTTGGTTGATCTCTTGGCATGAAAACCGGGAGAATATCGCACGCTCGTTGCCCGTAAAATTAATCACCGCGATAAATTTTCCTTCGTTATGTGCCATGATGAGCGCTCAATTTTTTTTTTGGAACGCCTACGATTCCCCTCAGCGCCATATTGAAAAGGGGGAGTCATTCCATGAAGAGGTGACAAATCTCTCTATTACTTCATGCTCCCTTGACACTCTAGAATCTTAATTCAACCAGAATGGGCATTGATGAGGAGACACAACTACATTCTAATTAAGACAGTGCAGGCGTTGCCCAGAGAGACGTCACCACCCTGTATGAGATCACCAGCAAAGATTTCGGCATCAAGCTGGTGATCCACGACTCGGTACTGCTACCTCTACCCCAAACGTGTGGTGCTACACCGACTTCAGAAGCAAAAGCAACAAAGAAAAGAGAAGATGACATATATGGCTATTAACTATTCACGTCAATGTCGAATTTTGCATGATAATTAGAGTGGTCATTTAAGGCTAAGCTTTTATGGAGTAGATTATACTTGTGACTTGAGCCCTTTTGCCAAAGAAAGGTTTGTTAAGTCCTTGTGGAGAAAAAAAAACTTTCTAAGCATGCAAAAACCTTACGACTATTGTCAAATGCAAATACGGCATGCTTTCTATGAGAGGCCACGAAGTATGTCGTTGGCCTTTTTAGAGTTAGTTTGAGGCGGAAGCGTTTGTGCTTCTCATTTAGGACTAGCTACGATCGATCACGCGCAATGATGATTGGTTTGATATGTGTTTTTTGCCTCTAGCATGTGGTAGGATAGTTTTTTTATTATAGCCTTGATTGTAATCTTATAATATTTTTCTCCTATATCAGCATAAAACCTACCATTGTCTTGTGTGGGTTATTTTTCTTTAAAAAACAGCTATGCCAAAGAAATCGGGGAGAGGGCCTTCGTTAGGTGGTTGAGGCGTTGAGCTAGGGTGTGACTTCAGTGCCTGTGCTGTTCACATTATCTGCGTATGCTTTAGTTGGAATTTCTTTCATGTTTCACGGAATTATCCTTTAGCTCACGATCTGCTGAGCATATGTTAAGGGGCCCATTAACTAGTGTCATGTAATCGAAAGGAAAGCGCAAAAATGTTAGCAGCAGAATGCAAAGTTCCTCAATTCTTTCCGGAGCAACAGGGAACTGGCTAGTGGGCCGTTCAAGTCCACTACTTTGAGGGTCTAGCTGGGCCCAAATCTCAAGTTATCAACCACCATCTTTAGCCAAACTATGGCCCATTGTAGCTACTACCTTCCTTTGCAATGTGGCCCTACTACTGAATTTATGTGGTACTTCGTATGTAAAATGCCGGCGGGTTATATTGCATCACATATTCTGGCTCTTCTTGAGACAAATTGGCCCTGAAATGTTGCATTTGTTTCAGAGGAATCAAGGATTCAGGCATAATGAAGGACTGAGCATTTGATGCAACCTCATTATAACACGTGTGAAATGTGATGTAAGCAACAGAAATAGGATCCTCTGACTTAACTATTATTATGCAATTGAGTCATTAATATATGAGACATAGTAAAATAAGACTCATATGTCAATGACTCAATTGCATGTGTAATTAAGTCAGGAATCTGCTTATGTAAACACAGGTGCCATTTGTCATGATACTGTAAACTGACTGATCTTTTGAAGTAACACGACTAGTAACTGACGAGCGACGACTTCAACGTCAAATAGCAGGCTGCACCAATTATTTGCATACAGAATCCTGGATATAGCCCACGGTAGGCAGGCACTAATCTATGGGATTAGATCAGTTGTTAAACCAGTTTGACCCAATGCTATTGCACAATTTGCTGTAGAATATTGGTAGTTATCGACCAAACGATTGTTGGCTCGATCGGTGCTTAATTTATTTCATTTCTGATCTGGATGCCGCAGGAGCTGAAGCTGAGGCTCGACCGTGTGGATCCCGAAGGTTCTCTTGCCCAAACAAAACTAATTGCATAGTACTCCTTTGCAATCTGGATTCTAGTGTTGATGTTTGGTGCCATTTGCTAGTATATATACAAATGATCAAAGCTATAAGCTTAATTAGCTACACTTCCTGTCTGTACTCCTCTACAACTAGTAGTAAATCCTTTCGTTGTCAGCAATGACGCAATCCGGCCACATGGTCCCTTCAGGATTTAAACGTGCACGTTCGCAAGTTAATTAGGCGATTACATCACCAGGTGGTGAAGAAAATATGATTGGCTCGGCCTGACGAGCCCACCAACTCGTCGTCGTTCTCGTGGTCGCCAGGACGCGCACGGAGCCAGCCAAGCCAGCCAACGGAGGAGACGTCAGCGTCCGGCTTTTAAAAGCGTAGCGTCTCTGCTGGGCCCCACCGCGAAGCGAGAGAACACGCCGCCAGCCGGCCCTCTCGGCTGGCGTCACCGCTACAGTACGGCCGCCGCCCGCCGCCACCAGTCGCCACCGCCCTCGCGTCGTCGCGCACAGCGATGCGGTGGCAGGCTAGGTTTACGCTAGTACTAGGCCCAGAATGGGTGGTGGACGTGTGGGGCCCACCGGGGTGAGGAGGCGAGACACGTGGCGGACCCCGAGAGGCGGGGCCGGACCGGCCGGCGTGAGCGGCGAGATTTCGCTGGTGGGAAGGATGACGGTGGGGCTGGGAAAGTTTGCGGGCCCACATGGCGGTTAGCGAGGGCGCGGTCGTGCGTGGGGAGCAGAGTTTTTCTTTTTATTCACTCGTATTTATTTAAGCTGTTGTCCCCTACTTTCTCATAGGGGAGGCGTCTCGGGCGCGTGAACGCCAGTACGCCGCTAGAGAATGGGAGGCGGCCTGTGGGATGTCGACAAGTGGAGGACACGGCGAATCGGATGCGGTTCACGGAACGGACGGTGGAGAGCGAATCGCGCCGATGAGCCGAGCCTGCGTATCACAGTGCTGGCTCGGCTGTGATCCTGTGTCTGTGAGCGGCTCAGCCAACTGCAGAAACCGCACATCAATTCGCTTGTCCCAAACGAGCTGAGCACTTCATAAAACAATTAAATCCTCCTAATCACACGACAGTAAATCTTGAACTCGTCATCCAAGAGGACGACACGCCGTGCAAAACTTTCTTACTGAACTTGAAAACACAGTAAAAGTTTCTTTAAGAAAGGAGGCCAGACGGCCATGCTTTCTAAACACAATGAATGTTTATTCCACTTGTCCATCCAGGTACTACCGTAGTAGTGCCTTCAAAGTTGTACAGCTACTACAAACATCTCGCGGAAAACTGTATTGCTGGTAGTGGCAGCAATCAGGAGAAGTGACAGCGGGTGGCCTACGCCTCCAGGATTTTATAGGCACTGTGCTACCAAACAAGTTCTGGGCTCCACGAGGGATATTGCGAGCGTGCAATGGTCCAACGTGGCCGGGGCCCGAGCGGGCGCGCAACTTGTGCACGTAACCGCTCTCCTCGAGCGCTTGTCCATGCGTCGCTCTACATGGGGCCCTCTGCTTTTCGGTGAAAGCGATGGAAGGAAATGGCCAAATGGGAGGGTCACTGCTCCAAACTGCTGCTGCAGATCTGAGATGTGCTCTAGCCTGTTTGTCGTATTTAGATCTTTTGAGTCATGAACTAGGTTGGATTTATTGGGAGAGTTTCGGATGAAAAAATTTACAAGGTGCAAGTGGCAGGAGGTATAAATGCAAAACACTTTCTTACTACTTTGCTCTGTTATTTCTTTTTACTCATACCATTAAACTAACACGGGTAAAATCCACACGGACATTTTATCTTAAACTCATACCTGCATTTACATGCATCCGCGCTCGCTACCCATCACAAGTAGCAACATCCGCCCACGTCCGTTATCCATGGGCAAAACATCTCCGTAGGCATGCTCGCATACTTGCCAGGAGTATAAATATATTATAATTAATATAAGTATGTGGCTACTAACACATACATACAAGTTAAAATATATACACAAAATGATAGAAGTAATTAGGAATGACAATATACAACTAGAAATACTCAAGTCTGTAACAACATTCTGTTCCAATATGCAACTGCAAATACTCAAGTCACTCAAGTCCCTGTGGTTCAAATACTGAAGCCAATAGTGATTTACGAACCTGTGGTTCAAGTACTCAAAGCCATGAGGGGAGGTCGGCGTCTGCGCTCGTCGGCGTGAGGGAGGTCGGCGTCTGCGTTCGTCGGCGTGAGGGAGGCCGGCGTGAGGGAGGCTCGGCGGCGGCGGGCGGGGGTGGGAGCGGCGTGTCGACGGGGGCGGCTGCGGGGTGGGAGGAAGCGGCGGGCGACGGGCACACGGTGAGGAGGAGCGGCGCCAGACGGTTTGCAGGGTGGAAGAGGAGTGGCGCGCCGGCAGGGGGCCAAGGGTAGCTGCGGCCTACGGGGTGGGGCGGGGAATGGGAAACCCTAGATTGAGGTTATATACTTCTTTTTCCGTGGTCCCACATGCCAGTGCGGATATGCGGGTATGTGGGTACGGGCGTACTCAGTTTTTACTCATATACAAATGCCCATTGGGCACAACTCTATGCCCATGCCCGTGCCCACGGGCACAGGTTCGTGCCCATATCCGCGCCCGTCGGGTCTGTTGTACACGGGTACACGGGTTTTTTCTGCCCGTTGCCATCTTTACATTGAACACACTTCCTTTTAATTTTTTACAGCATGTTCGGTAGGCCAAGCTACAGGGTTTTAGGCTATGCAGCATAGTCTAACCGGACAACTGCAACATCCAGCGGAGTTTCTATGTTCATCTTCTAAGGGTCACAACACCATGAGTAGATTATTCGATTCTAGCTAATTTATACGATATCAATTAGTAATATATTGACTCAATAATTTGATAATTAGTATGTGCAAGATCTCCGGTAATTTTGTTGTGGATTCGTTGCTGAAAACAACGCAATGTATGGACCCATCATAGCAGTGTTGCATCCTGTAAACGCTCCTAAGCTCGTCCCATTGTAGTCGCTGGTCGGCTGCTATTACACTGCAGCGCTATCGTAATTAGTTACGGAACAAGCTCGTCCCATTGTAGTCGTTGGTCGGCTGCTATTGCACTGCAGCGCTATCGTAGTTAGTTATGGAACATGTTGTTAGTACCAAAATTTATGCAAAACTCTGCTCTGTTCACCACGACATGAACCATCTGTATAAACACTGTTTTATTCTTACTCTCCCATTTCTACTCCTCTCTCTTGTATACGATCCATAGCTTTTAAAAGACAAGACCGACGATTCATGGTGGTGCATGTCAACCAACAATCCACAATTAGGTTTCCTCTGTGATGTCCATGCTACTAAATCAAAACTACATTGAACTTTTTTATGTGAGGTGTGAGGTGTCCCACTTAAGACATGCTCATCGTGTCAAATCTAGTCCCCAGTATACCATCTTTCATCTTTAACATTTGCCTCCTTATCTGGATGGCAACAATGAGCTAAACTGAGGTCGAAAATGAGAAAATGGTTACTATTTTGGAAAATAAAACCATCGGTTGGTACCAACTATGTGGCATAAATAAAGTGTCAATAAATCAAAGTCACAAGCAAGTTTTTCCTTCAATTTAGAATAAAAGTGACAATAAACATAATCAATGTGAGAAAAGCTATAAGAAAAGCTATAGAACGACGTTTGGTTCGGGTGTGGAATACTTAATGATGTCCACCACCACACATTATCCTCTCCTCTTCCCCGGCCTCCTCTTTCTCCTCCGCTCCCTCCCTGCCTTTTCCCTTCCCGTTCTCCCCCTCCTTCTTCCTCCACAAATCTGTGGTTAGGCATGGTGGTGTTGCAGGCCACTGGCATCGGATCTGGAGACCTAGGCCCTTCCCGCTCTTGGATCCAACCTGAGTGCACGTCGATGATGAGCCCGATGGGCGATGCTGGTCCTATGGCCTTTCCTCTATCTCACGCTTTTAGGCATGGCGACACCCACCGACCTGACTCACATGGCGGAAGGGGACAACTAGGGAGAAAGGATGCTGTCGAGAAGGACGTCAATCGGTGCAGGCACCTCCTCCCAAGCGTTGATGATGCTGATGGAGGGGGAGGCCAACCAAGCTGTTGGATCTGGATCTTCAATTGGTAGGTGGCGTGGTGTGACGTTTTCCTCATCGGTGTGGTTTGCAGGTACGTTGTGTGGCACATCATCCTCAGTTGGTATTTGTGGTATCACAGCTGATACCCGTAGATATTAAACATGGTATCCTAGGCAAGATTGTTAAAACCATGATTCTAAATCGGAATTGTAAGTTCTAAGTAGGATCACAATCATAGAATCGTATACATGAAAATCATAGATTCTACCTATATAGAATCATAAAATCAAGCATCATAATTAGGATCGTAAAATCTTATGACAAGATCAATATCTTGACAACCATGATCCTAGGTACCTAAGGGTATCAGGTCTCATACCTCAAGTACTAGCTGGTACCCACGATACCTGTGGAGTAACAGATTCAATACATTATTTGGTAGTAAGGTGCAGGAAGGGAAGCGTAGCATCGCTACTTGGTTGACCGACGAGCCGTATGCTACCCGTGCCTTCTCTCCTCTTCCCCCTTTCTCCTCGGCTTCTTCCTTGCTCCCTGCTACTACTGTTTTGGGCTTGTGGACAATGTTATTGCTGCGCCGCCTCCTCCTCTCCTCTTTCCCCATTCTCATCGGCTTCATCCTCGCCTCCCTCCCTCTCCCCTCCCCCTCCCCCGCTACTATTATTGCGGCCAACGTCATTGCCTACGCTGTTGCCTCCTGGTGACCCAACCGTCGATGTTGACGTTGGTGGCGTCGCCTCCTATTAGCATCGTTGTCGTGTTTCGTTGCCGGCTGGTAGCTTTGCACAAGGCGTAAGATGCGAGTGCATGGCATAGGGATGAGATGGTGCCAAATTTACGAGGAAGAAACGGAGAAGTAAGATGGTGCCACCCTTCGTAAAAAAACAATAGCCCGTTTTTACAATGAGATTGGGATCCGGTATAATCATTCGCAATCCATATGCAAGTGATGACACACTTCATCATCTCGAGTGGACGAATCCAGCCCGCAAGCTAAAGCTTTTCGTCACCACGTGATATCCGGCCAGATAAAAAGAACACCAAGGCAACACGTAATTTTTGTTAACAAAAAGGAATTTTTTTTTTTAAAGAAGAGCTGGCTTGCTGCCGCTCGGGCGCTTGGCTGGCTCGCCCAGCCGCCGAGCGGAGGCAGCCAGGTAATCCCGCAGGCATCCATCCACCCAGCAGCGCCGTCCCTACCGATTTTTTCCCCCGCCCCGCACACCTGCATTCCATATACGGAGGCAGTAGTTCTCCCTCTCGCCTCGCGCACTACGAAGCCACCAGAAGGCAACCACACTGCCTCCGCCTCCACCCGCCGCCCGCAGCGATCGACTCCCCGCCCTCCTCGCTCCGCTCCGCGTCTCTCCGCCCCGCAGCGAGACCCCCTTCGCTCTCCTCCGCTCTCGCGCGCCAAGGTGACGCCTGCTCCCTCCCGCCGCGATTATGCCTCGTGTCCTTTGCGTCCTCGCCTTTCCTTTCTCTCCGCCTGTCATGGCTGCAGGGGGTTTTCCTGGGATGGGTTTGTTGGTCCCAGTTCCCCTTTTAGGTCGCCCCTCGTGGTGTCCCGATTGGGGAATTTCATGCGTGCCATGTTCGGTTTGGTGGAAGTTTTTCTCTGTTTTTTTTTCAGGAAACAATCAGATCTGTTCTGTGCCATGGTATTCTAGTTTGTTGTTGTAGGAGAATTGCAGGATTTTGGGTTCTCTGGAGGTTCAGGATGGAGCAGAGGGTTCATGCTTTTGGGATACTTAGGTTCTTGTTGTTTTGGGATGTTCTGCAATTGTGATGGTCTGAGACGAGCCTCTCAAGTCCGAACCCTGTATTCTTAGATAATAAGGGACATAATCCTGTCCTCTTTCATTTCTTCCCCTTTGCTCTTCCATGTCTTCTTCTCTTTTACTATTTACTATCAATCTAACTTGGTTGGTACATGGATAGATTGTTGTAGACTGTAGTATATGGACTTCTCTCCCTGTTTAGCTAGTACACGAGACCCTAAATAATAGTACTCCGTACCTAAGACTAAGAGAGAATCAGGCGAAGTTCAGAAAAAAAATTAGGAGAAGAATGAACTAACTGTTCTGGACCGGAATTCTTGGCTATTAGAAATTTTATGTGTAGTAATCTTGTGTATTTCTCAGCAATTCGTGATGCCATACCGCAAAGGCTGTTCTTCATATCTGCCAATTTATTTTGTCAGAAAAAAATGTCAGATGTGAATCCAAGGGAGATTCAGGATGCTCTTTGTTAAGTAGTACTTGTTAGGCATCCATATATAAACTGATACTTAAAGTCTGAACCCTTCTAGTCAGTCGAAATGCACCTGTATTATGACATGTTCTGTGTAATCTAATATTTGTTACCGTGTGGAATGTTATAGAATGTATGGTTGATTTTAGGCAAGTTGCATTTTTATGGTCTTTAGGTACGTATAAGAGGCATGGGTCTTGCAGTCATATGCAGAAGACCAAAAATGTATATGGCAGTCCTTTTTGGTTAAGGAAAAATAAAACAGAGTGACATTGGTTACTTGTTTTCTATCCAATCTTTTGGTTACCTTTTCATGGAGAATAACATGTATTTATGATTGCTGATTTTGGTTTATTGTACTTAACGTTAGGTAAACTGATGAGGGTTCATTACTTCATACTATTCCCCTTTGTAGATTGCGCGTAGCAATGTGGTTGGTTTCCTGGTTCATTGATCACCGTATTTTTAGTTTTTTATGCTGATAGGCCTCAGTTAAACCATTTATATCACTCAAGACAGCAAAGGTAGCATCTCTGTGGCTGGTATTAAGAGTATAAGAAAGGGCAGATAGGTTCTGTCAATATTTTGAGACTTTTACTGTGCAAATTCTTGCTATGGGAATTGCCCGTGCATGTTGTTGCTCGAATTAATTAGACTCCACATTTTTGCCTCCTTGTTGGAGAAAGACTTTTGTCATATTAGTTACTCACTTTGACCCTTCGATCTTCTTTACCTAAAGGTAGTATTAAATGATTTATGCCCGCCAAAAGGATAATCTTAATAATGATTTAAAATGGAATTTTACCTATCAAACATGTTTGGACTTTGTTTTGCATTCATCTCGGCTACTTTTTTTGCTTGCTGGAAACAACTTCATAACTGTAGTTACCTTTTACTCTCTCAGTTCTAGTATATATGGCGTGTTTTCTTTTTTACTTGTTGACCGAATCCAGCACAAAGGACTAAGTTGCCATCAACTACTTGATTTAATGAGAGTTGCTTAGTAACCAATGAAGTATCCAATGTTATGCTGCAAAACGGAGTTAGTATGGGCAAATATGTGCAAATTTACTTCGAAAACTGTGTGCACCGTATATAGTTGAACATGTGTATCAGTAAAGCACGCCATAGTTGAATGGATGGAATAAAATTTATTCATTTCCGATTACTTAATCTTTGCACGACAGTAATTGTGGTTTGCTTTACTGACTTGCTGACCTGGCTATAGTATTATAATAGTTTGACATCTGAATTTTGGTTAATATTTTGTTTTGCTTTTGTCAGCTGAGGACTTCCCAACCAGAAAGTATTTCGAGGCTTCTGCCTATGCTTGATGTCAACTATAAAAGATGTTGTTTAGTGCTGTGGAGGTCAAGTAGCATTGGATCATAAATTCTACCAAAACAAGACAGGCATGGACCGTGCAGACACCTCAGGGTTTGTCAGTGGTGGTTGCTTCAGTACTACACTCCTATTGATATTCTTCCATTTTGTCTATTCTGTGGTCCGTGTCTGAAAGATCATCAGGTCCCTGTTCTTCAGCTATTTAGTGATTCAGTTGTCATTTACTCTCACACCGTTGTCATATTGTCAAGCTGTGATGGATACTAGCTTTGTGGACATCCCAAATCAACCTCCAATGAATAACCCGTTTGTGTTAATGGAACACTCAGCTCAGAGCTACATGGTGAACCTTGGCAAAAGCACTCCTCACATGGACTGCCTGGGATCTGCAATGGCTAGTTATGGCCATGGTAATCAAAATACACAGAGCATTGATAGCATCACAGCTAGAGATGATGGTTGCAGGTTAGTCCTTGGGTTGGGTCCAACGCCGAATTTTTACTCCGCAGAGTGTCATCCCACTGGAGTAGACAAGCTTAAAGAAGTTCCTTCACTATCTGGCCAAGGTTTGACTATCACTGATCCTGGGACACTGAGGCTTGGCCTTCAGATGGATGTTGCTCAAACAATTCAACCTTTGCAAGCACAAGATGGAACAGTTCATTCTTTTCCTGTTGTTGATGAAGCCTCAACATCTGCTGCTGTAAGGAGCATCGGTGGCTACATGCCATCCCTACTCTTTGCTCCACGTTCCGGTTCTTCTGCTGTCAATGAGACCCTTGAAGCAGAAACTCAGGATTCACTAGACTTGACGCACAGCGACAACTATAACACTCAGCATATTCAACATCACCTTCAGCTCAGCCCCGAGCCTTCTGCCATGACAGAGACCTCGTTTGGTGTGAGCTCCGACGTTGTCACTGCAACAACCACATCAGAACAAAGAAATCATACCCGGCATCCCAAGAAGTGCAGGTTCAAGGGATGCTCCAAAGGTGCGAGAGGTGCATCAGGGCTGTGCATTGCCCATGGAGGTGGGCAGAGATGCCATAAGCCTGGCTGCCATAAAGGTGCAGAGAGCAGCACTGCATATTGCAAAGCCCATGGCGGTGGTCGGCGGTGCGAGGAACTTGGCTGCACCAAGAGTGCTGAAGGGAAGACGGATTATTGTATCGCTCACGGTGGAGGCCGTCGTTGTGAACATGATGGCTGTCCTAAAGCTGCACGGGGTAAGTCTGGGCGATGCATCAAGCATGGTGGCGGGAAGAGATGCACGGTGCAAGGTTGCATCCGGAGCGCCGAGGGGAAGGCTGGGCTCTGCATTTCTCATGGTGGTGGCCGCCGGTGCCAGTTCCCAGACTGCGGCAAGGGGGCTCAGGGCAGCACATTGTACTGCAAAGGGCACGGCGGTGGCAAGCGGTGTATCTTCGACGGCTGCAGCAAAGGCGCTGAGGGGAGCACGCCTCTTTGCAAAGCACATGGCGGTGGGAAGAGATGCATGTTCGAAGGTGGCGGCGTCTGCCCAAAGAGCGTCCATGGTGGCACTGAGTACTGCGTGGCGCACGGAGGAGGGAAGCGCTGCTCGGTGGCCGGCTGCACCAAGAGTGCCCGTGGCCGCACGGACTGCTGTGTGAAGCACGGTGGCGGCAAGCGGTGCAAGGTTGACAACTGCAGCAAGAGCGCTCAGGGGAGCACGGACTTCTGCAAAGCCCACGGCGGCGGCAAGCGGTGCACGTGGGGAACGGGCTGCGAGAAGTTCGCCCGCGGCAGGAGCGGCCTGTGCGCGGCGCATGGGACCTTGGCGGCCAAGCAGCAAGAGCGCGACGGGGCAAACAACGGCGCGAGCATGATCCCGCCAGGCCTTTTCAGCGGCATAGTGACCGTCGCTGCCACGAGCAGCATGACGAACGAGTACTCGTCGTCCGGCATCAGCACCGCGTCGGACTGCGACGGCACGGTGAGGAGCCAGGCGATGATGATACCTCCCCAAGTGCTGGTGCCTCGCTCTATGATGCCCTCGTTGTCGTCTGAACCAACTGTGCACGGGGGCAGAGAGGGAGGCTGTGCTGTTCCGGAGGGAAGGGTGCACGGTGGCGGCCTCTTGTCACTCCTCGGTGGCAGCTTCAGGAACGCCGACATGGATAAGCTCTGAATTGCTTCTCCAGCTGCCGAATTCTGTTAGTTTGGTTGTGTACATAAACAAGGCAATTTTTTTTTGCCGATTTGAACTTCTTCTATGGCGCTTTCCTTTGTCTAGATAAATGTTTCATGGATGCTTAGTCCAGTCATTTGTACATTCATGTCCGTGGCAATTGTCCTGAACACCTTTTCATGTCTGTGTAGTCAGTCGTAGGAACTGGCAATAAAATTTGTGTATTTGTTTACTGTTTGTGTTACTTGTGGTTTCTTACTCAATAGCATATATTCTATTAACAGACACTAACCCATATATATATATATATATATATACATATATATATATATATAGAAAGGAAGAAACCTCAATACGAATACATATATAGAAAACCCCAATACGAATACATGTATATTTAACACTCTCCTCTCAAACTTATGGTGGATCAAGATTATTGAGTTTGGAGAGAAAATATATGCTGAACTCGAGTCTATGCCTTTGTAAAGAAATCAGTCAAATGCAATTCTAAAGGTATAAATTGAACAACAATAATCTCATCCTGAACCTATTATCGTGTAAAAAAAACATCCATACCAATATGCTTAGTAAGCTCATGCTTCACTGGATCACGTGCAATACTAATAGCACTAAACTGTCAGACAAAAGAGGAGTCGACACAGAAAATAAAACATTAAAATCCTCAAGCAATCACGGTACCAATTCACTTCTGCTGTCACAAGAGCCATAGCACGCAAATCAGCCTCAGCACTCAAACGAGAAACTGCTACCTGCTTTTTAGTCTTACAAGCAATAAGGAAAAAAAACATAATAGGCAGAAAGAGATCGACGATCAGAGGGATCACTAGCCCAGGTAGCATCACAATAAGGCTGGAGATGTAAGGAGCTAGAACGTGGAAAGAAAAGACGACGTGAAAGAGTCTCGCGAAGATAACGTAAGACACGAAGAAGATGACTATAATGAAGATGAGTGAGAGCTGAAATAAACTGACTCAGGATATGCACAACATATGTGATATCAGGACGAGAAACACCAAGATAAACAAGGCTCCCAACAATATGACAATAACGAGTGGGATCCTCAAGAGGCTCACCATCAGTGGCTTGAAGATGAACATTAAGTTCCATGAAAGTATCAATAATCCGATGATCAGTAAGAGAAGCACGATCAAGAAGATCCTGAATATACTTTTCTTGAGACAAATAGAAACCGTTCGAGACGTGGAAGAAACC
Source organism: Oryza australiensis (assembly GCA_019925245.2). Taxonomy (NCBI): domain Eukaryota; kingdom Viridiplantae; phylum Streptophyta; class Magnoliopsida; order Poales; family Poaceae; genus Oryza; species Oryza australiensis. The sequence goes on along the minus strand of JAIFGZ020000222.1, from coordinate 18,462,667 downwards.
TCAATCCTAAGAAAGAAATGAAGATGACCAAGATCAGAGATAAAAAACTACTCAGGGCCTTGACAAAGGCAATATACTGAGCATCATCTCCAGTAATAATCATATCATGGATATAAACAAGGAGAAGAGTCCGACCACATGGGGAAGTATGGATAAAAAGCGCAGGATCATGAGCACTGGCAAAAAACCAGCAGCAGTAACCATAAAGATAAAACGATAAAACCAAGCACGAGGAGCCTGCTTGAGGCCATAAAACGAGCGACAAAGACGACAAACCATATCTTCAGGAACATAATATCCATGCGATGGCTGCACATAGACCTCCTCACGCAGCTCACCTTAAGAAAGACATTCTTGACATCAAACTGAGAGATAGACCACCCACGAATAGAGGCCACAACAAGAAGAGTGCGAACAGTGGTCGTATGAGCAACCGGAGCAAAAGTCTCGTTATAGTCTCGACCATGCTCCTACTGAAAACCACGAGCAACGAGACGAGCCTTATAGCACTCAAGAGAACCATCAGAGTGATTCTTCACCTTATAAACCCACTTACATGTAATAGGGCGCACATGTGCAGGACGAGGAACAAGATCTCACGTGTGAGTGCGCTCAAGAGCTGCAATCTCCTCAACCATAACATGTTCTCCTAATGAGGAAGAGCATCACGATAAGATGTTGGCTCCGAAAGAATAGTAGCAGCATAAGCAGAAGGAGAGTAAAAATCAGAACGTCGACGAAGACGGTGACCATGCCAAAGAAGCTGCTCAGGAGAGGAATCCTCTGAAAGAAAGGCCTCAATAGAAGAAGAAGGTGCGTGAGATGACGATGGCACATCAGAAGAAGTTCGTGCACGACGAGTATAGACATGTGTCACTGGTGGCTTTACAGAAAAATCAACAGCCACAGTAGGAGACATCAAAGAAGTAGACTCCAATGAAATAGGCTTCGAAGAGAGCATATCAACACGAATGTCAGGTGAGGAGACCGCAGGGAGAGCCATTGGTGGAGGTATCCGTCGTGAGGAAGGTGTGATAGCAATAGAAGTATCAGATAATATCAAGAAGGATAGTGGATCAACCAAAGATACAGACGAAGCATCAGAAGAAGGACGAGGATAGAAAGGACGAGACTCATCAAATATAACATCCTAAGAAATCCTCATCCGATGACCAACCGAATCCCAACAATGATAGCACTTATGCTCAGAACTATAGCCGAGAAAAACACACTCGGCAGACTGAGCAGTCAGCTTCGTCCTCTCACGAGGTGCAAGAAGCACATAGCATACATAACCGAAGAGACGAAGACTGGAATAGTCATGCATCTTACCAAGAAGACACTCAAAAGGAATCCCACCATGAAGAGAAGAAGAATGCTGAATGTTAGTCAAATAAGTGGTTGTAGACACAACCTCAACCCAAAAATGAGGCGAAACAGAAGAAGCGAATGAACATAAGAGCATGAGCAGTCTCAAGAAGATGACGATGCTTGCGCTTGGTCACACCATTCTGAGCATGAGCGCCAGGACAAGAAAACTGAGCAAGAGTGCCTTGCTCAGAGAGAACTTGACTAAGAGCTACAGAAAGATACTCGCCAGCAAAATCAGCACGGAAAACACGAATAGAGGTGTCAAAGTGAGTGCGGATCATAGCAGTAAAAGTCTTATAGATAGATAATGCCTCCCTATGATGTTTCATAAAATAAAGCCATGTATGACGAAAAAAATTATCTATGAATATAATATAGTATCAATGACCTCCTTTAGAGACAAAGGGAGTAGGACCCCAAACATCCGAATGAACAAGATCAAAAGGATGATATGACACAAATTCAATAGAATGGTAGGAAAGCTAAATCTGCTTGCCTAACCTACAACCCTAACACTAAGCTAATGTTTCATGACCTGAAACCGACCCTAAAAGACCACGACGAATCAAACTAGACAGACAAGAGCCGCACAAATGACCCAATCGATGATGCCACTGATCAAAAGATGAGGCCGATGAAGCAGCCAAAGCAGAGCCAACAAGACTGATGGGCACAACGGAACGAAGACGAAGCCAGTCAAAGCTCCCAAAGACGCTGAGAATCATGACGATGAGGGCCAGTACCAACCAGCTGACCCGTGCGACGATCCTGAACATAACAAAAACCAGGATAAAAAATAACACGACAGTCATGATCAGTGAATTGGCCAACGGACATGAGTTGCATGGTCAGATCGAGAACATAAGAAACATTAGGGACATGAAAAAGAGCTAGATAGAAGAGTGCCATGTCCTACAATAGGAAGAGAAGAACCATCGATTGCATGAATAGTGGGAGAACTAGATGGAGGACGCATGGAGGAAAGACAGGTGCAATGAGGAGTCATATGAAACGAAGCACCGGAATCAAGATTCCATAGACAAATACAAGGAGTAGACGTAGAAGGTGGTCCCAGAGTGGAAGACTAAGAAGCAACAACAAAACCTGTAGGTGCAGAAGGCTGAGTCATAGAACCCGTAGCTCATGATGGCGTAGAGGTGACAAGGTGACTAAGCAACTTGATGATCTTTTGTGTCTCAGAACCAGCAGAACTCCTCTGAGGACTCCAAAACTAGAACCACCAGCACCACCAGCACCCTGTGAAGAACGACCACCTCGACGAGACTGAGCCTTCTTCTTCCTGTAACAATATGCCTCCACATGGTTATCCTTGCCACACTAATCACATTTAAGACCTCCACCCCCTTGACGCTCAGAAGAAAGCACCACAGGTGGAGGAACCTCAGGTTGAGTGGAGGAGCTGGCGGCAAAAATTGAAGAGTACCGCAACAATCGAGCAGCAAGAAGGTGAGTCTCCTCATTACAACAACAACAAGAGCCTCCATCAGTGAGACATAAGGATGCCGAGCAATCAGCTATGTATGAAGGGGCTCAAACTCATCCCGGAGACGCGTCAAGAAGTTATAGGTGCGGCAAAACTCAAGGCCCTCCTGATGACCTAGGCAGGACAGATAGGTGCTAGGTGACAACTGAGGACCAAGAGTGTCAATCTGACACTAAATTGCAGAAATATGAGCATAAAATTCATCAACTGTACCATCACCCTATCGAACAAGCTGCTCCTGATGAATTGTGACAAGAAAAGTAGACTGACCAATGGGCTCATAGCGCTGACGAAGAAAAGCCCACATAAGATGCGCAAAATCAAGCTCAACAATATCAGCCGAAAACCTGTCCTCCATGCTAGCAACAAGAATAGAAGCAGCGCGAGCATCCTCATCAACCCATGTCTTGTATGCAACAAAATGTTACTCATATAATGCAAGACCATCATCATAATCAGCAAATAGCTTCGTCACGTCCGCATCATCAGCAACAAACAACTGATCCTTTTCTGCAACCGTAGCCTTCTCTGGAATCACAGGCTTCGTAGGAATTACCAAGTATGTAGGAGCAGTGGGACAAGGTGGGCAAGGCAACTTGCCAGTCATAAACTTCCAAAGACGCATACCACGCATATGAATCCGTAGACGAGGAACCTAATCGCGATAGTTGGTGCCATTGAACGGTACTAGACAATGTAACACTGGGACACCACTTGACGAAGTAGCCAAAGGAGCCATGACGAATCTATCGCGGCGTTGAGCGGTGATGGATTCGGCGGGTGGCGAACGTGGCGCTTGGCAGCGACAAATCTAGCTGATGACGACGGGAGTGACGCGGCGGGCGACGCGGGCCGACGGGCACCATCTCTGCGGCGGTAGGTCCGGACAAGCGGCAACAACAGCGATGAAGAGCAGCAACGAGCGGTGTCCTCAACAACAAAGAGGACGGCGGCGCCGACGAGCCGACGAAGCACACAAGCGCAATGTGCCAAGGTGAAAATAAATCTAACCCTAATTTTGCTCTGATACCATGTTAGGAATAACACATATCTATTAACAGGGGCACTAGACCCAAATATATATAGGTACAATAAGGGAAAACACCAATACGAATACATATACATCTAACATTTAAGACCTTTCTTTATCTAAAAAGAAGAGAATGCTGGCCATTGCATGTAGGGATTTTTACAGATTAATTTGGGTTAATTTAAGATGTTCAAGTTCTCCTACCTTGTCAAGCAGGTCCGGATGCACGACGAGTTGAAGGGTCTGTGTGCCTGCTAGTCTACCCTATAATGCACCAACTCATTTTACTCATCATCGGTGAACAAATTCAATGCCCCTCATCACTCAACCCTTATCCAAGTTATCCAACGGTCCAGGCTCATCCCTCATGCTCTCACCCCCTCTCTTTCCCCCGTAACCCCCTTCCCTCATGGTCGCCCTTAATTCCATGGTTTTCCCATTAAAAAAACTCACCATTCTCGCTCATGCTAGGATTCATTGTCAACCTCCCATCGTCAGGCCACCGCTGGGTCGTCCATCGTCGGTTGCCCATCGCTGCCTGCTTGCCCTCGCCCTCGCCTACATCGATCGTATTGTAGGGATCCGGTTCGCCGTGGTCGTCGCTCTCCACCGTCGCACCTACGACTACACCGTACGCCACTTCCCCATTTGACCCCACCCTTGCCTATATCGAGCGTTGCTGCCGCTGCTTCCGTTCCTGTTTGATCCTTATTGCTACTAATGTGCTGACGTTCTGCTGTTGTTGCATGTTGCTATGTAACGTGGTGCTGCATCATCATCATCATCATTGTACTAATCCAACGCCCTTCATCACTCAACCCTTATCCAATGGTCCAGACTCATCCCTCACGCGCTCACTCTCTCTCTCCCCCATAACCCCCGTCCCCTCACGGTCGTCCTCAATCTCGTGGTTTTCCCTTAAAAAAACTCGTCACTCTTGCTTTTGCTAGGATCCATTGTCAACCTCCCGTTGCCAGGCTGCCGCTAGGTCATCCACCGTCAGTTGCCCATCTCTTCCTGCTTTCCCCTGCCCTTGCCTGCATCGATTGGGTTGTAGGGATCTGATTCGCCATATGTTGGCCATCGCTCTTCACCGTTTACATCGATCGTTGTCCGCTGCCGAACCTCCGACTACACCGTAACGCCACTTCCCCACTTGCCCCCACCCTTGCCTATATCTTCTGCTGCTGCCATTCTTATTGCTACTAATGTGCTGACGTTCTGCCCTTGTTGCATTGATGTGGTGCTGTTAATGGCAGGAAGGAACACATGGAGCACAGGAACAACGTGGTTAGCACACTGAAATAGACAGGTAAGGAGAGAGGTACGCAATCACGTATGTATGATTAGATCGATATAATCTATCTTATAATACACCAACTCATTTTACTCATCATTATTATTATTAGACAAATCCAACGCCCCTCATCACTTAATCCTTATCAACGTTCCAATGGTCCAAACTCATCCCTCAGCCCCTCATGCTATCACTCTTTCTTCCCCCCAACTCCCGTCCCTCACGGTCACCCTCAATCTCGCACGACGCCCTCAATCTCGTGATTTTTCCATAAATAAACTTGCCACCCTCGTTCCTGCTAGGATCCACAATCAAGTTAATCCAATTTAATTTTTTGCGGGGAAATCCAATTTAAATTGATTCAACCCTAGCGTCAGTTTTCACGTGCCGTTCGATGGATGAATCGTCATCGACTCCGCCGCCGCCACTTCCGTTGCTTCTGACTCTGCCACCGCTGCCGCCGCCCCGACCGTCGTCTCCGGCGTCGCCACCATACGATGTCCCAGACGAGACAAACAGTACAGCTGCCAGTCACTTGGTTTATTCTCTGGTGAGTTTAAGATGAATATTAACTATTGAGCATTCAGTTAACCTTACCTTAGGAGGTAGCTAGAAAATTGTGGTGCACTACATCTGTTCAATAGTAATTTCATTCATTTCATATTATAAAACATGTATTATTTCTCGTCTAAATGTATTAACATCCATATGATTCATATATGTCCAAATTCATTACTCAATTTTTATGTTGTGACTAATTAATTACTCAATTAACTGCAACCTGTACAACCTGCTTTTATTAGGGCCCTTCCAATATGAGCCAATCATGTATTTTCAGCAGGCTTTCGGGACTTTGGGCGTAGCATATGTGTTGGCCGTATGGATGTGCATGCACGAGTTAACAATTTGCTAAGATTAGAATACTGTAACGTTGAAGTGATTAATGGATCTGCTCTTGGTGCTAGCTGTGTTTTTTTTTCCAGGTTTCGTGCATGAACGGTAGACATGTTAATTTCAATTTATAATTTTATTTTTTGCTTAATACAAGTAGTTGGTTTTAAATCAGCTCCAATAAAATTAACAAAAATAATATTTTGTTGACCTGAGTTAACAATATTTATTAATCTACCATTAACCATTTTGGCTAAATTTAAATAATATATGTATTTTTTTCGTCCGATCCATTAGTGAAATTTCGTGGGATGTTTTTGTTACTTATTTTCCACTAGGACATGATAGGCCTAAAATGATAGATTCTCTTCTATTTTCCTGTTATAATTGTTGCTTGGTAAATTGGCCACCCTCATGTTAAAATGTTGGCTCCACCAATGAAAACACATATAATAACTTATTAATCACGAGAGTGTGTAATATTTACTGGTTACTTAACATATCATGGCAGCATTTTACCTGTTAATGACTAAGCTACAATAGTACTTTCCAAGTCCTAGTATATATAGGGTAGGATAATATGCAGTCTGTTAATATGCCATGACATACTCAGGTAAACCAAGACACTCTTCCTGGTGATATAACTAAGTGCACAAGAGCTAGTATGAGAGCTCTCGCAAGGGTTCAAAATAATACAATGGAGTATCAAAACCTTACCCTTGCTACGGGGAGTGGGTATATATACCCCTAACCACCAAAATTAGCCGTTGGGGGCAAAATCCTAACTCACATGTGTCGGCCGGTCAAACCGGCCTCCAATACAACGGGTAGAAAACTAGTCGTTATAATGCATTTAATGCACTCATGATCTAACCGTCATAATCCGACCGGTTAGACTATGATCGGCTTCGGTCAAACCGAGCTGCCTCCGGTCACACCGACTTCGGCCCTGGCGGCTCTGTATCGCCAAGACGAGACCTCTCATTCAATTTCAGAAGCAACGGTCATACCGCCATGAGAGTTGCGGTCAGACCGGACAACACACTGCGATCAGACCTCCATAATGGTTGCGGTCAAACCGCAGGTCAATTTTCAGCCCAACCGACCGTTAGTAAAACGACAATTTCTCTTGACTCGAGTGTCCGATTTTGATGTTCTTGGACTCTATGAAAAGCTTATTCAAAAGGATATCCAACCCATGAGCAATCCATTCAAGAAACACAACTTTTATTAAGGATAAAGGGCTCACACTCCAAAGGATACTTCACCGGACATAGGCACATGAGGCTACCCATTCCTATCGGACGTGCCCACTTCTCTTTTTGTTTGGGACTTGAAAAAACTCATCACACTTAGCTAAACAAGCCCACCAAATGCACCTACATGCATATGAACTAATATGACACAAGATCATCCACATGCTCATTTTATAGGCCCCTCTTGATGGTATGGTGCCTATCTAGTAAATTCAGTCTACACCAAACACCAAGACCAGAAAAAGACTAAGAAAACATTTTTAGCTTCATTATACCTTTTTCTTGCGCCATCCAACTTGGGGTCAATGCTTGAGCCAAGATTAACACTTGTGACCATCCGGTTGAATCATGTTTATGCGGAGGTCTTGACCATCCTTTGTCAAAGCTTTCTTCTCATCACAAGCTTGACTTCATTCTTGTCAATATGTCGATGTCCTTGGCTTGGTGACCATCAACCCATGGTGCCATTCATTTGCCTTATCACGGTGGGACTTATCCCTTTGCACAGCTCAAAGAAAAATATTAGTCCCAAAAAATCAATTGTCATCCTCCACATGATGACCAACCGGTTGCATATGAAAGATATGGATATGTTTGTTGAGTATTCATTAACATCATAAGTGTTATATACTCGCATGCAAGCTCAAATGCAAAGATCCAATATAAATAATAGGTGAACAATATGAATTTAGAACATGCACACCAAGTGTATTGGATTTGTTCATCCTAAATATATGCATACAAAAAATATATAAAAGAGACAAGTGTATGCATAATTAGAGAATAACCAATGAGTGTTTATCTTATACACATGGACAAGGCATATGTAGTAATGATGTAGACCAACATAGACACATACCTTCATGATCTCTATGTTCTTAATGTAAAGAAGACTAAATAAGTCTCAAATAAACATTAGTCTCACATGTATATATCGATAACATGGAGACCATATATATGATGATGGAAAAAAAGAGTGATACATATCACTTGATCTCCATGCATTTCATCCTTGTTGTCCACGACCAAAAAATGCATATTTATCGTAACTCATTATCCGAGAAAACTTAGTTGATAACTTATGTAAAGAAAAAGGTTAATCCCATAAAGCCGATTTATCATCTATCACCAAAGCCACAATTACGTAAAGATCCAAAATCTTTCAATCTTTTCTCTCTTTGGTGATATATGATAACCCAATATAAACAATATAGAGATGAGATGAAAAATGATGTCAAATCAAGATAATAAACAAAATATAGAATAAACTCCCCCTCAAGATGTGCATGCATATGGATATGAAGGAACACATATGCACATAATCAATTAAGATCAATAAGGGAGCTCACACTATATTTTTGATCCACAAGAGAGACCAGCTTAGAATATATGAAGTTTAATAATACCTCTCATCATTTTCATTTTCGTATTCAAATTAGACTAGTCAAATAAAAGCTCATAAAAACATTAGTATCATATAATTAGATTCATTATTAATTATCAAAACCAAATTAAGTCACTTGAACTTACATCCGCTCCACTCGATGGCCACTTATAAATCATTTAATTGTCTAATTATGCAGAATAAACAAAACCAAATGAACCATTGCAGGTAATTTCACCGTTAAAAACTATATGAGCGTGTTATACGAATTGATTAACACTCTTAGTCAATATTTCATTTCATATTCTTTTAGCATAATATTTGTAAAGATAATACATCTTTATTATAGGATAAGGAATCAGAGGAGCATGGATGATCCAAAGTCAGCATGCCGAATAATGTCGTACCATCAAATTTGATATGATCTATAATTGGCCAGACTTACGACTATCAGACTTATGACTATCTCCCTCAAGGTACATTATTGTTTGACATACTTGTGTTTAGTATCATCTATCTATAACTTCTTGTGATGATCTGAATTCCCTTTTTATTATATTGATTATGAATTAACCAACCAGGATCTAATTGCTCATGAGACGATTGAGAGATTGGCTAAAAATTATACGTTGGTGATCATGGGAGATTTTTATGTCAAAAAATGTCACCTATCGTGCCTTCTCACTGAAAATAAATTTGTGAACAGCGATGTAAGTACAACTACATATGAGGATGCAACATTAATATTTATTTAATTATCAAGATATTCTTTAGTAATTAAATATTTTTATCTGAATCTATAGGTCATCAGTGCATACATACACTGTATAAAGGAGCAAGCAAAGACCAATGAGAAAATGTACTATGAAAACCCCTTTCTTACTTTTTTATTGAACGGAAAAGCGGCACGAGAGTGCCTTTTCATTGAATAAAGAAGGAATAAATACAACCCTAGGGCAAAAAAGGAAAAAAGGAAAAGGAAGTAACAACTTTACAGACTATGCCGTATACGGCAGAAATTCGCACAAGCGTTTAGCCCCCGCCAAACTCCACAACCTAGTCTCCTCTTTGATCTTTGTCAGGAGGGAAGACGTTGAGGCCTCTTTGTGATCGAACATTCTTCGGTTTCTTTCTTTCTAGAATCAAGGATCGCAACCCCTTTTTTGGCACGCCGCCTATGCTTGTGTGGACCCCCGATTTTGAGTCGGGAATCTTTCGTGTTCATAGTACCATTTCCCTGGATCAAGTAGTTGGTACCCACGATTGCGATCTTGGATAATCAAGTGCGCATGCACGAATAGTCTTACAATACCATTATTACATAAATAGGCCCGAAGGCATTTGTTCGTCCCAAGGACCTTATGGTCCGATTACAATATAAAAACGAGTTTAGATAAGGCGGCGGAAAGAGGCGGCGGCTCGTCAATTGCCACGAGCAACGGCCGGGGCTAAGGTCTAGTATGCGCCGTCGGTTCCTTCGCCCTCCGGTAGTACGCGTACGGGTCTTCGGCTCTTCATTTCCATCAGAGGTTTGTGCGTATAGCAAGGGTGAGTACCAACCGTACTCGGCAAGTCAACACGAATTGATGCATATGATAGGGTTATTCAAAGAACATGGCTAGGGTTATTTTTGCGTAAAGCCGGTTTTCACAATTCTTTTCACAAGCCTATCGTCTAGCCAAATCAAGTTTTAATCTCATAGTTCATTATCCCGGCGACGGTTCGTCTACCATCCATCGTGATTCCAAGGATGGCTTCCCGCCTCCGGTTCGTCATGATTTTGGGAATCTACCCTTCTCGCTTCTCGAGAAGTTGACCCACCAGCGTATGAAACCATCATGCATACCCGTCCCAGCGTTTTAAGTTTAAAATCTAGCCAAGCGAAAGTCTTGTCACGATGCTCAATATCCGCGAGCACGGCTATTCGAATAGATTGATTCACTCACACTGCAGGTGGATGTACACTTTACCCGTACTCCGCAACAGCCCAACAAATGAGCCTACGCCTCAACACATGAGACGGTCACGGCAAAGCCTTTCGATAACCTCACTTTGGCGTACCCGCTCCATGAACTTATGCCCTCATGCACTCTAGCCGTCCTTTTCTAGCGGTGAGAGGAGTTAAGCGCACCGGGGTAAGGGAAGACATTTCCAATCTTTAAGTTTAATTAACGGTAGTTTAATTCCACCATTTATAACAAAGGCCACAGCCTCATCCTCATCCCATAACCACATCATAGAGAACCATCTATGCAAGGATACTGCCTCCGCTCGGCTATCTAATCAGCTAGGTCTATACCCATTCGAGAAGTACGGTTGTACTGGCTCGTTTCCCGGCTATCTCATGGCTCGGTCCTTAATTGACCAGGGTCGGCACTTGCCTTTTCCGGGATCCACCCAAATCATCCGGCGCCCAGTCTAAAACATTTGTATAGTACTTTCAATTTTCATCAAACTTAGTTCATCATTCTCGGCCATGTGGCGCTCATGTCTCCACATGCCGAATCTCAACTACCTTCCCTAAGATAGTTGCCCAAGCACAAGGCTTTTTCATAAAATCATGAGTATGCATAGATCTAAGTATAGCATGGCTAAGCGGTTACAGAAGTTATTCTTCGGTTGTTTGTATCACATCGCGAGTTACAAGGAGTAATTCTAAAGGTAATCAACGCAAGGAATGGCATAACAAGTATAGGTACTCGTAAAGCATGCATGTTTAGAGTTTAAAATAACATCATTTCACAACTGGGTTCGATATGTTCAAAGGGTGTGAAGACTTGCCTTGCTCGCACACTTGAGGGGTGGGATCTTCCGCGGTGTCGATCTTGGTTTCTTCAGGCGCTACCCGTACGTGCGGAAGATCAATTGAATTCAGTTAGAATTCAACGAACACCGAGAGATCGAAAAGAACCACAAAAGCCATGAAAACAACTCCAAAAGCTTTGCCGAAAATTCTACTCGAGTTAGGACAAGGGTTGCGAGGAAAATCCGGGTTTTGGAATCGAGCGATGACTTAGGGTTTTCGCAAAGTCGACGATCGCAATTAAATTTGGGAGTTACGTTTGAAAATATTAGCGAAGAAAATTTGTGCTCGAAATTTGAGGGTTTGAGCACAAAGGCGAAACCTATTTCGATGGCGGGAAAGAATTAAACGGAATCCGGATTGAAAAACGATGCGAATGGAAATTTCGGAAAACGTCCGATTCCGATTTTCAAACATTGCACCGAGAAAACATGCGAGAAAATAATTTATTTTTGCCCAAAATTTTACTCAAGTTATCCCAAAATATTTTCCAAATTTTCCAAAATTTTTCCCTTTTTTTCTTTTTTTTTTTTCTCGGCGGCACTATTCATTTGCCACAAGGTGTTCGGCCAGGGCGCCCTAAAACAGGGGCGGTGGCGGCGAAGGAAAAGGGCGGCACAAGGAGGGGCTCACCGGCGACGGCGGCCTCGGGGAGGTGCGGAGGGCGCGGGGAGGCCTTGCGCACGGCGGCGCTCGACTTGCGGCGGCGGCTCTTGACGGCGCGCTCGGGAACGGGAGAGGAGCGGCGGCGGTGTGGCGAAAGGAGGGGGCGCGGCCCTTTTATAGCGCGCGCGCGCGCGGCGCGAGTGGAGAGGGAGGGGCCGGCTCGGGCGTGCGCGCGCGCTCGGGGGGGCCGGTACGGCGGTCTCCACGCGGCGCGCGGAAGGCCGGGCCGGGCGCGGCGTTTGCGACGTGGAGCGGCGCGGCGCGGGCGCGAGTCGGGTCGACGGCGCGGCGCGCGCCGGGTGCGAGCGAGCGGGCGGGGCGCGGCGGCGGGGCGCGTGGCGCAGCGCGCGCGGCGGTGCGGCGGGCGGCGGCGGCGGCGCGTGCGCAGCGCGCGCCGCGGCGGCTTGGCGCGCGCGGCGGCGCGCGCGTGGGTCGGCCGGCGGGCGCGCGCGCGGCGCGTGCGCGCGCGGTGTAGGCCGCGCGCGCGCGCGCGCGGCGCGTGGCTCGGCGCGCGCGGCGCGACGGCGTCGAACACTGGCGGCTAATGAACGGTGCATTTTCACTTTTTCCCGATTTTCCATTTTCTTTTCTCCTTTTCTATTTTCTTTCCTTCTAATAATTCCAAAATAAATCCTAATATCCCAAAAATAATTTTTAACATTATATTTTAAACTTTTTCTTGACTTTTATTTTCCATAATTATTTTTCATATTTATTTAAATTTCTTTTTCCAAATTTTCATAATTCACCCATTTTATTTTCAAAAATTTCCCAAATTTTGAGAACTTCGCCGAGAATTTTATTATTTATTTTGTGTTTTAATTTACCTTCCCCAACCAAAATTTTATTTTATATTTCCCAAACGCGTTTCGCAAATCCGCACCTTCCCACAAATTCCTTTTTAAAATCCGATGCGGCTTTCGCATCACCGTTTTGACAACTCCGAAACCTCCAAATACACCAAAAAGGAATTGACCACGACTAAATTTATGCAACGAGTGGCAAATAAGAAGCAACAACCCGAGAAGAAGCAATAGGCCACGGTTTTTGAAAGTTCCGATTTTACGTTCCGATTTTGATTCTACGATTTTTAGGATGTTACAAACCTACCCCTAACAATAAATCTCGTCCCGAGATTTCTTACCGGTCTTGAGTAGGTGTGGGTATTACGTCCTCGGGAACTCTTCGCTTTCCCAGTAGCCTCTTCTTCCGTGTGATTGCTCCATTGTACCTTGTACATGCGCCATGACTTGGTCCGTGTCTTCTTTTCCGCCTCGTCTAGTATCTTGATTGGATGTTAGGGTAGGTAAGATCACTTGTGGACATGGATGGCTTCTAAAGGAGCTTGCTCTTCGGTACCCGCAAACATTTCTTCAATTGTGACACGTGGAACACTGGGTGGACATCCGAGAGATTCTCGGGCGGTTCCAATTGGTAAGCCACTTCTCCTCTCCTAGCGTTTATCAAGAATGGGCCCACGTATCGTGGTGCGAGTTTCCCTTTGACCTTGAATCTCAGTTCCCGTAGTGGTGAGACCTTTAGATACACGTAGTCACCTTTTTGAATTCCAATTCTCTTCGACGAGTGTCCGCGTAGCTCTTTTGTCGTGATTGAGCAGCTTGTAGTCGGTCCCGGATCAGGCGAACCTTTTCCTCAGCCTCCTTGATTATGTCAGGCCCGAATACGGTTCGTTCACCGGTTTCTGACCACATTAATGGGGTTCGACATCGGCGACCAAATAAAGCTTCGTTTGGCGACATCTTCAGACTGGCTTGATAGCTATTGTTGTAGGAGAACTCGGCGTACGGCAGACATTTCTCCCAATCCTTGGTGAAATCCAACGCACAGGCTCTCAGCATGTCTTCTAGCACTTGATTCGTCCTCTCAGTCTGCCCGTCAGTCTGCGGGTGGTAAGCGGTACTGAAGGCGAGGTGACTGCCGAGTGCCTCGTGAACCTTGCTCCAAAAATGAGATGTGAATTGGGTACCACGATCCGATATGATCCTCTTTGGTACACCGTGAAGACATACAATCCTACTCATATATAGTTCGGCTAGCTTGGCGCTGTTGTAGTTAGTTTTCACCGGTATAAATCTGGCAGTCTTGGTGAGCCGATCCACTATTACCCAAATGGAATCGTAACCAGTCACGGTCTTAGGTAGTCCTACTATGAAATCCATGCCTATCTCGTCCCATTTCCATTCGGGAATCTTGAGTGGCTGCAGCAAGCCAGCTGGGCGTTGATGCTCGGCCTTCACCCTTTGGCACACATCGCACATGGCTACGTATTCGGCTACATCTCTCTTCATATTGGGCCACCGGTATTCTCCTTTCAAATCCTGGTACATTTTCGTGCTTCCGGTGTAACGAATATGCCGATTCGTGGGCTTCCTTTAAAATCAATCCTCTCAAACCGCCTCGTTCGGGCACACGATTCTTTTCTTGTACCACAAGATTCCCTTGTCATCTACGAAAACTCCTTAGCGCGTCCGCGGCCATGCGTTCCTTGATTTCTGGGTTTCCCCATTCCCTTTTGGGCTTCCTCTATTTGAGTTCTTAGTAGGGGTTGGATTTCCGGTGAGTTCACCTCTCCGTGAGGAATCGGGTGCATTGAGTCGGCCATTTCTTCTTGAAGTTCGCGGCCATACCTCCCAATCCCATATGGTTGCATTGGGCTTTGCGGCTCGGCGCATCGGCCACTACATTTGCCTTGCGGGATGATAATGGATTCCTAGGCTGTAATCCTTGATCAACTCCAGCCATCGCCTCGTCGTAGATTGAGATCAGCGAGTAAAGAAATATTTTAGGCTCTTGTGATCGGTATACACATCACAATGGTTTCCGATCGATAGTGTCTCCGGATCTTCAATGCGTGTACAACCGCGGCTAATTCCAGTCGTGTGTGGGATAATTCTCTTCGTGGGGTTGTAACGCCGAGAGGCATACGCTACGACCTTCCCATCTGCATCAATACTCCTCCCAATCCTTGCCGGGATGCATCGCAGACATTACGAAGTCCTTCCGGTTGTCGGGTAAGGTCAAGATTGGGGCGGTGGTTAACTTTTCTTTTAATTGGTCAAAGGCTTTTTGGCACTTCTCATTCCATTCAAACTTCTTTTCCTTCTTCGAAGTTGAGTCATAGGTCGGGCTACGGTGGAAAACCCTTCGATAAACCGGCGGTAATAACGGCCAAGCCCAAGAAACTTCGAACTTCACATCCGATTTGGGTGCCTTCCATTCCGTAACGGCTTCGACCTTGGCGGGGTCTCTGCTCCTCCTCTGAAACCACGTGGCCGAGAAAGCGACTTCCTTGAGCCGAACTCGCATTTGCTTGAACTTTGCATACGGCAGGTGCTCTCGTAGTTTTCCGGTACTAGTCGTAGATGCTCCGCGTGTTCCTCATCGTTCTTGGAGTAGATAAGTATATCGTCGATGAATACCACTACGAATTTGTCCGGGTATTCCATGAATACCTTGTTCATCGAGTTCATAAAATATGCGGGGCATTGGTCAATCAAAGGACATCACTGTGAACTCGTATAAGCCGTAACGTGTAGAGAACGCCGTCTTAGGAATATCTCCGGCTCTAATCTTCAACGATGGTATCCCGACCGTAGATCAACCTTTGAGAACACTGTGCACCCTTAAGTTGATCGAATAGGTCATCGATCCGGTAGCGGGTACTTGTTCTTGATAGTTACTTCATTCGGCGATCGGTAGTCCACACACATTCTCATACTCCCATCCTTCTTTTGACGAAGAGTACTTGGGGCTCCCGGGGAAGAGCTGGGCGTACAAATCCCTTCTCTTGTAGTTCTCTTATTTGCTTCTTGAGTTCCTCCAACTCGTTGGCCGGCATTCGATAAGGCCTCTTGGATATGGGGGCGTACGGGTATTAGATCGATGATAAACTCTATGTCGCGATCCGGGGCATTCCGGGCAATTCCTCGGGAAACACGTCCGGGTATTCTTGTACTACTGGCATTCCGCCTAGAGGTAGCATGGTAAACACTCCCGCAGCTTGTTCGCATAGCCTTGGGTTTTGATCCATAGTTATGCTCATCGGTGATCCCACGGGGTGGATACCGTGACTTCCCTTCGATTGCAGTCTATAATCCCATTATTTTTGGTCAACCAATCCATCCCGAGTATGACATCTATGGTTTGGGGCGATAGCACCATAAGGTTTGAGAGAAACACCACGTCTCTAATCCGTATGGGCACATTAATGCGAGGCATGGGGTACGGTTATGTCTCCCAGTGAGTGTACCAACATAGGCCTCTTAAGTGCTACTTGGTGTAGGTGGTGTTGTTTGCTTACTTGGGAAGATATGAATGAATGCGAGGCTCCGAATCGAATAAAACTTTAAGCGGTGTAGAGTTGATAGAGAACATACCCATCAATACGCTCGGTCCTCCTGTGCTTCTTCGCCCGCACATGATTCACCGCCACCGAAACCCGGTGGCGGCCTCGTTGGGTAGCGGGGTCTGAGCGACCTCGTCCGCCGCAGGGTGGGGTTCCTCGGACGGGTGTTGCATTGGCGCCGTGCGCACGGGGTGTTGCGTGGTTTTGGGCAGCTATTGGAGTAGTGCCCGAATTCTCCATTGAAACACTCACATTCCTTCTTCTGGAGCGGCTAGGGTTGGTGTGGGTGTACGAAGCCGTGGTGTAGCCGACTGTTGACATGGTCGGAAGCGAGAGAACGTCCGTTCTTGGGACGTTTGGCTTCCATCCGAGCAGGGTGGCTCCCTTGGGCGTTGTGGCGTTCCCGAAATGGGCGAGCCATAGCGAGCCTCCTTTTGCGGTTATTGTCTACCACCTTTTGGTCATGCTCAAGCCGAACGACCTTGTTGATGAGGCTTTGGAAGCTGGTGTGATCTCGCCCGATCATTGGTCCCTCGGCTCGTCATTTAGCCCCTCAATGAACTTGTCTATCTTTTCTTCTTCGTCCGCAGTCACCGGTGGCGTAACGGGCAAGCTGGGTGAACTTATTCAGATATTCTTGTGCGAGGTGTTCCCTTGACGCAGCCTACGGAACTCGTTTTCTTCATCCTCATAAGCAGTGGCACGAAATTCTCACGGAACGCACGTGAATTCCTCCCATGTTGGTTCGCCGGCGTCTTCGGCTCGTGTTTCCTTGTAGGTATCCCACCGTCACTTGCGGGACCCTCCAGTGGTTAGTAGCGAAGACAACCCTATCGGCTTCTCGGACTCGACGAGGGTTAGCTTCTTCTCTATCACTCTTAGCCAATCTTCGGCGTCCATAGGTTCTTCGGCCGTGGAAAAAGTGGGTGGCTTAGCTCTCTCATGAATTCGCCGACTCGATCCTCCTCGACCTCCTTGATTATTAGCAATCGCTTGGAGTAGCCGGGTGCAAAGCCATGACCTCCGCCGAGTGGAGGGGTTGGGTTCGCGGGTTCTCGTTGGTTGCTTTGCGGCTCTGCGGCGATGTGCCATCCGAAGAAGGTAGATGAATTAAGAGATCGGACTAGTTTAGGTTATAGTTCCCGGGAAATTTTTCCTCAAGTTCCTTTGAATGATCTTTAAACAACGAGACGGGGTGAACTAATAATAAGCTTACGAATTAAGACACCGCAAAGCGGTGCTCGGGTTCATAATATTACATAAGGGGTACACGAGTACACACACAGTCCTCCATGCCGGGATAGCAATAATAACTATATCGTTCAACTACATCAACTAATTAAGGGTAAATAGGAAGTCTTGCCGAGGGGGAAGGTCCTCCCGCCTAGTCCTCCATCCATCCGCAAGAGCCGGCGCCGGAAGTGGGTGGTCTGCCGCTGAAGCAACGAAGTCCCCACGGCTCGGAGGTGGTGGCCTCGGAGTCACGCCGAATCTTCCGACTCGGTGGCCGCGTACTCTTGCGAGCGATGCGGCGGGTGAGGGGCCTCCCGTGTGAGTCGGCGACGAGGGGGAACTTCCTCCTCCATTGAGTCGGTGTCGCTAGACTCCCATTTGATCTCCATGGGCTCGCCTCGGACTCCGTATCGGTGTAGATCGGATGGGGTTGCCCTCTCCCGATCCCGGCTCGGAGGGTGCGGTATGGAGCTCGGGGTGGCGCGATGGGGTCTACGTGCACGGTGCGAGCTCGTGCTCAACATGAAAGCTTGCTCCATCATAGCTTGAAAAGTATCCAAGCATCTTGAGTCATAAGGTGATAGTGGTCGGGCACAGGGGCAGGAGGTGATGGTACAGGCTCGGTGGAAGTACCTGCAGCGTAGACAGGACGAGTGCGCAGCTGTTCCTCTAGCTGGTTGATCTGCTGCTTGCTCTTCCTGAGCTGCTCTTCCAGCTCTACCAGAGCCTCCCCTCGGGCCATGTAGCGGTCCGAGAGTTGCTCATACTGAGCACCATTGGCCTGCAGCTGAGTCTGCAGCATGCTTATCTGGTCTCCACGGCCTTGGTGGCTGTCGACCGGATCATTGAGCGTGGTGCGATCGTTGATCTCGAGCGGGGCCTCCTCGTAACGATCGTCGGCTCTCGCCCAACGCGATAAACGCGTGACCATCGGGTTGTAGCAGCGGGGGTAGCTTCCACGGTGCGGCAGGGTTGCCCTCTTCGCGGTAAGGATGATGCACGAACTCTGTCATTGTGAGTTCGGCACGGTGTTCCGCATTAAGGCGAAGGAAGGCCTCGCGAGCGGCATCTGAATAGGCCTTCGCTGCTAGATCCCGGTGGTAGCGAGTGTGGAAGCAGTAGGATGTCTCACTCCCCATGCGGGCTTCTATGGATACGGCGCCTCCCAGCTGGATACATCTCGGAGCCATGTCTTTTGGTGTGATAAGTGGGTGGTTCCGGGTACCTCAAACACCATAGTAGAGGCGAAGTTGTACCACGAACCCCTCGTCTCGCGGGATAGTGACTTCCCGGGTTCCGTCGTGGTTTGACATCGCTTGTATAGGCAACTTAGGGTTAGCGGGAGAGAGCTATCATAATCATTTGGTAAAAAGAAATACGGATGTAGAAAAGATATATTTGCATTTTCGGAAGTAATAGTTTAAAACTGATCCTACTGTAGGGATATTTCCCTTTAGCCATCTAGTTAGGGGTAGGGCGCCATTTGGTCTTAGCCTACGGTCGCATGGCTCGATACCACTCTGTGGACCCCGATTTTGAGTCGGGAATCTTTCGTGTTCATAGTACCATTTCCTGGATCAAGTAGTTGGTACCCACGATTGCGATCTTGGATAATCAAGTGCGCATGCACGAATAGTCTTACAATACCATTATTACATAAATAGGCCCGAAGGCATTTGTTCGTCCCAAGGACCTTATGGTCCGATTACAATATAAAAACGAGTTTAGATAAGGCGGCGGAAAGAGGCGCGGCTCGTCAATTGCCACGAGCAACGACCGGGGCTAAGGTCTAGTATGCGCCGTCGGTTCCTTCGCCCTCCGGGTAGTACGCGTACGGGTCTTCGGCTCTTCATTTCCATCACGTTGGAGGTTTGTGCGTATAGCAAGGGTGAGTACCAACCGTACTCGGCAAGTCAACACGAAATTGATGCATATGATAGGGTTATTCAAAGAACATGGCTAGGGTTATTTTTGCGTAAAGCCGGTTTTCACAATTCTTTTCACAAGCCTATCGTCTAGCCAAATCAAGTTTTAATCTCATAGTTCATTATCCGGCGACGGTTCGTCTACCATCCATCGTGATTCCAAGGATGGCTTCCCGCCTCCGGTTCGTCATGATTTTACTGGGAATCTACCCCTTCTCGCTTCTCGAGAAGTTGACCCACCAGCGTATGAAACCATCATGCATACCCGTCCCAGCAGTTTTAAGTTTAAAATCTAGCCAAGCGAAAGTCTTGTCACGATGCTCAATATCCGCGAGCACGGCTATTCGAATAGATTGATTCACTCACACTGCGGTGGATGTACACTTTACCCGTACTCCGCAACGCCCAACAAATGAGCCTACGCCTCAACACATGAGACGGTCACGGCAAAGCCTTTCGATAACCTCACTTTGGCGATACCGCTCCATGAACTTATGCCCTCATGCACTCTAGCCGTCCTTTTCTAGCGGTGAGAGGAGTTCAGCGCACCGGGGTAAGGGAAGACATTTCCAATCTTTAAGTTTAATTAACGGTAGTTTAATTCCACCATTTATAACAAAGGCCACAGCCTCATCCTCATCCCATAACCACATCATAGAGAACCATCTATGCAAGGATACGCCTCCGCTCGGCTATCTAATCGGCTAGGTCTATACCCATTCGAGAAGTACGGTTGTCGGCTCGTTTCCGGCTATCTCATGGCTCGGTCCTTAATTGACCGAGGGTCGGCACTTGCCTTTTCCGGATCCACCCAAATCATCCGGCCGCCCGATCTAAAACATTTGTATAGTACTTTCAATTTTCATCAAACTTAGTTCATCATTCTCCCGGCCATGTGGCGCTCATGTCTCCACATGCCGAATCTCAACTACCTTCCCTAAGATAGTTGCCCAAGCACAAGGCTTTTTCATAAAATCATGAGTATGCATAGATCTAAGTATAGCATGGCTAAGCGGTTCTACGAAGTTATTCTTCGGTTGTTTGTATCACATCGCGAGTTACAAGGAGTAATTCTAAAGGTAATCAACGCAAGGAATGGCATAACAAGTATAGGTACTCGTAAAGCATGCATGTTTAGAGTTTAAAATAACATCATTTCACAAGGGTTCGATATGTTCAAAGGGTGTGAAGACTTGCCTTGCTCGCACACTTGAGGGGTGGGATCTTCCGCGGTGTCGATGCTTGGTTTCTTCGGCGCTACCCGTACGTGCGGAAGATCAATTGAATTCAGTTAGAATTCAACGAGAACACCGAGATCGAAAAGAACCACAAAAGCCATGAAAACAACTCCAAAAGCTTTGCGAAAATTCTACTCGAGTTAGGACAAGGGTTGCGAGGAAAATCCGGGTTTTGGAATCGAGCGATGACTTAGGGTTTTCGCAAAGTCGGCGATCGCAATTAAATTTGGGAGTTACGTTTGAAAATATTAGCGAAGAAAATTTGTGCTCGAAATTTGAGGGTTTGAGCACAAAGGCGAAACCTATTTCGATGGCGGGAAAGAATTAAACGGAATCCGGATTGAAAAACGATGCGAATGGAAATTTCGGAAACGTCCGATTCCGATTTTCAAACATTGCACTGAGAAAACATGCGAGAAAATAATTTATTTTTGCCCAAAATTTTACTCAAGTTATCCCAAAATATTTTCCAAATTTTCCAAAATTTTTCCCTATTTTTCTTTTTTTTTTTTTCTCTGCTCGGCACTATTCATTTGCCACAAGGTGTTCGACCGGGGCGCCCTAAAACAGGGGCGGTGGCAGCGAAGGAAAAGGGCGGCACAAGGAGGGGCTCACCGGCGACGGCGGCCTCGGGGAGGTGCGGAGGGGCGCGGGGAGGCCTTGCGCACGGCGGCGCTCGACTTGCGGCGGCGGCTCTTGGCGGCGGCGCTCGGGGCGGGGAGAGGAGCGGCGGTGTGGCGAAAGAGCGGGCGCGGCCCTTTTATAGGCGCGGCGCGCGCGGCGCGAGTGGAGAGGAGGGGCCGGCTCGGGCGTGCGCGCGCAGCTCGGGGAGGGCCGTACGGCGGTCTCCACGCGGCGGCGCGGAAGGCGGGCCGGCGCGGCGTTTGCGGCGTGGAGCGGCGGCGGGCAGCGGCGGAGGGGGCGCGCGCGCGAGGGGTGCGAGCGGCGGGCGGGGGCGGCGCGGCGGCGGCGCGTGGCGCAAGCGCGCGGCGCGCGGTGCGGGCCGGTACGGCGGCGGCGCGTGGCGCAAGCGCGCGCGCGCGGCGGCGCGCGCGCGGCGGCGCGAGCGGTGCGGGGTCGCGGCGGGCGCGCGCGCGCGTGGCGCGCGCGGTGTAGGGGCGCGCGCGCGAGCGCGCGGCGCGGCGCGTGGCGTGCGCGCGCGCCGGCGTCGGCGTCGAACACTGGCGGCTAATGAACAGTGCATTTTCACTTTTTCCCGATTTTCCATTTTCTTTTCTCCTTTTCTATTTTCTTTCCTTCTAATAATTCCAAAATAAATCCTAATATCCCAAAAATAATTTTTAACATTATATTTTAAACTTTTTCTTGACTTTTATTTTCCATAATTATTTTTCATATTTATTTAAATTTCTTTTTCCAAATTTTCATAATTCACCCATTTTATTTTCAAAAATTTCCCAAATTTTGAGAACTTCGCCGAGAATTTTATTATTTATTTTGTGTTTTAATTTACCTTCCCCAACCAAAATTTTATTTTATATTTCCCAAACGCGTTTCGCAAATCCGCACCTTCCCACAAATTCCTTTTTAAAATCCTGATGCGGCTTTCGCATCACCGTTTTGACAACTCCGAAACCTCCAAATACACCAAAAAGGAATTGACCACGACTAAATTTATGCAACTGAGTGCAAATAAGAAGCAACAACCCGAGAAGAAGCAATAGGCCACGGTTTTTGAAAGTTCCGATTTTTACGTTCCGATTTTGATTCTACGATTTTTAGGATGTTACAAACCTACCCCCTAACAATAAATCTCGTCCCCGAGATTTCTTACCTTGAGTAGGTGTGGGTATTCTGTCCTCAGGAACTCTTCGCTTTCCCAGGTAGCCTCTTCTTCCGTGTGATTGCTCCATTGTACCTTGTACATGCGCCATGACTTGGTCCGTGTCTTCTTTTCCGCCTCGTCTAGTATCTTGATTGGATGTTCGGTAGGTAAGATCACTGTGGACATGGATGGCTTCTAAAGGAGCTTGCTCTTCGGTACCCGCAAACATTTCTTCAATTGTGACACGTGGAACATGGGTGGACATCCGAGAGATTCTCGGGCGGTTCCATTGGTAAGCCACTTCTCCTCTCCTAGCGTTTATCAAGAATGGGCCCACGTATCGTGGTGCGAGTTTCCCTTTGACCTTGAATCTCCGAGTTCCCGTAGTGGTGAGACCTTTAGATACACGTAGTCACCTTTTTTGAATTCCAATTCTCTTCGACGAGTGTCCGCGTAGCTCTTTTGTCGTGATTGAGCGCTTGTAGTCGGTCCCGATCGGGCGAACCTTTTCCTCGGCCTCCTTGATTATGTCAGGCCCGAATACGGTTCGTTCACCGGTTTCTGACCACATTAATGGGGTTCGACATCGGCGACCAAATAAAGCTTCGTTTGGCGACATCTTCGACGGCTTGATAGCTATTGTTGTAGGAGAACTCGGCGTACGGCGGACATTTCTCCCAATCCTTGGTGAAATCCAACGCACGAGCTCTCGCATGTCTTCTAGCACTTGATTCGTCCTCTCGCCCGCTCGTCGTCGCGGGTGGTAAGCGGTGCGAAGGCGAGGTGACCGCCGAGTGCCTCGTGAACCTTGCTCCAAAAATGAGATGTGAATTGGGTACCACGATCCGATATGATCCTCTTTGGTACACCGTGAAGACATACAATCCTACTCATATATAGTTCGGCTAGCTTGGCGCTGTTGTAGTTAGTTTTCACCGGTATAAATCTGGCAGTCTTGGTGAGCCGATCCACTATTACCCAAATGGAATCGTAACCGATCCACGGTCTTAGGTAGTCCTACTATGAAATCCATGCCTATCTCGTCCCATTTCCATTCGGGAATCTTGAGTGGCTCAGCAAGCCACTGGGCGTTGATGCTCGGCCTTCACCCTTTGGCACACATCGCACATGGCTACGTATTCGGCTACATCTCTCTTCATATTGGGCCACCGGTATTCTCCTTTCAAATCCCGGTACATTTTCGTGCTTCCGGGTGTAACGAATATGCCGATTCGTGGGCTTCCTTTAAAATCAATCCTCTCAAACCGCCTCGTTCGGCACACGATTCTTTTCTTGTACCACAAGATTCCCTTGTCATCTACGAAAACTCCTTAGCGCGTCCGGCGCCATGCGTTCCTTGATTTCCGGGTTTCCCATTCCCTTTTTGGGCTTCCTCTATTTGAGTTCTTAGTAGGGGTTGGATTTCCAGTGAGTTCACCTCTCCGTGAGGAATCGGTGCGATTGAGTCGGCCATTTCTTCTTGAAGTTCGCTGGCCATACCTCCCAATCCCATATGGTTGCATTGGGCTTTGCGGCTCGGCGCATCGGCCACTACATTTGCCTTGCTTGGGATGATAATGGATTCCTAGACTGTAATCCTTGATCAACTCCAGCCATCGCCTCTGTCGTAGATTGAGATCAGCGAGTAAAGAAATATTTTAGGCTCTTGTGATCGGTATACACATCACAATGGTTTCCGATCGATAGTGTCTCCGGATCTTCAATGCGTGTACAACCGCGGCTAATTCCAGTCGTGTGTGGGATAATTCTCTTCGTGGGGTCGTAATCGCGAGAGGCATACGCTACGACCTTCCCATCTGCATCAATACTCCTCCCAATCCTTGCCGGGATGCATCGCAAGACATTACGAAGTCCTTCCGGTTGTCGGGTAAGGTCAAGATTGGGGCGAGTGGTTAACTTTTCTTTTAATTGGTCGAAGGCTTTTGGCACTTCTCATTCCATTCAAACTTCTTTTCCTTCTTCGAAGTTGAGTCATAGGTCGGGCTACGGTGGAAAACCCTTCGATAAACCGCGGTAATAACCGGCCAAGCCCAAGAAACTTCGAACTTCGTCACCGATTTGGGTGCCTTCCATTCCGTAACGGCTTCGACCTTGGCGGGGTCTCTCTACTCCTCCGGCTGAAACCACGTGGCCAGAAAAGCGACTTCCTTGAGCCGAACTCGCATTTGCTGAACTTTGCATACAGCGGTGCTCTCGTAGTTTTTCCAAGATTAGTCGTAGATGCTCCGCGTGTTCCTCATCGTTCTTGGAGTAGATAAGTATATCGTCGATGAATACCACTACGAATTTGTCCAGGTATTCCATGAATACCTTGTTCATCGGTTCATAAAATATGCGGGGCATTGGTCAATCCAAAGGACATCACCGTGAACTCGTATAAGCCGTAACGTGTAGAGAACGCCGTCTTAGGAATATCTCCGGCTCTAATCTTCAACGATGGTATCCCGACCGTAGATCAACCTTTGAGAACACCTGTGCACCCTTAAGTTGATCGAATAGGTCATCGATCCGGGTAGCGGGTACTTGTTCTTGATAGTTACTTCATTCGCGATCGGTAGTCCACACACATTCTCATACTCCCATCCTTCTTTTGACGAAGAGTACTTGGGGCTCCCGGGGAAGAGCGGCGTACAAATCCCTTCTCTTGTAGTTCTCTTATTTGCTTCTTGAGTTCCTCCAACTCGTTGACCGGCATTCGATAAGGCCTCTTGGATATGGGGGCAGTACCAGGCATTAGATCGATGATAAACTCTATGTCGCGATCCGGGGGCATTCCGGGCAATTCCTCGGGAAACACGTCCGGGTATTCTTGTACTACTGGCATTCCGCCTAGAGGTAGCATGGTAAACACTCCCGCAGCTTGTTCGCATAGCCTTGGGTTTTGATCCATAGTTATGCTCATCGGTGATCCCCACGGGGTGGATACCGTGACTTCCCTTCGACTGCAGTCTATAATCCCATTATTTTTGGTCAACCAATCCATCCCGAGTATGACATCTATGGTTTGGGGCGATAGCACCATAAGGTTTGAGAGAAACACCACGTCTCTAATCCGTATGGGCACATTAATGCAGGCATGGGGTACGGTTATGTCTCCCCCAGGTGAGTGTACCAACATAGGCCTCTTAAGTGCTACTTGGTGTAGGTGGTGTTGTTTGCTTACTTGGGAAGATATGAATGAATGCGAGGCTCCAGAATCGAATAAAACTTTAACGGTGTAGAGTTGATAGAGAACATACCCATCAATACGCTCGGTCCTCCCGTGCTTCTTCCGCCCGCACATGATTCACGGCCACGTCGAAACCCGGTGGCGCCTCGTTGGGTAGCGGGGTCTGAGCAGACCTCGTCTGCCGCAGGGTGGGGGTTCCTCGGACGGGTGTTGCATTGGCGCCGGTGCGCACGGGGTGTTGCGTGGTTTTGGGCAGCTATTGGAGTAGTGCCCGAATTCTCCGCAGCTTGAAACACTCACATTCCTTCTTCTGGAGCGGCTAGGGTTGGTGTGGGTGTACGAAGCCGTGGTGTAGGCCGACTGTTGACATGGTCGAAGCGAGAGAACGTCCGTTGCGGGACGTTTGGCTTCCATCCGGCGGGTGGCTCCCTTGGGGCGTTGTGGCGTTCCCACGAAATGGGCGAGCCATAGCGAGCCTCCTTTGCGGTTATTGTCTACCACCTTTTGGTCATGCTCAAGCCGAACGACCTTGTTGATGAGGCTTTGGAAACTGGTGTGATCCCGCCCGATCATTGGTCCCACTCGTCATTTAGCCCCTCAATGAACTTGTCTATCTTTTCTTCTTCGTCCGCCAGTCACCGGTGGCGTAACGGCAAGCTGGGTGAACTTATTCGATATTCTTGTACTGAGGTGTTCCCTTGACGCAGCCTACGGAACTCGTTTTCTTCATCCTCATAACTGCAGTGGCACGAAATTCTCACGGAACGCAGCCGTGAATTCCTCCCATGTTGGTTCGCCGGCGTCTTCGGCTCGTGTTTCCTTGTAGGTATCCCACCGGTCACTTGCGGGACCCTCCAGTGGTTAGTAGCGAAGACAACCCTATCAGCTTCTCGGACTCTGACGAGGGTTAGCTTCTTCTCTATCACTCTTAGCCAATCTTCAGCGTCCATAGGTTCTTCGGCCGTGGAAAAAGTGGGTGGCTTAGCTCTCATGAATTCGCCCAGACTCGATCCTCCTCGACCTCCTTGATTATTAGCAATCGCTTGGAGTAGCTGGGTCTGCAAAGCCATGACCTCCGCCAGGGTGGAGGGGTTGGGTTCTGGCGGGTTCTCGTTGGTTGCTGCGGCTCTGCGGCGATGTGCCATCTGAAGAAGGTAGATGAATTAAGAGATCGGACTAGTTTAGGTTATAGTTCCCAGGGAAATTTTTCCTCAAGTTCCTTTGAATGATCTTTAAACAACAGACAGGGTGAACTAATAATAAGCTTACGAATTAAGACACCGCAAGCGGTGCTCGGGTTCATAATATTACATAAGGGGTACACGATTGTACACACACAATCCTCCATGCCAGATAGCAATAATAACTATATCGTTCAACTACATCAACTAATTAAGGGTAAATAGGAAGTGCTTTGAGCGGGAAGGTCCTCCCGCCTAGTCCTCCATCCATCCGCAAGAGCCGGGCGCCGAAGTGGGTGGTCGCGCGAGCAAACGAAGTCCCCACGGCTCGGAGGTGGTGGCCTCGGAGTCACGCCGAATCTTCCGACTCGGTGGCCGCGTACTCTTGCGAGCAGTCTGGCGGGTGAGGGGGCCTCCCGTGTGAGTCAGGCGACGGGGGGAACTTCCTCCTCCATTGAGTCGGTGTCGCTAGACTCCCATTTGATCTCCATGGGCTCGCCTCGGACTCCGTATCGGTGTAGATCGGATGGGGTTGCCCTCTCCCGATCCCGGCTCGGAGGGTGCGGTATGGAGCTCGGGGTGGCGCGTGGGGTCTACAGTGCAGTGCGGGCTCGTGCTCAACATGAAAGCTTGCTCCATCATAGCTTGAAAAGTATCCAAGCATGCTGGAGTCATAAGGTGATAATGGTCGGGCACGGGGGCGGGAGGTGATGGTACGAGGCTCGGTGGAAGTACTGCGGCGTAGACGGGACGAGTGCGCATGTTCCTCTAGCCGGTTGATCTCGCTTGCTCTTCTTTGAGCTGCTCTTCCAGCTCTACCAAAGCCTCCCCGGGCCATGTAGCGGTCCGAGAGTTGCTCATCGAGCACCATTGGCTGCGGTGAGTCGCGGCATACTTATCTGGTCCCCACGGCCTTGGTGGCGTCGACCGATCATTGAGGCGTGACTGCGATCGTTGATCTCGAGCGGGGGCCTCCTCGTAACGATCGTCGGTTCTCCGCCCAACGCGATAAACGCGTGACCATCGGGTTGTAGCAGCGGGGGTAGCTTCCACGGTGCAGCCCGGGTTGCCCTCTTCGCGGTAAGGATGATGCACGAACTCGTCATTGTGAGTTCGGCACGGTGTTCCGCATTAAGGCGAAGGAAGGCCTCGCGAGCGGCATCCGAATAGCCGCTTCGCTAGATCCCGGTGGTAACGAGTGTGGAAGCGTAGGATGTCTCACTCCCATGCGGGCTTCTATGGATACGGCGCCTCCCAGCTGGATACATCTCGGAGCCATGTCTTTTGGTGTGATAAGTGGGTGGTTCCGGGTACCTCAAACACCATAGTAGAGGCGAAGTTGTACCACGAACCCCTCGTCTCGCGGGATAGTGACTTCCCGTGTTCCGTCGTGGTTTGACATCCGCTTGTATAGGCAACTTAGGGTTAGCGGGAGAGAGCTATCATAATCATTTGGTAAAAAGAAATACAGATGTAGAAAAGATATATTTGCATTTTCGGAAGTAATAGTTTAAAACTGATCCTACTGTAGGGATATTTCCCTTTAGCCATCTAGTTAGGGGTAGGGCGCCATTTGGTCTTAGCCTACGGTCGCATGGCTCGATACCGCTCTGTGGACCCCGATTTTGAGTCGGGAATCTTTCGTGTTCATAGTACCATTTCCTGGATCAAGTAGTTGGTACCCACGATTGCGATCTTGGATAATCAAGTGCGCATGCACGAATAGTCTTACAATACCATTATTACATAAATAGGCCCGAAGGCATTTGTTCGTCCCAAGGACCTTATGGTCCGATTACAATATAAAAACAGAGTTTAGATAAGGCAGCGGAAAGAGGCAGCGGCTCGTCAATTGCCACAGGCAACGACCGGGGCTAAGGTCTAGTATGCGCCGTCGGTTCCTTCGCCCTCCGGTAGTACGCGTACGGGTCTTCGGCTCTTCATTTCCATCAGGAGGTTTGTGCGTATAGCAAGGGTGAGTACCAACCGTACTCGGCAAGTCAACACGAATTGATGCATATGATAGGGTTATTCAAAGAACATGGCTAGGGTTATTTTTGCGTAAAGCCGTTTTCACAATTCTTTTCACAAGCCTATCGTCTAGCCAAATCAAGTTTTAATCTCATAGTTCATTATCCGGCGACGTTACTGTCTACCATCCATCGTGATTCCAAGGATGGCTTCCCGCCTCCGGTTCGTCATGATTTTCGGGAATCTACCCCTTCTCGCTTCTCGAGAAGTTGACCCACCCGTATGAAACCATCATGCATACCCGTCCCAAAGCTTTAAGTTTAAAATCTAGCCAAGCGAAAGTCTTGTCACGATGCTCAATATCCGCGAGCACGGCTATTCGAATAGATTGATTCACTCACACCGCGGTGGATGTACACTTTACCCGTACTCCGCAACCCCAACAAATGAGCCTACGCCTCAACACATGAGACGGTCACGGCAAAGCCTTTCGATAACCTCACTTTGGCGTCCCGCTCCATGAACTTATGCCCTCATGCACTCTAGCCGTCCTTTTCTAGCGGTGAGAGGAGTTTCGCGCACCGGGGTAAGGGAAGACATTTCCAATCTTTAAGTTTAATTAACGGTAGTTTAATTCCACCATTTATAACAAAGGCCACAGCCTCATCCTCATCCCATAACCACATCATAGAGAACCATCTATGCAAGGATACCGCCTCCGCTCGGCTATCTAATCGGCTAGGTCTATACCCATTCGAGAAGTACGGTTTGCGGCTCGTTTCCGCTATCTCATGGCTCGGTCCTTAATTGACCAGGGTCGGCACTTGCCTTTTCCGGATCCACCCAAATCATCCGGCCGCCCAGTCTAAAACATTTGTATAGTACTTTCAATTTTCATCAAACTTAGTTCATCATTCTCCCGGCCATGTGGCGCTCAT
This sequence comes from Oryza australiensis, assembly GCA_019925245.2. Classification (NCBI taxonomy): domain Eukaryota; kingdom Viridiplantae; phylum Streptophyta; class Magnoliopsida; order Poales; family Poaceae; genus Oryza; species Oryza australiensis. The sequence continues at coordinate 18,432,637 of JAIFGZ020000222.1, read as the reverse complement.
GTCTCCACATGCCGAATCTCAACTACCTTCCCTAAGATAGTTGCCCAAGCACAAGGCTTTTTCATAAAATCATGAGTATGCATAGATCTAAGTATAGCATGGCTAAGCGGTTTGAAGTTATTCTTCGGTTGTTTGTATCACATCGCGAGTTACAAGGAGTAATTCTAAAGGTAATCAACAGCAAGGAATGGCATAACAAGTATAGGTACTCGTAAAGCATGCATGTTTAGAGTTTAAAATAACATCATTTCACAACTGGGTTCGATATGTTCAAAGGGTGTGAAGACTTGCCTTGCTCGCACACTTGAGGGGTGGGATCTTCCGCGGTGTCGATGCTTGGTTTCTTCAGGGCGCTACCCGTACGTGCGGAAGATCAATTGAATTCAGTTAGAATTCAACAGAACACCGAGAGATCGAAAAGAACCACAAAAGCCATGAAAACAACTCCAAAAGCTTTGCGAAAATTCTACTCGAGTTAGGACAAGGGTTGCGAGGAAAATCCGGGTTTTTGGAATCGAGCGATGACTTAGGGTTTTCGCAAAGTCGGCGATCGCAATTAAATTTGGGAGTTACGTTTGAAAATATTAGCGAAGAAAATTTGTGCTCGAAATTTGAGGGTTTGAGCACAAAGGCGAAACCTATTTCGATGGCGGGAAAGAATTAAACGGAATCCGGATTGAAAACGATGCGAATGGAAATTTCGGAAAACGTCCGATTCCGATTTTCAAACATTGCACTGAGAAAACATGCGAGAAAATAATTTATTTTTGCCCAAAATTTTACTCAAGTTATCCCAAAATATTTTCCAAATTTTCCAAAATTTTTCCCTATTTTTCTTTTTTTTTTTTTTCTGGCCGGCACTATTCATTTGCCACAAGGTGTTCGACCGGGGCGCCCTAAAACAGGGGCGGTGGCAGCGAAGGAAAAGGGCGGCACAAGGAGGGGCTCACCGGCGACGGCGGCCTCGGGGAGGTGCGGAGGGGCGCGGGGAGGCCTTGCGCACGGCGGCGCTCGACTTGCGGCGGCGGCTCTTGACGGCGGCGCTCGGGAACGGGGAGAGGGAGCGGCGGCGGTGTGGCGAAAAGAGGCGGGGCGCGGCCCCTTTTATAGGCGCGGCGCGGCGCGAGCGCGAGTGGAGAGGGGAGGGGCCGGCTCGGGCGTGCGCGGCGCAGCTCGGGGGGCCGTGCGGCGGTCTCCACGCGGCGGCGCGGAAGGCCGGGCCGGCGCGGCGTTTGCGGCGTGGAGCGGCGAGCGGGGCGAGCGGGTCCGGGCGGGCGCGGCGCGCGAGGGTGCGAGCGAGCGGCGGGGGCGCGCGCGGCGGGCGCGTGGCGCAGCGCGCGGCGCGCGGTGCGGGCCGGTCGGCGGCGGGCCGCGTGGCGCAAGCGCGGCGCGCGGGCGGGGCGGCGCGCGGCGGCGCCGGCGGGCGGTCCGGCGCGGCGGCGCGCGCGCGCGCGTGGCGCGCGCGGTGTAGGGGCCGTCGCGCGCGCGCGGCGCGGCGCGTGGCGTGCTTGCCGCGGCCGGCGTACGGCGTCGAACACTGGCGGCTAATGAACAGTGCATTTTCACTTTTTCCCGATTTTCCATTTTCTTTTCTCCTTTTCTATTTTCTTTCCTTCTAATAATTCCAAAATAAATCCTAATATCCCAAAAATAATTTTTAACATTATATTTTAAACTTTTTCTTGACTTTTATTTTCCATAATTATTTTTCATATTTATTTAAATTTCTTTTTCCAAATTTTCATAATTCACCCATTTTATTTTCAAAAATTTCCCAAATTTTGAGAACTTCGCCGAGAATTTTATTATTTATTTTGTGTTTTAATTTACCTTCCCCCAACCAAAATTTTATTTTATATTTCCCAAACGCGTTTCGCAAATCCGCACCTTCCCACAAATTCCTTTTTAAAATCCTGATGCGGCTTTCGCATCACCGTTTTGACAACTCCGAAACCTCCAAATACACCAAAAAGGAATTGACCACGACTAAATTTATGCAACTGAGCTGGCAAATAAGAGCAACAACAACCGAGAAGAAGCAATAGGCCACGGTTTTGAAAGTTCCGATTTTTACGTTCCGATTTTGATTCTACGATTTTTAGGATGTTACACTTGCTAGGTTCTCCCACCAATGTTGCACTGAGTCGGCTTGGGTTCATCGGGTTGGCTCTATTTGCCAATAGCCTATCCAAGCTGCTATAAGTTGCCAGATCCTCCTGGTGTATCTGCACTATGCAACAAGGTGCAAAGCTGTTTTCGGTTCCCGATGGCGCAGGGGGCATTGACCGTTATTCTGCCATCCCCTTGCCGCCAGCTGATGTGAGGTCCACACTCTATTCTGTATAATGAGCCAGGCATGTATCTTACATTTCCCTGGTGCCCATGCTTTCTAGATTAGGCCCTTGAAGGTTGTGCTAGTCGTCCCACAACACTGTGCTAGGTAGGCTGAGGATGTCGTATAAGCCCCATGACTTGTGAATTTCCAATGGATTTGGTTCGTTTCCTCGTCAACTAGATGGACTCCTCTAACCGCTTCCCAAAGAGCGACTAGCTGGCAGACAAGGGTGACCGTTATAAGGCTGTTTATTTGGAGAGCTAGATCTTGCACCCATGCATCATTTTCCTTTCCCTCACGTAGTGATTTGTCTCTATTCTTTGATATTGCATATACCGAGGGCATCACGTCCTTTGGTCTTCGGCCACCTTCCATCCAAGCGGACTCCCAGAAGCGCACCGTTTTTCCATTACCAATGGTTATTTTTGTTGCCGCCGCAAACAGATTCTTGTCGACCTCATCATATGGCGTCTCCAAACCCACCCAAGGTTTTGTTGGATCTTTCCATTCATGCTACAACCAATGTAGCCGCAAAGCCCTTGTGATTTTTTCCAAGTTGAGAACTCCTAGGCCTCCGTGATCGGTGGGTTAGCACGTCTTTGTCTAGTTTACCTTACACTTTCCTCCTGTAATATCCTCCGTGTCCGCCCAAAGGAAACGTCGCCGTTGCTTGTCTAGTTGCTCCAAGGACTCTTTTGTGACTCGCAAAGCTATTAGCAGGTAAATTGGCTGCGCCGTAAGCACCGATTTGACTAAAGTTGTTCTTTCGGCCAGCCCCAAATTCTTCCCTGTCCAACTTGACACTTTTCTGGAGGTTTTGTCAAAGACAGGTTGCAGGCCCGATTTTCGCATCTTCCCAGGGCCAAGGGAAAGCCTAGATATTTGATAGGGAAATTTGCCCTCACCGCCGAGACCCCCTCAAGGATCTCGTCCAGCTGTATGTCGTCGCATCTGATGGCCGCTACCTAAGATTTAAGAAAGTTGGTGGCGAGTCCCTTGGCCTCACCAAACTATGCAGTATGGTTGTGAGAGCCAAAACATCCCTCCGAGCAGGATTAATAAAGACTATGGCGTCATCAGCATATATCGAGATTCGAAGCCTAGGCACTCTGCCTCGTAGCTGGGAGATTTCACCCATCTTAGTTGCCTTAGTAATTACTCGTTGTAGGGGGTCGATTGCAAGTATGAAGAGGAGCGGCGAAAGTGGGTCCCCCTGCCAGAGGCCTCTTCCATGAATAATTTGCTGCCCTGGGTGTCAATTGAGCAGGACCCGGGAGGTGGTCGAAGAGAACATGGCTCCCATCCAATCAAGCCATCTTGTTGGGAAGCCCATATACTAGAGCAAAGCCAAAAGGTAGTCTCAACGTACTGAGTCAAAGGCTTTTGTGATGTCGAGCTTGAAAAGCAACATCGCTCGCCTCAATCTGTGGAATCTTCTAGCCATGTTCCTTACTAGCAGGTAATTGTTGTGAATGCTTCTCCCTTGGATGAAAGCACTCTGGTTAATCAAGATCAGCGACGCCATGTGCGGTCTTAATCGCATGGCAAGAGTTTTGGAGAAAATTTTTGCAATGCTATGAATTAGGTTGATTGGTCTGTAATCGGCCACTCCTTCCGTCCCTTCTTTCTTAGGTATCGGCACAATGTTCGCTGAGTTGAGAACGCTGAGGTGTGAACATCTAAGGCTGTGCATGGAGTTTAAAACCATGAGGATGTCCGCTTTGATGATTTCCCAGCATGCTTTGAAGAAAACCCCCGTGAAGCCATCTGGCCCTCGGGCCTTGTCCGCTGGCATTTCTTTTATTGTCTTATATATTTCTTCCTCCGTGAACACCTCCCCCAGGGTTGTTAAATCGACTTGATGGATGCCCAACGCTTCCCAGTTAAGGCCAGCTTGCCTCGGCCTTGGCCGTTCCATCATTTTCACAAAATGGTCATAGATTGCCGCCTGTTTATCTTGGTGCGTGACCGCCCAACCATTATCTTTTGCGTAGCCTCCGAATTGTGTTCTTTCGTCTTTGCGCGTTAACCTTGAGGTGGAAAAATTTGGTGTTAGCATCACCTTCATGGATATAGGTTATCCTCGAGGCCCGTCTTTTCCTTGACCGCTCAATGGTGGCAACGGCAACAACCCTACGCTTGAGAGCTGCTCTTAGAGCGGCCTCTTGGATAGAGAGGTCTTGGTTTTCTTGGGCCATATCAAGTCTCTGGATCACCTCTAGTGCCATATGAAATTGGATTTTAGCCTCTGCACAGATCGCACTCACCCATTCTCTAAGGCTGGCAGTTGTACATTTGAGCTTTTGATTCAGGCGATGCATAGGCTCAATGTGTGGGGTGGGCTCATTCCAGATCACCTTCACTCTATCTTTGAAACCTGGGATCCTTGCCCAGAAGTTCTCAAACCTGAAGGTTCTTGGCCTCGGCGGACCACGTGCGCTTGAGAGCATAAGGGGCAGTGGTCTGAGGGTCCTGTTGGGAGGGCATGTAGAGCGTGATCAGATCCCAAGCTTCATTGCAAAAACAGCGATCCAGCTTTACTAAGGTGGCCCTTCGTCGCTCATTACTCTAGGTGTATTTTCTGTTCTGCAGCGGGATGAAGATAGTAACCCCTTTCTTACTGACGTGCTAAAATGAGATGGGGTCTTTGAGGTAGATGAAGATAGTGACAACTTTATTACAAAGATAGTGAAGAACTACCTTTTTCATGAACTGGTAATGTTTGGCTCTCTAAATTTGATAGGATTTAAGTTTGTTATTATATACATGTACATGTACTAACTCGATGACTTTTTCAGATTTTTGTTCCAATAAATATCAAAGATGTTCATTGGTATTTAGCGGTTGTCAACCCGAAAAAACAAGAGATACGGGTACTTGATTCTTTCTGTCGGGACGTCGGTTGTGTTGACCTCTATAAAATGGTAACTGTATATGGCATGTTTACTCTCTTATTTATTTAGATTGTAATTTGTTGTCTATCGCTAATTGCAAATGTAATAATTGAATAGCTACAAATATGATCGAACCATCTCAACATCATTGGATGGCAAAAGGACTTGCCTAGCCACAAATGGATAGATCTCAATGTCATCACATAGCCGATCATAGAACAAATATACAAGAAAAATTACAAAGAGATAGGTATACTACAAATCATATCTCTTGAAATATTAAAGTAAGATAAATGATATATTTTAATTGGTGTACTCTTGTTTTATTTTTAATTGTTGTTACTCATGTTTTACAATGATGTAGTTATTCACGTGGACTGTTCATGCTCAAATTTTATGGAGTATTTTACTGGAGATACACTTTATCGTCCTGTTACACAGGTGTATTTCTTAACAGAACAAAATAGTTGATTATATATTTTATCTGTTTTTTATTAAACGAAGTTACTTTTTCCTATGCAGGCAGATATTGAACTTTTTAGGTTCAAGTTAGCCGGTATATTAATATGTTGGAAAACAAACATGGCGGCCGAGACTATCGGTGTTGTACAAGTCGAAGATACGGACAATTCAGACGATGTTGTGATATTGGACAGTCGTCAAAGGGAAATCAACTCTAAATGAGATATCTAAAGTAGACTCGGCAACAAGTGACCACAAATATAGTTCACTACTCTTTGTGGTTTCTACGATGAGTTTACAGGAGTTGATAGGCGGCCTTTTTCACTACATCCAACAAATTAATTGTGCCAAAACCCTGGAGTAAGCCACTGCTATATATTGCATATACACACGATAGTTCAAACATACATTACCTTATTTTCTTATTGATTGACAGGAACATATGGGTGCAAAGTTCATGGTCGTACTTTATTAAATTGAGTCTCAAACAACTTCTATTAGTACTAAAAAGAATGATATTATATATATATTTATATATATAGAGTAGGGCTAAAATGCATTTCAGCCCTACGTTACACAGAGGCCGAGCGGACCAACCATGCGCGTGCGTGACTGAGTCGTACCGCGGCGCGGCGTGACGCAGATCGAGTCCAAACCGAGACACAGACACACATATCCTCGCCCAAACCTTATCTTCATGCGCGCTTGAACTAATCACACGGCCACCGATCCCACTAGGTAGCGGATCTCATTAAAACTCTAAAGTTAAGCGTGTTTGGACAAGAGTAGTATTAGGATGAGTGACCTTATGAGAAATCTAGTTTCAACTTTATTTACACACAAATTGCAACTTCATCTAAACACTAGTTGCAACTCTATCAGTTGCGACACACTAATATCATCAATCGCTCCAATTGCAACTGGTTGCAACTACACCAGTTGCGACACACCAATATCACCGACTGCCCGCCCAGTTGCAACTAGCGTGCAGTTGCAACTAGCGTGCAGCTAAGCTCTGGTAGTTGACCAGTTGCAACACACTTGGTATACTGGTTGTAACCTAATCTAAACACCAGTTACAACTCCGTCAGATGCAGCATAACACGAGGACTTTCCAGGGGTCACCCATCCTAGTACTACTCACTGCCCGCCCAGTTGCATCTCCAGTTGCAACTTCATCTAAAACACCAGTTACAACTAGCGTGCAGTTCTGGTAATTGACCAGTTGCAACACACTTGGTATGCTGGTTGCAACCTAATGTAAACACCAGTTGCAACTCCATCAGCTGCAGCATAACACGAGGACTTTTCAGGAGGTCACCCATCCTAGTACTACTTTTGTCCAAGCATGCTTAACTTTAGAGTTCTAATGAGATCTAATGATTTAGTGTCGATTGCAATCAGACGCGGTGGTCAGGAGCTTCAGTCAGACTCGGTCGGACCAATCCGTACGAACCATGCGGCCACGACATGGGTGCATTCTTTAAAAGAATGCACCCATGTATATTTTATATATAATATATATATATATTCTTTTTGCCTTATATAGTCGTGATTTTTATATTATCTTGATGGTTAACTTTTTGCATATTCTTATATTAGCAAAATGACCGTGCGTTACAACGGGACGACGATGCAGAAGGGAAGCAGGCGGAGGACGAAGGTCTAGGCGGCGGCGTGGGAGTTTCAAGCGGTGACGGGAAGGAGGGGCGCATGTGTGACGTGGATGGGGACGGAAGAGAGGGACGCAGGAGGTCTTTTTTCATCCAAACCCTTCTTTTCTTTTCAGCATTGGGACAGTGAATTAATTTTATAAACCATCAAGGAGTTTTCTGCGAAATAGCCCCTTTTTTTCTTTAACTGGTTTTTTTAAATAGCCAGGCGGACTGCGGGTTAATTTTGGAAAAAACTCAAGAGGTTTTCTGTAAAATAGCCTGGCAAAACAAAATTTGGGTGAAAACACTACTTATTTTATAAATATAGTTATAGATTATAGATATAGATTATAGATAAGTACGACACGCTCAAAGTATGAACCAAGAAACCAGATCACTCTATGTACTGGACCCTAATCCGCTTAATCCAGCATATAAAAACAACCCAAATATGAGATATATAAAAAATTGTTACGCATTGCTAAGTACTTCAGCAAAAGCCATGCAAATGGCATGCCCTGGCTTTAAGTGGAATGTGGACATCAACTTGTTAAGCCAAATAATAGTCACAAATCCGGTTCTTTTTGACATGTAAGTTTTCTTCTAAAATATTGGTCGAACCAATAAATTTATTTGTCTACCGCAAGGTAGCCAACTATTCAAATTTCTTAGTAACTTGTCGGGTTATCTTGTACCTCTCTTCATGCGTGCCTGGAAAAATGAACTATATTTGCCAGAGTCAGAGTCAGTCCTGACTACCATTGATCATTTAAAATATTATATATTACATTATATTATATATTTTATAAATAAACGTACGTGCAGGATGGTGACGAGCTAAGGCAACAATTTTTGCTACATCTACTGATGTACCAACAAAATGACTGTGAAAGCATCATTCCTAATTGTGATGAGATTTTTTTAAGTGTATCGCAAATAGAGGTGGACAAAAATAACCAAGACCAAAGAACCAAACCAAATTGACCGAGACCGAAATCGAAAAGACCAAAACCGAAAAGACGGAATTAAATTTCGGTCTCAAGAATGCAATAACCAAATAAACTTCGGTCATAGGACTCATTACCCGAACTAACCGAATTGACCGAAGTTCGGCCTGCTGTCTGCTGACCTTTGTTTGCTAATTTTTTGTTTATCAATTGTTATGTGAAACTTTTAATTGTTGACACTTGTGAGTTGTATATTTATTTGAACTTGTTTAATTGTTGCTTGCAACCACTTTTATGTTAAAAAATAATATCATGTTGTTTAGTGAACTAGCTAATTTTCTTAAAATGTGACATGTCCTGAAAATTTTGGTCATGACCGAAGACCGAACCAAACTAACCTAAAACCGAAGTGTTCGGTCCTGACTTTTTAAACACTGTGTTTGGTGTTGACTTTCTGAAGACCAAACTAACCGAAGACCGAAGATCGGTCGGTTCGGTCAGACCGAACACCCACCCCTAATCGCAAATGCTAAACATTATGTAGTTATTTACATGCATGGTATATTTTATATATGTATCAAATGCTTTATTTTTGTAATTGTTTATGCTCACAGCAAATTAATGGATAACTCTCTAATTTTTAACATATTTTTTAAACATATATTGTCCCCTATATTACTAATTCTGATCGAGATTGTGACCACACAATATCATTGTACTTTACGTACAATATATTTGATGATATTTGATGTACGGCTCAATTGCATAGATCATAAAAAATATTTTTTGCTGACATGAAATTTTAAAAATTATTAAAGACAAATAAAATTGCATCGTATTGTTTTAGTGCAGGTATATTGTTAGTATTTAGAGTTGTCTCTCACATTATCCTGTTGCTAGGCCGATGCCACGTAGCATTTGTTTGGGCCTGCCTTGTGGTCCGCACCTTTCTCCTCCCTACGGTGCTCAGTGTTTCCACTGCTTTCCTCTCCACAGCCACGTTCCTCGAACAAAAAGGCCATATGCCCTTGGAGCCATTCGTTTAGGCGTTCCCTTTCCACGAAAGAGAATCGTTGGACAACAGCTAGGTTTATAAGCATAGGCCTACACTTCTTTTTTTTCTCTATTCATCCACTAGGATCCGTGTGGATAAAGCCGATAGGAGGCTACGACGGCATGTTTGTGTGAAGAGGAAGGAATTGGGGAGAACGTACGCCACACAACCAGGGACGTGTACTTCCATTGATCATATAGTCACTACTAACTTCTAACCCTTGCGCAGCATCAAAAAAACGTTGCAATAGGCCCAATTTGATTGTTGCAACCAAAACACGTTCGTTGCCAATGATTGCAAAAAGTTACGTTGCAATAAGATATTACAACCTTTGTTTGTTTGGCGTAGCAAGCGTTGGGGTTTCTTGCAACCATATATGTCCGTTGCCAAGCATGGCAATAGAATGTTGACGCAATGCTCACGATCATGGTAACAAAAGCACTTGCCACGCCCATCTTCGTAGCAAAAGGTGGTACATGCAACGATCGATAGCGTTGCAATAGAGACAATTTGTCACACAATTTTGTTTGTTGCGAGAGATCATATGTTATTGCCACCATCGTTGTACCATGACAATATTATTATTTGTCACACAAGTTTAGTCATTGCAAGATATCATATGTTATTGCCATGGCAGCCATGTCGTTGCAATAGTATCATTTGCCACACATCGTATTGCCACGTAAGTGAGTTCGTTGTCGTATATCATATTGCTAGGCATAGCAACTCATTACCATAGTTGGTATTGCAACGGTAGTACCATTTGATATGTGGTTTAATAAATCATTGCAAAAAACAACAAACCATAACAAAAGCGCTTGCACTCACATATATGAATTATAACCAATGATTCAATAAGTTAACAAAATATTAAAATAATCATAAACGAGTGTACAGTTTAATCATAATTTCACAACTGTTTAGAACTAGAAGCAGTACAAGACTTCCTAGCATCAATGCAGCACCTTGAGGTTTTTCTAGCATCAACATGTTATCACCTCGGCTATGTCCTCGTTTGATGATGAGCCTCCCACTCAAACCTTGTCCACCTAATTACCAAAAGAATAAGATTGGGATATTAGCAAAATATTAGGTTTACTTCATCATGCACAAAATGTAAAGACATGGTTATAATTAAGCAATAGTAGAATTAATCAAAACTATGTAGGGTGTGCTGTCAATTAATTAAGCAAAAGTAGAACTAAAAATTAATAAATGCTATACACACAACCATTTTGCTATCAAAGTATATATCTTAATTTTTAAGGCAGCAGTAGTAGAGTTGCTTACAAAAATCATAACTAGAGTTGTAGACAACGAAAAATTATATTCTTTAATAATACGAAAAACTCATAAAATTATCTACATCTTTCTAGTTATTTGTATAAAATTCTATGTATCTTTCTCTACATACGAAAAGCTCATAAAATTCGACAAACCCATGTTTACCTGCTGCTATATGGACGAAAGAACCCACGTCTGTCTTCTACTTCAAGGGTAGCTTCAACATATCGATGGACGCCCAAGACGATGGCGTCGTTGCGGGCGTTGAAGCCTTGAGTAGGAATCAACGTCCTGGCTGGAGGCAACATTGGTGGCGTTCTGGACGGAGGCGGCATTGGCGGCATACTAGATGGCTGCGGCAAAGTAATGAACATGAATTGCAAAGACACTAGATCAAAGAGTAATACGGTGATATCTGGAGCTATAACTATCCAAAAATTATCAAATTTTACCAGCTTATAGGTAACGAATATATCTACAACTTTATAGAAAGGAACTTTTGCAAAAAAAATCGTTTTGACCGTCTAATCGTCGAAATACAGAAGCTCTAAAAATCTGCCCAGAAACTCAAACAGTAAAGAGTAATATGGCAATATCTGGAGTTATAGCCATCCACAAAGTATCAACGTTTACCATATGATAGTTAACAAATATATCTACAACTTTCTAGTTAGGCACTTTTGCAGAAAAAATCGTTTTCAGCGTCTAATCTTCTAAATGCAGAAGCCCTACAAATCTGCCTTCACCCTACGCGACCAATCTAACAACCTATGCCCAAATCCCTCCTCTAATCCCTATTAACGACGACTTAGGGCATAAAAAACACCACTAATCATGTGCTAAACAGAGGGTGAAGCCTTACCTATGGTTTTTCTTGGATAACCCACAAGAAAAAACGATGGGGAAAGCACCAATTCAGCACACCTTCCTATTCCTCTCCACCTCCTCAATCCGTTTTTCTAGTTTTCCTCTTGATCCAAGATGCCGTGGTGGAGACCTAGGGAGAGCAAGTTTTCATCGAGAGGAGAGGGAGGCACGTGCATGAATAGGAGGGGAGGGGCGCCGTGGAGGAGAGGGGAGCCGATCGCTTCTCTTCTAGGGTTTTGATGGGGGAGGATGTGGGTTGCTTCTTGGGCCTTGGCCCAAGTTGTCTTGACCCACTTTTAAGGTAATGTTTATTTAATTAAATGTTGTTATTCTATTATAAATTATCCTGAAACTAAAACTAAATTTAAGGTATTACAGCCTCGCCGCTCGATCGATTCTTTGGATGAATCGCTCTTTGGATATTTTTTTACTTAACTCTATGAAAGCTCGTTTTCAAATAAATTAAATTTGTCGAAAAAGTCCATTTAACTCGCTCAAATTAATTTAACCGATCACTTAACCCAAAGACTATTTGTTGTCTAGTTTTACACCCTTAGACTATTAAAAATGGTTCATGTTACTCCATAAAGAAATTTGATGCCTCGTTTTGTCGAGTGTTGATAGTCACGTTTTGATAAACCTTGTAGAGTTTTGAAGTAACGACGAAAAATACGAGATTGTATATAAACGTGAATTAGCATGAAACAAAATTAGGTACAAAATAAATTGAGCTCGTATTTTCTCGTCGGTACTTCAAAAGGCTACAAGGTTTATCAAAACAGATGAGAAAAATATGATTCGAAAAAATTTATGGAAAAAACTTGGAAAAATCATTACAATGAAACATAAATTAAGAAATATATATAAAGTTTATAAACATGAATTAGCAAAAATTTATGAAACAAAAATGGGTACAAAATAAATTGACTTTGTATTTTCCTTCGTTACTTCAAAACATTACAAGCTTTATCAAAACAAATAAGAAAAAAAATGTGATTCAAAAAAATATAAAAAATTGGAAAAACCATTACAATGAAATATAAATTAAGAAAAATATATATGAAGTTTATAAACGTGAATTCACAAAAAAGTATGGAACAAAAATGGGTACAAAATAAATTGAGCTCGTATTTTCCGTCGTTTACTTCAAAACGCTACAAGGTTTATCAAAGAGAAATAAAAAATAATTCGAGAAAAATTTATGAAAAAAATTGGAAAAATCATTACAATGAAATATAAATTAAGAAAATATATTTATGAACTTTATAAATGTGAATTAGCAAAAATTTATGGAACAAAAATGGGTACAAAATAAATTGAGCTCACATTTTTCGTCATTACTTCAAAAACGCTACAAGCTTTATCAAAACAAATAAGTAAAAATGTGATTGTAGAAAAATTTATGAAAAAACTTGAAAAAATTATTATAATAAAATATAAATTAAGAAAATAAATTTATGAAGTTCATAAATGTGAATTAGCAAAAATTTATGGAACAAAAATGGGTACAAAATGAAAAAATTGGTGCAATTGAACCCAGTGAGCTATGAAAGACATGACCACACTTACCATTGAACCAACAAGTCACATTTGTTTTAACTTATATGGACGAGTATTCTACAATAGGTGCGGCGCAATGACTACAATAAGTGAGGCAACCGGCTGAGCTACGATCATATATCAAAGGTCACATGGTCACACGAAACATATATTTGGTCTATGATAATTAATTAACTAGCGTTTGAAACTTGGAGGTCTCAAGTTCGAACCACATTGACTCCTTTTTTTCTCGTTTTTAAAACCTTATAATGTTTTTTCTCTTTTTTCTCCTTTTTTCTAAACATTGTAACATTTTTCTCATTTTTTTTGTTTTTTCTATTTTTTGCTAAACCTTGTACCTTTTTTTATTTTTTCTGAAAACCATTGGTATTGCAACGATGCAAATTTACTTGCTATGTTACTTTTTTTTTCAACACAAGCGACTATTACAAACAACGAAATATATTCGTTGCAATATAGACAAAGTTATCGCAACCATCAATTAAATAGTTACAATATCATCTTAGTATTATAACGCCAATAAAACTAACCGTAACGCAAGTCAATTCGTGGCAACAATGACCACTGTTCTATAATTGATTGTGGTATCACTTGCTTTTCGCAATAATATCCATACTTTTGGCCACGAAACAATTTACGTGAAAAAAATACCATCTACCGCAACCGAAATTTTAAATGGTTGCGATAACAACCTTCTTTTCGTTGAAAAAAGTATGATATAAGGATTAAAATTTAGTAGTGTGTAGAGATTACAGGAACATATACATGGCATGATCAATATACAGGGAATGCCAATACATGCATGTGCTATACATGGTATATGCTATACACAACAATAGATGATTTCCAACAATGATAACACAAATCACATTGACACACAAAAAAAGCCATATCCAGATGCTGAGCCAGAGAGTCATCAACTCGGCTCATCATCGAAACCACGCGGGCAAGCGAATATTCGCAGTGCACCACGCCGTCCATGGACCATCGTGCACGATCCGTTCGCCGCCGGAAAAACGGATCGCAGTGGAAATGCCAGTGCACACTGCACACACAGACTGAACAGGAATCAGGATAAATCGATCGCTAGGCCTGTTAAAAAAAACAACAGGCAAAACAAGTCCTGAAATATACCATAACTTAATACTATAAATCTAACATCTTAAAAATACGCCAACATAATACTAAATTAGATATAAGTACTATAAATCTGAACTCGTAGACGCACGTAAGATTCATAGAAATTTGGATCATAAATCAACCGGCCCGGATCAAAGTGGAAAAACAAGCGCACGCTGCACAGGAGTCAGGACAAATCACTCGCGCTGGGATTTTCTTTGAGTCAGGACAAATCGGCTCGCGACAATGTCTTTGAGACGCCTTGGGAGCACAGGCCAAGGGTAACGAACACTTCAACTTTGTCACTATCTTATCGCGTCCTTGAGTTGCTACTGCTACGCCTTTGACATTACATATCCATCCGGCCAAAGGCAAAACCATCTCGGGTCAGAGCTGTCGTCCATTCTGTCTCCGTCTTCCTCACTCGCGCAGAGAGAGGAGAGAGAGAGAGAGCACAGAGCGGTGCTGGCCGATGGCTAGACCAGCTCCGCTGCTTCTTCTCGCGGCAGTGTGCCTAGTGGCCGCCACCGCGGTCAGCGGTGCCGATGCGGCGGAGAGGAAGAAGACGACGGTCGGCGTCTATGAGCTCAGGAAGGGAGATTTCTCCGTCAGGGTCACCAATTGGGGAGCGGTCATCATGTCCGTCGTGCTTCCTGACTCCAGAGGTGAGCATCTCTCTCTCTCCCCTCCGTCATGGACACTAGAGCTTCATTTGCCTTGTGATTTCTCTGCTTGCTTCATGGGAGTTTTGAGCTGAAGCTTTCGAGACTTGTTTTCTGCCAGGGAAACTGGCGGATGTTGTCCTTGGATATGACACCGTTGCTGAATATGTTGTAAGATTTGTTGATCTCATTGCTCTTGTTATTCTTTATGGCAGTGCATGCTCATCTTTTCACTGTTCACTTGTTTTCTACACACAACTTGTGAAACCTTGTTGATTTGATGTGGATTGTAGAACAGCATTACATAGCGATAGTGTGCATAGTTATTTTCATTTTTTTTTTTGCAGTTCTGTCTACATCCAGGTTTACTCAAAATAGTTTTCTGTTGCTCATCACCCAGTTTAAGTTTCACCTAATCACCTGCTACATTTCTGTACCCCGAGAACCAGGGATGATCAACTTAATTGACCATTGAATATCCCATAAAAAATGCTCTCAATTATTTGAACGTTAAAAAAAGCTTATAATTAGGACCTTTGTTGTCGCCTTCAGTTTGAGGTCAGTTTTCAAACATGGATCTCCAAGATAGATAAACAATTGACGCAAATAGCGATGCTGTTGCCACGTCTAGGAAAATTCAATATTATGGTGTAGCTGCATAAGTATAGAGAGGAGGAAAAAAATTGCAAGAAACATATGATCGACAAAGGATTAGATGGATGCAATTTTCTTTAAGCCAGTGGCCATGTTAGTATGTTACCCAAGAAATAGTATATCAGTCTCAGGAAAGAGAAAGACAGCTGACAACCTTACCATGTGTCGTGATGCCGGTGTTGCCTAGTTATTTATTACTTGTCTCCCACTTTTGCAATAGCCATATAAAGACTTCTTTGTTCTGTTCTTCTTTCTGAACCTTCACTTCTCTACATATAATACCATCACAAATCACAATCCTATCACATGAACAGAGCAGCACAAGCACGAGCAAAATCGTATGCAAACCAATTGAGTTTTTGACAAAATCTACCTACTTTCAGAATGGCAAAGTTTATCTCTAATCTTTTTTACATGGTAGTTCATTTGCAAGCAGGATGGCCCATCAAAGAAAATAACAGCTCTGAGTTCACTATATTCAATACCTTATAGGGCAAATGCTAAATCACCTCACTTCAGTTTGCTTTCTGAATTCTGCTGTTCAGGATTCTTCTACTTACTTTGGAGCGCTCGTCGGACGAGTAGCCAACAGAATTGCCAAGGCTCGGTTCATGCTCGATGGAAAAGCCTATCATCTGTATGCTAATGATGGCAAAAACACACTTCACGGTATTCTTGAGTTCTTGAGAAATGTTCCGAGGTGCTATAAATGCATGGTGGTTCATCTCTATGACACAATAAGCTAATTTTATGTCATTTTTCTGAAGGTGGTCACAGGGGTTTCAGCAATGTTACATGGACAGTGAAGAAGCATGTTGGTGGAGGTGACGCGCCATACATCACACTGTACTACCATAGCTTTGACGGAGAACAAGGTATGGTCATTGCAAATGAGCAGAAGTATCATCCATTCTTCGTACTTTCATGTAATGTACTTTTGATTTTGCGTGACAATTCAACGAACTTGACCTTGCATTTGATCAAACAAGAAAACTTCAAAAATCCTGAAATTTGAAACCACTTCAATCCATTTAATTTCCGTAGTATTTACCGAGTCAAACGGTCAAACCATGCCTCTGTGATTGTGAAACAGGATTCCCAGGCGCTCTGGACGTGCACGTGACGTACCAGCTGTCCGGCCCGTATGTGCTGAGCGTGCACATGAACGCGACGGCGGTGGGCAAGGCGACGCCGGTGAACCTGGCGCAGCACTCGTACTGGAACCTCGGCGGCGAGGGCAGCGGCGACATCCTGGGCAACACGGTGCAGCTCTTCGCGTCGCGGTACACCCCCGTGGACGGCGAGCTCATCCCGACGGGCCAGGTCGCGCCCGTCGCCGGCACGCCCTACGACCTCCGCGCGCCGACGCCCGTGGGCGCGCGCGTCCACCAGGTGACGGGCGGCCTCAGCAAGAAGGGCGCCACCATCTACGGCTTCGACATCAACTACGCCGTGGACGGCGACGACGCGCACGCGCTGCGGCGCGTGGCGGTGGTCCGGGATGGCGCGTCGGGGAGGTCGCTGGAGCTGTGGGCAAACCAGCCCGGGGTGCAGTTCTACACCGGCAACTTCCTCACGGCCGACGTGAAGGGGAAGGGCGGGAAGGCGTACGGGCAGTACGGCGCGCTGTGCCTGGAGACGCAGGGGTTCCCCGACGCCGTGAACCACCCCAACTTCCCGTCGGTGGTCGTGAGGCCCGGGCAGGTGTACAAGCACGAGATGGTGTACAAGTTCTCGTTCTAGTTTAGGCGACTTTCGATCAGGTGGTCATCGAACGAGCACTTGATATCCTGTAAGTTGTGTAACACTGTCGGTGTCAGTCGGTGGAATAATGGTATGAGTTGATTTGCAATAAGGCGCAGGGGAAGACAAGACGAGACAAGTTTCAGTGCCCAGTTCAGTCTGATATAGAAGTCGCGGTAACAAATTCAGGGTTTCGGATGAATCTACGAATAGGTTGATTATGCCCTTATTTTCCTTTCTTTCGTTACCTTTAGCATGGTTTTATTTACCATGCCGTTTAGAAAAGAGAATTGTTACTCTACAATTTAAAATCGGAAACGCTAAAAATATGGTTTTTCCTTTACAAATTTGTTGATTTTTGTTCATCGGATCGGCGTTAAGTCAGGATGAAAATGGTTAGGATATGGATTGAACCTAAATTATTTTTAATTTTTAATGAGTTCGTTAATTCATGGTTCAATAGAATAAATTCATCATGAGTCTATTATATTGATAGGTTATCCATGAATACCCAAATGGATCAGTTACATTACTATTAAAAAAACTCATATTACATAAGTGTAAAACTCGGACCCAAAATTTTTAAATTCGCGTTTATATTATAAAACCTTTATCTCGTGTTTACGTTATAAAAACTTTATCAGATTCAGTTAAATTTTGTAGGAATGATTCATTGTACAGAGAAGTAATTTTGTACAAATTTTGAGCTATTTATATATGTGGGGCCCACAATGCATTACTATGACAAAAATTCTAGTTAAATGTATGTAAAACTCGGACTCAAAATTTTTAAAATCGCGTTCATATTTAAAAAATTGTCAGATTCAGTTGAATTTTGTAGGAATGATTTATTATATAGAAAAATAACTTTGTATAAATTTTGAGCTATTTATATATGCAGAGTCCACGATGCATTACTAACACCAAAAAGTTCTAGTTAAATGCGTGTAAAACTTGGACCCAAATTTTTAAACTCGTGTTCATACTATGAAAACATGTTAAATTCAGTTAATTTTTAGAAACAATTTATTATATAGAGAAACAATTTTATATAAATTTTGAGAATATTTATATATGTGAAGTCATTTTGGGTTGAACCTTTTAAAACTAGGTTCTAATGGTTTGATCCGTTTAATTCATTTTTATTTTTGAGCAATCCTAAAGATTCATTAGATAAAATAGATCGATCCTAACCACATTTCCATGTCTAGTGTTAAGATTCATGCTAGAGTACAGCAGAAACAAAATCAAAGTGCATGCAAGTGCAGGGAAACAAAATCAAAGTGCATTACGTTGGACCAAGATTCAACGACATGCTCATCGGCTTCCACCTTTAGGCCATGTTTCTTTCAGCTTCTACTTCTGTAAAAGCAAGCTTCTGGCTTCTGACTTCTGGCTACTACTACCTCCAGAAGCTAGACCTATAAAAGCTGAGCCTGTTTCACAACTTTCTTCAGGATTAACTTTTGGACCAAACGGAGTTCAAAATATCCAAAACCGGAGTTCAAAATATCCTTCTGGGAAAGCCGGACAAACCGATGCATTACGGTGGTAGATGGGTAATTTTTCTCCTCGAAGCGGAAAAACTCACCCGATGAGCTTCGAGCTTTTAGCCTTTTGTAGTTCAGAAAAGCCAAATGGCTTTTGAGAAGCTAAACATAAAAGCTAGTTGTTTCTTTCACTTTTTGCCTACTGTAGGCTGAAAAGTCAGAAGCTGGTGTAAAGAAACAAGGCCTTAGACGGGGAAGGCAAGAAGAGAGGAAAGGGACGGAGAAGATAAACTTACTGATGACGGCAACGATGAGCCTCAACGCCTGTAACCTCCAAACTCTATTTGAAATTTTCTCAGATTTCGGACTGACGAACTCCATTGGGCCAAGGTACAACGACATGCCCATCGTCTTCCACCTTTACACCGGGGGGAGGAAGGAAAAGATGAAAGGGACAAACAAGATTGACTTACCGACGACAGTGATCTCCGAATTCCATCAGAGAACCAACAGATTGGATTTTTGGGGTTGGAGGTGATTTGGGGGTGGGGGAGGTGATGGTGGCGTTAGAGAGGGATGATCGGGGTGGTGGAAAACGATAGTATATATACGGTGGACATAGGGTTCACGATTCCGCGAAAACCGCCACGGTTTTTGCGGTTTTCGCGTGTACCGCAGGAGTACGGTACGGTATCCCCGTGGTTTCTTTTCAATAATTTCGTGTGAATTCAAAAAATTTGAAAAAAATCATTTTATCACAAATATATATATATATATTATAAAAAATAAATTTCACGTGGTTTGCCGCGAAATGCGTATGTGGCGCGGTTTGACCGAAAACCACGCACGATCTGGATGATTTGGTTCAAATTTAAATTACGGTTTTCATGGCTTTTACGATTTTCACGCGGTTTGCACTTGTTTTGTGTGGTTTTCGCGGTACGCACGATATCATCCAAATTTAAATTTGATACTGTTTATCGCCACCCGATTTTACGATTTTCACGTAAAACCGCCTTACCGGTGAGAGATGGCATGGTGTGCACCCATGGTAAGATTGCCCTGGTGGACACAAGCAGATGACAAGACGCTGCCAAAGCCACGAGGATTAAGAAGAGCAGTGGGCCAGCTTAGAAAGTAGGGCGTTAGATCTATAAAAGTTAGGAGGTGGGTGGCGCCTTGGCAATCTATGCCGCTAGAAAATAGAGAAAAACGACGTGACGAGGGCACCTTTCCACCACGTGGCTTTGGGAGAAGCGAGAAGAGAAAGAGAGGAGGCCAGTACGGTGGATCTTATCGGTGCCGGTAAGGCAGGTAGACGACCAGGAGAATCGACAGAGGAAATGAGATTGTAACGGCTCTGTGGTGAGGACAAAGAGAAGGCTGAGGTAGGTTCAGGAGACGTGGCACGAATCTTAAAGCCGATTGATGTATTTCCAAAATTAAAATTTCAGCTGCCTAAAACCCCTTCAAATCATTTAAGAACACGTCCAAAGGATGGTTCTGACTCGTGTGAGCTTTAGTTTTGCGTGCGGCAGGCATCCTACGGTGCACGTGGGTGACGAATTCAAAATCTTATCATTGGCACGTTTCAGTTTTTATTTAAAGAGCTGTGCACGATTTCAAAAAGTGGCCACGCATGTACTAGTACTTGCCAACTTCCCCAATGACAAATTGTCATATCCCACTCGATCGCGGGCGGACCACCGGATTCCGGCCTATCGAGCACAACCTGCGACCGATGCAAGCGGACCGTGTACCTGGCTCCGTTTCGCGGCGACTTGACACAAGGGATCAGACCAAAAAAAAAAAAAGATCACGCCAGCACGCGCGCAGGTGTCCGTAACCAGCTGGTCCGGTCCGGGTCCGCCTCGAACAAACTCGTCCGAGATCGCGGCCGGTCGCCGCCTCGCTGGTGCATGCAGCTAGCGCCTCAATATCAGGCACATCGAGAATGAGTTGCATGCGTCTTTCTCCTCTCGTCTTGTGAGTTGCCCAAGACGAATCGCTTAGCCGCCAATGGCTGGAGCTCGGCTGTCCCTCGCGCTCCTCTGCCTGGTGGTGGTGGCCTCGGCGCTCGCCGACGGCGCTGGTGCGAGGAAGACGGTCGGTGTGTACGTGCTCAGGAAGGGGGACTTCTCGGTGAAGATCACCAACTGGGGAGCCACCATGATGTCGGTCGTCCTCCCCGATTCCAAAGGTACGGCAGATTTATCAATATAGTGCCATCATGTCCCTTCCTCTGTTGAGAACTTGCTTTTATATGGCGTTTGTGTACTTGTGTGTGTTAGTCTGAAGTCTAAACTAGCAGAGATTGTGTTCTTTGCAGGGAATTTGGCTGATGTTGTGCTTGGCCTTGACACCGTTGCTGAATACGTGGTAAGAACAACACCAAACCCTCCAAAATTTTAAGTTTTTTCCCTCTTGCATTCATCAGTTCATCAACCAGTTCACCCCTCTCTGTCTGAATGAACACCTGGCCTTTTGACTGTTTGAAATGGCAATATCATTCAGCTTCTTCATTTGCCTTCTTCTGATGATCTATTAAAACCCAAACCTGTTCCCGAGAGTTAAGGCCTCAACCACTAACCAATGGATGAATAGTACTAGTCTGATCAAGAAATTGCTTGCCCTGCACCCACTTGGAACTTCTTCCAGATACTGTGATGAGAAAGGTACCAAAAAAGATTTAAAACTGGCAAAAAGGTCGTGGAATTTCGAAAATTTTTAAATCACAAATGAAATACGATTGGAGCAAACCCTGACAAACATACTCGGTATCAAACAGTTTAGCCGGATGCAATAAATTATGATTCTTTGTCTGCATGCGAGCAAGTTACCAGAAGATAAACAATGCTCATCAGCACAGGGAAAGGAACAAATATACCATGTAACGCAATCTCCTCTGAAAAAAAAAACGTTTGACCGGCGGGGATCGCCTTCACCCTCAGTACTATTCCCTTGTTGTGTCATCTGTCAACATGCAAAGCTGATGCAAATCCCTTCTATTCTTGTCATTTTCAATATGTTGCACTAGTCCAATTATGACATGGTCAGAGTATCACCCCCTCAATAGAACCGTCTAAGCAAAAACTAAATAGCTAATCTTCAGCGATTCAGCCAGCCAGCCAATTTCAGACTGCTTATCTAAAAATCTTGAGCTTGCCAGAAAACGATGGTCCACATCTCCACGTCAGTGTTCCGTTCTACTCTTATCTATTTTCTTCTCGTCATCGGGAATATCATTCAAACACACAAGCAGCTTTTGTTTACCATACCGAAGAACCGTCTGAATCAATAGACAATAACATTTGCGATATCGCTGTCGAAAAGATGCCAAAATAATTCAACTTGTTTATCTGTAATGATCTTCTTGCTCATGCCAATCAGAACGACATTTCTTACTTCGGGCCGGTTACCGGACGGGTCGCGCAGAGGATAGCCAGGGGCCGGTTCGTTCTCGACGGGAAGGTGTATCACACGTACATCAACGACGGCAGGAACGCGATTCACGGTATGCATTGGTGCATGGATGCATCCTTTAGACCTCAGATCAAGTACACGATGTAACACTAGCCTGACGAACAGATTATTAAATTCACTACACTTGGTTTTTACATTCAGGTGGTCACAGAGGGTTCAGCAAAGTCATATGGACGGTGAAGGAGTACGTCGGCGGCGGCGACTCGCCGTACATCACCTTGTACTACCGCAGCTTCGACGGAGAGCAAGGTGCAAACGAAAATGCATATCTCGTTCGAAGATAATCGCCATTTCCAGACGAAAGTTTTAATCGTTTTCTTAACTAATTTGGGATCGTAATTCGTGAACTACAATTAGGATTTCCTGGAGATTTGGACGCGTACGTGACGTACCAACTGTCGAGCCCGTACGTGCTGGCGGTGCGCATGAACGCGACGGCGTTGAAGAAGGCGACGCCGGTGAACTTCCTGCAGCACACGTACTGGAACCTCGGCGGGCAGGGCAGCGGCGACGTGCTGGGACACACGCTGCAGCTGTCGGCGTCGCGGTACACCCCGCTGGACGAGGAGCTCCTCCCGTCGTCGGGCGTTGTCGCGCCCGTCGCCGGCACGCCCTACGACTTCCGGTCGCCCACCCCGATCGGCGCGCGCATCCGGCAGGTGATGGGCGGGCGCATCGCCGGGTACGACATCAACTACGTGATCGACGGCGACGGCATGCGGAAGGTGGCCGCGGCGCGGGACGGCGCGTCGGGCCGCGCGCTGGAGCTGTGGGCGAACCAGCCGGCCATGCAGCTGTACACCGGCAACTGGCTGAATAACACCAAGGGCAAGGACGGCAAGGTGTACCAGCAGTACGGCGGGTTCTGCCTGGAGACGCAGGGGTACGTCGACGCCGTGAACCACCCGGAGTTCCCCTCCATGACGGTCAGGCCCGGCCAGGTATACAAGCACGACATGGTGTTCAAGTTCTCCTTCTAGCTCTAGCTCGGTCTGAATGATCGTGTGGTTGTATACCATTTTTCAAGATTGTGCGAATAATTATTGGCATGTTGTTGAAATTAAAGAATGGGGTTCTCAAGCATGCGCTCCATGAACAAATTATTTTTTGCGGCAAGCTAGCTACCATGTTCATGAGCAGATTTGTACACGCCACACTATTAGATTATCTCCGTGGTATTCGTAGAGCGTGCATGAACTACGTGAAAATTTATAGGCCCGGTACATGTCACAAGACGGAGAAATAAAAACGAGAAATCTTTTGCGAACAAAAGCATCAGCACATCAACAACAGTACCGTTTCAAGGTGTGCTGCAGTATCCCACATACCCGCTCGTTCGATGAATCAAAGCACTTCGAATAAATATGATAGAAATCATGTCGAAAATGTTAACTTTTTTGGAACAAAAAAATGTTATAACTTTGTGTTAGTACGATGGCTAGATCGAACTTGCAGTCTGTTTGTCCGTCTAATCGCACAGTCGACTCTGCTTGTACATGTGTCCGCAACCAACACCTCACGTCAGAAAGTTTGATTGCGCGCGGCGGTGGCACCGGGCCAAGCCCAAATAGAACTTGACCACTCCAGCTCAGACGCGGCTCGTCTCCCATGGGCTTTACGTTATAGGGCCATTAACCGGCCCACGTAACCCCGAGTTCTTCCCAAATCACGACGGATATGCCCGTTCCGGGGGTATGCCGCACTATCCCATCCGTTTCACGATCAAAATGACGCTAAAAATTCCGAGAAAATTCTAGGAGATCGGTAAGTTAAGTGGAGAAATTCCGTTCAAAAGTTTAGACTAAAAAACGTGAGGACATTTGTGGTGACTGCTCGTAATTACCTTCTCGACCTCCCACACTTTGGTCGATCGGCCAAAATTGTCGGTGAAGATGCCGTCACTCAGTCAGGGACAAGGCGGCAACAAACCCAACACCGTCACGAATTTGGCAGCGCGCGGTTGATCGGCAACCGGCAAAAGGAAAACCGAAGCCGAAGAAAGAAAAAGAAAAACGCGCGTCACGCGAGAGCCTAGCGGGCGCCGAGGCCTCCTAGGCTACTGCCGCTGCGCCGCTCACGTCCGGACGCGAAGGCGCAGGAGTTGCACGCGTACGTGGTCCGTCCGACGCGCCGCGCCGCGCTGCGAACTCTTCGCACAACGCACGTAGCAACGTCGTAACGTACACCAACCTCCGTGGCCGCACATACACGAGGCAGATGAGAGGCACGACGAACACGAGACCGGAATACGGGCGGCCAAAAAAAAAACATGGTTTAACTTCTCTAAGGAAACGGCTAGAGTTCAGCACACTGGACACGATTATTCTCAGGCTCAGAGCGGCTAGAGGAGCTGGATGGCACACGCGCCGCAGGAGCAGGTAGGCTTCTCGATCCGGCCGGCCGAGTGGCCGAGTCGATCTCGGTCAGTTGTTCGGGGGATGTGGTGCGGTCTTGGGCTCGCCGTCACCGGCCTTGGGAGGGATGCTGACGGTCACGGCCTGATTGGTAGGAGTAGTAGCATTGCCCACCACAGGGCTCTGAACCATCTGCCCTATTAAACCCTGGTACAGTACAACATGAGAGCTAGCAATCAGAAGCTGTGCTGCTATGTTCTGTTACGAGAGAGAATTTTTGTGCCGACAGTGCTCCCTGGAAATCTGCGAGTAACGGATGTGTAGGAGTGATTGCAGCTTACTTGGGTGAAAATCCTGAAAGCCTCTTCAGGGGAGTTGTTTCTCAGTATCTCCAGAGCCTCCCTCTGCAGTGAATAGGGGTCAAACTGTGGTAAGTGCACTTCAGAAGATACCAAGCAATCAATACTGCCGCTGAAAACGCGGTTTAAAAAAACTACTGCTCAGAACAGGGCCTGAGGTCAATGTGGAAATTATCCTTGTATATGATTGTAGTATGATTCACTTCTTTTCAGTTCATTTGGACCAGCTTCTTTTCATCTTAAGTGGAGTACCTTTGGTATCGCTGCAAGGATGGCAAAAGCCCTCTATTGATCACAAAGTACCAACTTGGAAATCCAACACCATATTTAGATTGTGATAAAAATTGGGCCTATGTAACTTTCGGTTATTTGTGGCATCTGTCTACTGTATTCTTTATTCAGATTTGCTATGTTGCCATATATGTTGTGTCAAATCGAAGTAGCTATAGATTGGAACTATATAATGGTTAATAACACTACTATTATACATATCAGTTTCCCTTTCGAGCATAGGAATCCCACAAGAACTTTATAGGATTTTCATATGAATCAGTTCAATTCCTTCGTTCCAAAGTGAATAACATCACTTCAAATCTAGCTTGCCTAGAAAAAAATATATGTCGTGTGCTATTGCACTATAAACTGAAGGATCACAAAAACATAGAAAGATTGTGACTCATATTTTTTAAAAGAAGTTCAAAATAGAGAAAAGGTGCGAAAACTTGTTTGAAAAAAGGCGCGAAACCGACATGGTGCAACGAACACAAACTACATGTAGATGCTAAATCTGGACCTAGAAGCACTACACAAAAACAACAAACTACAAGTGCTCCAGTTTCCTTTAAAAAAATGCTCCAGTACATACTAAAACAGAGCATAGATATACCCTTGCACGGTCCATCTCCTCGTTGGTGAGAGTAGGCGCCTCCAGAACCACATCGTCGGCGAGGTTGATCAAGTCATCAAAGGACTCCTGCCTCTGGATTGAGCCCATTCTTCTTCAGGAGATCAGAGGGAACCTGTTTGAAGTTTTGGAGAAGATGGACACTGAGCACACGCGGTGAGGGACACGGAGATGGAGTCCCCTCCTTTTTGTAGGAGGATGCAAGACGGTGCAAGGAGATGATGCATACTGGGAAGTGTGACACTTGTCGTGTGAGTTGGACGAGATTTCTACTGGTGTTCATTGCCGTTTGTAATTTTCTTGCATCCAGGGCGTCGTCACGCATTAGAGGATGGTTGAATGCCAGAACGCATGATACTTAGGTGAGGTGTAAATGCTAACTGCTAGCTAGCCTGCTTTGGAAGCTTGTTTTGAGTTTTGACTGTTTCTGATGAACGGATGGGTGAAGATTGCCAGCAACAAAAGGGACATTTGAACAGCTAGCGCATTTCCAACGAAGCCATTGTACAACAATCGTTTTGCAACATATACTTTTACAGAAGAAATTCTCCAAGAAAAACTGATCGAGAAAAAAGAAACCGAAAAGAGTTAAAAGCACATGGTGTTAGCTCTCCCCCCAGCATATGCAGCAGGCATACCCTGATCAGGTGTCCTGCACGTCTCAGCCATCACACTTTTTGGTACACACACGTACGCATGCATGTCACCTCGGATCCTCTCGTGCAAATCTCCCATGCACACGTCCATGCATCCCACCCTTCACTCCTTGCATGCCGTGTAGGGACTAGGGGCTTAGACCTTGAAGCCGAGGAAGTGCGGCGTGCCGGTGTACTTGAGCCACATCGCGCCGTCGACGAAAGGCCCGGTGGTGAACTGCTCGGCCTCCTTCTGGCCGATGACGCGGAACCCCTTCCAGTTCACGCGCTTGCTGGTGCCGGCGCCGGGGCCGCGGTTGTTGTACTCCGCGTAGTAGAGCGTGTTGAGCGCGAAGTCGCCGTTCCATGGCATGTACCCTTCCGGCTTGATGAAGTCGGCGATGGTGCTCTCCATGATGACGAGGCGGGAGTACTCCTTCCATGGCCGGCCGAGGTAGGATGGGATCTTGAACCTGTCGGGGAAGAGCTTCTGGTCGGGCACGAGGCGGCAGTTCTGGATGACGAGGCCGGACTTCATGTTGGGGTCGGTGCGGCCGTGCGCCGTCACCGAGTTCTGCTGGTTGTCCATGGGGCGGCGGGTGATGATGAGGCAGTTCTGGAACACGGCGGCAGAGTTGCCGAAGATGAAGTCGATGGTGCCGGAGATGACGCAGTTGCGGAAGAACTGGCGCCGCGCGTGCACGTACAGCGTGTCCTGGAACGCGTCGAACCGGCAGTTGTAGAAGGCCGCGAGGTCGCCGTTGACGCGCAGCGCCACCGCCTGGTGCCGCTCCGCGCCGGCAGTGTTGTGGAACCCCATGTTCTTGCAGATGAACCCAGCCGCCTCGATGGAGAAGGTGGCGGTCTTCATGGTGGTGATGCCGTCGGCGAAGCTCTTGCGGCCGGTGACGCGGCTGCGCTTGGGCCCGTCGCCGTACATGAAGATGTTCACCTTGTCCTTGGGGACCATGACGATCTCGTCATACAGGCCGGTCTTCACGTAGATGACGTACCGGCCCTGGTGCCCCTTGGGCATGGCGTTCACGGCCTCCTGGATGGACTTGAACTGGCCGCTGCCGTCCTTGGCCACTACTGCGTTGGGCTGCGGCCGGTTGCGGTCGCCGGAGGCGAGCAGCTTCCTGTCCGGCGCCTTCATCCACGACGGGAAGCCGCCCACCGTTTCCTGCTCCGCCAGGAGGCTCCGGTGAATGGGATTGTCACCCTTGAACATGTCGAGGTCGAGCTTCTTGAAGATGGCGCCGAGGCTGTTGGTGATGGCGAGCGCGTTGCTGCTGAGTTCGCTGGCATTGCGCAGCACACTGTGCATGTCGGCCTTGAGCTTCTCGTCGGCGAACCCATCGGCGCAGGTGTCCATGAAGGTCATGACGCCGGTGAGCCAGTGCTCAAGGTCGTCGGAGCGGCTGAACAGCACCTTGACGTCGCCGCCGGCCATCTCGACCATGCCCCTGAGGTCGTCCACCGAGTCCTCCAGGAGCGCCTTGCAGTCCTCGCGTGCGCTCTCTGTCATGGTGTCGCTCGTCTTATCGTCGCCGATGTCCTTGGACCTCTCAACCGCCGACTTGATCGACTCGAGCGCCACCTTGGCGACGGCCTGGAACACCTCCTTGGGGTTCTCGGTGCCACTGGTGGCCGTGGTGAGCGTCTTCTCGCACGACTCCTTGTACAGCGTGGGCGCGCACAGGGACTGGACGGACTTGCCGGAGGTGGCGAGGTTGGCCTCCCCCGGGACGGTGAAGTTGTCCCCGGCCTTGTTGCCGGAGCGGGTGACGGTGGCGACCACGCCGACGACGACCGCGACGACGAGGATCGCGCCCACGCCCCCGAGGAGAAACTTCTGCGCCATCTTGGCCCGCAAGGTTGGAGTGGAACCGCAGGGACGCTCAATTTATAGGGTGGTCGAGAATGGCCGTGCATGCAGTTTGGCTACGCACGTACGGGCGTGGATGGTTTGACCGTTGTTGTGGTCTATCGTGTTCTTTGGTGGTGGTTATCATTTGATGTACAGAAGAGCAGTGTCTATTTATTGTCTTTGGCCTGGTCAATGCGTTGTTATCTTTGTTTTCCAGTTGACCATTGTCAGGCTCTTTTCCAACACGGGGAATATATGATGCATGCAGAGACACTCTTGAGTCTCGAGACAATGACATACACCATCTGTCCATTTTCCCTTCTTTTCTTGTTTTTTTCAAGAGACGTTTTTTCCAGAGACCGGGCCAATAGATGGGCTAGATTTTTGCCCAGGATTGTCCAGTCTGGGAATGGAATAAGTTCACTTTAAGTCTTTCGCCTTGACGTCGAGTTTGAATCACAATCCTAAATCATAAAACCGGGTACACGTCTCTCATCTTTTAAAATCGATACAAATATAGTCTCAAGTTAGTATTGAAGATGGTTTTGGCTCATGTGACACCAGAAGCAAAAAAATAAAAATAAAAAAACTATGTGAAACCCACATGTCAGTGAAACTAACATTTTCTTTCTTATCCCCCTCTCTCCCTTTGTCGAGCGGTGGTGGGCAGACCACGCGGGCATGCTCCGAGGCTTAAACTCGACATCAAGATAATGGACCTAAAATAAACTTATTCCTCTTGGAATTACATGTATAGACCATATCATATGTGTTGTACTATCTATGAAGGCCCATGTTTCCCCTCATGTGCTCATCCTCATCCACGGGCCCACGTCCTCACGAAGGCTTGAACTTGCCTTGCTCAATTGGAGATCAGAGGGATGGCGACGGCGACCGATGGCCACGGATCTAACGGGGTCCCGAGCATCGGTGAGGGTGCGAGGCCCGGATGTCTCGGTGTGTCTACTCCTCCACTGCCCCCTGTTATCTATCTATCTATTACATTTTCAATCTATCTATCTATATGTCTGTCTATTTGTCTATTATCTATCTATCTATCTATTATATTATCAAGACATCCTTTAAAGAAGGCATCACGTTCGCATGGAGGCTAGAAATTCACACGTTAATCAGAGAAAAGGAAAAGATATTAACTATTAGATCATGTTGGGTTCGGATTATAACGGTATTGTCGATGAGGTGCCGAGCGGTCCTCCAAAGGGGCGTCCGAGAAGATGAAGGAGTGGTCGGACGTCTACCAATAGGCTTGATGGTCGACTCGGGACAAGATAAGCCAAGGTTTTTTAGGTAGGTTCGGCCCTCCCGAAGGATAATAAGTCTACTCCTATGTTCTGTGGTAGGGTGATCCAAGATTAGGGTTTGAGTACAGGTGTCCAAGAGAGATCTTGGATGCGATCCCCCAACCCGCGTGATCTGATCTCCCTTTTATAGTCCAAAGGAGGCAGTTACAGGGGGCTTGGGATGCAAGAAAGCTAGTCGTAAAACAAAAAAGCAAATACAGACTAAAGCTGAAAAATAAAACGGAATCATTTTGGGATCCGCTCGTTGTTGGCGTCTTGCACACAGTCTTGCCTCGGGATCCGCTCGCTGCAGGCATCTCATGCATAGTCTTGCCAGATGACATCATCCTCTATCGGCATGTCCCTCGTTGTCTTATATGCGAGACTTGTCAAGGAAGCCTCCTTCCTGAGGTGGAAGGCTTGCCTTTCTCAGGTCGGAGCCACGCGTAGAGGTCGAGCTAAGGGGCTGAGGTCGAGCCAGAGGGCAAAGGTCAGGCTAGCCGTCCTTTCCCGAGGTCTGGCTTCCGACCCCAGCCCGAGGATTCCCGATCCGACCTACCCGACCTCCTTCCCTTAGCATGGGCTACCCCGGGGAGGCATCCCCACAGCAACCCCCGAGCCTAGGGGCAAATGGGACATCTGGCCCTAGTGTCCAAGTTTTTTTGAGCTGGGATCCCTGATCGGTCTTTGAAGCTTCTTGAGCGTGCTTGGGCAGTGCACCGGTCAGTGCACTGCCAGTTTAGCCCCGAGCCTGGGGCAGGATGGAACATTCGGGCCCAGGGTCAATCCTTCCACACCATTCTTCGATGGTTGTCAGATCATATGGCCAGCTTAGTGTTATCCAATGGGCCGAAAGAAGCATCGCCCGGAGGCTGATGGTGGTCGGCGAGGTCGAAGAAACCATAGCGTAGGGGCTGATGGTGGTCGGCGAGGTCGGAGACACAATAGCCCGGAGGCTGATGGTGGTCAACGAAGTCAGAGAGACCATAGCCTAGGGGCTGATGGTGGTCGGCGAAGTCGAAGAGACCATAGCTCGGAGGCTGATGGTGGTCGGAAAGTCAGAGAGACCATAGCCCATGGGCTGATGGTGGTCGGTGAAGTCGGATAGACCATAGCCCGAGGTCGATGATAGTCGACGAAGTCGGAAAGACCATAGCCCAAGGGTTGATGGTGGTCGATGAAGTCAGAGAGACCATAGCCTGGAGGTTGATGGTGGTCGGCGAGGTCGGAGAGACCATAGCCCGGAGGCTGATGGTGGTCGGCGAGGTCGAAGAAACCATAGCCCGGAGGCTGATGGTGGTCGGCGAGGTCGGAGAGACCATAGCCCGGAGGCTGATGGTGGTCGGCGAGGTCGGAGAGACCATAGCCCGGGGACTGATGGTGGTCAGCGAGGTCAGAGAGACTATAGCCCGGAGGCTGATGGTGGTCGGCGAGGTTGGAGAGACTATAGCCCGGAGGTTGATGGTGGTCAGCGAGGTTGGAGAGACCATAGCCCAGGGGCTGATGGTGGTTGGCAATGGCGACATCAGGGGAAGGAGCTCGGGAGATAGTGCATTTGGTGAACATCATCCCCCGGACGTGTGAGCCGCACACATGGGGTGCTGACACGCTGCGCAGAGCGCCCGCCCCATCTTGTCAGGCCTGAAAAATCCGGGTTACAAATCCGGGGTAGTGTAACGCCTCTTCAACTGTCAGGTGTCTTTTCCATTACTAACGGCTTGCGGAATCAACGGCCCGGATCCTCTGCTTGTACGACATGGAGGATAGGGAGGCGGATTTACTGGGGCACGTCGCACGCGCCGTTAACAACTCCATGGAATCGATGGCTCATATCCTCTGGTTGCGCGACGTGGTGGACGAGGAGGCGGACTAGCTTGGGCGCATAGGGCACGTCGCACACGTCGTTAACGACTCCACACGTCCGCCTAGGACGGCATTGACAAGCCCATCACTTCCCTCTTTAAGTATCCCCTCTTTCGTCCTCTTCTTCTTCATCCTTCTCGCAAAAGCTTTCGCCTTCCTTGCGCTCGCACTCTTGCTTCCATCTCCTGGCTCCACACCACTTCGACTCGCTAGGCCACCACGCATACTACCGGTGTGTCGTCTGCTTTCGCAAGGGTCGTTGCCTCTTCTCGCTGAAGCCAATGGCCCCGAAGAAGTCGACAAAGTCGGGAAAGGCGACGAAGTCCTCGTCTGCGGGCGGCGAGGAGACCGAGCGGAGCTTGACCTTCATCCCTTCGCGTGTGGGAGGGGAGATGATGACGGACCTGCAAGAGGCAGGCATCCTTCTGTCGCGGGAGATCGCGCAGTGGCGCTCGACCAAGGGGGAACCGTTTCCGACCCCGACTCCCATGAACTAGCAATGTTCGTTCCCTTCCTTCTCCGCGGCTTCGGAGTACCGGCCCACCCCTTTGTCCGGGGCCTTCTCTACTACTACGACATTGCTCTTTGCAACCTCAACCCCAATTACATTCTTCAACTTTCTATCTTTATTCACATGTGCGAGGCCTATCTTGGGATAGACCTGCACTTCAATCTCTTTCGCCACTATTTCTATCTCTGGCGGAGTGGTCGACGGGGCTGGAATCCAATTTCGAGAGAAGATGGCTCAACGCTACATCCCTGTCGAGCTGACCTCCTCGAACAAGGGGTGGCACTTCGATTGGTTCTACATCGGCAACCACGAGCCGTCGATCTCTCCCGAGATCTACCAAGAGCTGACCCCAGCGAGCACCTGGTCGGTTGTCTGCTCTGCGGGAGCAAGACCAGATCGATGAGCTTGTCGCCAAAGTGGAGAGCCTCAGGGAGTAGGGTCTGACTGGCACGAGGGTGGCACTCAATTTTTCCATCAAGTGCCTTCACCCGTAAGGAGAGGGTGAAGCCGGTGTACGAGTACTCGGCCGCCTGGACCCTACTCGGGAAGCCACGTTCCCCGTCGAGTGCGGCCGCGGCCGGCCGCGCTTCTTGACTTCGGTGGATCTTGGTCCAAGGGGTCCGCTCAGCTACAGCCTATCCAACCCATGGCCAGAGGTGAGTCCGATCTTCCTTCTTCTTTTCTTCCTTTTTTTGTTCAGCACATCACCTGCTAGGTGTTAATGCTGACAGGAAATGGCTGCGTACGTCTCACTGCCGCCTGTCCTCGGGGCCCCGGTGGCAAAGAACGACTTCACTGACCCCCGAGTCGCCAGGGGGAAGAGGCCCAAGGTCCCTCGCTGATACCGGAGATGAAGACGGCGCCGCCGGGGAGTCTGAAGATCCCCGGGGCAAAGCACAAGCTTGTCATATCCTCCGATGCGAGAACTCGGGAGGTGGACGCGCAGCCCGCCTCATCATCGACCGACTCGACGGTCAAGGAGGTCGACCCCCCGGAGAGGTCCGGCAAGGGCAAGACGTTGGGAGCCCCGAATAGAGCTAGGCGCTTCGCCATGAGGTTCAAGGCTTCTAAGAGGTAAATACTGCACTTTGTTATGTCGTGTTGTATTTCAACTTTTGTGTGCTGACGAGTTCTTTTGAACAAGCAAGCCTTAGACGTCGACCCCTGCACCGAGGAGCCGAGGAAGGCGGCCGAGCCCCCGAGCGGCGTTGCTGACCAGAGCTTGCCCCTCGATGGGTCGGGTCGGTGTTGATGCCAAATTCGTACCGCCGCTGTGGTGCTAAAAGATGTGTTGACGTCAGATCACACGCTGGTCTAGGAGATCTGCTTAGCTCCAGTGCAGGTCCTAAAATCATTGAATCATGGGTGTGCCAGTCAGTTTGATCTTGTCATTGACAAGATATACAAAGCAGCAAAGCATAACTCATATCGACCGATAGACCGATAATCGAAACAGCCAATATGTTGAGAGTCGATCGGCTGATAAGCCGATAGCGTGATTCTAGCCGATGCTAATGTCAGCCGATGCAGTTAGGGTTTTAATCCATCGGCAATGTGTTGGGCAAACATCTATATAAAGCGATCGGCTGACGATAATGCAATAATATAACAATGTAATATAGCATAAACCAATTACATGATGACATAGATATTGATCCGAATATCAAAACACACATCAGCTGGAGGTCCGATGTCATTAAACCCGAATGGTTATGTAGTCCATGAAACCTTTGCTGCAATCGGCTAAATCCAACTTATATATAATCCTTATAAGCCAATGCAACATCCAGATAACTCATCGGCTGAAACCCCAATGAAATGATGATTGATGCCTATTGACTTAAATAAATCTAACCTGCAACCACAACCTTATAGGTCGGACCTAACTGATGCAACATAAGGTTGATGACTGCCTCATAGATTTTGACAAGCTGATATGGCACCGATCAAAGTGTTCATGTGTTAAATTTAACCAAGATAGTAGAACCAGCAAAGGGAAATTTAACACATCAGAGAAGATCGGCTAACCCTCCGATGAAACATTAGCATGAACCTATCGGCTTAACGAGACTTAGATTATCAACAACAATCTAATAGGTCAGACCTAACCGATGCAGCACGAGATTACATATGATAATCTAATACTCAATGAGCCGATAGATCTGTCTAACGTGATGGATATAACAACTCTATCTAAAGCGACATTATGTTTATAGAAACATCAGCTTGATCAGAATATCGGACCTAACCGAGAAAGTCCTAACTAAGTCGATGTGTTTATAAACAGTAATGGAACTAAAGATAGAGATGATATACCTGCGCCGATGGGATATTGGACTTACCCCTTCACCGGAGATCGAAGCCGATGCAGCCCCGCGTTGGGTGCCAAGTTCCGCCAGATGATGAATAAAGTAGAAAAAGTAAAAGGTGGCAATGCGCCAAATTGTACTGATCGTGAGATTGATTTACATGAACCTTGGGCTTACCTATTTATACTCGTAGGCTGACAAAGATCTGAACAGATTACACATCCAAACTTTTCTAAAGATAAAAGGAAACAAACCGAGTCCTTATTGGACACTAACACACTTTTCTAAAGATAAAAAAGAAAGTTAACAAACTCTTTCTAATTAATAGATATAAGTCACATCCTTCTTGGACTCAGTTTCCTCTAGATAAGACCTTATCTCGAACTGAATCTAACAAGAATCCAACTGCTAGAGATGTAGATAACAGAAAGCCCCCATCGGCTGATGCAAAACTCCAAGCCGATACTAGCTTTGAGCCAATATGAATACTTAGCCGAGGGCTTACCAAATTCTGGCGTTAACAATCGGCCCGCCTCCGGGGAGCCGTCAGCCCAGGTCGGGGCTGAAAGCCCACAGATGTCCCCTAGAGGGGGGTGAATAGGCAATCCTAAAATTTTCTCTTGAAGGCAGCGGTTAAAACACACAGTAACCGAAATTTTTGATACTTGAACTTCAAAACTTCCAACGTTCTACGACTTAAGAGGATCTGAAATCAAATTTAAACTAGCTCTACAACAAGTTTATAGCTTAGCAATAGGAAGGTACAGACATGCAATATCGATATGCAACAAGAAGTAAAGAGATATCACACGAGACACAAAGATTTTTTTCCCAAAGTTCGGATTCAAAGAATCCTACTCTCCTTTGAGGAACTCCGTGGAGTTGGGTCTCAATTAACCCCTTGCCTCACTAAGAAAATCCCCAGGAAGAAGTCTACGGTCTCCAACCCCGACGTTCCTAGGTTCTTGCCTAGAGATCAAATGACCACAAAGATCCCAGCTTGATTCTCTAGCATGAACCACAAACGTGAGTTGTTCTACCGAGACAACTTTCTAAAGATCAGCTTGGTTTTATACTATCCATATCTTGTTTCCTTGCAGAGGAGAGGAAATCCTTCACAAACTTTTCCGGGCCAATCCACAATTCTTCATATGCTCGTGGGAGACACCGAATCATCTAGGAGATTGCTCTCCAAGAGTAATAGGCACCACACCAAAACCCTACAAGAATCACCAAGTGCTCAAGTCATCATAGCTCTCTCACTCTCACAAACCTCCCAATCACTCAAATCTCTCACAAATTTGGGTATGTGGCTCAAGAGTTGAGTTGAAATGGGCTAGAACACCATGGAAGAGGCTAGGGGACAGAAAAATAAAAGTTGGATGGCCAAAAGTGAAAATGGGATATTTATAGGTTGATGATTGTGTCACCTAACCGGTTACTCACAAACTTAGCTGAAATACTATCTGGAAGTTCCGGTCTGGGATCATTAGAACCTCAGCCAACACTTAGGAAATTTGGCTGCTGCGAGGCAATGAAGCCCGGAAGTTCCAGCTTTGAACCCCGGAACTTCTAGTCAGGTTTCTCTGCCTTGGAAAGGATGAAAATTCGAAAATTGCTCCAAAAATTCTCGCTCAAGTGGATTCTGACTAAGAGCACTTAGATCATCTCATGGCATGAGTTTCACCCCTCTTAATAGTATAATTTTTCCTCAAGATTCAAGAAAAAGTAAAACTATAAACCGTCGTCGAAGCTTTTCTCCTTTTTGCAGTGATTGTTTGATGGTTCTCTTTTCTCAAAACATGCACAACTAAGTATCTAGGGACTAATTCTCTTATACACACCTTAATTAAACACATTAGTCTCTTAACCAAATTGTTATTAACCACCAAAACCCACTTAGGGGCCTAGATGCACTTTCAGGGGCGGGGTACGCTGAGCCGTCCTCGGCCAACATGGAGATGCTGGACACGACGCCAGAGGCCGACTGTGCCGAGGGTGATACGACGGTGGAGGTGGAGCCCGAGGCGGACCGGAGGCGACCGGTGTCGTTAGCGAAGTGCCACCGGAGTTGGACAGGGCCTTGGTGCCCCTCTCCCGTGTGGCCGCTGTCGCCATGGCTGTCGAGATGGCCTCAGCTAGCGAGGGGCCCTCGAGTCTGAGTCGGTCGGGGAGGGCGCCGAGAACACGCCCGCCACGGACAGCGAGGTGGCGGTCGCCAAGGACGCCGAGGAGCCGGTCGACTCTTAGCCAGAGGAGGTGGAGGAGCTCGACCGGGTGTTCAGGCATACCCGTAGGCTTTACGTGGTAAGTGTGAATATCGTTGCTTTTGATGCTTTGTGCTTACAGAGGATCATCCGTCGGTCGGAACAAAAGAGCGAGGATCTTGCGGTCTTGCAGTCCGCCGAGGTGCTCCGCGCATTGGACAAGAAAAGGAGGGTCGCTGAGGAGAAGGTGGCCGAGCTGGAGGGGCTACTGGTAATTAACTCCAGCCGTAAGCCCTCTCCCGAGCTTGCCAAAACTTCTCATAGCATTGCTTGCTTACCATATTCACTATGCAGAGACCGACGTCGCGATAGAGCATACCACGAAGCTAAGGAGTTCCTCAAGGCCGCCAACCTCAAGGCCAAAGACTTCTGGAGCAGCTGGACGGCGCCAAGCAGCTCCTGAAGATCTCGAACGTCGCGCGCCAGGAGGCCGAGGACAAGCTATATAAATTAAGAGTTGCATAAGAAATCTAAGCCTACAAAAATAGAATCTATGAGTTGTATATAAAATTTAAGGATTATAAGAATAGAAGCTAAGAGCTATATATGAAATCCAAGGATTATATAGAAATAGAAGCTAAGAGTTGTATACGAAATCCAACAGATCATATAAATAGAAGCTATGAGTTGTATATGAAATCCAAATAAACTTATACATATAATGGTATCTTTAGAAACAAAATTTCGAGTTGTATATTAAATCTAACTTCACATGAATTATCTAGTTCCTTGCAAAACCACACGGGACAATCCTCTTGTTATATTATTAAGACAACCTTAAAAGAAGGCATTGTGTTCTCTGTGAAGACTAGAAATTGACACATTAACCAGAGAAAAAAGTTCAAATAGGAATACAATTTAGAAATAACTGAAATTCAAAATTAAAAGTAAGAAATATTCAAAGAAAAGTCCATGTAGAGCTCAATACGAGATTAATTAAATTTCATAATAAAAATAAAATAAATTATAAAATTATAAAAAGAAAAATGGGAGTTTGACTGGACTTTAAAAAGTAAAAACATTGATGATCGGTTCAGCTGGTCATAAAGAAGTATAGTGACAATATTTGATGAGACTTTAAAAAATAAAAATTACATCCTATTATATTATTAAAACAGTTTTGAAAGAAGGCACCATGTTCGTTGTAAACTATAAAGGCTAGAAATTTTCACATTAATCAAAAAAAATTTTAACCATTAGATCATAATGGGTCCGGAGTATAACGGCATAGATTGATCGATATAGTATAATTATATCTATAGAAATAGAAGTTGATAATTGTATATGAAATCTAAGTCTATAGAAATAAAACCTAAAAGTTTTATATGAAGATATAGAAATAAAAGATAAGAGTTATATATAAAATCCAAATATTATACTTCTACAGTTCTACAAATAATGGTACCTATAAAAATAAAATTTCGGAGTTATATAAAACTTTACTGAATTATTGAAAAGAAGCCACAACATTTGCTCTAGAGACCTAAAAATTATCACGTTAATCATAGAAATAGTGAAAAAAATCTATGTCGTTGATTGTATGTAGGATCATCACTAGTACAGATCCTCTCATTTATGACGGTCCCTCACATGCCTGGGTTTTACGGGCCATCACAACGAAGTCATCTCAAACGGGCCTAAAAAGATACTGACAAAGATATACTCGTACATACATGTTAGATGTGCATAAAAGTCGAGCTCATCACGGATGATATCTATCGGTGACGGGCTCAAATCATGGCCCGATAAAAGATAATCTTTGATATCTTTGTCGGGCCCCAATAGAATCCCATCACCGATGACACTCATCACTGACAGGCATCAACCTGAGGCCCGATTGATAACAATTGGGCCCATCACCGATGAGTGTCATCGGTGACGGGTTTCAACCTGAGGCCCGATTGAGATAACAATTAGGCTCGTCACCAATGAGTGCCATCGGTGACGGGATTTTACTTAGGCCCGATTGAGCTGATGTCATCTCTATCAAGCTTAAACTTAAGCACGTCACGGATATGCTTCGAAATTATTTAACCTAGCCCGAGCGTTGATTCAGATCTATACATGAACGCGAAAATTTTCTAAGTCCTCACATTGCAAACCCTGGCGCCACCGCAGTCTCTCGGAACCCGTCGCCGCCGTCCCTTGTGCCTTCCCGAGCCTGGCGTCATTGTTCTCCCTCACCGCCACTGAGCGCCGTCGTGCTCCCTCATGTATACATCTGAGATGAATGCCATGCCATATATTGAATCTGAGATTAATGTCATGTCATGTATTGGTTGTATATTGGTCACGGTTAATGGAACATGTATAGATATGTGATAATGTCACTTTTGTTTTGGTTGTATAATGGGATATGTATATATTCTCCTTCATTTCAAAAATAAATTGTATATATGAATGGATGTGTTTCAAAAATAAATTGTATATATGAATGGATGTGTGAAATATGTGAATGTCATATGTGAGTTATGAATTGGGTTTCAATAATTGTATGCATGAATGAGATGCTAGGAATGAGAATATATATCTCTGTTTCTCTAATTTTTATCGGACATGGCTAGCAAAGGCATGAGGCTAGCCAAAAAACAGAATTTTTTTGGGAAACACTCATCGGTGACGGGCTTTACCTTAAGCCCATCACAGATGACACCATATGTGGCGGACTTAAGTTAAAGTCTGTCACCGATGTTAGTCATTCGTGACGAGTATTAATTGTGGCCCGTTTGAGATTATTTCATCGGTGACGGACCCTTGATTAACTGGGCTTCTAGGTCAAACCTATCGGTGACGCGTTTTAGTTTAGGCCTGACAAAGATAAGTGCATCAGTGATCGATTTTTGTCCGATAGAGATGACTTCTCACATCACTGACCTTTGCGCTGTGACGAGCGTCGTACCCGACACAAATGAAGGTTGTCGCCCGATTGAGATGAGGGTTTCTGTTGTATTGTAGTGCATGATCTTGAAGTTTGAGATTTATTAGATACTACACTGGCTAGCATGCATGGAGTACAGACCAGGGGTCGTATTGTTATTCAAATCGGGCAAGAAACTTCAAAATTTGTATCCGATTCACCACATCAAATAAACAAAAATACTGCCATGCACGTGTAGATAGAAGTAGCATTGAACGACTCCACAGGAGAAAAAATATGATGGCATCCAAGACAGAGGGAGAGTGCACAAATGGCATATTTGATTTGTTGGAGATTAGTGATTAGCCCCCCAGCTGCCAAGTATTCTATGATGAATATTTCTAGCACTCTCTCTTATTAAGTACGAAAAAACAATACTTAGCATCCAAAACACAAATGCGCCTCATATACTCCGCATGCTAATAGGCAAAAGAGCCACCATATTTATTTTAGAGGCCTAAAAATTATCACAATAATCAGAGAAAAAATTATCGCCTATCCTTCGATTGTGTTGGGACCTTGGGTATCTATCTATTATATTATTATATTAAAAACAATCTATCTAAAACCTAACCCGAGACTAAATAGAATTCAGAGTAAAAAAATAAAATAAAATTTTAAAATTAGAGAAAAAATGAGAGTTCAAGTAGAAATACCATTTAAAACTAACAAAATTTGTGAATAAAAAATATCAAAAGAATATCTCTAAAACACAATAGTGAGAAATAATAATAAAGAAGGAGGTAGAGGGCGAGTTGTAAAGGAGTAGGGTGGCAACGGACAGGCCATAAAGGAGTACAATGGTGATGTTTGATGGGACTTCCAAAAATTATAACTACAAATCCTAACGAGACAATGAACTCTAGAAACTATAAGATCTGATTTTTAAAAGTCCAATGAAAAATAAATAGAAAACATAGTAGATCAGACAAGAAAATAAAAAGACTCGCAAAGGAGTAAAGGAGTAAGGGTAGCGCCCGATGTAACTTTTAGAAAGTACAAAATTAGAAACTCGACGATGATATTATTAAGACAAGAGGAATCATGTTCGTTGTGGAGTCTAGAAATTCCCATGTTGATTGGAGAAAACGAAAAAGATTTTAACCGTTAGATCATGATGGGTTCAGATTATAACGATATAGACTGATTGATGTAGTTGTATACAAAATATAACATATCTATAGAAATAGAAAATAAGAGTTGTATATGAAATCCAAACCTTATAAAAATAGAATATAAGAGTTGTATATCAAATTCAAACTTTATAAAAATAAAATCTAAAAGTTGTATATGGAATCCAAATATGTTACCTATAGAAATAAAATTTCAGTTATATATTAAATTTAACTTTAAGTGAATTATCTAGCTCCGTGCAAAACTTTGCGAGGCAT
The DNA here is from genome assembly GCA_019925245.2 of Oryza australiensis. Taxonomy (NCBI): domain Eukaryota; kingdom Viridiplantae; phylum Streptophyta; class Magnoliopsida; order Poales; family Poaceae; genus Oryza; species Oryza australiensis. The sequence goes on along the minus strand of JAIFGZ020000222.1, from coordinate 18,391,747 downwards.
CCATCTATTATCTATATATTATATTATTAAAACAACCTTAAAAGGAGCCACCATGTTCATCATGAAGGCTAAAAATTCTCATATTAATAGAAAAAAACTAAAAAATATCTTAACCATTGAATCATTATGGGTCCGAATTATAACGGTATTGATCGATTGATATAGTTGTACATAAAATACAACTATATAAATTAATAGTTGCAAAAGAAATCTAAGCCTACAAAAATAGAATCTATTAGTTGTATATACATTTTAGGGATTAAAAGAATAGCTAAGAGTTGCATATGAAATCCGAAATTTATATAAATAGAATTTAAGAGTTGTATATGAAATCCATATATATATATATATAAAGTTAAGGCATATCTTTGAAGGAGAGAGAGCTTTTATGATTAATTGATATGTTTGCTAAGGGAAATAATAAATAAAGTGATTATACCAACTTTTCTGCTTTGACTTAAAAATAATCAAGCATCCATATTTTAATAGGTTTTTGAAGTCCCGCTAGCCGCCACCATCCCTTTGCTCATTTGCATCATGTCCCTTCTCTTCATTTTCATCATCCTCCAATATCAATCGTCACTTATCTACTTAAACCTCATCGTCATCATGGATTTGTTTTATAGTTTCTAGAAGCTGTCATTGCCAACTTACACCTTTGTTGCCCCTCAGCTCGCTCTACCATGTTTATTGATGTCTCCCTACTTCTTTGTGTCTCACCGCTTGCCTGCCCATTAGGTACCTTACAAAATCGTGTTGAGGTTTTGTTTTCATAGTTTGTAGAAGTCGTCACCGCTACCGTATTCATTTACCACCCCTATGCTCACTCTCCCATAGCAATCGTCATCTTCTTACTCATTTGTCACTTGTCCACTTGTCTGCCTATCCCGCCATCTCTCATTTTTGTTGTCATCGACAGCTTATAAAATCAAACATTATCCTTGTTGAAGTTCCTTTTTATTGCTTTTAGAAGCCGCCACTACCAATTTACTCCTTTGTTAACCCACAGCTTGCTCTTCCATGACAACCATTGCCTTCTCGTTCCTTTATCACCTATCTACTTGTCAACCTGCACCGTATCTCTTTTTTATTATTGTCGGTGCTTACTAAAATTGAAACTTATCATGATCGTGATTACGTTTGAAGTCCTGCTAGTTGTTGCCGTCCTAGCCTTGCTCGTTTTTCACCCAAAGGGTCACCCTCTCACAACTTCTACTATTCGTCACTTGAATAGCTCGTCTTCCCACAACCCTAGTAAGACTAACTTTAAAAAAAATTTCTAAAGCTTGATGTGCTTTTTATTGTCACTCTTGGATTTTGTTGTTTTGGTAATTTGTTTTGAAAATCCAATTTCAAAATTTATTTTATTTGTACTCCGGATTTTCATTAATCTCATGTTGTGTTGATCTAGATAGGCTCTTCTTTTAATATTCCCTATTTTTATTCATAATTTTAGTTATTTCAAAATTGTACTCCTAACTGAACAATATATATGCCACCATGTTCATCATGAAGGTTAAAAGTTCTCATATTAATAGAAGAAAAATAAAAAAGATCTTAATCGTTGAATCATTATGGGTCCAAATTACGGTATTGATCAATTGATATAGTTGTATATAGAATACAACTATATAAATTAGAGTTGCATAAGAAATCTAAGCCTACAAAAATAGAATCTATGAGGTATAGATAAAATTTAGGGATTATAAAAATAGAAGCCAAAAGTTGTATATGAAATTCAGGGATTATATAGAAATAGAAGCTGAGAGTTATATATATGAAATTCAAATGATCTATATGAAATCCAAATATACTTATACATATAATGGTATCTTTAGAAACAAAATTTAGTGTTGTATATTAAATCTAACTTCACATGAATTATCTAGCAACATACAAAACTGCGTGGAACAATCCTCTAGTTATATTAATAAGGCAACCTTAAAAGAAGGGAAGGCACTACATATGTTTGATGTGAAGAGGAAAAAAATTCAAACAGAAATACAATTTAGAAATAACTGAAATTCAAAATTAAAAGTAAGAATATTCAAAGAAAAGCACATATAGAACCCAATATGAGATTAATTAAATTTCGAAATAAAAATAAAATAAATTCTGAAAATATAAAAAGAAGAAATGAGAGTTTGACAGGACTTAAAAAGTAAAAAACAACTATGATCAAGGTTTGATATTTAAAATCCTACTCTAAAGAGGGATGCAACAGGTTGACAGTAAAAAAGAATATAATGGCAGCATTTTGACGAGAATTTTAAAAACAATAGAAAAGAAAACCTGAGAAGACAATGACTAGGATCTCAAAGAAAATGAATAGAAAGCATGACATGTCGATAAATAAAGAAGAGGTAGAAAAGAAGAGATGACGACTGTTGTGACTTTCAAATATAAACTGAAAACACGGTATTGGTTTTTTTTAATATGCCAAGACAACGAAATGATTATTTAACAAATTTTGAAAAAAAATTGTGTGTAAAAAACTTAAATAACTTTGTTTGTGCGCTACCCGCGCAACCCCTATTCAGAGGTGAAGCCTTAATCCTCCTCGATTTCATGTTTAGGCTTCATCTAGTTTCTCGCCTCTTATCCGTGTTCGTCGGATCCACACGCAGCCAATTCTCGTCAATTTGTAGCGGCGAGGAAATCAAATATGGGAAAAACAACGGGATTCTTGTGAACGTCTAAAATGGCCAGAGCCGCCATTAGTGCCTAAACACAATGTCGCATCACTTCCGGCATAATCCTGATCGGTTACAGGAAGAAGAAAACAGTTGTACCCAAGCACATCATCTGTCCACCGCACAGCACCATGACGATAGCTGGCCTCACCCACTTCTGTACACCCGGAACCTACGCACTGATTTGATCATCTGATCTGATATGATACAAATCAGCCGTGGTGTAGCTGCAGCTGCAGCAGCCGCGAGTAGGCGCCGTCGGGCCGCGACACGAGCTCGCCGTGGCTGCCCTGCTCGACCACGCGCCCGTCCTGCACCACGGCGATCGAGTCGACGCCGCGGATCGTCGACAGCCGGTGCGCCACCAGCACCGCTGTCCGCCCCTTCATGATGCGCTCGAGCGCCTCCTGGAGCACGCATTCGGACTCGGCGTCCAGCGCGCTCGTCGCCTCGTCCAGCAGGAGCACGGCGGGGTCCTTGAGCACGGCGCGCGCGATAGCGATCCGCTGCTTCTGCCCACCCGAGAGCTGCACCCCGCGCTCGCCGACAGGGGTCTTGTAGCCCTCCGGGAGAGCGCCGACGAAGCCGTGCATGTTGGCCACCTTGGCAGCCTCGATCACCTCCTCCTCCGTCGCGCCGTCCTTGCCATAGGCGATGTTCTCAAAGATGCTGGTGGCGAACAGCACGGGCTCCTGCTGCACCAGGCCGATCTTGAGACGCAGTGACCTCACATTCAGCCGCCGGATGTCCTTGCCGTCGATCATTACCTTCCCGGCGAGGGGGTCGTAGAAACGCTCGATGAGAGCAATGACAGTGCTCTTCCCTGACCCACTCGCTCCGACGAGCGCCTGACTCTGCCCAGCTCGGATCCTGAGGCTGAAATCCTTGAAGACCATGACGTCAGGGCGTGACGGGTAGGCGAAGTCGACGTGCCGGAAGTCGATGTCGCCACGGACGGACTCAACGGGCTCGGTTTCCGGCTCATCCGGGTCAATGCTCGTCCTGTAGTTGAGGATGGCGAAGACAGACCGGATGGACTCACCACCGCGCACGATCTCCGGCGCAAGGCTGACGGTCTCAGCGACGGTGTTCGCCGTGATGACGAGCACGACGAAGACCTTGATGACCTTGGAGAAGGTGGACACGTGGTGTCGGACAAGGTGCGCGCCGTACCAGAGGATGAGCGCCTCGGAGGCGTACAGCGACAGCTGCGACAGGCCGAAGAGCGCACCGGAGATCTGGCTCCGGCGGAGGCTGTGCATCTGCGGGACGCGCAGCTCGGTGCAGAAGAGGGACAGGATCTTGTCCTGAGCGTTGAACGCCGCCACGGTGCGGATGTTGCTAACGCCCTCCCCGGCGATCATGCTCGTCTTGGCGTGCGCCTTGGCCGTGTCGCCGGCGAAACCCTTCATGGACAGTTGCTGCAACCACACAAGCAGTCATCAAAGTATCAGTCAGTCTCATTCGTCATGCACGGACAGACAGACACCTACCTCACGCACCCATCATTTTCACAGTGCAAAAGCAAAGCGTAACACACGTGACATATTGCAACGAGTTAAAGTTGCTAGTGATGGCAGTAACAGTGCAATACAGTTTTCGGAAGACCTTTGCAGGCTTGCAGCCCATGGCCGAGTGACAGAGAGAATGCGGTTCGTTCATGCACCACGCGATCTATTACGGATCGCCAGAGGGACATCATTGCACGCAAGGAATCATGAGGGGCTCTGTACTGCATTGCAGCGGAAGACGACCAAAAAATAATAAAGCTGGCATGGCATGGCATTCTGGGGGCGACACTGTCCTCGCGGAACGTACGTCACGCCATGCGACCACGGCAACAGGACACTGCCTGCCCTGCAACTGCAAGATCGCCATGTGCGGCACTGCAGATTGCAAAGCCCCAGATTCCCGTGCACAAGGCGGCCGTGCAACGCAGACAGTGTCGTGAACAACGGGACCACCACGGGGAGCGCTCCAGGAACCAAAAACAACCCTACCAATGGGAGCAGCTAATCAGCAGCAGGATAGACGACAGATTGGGGCAGTTGGCCATGCTATGCTTTGCTTCCTCCCAGTCTCAGAAACACAAAGGAAAGCCATTAAGCATCACAGGAACGGAGGAAGCAAGCATCTATCGCGATAAATAGGGCGCGGCCTGGAGCTTTTACTTGTCGTTGTTATCGCCGAGTTCTATGATTAGCACGGCCGCTTTGCAGAGAGAGGCCAAGGAGCATCTTGGCAGGGTTTGCACATGGCGCGCACAGTAATTTATGGCAGCTGCGGCGGCAGAAGCAGTGGCAGCGGCATGGGCCACAGATCCTACCATAGCATGCCGATGAATTTAATCTGGCATCCTATCTCCGGAGTCCGGAGGGAGTAATTGAGCAGCGACGGTTGGCTGCGCCAAAAAAGGTGTCGCAACAGTGCAGTGAGTTCGTCGTGCAAAGCACTTGGTTTAGTGTGAAATAGAAAGGGTAATTCTCCTATTCCAGCAAAGATTCCTAGCCTGTTGTCTAATCCAGGTTAGAGCGTAAGGCGCATAATAGAATAAAACGTCCAAGTTTGATGAAAATAACGGTAAATGAGACTCGAGAGCTGTTTTACCTGAGCAAAGTTGGCAAGGACAAGGAGGGGGAAGGTGACAAGAATGAGGATGGCCACCCGCCATTCGATGATGAAGCCCACCACGAAGGACACGAGAAGGGAGGTCATATTCTGCAGGATGACTGATATCCGTTCTGCTATGGCCGACTTCACATCGGCTGCATCTGTGGAAAGGCGTGCCGCCACAAGGCTTGAATTGTTCTCCTCTTGATCAAACCACCCCACGTCATTCCTCAAGATAGCTGAAAACAGTCTCTGATCAAACAATGCAACTGATGAAATTTGAACAGTTTAAGAACAACCTATCGATTTATACCAGCAAGCATCATCCTCCGCACCCTGGTGGTCAGATTTTCACCCATGATGCTGAAGAAGTAATGTTGAACGAGGTACGCAACAACCGCATATAACCCAGTACCAATGTAGATGAACACAAACTCCCTAGTCTTCCTTTCCATTGCATTCGGGTCCCGGAAATAGAACACTTCAATCATGTTGCTCATCACAATAGCAAACGTAGGGCCGATGAAGCCAGATAGGATGGACCCAATGGCTCCCAGTATGGTATAGGGCCACTCCGGCGCATTTAGCTTAAGGAGTTTGAAAAAATAACCCTTAGGTGCTGGGTACTTCCGGTCATTGTCGGCATTGGAAACCATCTCAATACGGCCATCTGCACCAGTGCTGTATGAGTAGCTCAAGTTCCTCAAGCTCCCTGACCTGAGGCTCAATGACCGAGTGGACAGCGAATTGCTCAAGCGGGATGAGCGGGACTTGCGGGTGGATGGGCCACGGAAGTCACGGTTTCTGGCCATCTCCTGGAATCTAATGAGAGCAGCATAAGCTCCTGAGCTTCCTTTCGCAAGGAGCTCATCATGGGTACCGGTCTCAACAACCTGCCCTTGCTGGATCACCGCGATCATGTCAACACAACGTATAGTTGACAGCCTATGCGCGACCACAACAGTTGTCCTACCAACCATCAGGCGGTCAAGGGCTTCTTGAACAATATTCTCTGAACCAGCATCAAGTGCACTAGTCGCCTCATCTAAGAGAAGGATCTTCGGATTCTTTAGCATTGCACGGGCAATGGCAATACGTTGCTTCTGACCACCGGAGAGTTGAAGTCCTCTCTCGCCAACCTGTGTTGCAAATATAGTGGATTTAATATAAAATGCAGCAGGTTAGTCAAGTAGCAAGATCAACACAATACTAATGAACTAGTTAGCCGGACCAGTAGAAAATGTAGTGTTAACCACAACATCAAGCTTTAAGCAGTACAAATATCATTATCGTACCAATAGACGAAGAACTAACCTGAGTGTGGTAGCCATTAGGAAGAAGAGCAATGAAGCTATGAGCATTGGCAGATGTAGCTGCAGCCTCAACCTCAGCCATTGTGGCATCAGGCTTGCCATAAAGAATATTTTCAAGAATGGTGGTCGCAAAGAGTGCAGGTTCTTGATTCACCAAACCAATTTGATCTCTCAGCCACTTCAATTGTAGTGTCTTGATGTCCACATTGTCCAGCAAAACTTGACCTGCAAAAAATAGCAATCAACAATTAACAAAATGGTTGATAACAATCAATATCAGGTGTGCCGTGTGGATTTCATCTGCTTACCCTGATTAGGATCGTAAAACCTTTCAATCAGAGCCACAACTGTACTCTTTCCAGACCCACTACCACCAACAACAGCTGCCGTTTTACCGGCAGGAAAGAAGAGGGAAAAGTCACGGAATATCATGACATCTGGACGGGATGGATAACTAAAGGCCACCTCCTTAAACTCTATGTTGCCATGGACTTCATCCAGGCACCTTCCATCTGCTGGGTCCTGAACTATCGTCGGCCTCTGCCTTATCACCTCCAACAGCTTGTATCCAGCAATCTTTCCTTTACTGAAAGCGCCTAGGTTCGAGAACGACTGCCCCAAACTCCTGAAATCATCAAATCCACATACACATATCAATCATATATTTTTATCGGAAACGTGAAATGTACAGAATTGTACAAAAACTGAAAGTTCAGGACTCACAGCCCGCCAACAATTGCAGAGAAAATCGCGGTGAATGCTTTTCCACCATCCGTCTGCCCATTCCGGATGAACACTCCTGCGTACCAGAACACCAGCGCCCAGGACATGCAGGCGATACCGTAAGTGCAGCCAATGCCAAGCCCCTTGGCCATCCCTGCTTTGTACCCCAGCTTCAATGTGTTCTGAATCGCCTCCGAGTACGAGTTGAGGGCCTTGGACTCCCCCACATAGGAGTACACTGTCCTGACTTGGGCAATCGCCTGTTGAACAGTCACACTTGATCATCAAAATTACTCGCATATATGCACAATAAAGGAGAAAGATATCATTTTATCCTACATTTATGGTTGACATTGAAAAAAGCACGAGATGGGTAACGAGACCTATCTATCAAGAAACCTATATTTTTACTGTTCTTAAGGAGGTACCATGTTAATCACCCATCAAGAATTCTTAAGGAGGTACCATGTTAATCACCCATCAAGAAAAGGGCAAAACGACATCAAACAAGAAATCATCTTATCCAAAAGGTTGAGTGGATCTAACAAGAAGCTAAAAAGGAATACAAAATGGCATCATTTTGATAGCATGTGGTACATTTCGACACTTTGACCGGCACGGGCTACGGGGCTAGACCGCTAGAGCCCACTGCTCCTCTTCCCCCACCGATAGACATCTTGGTTTCCCTGAATGAAAATGAGTATCCAGAAACAGTACGATGAGAGTGATACTACCTGCTCGGCTATGATTCCGGCGTTGGCATAGGAGTCACGACTCTTGGACGTGAGGCCGGTGAGAGTGTAGGCGTACAGCCCGCCGGCGAAGGCGATGCCCGGGATGACGGCGATGCTGAGCAGCGCGAGCCGCCAGGCGGAGACGAACCCGACGACGAGACCCGCCAGGAACGTCGATAGGTAGTGGATGAAGTTGCCGACCTGCACCGACGAACCGTCCCAATCAGATTATTGACCACGCCGCAGTGGCCGGAGACAAGGGTGACGAGTTAAGCTGGCCACCTTCTCGCCGATGGCGTCCTGGACGAGGAGCGTGTCGGTGGAGACGCTGAAGACGACGTCGCCGGTGCGCGCGTCGGTGTCGAAGAATCCCACGTCCTGCCGCAGCACGGCCTCCAGGTACCGCCGCCGCAGCGCGCCCACCTGGCGCTCCCCGGTGTACATCCAGCACGCGATCTCTGCACGGACACAGAGCGGACACACGCGGTGAGTGAGGCCAGCAACATTGACGACATCACCGGCAAGAACGGGCAAGCAGGCGTGAGGCGAGCAGCAGGGGGAACCCACCAAGGTAAGACGATGCGCACACCACGAGACCGAGGTAGACGAAGTAAAGCGAGTACTGGAACGAGCAAACAAAGCCACAGGATTAAGCGTCAATGGCCAGAGCACGGAATGGCACAGGACAGGAGGAAAGACGAGAGCTATCAAGCAGCGGGACATAGCCAGAGAGGATACGTGCCTTGGACACCTCGTCGGTCATCCGGCGGAGGCTGTGCTGGTTCTTGCCGAAGCCATTGATGAGCTCGCCGAAGAGGAGGAAGAAGACCGGCATGGCGGCGCCGTGAACCACCGCGCCGGCGCTCCCCGCCGCCATGAGCAGCCAGTCGAGCGGGTCCGCGAAGCCAAACAGCTCATGGAACGCCACGCTCTGGTCCACCCTCTTCTTCACCGCTTCGCATCCCCCTCCCCCGCCGCCACAGCTCCCTGACTCCTCCGCCATCGCCACCACTCACGCACACCGCCTTCTCTTCCTCTCCCCCTCGCGAGCCGCAGGATCACCTCACGGCCTTGGCATTGGATCTCAACCTCCCAAGCCGCCGCTCCCCCTCCTCTCCTCTTCCCTCGCGCTCCGGCTGCTCCTCCTCGTCTTGGTCTTATACTGCGAGAGCGCCTATTCCAGTGTGCGCAACTGCGGATTATTTTGGTTGGGTGTGCTTAACCAAACTGCATTTCTCGGGGAGAGGGAAGTATAGGAGTTGGAGACCGAGAGATCAGGTCACCGGATGTGAGCTTAGGCTACGCGTGCGCCACGCCATTGACGCGCGCTCCCTAGCCGCACCGCAGCATGTCCAGGGGGCGATGCAGTTTTCAGTGCGGTGATTTGAGGGAAATCACCTCACGGTGACCGTACGCCGCACGGGAGGGATGCGAAGGTTTGTATTTGTGGCTGACACTGGACGGTGGGGCTCGCATGTCAGAACTCCTGATCGTATATGTACGCGTGACGAGACGAGCGCAAGGTACACCCGCTGGACGATGGGGCCAGGACGGGCCAACCTGTCAGTCGTGCCAAGACGTTGGATTGCACTACTAGTACGTGTGTAGGGTCAAGCGGGCATGTATGGTGATGGTACGTGTACGAATACACGCCAGCGTATCCGTGAATGTACATGACACCGTGACACAATTGCAATCAATTTTACTTTCATCTCCTAGTCTCCTCTCAACTGCAGTATAGTGGACTTTGATTTAAAAAAGAAACTTTAATAGCGTTTGAAACTGACGAAAGTAATATTACATTGTTATAGGTAAAAGAGAAAATTATTAATATATAAATTTTAATTTATATATAGATAACAAGGTAAAAAATCAATATAAAATCTTAATCTTAATAAAAAAGAAAACAGGTCTTCCTAATTAGTTGAAAACTAATTCCTCACGCACATAAAACGAAACAAATCATTAACACATTATTAATTAGATATTAATTATTTTTTATAAAAATAAATTAATATGTTTTTTAAAATAATTTTTATATAGAATAATTTTTTAAAATAACGTATAGGTTAGGGTAGTTTTAAAAAATTGAAAAAATGCGTCGGGGAACTAGAGGAACACAGCGAGGTAAAAACAAAACAGCCAGTCTGATACCGCACCCACCGAAAAGTTACCCGCTACTCTTGGCAGAAACTGGGGACCACGCCTTGGGAGCGCAGAGAAGGTGGGACCCTCAGGCGTGGGCAACAGCTTCGAGAGTGCGGCAAAGGATTTTTATTCATGTGCACTGGCCTGAGACAGAAACAGTTTCGGTTAACGTTGTGGCACAATTTTTTAATATTTAATAATATAATATAAGACAGATATAATTAATAATTAACTAACACTTTTTACTAAATTATTATTTATTAATTCTTATTCTTAAGATTTCTAATTCAATTGGATTGAAGGCTTGTATTGTACTCCATTCATTTCATAATTTAAGACGTGCACGTATTATAAAAATTCAACTTTAAAAACATTTAACTAACAATTTATATAATATAAAGTAAATTTTATTTGATGTAAATGATATCATTGATTGATTTTTTAATATACTTATATACGGTTATAATTTTGTTGTTACAAACTTTTATATAGTATATGAAAAATTATAAGTCAAGAATAGTTTTGAAAACCATACATTATAGAACAGAGAGAGTATTAACATAGCCGTGTTAATGCTATAGTAATATAATCGATCACTCATTTTTAAAATCCAAGCATGCATAAAAACCGTAAAAAAATAAATCTTAGATAACATGGATGCATGCAAGCCATAAAAAAACAAATATGAGATAACCTCTCACAATTAAATCATACAGCGCATGCAAATAATAAAAATAAAAAATAATATAAAACAATGAAATAGACTTTAATTTTCGTCCGTTGAATTATAAGTAAATAAGAGAAAGATGTTAGATCCAGTAGAGATATTTCCAATAAAAAATGATAATAATTATTTATTGGGTCTTTATATTAAGAATGACTATGTCTTGTATTTTGAAATAGATAAAGTAGTACCGGTATATTGATGCCCTTGTGCTGTAGACATCAAGAAGAAAAAATCCAAAACCTTATCAATGAGCTACGAGACAGCATCTGAACTTGAAAAAAAAAAGGAACATGGCGACAAACATTGGTGTAAAACTGTATACGTCATATATTAGGTATTCATATTCTGGCTCACAGTTCAAATGATAACATGATCGATAAGCTTGTTTGAAAATAACAAGGCATTATGTATAAACTACTCCATATTTTTATGGAAGCAATAAGTAGACTGTATGTCCATATTTTTATGCTTTCAGTAAACTCGAGGTGGATAGAAAATTATAGTCAACCCGTCGACATGTACTGCTCACAACCAGATTCAGATGCAGAGAGTTGGATAGAATAACCAAGGTAAAACATGGTCTTCTGCGCAGAGCATGTGAGCGAGATCAAAGAAACTGAAAAACAACTTGATGAAAACTTGGCAGTAATTCAAACTGCTGCTTGATCGTCCCACATGTCGTCAGATCCAAATTATACAGCCTAAGCAGCGACTCTACGTCGTTAGAACATTGCACGGAGAAGAAGGAGAGGAATTAGCATGTGGAAACGGGATTAGCGGAGAATTTCTCAAGATGTGGCGGTGGGTGGGGATCACACTTTGTTTTTTTATCTTTTTAAATCTCTTTTTAAAAATCTTATTGTGGCGGTCAAAGAATCCTAGGAGCACGAAACGCCGGCACCGGGGAGGCAATTAAGGGCGGCCGCTAGATCGGTCAGAGGCGCAAGCGCCGACGGCCGCGATGTGCCGGGGAAATTTGGCGTCACGAGACTCCTATGCTCTTGGGCGGGCCCTCGGCAGATGGGCCCCACCCGATCAGTTCTATAACGCGGTACCCGCCAAAATGCAGTGTGATCCAGGGCGTCAGCGCCTCGCCGGGGCGCGGCGACGGCCGGCTTCAGATGCGTCTCTGGCTAGCTGGTCAGGACATCTGCGCCGCTGCAAGCCTGCAAGTGCGCAGGAGCGACGCCGGGTTTGTGGATCATGCGTGCATCCATATGTTGCCTTCGTTTCAGCAGTGATATGTAGCGTAGCGCGGACCAAAGTTAACGGTGATCCCCTCGCGATACTGTTTGCTGCCTTATTTAAGAGTTTGGAACAGTGCTGTAGAGCTGGCGGTAAATGTATAGGAACCAATGAACCATTGAACTGATCGAGCGTTAGTAGACTGGTAGTGGTAGCATCTAGCAAAGGTAAAACAACCGCACGGTTTTGATGTTTGCTCTGGACGACGCCAAGATGCCCAGCTACTGCAATGTCCCCCATTGGAATAAATAAGGGAGGTATAGTACTACGATTACCACATATACTTGTGAGTAGTACTACGATTACCACATATACTTGTGAGTGACTGGATGCAATGGAGACACCTCGCAGGGAAACGGGGATGCTTTGCAAAGTATCTTTGATTTGTTTGCTTACGAAGGGGATAGATACAATTCAATGGGGATCAGTGTTTGCAATGTCAGCGGCATATGCCGTGCCGCTTCTCGCCGACACGGCGAATTTCGTTGAAATTCATAAAAGCCGACGGCAATAAACAATAACAAATTTGAATTTGAACGATTTCGTGTGTACCACGAAAACGGCGAAAAACCACGAAAATCACGTGAAAACCGCGCAAAACACGCGAAAACCGTGAAAACCGTAATTTAAATTTGAACCAAATCGAAATCACGTCGTCCGCGGTTTCGCAAACATCACAAAATTTATATTTTTATAAAAAAATATATTTTTGTTAAAATAAATTTCAAATTTTTGTATTTTCACGAAATTATTTAAATGAAACTGTGAGAATGCGTGTCAACCTCTGCGGCTTTCGCGAAATTGCGTTCCTGATCGGATTACCCTTCTCCGTTTCGATGGCTGGGTAGCTAGCCTAACCCGTCCAGGTTAGGGACCAGCTTGCAGGGAGAGGAAGCACTTTTTGATGGCGCAGCGCCGCAGCCTTGCATGCACATGCTGCGAATCAGTGGACCACTCCGGCCAAGAGAAGCTAGCAGACATATGAGTACATGACGCCAAACTGTGGCTCGTATCTTGTAGTAATTTGAGTGCTCCTCATGTAAGGTTAATCTTAGTAAAAAATTTATAAATATTTTATACACATTAAATATAGTGGTATATTAGCATATAATATAACAATATATTTATGAAAAAAAGGAAACAATTTCATCTAGATGAAATCGATGTTTACAAATACTAACTTTTCATGAGTCATCTATAACTATCTATAAAGCAAAAGCAAGTAGTGTTTTCATCCAAATTTTTGTTTTGCTTTGCTATTTTTAGAAAACACCTTGAGTTTTTGAAATTAATCCGCATCCACCTGGCTATTTTAAAAATTCAGTTAAAGAAGGAAAAAGTGTTATTTTGCGAAAACCCTTTGAGTGTTTATAAAATTAACCCGCAGTCCCAAGCTAAAAAGAAAAGAAGAGCTTGGATGATAAAAAAGACCTCATGTGTCCCTCTCTTTCGTCCACATCCACGCCGCGCCCCGCGTTGCGCCTGCGCCCCTCCCTCCCGTCGCCGCTCGGAGCTCCCTCGCCGTCGCCTCAACCTTCGCCCTCCGCTTTGTTTCCTCCTCTGCGATCGTCCCGTTGTAACGCACGGTATTTTGCTAGTGAAATTAAATATGATTTTGATCTTGAATTCACACCCTAAAATAATATATTGAAAAGATAGTTTAAAATACTATTTTATTTTATTCATATTTATGTGATTATTTTGAAAATATCAATACGAAATTTTTTTATTGGTATTAGGCTCATATCTTTTCCTTTCCTTGTTTTTCCTACTGCATGGCTGGATCTGTCTCTTCCAGTGGCCAGTTTACTAGTAGCTGGCTCTAACGTTTTACACTTTGGACGTGCTAGGTTTATGCCAAACCGGAACTGCCGGTACTACAATACTAGTTTCTACTAGAAGGCCAATTTGGCCACCTTATATTTGTACTATACATATACGTTGGTTAAACATCCAAAGCTAGTCTTGTCTTGAAAGAAGATTGGCAGTAGTACATTAGTGGCCGATGCGCGCCGCAAATGATTGGGGCATTTCCGGGGAACAGGATGGCGAGAACGTGGAAGGAGACGCGCGCACTCACAGGCCACAATTTGCCGGCGTAATTTTTCTGTGTCTCCCTGAAGCAGCCGCGCCGGTTAAACAATGTGGCCGTAGCCCCGACGAGAACGGCCCGGGGTCCCAAAAACTGAGCGGAAACCGCAAACGCCAAGCGTGAATCTCTAGGCCGCGGCACATGCTGCCCCAAGAGCAACACGAACACCGCGGACTTCGGTCCGGTGGCGCGAGAGGCAAGCGAAAAATTTCACGGCGAGTGCGGCGGGTGACGGGTGGTGAGCACGCGCGCGTGCGCGGTCACGGGCCAGGGAGGCTGCGGTCAAGGGGTGGCCCAGCTCGTGTCACGTAAGATCGAACAGTTCCGTGACTGGATTCCACTCCGGCCGTATCGTTGCCGATTTTACCGGTTCGGCAAATTGCGGAGCCTCTGTTTCTTCTAGCTCGCCGTCTCGCTCGATCTCCTGTTGGATTGCCTAAGCGCGACGGCGGGGGCTAGGCCAGAAGTTGACACAACACGTGCATCAACAGAGAACAGATCACCCATTTAAACAGGATACCAATATCTTTTCTATCTACAACAGATTATCTAAATCTCTCATCCAAACATAAATTTTGAAATTTTTATGAGATTCCTCTCCATTTGAATGATGAGAAAGCCTTCTCCATTTAAGTGACAAAAAAATCTAATTTGAATGATATCTAATTTGGGCGATTATCTATTTTAAGTGGTGGTTTGGGTGGTTTGTTGGATCATGTATTTTAATTAAAAACATCTAAATTTGGTATAGAATATCGTTTGAATAAGCTCTTGATGATGCTTCTAGTCAAGAGTAGGGAGACTGTGGCACATATGATTCGTGCGGCTTAACGCCCGTTGCTTTGGTAGTACTACGGCGCACCATTCTGAATTTTCTTTTACGTATGGTCTAAATGTAACGTTTTCTTATTTGTGTTATTTATCCATTTGGAACTAATGGCATTGTTATTTTGTTTGCTTTCTTGATCTCGGGTCCCAACTCTTAAGTGCCTGGCCTTGTCTTTGTACGGATCATGACATGCATATCCTTAGCTAGTTGGCTATGATCAAGATTCAGTTTGGATACACAGTGTCGGGTGTGCAACAAGGCAACAACGCGCGAAATTAGGAGCATTCCCACGTGTGTGCGTGTGTTTTAAAAAAGTTTGCAGTTATTAGAATCTGCACATATTAACTTATTCTTGCTACACCAATATGGTCTAAACCTTTCATTGTCATTCCCAGAACGGATCAAACTTTAACATAAGGAGTGATACATCTTCTTTCTCCTCCTTCTATATGTTATAATGGATGAAATGAGATATATACGAGAGAAGTGAATGCTCCCCTTTTGAGGAACACAAGGAAGTAAACGAAGATTAAAAGTTATTTAGAACACTCTTATTCTGGCTATTTTTCTGGTTTTATTGGAAGCACGCTTCTTAAACTACTAAACGATGTGTTTCATACCATTATATATATATATATATAGAAGTTTTAAAAAACAAATAAATTTATATTTAAGCTTATAATAATTAATACTCAATTAGTTATGCACTAATGATGTTCTTATTTCGCAGGCTGCCAAGAAACTCAACCAGACCACTGATCTGATGGAAGCCTAAATGGTCCACATAGTCCACATAGGAAGTTACTCTCTTCAATCATAAATATTAGACCACTGATCCGATGAAAGCCTAAATGGTCCACATAGGAAGTTACTCTCTTCAATCATAAATATACATAATTGACTTTAAATACAATGTTCGATCATTCGTTTTATTATTTAATATGTAATTACTATTTAATCTATTGTAACTTGTTTATTTACTAAAATGAATTTAAGCATGACTCATATTTTTGTATGTTTATAATAAAATTTTAAATAAGACAAATGATCAAACATCGTGTCAAAAAGTTAAATGCTAAAATATTCATGATCAAAGGGAGTACAAGCTTGCCCCCGCATGGGTGTATAACCTAAGGATACCATGGTGTCAGAGTGTGGAACTTCTCTAGCAAGAAAGTGTGCACTCCCCCTTTGAAGATTTAGCCAAGGACGGTTTGAATCCGGGTCTCAATCAAGGAGTGATGAACATAGGTGTTTATACAAGTTCAGGCCATACAGATGCATAACATTCTACTCCTATATGTAGACTATGAGTGTTTAGAAACGAGTTACAATGAGATATAAACCTGGCTAGAGCGTTTTGTTGCCTTGAGTTCGAACCCCTATTCCGACGGCCTGGATCCTCCTTTTATACGTGATGGGAAGTCCATAATGCCAAATAATGCATTCAGTAGTGAGACTATCGACGGGTGGTCGATCAGTCCTCCAAGGAGGCTACTCGAGTAGGTGAAAGAGTGATTGGGAACGTCTATCGAAAGGGCGCAATGGTCGACTCAAGAGAGAAAGTGAGCTAGAGATTTTAGACAGATTCGGTCCTTCCGGAAGATAACAAGCTTACGTCATGTGTTAATTGTTAGGATGGTGTATGAAACAGAGTACAAGGATCTGAGTTTTTGGGGCTCTAGTGATTAGATCTGCTTCCAAAGAATCGATCCCCCTCGCTCGTGGGTCTGCCCTCCCTTTTATAGACCAATGGGGTAGTTACAAAAGGACTTGGGGCCAAGAAAGCTAAGATTAAAAGCTAAAAGTTAAGTACAAACAACATCTAAAAAGTATATAGAGATCCCTCGGGTCCTGCGCTCCGTGGGTATCTCGCGCTCCATCTTGCCTTGAGATCCGTCCTCCGCAGGTACCTTCTGCATAGTATTGTCGGGTGACGTCATCTTGGGTTGTCCCCTCCTTATTTTTTTCACGATCCTTGCCATGCAAGCCTTCTATTCCGAGGAGACTAGGGGTCGGGCTGATAAGCTGTAGTTGGGATATGACACCGGAGTCGAAACAGTCGGGGTTGGGCTCCCGACCCCAAGAAGAGGTCGGCTTCGACCACCTTTCGAGGACTACCGGTCGACTTTAGCTGATCTTAACTCCGCTCCATGGGCTACCCCAAGGTGATACCCCCACACGGACATGCTCTAATGAGTTTGGTGTGCTTAGTCTTGTCGATGTCCATCCAGGCAAGCCGCCCGGACATGACTACTTCAGCTACCGGTTGACAAGTGGAGCAGGAGGCAAAGAAGGTCTTCTCCCAGTTGTCACTGGCCCACGAATCAGCCTTCGGGAAGCGCCGCGGTGGACCCGAGCGATGAATGATGAGGGCGTGCCACGTGACACGCCCTCCATTCCTTTGGTCGACATGGGCATGCAAGGGGCTTCATGTCGCGTCACGTCTCTCGGCATGTAGGTGAGTTGTACACTAAATTGCTCTACCCTGTTGTTTTAAGCAACGTGTTGGTTAACGCTAGTCCTCCGGGCCCACTGACTCCCAAAAATAGGACAGAGCCCTCCGAGTAGAGCTTGGGGCATAGCGCATGCTCGGGCCCCGGTCCTAGGCCCCCATGACACCTGCGCCTTGATCCTAGGCTGCCACCGGGCTCGAGGCGACTGCGAGCCTAGGACATGTCACGTGTCCGGGGCACCCGTGACTGCTTCCATTGTTGAACGTAGGTTTTCCTGTTGGTTTGGACGAGCTTCTCAAAAATATCGATGACGAAAGTGTTCTTGATGGACATAGTTTGGAGTAGGTGCCAAAGGTCGGGAGCTGCATCTCCAACGCCTTGAAAATATAGATTCTATAGGTCTCGACTCTCTTCTTGACACCTTGAAGATGTAGATATTGTACGTCTCTTGAAGATGTAGTAGATCTTGTATCGCTTATGCCCCGATGACTCTGAGGGAAAGGGGACCCCGGTTCTCGTTCCTCCAACACGTGGTAAATCTCCAGTTGGTTTTGCCCATGGGTCGAGCCGTTTCCATGAATCATGACACCCAACTAGCTAGCTATGGTCCTTGGATATCAACAAGGAATGTTTTGAAGTGCTTCAATTCGCATATGACGTTCGACATCCTTTTCTTCCATCATCCCACAGTCCAAGGCAAACCTAAGAGATCATCTTCCCCGGTCAAGCATTCCATTGTTGATAAGGAAGTCCCTTCAAGCGGCCTTCGAGCCTTCAGGGCGCCCTCGTGAATTCGCCTTGAGTGATTTTCAAGCCTTCTTGAAGCCTTTGAGGATTTTGGCATGGCTTAAAAGACATAAGTTTTCTTTTTTACAACTCCAATGTTCATTTCTTGCCTTTGACAGTTGAGGACCGAGAGTCGATATAATTTTTCTTATACGGCCCTATGGAACAAAGGCTTGCACTTTTTTTGCACATATGTTATTAGTTTTTTTAGAGGCCCTAGTCTGAGTACAAGCTATAGTATGTGAATAGCCATCTAACACACACCACACGCACGCACACCCACCCACACCTACCCTAGACGCTGCTGAGGCCTACAAATTATACCCAGACACGCGCACCCCAAGCCACGCTCGCTCGTCGAAGCCTCCGTGGAAAGCACATGGGTGCGGCTCGAACTGCAGAGAAACCCGAAAAAACCACGTGAGACACCGGCGTCGAAGCCGAGCTTCCGAACGCGGCGAGCGGGACGCACACCGCGATCCTAGCCATCCGAGCGGTTCTCTTGCACATATGTTATTAGTTGAGAATGGCTTTATGATATAGTGCCTCCTCCCTCCTTCCCTCGGACCGCTCGGATCTCACAAGTAAATAGAAAGTTAGATCTATATGAGATATCACCTCAATCGCCCCACTATTCTCTTGAGGAGAAATTTGTTTGGTTTCAAGCTCCAATTCAAACTAGAGGAGATGACAACAACGCCGATTCATGCACATTAACTGTGTGAGACGCTGTTACCGTGGGGTCATGAAGGGTAAATTGTCATTATGGTTTGGTAAAGTTTGTTTTGATTCAAATTTGGAAAATATAGAAAAAGTTTCGATTCAAATTTGGAAAATATAGAAAAAGTTTCGATTCAAATTTGGAAAATATAGAAAAAGTTCATAGATGTAGTACATCAAGTCTAGTGCTCTCAGTGGAAACCTTGTGTACACATTTAAGCCCTAACACGAGGAAAAATATCTTCTCTCACACTGTACAACCATTTTTTTCTGAAATGTTTATAATTTTCCTGATTTTATTTATTTTGCAATTTTATTTTCTTTCCAAAAAAGGCTTATCAAGAGGTGACATACACTGCCAGGACTTATTGGTACCACCGAGCTGCCTCCACCATGTCCATCGTTCACAAACCATAATCTCGCAACCTTGTGTCGACCAGGACCATGTCCCCCATGGCTTCCAAGGAGGAGAAGCCGCTCGATCGAATGATTTTCCAGCGACATCCTACGCTGGCTCCGTGGAGGTGGGAGATATGGATTAATCAGAGACTCACCGTTACATTGATGAGAACGAAGGCCGCCGTATGATTTTACACTTCCGCACACAGGTGGCCTCCGACCCCGATTCATCACACGATCCACGGAAGGTACAGACATGCAAGGCAACGTCCGTGTACATAGGCTGATTGGCCCAGCACCATAACGGGCAGCGATCATTATTGTGCGGGCAACGTTAAACAACGACGATATCATAACTACTCCCTGAGCCGGTCATGTGCCCACATCTTCCATTATCACCCCTCTACACTACGTGAAGAGATATCGGATTGAATACTGAGTTACTCCTACTCATCTATTGTCACGTACCATTCCAAGTACCACTGTGTAAGTGTGTAGGGTCACTCTCACTCCGCAGCAGAACAAAAGGTCGTGTACCGGTGTAGTACGCAGGCAGAGAGATCAGTGTTTTTTTTTAAAAAAAATTCTCCGGAATGCATGGGCCTGCCCGATCCTGCTTCAACAGTCGAGCCAGAAGACCCACGAACGAAAGGCTGCCCGTGTCCGGTGAGGCGGTGAGTGACACAGGAAGGGCCATGTCCTGGGCACATCAGGGTGGAGCATATGCAATGCAACGCATTCGCCTGGTCGAATGATGGTGGTGACTGGCACGAGCTGGGGAGTGGGGAGGGAGCGGCTGTGTCAGTGAGAGTCAGTGATGTGACCAAGTAGTCCACGGTAGGGCCCGACCGAGTACCGACCTAGGTGCGTCGCGTCCGACGCGATCATCCGACCCAGTCCAGAGTTAGAAGGCAGGCCCTCGCATGTAGGACTCGTGTAGTTCTGCATGCCGTCACGTGGAGCGCGGATGGGCTCGGCGCAGCGCCACTCTGCCCGTGTACCGCGCCCCTCTCCGGCCGGCAGCAGCGCGTGCCGTGGCAGGCGTCAGGCAGCTGCTACTACTAGCTCCGAGCCGAACCACCTGACTGCGGACGGGGTGGGGCGCGCGCGTTCGTCCGCCTTGGGAGCGGCAGCCTGCAGCTGCAGGCAGGATATGGAGCCGGAGGAATCCGCCCCGTGTTCTCCGCGTGCGCTGGCCTGAGAGCGCTGTGCGCTGCGCGGCCGCCGGGACGCAAAGGCGCCGCGAGCCAGTTCGCTTCGCGCTGCTTGGTTCACACACGGCGGCACGGTTGGGCGGAGGAGGCGGGGGCATAAGCGTGTTGTTTGGAGCTGGAGTGGTGTGAGTGTATGACAGAATTTTGTGCGGGTGCAGGTCGTGCAGTAACGTTTTGGCTCTAGTTTGGTCTTTGGCGCAGTTCCAGAAAGATTCCGTGCTGCCAACTTTGGATAAAGAATTCCAAGGGCATATGCAACCGTGAAGCTCTCGATATACATACATGGTTGCTGGGTGAACCATATGTTTGTGGTTTTTTTATAAGGAAACCAAGATTGTGGTTATTTAACAAATGCTTAAGAGAAGTTCGAACGAGTGGCCGCTTTCTTTCTTCTTTCTTTTTTGCGGGGAGAGTGGCTGCTTTCGGGTAGATCAAAAGGGGTCCGGGGGGAGAGAGAGAGAGCGAAGAATGAGAGCTCGGTGCCAACGACGACAATCTTCGAAAGAAAAGGTCCGGGTTGGGCTGTTTATTTTGGGTCGGTCCACAGCCTTACGGGCCTCATGCTACTAGCAACGTGGTGGGCAAACGTTCGCACGCCGTCAGCCTCATTATTCGGCCCACAAGCGGTGGCCGAGAGAACCATGAATTTTTGACATTTATAATTTTATTTTTTAAAAGATTTATAAAAATAATTTTTGGATTCGAAAATTTACAAAACTAATCGCTTCCCGTCCTCGGAGGGCGTGATTAGATAAAACGCCCTCCCGAGGGCGTATTATCCGACGTGGCGACGGCCGTTGGGTGTCGTCGCCGCATGGGCGATATTTTGCAGGCGGCCCCTTCCGCCCTTGCTAAGGGCGTTTTTTTCCTGTTCACAGGGGGGCCGTCTGCAAAAAGGGCGGCCGCCCTGGCCTTTTTGCAGGCGGCCCCTTTCCGCTTGGTAAGGACTTTTTTGCATGTTTTGCGGCGCCCCTTCCCGCCTTTCGAGAGGGTGTTTTTGCCATTCCGTCCTCCGGAAGGGCGTTTTATCCTAAACACTAATTGACCGACCCTTTCTCGTATTGTTTCAAATGTAAAATGTTATCGTCGTATTGTTGCAAATGTAACCGATCCATTTGATTTGTCGTATTGTTAAAAATGTAACCGATCCATTTGATTTGTCGTATTGTTTCAAATGTAAATGTTATCGTCGTATTGTTGCAAATGTAAATATGTTGTGTAATGAACATTTATTTTATCGTCGTATTGTTACAAATGTAAATATTGTTGTAAATGTAAATATTCGAGGTATCGTACATATGTTGTTTGCATTACCTGTGATCATAACATATTGTTTTAACCAAGTTAACTTAGTAGCAATGGTTAAACAGTTGTTTGTCACACTGTTACATAACCCATTAGGTATTGATGATACAATACATGGCAAATGTCTTATTCATACATGATACAACTAACTCATCCCCGACGAGTCAAGGCTCAGCTACCTACGAAACCGTTCAAGGGCGATAAGCTTGTCATCAATTTTCTCTTTTCTTCTCGGAGTTGTACTCCTTTTGAGTTTCACATTCAGTTACTTTTAGGCCGTTATATTGGGGAATGACATTGTCGATCCACCTAGTGAATCCACACCTCCTTTGAATGCCCTGGTAAAGAAACACATGTAATCAGTTAGAGAGCCACTAGAGTGAAGACGTTTGCAGAATTGATAAAACGAAAGACGTACAACAAAGTCGTTGTCTAAGTTGGGGCAAATGAAATATCTCCGACCATATGTTCGTGGTTCAAATGAGGTAGCCATCTTGCAACGATCCCTACAACCGCACATGGGACGCTCCGACCATTTAGGGAAACCCAGTGGGTTGTTCCTCCAAGCTAAGCTTGCGATTTCAACGCGACGTTCGTACTCCATCCAAGCCTGAATGAATTGTTCAGTCGACTCAGGTTGTGTTACCGTCTGACCGATCGAAGCAAGTTTAACCGTATCGATCCACTCTTCGTATGGACACTGACGTACATCCTCCTGGTTGCACATTTATGATGTTCAGGGTTAGAAAATGGAACAAGCGAATAGGTTAAAGAAAGAAAAATTATACTCACGACAAAATCGTCATCCACAATCTCGAGACACACGAAACATCTTTGTCCTCTAGTTACTTGTCTTATGGATCTTACCACCTGACAACGGAGACCACAGTGGCATTCTGGACGTTTCCGCCATGTGGGTAGTGCCGGTGATCCATAGGCCGGTCAAAGCTTCGGCACGAACTCGACGTTGGTACTCGGCCTTCCGTCGAAGGTAGTCTGACCTTGTTTCGCTAAGTGGGTAGTAACGTGTTCCGTCGGTTCGTGGGTTCTCCGTATCTATCCACTCAACGAAGTTGCACACCCGATGATATGCCTACATGAGGTGTTAACACGATGTACAATCAAGTTAGCGTTTTCTGTGTGAAGATTTTGTAGATGAAAGCATTGCAGTTAAGCCATACCTGATCAATGTTGGCGCATTGGAAAAATCGTCTCCCCCTGGTTTCAGTGAGGAGGGACGACGTAAGTATGCAGCCATCTCCACAATGGCATAACGGACGGTCACACCATGGTGGAAAAAACCGCTCAAAGGATGGAGTCGCCGAGTGGAGACGCTCAAGGAATGGATGATATGAAGATCTCATTGTACGAGTAAATGTAGAAGAGAGAATGCAGATTTGAAGAGTTCGTATTCGGATCTAAGCAATATATAGTGCAGTGAGGTCAAGGTTCACATCGACGTATCGTTTATGTCTGTCACAGGGCAACAGCTGAACGAGACGTATCGTGTAGGATTGTCACGGGGCAATAGTTGATAGCGACGTATCGTGCAGGTCTAACACCGCCAAAAGTTTTTTTGTCGTTAGTAAGAGTATCATGAAGCGAACGATACGGAAGGATCTCATGACATGTGAGTGCGACGAACAGACAAAGATATATACAAACATCGAACACAAAATAAATAATTATAATTTTTAAAAACTGTTGCACACAGAAACTACTGGCGAGGCCTCTTACCCCTATCCCTCCTAACCTGTGCTCTGACGTGCCCCTAAGAGTACGTCAGCCTGTCTGGGGGCACGGCACGACTAGCACGGACATCCGACGGGGGCATCTCCCGTGGCGTGTCCGGCTCGTGGTAGAGGTGCTCCACCAAGCCGAGAGGCGGCGAGAACGTCCCGATCGGGTCCTCCAGTCATCGGTCGTCGCCGTACCGACCCCCTCTTCGCTTGCCCCGACCGCCCGCCCGCGACGATGAAGCCCCGAGTGAAAAATCCCGGCCGAGTAGAATCCTCCTGTATATAAGCAATGTGAAGCATCAGTGATTTAAACTAATAAGTGTTAACTACTCGTCGGACGATGCTTGCTCACCTCCCGGCTGAGTGAGGGGACGAGGAATGGAGGATCCACTCGCTCCAGCAAAGCTCGCAGTGCTCGGCCGAGTCGCGAAAGGCCGAGGGATCGACGATCCACTCGCGCCAGCCGTATCCCCTGTTGGTAGCGTCGGACCTACGCGACATTCGGTTTGTTAGATCACGTTGTAGGGTTGCCACAATGAAAATGAGTGGAACTAACTTGTGGAAGCACCAGCGCCGTGTGGTGACCATCCTGGTACCGGATCGCGTGGACGTGGACCTATAGCAGCCTGCAGAGGAACCACGTCGACGACTGAACGACAAGAGAAGATCCGCAAGATCGAACGTGCCGTCGTCTGCATCCGCTGGAACGTCATCCTGTTCTGCGTCGTTCAGGTGAATGCCTGCGTCCAGCCTCAGCATCACCGAGTCGATTTCGGCATTTAATGCCCGTGCAACGTCGGCCTACAAAAATCGAAACAAATTAGGTTCGTCGCTCAAATAAACAAGAATCATGACGTACAAAGGCATTAAGGCCGAGAAATCATGACGTACCCCAACGAAGTAGTCCTGGTCTCGGTGCCTGGGGTAGGTGTTCGTGACCGCTGCCTGGTGCTGCTGCTGCGCGACCGGTGTGAAGGTCACGCGCGGACGCGTCCGCGGTAGGTACCACCGAAGGTAGACGGTGTAGTTCTCCTCGCAGTGGCCGTAGATCTCGTCAATCACCTCCTCTGTGGCTATCAGCCAGTCCACCACGTATTGCTGCATACGTGGTTCCCAGAGGGAGCCTCCCTGCTGTCCCCGTTGAGTCAACCTGCATACACAGTAAAGTTCAACTCTAGTTCCATTTCATTCGACACAATAGTAGTAAAGTTGAAATAGAAATACTCACTGGTGGTCTTGGTGGGGAACGACAACCGCTACGTCTACCGGGAATCCCTGCCGCAGTTCGAACTGCCTCATCACTCGGCCTGGGCAGTGAGGCTCGACACAAATGTCATACACCACCGAGATCAACGTCATCCAATAAGCCGAGTCGCGCGTGCACAACGTCGAGCGGCCTAGAGGCGCTCGAGCTACGACCGCCTGCTGCGTGTACGGCTCCCTGACAACGTCGTAAGGCTGGAGACGGTCCAACTCGAACACGAAGTCCGGGTAGCTCCGTCTCACCTGAGCGTGGGCATAATGACGCTGCGAAAATAAAATATTCAAGTGGTTACAAGTTTTGTTCAACACAATTTGAATATTAGAAAGAAATAAGAATTTGTACTTACGTTGCGTCGAAACCAGTACGAGCCCATTGTAGGCCCGTCGGCTGGGTTCTCGAACGCGGGTGTTGTGTCGTAAGGAGAGGTGTCGACGATCGGTCGGTCGATCACGAGCCACTCCGCAGCCCAAAGCTGTAACAGAAGGGGGCAGCCTGTGAAGATCGCTCCTGTATCCGTCTTCGTGCACGCGTCGCACAGCCCACGGTAGGTGGCTGCGAGGACTGCTGAACCCCAACTCCACTGAGGCACGAAGCCTATCTCCGCGTCCGCTATCGACCGGGCATAGTGGATAAGCCCCCTCTCTACAGTGTTGCCCGACGTGTTGGTGAACATCACCCAGCCGAACAGCCAAAGCAGGTACGCCTCTAACGAGCATCGCACGGAGTACTCATCGGCGTCGGGGTGGAGCTTGTCGGCCTACAAAGGAGAAAACCATGTTAAAAATCATACACGTAATGAAAAATAACGAAGTCTTCAAGTTAACTTACTGTGAACTGCATAATCCAAGTCTTCGTAGGCCCGGTAGTCGCGTAAGGGTAGATCGCCTGAACAGCTGGGAGCCCTGGTAGCCTCATCACCTGAGCGAATCGTGCAGTGATGTCCTCCCTCCATCCACCAATAGCATCCACAGGCCCGACAGCCTCTCCGGCTAGTGGTAGCCCTAGGCAGGTACGAGACGTCCTGCAGCGTCGATGCCATCTCCCCACAAGGAAGATGGAAGGTGTGCGTCTCAGGACGCCACCGATCCACCAAAGCAGCTATCAGGGACCGGTCCGCATCCCACCGTCTCGCCTGGTCGTGCTCGTCGGCACGCGCCTCAACAAGTCTGCTAAGAGCGATCAGGCCAGACTCACGCAACCTGCATATCATCAAGTGTAAAATTAGTGTCAAGTTTAATATTCTTGTCATAAATGAAAATAGTATGATCGTACCACTGGACGTGTCGTGGATCGACACGCAACAACTCGCGCGACGGCCGTGGACGAAAGGTGGTCAGTTGAGCACCCTGCACTGCCGACAAGTACGACCTGTGCACCCTGTCGACCGACCTGCTGAAAAGAGCTGGTGTATCATTCGCCATACCTGCATGAATACATGAATACATTAATAAGAAATTTATAAGAAAAAACAAAACAACATGAATACATGACATAAATGGTCCATTGTATCTCAACATTACAAAAAGTGCACGTCTTAATTCAAACTACCAAACACAACATATAAATATCACAACAACAATAAAATAGTTTATGTCTCACAATGATAAATATTACACGCACGACAGATGACAACATAACAAATATTACAAATATCGGATCACCACTAGATTGAAAGGAGCAAACAAAATAATCAAGCCATTGCATCGCCAGCGGACGACGTAGTCACCGCACGAGCACGTCTAGGACGTGGTCGCCTCGTTGTTGTTCCTTCTCCCGATGGACGGCTGCCATCGGAGGGCTGTCCGGAAAGCCCTGCACCTACGACGGTTGAAGTTTCTGAATTCTTCGGACATTTTTTGTATGTATGTCCGCGCTCATCGCATTTGCTGCAACGTAGGGTCCTTCCCCCGGCCTCCTCGTCCATGTCGTTTCTAATGCGTCTTGACTGACGACATCCCTTTTTCATCCTTAACTTCGAAGGATCTGGAATTTAGAACACTTGTGGCCGCAGTGTTGTGTACGATCCAGATGTCTAAGCTTCGGCTTCATACAGCTGCAACTACAACCACCATCCGCATGAAGCACACATTCTTGCACAGCTTGAACACGGTTGATGCCGCACCTTCTCCTGTCGACACACATGATCTCGTACCTATGAACTTGGGTTCCTTGGGGGATTACTCTGTGCTTCATAGCCTTTAGAATTTTGTCTTGCATATATTTCGTCACCACGTTGCCAAAAACAATGTTGTTATCGACCATCAAAGGGGATATTTTCTTAAATCTATCCCTAAAGTATGCCTGAGTGCCATGAAGGATAAATTCCATAATACCCACCAATGGAAGCCCCCGAACTCCTCGCATCACCCAGTTGTACACCTCGGCCAGGTTCGTTGTCATTATACCATATCGAGCTCCGTCAGTGTCATACAACAGAGACCATTTTTCTTTCGGTTCATTCTCTATCCAGTGGGAGAAATTAAGTATTGATGGTGCAGACCTCCTTCTCATTGTTGGCGGGTCATTATGCAATGGACCAAGAGGTACTGCAGGCTCGTGAACCTGTGGCAAACGAGATTGCTCGTTAGTTTGCTTCGTTGTCAGCTCATCCAACCTTCTCCACATCTCATTGAATTTTTTCTCTTGATTTTGACCACATAGCCTCTTGAATAGATCCATCAGGTGCTTGTTCTTGAATTGTTTGTAGAAATTGGCTCCTATATGCCGCATGCACCACCTACTCCGAACATCATGCCACCTAGCTGAAAATCCCCTCTCCGGCCAACCATTCTGAAGATAGTCGATTGCCCTCAGCATGCCGACATGACGATCATGTATGATACAAACATTGGGCCTCATACGAATGACTTGGCATCGAACTCTCTCCAAGAACCAATACCAGTGTTCGGTGTTCTTACTCTCGACAAATGCAAACGCCATAGGTAACACCTAGTTGTTACCATCTGCTCCAATCGCCATCAGTATCTGACCTCTGTATTTGCCTGTCAGAAATGTTCCATCTATGCACAGCACAGGGCGACAGTGCACAAATGCGTTGATGCAAGCACCAATCGAGAAAAAGGCTCTTTGCAGCACGCTCTTGCTCGAATCAGTAGATGATGGAAAGGTCTGAATGTCATAGTAGGTATTGGGGTTTCTCTGAGCAATGGTGGCTAATAGACGAAGTAAATTGTCATACGATGCTTCAAATGTTCCATACCTCATCTCCAATATCTTTTGTTTCGCCCTCCAAGCCTTGGCATAGCTAATAGTATACTTGAATGTGTTCTCAATGTGCTTAATAATGGAGCCTGGTTCAAAATCCGTGTTTTTAACAACATGGCTGTACATCTCACCGGCAACAAACGCCGAGGTGATGTTGCGGTGGTACTTATCTACCCCCGGCAACAGACATGTGTGCTCACCAACAATGCTCGCTTTCCAATAGTCACTCCATTTTCCCTTGTATGCATGAACACGCCACAGACAATCATCCTTCATACACTTCACATCATACACATAGTTCGTAGACTTCACCACCCTAAACTCTCTATGCAAACAGACCGCCCAATGCTTCACTGCCTCTTTCATGTCTTCCTTATGAGCATACCTAGCACCCTGGAGGATCTCGTTTTCCTTGTATTCAAATGAAACATGTTACCCCTCCGAGATAACAAGTTGAGAGAAATTAGCTTGTTCCCAATCGACGGGCATGACATCTTCTTTCTCGTCCGATGATTCATCGCCCTCCGCCTGCTCATTTTCAGAATCCTCCCTCTCCATTTCTTCAACAATTGCTTCGATTCTCTCCCCCTCGTCCGCCACGCCAATCGCCTCCTCCAAGCTTGCTTCATTGCTCGGACCTTCACCATACTCTGTTTGCTTGTATTAATGCTATCGATTTCGTGCAATGCCACAAAAATAACAAGGGGCCAGGACCTTTCAAGTGCCATGTCCACATAACGTCTCCACGACTCAGTGTTATCTATAGGCATAAGTTCCCAATAATATCCTTCTGTTGCACGACTTACTACAACGGATAGAGACATTGTGTTCACTCTTGTATCCACTTTAAATCCACGTAGCAACCAACTATAGACTGACTCAAATATTTTCTCGGTTGGTCTATCGATGCCCTTCGATTTCATCCTAAATTCTGACAGATCTACACCTTCTGGACCGTATCTAACGTTGCCTTCACCGTGAACTATCTGAAATATGATCTTACTTGCCATAGTGTCTGACAAACAAATTGAAACTGAGTTTATTCCATACTACGAATATGTTGCCTAGATGATTCTGTGCCTAAGTTAATTTCTTTAACAATATGTACTCTGGTCTACATCTTAAGATATCCCAAATCGATTTGTTCGTTTCATCTACCGCCAATTGTACCTCGTTCATTTAAATTTGACAAATTTTGTAAACTAAATTAAATTAAATCATACTTTATATCTACACATATTTTGATTATCAACAAAATTATATGTACGATTATCTATAGTGCTTACCATCTACTCACATAATTTACACATAGATCCAAACATATTCTACCTAAGTTGATCTATCTATTCTACCTATGTTAATGTCCATTAAATTATCCTTGTTGATCTATCTATTCTACCTATGTTACTGTCGATTAAATTATCTAAGTTGATCTAAATTAAATAATCTGTTTTATAAATCTATAACAAAATATTCAATAACTATTCAAATATTAAAAAATTACATTTTTCCTAATATTGCATTTACATACTAACTAACAAAAAAATAACGACGGGATAATGCATTTACCTCGGATGGAGTACGCAATCCGGCGGGGCTTCGCGCGCTCCTTCCTCTTCCTCACCCTCTCTCTGTTCTTTTTTATGGATGTGGGAGGATGCAAATGAGAGGAAATCCTTTGACTATCGGCTTATATACTGCCCAGGCTAAAAAAGGCCCTTCCAGAGGGCGGGAAGGTAAAAAACGCCCTTTGGAAGGGCGGGAAGGGGCCCGCCGCAAAAGCCGGGCGGCCGCCCTTTTGCAAGCGGCCCCGTATGAAGAGGGAAAAATGCCCTTGGTTAGGGCGGGAAGGGGGCCGCCGCAAAAATCCGGGCGGTCGCCCTTTTTGCGGCGGCCCCGTATGAACAGGAAAACGCCCTTACCAAGGGCGGGAAGGGGGCCGCCTGCAAAATATCTGTCGCGCGGCAGACGGCACCCAACGGCCGTCTGCCACGTCGGATAATACGCCCTCTGGGAGGGCGTTTTATCCAATCACGCCCTCCCGAGAGGGCGGGAAGCGAGTAGTTTTGTAAATTTTCCAATCCGAAATTATTTTTGTAAATCTTTTAAAAAATAAAATTATAAATGCCAAAAATTCGAGAGACCGTCCACTTCGGATGCTGGATATGCCCTTGCCTCGAGCCGCGGCGTGACCATGAGAGGTGGACGCACGTCTGGGCTTGCTGCGGTTCCTGGAGACCTGGACAAAACCTATCTCCGGCTCATCTCGCTTCGGCTTGTGTGGCTCATCTAGGGCGATGGTCTTTGTATTGATAGGAGATAAGAGCCCGTTTAGTTGGATTAGCCCACAATCTTTTATGCTAGTAACATGATTTTTTAACAATCGACACCAAGCGTGATGATTCATTTAATAATGTGAGAAAAATTATAAGGCTAATACCCTTAAAAGGCAGGTGCGTTAACGACCAAATTTTGTAACCAAATCCCTAAGTTCAAGGTCAAATTTGAAGCGGAATTGGATTGGCGGAGTAATCTGCGGAGAAGCAGAGGCTGCATCGGCTATGCTCAAATCGGCTAAGTAACGATCGGCTACGAGGTCAATCGGCTGAGGTTGAATCGGACAAGGATAGCCGATAGTCGATGCTGAGTCAGAGGAGAAGATAAAACCGTTTCTGATAAAAGTGCTTGAAGATAAATAGAATATTCGGTTTCCAAATAGCGCGTTAAAAGATATTGTCATCTATGAATAGAGTCCTGTAACGGCAATTGTATCTGTAATTAGGAATTTGTTTAGACCTTTTATTTTAATGCGACACGGGACCTTCGTGGGATATTGTTGTATTTTAAATAGTAGTTTAGATAGAGTCCAGGGTCTGCATAGATAATGTTATTCTTGGGTATAAATAGGACCGGAGATCCCTGTAATTAGAATATTCAATCACAATCAATACAACCTTCGGCGCATCATCTCCTTTTTTCTTCAGACGAACAACTGATCCGGCTTCGAGCTGCATCGTTTCGATCCCCAAGCTCAGGTAAATGTTTGTCATTAGTGGTGTATCTCGTCGAATTTAATGCTTTCATCGTTATGACACTCTAAATTCGATGATTTATGCTGCGCTAGTTATCATATATTGCATATAATCTAGAACGATGTTTAGATCTGTCTCGTCATCGGCTCATTTCTGTCAGGAATCGGTAGCCGATAGAGCTAGATCTAAAGGTTGGCCTAGATTATATGCGATATCCACCGTCTTGAGGTATTTACATCAGCTACAGTAGATCAGACTGTTTTTTATACTTAATACTGCATCAACATTGAACTATTAAGTCGTTTTTAGAGCTTTCATGATCTGTTTGGCTAGATGTATTTTGCTTAGAGACAGTGCCGAGGTTTCAGCCGGCCTTATCTGTTTTAATATTCTTTTGATAATTGTTATCAGGATTATTAAAATCGCCTCTTATATTAAGATCTTGCTCTAGTTAAATACCAGACTCAGTTTGTTAGCTACAACCGACAGCCAACTGATCTAGGTTTAGCGCATTTAGCTCAAATCAATATCTTTTCATAAGATAAATCGAAGTATTAGCCGATTTACAGTTGGACTTACGACATCGGCTATATTGTTAAAACATATATTTATTATCCTATTGTATATTTGGATTAAGTGATTAATACTGTCTCGGTATAGCCGATCTATTCTAGTCACTTGGTTTAAATACGCTTCGGGATAGCATATATATGTAAATTGACTCTTACAGCCGATCCAGTGAGATCTAACTTAACACTTAACGCATATATCTCTATTTTTCTTGTTGGTTAACAGATCAAACCAACTGGCACACCTTGTACAACGTAGGTAGCCGAGAAGGACCTGCACTGGAGTTAAGCAGATCTCCCAGGGCAGCGCGTGAGAGAAATTTCTCGTCAACAGTAGCTAGGAATGAAAAAGTGAACTTCATCACCACGAATCAACAACACCTACACAAAATCAAGAAGAAGACTAGCACCGGACCAGTCACCGCTAGACCAATAAAGAAGTTACAACCAAGACCACCAAAAGCAAGACCTAATAGCCGAGCATCGAACTCAACTCTAGCTATGCCTTTGGGATTGAGGGGAAGAGGGTGAGATAAGAATGGATCTGCTCTTCCCCCCAAGGCTCGCCAATATGGTCAACTTGCATGAGCTAGGGCGTTGTTGTAAGAGGACAAGATAACTAGAGAGAGCTCGCGTCAGCTGTTTGAGAAAAGGTTACAAGGGGGCCTCCTAGACGATGCCTCCAGGGATAAGAGTAACGATGAGCATCGCCGCCGCCATCCGTCGAGGTCTCAGAGAGAAAAAAAGGGTTTTCACCCGGTAGCCCCACCAGAGGGAAATGGATGGCTCGACAACACCCCCAAGATGGTAAACGACGCCCAAACGTTGTTGTTGTCAGCCCAACAAGATTAGGCTAGGTTAATTTACACTTGCCGCTCACCCCCCATCGATACACAGGTGACCCTTCATTGCTCCACCACCGGCCAACCGCACCAGCGCGTGGACACCGCTGAACCAACACTCCTCGTCGGCCAACCTCCGCGTGCCTCCACGTGAAACGTAGCACACACGCCGACACCGTCCCCGTTGTCGTCGCCCGCGCTCCACGCCGGCCTTCCACAGCCACCGGCCTCGCACCGCGCCAGCCTACCGCCGCCACCGACCACCTGCCTTCGCGCCGTGCTAGCCCCCCGCCGATGCTGGCGACACGCTAGCTCTCCGTTGATATGGATGTATGAAATTTGTTACATTTATTGTTTATCTAAAAATTTAAAATGTTAATATATTTTAAAAAATATTAAGCTATCTATCTTCATTGTTTTGTAAATTTTAGTTTGAGAGGTTTTTATATTTCAATCAATTTTTGTTACTGTATTCGTTTTGATTCGTATTTGCTACGTATTTGTTTTCGATAGTATTCGATTTCGTTTTCGTATCTAGGGTTTTCGACTAAAAAATGAAAACAAATATAGTATAACTAGTTTTTGACCATTTTCGATCCACTTTGACTTGTCTCGACTCACAACTTGACTAGTTAATGAGTTGTCTCATTAATATCATCTTTATATTTTGAAATTTATTATATACTAAAAATTCATTAAACTTTATACAAACGCTCTCAAGCCATCACATATGAGATTTTTGCAAACGCTCCCAAAGATGTTATGTGTCACTCTAATAAATTTAAAATATTCTAAAAAAATCTAAACCATTTATAAAGTGATGGACCCATTATTTTTAGCTATTAGATTAAATCTATCAAACTAATTCCTCCTATCCCTATCTCCTGTGTACTACGTGGGAGAGAGGAAAAAACGCCGGAAAAACAGATACGTGCACGTTCTTTTTTAAAAAAAAGTATGTGAGCGTACCCCGCAAAATTATAAATCACGTTCAGCATTCTCCACATCAAACGTGACAGCGCAGTTGATCCATCCCAGCGGCTCATCATAGGAAACTCATGTACTACAAAATTATAGTTACAGAATTAATACCAATAAAACCATTCAAGAACCAGCTATTTGCAATTTAAATTTATGTAGTCCCTCACTTTTCAAATATAAGTCGTATTCCATTTTCTTCATCTTCATTTGTCTTTCAAATATTTTATTTTTAAAACAACCAATGTATTAGATTTTACTAAGTAGAGGACAAATGCATTACGATTAGTTAAAGTGGGGCACAATTTCATTGGAGTTTTATAGATTGTTGTAAGTATGGCTAAGGGTATACTGTTAACATCAAAATTTGATACGGTTCTTTAGTAAATTCGGTTAAAAAATCGATCAACCGATGAAAGTTTATCCCGAGGAGATCAAGTTCAAAAAGGAATAATTAGATATGATTTATAGTAATTTTCTTTTTATCTTTAAGAAATTTTATCTAATATCTGATCAAGATTTATATCTTTTCCTGTCTTCGGGAAAGATATGTCGTGTTCGATCAGGATTTGTATCAACCCAAGGATACAAATATATATAATATCTTCACAGATCAATACAATTACTTTCAGCGTATCGCCACCGTTTTATTATCGTCGAGTTCTTAGTTTTGAGTTGGGTTGCACCTGTTTAGATCTTCAGCAAGAAAGTAAGTTTTGTCAACTTTGCTTGTATCAGTGTGGCTAGAACTTTCTCGATTAGGTCTGATATTCTATTCAAGTTGATGTAAGCGTTGTCTATTAAATATATCGATTCTATCTTTAACTACATCATTGTTTAGAGTCGTATCGTCTTAGTTAGAACTTTCTTAGTTAGGTCTGATATTCTGATTAAGTTGATATTTCTCTAATCGTATTGCTATTTTATATAGATTTGCTATATCCATCACGTTTATGTATATCTATTGGCTAAATAGGTTTTTCTTATTATCTTCAATCTTATATTGTCTCAGTTAGCTCCAGTCTATTAGATTATTGCTAATAAGTTTAATTCTAGCAAGTCGATAGTTTTTTATGCAATGTTTATCGGAGTTCTAGCCGATGAGTTATCATTATTATGGGCTTTAGCTATTAGATGTATCGGTTAGTTAAATGATATACATTTTAGTTTACTTATATCGGACCTCTAACCGATATATGCTTTAACCATCAAACTTATATCTATCATGCTATATCAGTTTTGGCCGATGAGTTCATATTATATTATCTCATTACATTCTCTGAGTTTCATCGGTTCATACTCAAACTTGTATAATCATTAGTTAAATCTCTCTTTATCAACTTCAATCTTATACTGTCTTAGTTTGGTTCAATCTATCAAGGCTGTCTTTGATAAAGAATAGTTTATTGATGATTATGCATAGTTGAGTTCTAACTGATGATAGCATAAATCTTATTGCTCATCTGATTATTTGAATCTATATTATATCTATAGCCGATTGATCAAAACCCTATAGACCTCAGCTGGAATCGCTGCATCATATTGGTCTATTAGTCAATCGGCTCATTGATATTATACAATCTGTCTATCTATCTTGTTAGTTGTAGATCAAGCTAACTAGCACACCTTGAACCCGATTAACAGGACCTATACTGGAGCTAAGCAGATCTCCTAGGCCTTCGTGCGTCGTGACGAATTTCTCGTCAACCCATGCATATGCTTAAGTTGAGGTGGCCCCAAAGAAATGTCACCAGGGCTACATTACGATGCAATATTGTATGAGTGTCAATAGTAAACTAGACGTTAAAATTATGCTCCATGCTAATATGAGGGGCACAACTACATCCATGTGAGACCCATGTTTTAAGGAATCATAAAAAAGTACGATGCAATATTGTATGAGTGTCAATAGTAAACTAGACGTTAAAATTATGCTCCATGCTAATCATGAGGGGCACAACTACATCCATGTGAGACCCATGTTTTAAGGAATCATAAAAATCCGTTATAGCGGCATTTATATACAATTCTAATGATTTTATTTCATTAATTGATAGAGGCTTTATTTTTAAATATTTGCACAGAGATTTGGACATAGGTGAGACATTGGCACTTTGGTATGAAATGGAGATAAAGTTTTTACTATGCTAGGTTTATTTTTTAAGTATATATGTAGTTTCATCTATTAGAAATGCATCCCTTTTGAAGACAAGTAATAAGTAGTGGTACTACGTGTGTTTACATATAACCGGTATAAAATGATTTTTTAATATAAGAAACATTTTTATTATTATCATTTAAGATATCAATATATATATATATATATATTTCTTTCTTTTATCATTATAAGGTAATTTATGGTCATTATAGTAAACACAGTGAGATATGACTTTTTTAAAACTTTTTTATGAATAATAAATAAGTTTTCCAAGCATCTGCGCGAGCTTTCTCGCTAGGTAATATAATGAGTAAACACCACATGATAAATAACTCATGGAATCCAAATAATTTGGAAGTAACTAAGGGAATAAAGTACTGTGTATAAAAATATACGGTGCCCTCATGTGCTAGCAAGCTGCACGAGTAACTCGCGATACGGCTTATTAAGCTTATGAGTTAAAAAGGCTAGCTCGGCTTGGTTTGTTACAGATCAGAGTCACTGGCTTTGAGTCACAAGTAGCTCGCGGTCAGGCTTATTAAGCTTATGAGTTAAAATGAGTTCAAACCGATCAGAGTCACTGGCTTTGAGTTTTTTTTAATCGTTAGTCGTGGGTGCATCGCGGATATCACACACTACACACGCCGGCATGTTTCTAACTAATAGAAATTTAGTGAAGTTGACGATTTATCGCTTGTCTTCTTTTTTTAAGCATGTGTTAGGGGTGTATCCACCGTGAATGTGTAAGTATAGTATACGTGCGCCCATGCACGTGCGTTTTCGGTTTAACAGGAAAAGAAAAAAGAATGGCAGAGGGAACGTGGGCACCCTACGAAATCTGAATTTCTGAATATCCCGGAACGCAAGAACGGCACTACGTTGGCGCCGAGACCCGAGAGCGACGTGGATGTTAGCTTACTCCAGGCCTCAGAAAAACAAGAGGATCCGGGAGACTGAACTGATGATGGACTGGGACAAGGGCCACCGCAAGCAGCATTGCAGCAGGCGCGAGCCCGCATGGCCACATCTCGCAAATCCTCGCTTCCTCGCCCCATCGCCCATCGTTTACCGACGCAATCTGCCAATCTCACATCCGCAAGAGCTTTGCGCTTTGTCCACGAGCAGCCAACCTTGGCATTTTTACCTCCGAAATAATGACAGAATCGAACGCCGAATATCCATCAACTGCGTAGCCATCAGCGCCTGCGTCGCGGAGAGGCCTCCAGCCTCTCATGCAGTACACCGCGCACAGTATCACTACCTGAAGAGCTGGAACGCTCAGTTCTTCACCGCGACAAGAATCACCGAGGGGAAAAAGAAAACCGCGGACACATAATGGATGGAGCAGCTGAACTGAACGGCGAGATGCGTGTGACACATGTGTTTGTGTGGGTGACGCGATGGCTGTGCGAGAACGCTGGGAGCCATACGTTGGGCTATCCGAAATCTCATCTCTCGCCCAATCCGGGCCTCACGATGGCACCTCGCTGCCCCGCGCACCACAAACCCCTGGCGTGCCCAATCCCACACTCATATATACACACTCCCCGGCCTCGCCGTCCTAGCTTGCTGCTGCTGCATTCTTCTTGATCTGATCGTCGGACATGGCGTCGCCCATGCTCTCCGCCGCCACCGTGCCACTCCAGGTATGTTTGGTTAGTTACTTACTGCTCGTCTTTGTTGAAAGAATGGCTCTGTAAATTTGTGGCTGGTGGGTGTGTGCAGGGAGGCGGCTTGTCGGAGTTCTCCGGGCTGAGGAGCTCGGCGTCGCTGCCGCTTCGGCGGAATGCCACCTCCGACGACTTCATGAACGCGGTCTCCTTCAGGACCCACGCGGTACGTGCGTGAAGCAATGTGCTGGGGAACTTGGTTGCATCGAGGGGTGTATCGTGTGTGTTGCGTGTGTGACGCGGTGGTGATGTTTGTGCTGCGGTGGGCGCAGGTTGGCACGAGCAGCGGCGCGCGGCGGGCGCAGACGGAGGCGAAGCTGAAGGTGGCGATCAACGGGTTCGGCCGCATCGGGCGCAACTTCCTGCGGTGCTGGCACGGGCGCGGCGACAGCTCGCCGCTCGACGTCATCGCCATCAACGACACCGGAGGCGTGAAGCAGGCGTCGCACCTCCTCAAGTACGATTCCACGCTCGGCATCTTCGACGCCGACGTCAAGCCCGAGGGCGACAACGCCATCTCCGTCGACGGCAAGGTGATCAAGGTCGTCTCCGACCGCAACCCGTCAAACCTGCCGTGGGGCGAGCTCGGCATCGACCTCGTCATTGAGGGCACCGGTGTCTTCGTCGACCGCGACGGCGCGGGCAAGCACATCCAGGCCGGCGCCAAGAAGGTGCTCATCACCGCCCCCGGCAAGGGTGACATCCCCACCTACGTCGTCGGCGTCAATGCCGACCAGTACAGCCCAGACGAGCCCATCATCAGCAACGCCTCCTGCACCACCAACTGCCTCGCCCCCTTCGTCAAGATCCTCGACCAGAAGTTCGGTACGCGCACACGCATATATCGATCCACGGTGTCCTCGACCAAAATTTTCTCTTTCTGATGCTTAATGGCGACGTGGCAACGGCGCAGGCATCATCAAGGGAACGATGACCACCACCCACTCCTACACCGGTGACCAGAGGCTGCTCGACGCGAGCCACCGTGACCTCCGCCGCGCGCGTGCGGCGGCGCTCAACATCGTGCCGACGTCTACCGGCGCGGCCAAGGCCGTGGCGCTGGTTCTCCCCAACCTCAAGGGCAAGCTCAACGGGATCGCGCTCCGGGTGCCGACCCCGAACGTGTCCGTGGTGGACCTCGTGGTGCAGGTGTCCAAGAAGACCCTCGCCGAGGAGGTGAACCAGGCGTTCCGCGACAGCGCCGCCAACGAGCTCAAGGGCATCCTCGAGGTCTGCGACGTGCCGCTCGTGTCCGTCGACTTCAGGTGCTCCGACGTATCGTGCACCATCGACGCGTCGCTCAGCATGGTTATGGGCGACGACATGGTGAAGGTCATCGCCTGGTACGACAACGAGTGGGGATACTCGCAGAGGGTCGTCGACCTCGCTGACATCGTCGCCAACCAGTGGAAGTGAATGTAGACGCTGCTGCTGCTGCCGCCGCCTTTGTAACTCCACCTCGCTCCAAAATTTTCCCCAGACTTCTTCTTCTCGATCCTTTGTAATGAGAATTTCGAAGTTTCGAGCACCCAACACAGTTTCTTGTTTCTTTTTTTTTTCCTTTTCTTCCCTTCCTCCTCTGATTTTTCACTGTCCGGCACGGATTATTATCGACTTCCGGCAAATGGAAATCGCAACGCTATGTAATGTTCATGTGTAATACAGTACAGTATATACTACCGTTTGCCAGGTTCTGGTATAGAATTTCAGCTCGTTGTTTGGGACCTTTTCTGTTAGTTTTTCTGTGATGCATGAATCTTAATTAACTTAGAACATGATGTAACGTAAATGACATCATTTTTAAAGGTAACACTCACAGGGAATTTAAATACATAATGGATTAGGAGCGAGACTGCCTTCAGATACAAAATTTAACGACGAGAGTATAAGATCTTACCACGAATCAGGAAATGACGCGTCAAATGTGCGATGAAATGGCTGAATCCAATTGCCCCAATCCAAATGGATGATGGCATGGTCAACGTGGGTCGTGTTCATTTTGGACCTTATAGTTCACATGTTCGTCATCCTGATCCTTGGTGCCTGTTGCAATGAGCAAGGATCAAGAATATATGGTATTGTGTAGGACAAATATTCCAGTCCATACAATGCAGAGAGGACGACATTTTCCTTCGGAAATCCAATTGATTTCAGGAGGAACTTTTCGAACCTGGGACTCAAATGACGTAATGAAGAAGTCCAGAACTCATAGCTAACTTGATAGATACACATTAACTCTTCTTTGCTGATTTAGTGCTTACAATTAACTATCATGGGCCAATTGAGTAAATTCCCTGAAGCTAACATGGCATACTTAAGTTCAACAGGGGTCTGCTGATGACACTACATTAACAAAACAAATATTGCCGATCTAAAATAGTGTTCAGATACTAGGCCAAGGAAAAATTCCTGCGATGCTCAGCAGTGGTACTATGATAAACTATCCACCCTGTTTCAAGTGCTGCCATTGAAAAGGTTCCAGTCATGGACATTGAAGTTCATCACAGCGAGCTTGAAGATCTCAGACATTGGTAAGCATCCTGCTTGTTCTGCTGGTACTGCTGGACCGGCTGCAACTGCCCTGGCGCTTTCACTCAAGGGGCTGAATAATACAACAGAAACAACAGCATCAAATTCTCAATTTATAGACAAAAGCAATATCTGCAGGATTATGCAGTGAACTTTGATATAGAAGGGCAGAAAAGCCATAATCAAGTTTTGATTAACCTCCAATAATCTAACATTACCACCTAATGCTGTTTATCATCATTTAACTACAAATCTAGTTTCGTCCTTTTTAACTGTCCATACCAGTGCACTAGCATTCAGTATGACAAGAAAATTCAAACATCAGGCTGAACACAATAGGGCTATTTCATTTTGTAAGCACAGGTGTGTTACTAAACAGCAAGCATGTGTCACCAAACAAAATTATTGACACTCACTACAAACATGTCAAGATGCAATAGGACTTCTAAAAGGAAAGACTGATACAGACAATCCATAGTTATTGGAACACATAATTAAATATTAACCAAGCTATGACCAACAGATGGCACTGAATGGTAGTTTCTGTGACGGGAAGTCCAAATGAACTTTTCACCCAGCTAAAGTACGGACTAATAGAAAGTATATGTGACAGTGATCTACTGGGCTTACTTTATCAACAGTGGCTCATATGCAGTAATAACTACATCAGTTGATGCGTTCTTGAGGCGTATATTGGCCAAGTAAAGCTGCAAGAGGCAATCCAGAACTCAGTTTGAAGAACAAAGATTTCACAATATTCCTGTTTTATACTATACTAATAAAGGAATGGGTGCACTCACTCGAACAATATTCTGTGCTTCTCTGCCTTGCCTTCCTTTTGAGATAGCCTACAGAAATGAAGAAAATTAAGCACAAGATTTTGCACTTTCCTGGTCAATTCACCATGCAGTGTTGAACTGTTGATTATACAGCATATCCAAACTATCAAGTATCAATGTGCATCAATGAACTGAACTATCAGAGTTAATAAAATCATAATATACAGCAGTTCGATAATTTTGCACAAATCATAATGTTTCATGGGTCTATTTCTGTTATGGAGGATCCTTGATAAAGAATAGTTTCTCTCAAACTAAGAATAGTTTATTTTCCACTTAGACATCTGCATTACTTCTTATCTGGAAAGAGAAGGATCTAGAGCCTAACTTATACCTCCAACACTGATCTAAAGGGGTCATCAATTATATGAGAATGGTTGAGCCTACCTACAGTTCAACCAACACAAACGTCCAGTAATCCCTAATATTTATCCATACATCATTGTTATTTTTCTTAGGCATGCCAATTGCTACCAAAATCTGTTTCCATTCTCTGTAATGTGCAGCTGTGCCAGTATGAAGTGTGATGACCTACACCTATACAATTCCAGCAATATTGTGCCATCATATATTTGTATTGATGAAAAAGAAGGCAACAATCTAATGGGCTGGAAATTGATTTATCGCAAGGAGCAGGATAATCTGGAGATGGCAAAGCACCACACAAGAGTAAATAATCTTACCAGCTGACCAACTGCAGTTCCAGCCACTGCAGGAGCATCTCCAAATCGCAGACCACCTAGCTCGATCGTCCCAGAATGCTCAACCACCTAGCCAACAAACATGAATTTTTACACGGTTTAAAGGCACAACCCATCGAACTGCTAACGCAAACCGTCAGGAACTCCTGATTACATGACCCCTAGCTCTAATGTATGGCTAAGTAGTAGCCCAACAGGTTATCCTCACCAAGTTGTCCCCCGCGTCCTGCTCGTTGGCGATGTCGCGCAGGAACCAGAGCGCGCTGCCGCCGTCCTCTACCTCGCCCTTGAGGTCGAGCAGCTCGAAGATGAGGCTCTCGTCGCGGGCCGGGTCAACGAAGACCTCCTGCGCAGCAAACCAAGGAAGCAAGCACACGCATCAGCCACCGCAGAAACTCCCCGAACACAAGCCAAACTCAAAGGGATCAAAAGCGAGAGGTGCACGAACCTGATGGTCGGGGACTTGCCTGATGTTGCTCACATCCTGACCAAACCAAAACGGGGGTAAGCGCAGTGTAGCACAGTATAAACACACGGGGAGGATTGGAAGGAAAAAATGAAGGAACGAGAAGCCGCTGCCTCGCCGCGGGGCGAGGAGGAAGGGGGAGGAGGGAGAGTACCTGGAACCGGACGGGGAAGGTGCTGGAGACGGCGCCGCCGAACAGCGGCCGCCCGACGCAGCTCTCGCCGGACATCCTCCGCTCGCCGCAGCGAGATCAAACAAAAACGCAAAGCGAAACAAGCTTCTGGAGCGTAGGAGAAAGGTGGTGAGGGTGGAGAGGAGGTCGGTGGGTTTGGAGATTGGGCCGGCGCTTTATAGGGAGGGTGGCGAAGTCGCCGCGCGTCGATCTCACGCGCCGCGGCCGCGCTTCCCTTCCCGGTTCCCCCCTGCGTGGATGCTACGCCGAGCGGTTTGGTAGTGCCGGTTGCTCCGCTGCGGTGCAGGCGCAGCAGGGAGGAGCGGGGACGCTCGCAGGCCGGGCCGGGGAAGCTAGAGGCTCTCGGGGAGGCCGCGCTCGCTCGCCCTCGGGGACGCGCCGCAGAAGTGGATCGCGCCTGCGAGAGTTGGTCGGGACCATCTCACGCGGCAGAGGCCCCGGAATTCAACTGGTTCCTGCGAAAGGAAAAAGTCTGCTTTGTCACCCTTAAATATAGGTCAAATCTAATTCGCATTCCTAACTGTTTTTACGACGGTTTCGCTGACGTGGCCCAATAACTTTGGATCCATATACCAGTGATTCTCTCTCCTCTTCCTCCCTTTCCCCACACCGTCGAGTAGAGGGACCGCAGTCGACGGCGACGCGGCGATATCTAGTGAATAGGAGTGGGGACGCCGGTCGGCGGCGGTGGCAACACGACGACGGCTCCGTGTCCTCGTATGGGGGCGGCAGGATGACCCCGAACGCCGCGATGTCGGCCTTCCCTCTCGCCGCGGCCGCTGCCATCCTCGTTCACAGTTCATCCTCTCCGATGGTGGCCCAACATGGAGCGGAAGGGGGAAGATGGGGCGGATCTGGGCCTCGGGCTACCTGGGCTGTAGCTCGGGACGAGGCCCAGTTCCTTTATAAAAGTAATGAGAAATTCATATTTGACCCCAATAGCCCACTAAAAAATTCATATATGATCCAGTAACCCTATTTAAAAATATAGCCCAACACAGCCCATTAGCCAACACCAAACCCTATTCTCACCCCACTCATTCAATCCCCAGGCTAGCACTGCGCCATCCCATTCCCCGGCGACAACGAGCGCCGCCGCCCTTCGACCACCCGCGTCCTGTGCCGGCCTGCGCCCCCACGCGCCGAGCGCCGCGCCCTGCTCAGCGTCGCGCGCCGCCACCCTGCTCAGCAGCTCAACGTGTTAGCTATTTAATAT
The DNA here is from genome assembly GCA_019925245.2 of Oryza australiensis. Lineage (NCBI taxonomy): Eukaryota > Viridiplantae > Streptophyta > Magnoliopsida > Poales > Poaceae > Oryza > Oryza australiensis. The sequence goes on along the minus strand of JAIFGZ020000222.1, from coordinate 18,348,332 downwards.
CTGAGCATTCCGAGGTTCTCCTGTGGTTCCACTAAGTTATTTTGTTTGTTACTGCTGTTGGTTTCAGAAATGAGAGTGACTCCTGTACTGTTGGAGCAACCAGTTCATCGAGATGACTGGGAAGGTCTCCGTGATGTTAGCATTGCTGCCATGGAGAAATACAGAGTTGCTGTTGCAGCTGATGAAAGTTGTCTGAGTTTGCTTGATGCTTAGAAAATAATACATTGAAATCTTGCTCATGTTATTAACATCAAGCTAGCAAAGCTAGGGATTCTTGGAGCCCTCGAAGTAATTGTTGCTGCAAGAAAAGCCCGCATTGCGATGATAGGTGGTATGGTTGATACTAGGATTGCTATGGGCTTTGCTGGTCATCTTGCTGCTGAGCTTGGTTGTTTCAGGTTGTGAAATACGTATATGGAATATATTTTTTTCAGCCGAGACATTGTCATCAGTATGCTTAAACTGAAGATACTATTCATTTTTCTGGGTTTGTTGACCCTGTGCCTGCCAAATTAATCCTTAATGTTTTCCCCTTGTGAATGCAGTTTTGTTGACCTGGACACACCTCTCTTACTATGTGAAGATCCAGTGTTCGGTGGCTATGAAGGTAATTTTAGACAAAAATCATTTTATTTCAATCCCCTTTGTAAAATGTAACAGTGCAATGATAATGAAGTCTGTGGTTAAATAACAAAACTGTTGAATGTATTTCATAACTTCATATGACTTACTCAAACTTCTCTTGTATTAGTTGGTTCGGGGCGAAAACCGATCCGCCACTGGGAAGATGGGAGGTTGGTCGTGACGAGGACGGCGGGGGTGGAACGGTCCGACGCCATCCCCCTCATCTGGTTGTGCGCGCGTCCGAGCTCACCCACCTCGCCTTCTCCCCGTCGCGGCTGGCCCCCATCCTCACCGCCTACTGTTCGACCTCCGTGCTCCTCTTTTCCGGGACCTCCTCTCCCGCTCCCCCGGATCTTCGCCTCCGGCAGCAGCGAAGGAGCTGGGCGGCGAGCGACACCAGGCGAGCGAGTTGGGCGGCGACGGCTCCGAGGTACGTCTGGCAAAGAAGCAGCAGTCGGCGGTCGCATCATTGCTCCTCGTCTGGCTCCGAGGTCGCGTCGTTGCTCCTCACTGCTTGTGCGGCGCCTCCTCAGCACCACTGCGGCCGAGCCGGCTGACGGCGACCACCGCCCTCGTCCTCGCCGCCGTCATCGTTGTCGCGGAGGTTGGACGACGCGGCCATCTGCTCGGCGAGCGTGACGCCTCACTGCGGCGACGGCATCGGCCGCGCCTTTATCTCCTCCTGCATGAATCGTTCCTTGAGCTCAATATCGAATCGTTGGCATCCTTATCTCGGCGATGCAGCGTCGGTTCGCCTCGGCACCACCACGCCCTACCAGGTCGCTACGCCGTACTCCCTCGCGCTGGCCACCGTGCGAGGCGAGCTGGTTTGCAGCGCGGTGGGATTCGGAGGCGAAGAAGGGGGAGTGAATGGTCGCTGCGTCGTCGGACACGGGCTCCTTGTGCTTCTTCGCGATTCTCGTCGGCGATGCGAGGCGACGCGGTTTGCGACGCGGTGAGATTTGGAGGCGAAGGGGACATTTTTGTTGCATCTTTTGCGTAGTTGGAACTCGAATCTCCCCCATTGTCCTCGCGCCACCTCTCATGCCCCCCCGCCCGCCAGCGCCCCTTCTTCCGCCGGCGCCCCCTCCAGTAAGACAGAAAGTCGGCCACGTCCCGGGCGCCGCCGCTGCCCTTCCGTGTCTCTCTGCTCGCTGCCAACGAAGAAAGAGAGAAGTTAGGAGGGAATCACTAACACATGATTCCACGACTCAAACCGATTGAACTGAAAACGTCACGCCAATGAAAACATAGAATTACTTTGTACCGATTTTATAGTTAAGAGATATAAATTAAATTGGATCAATATTTGAGGAAAACAAAGTGGACTTATTCCCCTGCAAAAATCGCGAGAAAATGCCACATTCCAAAGAGGCTTCACAATTCCAAATATAGAAACTGTTCGGTTTGGAAAAAGCACAGTTACGCTGCGCAGGAAACTCTTAACAGAGTTTCCTTCGGCTGTACCGGAACATTAACCCGCGGTGGCCGCGTGAGGCTGCAAAATTTAATTTGATCACTATCGTAGCACTATAAACACAATCAAACGGCAGGCTAAATAGCACTTCCAAAAACAACATGCTACACTTCGATCGCGCATGCAACAAAATCTATTGAACTCCAAATGTATGAGTTATTCTCCATAGATCAAAGTTTTTTCGGAGCAAGTCCCTACACTGCCAGCTAAGTCGAGCACCATAACGCCGCAAAAGGGGACGCCTTGCTGTTTCAGCCCTCCAGGAGGCCCGGTCTCCGCTTTCTGCAGACATAAGTTGTCCAAGCCAATTGAATCTGACATGAAAGAGAGCTCAGTTCTCCTCTCCATCCTTCTCTCCTTCACCTTGGTCTTCATCATCATCGTCGTCGTCGTCATCAGATCCCTATAAATGTTCCGGGTGAAGGATAAATACAGATACATAATGGTTAAAGTTCAACAATAATAATTCACCTAGCAGTCAGGCGCAACAAAAAAAATGCTGAAATGACCTTAGTGAAAAGTTAAAATATCACTAGTATAAGAAAGGATATCATGCAATGTTGTACTGGGATTAACCATTGTGCACACACTGATAAACTATCATACTTATATATTTACAAATGTGAGGTAGGATTACCTCGTCATCATCATCCAGTAGTTCAAATTCTTCTTCAAATTCCTGCATGAGATGTTTGAGAGGACATGGTATTAGGATATACAACAGAAATAAAATAAACCGCCTATTACAATAGAAGGACTAACATTGTTGAAGTGCTTCAAAGGATTAGGCCATAGATCTTCCTTGATGACATCTGCAACCTGTGCAAATAAGTTCTCAGAGAACATCTTCACAGAGCATGTAGGGAATTTCTAAATTCTAGTGTTAAAACTTCAAATAATTCACAGCTAAACAAAGTTTGAAGTAATCTTGGTTTAGCACGGCTATACCTCGTCCATAGCTCCATGAGCAAAACTTCTGTTCTTTTCACTATTGAACCAAGTAAAGAAACTGCAAAGTAAAATGAAGATGTGTTAACAACCCAAGAACCCAGTTGTGACAAAGAACACAATATTATATTGAAGCAAGCAATTGATCTACATGGCAGAAAGCCTCCACCGCACCCCAAAAAAAAAGCTCATATAAATGATAATCTAACTAAAAGAGTGAAAAGAATGACTACTTGTGCCTTTGGCAGTTTCTATTTGGTTATTAAATTATAGAGAAAATTCGAAGAAATGCTATCGACAAGTACCCAATTCCAAGAAATGCCATCGACGAGTACGAGTTGCATAAAATGTCATTGTACAAGTGACTTTGTCCTACAAATGTCATCGCATTAGGGTTCCATTAGCAACCCTCCGTTAAGTGCTATAGGATGAACAATGCATTTAATGGTATAGGATGGACAGAACCCTAAGAGCGATGGCATTTCTTGGACAAAATCGTTTGTACGATGACATTTTATGGAACTTGCACTCGTTGATGGCATTTTTTGGATTTGGAGTTTGTCAATGGCATTTCTTGGATTTCCTCTAAATTATATCAAGCAACATAACTAGCATATGTAGCAACTAAATGTCTGACATTTCATGTTGTCTGCAATTGCTAATCAGAACTAGCAGGTTTACCTGGAATAATGAAAACAAGGAATAAAGCTAGCATGCTTAGATTACTTTATAGAAGGTCCCTACTATTTCTTCCAACTTCAAAGTAGAAAAGAGAACATGAAAATTGTGGAACAGATAGAAATAGCAACCTTTCATCAATCAAGATTCGCTTGTCCCCTTTCTTCGTGTATGCACCATCATTGGCAATATCCTTAAATGTGTTTTTAAAAATGTTATTAGGTTCTCTCTGCAGAAGCATAGTAACTGAAACACTTAGATTGATCAAAAGGGCACCATACCATTCCCTTCTTCCACCTGATGGAGGTAGCCTTTACTTTGACTGCTTCATCGCCACTAAAGGAATATGTTTTTGAGAGCTTTGTGTCTTCAAAATATGGATTGGGAGAGAATGTCTACAGTTCAATGACAAGCAATTGTAAACACAGTAAAGGAAATAAGGAAACATTATATTGGAGGTGCAAAGAAGCTTACGAGAGTAATGGAGTAGCCTGATTTGATATCTTTTGAGTCATCCACATTGATAGACTCCAAGTGTTTGAAAATCTATGACAGAAAATAAGAAAACTCATAAGGTAGTTCCAGTACTATATTTCATTGTGTTCATTTTGTGTAGATTGCTTCCATAGGACTACTTAGAATATCAATATGTCCTTGCTTTAGTATGCCCTACTACTTTTGAGTTAATGTTAGCCATCCACAAAAGAAAGGTACCTTTTGATCATCTTCAGTTAATAGTCCACCAAGCATAGGATGGCTAATAAACTGCAAGGTGAATAGTGGATGGCATAATTAGTAAGTAGATAAAAGGTTTTAATCAATCACAAATTCAGTCGAAAAGAGCATGAAACATATTACAGACCGCTGTCAGCCAGAAGTCCGGAATTTGCTTGATAATTTCATTCCGTCGAACATAAAACGGTCTGCGAACCTCGTTGTATTTCTGTTCCAACTCCAGAACTTCATCACATGCTTTCTCATTAACCTGAAATCAGTTAATGCAATGAACTAACAGCCTAACATTCAAAACCCACTAAACATTCCAGCTGATTATACCAGGTCCAATCAAAATATGAAATCATTAACCTGAAATCAGTCAATGCAATGAACTAAATAACATTCAAAACCCACTGAACATTCCAGCTGATTATACCAGGTCCAATCAAAATATGAAATTGGAATCGTAGATAAACAAACAATATTTTTTTGGAAAGAAACGCCTCGTTAGCAGTAAAATTTTAGAGATTGCATCATTACCCGCAAGAAGAAAAACATGATTATGATATTTTTCAGTTAGTCCAATTAAATCACTAATCCTGACACTAAAATTAATAGAATGGAGTAATTATGAAAGGTCAAATAAAAAGCCTGAAACGAAGCTGACTTGGTGTGTTATAGATAGAATGAATCCATAAGGCACAATATCTGGTAGACAAGGGAGTCTGGTGTGCAATGTTTTGCAGATCAGGTAAACATGAACCAAGTCATGCAAGAATTTTCTCATTCCAGAGAAAACGAGAATTTGTATTTATTAGCTTTGATTGAGAATACGTGGAGTTTCTGGACATTGGAGCACCCAATTTAGCTTGTACACTTCTACCATTACATTATAGAACTAATTTCAATTGCCAGAGGAATTGAACAAAGACAGGAGACGAGTTTCCTAAAGCATTTGTGACCACATTTTGAAGCGTCCAACATCTAAGTTACTATGGAAAAACTTTTGCAGCTAACTAACTACTCTCCAATGAGCTCCACATGCATCTCAAAGTGCTCATAAAGCATTTAACTGTAGCAAAATCTATTGATAAACGTCTACAGTTCAATGGCCATGGGCTCACAGTCGAGTAATTTTAAGTATCTGACACAAAAAAAAGGCACAATCATCTACTTCCAACTTTCACAATTCCACAATATCAGGCCTCCAAACAGGTCAAACCCCACACATAGACAAGCTATCTAGCATCTAGCATGGCACTTATGTTCCAGCTTGAGCCATAGAGAGAACCGAAAAGTTGAAAACCCTCATTTCGATCTCCCAAACCATGTCTACCCAGCCATAGTAAACCAATCATTCACCAACCGTTCGTTCCGCAGTGAAATGATATCATAGACACAGCAGAAACAGAATCGGGAGCGGAACTTCTCCTAAATCCCGCGCGCCCTGAGCCGCGACCGCTCCGCGAACCCATAAACCCCAAAACCCCAGCACAAAAGAAAACAAATGCCCAGCAACCACGCCGTGCTAGAGGATCCAACGCCGACTCACCTCCTCGATCTCGTCCTGGATCTCCTGGAGCTTCCCAATAGACTGCAGCAGGGCGGCGTCGACGGGCTCGGCCTCCGCGCCGTCGGTCCTCGGCTTCTTCCCCTTCTGCTCCGCCGCCGCCATCGTCCGGTGCGATAAGCCCTTCCGAGAGCTCTAGGACTTTAGCTCCCTGGCTAGGTCTGCTGACTCTGCCGCCGCTGCTGCCGCCGCCGCCCGCCCGCCCGCCGAGAGGGGAGGAGGCAGCCGAACGCGGGTGCGGGGGCGGGGGTGGTCAGGGGTTAGGGGGGACGGTGGGTGGGTGCTGTATGTTGCGAGCCTATTTATACCGGGCCGCGCGCAGAGATTCGCCGGTTTGAGTTGGGTTGGGCCTCATTTTCTTATGGGCCTTGTGTACAATATGGCTTATATGTCGCTCAAACCCTCTAAGATTTTTTTAAAAAAACGAACCAGCAAAAAAAAATTGTACAAATATAAACCTATACAAATAAAAGAAAGAAAAAAACTAAACTATAGTAAAAGGTCATATGGCCTTTTTTGCTCTCGCAAGGGCCCAATCTTGGCTTCATTTGTTATCTTGCCCGCCGGGCTAACCACCGAGAGTTTTTTTTCCTAGACTCTGGTTCCGTTTATTCCAAACTTTCCAAGTCATTAGAAGAATTAGGAGGCGCAGACATTTTTCTGGCACCTCCTGGTGGTGGCTAGCCTTGTGGATTAGGGTGTCAAGCTATTTTTCTTCACGGTGGCTAGCCCTGTCCATCATTCATGAACCGTGACAGCTGAGCCTCAATTTTTCGGATTGATTTGTTTATCTGAGGTCCAAGCCGACAGTATTTCCTAAATTCTCTTCGTATACCTGTATTCCACTAGTACCTGTATTCCACGAGGTGAAAGGTCGTCTCCGGGGTACGCCTGCAGAGTGGGTAATAAAGGTTGTTCGGCCATCCGCGTGGCACTAGCCGCGGTTAAATGTTCACACTCAGTTTTGCATCACCAACCATACAAAAATTTTGCACAAAACCTATAAGATGATTGGCTAAATTGTCCTAAGAGGAAGGAAAATATGTGATCACTGAGGTTCTTCTTACAACACGTCTGACCTGAGTAGCATCGGACACATGCGATCCCGGGTGAATCAGTATCATCTTATAAGACATCCCAGGCTAGTTCTTCTGTTATCAAAGGATCAATGGATTATCTAATTTTTATGATGATATTCGAGGTACAAACGATAGATGGATTATCTAAGTACAAAATTGAAACATTGTTGTATTTAAAAAAATAAAAATCTTATATATTTGGAAAGCTTTTGCAAAACTCGAACTATTAAAAAGATTGAGAAATATATTCGTGGTAATAATCCATAAATAAGAGTAAAAAGAACGGGCCACTCCAAGGTACTTCCTCCTACTCAATAAAAAAACTGTATATCCCCTAGCTACTTATTACCACAGTGCCTTGTATCATATCATGAAAACAAGCAAGTATTTTAAGCATCCATCACATAGGATTAAATGATGAGGAGAAGAGAGAAGAGTCACCTCTCATACAAAGGACAAACTCTTTCACAAACACTTAGAGAAACAGTAGTGTGGATTGAATGAAGTGAATAAACTAAATAGTATTGGAGGTAGTGTTTTAGAGACATTGTATAAACCACCTCCACCTTTTAGTTCATTAGTTGATGATATGAACTAAATTGAAGATAACAATCACCCCTACTAAAAGACTTGCTCTAATAACTTAATTCTAATGAATTCATGTTGATATATCCTTCAAGTGTAAATAATCTACAAAACTGAAGTTAAAGTATCCCGTGGCGCCACTAAAACATACTAGCTGTTAGCACACCTCTGGATGGCTTCAGTGTTATTTTGAGGATAAGATCAATTCCAAACTTCAGCCAACATGACTAACCATCCTACACCAGATCTGATAGATGAACTGCTAGTTCTAGGGGGGGTTGAAATAGCTGCAAGACTTGGCTACACATGATCTCATGAAGCAACCAGTCAGGGTTAATCATCCACAAGTAATTCATGCCACAAAGTTCAAGGAAGAAGAGTCCTGACTAGGTCTATCCAGCCTTGTCCTGCAAAAGGAAACAATACCGTCATAATTGTAACTGGAACCATTTCAATGAAAATTGTTTTACACTCTAAATTTACGAAACTACTTGGGCAAAATTTGACCCCACCACGCAATCAACTCTGCGATCTTTTTCTTTTTCTTCTTTTAACATGGTAATTTTTAAACCTTGAGAACAAGAATGCATATGTTCCTTTTCACTTTGTTCAAATATATCAATGTATGTATATGATAGATGATTGGGAAAAATATTTTCCTTTGAAAAGCAAATGACAAGCAAAGTTCTGAATTATCAGGAAATTTAGCTGAACTTAATCTTCAGAGGAACTTAACTAATATGAAAAGAAAAAAGAACCTGCTGATCTAGTGTCACATTACAAGGTGCAATCAATCAATCATGGAAACATCAATGACCAATGTAAGTGATAAAATTACTATTCATAATTTCAATTTAGTTTAGCCAACACAAAATGAATGAGGGCATGAAACTTGAACAAACATTGTGGAGTTTCCAATGGAATGATATAATCATATAGTTCCACTAGTTTACTCAAAAGTTACTACCAATATTGAAAACTGGTGACAAACAGTTACATACTGCTAGACTTTCCTGGCAATTATCATGAACAAAAAAGCAAACACATTCATAGCACTTGCCTTAAGTCAGCAGACACATTATGCAAGTGAGAAAAAGTATTTTCCTGGTTGTAGTAACTACTCCCTCCGTCCTAAAATATAAGAGATGTTGGTCGGATGTGACACATTCTACTACAAATCTGAATAGGGGATGTGTCACATCCAACCAAAATCCCTTAGATTTTGGATGGAAGGAGTAGCAACCTTTATATAGGATTATCATATCTCAACCAGCCCCTTTCTACAGATTTACATTTAATTCTAAGCTCATTTAGTGGGCGCATAATGATATTTTTAGTGTGAACATGAATACAGTGTCTGTTTTCAGCAGCAGCATGCCCATTGACTTCATACAAAATATAGTTGTCCTTGCTCCTTACCAATTTACCATCCTCAACAAGTAAAGACTAAAGAGAACACTTTATGTTATAGGTTCATGAAATAGACAAGGTTTGCTCTAATTTTGCCATCACACTGATTCATATAATAACTGTGGTCGTTTACAGGCGATGTTTTAAGGTCCAATAAAACACTTCCACAGATGCATTGCAGTAGCTCCTTTATTTAACCAAAAAAAATACTAATTTTGTTGATATAAGAAAACAAATCTGATATCTCGAACTGTTACATTTAAAAAGTACCATATGTTCAAGAACCATATGAAAGAAAATAAATGTATGTAATTTTGCTGAATCAGCATATCCATGAAACATATGGGTTGGAAGCTGTACCTCATGAACGGTTTTATACGTGATATTGACCTTTCATAACCATCTTCTGAATCATTCTTTGCATTATCATCTGATGCCTGCTCCACATCGTTGTCCTCTTCCTTTTCTCGTCTTGGCTTTGCTTGCTGTCTTGATGAAGGCTTCCAGCTTGCCTTGGCAAGTGACTTAGCAAGTAAATCTGCAATATTTACTGACATCTCCTCAGCTTTCTGCACATGAGGAAAATGATCTTCCTCAAAATGGTGTGACAACCACAAATACATCGACAGGACCTGATGTTTTGTCTCAAGGTCCAGAAGCTCAGTGTCATTCTTTGCAGAACCCTTTGGCATTCCAATTGCAATGCTAACACGACGGCTTTGGCTATAGTGTGTAGCAAACCTCAGAAGATGGTACATGGCTTTTGGATCCCTTATATTTACTGGTGCAAAACAAAAATTGTAGCGATCCTTGAGGGAGAGACCCTGGACCCTCTCAAGCATATTAGCAACCTTCTTGATACCTTCCTGGTGGCACATGAAGTATGTACTGTCGATGCGGCAATTTTCACGGAACTTATCTAGCAGCTCATTGAAAGTAAGGTCAGGAAACTGGCTGGCAAAACTTTCCACCTGCTCAAAGCAAGGAAATAGACCAACTTTCTTAGCTTCCTCAAATGGCTGCTGAAGGCACTGGATCAAATAATCCAAATCATCCAACAAGAAAGTGGTTGTGAGCCCATCTGGGTAAATACTGCCTCTCCGACCAGCTCGCCCAGCAATCTGTTTTACCTGTGAAGCAGCAACAGGTACCATCCTATCCCCATTGTACTTGGCCAAATTATAGAATACCACTCTCCTAATGTTGAGGTTCAACCCCATACCAACAGCATCACTTGCTACAAGCACATCATACTCATTATCCTGCTCATTAAACAGCTTTGCTTGCTGCCGCCGTGTCTCTGGTGGAAGACCTCCATATATAACGCAACACTTGTGCTTCGTAAACTTCTCAATTGCCAGTTTCACCTCAAATATCTCTCTGCGTGAAAACGCGACAATGCAGTCACCAGAACGCACATTCTTGAGGTCTCCAAGCAGTGTCTTTGCTTCAACAACAAGCGGTTTGAAGCGCTCATATTGATGCACCTCCAAATCATCTCCAGTATCTGCACAAATCTTCCGAACAATCTTCAGAACACTAGGGTCACCACAGAGATGTATCTCGTCTGCCTTGAGCCCAAGAACGGCTCGTGTCCATGCATAGCCCCTGACAGGGTCAGCCATCATCTGTATCTCATCAACCACAGCAACCTCGTAGAGCTCCTCAGTAGAGAGCATTTCGATTGTACACGCGACGTGGTTGGAGAAAGGCACCTCCTTAATCTCCTGGCCAGTGCGGAGGCTGCAGTAGACGCCCAGGCAATTGACCTTGTCGAAGACCTCCATGGCGAGGAGCCGGAGCGGGCTGCAGTATACGCCGGACTTGGCAGCGGCGAAGCGGGTGAGCGCGTTGTGCGTCTTGCCGCTGTTGGTGGGCCCGCAGTGGTATACCACCCGCCGGCGCATGGCGCGGGCGAAGGGGTACCATATGTGCGGCGCCGTGAGGTCCGCCGCGGCCATGATGGACTCGTGCTGCCTCAGCTCGTCCGCAAGGTGGGTCACGCAGAACTCAGCGAAGGCCGGGAGGAGGAGGGCGTGCGAGGCCTCAGCCGGGAGGGAGAGGAGGTGCTTGGCGGACTCCAGGGAGAGGCGCGCGGGGAGAAAGTGGCGGAAGCGATAGGCGTAGGTGGGGAACGCCGAGGCGGGGATGTAGAGCGCGAGGGCTTGGTCGGACATGGCCGGGTCCTTCCCGAAGCGGCGGAGGAGCGCCACCACGGCGTCCCACGTGGCCTTTGGGAGGCGCGACGCGCCGGTGGCGGGTTCCGAGGTCGATACCTCGCTCCATAGCTGCTTCCCGTCCAGGGGCGGCGGCGGCGGAGGCGGGGGCGAGTTATTGTCCCCCTCGGCTGTTACGTCGGAGGAGAAGAGGCTGTGGTGGGGCGGCGGGACCCAAGGGGAAGGGGATCGGGGGGCGCCCCGCTGGAGATGGGAGAGGAGGGGGAGGAGGAGGATACGCCGGTGGTGGTGAGAGGAGGTGGAGCGGCGGAGTGCGGCGGCGATGGCGGCGGCGGCCATGGAGGCTAGATCGGGTTAGGAGGCGGCCGGCGGCATGGGGCAGGGTTGAGGCGGCGCGCGACAGGCGGTGCCCCAGTGGTTGCCCGTGGGCCGAGTTGGGCCGCCAGCGGAGATCGGCGGGATGCACGTGCTAACCTTTGAGAAAATCCATCCATAACAAACATTTCTCCATATCAAAGAATACAACAAAATTTTAAGAGAAAACTACATAACAATATACTTTTACAACATAATAGCTAATATAGGTTGACATTAATATGATATCGTATCTATCAGATCTGATATTTTCGATGTCAAATATGATACCTCATAGGTATCATACTGACATCATGATAATATCAATATTGTACCATAAGTATTAGATCAGTACTGATCTGGTACTTAGATATCATACTGACATCAGCATAGTATCGTAGAATCTGATACTTTTGATACCAGACATGATACTCCAAAAATATCAAATCTGATACCTAGGTATCATGTTGATGTCAGTATCAAATATGATCCTCCATAGGTATTAGATTTGATACTTATGTATTATGATGGTGTTATGATGACGTCAGTTATTCCCTTGGAACGATACATCGTCCTAAAATATTTCTTAAATTTTAAAAGTACTAATTAGTATCGTAAAGATGACCCAATTTTCTATCTACACCACGATATCTAACCTCACCTGATCATTACGGCTAAGATTGAATTGATCGATGGAAACCACGACAACAACAACGACGACATCTAGTTCAAGCTTTAATACAAACCCTACTATGAACACCTTGCCCTCGACAATGATAGCTTGTTGACACAAAATCGTCGTGACATATGAAGACCTCATAGATTTACTTAGCTATAGTGCAGGTTCTACAGAATTGGGTTTGAGGCGTACTTAGTTTGATCATGTAACTAAAAATAGCAATAAAAGTATTAGATCAAAATACCAATCGGCCAATGGACTGATATAAATTTATATGCTTAGCTGATTGCAATGAAATTTAGATCAACGACTATGTGATCGATGGAAAAATAATCAGACTAGTTGAAATATAATTTGTCATAAACCTATCCTTAATAAAAACAATTTTGATAGATCGGATTAAACCGAAACGATATAAGATTGAGGTTATTAAAGATTAGTCTAATTAGTAATTATAGTATTCTAAACATAAGCCGATGTAAGGTTGAAGATAATGTATTATCATCAGCTAAGACTAAATGATATATTATTGCTTATCATCTTTTCTTATAGATAATCTTGATAGATCAAACCTAACCGAGATGGTTAGATAGTATAAGTTTAAAGCTAATAAAGGTAAAAGACAAAACAACTCTATACGGCCTTGAGAAATAGCTGATGTAGCAATTCAAACAGTGGCAAATAGATAAATCATTGGCTAAAACTTCGATGATAAATCATTGGCTAAAACTTCGATGAAACTTTGAGCAAATCCTATCAAACTTAAATAAATATATTTAACAAATCAAAAACCAGCAGACTAGACCTAATCAAGACAATGCAATTTTAATGAAAAGCTTGATAGATTCATATAAACTTATAGATCACGTATAAAGTGGATTCATATAAACTTATAGATCACGTATAAAGTGATTGATATATTGAATCAATCTAAGAGAGCAAAGCAATCAAAGAAAGATCTGATATATCAGATAAGTAACGCATGTAAGGACTTATTTAGAATATTAGACTCAACGAAGAAACTATTAACTACGAATATACAAGAGAAACCGACAAAACTTACTTTTTGCTGGAGATCGAAACCGATGTAGTCCAACTCAAAACTAAGAACTTGACGAAACTAGAACTATGGTGGCGATGCACTGAAAGTACAAAATTACAAAGACCCTAGTAAACACATTTATATCCTTGGGTTAAAACGAGTTCGATTCAGACTTAACTTGATTGGCTCAAGACTCCATTTATAGAAAAAAATGAAACTAGCAAACCTTTCTTGATACGGAAACTAAAACAAAAACAATTACAAAGCAAACTCTATTTGATACACTTTCTAACCATGGCCGCTAGAACCACGGCGTCAATTTCTCCTCTTGACCAGGCCTTGACTAATGACAATTACCAAATTCTACCATTAACACAGCCGCGACAATGACATTTGGTAAATGTGTGGGGATGAGGAGATAAATAAAAAGGGTAAATGGTTCTTTATGTGGTATTGTGAAAATTTTGTGGTATTCTTTGACTTGGGATAAATCATTGTGCCACGAATAGAATTTTCTCAGCCTTTTATCTTAAACTTTGAGGGAGTTTAGACTTCGAAGTCCATGGCACACACCCATCAAATGGATAAAAAATGGAAAGGATATTTACCAATTTGGTCCAAATCCAATCGAACTAAAAGCATGGTAAAATATTTTACAAAATCTAACGGATTATGATTATAATATGGTATTGCTAAAATTCAATGATGTAGATTATCTAGTTTTTTAATGCGGATTATTTGACAAGATGCTATTCAGAAAATCTATTTTTTAGTTCATATCACTATGCCATATGATTATATTGTATCATAGCTCAACCAAATGGTTTGTCTATTTTTTCCTTATAAGCTCACTACCTAGTTTGGAAGTCTAATTGGCTTTATAAGCCGTATCCTCGTCGACTCTGCATCATTTTCGACACGACATTCACATCAAATTCAAATCTGCTAAAATTATTTGGTATGGGATATGGTATTCTAACCAGGGTTTCCCAAGCCACGAAAACCACGATTTTCGGGCGTACCGCAGGGGTGCGAAACAGCTTTTGCACGGTTTCTTTGAAGAATTTCATGCGAATTTTTAAAAAAATTAAAAAATCATTGAAAAAACGTGGTTGTAGATCTAGATTTTACAAGTATTATGGTATTCTTTTTCATGAAAATACACAAATTATCGTCGTTAAATAAATCATTGTTAGTGTGCTGAAAAAGAAAAAAAAGAAAGTGCATTGTTCATGTGTACTGTTTACAACAGTCAATCCAAGGCCCATCAACTTTCTACTATCTAAATATCTTATTCCTTATTTCTACCGTACAAGAATGAGCAGCTCTTCTCTCCCTTTGATGGTAATGTCTACCGAGGAATATGCCTTGCTTATAGACACTAGAATGAGTAGACTGCACATCTACAGACATGAAGGTATTCTCTTCATCATTTTTACAACATATACATTTAGTATATTCTAATTGCATTGTGACTTTGTGATATGTTTGTGACCTATGTGAATTGTGTTGTTGTGGTCTTGTGTTCTGATATGTTGTTGTATTATGAAGTTGTGGATTTGTAATATGTTGGCTGGGAAATGTATAATCATTGTGCATATGTCTTATAGCCAACTATTATCAATGTCATGCCAAAATTTTTAACAAATTTCATACTTAGCCAAATTCATTGAGTACTTGTAATTTTTCCCACAACGAAATATTAATTGTTGCTGATATATCTGTTGATTCCAAATCGTACTAGAGTTGACTTGGAAAACCGCTCACTAGCCTAAGAGATTTGCTTTACTCTAGTGTAGGTCCAAAAGTATTGCTTCTTAGGTTCGTAGGCGTGCCAATTAATTTGATCCTGCAAGCAACAAGAATAAAGAAACATGTATTAGTCTGCAAACGATAGTCGATCGGCTGGTGGTCGATGACATATCGTCTGGTGTTAAGCCGATGCGGTATGCACTGAATCGGCTAAGATAATTAAACCTAATTACTCGGCTGAAGATATTCATAACACATAATTTAAATAGCAAAATACATTTAAACTAAGTGATTGGGATAGATCGGTAGCGTATCGAGACAGTATAAACCAATTAAGTCTAAAAGTACTTCAATATGCAGACTATATATATTCATAGCATAGCCGATGTCATAGATCTAAAATGTATCGGCTAGTACTCCGATATTGCTTTATACTAAGATATCATTTTAGACTAAATACCCTAAATAGAAACCGATCAAATATTAAGATGACTTAATAGATCGATAACAAGCTTAGCATATTTAATTATAGTAATATCTTAATATAAAGGGCAACTTTAACATATCAAGTAAATATATAACATATAAGACAGTTAAAATAGATAAGATTGACTGAAACTCTGGTACTATTTCTAATAATGATCATAAACAAGATAGATTTGTTATGATTCTAAAAACGACTTAATATGTCGGACTTAACCGATGCAACATTAAATATAAAAAGAAGCATATGACCTATACTAATATATGAACATCTTTTCAAGATGGTGGATATACTGTATAATCTAAATCGACGACAAAACCTAACCCTACCGGCTGTTGTCTAATAATAGAGACTAGCCAATTAGGGTTAGATCATATTATCGATATAGGTTATACAATATATATGATAAGTTAACGATTTACATAAACAAGATTATAGTATCATGATGATGGGAGCACTAATCCCGAGAACGCAAGCTGCTGTGACAAGATTTACCTTTTTGCTGGAGATCAAACGATGCAGTCCAACTAGAAGTAAGAACTCATCAGAATAAAAAGGTGACGATGCGTCGAAGATTGTATTAAACTTGGTTGTTGTTATTTACACGGTCCTGGGTCGTATTTATACCCAGATACAAGACAAGTCTATGACGGACACGATTCCTATCTCTATTACAATTTTGAATTACAGATTGCCTAAAACAAACTGCCTCTGACATTATCTATAAGGAAACTATTAAAAATATCACAATTAATAGATACAATTGCCTTTTCTGGACTCTATCCATGTATGGCAATACTCATGAAGTACTTCTTGCCTTTCCTGGACTCTATCCATGTATGACAATACTTATGAATCACTTCAACCGAATCCGAAAATAACTCCAACGTCTTCTCCTCGAGATTGGTCGTACCAGCTATCCCTATTGGAATCGGCTACATCGGCTATCTTTGTCCGATCCGGTATCAGCCGATAATCACCTTAACCGATTCGATCACCAATCGATGAACCCCTTAGCTGATTTGATCTGCACTTGGCACGCAGTCTGTCTCCGGAAGAACTCAATTTTCTTCAAATCGGCTTTGGCCTTAGATCCAAACCTAATAGTTTGCTTACCAAATTTGTTCATTAACAATATCTCTGTTTTTGCCAAATGTTTTTAACTATCAAGTGTGCCAGACTCGTGCGAAATGTGTGGGTGCTCACCTCTTTGGACATGAAGACTACAACGACTTACTCCTGTATTTATTTATGAAAAACTTATTGTCTCCTTAATATGTAACTCTATGACTATCTGAATGTCTGTAGGAACTTCAAATTGCTATAATTGTACCATGTTTATTATTTCTATTTGCATCTCATTTTAATTTGTTCATATTAAATGTCACAAAATTATATTAATGTACATATCATATATACTTATCAGTAATTTTAGTATTTTTTCAAAATTGTTAACATATCACAAAAATAAATTTCTCTCTGTTCGCAAATAAAACCACGGTACGTTGCGCGATTTTCTCGCGGTTTGAGCGAAAACCGCGGCACGATACCTCGATTTAAATTTGGTTCAAATTTAAATTCCGTCACTGTTTATTTGGACACGGTTTTCACGGTAACCGTGGTTTTTCATGAAAGCCGTTCTACCGCCGAGGTTGGTACGATAGGACAAAACGGTTTGGGAAACCCTGATTCTAACTATCCATCTCAATCCGCTCTGTTTTCACCCTTTAAGGAGAAGGACTGAGTTGCAAATACATGGGGACCTTTTTGAAAAAAATACACAAACATGGGCTGTTTGGAAAGAGGGGGTTGTGTCAAAAACAACACCGTGTGGCCTGTTTAATTGGACTGTGATGGGCTGGACCGTATGTACGTACACCACTCTTCCGATAAAAATTATCTGACTTAAATCAGTTGATTATGAATCTATATGTCAATTGCTCAAAGTCATTTGACCCGAGAATCCATATACCCACTCTCCAAGGACGCCTTCGGCTCCAGCTGTGAGGTTTCCTTTAAATCATCTCGCTTCACGGTGGGAGCTCGCAAGCCACACACACGCACCCACGCACCCCACAACTCCCCCTCCTCTTCCCCCTTTCGAGCTCTGGAAGGCTGGGATGCACTGCCTCGCCTGCTCCGCGCCGGCCGCGCGCGCCCCGGGAAGGCGCGCCGGCGGCTGCCGAAGGATGGCTATCGAGTGCGCCGCCGTCTCCTTCACCCGCGACGGCGAGGAAACGGCCCCGAGGTTTGCCCGCCCCTTGCCCTGCACCAGGATATTTTCTAACCGGGTGGTTTTCATCGGTACAACCTGTCCGGTTCTGGATTGCTTTATGCTCAGCTCGTAGTTGGGTATAGGATGGTGCGATTTGGGCACCTTTTGTTTGTTGATTCTCGGTTGCGAGTTTCTAGCGGGGGATTGTTGATTATTCCAGTTGTATTCCGTTTGATATCTAGTAGAGTAATAATTGATGAATTTTTAGGGGAAAATTCGATGTGTGAGAACATTCGTGTTAGTTAACTCACCATCAAGCAGCGTCCACATTTTCTCATGTTCTGCTATTACGATGCAAGTAGTATTTGTGTTTTGCACGGCGCTCACTCTGTGGTTATGTGCACCTGCATTAGGTATTGCTAGTTGGTTGCCCGTTTTCCTATTCCCTCTGTTTGTTTATGTTTATCTGAATTATATTCCAGGTCAATGATGGAAACAAATGGTGAAATGTCAAGTAAACCTGTATTGCTTGCGTCAAGGAGGAAGCTTGTTGCATTATCATCATTTTGCTTTTGCTTACATTCTTCAAGGTACTTCTCAGGTTCGGACTAAGTGACATGATAATTTAGGTGTTAATAGAAATTAACTAGATCCTTGCCACCTACCCAAATGATTTCCCCTGTAATATTTAATTTACTCTATAAGTGTTTATGATATATGGGCTTTTATAACTTACAACTCCTTAAATACAGCTCTTGCTTTGGGTGATCCATCTGTTAAAATTGATGATGTAACTCCTAAGATTTTTCCATCAGGTCCATTGTTTCCAACTGAGGTCAGTACTAAGTTGAACTCACCTTTTCCTATTTTACTTCTTCCTAAAATGTATTAACATTTCTTTGGATATTTCTGCTTGTATGGCTTGCATGACAGAAACGGATTGCAGAGCTTTTTGAAACAAATACTTACTCAGTTGTCAACATTTTCGATGCAACGCTACGCCCTCAGCTTAATGTAACTGGTGTTGTTGAGGTAAAATTAAACTATGCTTTTGGTGTTATGGTTTAGACTCAAGAGAATGTGTTAGTTGTTGCTCAAATTGAAAAATGCATCACAAGCATATTCTATAGAAGCACTAGAACATGACAATTCTGGTACTCTTTCTTTCTGAACTGATGGTTTGATCAGGCTAAAGTTAGACAAAGAATTGCTGATTTGTTATGTTGATCCCATGTGTATCATTCGCAGATATCATGTGTAGTCTTATTGTTACTTTTAGTAGAACTTTTAGGAGCGCTTGTTTAAAAGAAACTTCTTAACATTCATTATAGATTCCTGAAGGAAATGGTTCTGGCGTAGTTTGGGATGATTCCGGGCATATTGTTACAAACTACCATGGTATGGCAGTCAGTAAATTAAAAACCCACCATATGTGAGAAATATGAGTTCCTTCTGACATAATTATTGTGCCTGACCCCTTCCCCTTGTTGCACACTACTTTTGTTAACTTGTAATATTTGGTGTGATGACAGTGGTTGGTAATGCCCTTTCAAAAAAACCAAAGCCTGGCGAAGTAGTTGCACGCGTCAACATTCTTGCTGCTGACGGGTAAATTCTTATAAAACTGCATTTTACAGGACACTTTCATGATTTAACGAATATGCAATGGCACTGTTCCTTGTATATGCAAGTCAACTAATAGTCAATGCTCTCCTATATCCACTTGAAAGGATACAGAAAAATTTTGAAGGCAAATTGGTTGGTGCTGACCGTGCTAAAGATCTTGCTGTTCTTAAGGTGAGAGGTCTTTTGATTAGCTACAGAGAATTACTGTCTATCATCAGTCATCACTATGTTTACCATAGGTTTCTCTCATCTCATATCGTTGTGCAACATTTTATTAGTCATTCAATTTATTTCTTCTCCCTGGCGGCCTGGCATGTACATGTCTCAAACTCTCATTAATATCCTTCTGTCATTAGCCAAGAATTTAACTATCTGCTCATTTTTATTTCACTCACATGGCATATGTCATGGACTCAGAAAATAAAAAAGGAGTAGACAGTGGAAGTAACAGAAAAAGCAAAAAAGAAATGCTTTTAGAGTTTTAGTTTCACAATGAAAAATCCATCTCTTTGGCGAGATAGGGGTATCATACTATTTGATTGAAATGTTTTTAAATAAGAGTTGATTTACTAAACTCAAGGAAGGGGAGTCCTTTGAGAGATTGAGAATACATACTTTTGTATGCCCCATCCTTTCTTATTTTTGGGAAATAGTATAAGCATGTTTTTAGATACCAAGATGTTTACATTTACCTGCTCATCTTATGCTTGCCTTGTCCCAATGGAATCTAGTCCAAGGACAACCAATGGAAGGACTATATTAGATAATTTTGGGGTCTTTTGGCGCCTAAAGTCCTCTTGTGATGTTCACCTGAGCTCAAATGTTGTCAGACATTTTTTGATTAACTAGTTATTATAAATCGTGTAAAAAAAATACTTGCAGCACAATTCCCTTTTAGTATCTCATATATGAATTATGGACATGTAATAGGTGGATGCTCCTACAGATCTGTTGAAGCCAATTAATGTGGGGCAATCTTCAGCTCTAAGAGTTGGTCAACAGTGTTTAGCAATTGGAAATCCATTTGGCTTTGATCATACTCTAACTGTTGGTGTCATCAGTGGTTTAAATCGAGACATTTTCAGTCAAGCTGGAGTAACAATTGGAGGTGGAATTCAAACAGATGCAGCTATTAACCCTGGGAACAGGTTTGTAGATATGTTTCTTAAATGATTTTATCAACTGATTACCATTTTAGATTTCAGAACCCAATCTGGAAACTACCATTAGTTGTTTATATCTGTATGTTTTACTGACAAGCATAAACATTTTTGTGATTTCATTACTAGTTGTCCACCAAATTTGACAGGTATATTGTATTACTGTTTATGGTTTCTACTATGCACAAAATGAGAGTACGTGTCTAATGTAACAGTGCAAAACAGAAGAGGAAGTATTTTACGTTTTACTTTCTTGAGTTTATAGCATCGCATCTAAGTCAGGAGTCAGGACACATAGATTGGGCTAAATTGCAGCTCTGGCAAGTGGCATGATGATCATATTTGTTGCTACCACTTTACCATATAGGCTGGAATTTGATCATATTTGTGGTCACGTATCAGCTTGACCATGTATATCCTCAGCCTTCAAGTGATTTAGTATGTATACCTGTACTCCGGGGCAATGAACATCAAGGGTTAAAATGGGTCATGTGTTAGTGGTTCATACAAATGTGTTATAGATATTTAGTTCATTAAATCTGAGACACTCTTATTTATGTTATTGAAAATGTATTATAGAGCATTTTACTAAGCATGTATACTGATAAATGTCCATGCAGTGGTGGTCCATTGCTGGATTCGAAGGGGCATATGATTGGCATTAATACAGCGATTTTCACACAGACAGGTTAGATTATCCTGTCATGAAATGTATTTGTCAAATAGAACTGAATTGTTTCATGCTGACTTGCTGAGATAACATTAGCAGATGTTCATGCTTTAAAAGATGTCAAGCACGGGACTTATTAGCATTCAAAAGAGAATGTGTCACATTAGTAAAAACTCATCCTCAATAAACTAAAATGACCGCAACACATTGCAAAGCTTGCCTGGATCGCTGTATATCAGTTCATTTTCTACATTACTCTGGTTGACTGCACACTTTGAGTGACTTTCTATTATGATGGCATGATTAGTGAGTGGTATCATGTTTAAATTCGGTTTTGTAGCATTCTTTGAACTTGTTGTTTGCTTGCATTCTAGTGGGCAAGAATTGACAGAACTGATTATAGTTGACTTAAAATCACCTCTCCTTGAAGATGTGCACTAGATCTTTTGTTTTTGCTGTTGATTTGGTAGAGCATATACCAGATATTCAGATCCAACTATGTCCAATGTAACTTAAATTTCTATGTTAGTCTGAGATGCCAATATTTCTTCAATGTCGCAGGAACATCTGCAGGTGTTGGTTTCGCCATCCCATCATCAACTGTTCTTAAAATAGCTCCTCAGTTAATTAAGTTTGGAAAAGTATGTTGCATGGATATCTTTCTATCACCATCAACTTAATAACAAATTTTCTAATCGTGCCCTTAGAATAATGTGTTATGCTTATGGAGATGCCATATGTAGGTATATGTTTCATGCTTTAGATGTCATCTTACAGATTGGGATTCTTTATCAATTATCAGTAATTGTGGTTGGCATGATTTTAGACCAGATGTTTTGAAACATGCTCTGAGTTAACTTCTGGTGTTAGTAGTAGTAGGAAACTTTCGGTCGATAAGTTTTTGTAAATACTGACCTTTCCCAAAGGTAGTTAAAAAATTTTGGTCTGAGTTTGGCCTACAAACTTTGCACCCCCTCCTGAAAAATTACTTGAAATATATTCTTCTATTGCTTAAAGGGTTTTGTTGCAGAAATATATAAATTTTAGATTGTTGTTAAGAACTTCCTTTTTTTTCATTGCCGACACATGTGCTTAGCTTGTATTCAGTCTAAGTTATGCTTACCTTCCTCTCTTAAGGTCCGCCGTGCTGGCTTGAATGTGGAATTTGCTCCAGATCCAATTGCATATCAGCTTAATGTTCGCAATGGAGCTCTAATATTGCAGGTAGACTGAGTTGCTGTCACCCATCTTTTCTGTTGGCCAAACTGGATACTGTTCAATGTTCATAATATTTCTGTTTCTGCAGGTTCCTGGGGGTAGTACTGCAGCCAAAGCTGGTCTTGTTCCTACCAGCAGGGGGTTTGCTGGTAACATTGTTCTTGGTGATATCATTGTTGCAGTGGACGGTAAACCTGTGAGTGTTGATTGATTAACATTGAACTGATTGTATAGCCTTCTGTCAGAATCCTTGGATGCTAATATGTACTAAAGTAGCCTTAGTCCAGTCTCTGTTTCTCATGTTGGATCTTTTGGAGCAGATCAAAGGCAAATCTGATCTATCGAGGGTTCTGGATGATTATGGCGTTGGAGACAAGGTGAGCTTGACAATCCGAAGAGGCGCTGAAACTCTGGAGGTAACCTTGCCTCTAGAAGAGGCAAATATCTGATGTATTTCTAACAGTAAATAGTAATCTGTCGCATTTGCTGTCCTGTTCATGCTTCCAACCTGAAGCCTTTTTCGTTTGTTTCTTAAATACTAAAACGAATCGATTCAGAACTCTCTCTCTCCATAGATGGTGCTTCATTATACATCAGAGCTTCTGCTTCTTATACATCATAATCTTTTGAAGATTATGATACAGTCAGTCCATCTTGATGATCTCATTCATGCAAGTATGTAGGTAACCAGCTGAAATTCCTTCTCTTTTGTGGGGGTTAACAAGGGTGTTTGCTCTAAGTAACCCGAGGGGGATTACCTAAAGAAAGCAAAAGAAGGGAATGTCGCTACTAGCGGCAACAGTGGGAGGCTTTTCGCTGTGTGGCGTGGCTTCGTTCCCACTTTGGATCTTTGAACGGGCCAAGGTTGGCTTTTGGTTTTGGACTGACCCACTCAATCCAAGGCAAAACAAGCTTCAAAAACCAAAACGAAACGAAAAAAAAATTCACAAGGTAAAATGGTGTCACACGACGAGAAGCAGCCAAGAGTGATACTGTAGAATAACACAACATAAAGCAGCAACTATATAGCATAGTAAGGTAAAGCATGGCAGGAGTAGCAGGATGTGCGTTGTGTTGGTTTCAGCATGGGGAGGCGTGCTCCTTTCTTCAGAGAGAAGCTTCCAAAGTACACAAAGGAGAGAAAGCAACAGCTTGGGTTGGCTGATCTACAATCCAAAGAAAGAGACGGTTTATAATCCAAAGAAAGAGACTGTAGAGAGGTAACCCAGTGACAGTCTTGCATCGGTCCTCAATTCATCCAAGTGACGCTGTAGTGTAGCTAGCTATTCCCCAACATCTTTGTTTTCCACCTGGCAGATTCTTCTAAAACAGCATTCAGCAACGCAGAATGCAAACTGCATATGCTGTGCTTTCTTTTCCCAGTGGGCACGGTCACCTTTGTTTTTTGATGTTGATTAACCATCACCGCATAATCCTGCATTACCAAAATACCAAGCTAGTGTACTATTTACCTCACATTCACTCACATTGTCACATGCCACATCTAAGATAGGAATAGATTTCAGTAGCTTCTCAGGCAGACCCACAAACCCCTTCTCTTTCTACCAAACTACGGGGTTTAGATGCAAATGCACAACACCATGAGCCAGCAACTCAGCAAGAATCACCTTCAAGTATAAAGCGATTTGGTTGCCTTGTTGGGTGTCCATCTCTTTGAGCTTTATGCTTTTGGACCGAGATCTCAGCCATCCCAGTTACAGATGTGGCCTAACACTGCCTAAGTGCTCCTACTTCCCTGCTCCTATATCTAGCAGAAAAAAGGCACAGTATGCGGCCATTGTTATCAACATGGTCGAAGCTTACACCATCTACACAAATTTCTCTCGCAAGGCTAGCTTAGCTTCTAGGTGGTAACCAATAACGTGCCCTTGGTTAGAAGAGAATGAGAGATCTCAGCCTAGCACTGGCGGTGCTGGTTCTCGTCGTCGTCCTCTTGGCCTCCGGTTCCGATGAGGTTCTCGCCACCAGAACCCCGGCCGTGTTCGCCGAAACGAGCCGCCGGAGCACCTCGTCAGCAGAGCGGCCGCGAGAGCTCGTGGAGGGCGGCAAAGCCGTCACCGCCATCGCCACCGCCACCTTTGACACCTCCGTGAAGCCCGTGGCGACGACGGCCACCGGCTCCTCTTCTTCCAAGGTGTTCGACCCTGACAGGATGAGCAAGCGTCGAGTCCGGCGAGGGTCCGACCCGATACACAACAAATGCTGAGTTGCTGACTTGCCCGAGTCAGTCCATGATCGATGGTCGGATTTAAAGTGTCAATTCTCCATCTATATTTCTTGATTTCTTCTCTTCTTCTTCTAGCTCCTTTTGTCTTGAGGTCTGAGCGGTTTCCGCCTTGTGGAGTTCGAACGATTTTGTTATAGAAAATACTTGTACAGAGATGTCAAGAATGGGCAAGCTAAGGCTGCCGCGACAACGTATGCTAGTCGAGGCCAATGTATTGTGTAAACTCTTCCAAAAGTTTGCACGCGGTATGTAAACCAGAATCGTTGGCGTGCGTAAAGCGAAATATGCTTGTCCTTGATCAAAATACCATATGTTCTCTTCGACATTTTCAGTTCGCTTCAGCCGTCAGAGTCTTGGCCGGACAGAGCGCCGATGCAAGCGCTGCGCGTAGCGGCGCGGCCAGTGGCGCCGCCATGTCATGTGTGAGTTGCTGCCGCGCGCGGTCACTTCGTGGTTCAAGTTTACGAATTTTGATCACAGTCAAAACAACAGTAAATTGAGTAATTAAAACATCTTAAAACCAATACTGTCCAACGTTATCCCCACGTTACGACAGGCCCAAACCATCCACCTATACTAGTCATGTTCCAAAACTTAGGGTGTAAAAGTGAGACTAATCACGGAGAGCTCGATCGATCGTCCCATTACCGCGGGCACGGCTATTCAAATAGATTTACTCTAATCAGAGATGTACAACTGTACCCACAAGACACAGCCCCACAACACGGTTTCCGTGCGCCGAATACCACCGCGGTACCTGGAAAGGAACTGTGATAGGACCTTTCGTATAACCCCTCTAACCAAGCGAACCCCACCAAGGTTTCGCCCCCACTCCGGACCACCGGAGTGGGCGCCCGAGTGCCTCGGTGAATCCGACACCCAAGAACCCTTATACCGGGGCCGACCGAAACTCCATCTCGCTCACCCTTGCCGATGGGTTCGTCGGCTAGGAGAGGCTACACTACGGGACCTACCTTACCCATTTCGGCTTGTGGTTTGCACGGTCATTCTCCCGAGGGGTCCCGTGAACCGGTCCTTAATTGCTATGGGCGCCGCTAACCAAACCATAGCGCCCACAGCCCACCATTTATCATATTTTAGTTATTAGTCCGGTTCACCTAGAACTAATTAATAATCCTCCGAACCGAAGTCCAGAGAGATACATTAAGTGAGAAAATGACCCATTTAGTGAGCTAGTGAAACTAAGCCGGGCTAAGCATAACCTAGTCCCGAAATCTAATCACATTATTTTTCCAAGTTTTATCAAAGGGTTTGGGGTGTCAAACCTAAGGCATAACTAAGCATAAGGTATATTATTTCCCATGAAATGACAATATAAAATACATGCAATTTCATAGAATAAAACAGATGTTTTAGCAAAATGGAAGCAATATGATCAATAATGTGGTATGACTTGCCTTGCTCTTCGGCTTGGGGGACTTCCGCGACGACTTCAAAGTAAACCGGGACGGAGGGACTATCGAGATCTACACGGCAAACAAGCACTTCAACAAAACAGGCTAAAAAGCTACTAAAACAGGGAACAAAACCATTTTTAATGGATTCTTGGCATTTTTATGAATTTAATGAAATTTGAATGGGCTAAAACGGAGGTCGGATTGAAAAGATATGATTTTTAGAAGATTATCTGTGTTTTTACTAAAACAGGAAAATCCTTAATAATTTTTTGCGTAATAAATCCCGGAATTGCGTCAGCGCTAGGGCTGACGTCAGCGATGGCGTCATCGGCCACGGGAGCACCGGTCCACGGTGGACTAGGTCCACGGGCTGAGAGGGAGAGCGGTGCACCACGTGGCGCACACGTGGCACCTGACGCGGCGGCCACGCGGGCCAGCGGGGACGGACGGCCCCGATCCGCCGAGGCAGATCGAACGGCCGGGAGAGGGGCGGGGGCGCTCACCGCGGGTTGCCGGAGGTGAAGGGGTTGACAGCTCGGACGGTGAGGGAGATGGTGGAACCACTCGGGGAGGGGTGGCCGAAGCGGCGCTGGCACCATCGATGAGGAGGAAGGAGTCGGCGGAGCTCGGGACGCCTCGGAGCAGCGGGAAAACACGGCCGAACCTCGGCGACAAAGTCCGGCGGGGCACACGGTGCGGGAACGATGGAGAGAGAGAGAGGCTTGAGTGGAGGTGTGGGGAGCTCGGGAGGGCGAAAGGGTGCTTAAATAGGGAATGGGGAGGTCGGCGGCGGCCGGACAAGGGCGCAATTGCTCGCCGGCGTGATTTTGGGGAAATAATGGCCGGTGGTTAAATCCGGCCATTAAGAGGCGCGGGAGCGGTGGCCGGGGCGATTGAAGGCGGCGGGAGAGATGGGGAAGTTAAGGCAGTGCCTTTAGGGCGCGCGGGAGGGACGGGCGACGAGATCCGCGCGGGCGCAGGCGGCGTCAATGGCGGCGGGCGCGGAGGTAGGGGATGGGCCGACAGGTGGATCCCACCTGTCGGCGTCCCGAGGTAGTAGGGATACAACTGGACTTATCCGCGGGCGCGAGGGTTTGGCGGGCGTAGCCTTCGGCGGCCCGCGAGAGAGGAGGGCGCGTCGGGTCAGGGAACGCGGCTTGGTCAATTTGGCCGTCGGTGGCACGGGAGGATGGGCCGTCGGCTCGGGCGGCGCCCACGGCCAAAAGGGCGGGAAACGTACGGGAGGAGAGAGAAAAGAAAAACCCGGGATTTATTAATTCCAATTTTGATTTTAATTGGTTGAAAATTATTTCTTAGGCTCTGAAAATTCCACTAAAAATCCTGTTAATGTATTTTGACATGTAGAATTTAGAAAAAATCCTACCATGCCATTTCCAATTAACATTTAGATTTTAAAATTATTAATTCTCTCCAGTTAATTCCAACGATTTTCTTTTACGATTTTCTTTTGGATTTTTTAAAAGGGGAAAACACCTGAGGGTGTTACAGCCCCCGCGCGCGGCCCGAATAAACTCGTCCCCCGCCTAAAGAAAGCTTAGCCTAGCACGACATCAGTTGTCGCGTACCGGCCTCCTGCCATAGCAAGACACATCCAGTACCCGGGCCCACACACTCAAGGAAATGATGTTAAACCGCGCCCGAGCCCAACTCGGTCCCGGTCAACACCGGGGGCTACTGTCGGTGATATGGGCGCGGGGGTATGTCAGAGGTACGATATCTGAAAAAAGAAAGGCGCCTTCGCCCATCAAGGCACGTCAAAGATATGTCCTGGACGGCCCAAGTGAGTCCTGGCCATGGGCGGCCACATGGCCCCACCCCAAGAGGGGCCTGGCCCGAAGGCTGCCCGAAGGCCACCGTACTCCGAAGCTGCAGGGTCCGGGATCACTCGTACCCCCGGGCGACAGGGTCTGGAATTACCCGGACCCCCCATCCCTCACCCCGCACCTCTCTGAAGAGAGGGGCGAGCCCAACTGCCAACCACCTCATTTAATGCATAAAAAGAGAGAGGCTAAGCACATGCCTCGCCGCATTTAATACGATGTGAGGCGCGCCTGTCATCCGCACTCATCATCACCCCTTTTTGCCCGTCACGAGGCAAAGAGGGCATAAAGTCTTTGACTGTGACCGTGGTATGGTAGCACGCCCACTCCGCGCACGCCTCCCTCACGCCCCGTCTAGTCGCGTTAAATGCGTTGGGCGGCCGCGTGGGAGAGAGGACACAAGCACGGAAGGCATGGCATCAACACTTACCCTGGAGCTGGGCCACTGACCAGTAGGCCCCACTGGAGTAGGTAGAACGGCCCATCCTCGTGTCAGCAGCATGGCTGTCATGGCGCCTGCTTTTTTCCGCCAACTCCGTGACGCGGCAACAGGGACAAAGATGGGGGTAGCTTCTCCGACAAGACAAGGCAAAATCCGCCCCCGCGTGTGGAGCGGAGTAGGAAAATCGGACTACTGTGGTGTCTCCTTGCACTATAAAAGGAGACCCAAATCCATCATAAAGACGGTTCTCTCTCCTTAAGTCGTTTTGAGGGATAGGTTCCTTCCTTTGGTTCATCAACCTCTAGAGCAACAGCTAGTCCTTAGCAACTCTTGGTCACCTCTAGCACTCCCAAGGAGGATACCACCACTGGTCCTTGTAATCTATCCTTCATACTACATAAAGAATAGGAGTAGAGTATTACACCTCATAGGTGGCCTGAACCTTTATAAACCCTCTGTGTCCTTGCAGCCTTAATTTTTCCCGGTTATCGGTGTCATCTCATCCTCACCGTGAGTTTAAGCCTAGATTCACCGCTCCCCTCCGCCGAACCAAAAAGGGGTCCCTCGGATTCCCGCGTGTCGATCTCCGACATCGACACAAACATTTTTAATTGTTTGTAACAGACATTTTTAAGTTATATATTGTCACTTCGAGATCAATTTTATTTATTACATTTTTTATATAGTAAAATCTAGTCTATAGTAAAGTAGAGGTTTGAAGAAAAAAATTACATACATATGATTTGATTGTATAGTTGCAATCACTACAAAAATTGTGTAAAATAGACGTGGCACAGAGGACAAAATCAACCAAGCTGGCCAGCCACAACCAGCAGTTGCGCGACCAGTACCACTACCAACCTATAACGGCCAAATGGGCCGTGCCACGTTGGGCCGACCCAGGCATGGTCTTCTCTGTAGATGGCATGGCACGACACGACCCAAAGGCGAAACAGGTTGGGCCGGCACGACACGATTGGTCGTGTCGTACTTAGGCTGCCGGCCATATCGTGCACCACTGTAGTATAGCCCATGGGCCTTTAACAGGCCGAAACAGTGCTGAGAAAAAAAATGTCATCAGGCTGACCTTGTCGGCCTTTAATGGGCCCGTGCCAGCACGACACGACCTGACTACCTTGTAGGCCGTGCTTGGGCCAGGGGCATGACACGCGAGCCGACATGACATGACCCGTTTAAGCAACCATGTCTAACGGGTCGTGCCGCTCCCGTGCCCGTGTCGTGCCGGGCTGTGCCGCCCGTTTGGCGTACTATATACCAGCCACACCTTTGGATCGAGAAATCTAGAGCCGTCCGATCTAGGTCAGGTCCCAGCACGCTCTTTTTTATCCGCTCTCCTCACCAACCCACAAATTTGGCTTGCCAGGGTTTTAGCCGCCGCCGCCGCCACCACTTCCCTCTTCCCCGCATAGAGCACAGCGAGCGACGGCGAGGTCGACGCCATGGTGCAGCGCTTGACGTACCGGAAGCGGCACAGCTATGCCACCAAGTCGAACCAGACCAGGGTCGTCAAAACCCCAGGTGAGCTCTCCCCCGCGGCCTCCCCTGGCAGATTTCCAGGCGGCGATTTGAGAGTACTTACGTTTTTCGTGTGCTGAATTTTGCGTGTTTGGCGCAGGAGGGAGGCTCGTGTACCAGTACACCAAGAAGAGGGCGAGCGGGCCGAAATGCCCTGTCACCGGCAAGAAGATCCAGGGGGTAAGCTAATGCATGTTCCATTTTGGACAGTATAGAGTAAAACGTCTTATATGTCTCGGAACATCTTTGGAGAGAATCATGTCTAGGCTTCTAGCTCCATCTTTGAGAATGCCGTTTTATGATGGTTGGACTAGTCTATAGTGATCGAGTGGCCATTTTTTTAATAGACGACTGTGCGTCCTTGTATTACATGCTATGCCAGTTCTGTCATTCCTCTTCTGTGTCGAGAATGATGTTGTTTTGTGAAATGAAGTGTCTCCTGCTTCTCTATATATGCAATAAATAGTGCCCATACGGTCATGCCCTATTTAGATGTTGTCAACTCTATCATGTCGAGCCTGTGTTGAAATTATTATTGGAATGCTTTTATATATGATAATTCTTTGCAACACTTTAAACATGATAGTACCAAAAAGAATGCAATTTGATCAGATATAATGCGGTGATGCTAATTATTTGACTTTGCCAACTCTCTGCTATATTTTTGGATGGTTGTCTTTAGAAACAAAGAGATGCTTTAGTCACAACCCTGAATACAAGAAATAGGCGGCCTAAAATTGTCAGGTTATTATGTATTAGTCTGTGAAATGTGCGGATTTAGGATGATAATAGCTGGTTGACTTAAGATGTTAAATGGCCATCTTTGCCATGCTATTTTGTTTTGTTCTGTTTATTATAGCTTCTTGTATTAATTAGCTACTGAACATTGAACTTGTTCGGTGTGACTTTAGGGTGTGTTTTTAGCACCTGTGTCCATGTTTTCCAGGTGAAAGAATAGTTTTACACCAAGTTTCATATTTTCGTGATCTGTTCCTAGAAATCCTAGCTGCGTATCATAGGCTTTTTTTTTATGTGGGACTTCTTTTAATTTGGTTCGTTGGAGCACACGAAGATTACATTGAAATAAACCTACTGTTTGTTATATATGTTTCTTGAGATGCTACATTGTAAAGATTTTATTTGTTAATGTTACAAATTTGCTCCATGCTGTATGTTGTTAGTGTTAGTGATTAGAGTATATAAATTCTAATGTTCAATTTCCTGTAGATACCTCACCTAAGGCCTGCTGAGTACAAAAGATCCAGGCTATCCAGGAACAGGAGGACTGTCAACCGTCCATATGGTGGTGTCCTATTTGGTCAGGCTGTTAGGGAAAGGTTAGCACATGCCCCTGTTCTAAAGCACAGGCTATTTTGGTAAACATACTAACATTCATCTTTGTGAATTATAGGATCATCCGTGCTTTCCTCGTTGAAGAGCAAAAGATCGTGAAGAAGGTTTTGAAGATCCAAAAGACCAAGGAGAAGCAAACATCCAAATGAAATGGCTGGAGCTCTTTATACACTTGAAATTTTTTGGTGGGTGATGGTGATCAGTGTTGAGTCAAGCTTGTGGTGGTTACTGAATTAAGCTAGAGATTTCGATCCATTTTTCCCTGTGTTCTAAGGTGGGGGAAAAAAATCTGGACATGGTTTCCCTTGTTCTTTTGTGGTTGAGTACTTCGTTAATATACCACGGTTTCTGGCTATCCAATATCCATTATTTCTACTCAGCTTCGAAACGGATATGCTTTGCTCTGGGCCGCATTCTGTTGGTTTGTGGGTTTCTCATTTTGATCTGAGCTGCAATCCATGCAAGATTGCAAGTTTACTCCTGAACCCGGGCAGGAAAGCTTGTTACATGTTTAGCGTCTTTTGAGACCTCTGAGCTTGTAGTTTGCTCCTGTAATATCAAAGGGAACTACACCTCATCATGAGCACGTACGTACGGCACGAATGGCTCGTGCCAGATGATGTGACATGAAGATGAGCATTGTATATCAGATACTAGCAAACTCTGCTGCGAACCTTACTCGCCGTACCAGTAGGCAACACTGCAACAGCCGGCTATCCTCCGTCTCTCGATGTATTGCTGCGGCAAGATGATGACGATTGAACACACGATGAATGAACTGTATCTATAAATTTGAAGTATTTTGTAAAGGAAAAAACATAAAAGGAGCAAATTTGAAGTATCTTGTAAAGGAATACAAAATTTGTCAAGAATGGGATTCGAACCCATGCCCTTTCGGACCAGTACCTGAAACTGGCGCCTTAGACCAACTCGGCCATCTTGACTTTTTGACCAATGTATTATTAGAAAATTTATATGCTTGGCCGGTCCATTCCAGGAAAAACCCATGGCTGCTCTCCTAAACCCAACCTTCCGCCGCCTCGCCCTCGCTGCCTGCCGCCGCCACCCGACGCCGGCGGCATCGTAGTCGGCGGCGGCGGAGCCTCTGGTGCCTCACTGGACATCCCAAGGTTCTCCCTCGCGTCCACCTTCCTCTCCCGCAGCGCTAAAACACTGCACGAGTTGCCGCACATGCCTCCTGCTCTGAGTCTGAAGAAACACACTAACCCTGCTCCTTTCTGTGTGCCGAGCAGCGAGATACAATTCTCTGGTCGAGGTTGATGATGGCGGATTCGGTGAGATGGTTGCTGCCGGATCACCGAGGTACTGTGTTTTTAGAAAAAGGAATATATTAATATTTCAGTCTCTGCATCGGTGAATGCATATAGCTGTTATACTATCTGGTGGGAGGCAAAGGCGGTGTTGGGAAAACAGGCATCGCGGCATCGCTTGCTGTGAAGTTTGCAAACCGTGGTGAACCAACGCTCATAGTGTCGACAGTTCCACATTCCTTGGCCGATTCATTCGAACAAGTAACTTGACCCTTATTGACTAAAAATGTTATAGCAAAAATGCTGTTTTTTTGAAAACGCTGAATTGATTCCTTAGCACCTTTATTTAATCTCTTGATTATGTTGTCTACAGGACATGTGTGGTGGTAAAATTGTACCTGTCAGTGGAGTCGACTCTCCTTTTGCAACTGAAGTAGGAAATTGTCTGGTTTGTCCAGTAGAATGTGTTGTGATGCCCCTTCATCGTGATTCCTCTGCAGTGCGGTGATTAATGCGTGGTTTAAATAGCCATCCATAGCTTTTCAATCAAAAAACAAACTCTTTGTACCATTCTTGAAGGTAGAAACTCTTTGTACCATTCTTCAATTTGTTGGTGACAGTGTTTTCTAATTAAAGGGTTATTTGCAGAGTCCTACTTCCAATTAGTTGGCTCCCGAAAAGTTCTTACATATTTGTAATTTGTGAAGTCAGAAGTAGATCCATCTATGCTCTTGCTTCTTTTGTTTTGTGTTGGGTTTTGTGTGAAAGCTTTTTCCTTCTTTTTATAGATTGGCCATACGAAGGAGGAACCTTTTTCTCATCTATCTTGGATCCGTGGTATAATTAGCAGGACCAAGCTTGGAGCTATTGTTGATCCGGTAACAATACTTCAGAAACTTTGTAGTTTCCTTCCCCATTTGCATTTTGATGGATTGCCACTAATATGGTTGGATAAATATGTGAACTTCAAGTATTGAACATTTGTTTAATACATTTAGGTGTTTTGTATTCCTTTGTCTGATGTTATCAAATTCCAGAATACAGCTTATGAAGGCATATACATAACTTAAATAGACTGTTGACGCATTCCTAATAACTATTAGCTGCATTTAAATTGAAGCTCAAGGTCTAAAACCAGGCCTTGTAAACGGTTTTAAGTTTTTTTATCTCGTATATGAAGTGTATATAGATATATTATCATATATACACACATATATTGAACATACATGTATATTTTTTATACACCAATACAGCACAATATTACCATCCAATCCATCTTTCTTTATGAACAATGAACATAGGTGTAAAGGAGGGAAGTCTCCTCTCTATTAACACTAAAGGCAAAGCTTTTGCCCTTCAAAAAAAGGATGAAAGTCATACAGAAGTACATGGGCCTTTTAGTACATGAAAGTCATACATGGGACCTTTTAACCATCCTTGTATGTGGTAAGCGGGCCGCATATCCGTAATCTGTATATGCGGCCTGCTTAACCTTGTAATCCGAGCTCTCTTTGTTTAGGCTTATAAGTTACCTTATGAACCGAAAAGTCTAAGCCTAAACAAACAAGCCAAACAAGCAGTCTTTTCATTCGGCCTTTTTAAAGCCATAAGCCGCTCTTACACTGTTAAGCCAAAGCTAGGTTGAATATTTTTTTTTGACTTATGTGAGGTGGAGGTATGTCATTAAACCTAGGACTTTAAATCCACTAACTTATAAAACATATAAGCCAAAAAGCTGACTTATAAGCCTAAGCCAATAAGCCTAAGCCTAAACAAAGAGGGCACAGCTGTGTGGATGCTTTTTAGAACACTGATGAGGCTTCTGATTGATGTGTGCACATTTATGCTTATGTTTTTATATCACTTGTGAGTTGGTTTGCCAATTCACTTACATTCAGATATTTTGTAACCATCTATTTTGTTCTTAATGTCTGATTGGATCATATCACTTATGCATACTATGCCTGGCCTTGCAATGTTCTAAAGAATGCGCTGCATGAGATGCTGCATAAAGCCCCTGTTGCATTTTCAGAACTCGCTGCGGTGGCGCAGGTATCAATCAAAATTTGCAGATTGTGAGAGGTACCAGACTACCCTTCATTGCATGCCTTCTGGAGTTACTCTTAAATCATCACCTAACACAAATCCTTTCCAGCTCATAAAATCTGTTCAAGAAGAGAGCAACAATTTTAAGCGAATAGTTCTGGATACTGTGAACACTGTATGCGCACATCTGGCCACCCTGAATTAGTTCTCTTTTTCTTTTTGTTTCTTCCATTCTAATTGGGTTATTGCAATTATTGTGCAGCGGCATACACTTCTTCTTTTGCGTGGTACTAACTGGATGGAGAAGTCACTTGGTTTGTTGATTAAGGTGAGCTGTGAGGTAACTAGTAATGTATCCTTAGCCTTGCATGATGGACGGAGCAAGCAGATAAAGGCATACAACATTAAGAGCCTATTAGGAAGGAAAAAAAGGAAGGAGGGCAGGGCCTAGTGGTGCTGGTAGTTTGTGTAATAGAATAGGATGGTCTTGTCAGTTGAAAAAAAAAGAAAAAAGATATTCCTTTGCTATGTTTATATTCAGTTTTAAATGGCACCAGCTTCTTTCCTTGGTTTATGGAATATCATTAGAAATGCCTGAATAGACATTGATGTGAAATACGTGGTAAAGGTAGATGCTGTGGAGCATGTGCTACAAATAAAATTTTTGTTACTTCGTTACTACATTATGATGCAATGGGACTGAAGGACAGTGTCCTTTTGTTGCAAATGCATGTTACTGTTATTTAATTCTAACAGAAAATTAAAGGCACAGTACAGGGTGTACACTGTTAAAGGTTCAATCTTTGTGATGCAGGAAATATTACAAAAACACTGTTTATGAGTATTGAATTTTTTTTGGAATATTTTTTGCATTCAAATTTGGGACCTCACAGTCCGCCTTTTGTTTTATGTGAATGTGCAATTATAACGCATGTTACCACACATGGATATTTCAGGCTATGAGTGCAACTTCCTCTGACTCAGCTGTTGAATCAACCATTGGGAAAGAGAAACTAAATGTAAGTTCACATTAGTTATCACTGCCTCAGAGTAGTGTATGTTAAGTCCAGGGCTGCAAGCTGATCATCTTCTTGAATCAAGTCTGTCATAACCAAACTGGAGGAAGCAAAACAGATGATGGGCGAGCAAGTAAGCTTTTCCACGACCCACAATCAGTGGAATTTATCATTGTGACTGTTCCTACGGTAAATATTCTTGTCATTTTTTTCAATACCAGTAACCATTATTTGATGCAAGAAACCTCCTGATAACGACATAATTGCCACATTTGAGTCTAGCTGCAGGCAGAGTCTCAGTCTTATCTCGCTTGTGTGCGCGCTCGATTTCTCAGGTGATGGCAGTTAATGAATCATCAAGATTTCATGCACCTTTAAGGAAGGATGGTGTGCTGGTGAGAACTGAGAAGACTAGTTCTAAATCAAGTATTACCATCATCTGAATCGGACTGCAAATTTTGGGCATCAAAACGGAAGGTATGTAAACTATTACTAGTATCATGTTTCACAAATCACAACATTTCTCATTGTTCCTAACTACTTAGAAGGAAATAATCAATATGCACTGCATTTTTTGCAATGGATAGTACAATATGTATGCTCCAAGCTTTGTTCCTCACCCGGTAAAATTTGAATATAGCGACGCTAAGTTACTTGTAATTTCCTTTCAAAATTCCAACCTGAGTCTACCTATCCGAATAGAAATTTCTCATTTTCAGGAAGAAACACGTGCGCTTAATATGATAAGCAATGATGGTGAACTTGGCGGCTTGAAGCTAATGAAAGCGCCAATTCTTGATGTGGAGCCCAGAGGCGTCCCTTCTCTCAAATTCCTCGGCGACGCCGTCTGGAAATAGTTCAGGATATGCAAGGGAATTACCTCCTCTGCATTTTCACTTGACATGTCCTATGCGCAAAAAATACTGCCGACTTGTGCAGAGCCCTTGTTTTGATTTTGCTGTTACTACTGATAGATGCTGAAAGTGAAAAGTCATCGCTGAGTTGGTGACCATATACGCGTTCTGCACATCTTTGTGTTCAAGTCCTGTTAAAATCTGTAACAGTGAAAAATTATTGCTATCGTGCCCAAGTTACTAAGCACAAAAACAATCACCTTGGTCCAAATTCAACACGGTGATAAATGCTAAACCTGACGAACGTGATCAACACAAAGTAGTTACTACCACTACCTTTTTCGTTGAACAAACTGAGCCCAAAAATAATCACCTAGGTCCTAATTCAACACTCATTAATGCTAAACCTGCCGTACGCGACCAACGAAGTACTAGTAACTACTTTTTTTCATCGAACAAACTTAAGTCTGACAGGGACCCTCGTGGTCATGGAAGTGTATAAACGTTGGGATTTCAAATGCCATTGCCATTTGCCAACCCACCTGATACCAACACAGCCAAAGCAATTTTACTTTTACTTCGTTCTTGGCATCTGTCTTGTTTCTATCGCTGAGCTCACCGACGCCCTCAAAACTCCTCGGGTCGAAACAACGTACTCCCTCCGATCGACATAAGAGTATAAGGCGTTTGATTCTTTTATAATTTTTAAGGTTTAACTTCAACCACAATTTCACAATTTTTTATGTCTATACAATCTTAAAAACCAATAATGATGAAGATAAGTCTGTCACCACTAGAGATAAAACGGAGCGAGCGGACAATGCTAGTATTATATTCGTTTTTGTATTTTGATACGAAAACAAATATGAACAGCATTGATATGAATAGCATTAATATGAATAGCATTAATATGAATAGCATTGTTTAGTCTACGTTATAAATATATTTGGTATAAATATATGATATTGTAATATATAACATATAGTATAATCTATAAAAATATTTAAACGTTTAAATAATATTAATAGTGTGTCTTGGTATTGTGAGATTCGCTATTATTAGAAATTAAAAATGTAGGTTAAAGGTCAAAGTTAGAAAGAAATGAGATGTGTTTCATGCCTTCAACGAATATCCGGTTAACACTGTTTCACTAGATATATGTATGATTATAATATCAATCGGAAACTCTAATATCATATTTATATTCGTATCTAGAAAAAAATAATTATATTTGCATTTTATCTAGATTATTCAAGAATTATACGCTTCAAATGGTATCCACATTTATTTTTCATAGCAAACGAAAACTATTCGCTTTATTTTCATCCATAGCCACCACCATCAGTCTGATAAGTGAGGACCTCGTATCAGTCACGTCTCCTTTCCCAACCCTCTTTCTATGGGCCTCATTTTTGTTGTGACATTAACCGTGCGATGTCAGTACTAAACTGAAATCCCTAAATCTCTATTTGCAACATATGCAACACACGGACAGAAATAGTATATTTAGTTATTTTTAATTCTGTTATTGTTTATTAGAGTTTAAGAGTGATGGTTTAGTATTAATTGGATGATGTAATATTATTATCCTACTACAACACATATATATTTTGCTAGTTATTAAAATAAGTTAATAAAAATATATTTACTTTCGTACCTATCTTTAAAAGTCAATCGTGTTATTAAAAAAACGTGGATGGAGTAGTTTTTAAGATGAATTTACTACCCCTTAAAATGTTAGATCGAAACTTATCCAAAAAATTTTTAAGTAATTATAACCAGAGGGAATAAGCATACTTGACAGAAGAGACGTATCATACTGTGTTATTAACTGTAAAAAGAAATGGAACCATGCAGCAGCATAGTGGATAGCACGCAAGTGCTTCCTGAACCTGATGTGATCAGTCAAGTGCGAGAGTAGCTTGATCACTCCTTGATTGGAAAAGAACGTATGGCTCCTGCTGCACCTGATCGTGAATTATTTTACGCTTGGTTGGCTAGCCACCAACCTCGAGTTCTTGTACATTCAAAATCTCAAATCGGAACGGATCACGCGGCCGTACGTTTCAGCGTGTGGTGTACAAGCGTGCTAGCAACTCCTTGTATAGATTAATTACCTGGAGTTACTAGCATGCTTGTAAATTTTTCAATCTTCTCGTCAGTAAACTTACTAGCATGTAAGATGTGCTCCTTGAGAGTTGAGACGCACGAAATTTACATATGATTTTCAAATGAACTAGTTTAATTATTATTGTGAAATTTCTCTAAAAAGATCTTCCATAGAAGGCGTTATATATTTAAGTCCTCCGATCTCGTGGAGGCTGGATCCAGCCTTGAAAGATGATACTGGAAAGACGACGATAGTCGGTTGGAGAAAAAATGGTTTAAGATATAGGGATAAGGATGAAAGGAAGAGAGTGATCAGGAAAAAAGAAAGAGAGCAGAGGAGAGAGGGAGGAAGAAGGGATGAAGAAAAACATAACGACGACAGGGGAAGGGAGTCAGGCCTGGGAGGAGAGGAGAGTGATTTTTTTCTTTGTTTTTTCAGGTCACCACTAATTTGAACAAAAATTTAACATGTTACAGGTGAGTATATTATTTATGACGGTTGCAAATTCAATATCTATAAAAGAAAATCGTTTGGACTCATAAAAAATGTTGTGTCTCGATATATAAGTCATTAAAGATAAGTTTTTATCTAGTCGTTGGAGATAAAGTCATTTATAACGAGACACTCGTCATAGATAGACCATCACATCTGATCGGATCATCCGATCATGATTTGACAAATGATAGTGTGATCGTTTTCTGTTCTTTCTCTTGACCTCGTGAAATTGTCAACCATTGTGTCTTATCCGTGTCATCAATATGTATATTCACACCTATCACTACAGGGGACTTTAGTGCTCTTTTTGAACGTAGGAGTTGTATAGGATTTTTTCCATGAATTAATTAAAGTTCCTTAGAAAATACTACGTTTTTTTAAGAAGGCCTTAACAGTTTTATTTTTATGACATGAACTCCATCAACGGTGTTAAACGGGGTTTTCTGCAATCCTAGCTACTACGCAGAGGTAATATTTTTTAACGGGTTCTAATTAGAACAAAAGTGCATAGCCGACAATGTCAAGATTTTTTTAGCTCTTGAGAGGTGTATATATACCGTATAGTGTTAAACATGAGGTGTATATATATATATATATATATATATATATATATATATATATATATATCTTAACTTACACAGAATGTCTGAAAAGATATATACCTCTTGAGATGGCTAATGGCTAAGTTTTCAAATAAAACTTCTGCTAGTTGCTAGATGGTCCATTATTTTATTGAAAAAATTGCTCACTTGTCACGTAGTTGAGAGGGCTTCTCTCATTTTGCCACAAAGTTAAGTGTAATTATAAGTTTGTCACATAGCCAAGGTCGTGTTCTTCTCTCAACTTTCTCGACCTCTTCTTTCTCATTTTTCAATCACACAATTTTCAAATTATTAAACAGTAGAATTTTAAAAGTTACTTTGAAAAATCATATTAATTTATTTTTATTTTTTAAGCTTAATACTTAATTAATTAATTATATGTTAATTCGTTGCTTTTTTTCGTGTACAGGAGAGGAATTTCTACCTACTCAAAACGAACGCAGCCTAAGAGAGGATAACGGTGACGAAAATTCCGGACCGACCAAGTACTGTTTCCATAAATGTGGATGGTAGGAATGAAAACAGCCATAAATAATATCATGCCTAAGAAAACGGTTCTCGATTGGTCATGAATTTTTTATATTTATCAATTTAATAATTTAGTAACTATATCAATACGACGCTAACCGATATTAAAAAACTTATTTTTACTAGTCTAGAGCCCATGCTTTAAAAAAATAAATTAAGTTTTTTTTATTAAATCAATTAATAAGCACTTATATCGGAGTGTGGGACTCTAATAGTGGGAAGTGAGCACTCCTCCTTTGAAGATTCGGTCAGGACGTGAGTCAAGATCGGATCACCCTCGAAGAAGAGATGGACACAGGGATTTATACATGTTTGGGCCGCACAGATGCGTAACACCTTACTCTTGTGTGTATATGGACTATAGGTGTAGAACAAGAATTATAATAAGATATGAGACTTGTGTGAG
Organism: Oryza australiensis; assembly: GCA_019925245.2. Classification (NCBI taxonomy): domain Eukaryota; kingdom Viridiplantae; phylum Streptophyta; class Magnoliopsida; order Poales; family Poaceae; genus Oryza; species Oryza australiensis. The sequence goes on along the minus strand of JAIFGZ020000222.1, from coordinate 18,307,701 downwards.
CTCTAACTCCTCAGCAGGAATCAAACCTTATTGTGGGGCCCACATGTAAGTGGTAGGGGTGATGTGGGAATGGACACAATCGCTACTGACATTTTAAGTAGTATAGATATAGAGGATATATCCGGTGAAAACTAGCTATGTTTGAATACTCGTAAAAACCGTTCTTAAAAGTTTTGTAAATTCATGAAAAAATTAATAGAGATAGATGTAGATATGAAATACATTCTCACCAAATCTCAAGTTCAAACTCAACTTTATTTGAGAGAAAAAAGATAAATTTTAAATGAATAGTAACATGTCACTATTTATTATGGTAGTTGGTGGTCAAAATCGCACTTAATGACCACCAACAGTCGGCAAGTCACCGGCAAACGGAAGCCACGCCACCTCCGGATCTATGTTGTCGATGTCGTAGGTCGACACGCAGGGATCCTGGGGACCCCCTTTTTGGTTCGGCACGGGGAGCGATGTATCCTGGCTCAAACTCGTATAAAAGATGAAATAATGCAGATGAGGCGAAAATTTATACAGGTTCGGGCCATCAGCGCGGTGTAACACTCTACTCCTGTGTGTATGTAATATATGGGGGAGGTAGCCAAGAACAATGAGAGTGTTCCTCTCCCTTAGACCTTGTGGTGGATGGGAGATTTCTGCAGGCTAGTTGGAGAGGCTTAACCTATTTCTCGGAACGTGTGCTCCTCTTCTTGAACTCGAACGGAACCTTCTGTCTATATGAAGGAGCTGAACCTCTTTTATGAACGACTTGGGTCTCCTTTTATAGAACAAGGGAACACCACAGCAGTCCTACCCTTTCTCTACTTCACTCCACGTGAGGGAGTGATTTTTGCCTTGTCTTGTCGGAGAAGCCATTCCATTCCTACTCCTCCCTGTTTGCCGCGTCATGGAAGGTGGAAAAAGAGCGGCCCTCGTGGCTGCCATGCCGCTGACGTGATGATGGCTTTGCCTACCCCCTCCGATGGGTCCCACCGGTCGGCGGCCCATTCCATGGGGAGGTGTAGGCACCGTGCTTCCTGTGCTCGCACTCTCTCTCCCACGCAGCCGCCCAGTGCATTAAATGCGACTGGACAGAGCGTTAGAGGGGCATGCGCGGAGTGGGTGCGCGGTCAGACCACAGTCTTAGTCAAGAACTTTTAGCCCCCCTTTTGCCTCGTAATAGGCAAAAAGGGGTGATGATGGGAGCAACTGACAGCCGCGCCTCACATCGCATTGAATACGGCGGGGCAGACGCTCAGCTTTCCTCTATTTGAGTATTAAATGAGTTGGTTGGCAGTTGGGTTCGCCCTTCTCTCTGAGAGGTGCGGGATGGAGGATGAGGGTCCGGCGATCCGACCCTCCCCAGACGCAGAACCGGAGATCCTGACCCCGCCGTTTGGAAGTACGATGGCCTCCGGCAGCCTCCGGCCGCCTTCAGGGCGACCACGTGGCCGCCCGTGGCCGAGACTTGCCTGGCCTTTCAGGGTATAACTTTGGCGCTCCTTGATGGACAGGAGCACCTTCCTTTTTCTTAAATGCCACGAAAACAACATACCCCCGGGCCCATATCACCGACATATGTGGGGTCCACCGTCTTCCTCCAGCTCCCAACCTTGACCTGCACAGATGTTCGCGGGACCTTGTCGGAGCCGAGGGGAGGACACCCACACTGCTCATGATAGTCATGGCCTGACGACGCCAAGGAGGACAACCAGTGCCACTTGGTCCACCATGAGGAAATATGTGAGATAGGATAGAGAGAGGGGTGTGGGGAGAGAGGTGATGGTCACGTGATGTGAAATGAGTAGTGTCAGTGACTTGGGAACCAGGGTCCCTATAGCCAATGGCCCGCACCATAAAGCAACCACATGTCCCCCCATCCGACTCGCCATTTCTAGCTAGTGTTGTGTGGGTTTGTGACACATGGATCATCTCAGATCAAGAAGAATGAAGCTCTCATGACGTCTCGAGGTCTATCCCTTGGAGGAGGCATTACTCTGCCTCCTCCCCAAGCTTCTAGGCTTAAACGTTCCTTCATTTGAGCATGATGGGACATTTATATACCCCGGGACAGAAAACATGGAAAATAGGGCGACAACTATTGCTGTTGTCGCCGGTCACATCCACCATGTCGATTCTAATAAGGATGTGGAAAACCGAGGGCACACGGTTAACTATCACGCACCTGTTAGGACCTACACTTCTTACTGCAGTACTGCCTTTCACCAGGCTATTACAAGGGGACCCTACACCTAACCAGGCATGGTAACCCCTGCTCATCACATCCCTGTGAGAAAGGAAGGTGTGACGGGCTACCGCCACACCCTAGCTACTAGTCACGGCTGATCGACCCACGGCGGCCTGATCGGCAGGCCTTCGGCCATGCATTAAATACACGACAATAGCTAGTTCTCTAGTCGTTGCCCTGGAGGCCAGTCTGACCGGCCACTCCTTGGCGGCCTGACCGACAGGCTTTTGAGAGTTGGGATTTTGTCCCCAACAGCTAGTTTGGTGGTTGGGGATATAAATACTCCCTCACTAGCAGCAAGGGGACTCTCTTGGCACATTATTCATTTGCATACACCCCTTGCATTCACTCTCACACCAATTAAGCTCTTGTTCATTCATTGTGGTTGTTTGAGAATAGTTTGAGCCAAGACAAGTGCATTGTATCATTGATTGAGCTAGTGTGGCACTTGATCATCTCCAAGCCGGGTTGCTACTTGTTACTCTTGGAGGTTGCCGCCTTCTAGATGGCTTGGAGGAGTTGTCTGGTGACCTCTCCGAGAAGGTTGTGGAGGAGGCCTGGTGTTGCTTGTGAGTGGTTTGGAGTTCACCACTTTCGGAGCGAAGAAAGAACTACCCTAGTGATCGAGGCTTAGGTAGCCCACATCGGGGTCGCCTCCCACCTTGCCCACCTCTTGACGAAGGGGTTTCGTGGTTTCGTGGTTTGAGCTGTGAAGTTGGGCTTGCCTCAACGAGGATTAGGAAACCGACGAGTTTTCGAACCTCGGGTGAGAAAAAATCTGTATCTCTTGTCTCATTTACTTATTGCATTTATTTTTGTGCAATTTACTTTTATAAAGACAATTTAAGCCCTTTATCACCCTAGGATTGCAAAACTTAATCTAGTTGCTTAGTTAGTCTTATCATTCACAAAGCCTAGCAACTTAGGTTAACGTTGATTGGGTGTCATTTTTTTAAAACCGCTTATTCACCCCCCATTTAGTCGACATCTCGATCCTATAGTGTGGGCCCCGTATGAAGCAACCTCGAGGCCCTGGTAGAGCATGCATGGTTGCGTGGCGAGTGGTCGTCCTACCCGGTCCGTGGTGGCCCTTATAGGGTCTGCTCCAAGGATGGTAGAGAGGCTAGAAGCTAAGACATCTCTATTGACAAGACATGCCCATCCTAATGATAACACAGATAAAATCTTTCCTCTAAATTCAGTCATGTGGTATCCCCCAAAAAAGAGTATAAGGGAAGAACCAAGGCCTAAAGAAAAGAGGGATCAATAGATGGCTTTCCAGGGTGACTAAAGTGAGACTTCAACACATTCAGTCAAGTTCTTAGGAAACAAATAACAGAAAGAAATAGGATTACTTGGAGTCAATAACCTTGTGAGATGCTTCAAGGCAACAGAGTGAAATCCACCACTACAGGAGTATGGTATACTACACCTCCGGGTAAATCGAACCTGTAAAATTCTTGGTATTTATACTTCTTAGAAATACTAAAGGGGCCCATGCTACAGTCTCCGGTGCAACTTGCTCCCCGGCCAAACTGACGAAATGGGACTCAACCAATCCTTGCTATTAGGGTCGTCCCTCGCCCCAACAGGCAATGGCGGACCCATGAATTTCTAATAGCCTGGGCGAACCCATAAGTGCCTGCGGCCTGCCCCAAAAGTACAAGTAAATGGCCTGGCCCAGCTAAGATAATGGGTTTGAGCCAGCTACCTCGTATAAAGATGGAGAATGTGAAAACAAATAGAAACATAGCTGCCTGCGGACCAAGACGACCATGGTGACATGCAAGAGATTAAGAGAATACTGTGGCGTTGAGTCATCAAGCTAGCATATGGTTTGACTGTATGAAGTAGCTGGAGCTCTCTCAAACAACGTCATCAATCGAGAAGAAGAGGTTGTGATTACAAATGGTTGCGGCAAGAAAGGATGATATTGAAGGGCGTCGACTGATGCCTGCCTAGGGAAGCTCTGAATGGCCGATGCAACTAATGCTAGACATGAAGCCCGCTCGGTGGCTGTCGGCAGTTTCGTTTCTCACGAAACCCCGAGGACATGAGCAGCCTGGGAAGTGGCGGGAGAGGATGTGGCATGGTTCCCTGTTCCTGGTGGCCTGACATCCGGAGAAGAGGGGGTAGGGAATAGATGGACGGGAAGTGGAAGAGGAAGAGAGGCGCTGGCCCGACAGTTCAGATTCCTAGCGCCGCGGAGGTTTAGATTTGTGTAGAAAGGAATGGTCGGGGACGGCGTCGCGAGAGGGGATGAGCCCGTGCAAGAGCCCAGAGTCATCAGGCCTTGGGCCCGTAACTGTCGACAGGTGGCTAGCTAGCTAGTAAAGCCTCCGATATTTTGTTATCCGTCATGCAATAGGTAGCATTCTCAAGATTGGATTTAGGTGGTTTAGGACAATGCAAATTAAATTATACAATCTATATTTAAGATATATAACACAATTTACTTATCAATAACCATGTTTCTTTAAGTTAACGTAACGGAGTTCTCTCACAGTGACCAACTAGCTATCTCGCATAAGTAGGTATAGGTAGACAGATGATGCACCCAACGCGTATGCAGCAAAAGCGAGACGTAGAACTGCTTCCAAGTTCCAATCTGTTTGGGGCTTGGCTATTGCCTATATATACCGCTCCAAGATGACCCTGCATTAATATATCCATGCTAATGCTAGCCTCTTGTACTAATATCGCCAGATTTATTTACTAACTAAACGGGAACACAATGCCGGTAGGCACCGCGCGGACTTGCATAAATGGCCTCAATGCCCTGTCAGGTATGTACATTTGCTCGAGATCTTCTAGCTAGCTTGCTTGCGTTGATTTACCGTGCGCATTCATGGCGCTGTTCTCTGATCGACCAGGGGTTGGCTTGCTCTCCGTGCCCTATGCACTCTCTGAGGGGGGCTGGGTGAGCCTCGCGCTGCTCGCCGCCATGGCCGCCGCCTGCTGGTACACCGGGATCCTCCTCTGCCGCTGCATGGAGGCCGACGATGTCATCCGGACGTACCCGGACATCGGCGAGCGCGCCTTTGGCCGGACGGGCCGCCTCCTCGTGTCCGCCTTCATGTACGCCGAACTCTACCTCGTCGCCACCGGCTTCCTCATCCTCGAGGGCGACAACCTCGACAAGCTCTTCCCCGGCGCCAGCGTCAGCCTGGGGACGGTGTCCCTCGCCGGGAAGCAGCTGTTCGTCGTGCTCGTCGCGCTCGTGGTGGCGCCCACGACGTGGCTCCGCAGCCTCGGCGTGCTCGCGTACGTCTCCGCCACGGGAGTGTTCGCGTCTGTCATCATCTTGCTCAGCGTGCTATGGGCCGCGGCCGTCGACGGCGTCGGATTCTCCGGACGAGGGACGACGACGACGCTACGGATCACCGGGCTCCCGACGGCTCTCGGGCTGTACATCTTCTGCTACGGCGGACACCCCGTCTTCCCGACGCTCTACACCTCTATGAAGAGGAAATCTCAGTTTCCGAAGGTATACGCACGTCACGCATAACACTTCGCTATTTATGAGTCGTCTGATTTTTTTTCTTATCCGTTAGTCAACCAACTTGCAAGGTCATTTACTAAACTTGCACACTATAAAACACTGCAATGACATTGAAAACGAATTGCAACTTTTAGCTTGCTTTGTTTTTTTTATTTTTTGGATTAATCTAGTGCATTATTATGCTTAAATCATAAATTCTAGTTTCATACTGGTAAGAAGTTATACCAAAGCATACTTGTTTTAAAAAAACTTCTAGGATAGAAAGGTAGCCCACGCACCTTCGTGCATCTTATTCAATGTGTTTAAAATTTTATTATAATGTTGTAGGTGACTTTTTATTGATTTTTTACTCTATTCTAATTTGTTCGGGATTGCTTTGAATGCTGGTTATGATTTTCTTCTAATTACCCACCATGTAAATTTTAAACAAAATTACTTGAAACCGTGTAGTTATGAATTTTGAGAAAATATTGTGTCTCAATAGTGGTGTTGGTTCCTATGAATATATATATCATTTGTACTACGTGCGTTTCTTTTTTGAAATATTTAGCATATCTTTTATTGTCTTCGCTTTGGGCCACCCTTTAACCAATGTTTTTTCTTTGAACCGGGTAGTTTTACCATCATATCATTTTGGACCATCCTCAACTCTTTTATTCATCTATATCCAATTTATCATATGTCAAAGAAAACGGTCTAGATACAGCTAAGGAGGTTTATTGACGAATAGGAGCTGACGAACTCAAGATCGTTCATATGCTTGAGAAGTGAGTTGGATAGTCCAAAGTGAAACAAAGGCAAGATTACCCGGTCCAAAGTGAAAACATTAGTTAAAGGGTGTGTCGACGGGCGGTCGATCAGTCCTCCAAGGGGGCTACCTGAGGAGGTGAAAGAGTGGTCGGGGCGTCTACCAAAATAATATGATGGTCGACTCAAAGACAATGCGAGCCAAGAATTTTAGACAGGTTCGGCCCTCCCGGAGGATAATAAGCCTACGTCTTGTGTTTTTTGTTGGGGTCGTGTATGAATCAAAGTACAATGGTGTGAGTTCTTGGGGCTCTAGAGATTGGATCTGCCTCCCCAGACTCGATCCTCCATCGCCCGCGCGATCTGCCCTTCCTTTTATAGCTCAAGGGGGCAGTTACAAGAGAACTTGAGGACCAAAAAAGCTAAGAGTAAAGACTAAAAAGCAAGTATAAACATCATCTGAAAAGTACATAGAGATTTCCTGGGTCATGCGCGGCGTGAGTATCTTGTGCTCCATCTTGTATTAGGATCCGTCCTCTGCAGGTACCTTCTACGCAGTCTTGTCAGGTGATGTCATCTTCCGTCGAGTTTCCCCCTCCTTGTCTCTGCGATCCTTGCGAAACAAGCCTTCCTCCCGAGGAGATCTGAGGTCGGGCTAATGAGTTGAAGTCAGGATAGAACGCTGAAGTCGGAACAGAGGGGAGGTCGGGGCGACCGACCCCATGAAAAGGTACGGCTTCTGACCCCCTCTCGAGGATTACCAGTCCGATTTTAGCTAATCTTAATTCCGTTCTGTGAGCTGTCCCGGATGACACCCTCAGAGGGTGGTCCAAAATGAAACATCGGTAATAAAAGATGGTCCAAAATAAAATTTACTCTATATTAATTGAAGATGTTTTCTATTAAAATATAGCTAGCAGGCCTAATTCATCTAATTAAATATAGATTTATATTTACTTATACTCCCTCCGTCCCATGAATCTGAAGATTCATATTTTGTCAAAAATATAAGGGATTCCATAGTACTATTTGTGCAATCCAATCCAACCACCTTCCTACTCTACATGACATTAAATGAGGGTTATCATAGTCTTTTCCTTCCATGTTAGCTACAATCCCGAGCACTCTACGATGGTCACTACTATCCCATGAAATCAAATACCTTGATTTTTGGATGATTTCTTTTTAACATAATAAAGCAGTAGAAATAATTTGATGGCTAAGAATAACATAACCACCAAATTAATGATAAATTATATATATATGATGTTTTGCCTTCTTAAGAAAATTTTTAAGAATTTCCCTAATTGATTATATGTTTTAATGGACCAACAAATGCGCAGGTTATATGCCACAGTCATGGTTATTTGTTAATTATATGTAGGGTCTATGTCATTGAGGTTTTTCAATTTTTATTTTTAATATTTTTGTATACATGTACTAATTTTTTTCCATTTAAAGAAAGTCACGAGGATGCAGTTTTTATTTTATTTCATGACATTATCGACCTTTTTTAGTTGTTTGTGTTTATAAAATGATATACGATGATATGTCATATAACCTATAGTGCCAATTGCCTTCTTTACTGCTTGATATAGCACTGGTGTTCATCGGATGTCGGATAGTCAATTTGGTTGACAATCACCTTGTCAATATTCTTGACTCAATGATTGGTGAATAGCGATTTGTAAGTAGAATTAATGCATAGTTTTGAGTGTGACATAGAATTAATACATAAGGTAAGCCCTATATGGATCTAGTGCATTGGATCTTTTATATATATACACACACTAAGATAATTAGGTTAAAACTCAAAAGATTGAAGAGAAAGAGACTGACATATACGCCTGTTATTCTTCTTAATTAAGACATATTGATGCGGTTTTCAATAAAATATCATGACCTTTGTTTTTATAATGTATTCACTTTAAATACTAATATATAATTATGCCAAAATATTTGTCAAGATAGATCTAATTAACATTATTTGAAATTTTAATACTTTAGAACGGAGGTATTTTTTTTGCATACTAATCATAATTAGAGTATCGTATTTTGCAATATTGTAGATTGCTTTAAATATTAAAGATATAATGATGTAAAAATATTTTTCATGACAGATTTTATTACCATTATATTGACGCACTGGTATTTTAGAACAGAGGTATTATTTTTGGGAGTGAAATTATATTAGAGTACTTTATTTTGTGATATTATAGATCTAATCTGATTTTGCATATTTTGGAGTGATCGATGTATGATGATTTGATCTACATTATTCATTTTCTTAATAATTGTATTTGTTCTTGGGATGGCATCCAAAAAGTCATGACATGACTTAAAAGAATGGAGAGAATAGTTTGTGGAATGTCATTCCTCGCAATTTATTTTTTTTAACTTTGTCATTTCGTAGATCTAAGTTTTTTCATGATACATGGTTATATAATATACTTATCAATTTTCCCTATTTTTATATAACGGTTCCAATGGCATGCAAAGGTGATATGACAAAAATTAAATATTTCTTATAGGTTAAAGTATAGCTTATATTAGTCTTTTAATTGTTAATTAATTATAACTACGAATACAATAGTATAGAAGGATAAAAAGATTTATCAGCAACTATTTTCAAAAAAAATTATGGTTATTTAAAAATTAATTTTAAAGTTTTAATAACTATAGAAAAGGAGTAAAGAGGAAGATAGGATGGAGAGGAGGGAGGAACTGTGGAAGCACGTACGTGTATGTCTGCGTGCTTGATTAGTGCGTGCGGTCGAAGGGGGTCAGGTTGGGGTGTGGGGGGAGGGAGGAGAGGTTGATGGATTATGATGTTTTTTAAAGATATAAATCTAATCTATAGTTGGTATTCACTAATTTTTAAAACTCAACACTACCACATCATCATTTATTAACAATTATTATTTCGTTAACTAGACTACGTAATATAATCGATCACTTCTTTTTAATCTAAAGATACATACAAACCAGAAAAAAAGCAAATCTTAGATAACATATATGCATACAAACCAGAAAAAAAGAGAAAATCTCGGATAACCTTTTACAGTTAAATCCACACATGCATGCACATAATAAAAATAGGAAATAATATGAAACAAAGAAGTAGACTCTGATTTTTGTCCGTTTGGATTATGAGTGAGTAAGAAAAAAAGGTTAAATCTGAACCGTTGCTAAGATACATTAAAAGTGGTAAAGATTTTAAATCTAATACAAGCCAAACACATCATTTACAATTTATTGTATTTTTAGAACTTAATATGCAAGTAATGTTAAATTATTTATATCCTCATCATTTCATATTATTTAAACATATATATTTATCATTTTTATAATATATAACATATGCAGTCATCCACACATTTCATGCAAGCAATGTCAAATTATTATATCTCATCATTTCATATTTTTAAACACACATATATATATTATTTTTATAATTTTTATAATGTATAACATATGGAGTCATCCACACATTTCACAGTAAAATATGAGGTATCAACCATTATTTGAAATAATAGGTTCATTAATATTTAAGTGTCACATATGAAGATTTAAAAGTATTTGTGTTATGTGACAATTTAGGAGTGAACTTTTAATATATAATAAAAAATAAAATTATTTTTTCACCGCAAGGAAAAAATAAGAGTGATAGAGTTGTTAATATTTTTTCGAGAAACACAGTATCGAGTTGTTAATACTAATTTTGTGTTAAAAATATGTTTGATAGATATGGAAAAAGATAGTCACTCGGCAAATAGATAGCCCCGAGAAATTTTCTGAGAAAATGTTTTTTAAAACGTGTAAATAATCAGCTGAATGATCTGAAAAGAACATGCTGGCTTAATGATCGATCAATATACTGATCAACTCTTGTATTGATTATTGATTAATTAATTATTATCAAATATCAACCAGATGCTAGTCATATGCTTCCTGCTCTGCACGCTCAACTACGGTGCAATGGCGGTGCTCGGCTACCTCATGTACGGCGACGGCGTGCTGTCCCAGGTGACGCTCAACCTCCCCGCGGCGAGGCTCAGCTCCAAGGTCGCCATATACACGACGCTTCTCAACCCGGTTTCCAAGTACGCGCTGGTGGTGACGCCGATCGCTGCCGCCATCGAGGAGAGGATCCGCGGCGCCGTCGGCAAGGGAGCCGCCGTCTCCGTGGCGGTGAGGACGCTGCTGGTGCTCAGCACGGTGGCCGTGGCTCTCGCGCTGCCGTTCTTCGCGGAGCTCATGGCGCTGGTGGGGTCGATGCTCAACGTGGCCGTGTGCATGCTGCTGCCTTGCGCCTGCTACGTCAGGATCTTAGGGGCGCCGTCGATGAGCCGCGGGGAGGCCGTGGCCATCGGCGGGATACTGGTGCTGGGCTCGCTGGTGGCTGTCACGGGGACTTACTCTTCCCTGATGAAGATTATCCACGAGTTGGTGTAACAATACATCGAAGATTTGATCCATATATAACTATATATGGGAGTGTGCTGATTGATTTTTAGGTGATGGATTTTCATTTCAAGAGGATGTGTTTCTTATATTCTAATTAAATACACTATTGAAGAAACCATCGGTTGAAGTGGCAAAAAGCACAATAGTTTCGGTTTGAGTCGTACGGACTAGAGATGATCTCTAGTCCCGGTTTAAAATTCAACGGCCCTCTAGGAACATTAGTTCCGATTCGTGTCAAGAACCGGTACTAAAGATCACCTCTAGTCCCGATTCAAATGTTGTCAGCGCGTGTCAGAGCGCCGGGGACCTTTAGTCCCGGTTGGTAACACCAACCGGGACTAGAGATGCTACCTCTAGTCCCGGTTCGTGTTACCAACCGGGACTAAAGGTCCCCGGCGCTCTGACAACATTTGAACCGTCATCTCTAGTCCCGGTTCTTGAAACGAACCGGAACTAAAGGTCCTAGAGAGCCGTTGAAATTTTTATACCGTTGCCTCGGGACTAGAGATGACATCTCTAGTCCCGATTGGTGTTACCAACCGGGACTAGAGATTTTTTTTATATACTCCTTCCTCCTCCATCCCGAGCCAGCCACACTTGTACATCTTCAAAATTTTTCTCGCTAGAGGTCCGGTGTGTCAAGGTTAGCAACTTCTTTGGTGATAATACACAAATATTTGTTATCTATAAGGTCAGCAACTTCTTTCTCTTATAGATTTGCGGTTGTTTTTTATACATTTTGCTATCTACGTGTCATGTGCTATCTACAATCTTAGCACTTCGTATTTTACGCTTATTTTATATATTTTTTCATCTCTAGATTTATATGCAAACATGAGGAGATGTTTTCCCGTCCACCGAAATTCACCTCTAGTCCGGTGGTTTCAAAACCGGACTAATTATTACATGCCCAACTATATTGTGTTATATTCATACATAATTATAATTAACATATGTTCATATATTCATATATAATTAACATAAAATATTATAAACTAAAATAATAACATATAATTAACATTTGTCATATTTTAAATTATTTAAAATTTAAATAATAATATATATTTAACATATGGCCTATTTGAAAAAAAAAAATTAAAATAATAACATCTAATTAACATTTGTCGTATTTAAAACTATTTTAAACCATAAACCCTAAACCCTAAACCTTAAACCTAAACCCTTTTACCATTAACCCTTAACCTAAACCCTAAACCCTAAACCCTCGTGCGGCCTGCGTGATTGGCATGCAGAAATACTGCGACACGAGCTGGAACGTCAATGTCTTCTCCTCCGATCTAACATCGTGTCTCATGCTCTTGGAGGCTGCTCCGTTCTCATCACTGTAATAGAGCAGTGACAATCTCTTCTCACTTTGTTCTACCTTGTTCTCCGATTGCTCCATCTTATCGTGTCGGTGATATGGGCCCGAGGGTATGTCAGAGGCACGACATCTGAGAAAGGGAAGGCGCCCTTGCCCGTCAAGGCACGTTAAAGATGTATCCTGAATGGCCTAAGCGAGTCCGGGCCACGGGCGACCACGTGGCCGCCCCCAGAAGGGGCTGGCCCGGAGGCTACCCGGAGGCCACCGTACTCCCAAACGGCAGGGTCCGGGATCACCCGGACCCCCGGACGGCAGGGTCCGAGGTTACCCGGACCCCCCATCCCTCACCCCGCACCTCTCTGAGGGAGGGGCGAGTCCAACTGCCAACCAACTCATTTAATGCCCAAAAAGAGGGAGGCTGAGTGCCTGCCCCGTCGCATTTAAAGCGATGTGAGGCACGCCTGTTCATCATCACCTCTTTTTCGCCTGTCACGAGGCAAAGGAGGCTAAAGTCTTTGACTGAGACCGCGGTATGGCCGCGCGCCTACTCCGCGCACGCCCCCCCTCTCGCCCTGTCCAGTCGCGTTTAATGCATTGGGCGGCCGCGTGGGGGAGAGAGTGCGAGCGCAGGAGGCACGGTGTCAGTGCCTGCCGCGGGATGGGCCGCTGACTAGTGGGTCCCATTGGAGTAGGTAGGCATGCCATCACCGTGCTAGTAGCATGGCTACCACGGCGATCACCTTTTTTCCGCCTACCCCCATGATGCAGCAAACAGAAAGGAGCAAGGATGGAGTGGCTTCTCCGACAAGACAAGGCAAAACCACTCCTTCACGTGGAGCGGAGTAGAGAAATTCGGGCTACTGTGGTGTTACCTTGTACTATAAAAGGAGACCCAAGCCCATCATAAAAATGGTTGGCTCACTCTTTCGTCGGTGATCTCCCTCGACTCGGTTGATCAGCCCTTCGAGCGGCAGCTAATTCTTAGCGACCTCTCGTCCATCTCTGACTCCAGAAAAAGAGAACAACACTCTCATTGCTCCCTGTAATTCTTCCCTCATACTACATACAGAACAGGAGTAGGGTATTGCACCTCCCAGGTGGCCCGAACCTGTATAAACCCCTGCGCCTCCACAATCTTAATTCCTCCCGCCTCATTTGCATCATCCTATTCTCATCGCGAGTTTAGATCAGGACTCACCGCTCCCCGTGCCAAACCAAAAAAGGGGGGTCCCTCGGATTTTCGCGTGTCTATCTTCGACATCGACACATCCCAATACTTCAGCACATCATCTTCAAAGATGACACCAAGCTCTTCTGCATGGCAAGAAACAAGTGTCTAAGCAACACAAATCCAGAAAGCACCATTCCTTTTCGATTAGAAAAAATAGAGAATCATTCTTGCGTTGATCTGAGTAGAAAGAAAAGAATCATACCTTGTAAAACGTTGCTTTGCATGACAGTAGAGCAGAATGGCTGGGGTTGGAAGCTCGGGAAGAAGATACTAGAGAAGAGAGCTTCCTCCTCAAGCAGGTAACTATCAGGCCAAAGGCTAGTGCAATAAGGCCACCAGCTAGTTCATGAAAAAAAGGTTAGATCAATAACAGATAAACAGATAAACAAAGACAGTCTTGCAGCCAAAAGAAGCTATTGCTATAAAATTTTCTCAGCGATGAGCATGGTTAACCATATGCATGATGCAAGGCAAAACTGCATTTACCTATGTTTTTGGCTGGGCTCCATTATTTCGAGAGACATGAAGCAAATCTCACACTCTAATGAGTCGGGATCAATGAAATAACTTATCTTAGTCGTCTCGTCCACATCCGCATCCAGTTGCTCCTGATGATCCGTGGAGAGGCCCCGACGTTTTTTCCTGCCTTCTTTACCGATCTTGGTCTCTTTAACATGTCATGATCCATCGTAGTATCCTTCATCACCGATCTTGGTCTCTTCAATATTTAATGATCCGGATCACGGTCTTTTTCTTGCTTTTCTCCCTTTGCTTTATAATATTTCGTCTTCTTGCTCTTTCTTCGAGTACGATGTAGCAGTACTCGTGTATCTCCATCAAACTTTGAATAGCGAGAGATATGGCAATGATTGGATAGTGCGGCTATATATGACAATGATGGCTTACCTCACCCGTTCCCGTCTCAATGTCTCGGTGGCGCCATGGAAGCCGCCGGTGATGCGCACGACGACGGACTACCTCTATCCGCCTGCCGTGATCGATGGGTACTACCGCCGCCACCGCCCCAGTCTTGGCTCCAGCCGCCACCACTGTCGCCGGTCTCCCTGATTTAGAGGTGTGCTTTTTCTGTGTTTCAGCGGCAATATTATAGTTCTTGTTGCTAATATCTTCTGCCTTATTCTCATGAATTGCCACATAAGCTTTAGCCGTTAGAGCATTATTGTCCTGACCACAAGTTAGGATCTTCTGTGAGTATGGAGCATGTCGACGGCCTTCCTCCTCCTCTGCTTGTAATTCTCCCCGAGAACTTTTTCGTCGACCTCGGTCTCACCCTTTTACCATTTTTATTCATATCTCCCTGCAATTGTAATATGATCTAGGGGAATTGACTATGAATTCAGTGGATGGTGTTGGTGTCTCCTCCAATGTGGTTCCCCTTGTTCACTGTCCGAGGGACTGTTCAGTGCCTGATAAACTTCTTCCTCCTCCAACGGTTGTTTTCTAACGTCATCGGCACCGAACAGTCCCTCGGACAAGAACAAGGGGAACCATGTTGGAGGAGGCACCAACACCATCCACCGAATTCATAGTCAATTCCCTAGATCATATTACAATTGCAGGAGCTATGAATAAAAACGGTAAAAGGGTGAGACCAAGGTCGACGAAAAGTCCTCAGGAGAATTACAAGCGAGGAGGAGGATGGCCGTCGACATGCTCCATACTCACGTAAGATCCTAACTTGTGGTCGACAATAATGCTCTAACGACTAATGCTTATGTGGCAATTCACGAGAATAAGGCGAAGACATTAGCAACGAGAACTTGAACATTGCCGCCGAAACACGAGAAAGCACACCTCTAAATCGGAAGACCGGCGGCAGCGGTGGCGGCGGGAGCAAAGATCGGGGCGGCGGCGGTAGTACGCCGATCACGGCAGTGATAGAGGTAGCTCTGTCGCGTGCGCGTCACCGGCGACTTCCATGGGCCGCGAGGCATTGAGACGGAACGGGGAGGCAAGCCATCATTGCCATATACCGCCGCATTATCCAATCATTGCCATATCTCTCGCTATTCAAAGTTTGATGGAGATACACGAGTACCGCTACATCGTACTCAAGAAAGAGCAAGACAAATATTATAAAGCAAAGGGAGAAAAGCAAGAAAAAGACCGTGATCCGGATCATGAAATGTTGAAGAGACCAAGATCGGTGAAGAAAGCTACTACGATCGATCATGACATGTTGAAGAGACCAAGATCGATGAAGAAGGCAGGAAGAAAACGTCGGGGCCTCTCCATGGATCATCAGGAGCAACTGGATGCGGATGTGGACGAGACGACTAAGATAAGCTATTTCATTGATCCCGACTCATTGGAGTGTGAGATTTGCTTCATGTCTCTCGAAATAATGGAGCCCACCAAAAACATAGGTAAATGCGCTTTGCCTTGCATCATGCATATGGTTAACCATGCTCATCGCCGAGAAAATTTTATAGCGTAGCTTCTTTTGGCGCAAGACTATCTTTGTTTATCCGTTTATCTGTTATTGATCTAACTTTTTTTTATGAACTAGCTGGTGGCCTTATTGCACTAGCCTTTGGCCTGATAGTTACCTGCTTGAGGAGGAAGCTCTCTTCTCCAGTATCTCCTTCCCGAGCATCCATCCCCAGCCATTCTACTCTACTATCATGCAAAGCAACGTTTTACAAGGTATGATTCTTTTCTTTCTACTCAGATCAACGCAAGAATGATGTTCTCTTTTTTCTAATCGAAAAGGAATGGTGCTTTCTGGATTTGTGTTGCTTAGACACTTGTTTCTTGCCATGCAGAAGAGCTTGGTGTCATCTTTGAAGATGATGTGCTGAAGTATTGGGATGAGATGAAGCAATCGGAGAACAAGGTAGAACAAAGTGAGAAGAGATTGCCACTGCTCTATTACAGTGATGAGAACGGGCAGCCTCCAAGAGCATGATACACGATGTTAGATCAGAGGAAAAGCCATTAACGTTCCAGCTCGTCTCACAGTATTTCTACATACCAATCACGCATGCCGCACGAGGGTTTAGGGTTTAGGGTTTAAAATAGGGTTTAGGGTTTAGGTTAAGGGTTAATGGTAAAAGGGTTTAGGTTTAAGGTTTATGGTTTAGGGTTTATGGTTTAGGATTTATGGTTTAAAATAGTTTTAAATACGACAAATGTTAATTAGATGTTATTATTTTAATTTATTTTTTTTCAAATAGGCCATATGTTAAATATATATTATTATTTAAATTTTAAATAGTTTGGAATATGACAAATGTTAATTATATGTTATTATTTTAATTTATAATATTTTATGTTAATTATATGACCATATGTTAATTATATATTAATATATGAACATATGTTAATTATAATTATATATGAATATAACACAATATAATTGGGTACTGTAATGATTAGTCCCAGTTTTTGAAACCACCCCGGACTAGAGGTGAATTTTAGGGGGCGGGAAAACATCTCTAGTCCCGGTTGGTGGCTTCAACCGGGACTAGAGATGCCCACCTACTGGGACACGTGGTGCTCGCCATCTCTAGTCCCTGGTCGGTGGCTTCAACCGGGACGGAAGGTATGCTCTATTGTCCCGGTTGAAGCCACCAACCGGGACTATATCATCTCTAGTCCCGGTTGGTGGCTTCAATCGGGACAATAGATGCCGTACCTATATATAGCAAGAGCTTCACTGGGATCCAAACGCTTAGCCGTTTTCGCACAACTGCATCGTCTTCTTCACCGTTGCCGAGCACAAGGACGCCGTCGCAGCACGCCGTCTCCGCCGTCTTCGTCACCGTCGTTGTCGCCGAGGGACCGCCGCGCCAAGGTCTTCGTCGCCGCGCGCCGCTGCCGCAGGTTAGCCGCCGTCCCCTTTTTCTCCGTGATGCGCGCTAGGGTTAGCCGCCGCCGATGCCATCGCCATCGCCACCATTGTCGTCTCCGCCGCCGCCGCCGCGCCGCCGCGCGCCGCCGCCTCCCCTTTCCGCCCACTCCCCGATCCCCACGCCGGCGGCCTCCCTAAACCCTTAAACCTTGCCTCCTCCACGCGGCCGGTCGGCCGCATCATCGCCGCCGCCGTCGCTCTCCCTCCATGCCGCCGGCTGCGTCGCCCGCCGCTGCCGTGCTATATATGAATGTGAATGAATTTTGTGAATTTTCTGAATTTTGTGAATGTGAATGAATGAGGAGGATTTGAATATGATTTCGATGTGTATGTGTAAATTTGTGAATTAGATTTCGATGTGTATGTGTAAATTTGTATGGACTTTATATGTAAATGGACTGTTTATTTAAATTTTAATGCATGAATATTGTGAATTTAGAATTTTGAATGTGTATTTAAATTTAAATGCATGAATAGATTTAAATTTGAATGTGTATGTGACTTGTGAAGTTTGTATTTTTCAACGAACGAGAACGATAAAATCAACAAACGGATGTGAACGGACGAACGGACGGACGGCCGTACGGACGTGGACGAACGGACGGAGGCACGAACGAACACTCGTTCGGTCGGTCGGTTGGTCGTGCGTTCGTTCATTCGTTCGTTCGGTCGTTCGTTCGGTCGTTCGTTCGTTCGGTCGGTCGGTCGTTCGGTCGTTACAACGTACATAGGCATGCAACGTCCTCTCTCTCCTCTCCTATCCACTTCCTCTCCTCTCGACCTTATCTCCCTCACATACATGATCATCTCTTTCTCTCCTCTCCTCCAGATGATCGTACTCACAGACGTCAACGAACGTTAGAACGAACGGACGATAGTTTAGGATTTGGGTTTGGGTTAGGGTTAAGGGTCCGAACGATAGGTTAGGGTTAGGGATGGGTTTAGGGAACTGCATTTAGGGTTTAGGGTTTATGGTTTAGGGTTGAGGGTGAACGAACGAACGACAGAACGGAGACGTGAACGATAGATTGAACGAATGGTCGGTCGTTCGGTCGGTCGTTTGGTCGTTCGGTGTAGATGTAATCCAGGAAGTGACTTCTAGAAAAATATCACCATTGTGGATGTGCACAATTGGATATGGTGTCTATCGGATTTCATCTATTTTTTCCATCTTCTTCTTTTCTGACTATGTTTTTTACGTAGACATACATGACATTCCTAAATAATTGGTACATGTATTAACCGACAATAATTTTTTTTCAGAATTCTTTGATTAAGTCCTCAACCCACATCAATCAAATGGCGGATCGTGACGAGGAACAGTTTCTCCTTGATGAGATCGCACGAGGAAAAGAGTTTTACAACGAAGAGGGACACAAAGATCCAGATCAGTACCTGAACGAGGAGAGGAACGAGGGCGGAGACGAACAGAGGAACGAGGAGAGGAATGAGGGCTCCGCCTCCGCCTCCGCTGGACAGAAGAGGCCACGCGGCCTCAGCAAGAAAATAGAGGGTCGACATGTCATAACGGAGGTGGCACCTGACGGTCGACCAATTGCCCCAGAGGATGCCGCAAGGAAGTTTGTGGCGCACAGCGGATGGGTGGTGAGGGATGACGTGCCCATAAGCGTTGCCAACTGGAGGCGGTCTACTAAAGGAGGAGAGGAGCAGAGCTATCTCCCAGACTCAGAGAAAGAGATGCTGTGGACGACAATGCTGCAGATGTTCACCATCCCAGACTCAAATCAGGCAAGGGTCAAGGAATGGACATTGAAGAAAATGGCAGAGCTCTTCAGGAACTACAAGAAACAGTTACACAAGAAATATATCCTGAATGGCCAGACACCAGACTTTGACAAGTCACAAAGCTCAGAGATCATTGGGATGCTTTTGTTGAGCACAAGACCAGTGAAGAAGCGCAATCTATCATAGAAAAGAACAAGGCCAACGCAGCAAAAAAGAAGTACCACCACAGGCTTGGGTCAGGCGGCTATAAAAAAGCAATGGAGAAATGGAAAAAATGGAAGCCGACCTAGAAGCACGGGATATCGTTCTAGGCACAAAAACTAGCCGAACGATCAAAGAACTGGTTCTATGCTCAAGGTGGCTCACTAAATTCCGTCGATGGCATAGTGATCTTTGGTGATGAAATTCTAGAAGCCGGACGGAGGTTAGAGGAGGCGGTGCAAGTCAGTTCCTCGGGCTCGTTCAGGCCTGATAGAGAGAAGGACGAGCTAACGCTCGGCCTCCAAAACCCAGAGCACCCAGGGCGTATGCGAGGAAAAGGTGTCGTCCCCTTGAAATACGGGTTCCAAGCTGACATCGATACATACAGGAGCCGAATGAGGTCAAAGCGAGAGAATGATGCTAGATTCGATGAGGTGGAAATGAGGCTCTCGCAGATCGATCAGATTATCGACGAAAGGGTGGCCGTAAGGTTGGTTGAGGAGCGGAGCCAGTGGGTTAGCCAACAGCCGGATCCAGCAACAGCCGCACAACTCCAACAACAGCGCAGCAGCTGCGCGTCTACTGGAAATGAAGGCGAGCTGGCCCCACAAGCTCAACCGGGTCCGCCATACCCCGTGGATGACATCACACAGCGGACCTCGTGTGATCTGCACATCCCGCTGAAAAACATAACAATAAAGGTATGTTTATACTTTTATGTTGTACGTATATTTTCTTGAATAACTTGTCAATCAACATTCATTATTAACTAATAAGCAATCTTCTCGAACAGGTCGCGTCGGGCATGGCTATTCCAGTAGCCCGAGACAACACCTACCACTCCCGGCCCATTCCACCTTCGTACTCGAAGGTTGAAATTGAACAGGTGGAACGTGGCTATGAATATTTGGAGCTGGATATCCCCGAAGGAGACGGGGAGACGACGCTAGGAGAAACGGCTCATGGAATATTTCTCTGGAGGAAGATCTACATAAAATTCCCCGGACGAACAGCGTCTCCTATCGTTCCACCGCCCTTGCCTCCACGTGGGCCATCTCCTCCGCCTCCTTCGCCGCCTCCGCCTCCTCCGCCTCCTGCGTCGCCTCCACGAGCACCGACTCCTAAATGGGCGTCTCCAACTCCACCGCCCTCCAACCCTCCTCCGTCGCCACAACGAGCACCGACTCCTAAACGGTCATCATCCAAGAGCGCCGTCAATATCCAGCGGTCGTCCAAGAAAGACTCAGAGAATTGAGAAGACGCCGCCACCCGCACCAAAGCGGTCGGCCTCAAGTAGGGGGAAGAAAGCGGGCAAAGATGTACCCCAGCTTGTACTGCAGCCACAGAAGCCTATGGAGTTCAACACGATCCCAAATATTAGACCTGATTTAAGACAATTAATTCAAGAAGCTGGAATTAATATGAATCAATTACACGGGCGTGCACCCCTGACGAAGGCTCCGCTTAAATACAAGTTCAACCTTGGAAAGCCTCTCGTCAAGTCGGATCTCGTGAAAAGGCTTCCAACTCGATGTACCGCTTCCATCGGTGGTACATGCAACGATCCAAGAAGGGTGAAGACATGATAACATGCAAATATTCAATTGACTACTTCTTCGATGGAGATGACTACCTTTATATCCGATTCGAACATATATTCGACCTGTACCAACGTGATGCCCTCGACGTCTCACTTCTAACCGCGCGGGTAGCCCGGTTATTTCGTTTCTTACCTCCTTGAATTTAGCTGACTAAAATTATTTTTAACCATTGTAGAATGGCGATCCAATACTGCAACAAGCACGAATGCACCAAGCATGGATTCATGGATCCACGGAAAATCAACGGCCCATTGGTTGATCAGTTTTCTAATGACACAAGTGGACAACATATACAACGCGCTTGTGAAGCAACCCTTCCGGTCCTTCATCCTTCTGCCCTATAATACTGCGTAAGTTTTTTCTTTCTTTCCGAACCAATTTCAATCTCGTGCATACATAAAGTTTCATATGTGTCATTAAACCAATTTACAGATTCCACTGGATTCTATTAGTACTTGACATGGGTCAGTCAAAGATCCATGTCTTTGACTCAATGGATAAACCAGAGTCCACGTACTCCTACATATTTAAACTGTTTAACAGGTAATGTCATCTTACTTTCTATTGCATATATGCGGTTCTCGGATAATTACTTGCTAACTTTCCGTGCATACATAAAGTTTCATATGTGTCATTAAACCAATTTACGATTCCACTGGATTCTATTAGTACTTGACATGGGTCGAGTCAAAGATCCATGTCTTTGACTCAATGGATAAACCGAGTCCACGTACTCCCACATATTTGAACTGTTTAACAGGTAATGTCATCTTACTTTCTATTGCATATATGCGGTTCTCGGATAATTACGTGCTAACTTTCAACCGCACGTAGGGCATGGGAACGATTTCGGGGTAATGTTCGCGGAAATTGGAAAGATAAGCTCTCTGTGCGGATGAAGTTTCCAGTGAGTAACATGCCTGCTCCTAATTTGAGTTGAATCATTATTATGTTCTAAAATATGAAATGCATATTAAATATGTCGTCGTTTCTCTTTTAGTATGCAAAACAGTCGCAGGGCACCAACCTATGTGGATATTACGTCTGCGACTACATTCACCGCTTTGTGACCGAAGTTAAAACTGTCGATGATCTAGATGTACGTATAACACCAATTCATACATTACGTCTTAATTTCTTATTCACTTCATATATTTATTTCTCATTTATTGTAATTAATGACACTTATGCAAGTAAGAGACGACCTTCCCCACGAGACTTTCATACAAGCCGCTCAGAAAGATTTGATGGGATTTATTAACGAGCAGGTCGTTGATCCCGCGGGGGAGTTCTTCATTAGTTTTAGTAGCTAAACCACAGCAAAGTAGATTAGAGACAATTTTTTATAAGCTAGCTAGGAAACATGTATGAATATTGTACATATTTTGGTAATATATGTATATTTCCTTTCTTAAGTTCGTTTAAATGTGTGTAAATTATATATTTATGTGTAATATAATATATGTGTAATATATATACAACGATCTCTTGTAGAAATGACAAATTAAAAAAATTTGCATCTTTAGTCCCGTTTAAGCCACCAACCGGGACTAAAGATGCGGAGCCGACCACGTGGCTCCGCCACCTTTAGTCCCGGTTGGTGGCTTCAACCGGGACTAAAGATGCATCTTTAGTCCGTTATTTAACCGGACTAGAGATAGTCCATCTCTAGTCTCGGATTCGTAGTCCCGGTTTGACAACCGACTACCGGTTACGAATCGGGACTAGTGTGGCTTTCTCCAGTAGTGATAGTTATATTCCTTAAAAAATAAGATATATCAATCCACAAACATGAAAAAAACATATTAAACTTAAACTAGTTAACATACGTTAGCAATCATATTTTATTTTGTTACAAAGTGTAGAGGTCGAATTTAAAATGTTTATGTTTATCGAGTGATATATTTCATATTAACCTATTTTATCAATATTTTTTAAAAAATTATGATTATTAAGATGAAAACACTTTCTCGATGTTATAATATAACTTTGAACTCTAGCACAATCTGATCAAACTTTTATAACTAATACTCTGATTAACACGATAATTCTTATACATATACAAGCACACATGATGGCTCCTTTTAAGTAATCTCTTAGTGATGCAAGATATACAAATTTTATGGTCTATTTGTCAGTACGCTCAATATGGATACCTCACAGAATGTAATAAGGTCATTAGGTATATCTAATTTTTTTAAAAAAATGAAAGTTGAACAGAGGTCTAACGAAGTTACGGCCTGTGAGATACAAATTTTTGAAGTTTTTAAAAAATCTCAATATAGAGAAATGATTTATTATAAAATCAAGTGCAACATTTCGAGAGAATATTTTTCTCAAAATTTTTGGCTTGGCTCATGCCATAGACAAAGAAAGTAAGCTAGGCTGCCAATTGTCTATATTGGTCATGGCTACTGAACTCAACGATAAAGACTTATCAAACTTGGTAGGTACTATATATCTATCTATCAGTGCTGATACATAAAGAAATAGAGATAAGGTTTAAATAGTAGCGTGCGAATGAGATAAGTCATAGGTGTATAATTAATTAAATATTAATTGTTACAAACTATTTTTTTAAATTTTTAAATATAAAAAATAATTAAAATATATACTATTAATAATTCGAAAAATGTGCTCACCCTCAATGGATGATAATACAGAGATGTACTGATTCCGGCCCACGTATCATGGAGCCATGGAGATATTGCAGAGGGATTAAAGGGAATTATTACTGTACAATTGGATTATTGAGGTGGGATCTTCGTGGGGTCCACCTGGCAGTCTCTCTCCTCCTCCTCTTCTCTTCCTTCTTCGCTCTCCTTCCTCACGCCGAGAGGCGAGGACGGCAGCGGCGACGGGCGGTGGCCGGTACGGGGCTTGGGGAAGAGGCCTCCGGGTCGTCTGGGAGCGGTGTCCGGAGGAGCAGCGGTCGTGCGGAGACGAATCGACCCCGCGTGGCGGCCGTCGTTCGGGAGCGGGGAGGCGGCGGGCTCCGGCGACGTCCTGAGGTGGGAAAGGGCGGCGGAAGTTCCCCCTTGACGTGGGGAGGCTATGGGTGGGTCTCCCCTACGGCAAGGAGGCTCGGGGCGAGCAGCCCGCTGGAGGCCGGTGGGAAGGAAGAGGGTGGCGGCGGTGAAGGTGCTACGGCGGCGGGGATTGCAGCATGATGATGGGCGCAGATAGTAGAGGTGGAGGAGGAGTTGGTGGCGAGCTCGCCCGGCGTGAGACAAGGGGATGGGGGAGATCGATGGGTGGAGGGCGTCGGTGGCGTCGAAAGCGAGACGTCGGAGAAAAGAGCGGAGGCGCCTCGGCTTTTATAGCCGCGGCGTGGAGGAGCGACGACGACGACGGACTGGGGGACAAGCGGGGACGCCATGGCAGCGCGACGTGCGACGGGCAGGCGGGAGCAGGTGAGAGGCGACGGGGCGAGGAGTAGGGGCATGGGCTCGACGCGACGCGGCGAAGCCGGGGGTGACGCGCCACCGTGAGGGGCCGGCGGGATTCGGCGGCGGGGCAGCGCATGGGGCGGGGAATGGCGTGGTGGCTCGACGCTCGGACTGATGGATGCAGCACTTTGTCGAGCACCTTGCGAGCACGCTCCGTCTGTTCCCAAATCCCTATAGGTCAAAGCTTCAAGTTGCTATGAAGTTGGCAGTCTGAAGCTAACTCAGAAAGCTTGACATACTGCTGGTCAGAGATTTGCTCTTATCTCTATACCTCAGTTAGAACTGAAGCTTTTTGCTTCTCTCTGATTTAGTCGCAGAAGCTTGTATGATGGAATTTTCCCGTTACCACATCGCTGGATTGCCGTGGACTGCTCCATCTCTGCCATCTTCTAATGTATTACTCCGTAATTAACACACTTCTCGTGTTGTAGGCTTTGTTCTGTTCTAGATTATAGATTTAATTTTACAAGAAACCTGATTCAAGAATTGACTTGACAAATCTGCCTCTGCTCGCAACTTCAAGGTGACCATGCTGTTACATGTATAATGATTTCACCTTCTCTTTTCATTCATCTTTTTTTATCGCTGATGAAACTCCTACTACGATTATTGTGACAGTAGATGAGTGGGCTAATACATCTACATGCGAGCAGCAACATTCTGGAGTATTTTCATAGCAACATGCAAGCAATGATGTCTTGTTTCTATGTATGTTTGAACCCCAAGTGACCGAGGAATTATGTTTGTTTGAACCCTAGTGATCTAGCAACGATGTCCTGCATCACTTACCAGTTCGTTCTTGTGTTAGTGTAATGAGCACGGTAGCATTATCCATCTGTTCTTTGCGCATGTGGTAGATGTGGCTCCGTGGAGGATCTCTCTTATGCAGTGCAAGAATGTTGAAATGATATGCTTTCAATATCTCAGTTTTTTTTCCCTTTATTCAGTGAAGAAGGCTGAAATGAAATGATTTCAACATCTCCACTGGGTTTTTTTTTTCTGATCTGAGTTGAACACTTGAACGTACCTCAATAGTGGACATGCTGCTAGAACGGGGAGTATTTTGTTGGGTCCATGTCAACAAGTTGCCACAAACAAATATACGAGGTGTGAAGAGGAGCTTTCAGAAGTCATGGTTAAAAAAACAGAGTTGGTTGGAGTACAGTGTTGCTAAGGATGCAGCTTTCTGTTTTTATTGCTTTCTTTGTAAGCAACCCCGAGCTGAAAATTATGGCTTTGAATGCTACACGGCTGAAGGGTTTAGGTATTGGAAAAATGCAACTAATTCCTTTGATGCTCGTGTTGGTGGTGTCAACAGTGCTCACAATTTGTAAAAATAATTAGCTACTGCTAGAGGTGTGTCATGCATTGCTTTGTAATTTGTAAATAATTAATTTTTAATAATTTGTGTCGCTTACATATGTAATATCGTTTTGCAGATTCAAGTTCAGATTCTCTCCCTATTGTTGATGAAGAGTGAAAATCATGAAGATACATCCCGCTATGTATTCTAATGAATTTTTAGTTGAGTCTTGTATTTACTGTACTTCGGTGTAAAAATTGTCAATGGTAGTTTTAACCTTCAATTTGAGCGCTAGGCGTCCAGATCCTGGATCCTCCACTGCTAAAGGGATATACAGGGATATACAGAAATGTACACACATGAAGCCAGTAAGCCGGTTAGTATAGACGGCCAAACATGCGCCACGGCCCGGCCTGGCCTGACACGGACACAGATGAGGCACGGCTCGTTAGACATGGTTGCTTTAATGGGTCAGGCCGTGCCGACCCGTGTGTCTTAGCTCTGGCCCAAGTACGACCCACGGCTGGTCGGGCCGTGCCCGTGTCGGCACGACACGCACGAGATCCATGGGCCAAGGCCGAGCCCACGAGCCGTGGCCGGCACGGCCGACCCTTTAGCATAGTGTCGATTTTAACAAAACCAGAAACCCTATTCTTAGTAAAAAATTTTAAAAAAATAAACATATAAGTTAAAAAAAGAAATAATGATATATTCCTCATGTTGAAAATATGAAAAAAAAGGTCTATTCGTCGTTTTGAAAAAAAAGATAGATTCATCATGTTGAAATTAGTAGAAAAATTCACACTTACTAAAATATTGTAAAAGAATATGTTAAAAATAGTAATGACATTTATTGATGTTTATATCATTACAGACATATTGATACATGCTGTCTCGTTAAAAACTTTGTCATGTAAAAACTCATAAGAAAAACTGAAAAAAGCATGACAAATAAAAGAGTACATCTCAAAGGTCACAACTACTTCTAACAAAGTTTTATTAGAGTTGGTCTGGATCTAAGTAGAGTTGCTTGAACTGAGCGACCAATTCTTGGTTGTCAACAGTGTATTGGGCATGTTATCTAGCTAGCTCCTAGTCTTTAACGCTTAGTAGCATTTCGACATGGTCGCTACTCAGATTCGTTCTTCAGTCTTCGATGATTCAACCACACAGACTGAAGGCCGATTCGGAGGACATCGTCGACACGGGCACCGTCTACACATCCCGTGCTAGTTTTGAAAGAACGGGATATCCTATCTTGTGGTCATTCCATCACCTGAGGACGTTAAAGTCTTATGCTTCATGGTGGATGGCGTCGTTGTCCAAATAACTGGACAACTCTTGGAACACACCATGCGAAGAGGCGTTTCCACTTGTAGCCGACGAACTGGCATCACCTTGGCTTGAATACAAGCCACCCCAAATTTTACCCCACTGTATCTTCTTTTTACCTGTGGTGGGGATAGGAGGGGGTCTCTGCTGGCGAACTCCATGAACTTTAGTTCATACTTTCCAAAAACTTCATATAATTTACCCTTAACCTCACTATAAAAGAGAAAATCCTTCTGAAGCCGTCGCCGCCGTCTGAACCGGTACCTCCTCCGCAACTGGTGGAGTTTGAGCCGATCCGGAGGCATCGTCAAACCCCCGACATGTAATTGGGATCGAAATCACCCAAAGTGAACGATACGACTGGTATGGATAGTTCAGATCCATTCTGAAAATTTAAACCAAAATAAATAAATTTTAGAATATTTATTCAATTCACAAATAAAATACAAATAATATATAAATATGAATAGCACTTACATCTTTCCAATCGCGAGCTCTTCATACCTCTGCGATCAAACTATTTAACTAAAAAACTAATTTTGATTTTTGACAAAATTTAAGCAAATTTTGTCAAAAAAATAAACACTTGAGAGCAAAGAGAGCACTTGAGAGTACTTGAGAGCACAAGATGAGATGTTTGGGATGAGGAGAAATGGCTGGGGTGGATGCCCTATTTATAGGGTGAAATTTCATGTTTTTGGAAATTGTCGATGTCGGAGATCGACACGCGGGAATCCGGGGGACCCCTTTTTGGTTCGGCACAGGGGAGCGGTGAATCTGGGTTCAAACTCGCGGTGAAGTAGGATGAAAGTGGAAAGATGAAGGAAAAGTCGCGATCACAAGGGACACAGAGCAATTTATACAGGTTCGGGACGTCAGGGAGACGTAATACCCTACTCCTGTTTTGTGTTATGTGGTGGATGGACTACAAGGATTGATTGTTCTCCCCAGAGGAAGCTGGAGCTGATGACTGAGGAGGAGTGCTTGGAATCCAGACTGAGGATCCCAACAGGCAGGATCTCAGAGCTACTTTCCAGAACAGTGGAGGCACCTCCTTTTTTCAACAGAACTTCTTCTATGATGGACTTGGGCCTCCTTTTATAGTGTAAGGGGACACCATAGTAGTCCTAGTTTTCTCTACTCTACTCCACGTGGTGGAGTGGTTCTTGCCCTGTCTTGTCGGAGAAGTTACCCCTATCTTTGTTCCTGTTGCCGCGTCATGGGAGTTGGCGAAGAAAAACGGGCGTCGTGGCCGCCATGCTGCTGACGTGGGGATGGGCCAACCTACCTACTCCAGTGGGGCCTACCGGTCAGCGGCCTTTCACCTGGAGAGGCGTCTACACGACACCCCCAGCGCTCATGTTCTCTCTCCCACGCGGCCGCCCAACGCATTTAATGCGACTGGACGGGGCGTGGAGGGAGGCGTGCGTGGAATGACCATGCAGTCATACCACGGTCGCCGTCAAAGACTTTATACCCCATATCTCTCGAGACGGGCAAAAAGGGTGATGATGAGAGCGACTGACAGACGCGCCTCACATCGCAATAAATGCGATGGGACAGGCGTTTAGCCTCTCTCTTAGGCATTAAATGTGGTGGTTGGTAGTTGGCGGTTGAACTCGCCCCTCTCTCAAGAGCGGTGCGGGGTGAAGGACAGGGGGTCCGGGTGATCCCGGACCCTGCCGCCTGGGAGAGCGATGGCCTCCGGGCAGCCCCCGAGCCAAGCCCCTCTTGGGGTGGCCACGTGGCCGCCCGTGGCCTGGACCCGCTTGAGCCACCCAGGACATATTTTCGGCACGCCCTGGTGAGCGAAGGTGTCTTCATTCTTTAGATATCGCATCCTCGACATACCCCCAGACCCATATCACCAACAGTAGCCCCCGGTGTTGACTGGGACCGAAGCCGGGTTCGGGCACGGTTAGCACCATATTCTTAAGTATGAGGGCCCGGGTACTGGATGTGCCATGCCGTAGTAGGAGGCCAGTGCGCGGCAACTGACGCCGTGCTTAATTAAGCCTTCTCCAGATGGGGGGCGCATTATTTGGGCGCGCACGCGGGGGCCCATCAAACCGCCTAGCTCTCTCCGTCCGTGTAGTGCGCCTGGCAGACATGAAACCCCAGGCGGCACGAAACCCCCAGTGGCGCGGGAATCAAAGGGACACGAAAAAACGAAGGGGCGCGGAGCCGAGGAGGCGCGTCGCGTGGTAGTGGGGCGAAATTAATGCCGTGGAACTCGAGGGGGCCATGGTAGCTTATAAAAACGGATCCGTGAGTGGGGGGATCAGTTTCTACGCTTCCTACTGCCATCGCCTCTCACAGCCATCGCCTCTCATCCTCCCAGCGCCCTTGCTCTTTCGCCTCCTTTCTCTTCGCCACCGGTCTTCTTTTCCGCACTTCAGCGCCTGCCTTGGAGATGGCTCGCAACTCGCCTTTGGAACCGGGGAGCGTGCTCCCAAAGTCCCTGGTTCGCACTGCGGAGGCCCGAAGCCTCTTCAACGAGTACTTGGCGCGCGACACACGCAGCGGCGACGACATTCCGGAGGAGCGGCCCCCCACGAAGATGGTGTTCTTCGCCTCTTTCGCCATGGTCGGGCTGGTGCCGCCCTTCTCCCGATTCTTCCTCGACGTGCTGGAGTTCTACGACCTCCGGCTGCACCACCTCACCCCAACGCCGTCTTCTACCTCGCCGTCTTCGCCTACACCTGTGAGATGTTCGTGGGGGTGATACCCTCACTGCATCTTTTTCAGCAGTTCTTTCACGTGTGCCGGGCGGGCTCCCCCGACGTGGTTGGGTACGTGGCGATCCAGCCGTGCAACGATAGGACCGTCGACACCCCCTTCATCGACATCCACCCCCGCTCCAGGTGAGAGAACTGGAGGGCCTTCTGGTTCTACACCAGCTTGGGCGACCACCCCCGCCTTTCCCTTCTAACGGGAATCCCGGTGAACCAGAGGAAAGGGCGTGTCCGCGAGCAGGGAGGGAGCTAGACGGAGTGCTGGAGCAGATCAGCTACCTCCGGAGGGGTGGCCTGTCCAGTCACGCAATCTTCCGGGATTTCCAGATGAGGCGCATCGCGCCGCTGTAGGAGAGGCCGCGCCCCGCCCACATGTTCACGGGCTTCAACGACGACATGCGGACCCATGTGGGCGCCACCTTCAACTGGGACAAGAACGATCTCACGATCCTGGTCCGCCGCACCCTTGGCGTCACGGCGATGGACCTGACACAGCTCCCGCCCGGGTTGGTCCCGCTGTGCCAGGACCCGACGCGCCCGGAGATCCTGCATGCGCTACAGGTGGTGGGCGACGGCGTGGGCTCGTCGTTGGCAGCGCGAGGATTACCCCGGGGGGTTGGGGCGACGATTACGACGACGTCGATGACCAGGTGCCTATCGGGCGACTGGGCCGCAGGGGTCTGGGCAGGAGTGGGTCGGAGGCCCCGGACCCGAAGGGGAAGAGGAAGAGGCCAGAGGACGACCCCGCACCTCCCCCATCTCCACCACGCGGCAGCAGCGTGGAGTGCACCGCTCTTTCCCGCAGGTCCGGAGGCCCGCAGGCGGCGGCCCTGGCCCCAGGGGCCACTCCGTCGGGGGCCAGAATGGCCACAGCGACGGCGACGACGACGGCGGCGGAGGCCGGGAGCACACCCACGGCGAGCGCGACGTCGGCGGGGGCCGGCCGCGGCGCTCCAGCAGCGACGGAGGCCACGAGCGACAGCCCGGCAAGCCCCCCAGGCGGCCCCGTGAAGAAGAAGCAGGCCATCTCCTGGGTTTCCTAGAGCTTCAACGCCGCTCGCAGGTAACACATTGTAGATGCATACGTGCCCTGTGAGCCTTGTGTTTTTGTTTTGCGATTTGATCCTTTACTGTGTTTATTTCTGCTCCCAGCCGCGAGCACCAACATTTTCGCCCCAGGGTTATACCCAAGGGCGGTTCTGCTTCTAGCTCGGCGGGGGAGGCGCAGGAGAGGCCCGGGACGTTGGAGCCCTCCGGGTCCGGATCACCCCCTGCGGGTTCGGGCTCGGGTTCGACGCGGCTCGAGGAGGGGGCCCACCCAGATGCCGGGGCGCCGGTCGCCCACGAGGAACAAGCTGGGGGCCCTCCACCGGCGACAGGTTCGGGGCGAGCTAGCCCCGATACGGAGGAGGCGGCGGCGTGCGGCGGGGAGCACCCCAGGGGTCTCTACCGCGACAACCATCGCTGCCACCACGACAGCCGTCACCCGCGCTACGCCATCCGGCGCCGTCGCCCTGCCGGCCAACACCAGCACTGCCGGTGCCGGCCCACCGTGATCCTCCGACGCAGGGAGCGGCCTCACCGGAGGGCGGGGCAGCGCCGACGGGCGAAGCAGCGGTGGGCGGCTCCGACCATGGGGCGCCTTCAGCTTCCCGCCCCGCGCAGGTGGTCGACCTCGGCTCGAGCTCTGACTCCGAATCCGGGGGCGCTCGGTCCGGGTTTGTGGTCGCCCTGGATACTGAGCCCCTCGTTCGGTCGCAAGAGCGGGCGAGGATGATTGTGTCCAGGGCACTGGAGGAGGCCAACGCGGTCTCCCTGGAGGGGCTCTGGGCCCAAGTTCAGGCCTTGGCCGCTAGGGAGGTCACGGTGGCGCGGCGGGAGGCCGACGTCGACGAAGGTCGCCGCGAGCTGGTGGCCACGGCGAGGGTGGAGGGCCTCGTCCGGAAGCGGGAGCTGGCGGATATCGAGCGGCGCCGGGGGGAACTCAACCAGGTGTTCTAGGACACCGTCGTTGAGCGGCACGCCGCCGACTTCCGCGAGCAGGTCGCCGTCGCCGCAGAGGAGAGGGTCCGCACCATCGCCGGGGGGTTCATTCGCGACCTCAACGAGCGCGCCCAGGAGCTCGACCGACGCGAGCACACCCTGCGCGATGCTGAAGCCGCCGCCGCCAGCACCGACGTCGAGCTCCAGGCCCGCGAGGATGGCCTAGCGGAGCACGAAAAGGCTCTTGTGGCGGCGTGGCGGGCGGTCGAGGACCGGGAGGCGGCTGTGGCCAGGGCCGAGGAGGACTCCACCGTGCGGGAGGCGAACACGGTGGCCCAGGAAAAGGCCGTCGCCAAGCACGAGGCCGCCGTGGGGGGGCACGAGGTGGCGGTGCTAGAGGCCCAGGAGGAGGCCTCCCGGTGCCTGAAGGCCGTCTTGGAGCGCGAGCAACACGCTCGTGGCCGCCTCGTCCCGGCGGCAGGATGAGCCGGAGCAGTGGGAATGGGACCTCGCCGCCCGGGAGCAGTGGTCGACGCGGAGGCGCAGGTGCACTCGGACAAGTCGTATGACGCCGACCATGTCCGCGTGGCGCAGGTGCACTCGAATAGGAGCACGACGTGTGGCGGAGTGGGAGACGGCAGCCGACATGGCACTATGTAATGGCTCCTGTTCGAGCCAATCACATCGCGCCACGTGGTTCTTAACGGCTAGTTTAACGGTTTAAATTTGAAAATAGTCGTTGAAGGTCTAAAAAATTCAAAAAAAAATCTGATCACTCCGGCACCCTTCGCCATACGACTTGTCCATCTATACCGGTTGGCATCCGTGCACTCGGATCACGCCGTACCAATGGGTTACCAAGCCATCGACGTGCCGCTTCTCGGGCAGTACGACGCCACGTTGCCGGAGAAGGCAGCAGCGTCCACGGCGAAGAACAGGGGTGATGATCCTGCTGACGGCACCGCCAGCTTCGTGCGGACTTGCATCAATGGCCTCAATGCCCTGCCAGGTGTGTTAACGTGTGTGTACATGTTGCTCGAGATCTTCTGGTTAGCTTGCGTTGATTTACCATGTGCATTCATGCGCTGTTCTTGCCAGGGGTTGGCTTGCTCTCTCCGTGCCGTACGCGCTCTCCGAGGGGGGCTGGCTGAGCCTGGCGCTGCTCGCTGCCGTGGCCGCCGCCTGCTGATACACCGGGATCCTCCTCTGCCGCTGCATGGACGCCGAAGATGCCATCCGAACTTACCCGGACATCGGCGAGCGCGCCTTCGGTCGCGCTGGGCGCATCCTTGTGTCCGCCTCCATGTACGTTGAGCTCTACCTCGTCGCCACCGGCTTCCTCGTCCTCGACGGCGACAACCTCGACAAGCTCTTCCCCGGCGCCAGTGTCAGCCTGGGGCCGGTGTCCCTCCTCGGGAAGCAGCTGTTTGTCGTGCTCGTCGCGCTCGTGGTCGTGCCCACGACGTGGCTCAGTAGCCTCCGCGTGCTCGCTTACGTCTCCCTGACGGGCGTGTTCGCGTCTGTCATCATCGTGCTCTGCGTGCTATGGGCCGCGGTTGCCGACGGCGTCGGGTTCTCCGGACGAGAGAAGAAGCCGCTGCGGATCACCGGGCTCCCAACAGCTCTTGGGCTGTACACCTTCTGCTACGGCGGACACGGCGCGTCTTCCCCACGCTGTACGTACACCTCTATGAAGCAAAAGTCTCAGTTTCCAAAGGTATACGCACATGAAGTATGAATTAGTTAACGATCGATATACTGATGACCTCTTCTATTGATTAATCAATCATCAATCAGATGCTAGCGATATGCTTCCTGCTTTGCGCGCTCAACTACGGAGCAATGGCGGTGCTCGGCTACCTCATGTACGGCGACGGCGTGCTGTCCCAGGTGACGCTCAACCTCCCCGCGGCGAGGCTCAGCTCCAAGGTCGCCATATACACGACGCTGCTGAACCCATTATCCAAGTACGCACTGGTGGTCATGCCGATCGTGGCGGCCATCGAGGAGAGGATCCGCGGCGCCGTCGGCGTCTCTGTGGCGGTGAGAACGCTGTTGGTGCTCAGCACGGTGGCCGTGGCGCTCGCTGTGCCGTTCTTCGCGTACCTCATGGCGCTGGTGGGGTCGCTGCTCATAGTTGGGGTGAGCATGCTGCTGCCCTGCGCCTGCTACATCAAGCTCTTCGGGGCGCCGTCAATGAGCCGCATGGAGGCCGCGGCGATCGGCGGGATACTGGCGCTGGGCCCGCTGGTGGCTGTTTCGGAGACTTACCATTCCCTCATGAAAATTATCCACGAGTTGATGTGACAAATACATCGAAAATTTTATCAAATTGTTACGAGAGTGTGTTGATTGATTTTTTTTGTCTATCAGAATAAGCGTGAATAAGCGTGGGTTCGTGAGTTAGTCACCTGCACACTACTTAAGTATGGTGGCTGGCCCCTAGCGTGTTGTTGGGTTTTTTTTTTCATATATAGACCGGCAACTCTACTGTGAAAGAAAAATACTAAAAATGGTAATATAATAACTTTGAAATTGATCAAACTTTTTATTCATTACTCTGATCAACACCGTAATTTCTATGCATATAAAGCACACATGATGGCTCTTCTTAGTGTGCATATAAAGCACACTAAGAGTATTCTCTTAGTGATACAATAAATTCGAGATATAAATTTTTTATGGATATTTTTATGTTATGTCTTGTAAATATATATTATTTCAACATTTTGTGGAGGGAAAATACACTTGCATGAGCAGCAATTGTTTCTGAGTGCTATTGAAATGTTGTTTATATTACAATTTTGATCTAGATATACTCAAAATGCCATGAAAATTCATAAGCATTCCGTATTTATTACCCATATATGTTGTGATATCATACACCACCATATTTAATGTGTAGAGTTATACACTCTCAACTCCGTCAACACACCCAAGTTTTCCCCCATATTTTTAATGGTGTAGATTGAAATCTATTAACACTTAGCACATAGGTACATGATATACTTCCTCTGGTTTTATTTGTTTGATGTTTTTGAACTAACCAATTTCATATAAAAAGGTAAAAAGGGCAGGAGGGAGTATATGTCATGCACTAAAGTATGGTATATCCATGTTGACATTTGGCATTGTGTTCATATTTTTTGTAATAATGCAAGATGAAAAACCACATCTCCGACCTATGCACATAGTGCACCCAGACAAAAGCGTAGTAGAATTAAAATAGCGGTCAGACAAGTCCCAACCTATCTGAACCAAAATTAAATTATCCAGTAAAAAGGCATAGAAAAACTCTAAACTAGATGAATAAACTAAAATATTAGCATAACCAATAAGTAAAATGTAAGCATAAGAGAGAAGTGTGGCATAAGGAATAATAGATCCATTGCGCATAATAATTTACTCCTCCAATTGCAACATCTGGAAAAGTAGTAAAAAGCAGTAAGGAGCCCATTGGAACACGTGTAAATAACTTTTACATATTAGATAATTTTTATTAGTAACAAAATATCCATGCGTTACGACAGACTCATTATTGTAATAATATTATTAAAACTAAACCATTATCCTCAAATGACAAGATAAAACAATGAAGTTGCTAAATGGTAGTTGAGAGAAAAGGATGGGTTCAAATCTAACGGATTTTGTACCGTCCTATCCACATTATGATTTGTGTTCAGGTTTATTATTCTTTAGCTTCGATAAGTTTCTCTTTTTCAACGATGACAATACCACTAAATGAGAGTTATTTTTTGAGCTTAAAGGTAGGATTATTTTATAGGGGCCTGAAATTGGTGACAACGCATATAAACTTTTTTACGACACATATAGACTAAAAAATTAAAAGAAGGGTTTAGGAGGCTACACTACTTCGCCGGAGATAGAAGGGCTAAAGCCTCCCGTCCTCCTGTCAGATCCGCCACTTCTTAAAAAGTCCCAGTCCTCCTGTCAGATCCGCCGCTTCTTAGAGGGATAATCATGGATGAACATGTGCATGTAGTGAAGCGGCGGCAACGCCAACGGAGCCAGGGATCATAAAGTTGGAGGGTGGTGGTGGATGGGGTCATCGGCGGGGGCGTTAGATCCGGAGTGGTTAGGGGGCCAAAGCGATGTTGCAAGAAAGATGGTAGAGCGTGGGCATCTTGTTGCTGCTCGGTGAGAGACATCACGCTAAGTCGGAGACGCAACGGTACTGGTTGAAGCTGCACATGGCTCAAGCTAACTCCTGGGGAAATGAAGGGGAAGAGAAGTATTTAGCTGCACATATCTTGACCATAATTTGGACCGTTCAAAAGTGATAGAGATTAGTTGGTGTACTTGCAAATGTTAAGCTAGTAAAACTAAATCACTACGGGAAATCCCCTTTTTGCCGAGTGCCTGGGACACTCGGCGAAACCTGTTTAACACTCGGCAAAAATGTCGCCGAGAGTTGCACTCGGCATAGGTCACACGGTGAACTTTGGATCGGCAAAGAGCTCTTTGCCGAGAGTTTTTCATCGGGCACTTGGCGAAATCTTCGCCGAGTGCCGCTCGACACTCGGCAAAAAAATACACGTTAGGTTGGGTATACGAGGATGGAAAAGTTTGTCGAGAGCCGTCAAAAACACTCGGCGAAGTTTTAAAGTTCGCCGAGTGCCGGGAAGAATACACTCGGCGAACGCCCATACTTCGCCGAGTGTTTTCTTCACAGGCACTCGGCGAACATGAAAACTTCGCCGAGTGGTTTTGCAAAAGCTCTCGGCGAAGTGGTCATTTCGCCGAGTGCTTTTGTCACACCCTCGGCGAAGTTTATGCACTCGGCAAAGAGGGTACCTAACCCCAGGTTACCCTCTTTGCCGAGTGTTTTGGTCATTGCACTCGGTGAAGGCCCTATTTGCCGAGTGTTGCACTCGGCAAAGTGAAAATTTTAACCCTCTTTTATTTGTTCAGTCGCATATTTCACAAATTTTCAATATATACATCACATTCACAATCCCAATCATTTCACAACCCCATAAGCATCATTCCACATCCCATAAGCATCATTCACAATCCACAAAACATAAACATTCACAAATCCCAATCATTCCACAACCCCATAAGCATCATCCACATCCCATAAGCATCATTCACAACCCACAAGACATATAATTCACATTCGTAGTCACAGTCACAATCCACAAAACATAAACATAGTAGTTCACAATTCGCAAACGAAATTCGAAGAAAATACAGTATTTCACAGTAGATACTCTAGAATTACAATTGTTCAAAAGAAATTTACCGAGATGGCCACGGCGCCCAACCGTCGTGGTCATTGTTGGGGGGGTTATTTGATGCCGCCGACTGAGACTGCACAAAAGGAAAATAGAATAGTATAGGTTGTCAAGATAGTAACATTCGCAAATAACAAAATTAAATGCGAGGTTAAGTGACTCACAAGAGTGCCTACAAAAGGATGTGGAGGAGTGAATACCACAGGCTGTGGTGGCGGTACGACAGGAAGACCCATGTTTTGACTGATTGATTGCACGTAGCTGTACATCTCAGTCATCCTCATCTCAATCTCCCACCGTTTCCTTTTCTCCTCTTCCAACTCGTCCTACAATATTCCATTTCAATTTTACAAAGTGAAGCAAACAATCAGTAAAATTAATGAATTGAGGAAAAAAGAATTTTCTAACCCGAAGGTGCTGCACTTCGGTCTGTGCAGTGGTCGGCCGTGTGCGTATGCCCAGGCTTTCGCTCGTGCTCCTTGCTCAAAGTTGGGACAAAGTGAGTGTACTGGCTGTGTCGAGGAGGTTGTCGCCAATCCGGTACCGCCCATGCTTCTTGCCACCTCCCACCCTCATGACGACTTCTCCATCAATATCCTGGGTAGTAGGATCGAAATCCTCCCCATGGAGCTCCCTTGCCATCGTGGTGTACTGACTGAGGCGGCTGTGGACGGTCGCATTGGTGTACGCCGAGGGCCCGTCCTCTGGGTTGTAGTCGACGTCGGACGTCGCCTTGCCCTTGTGGGCCAAAGCCCATGCCTTGAATTGGGAGATAGGTTGCCCATCATGTGACGCCGACTGCGAATAAAACAATAGTATGGTTAAGAACTATTGAGCATTGGTCATTGAAATGAAAAATAGAATTCACGTACCCATCTAGCTGCATACTAGTTGAGGCTAAGGCTGCCTTGGTGGTGTGGTGCACCTGGCATCATCAAACGCCGCTCTCGGAAAGCGGCGTCTCTCCCCACTCGGCGGCGCACCACCTATCCACCATGCGCTCCCGGCAATCGAGAAGTTGGCCGCACCACCAAACAGGCACCTACACGTCATCAAGTATAAGAGATATACCTAGATCAAATCAAATGGATTTAATCGTTCAAAAATCCGATGTTACATTTACCAAGATGTATTGTTCCTTTGTCGAGTCATGGTTCTTGCTTCGGTTTTGGTGACCTTCAGGTTGTTGTATGCAGCGTTGTATGCAATGATGCCCTGGATGCGCGCCTCGTAATGCATGTCGATCCACGAGTTTGCAACAGGATTTGTCACCACCGCAGCCGCTCTTGCCTCGTATCCCGTCGGCATCTAAAAAATCCTGCATAAATACATTATGTATTGAGCCATTGTTTCAATAATGTGCAATGAATGTGATGTATTGAGGGACGTGGTTTGACAAAAGACTTACCCACAACTCGGCCTTCACCCGCTCCGCCCTGTTGTTAAAGATCCTTCCATCTCGATCAGGGAAATCGGGGACGATGACATAGTGGTCAAACGTGTAGGCAGGCTCCGACCTTCCGGCGTACTGAACAAGGCCAGGAAAGTGTACTCTGCACAGAAGACCTAGGATGCCGTTGACTTGGCGTTTGTGATCACCTCCTCTGATCACAGTCCAACACCTGACAAGTGAAAATACAATGAATTATTAGTCTTAATTGTAATATTTAACAAATCAAATGAGAAAGTATTGACAACATCCAAGGTTACTTACCGAGTCCCTTCAGCTGAATCGGCGGGCGTCTCTCGAAAGGTATCGGTCGTCGTGGGAGGGTCGAGGGACCTCGCAACCAAACGTTCGAGGAAGACCCTCTGCGGAAGCGAACCGCACCCCCCCGAGCCGACCCCCACCTCCTGCTCCTCCTCCTCCTCACTAGAGCTACTAGACCCCTCGGCCTCCTCCTCCTCCCTCCGCCTCTGCTCCACCCGCTCCTCCCGCTCCTCGTCACTAGAGGACGGCACGGTGGGAGGTATCCTCCCTCGACCCCTGCCGCACACACCTTGCGGCGACCCCTGCCGCGACTCCTACCAGACCCCTTAGCTGCATCGGCCCCTCGAATGGCATCTTTGGCTCTTCTGAACACCGACGCGCACTTCCTCAAACCACCCACCATCTTTGTTGAATCACCTGCATGTAGAAAAAGAAAACCAATTAGCACACATATAAAAAATACGAAGAGAGAGATGCAAAATAAATAGATAAAGAGAACATAGCTAACGCAGTGCATATATGTATTAGAAATAATCATCATGGTCAGGATTAGCTGGATCATAATTGTCATCATCACTATCATCATGGTCGATATAATCTGTGGAGATTATGGCAATCGGATATCTACATGGCAAGCTTATCCGACTGGACGTAGGGATAGATTGCGCCTTCCATATCTGTAAACCAACTACGACTTGGGTATTACGTTGCTGATTAGATAAGGCAACGGCTCATAGTCATAGTTTGGTAAGATTGAGGAAACTGATTTAGAGTAAGATAGGGTTTTCGATTTGTAAGCCCACCTCCCAATACTATATAAGGGGGGTAAGGGGCGTCCCTTGAGGGACATCGGCTTTAGATCATATGCTTCATGGGAAGTTAGATCAGCTTTCAGCTTTAGACACACGAGATCACGAGATCAATAAAGCCACTCGGCGGATCGAATCCATCGAAATAGGAGTAGGGTATTACCTCACGAGAGGGCCTGAACCTGTCTAAATCTTCTTTTCCTACTAACCCATTGTGCTTGGCGATCTCGACTGCGACCCGAGAAATTACATTGCCGAAACCAAGTTTCGACAGTTGCCGCGTCAGGTAGGGGATCGCGCGTCAAGACTTCTTCGACAATCTCGCCGACAAGCGTGATGGGATCTCCTTCAAGATTCGGCGACCTCGCCACCAACAATTTCTCCTCCTTCAACTCGGATTCGAACCAGTCGGAAGGAGAGACCCACTCGGCGCCGTTCGGGCTCTCAAACAGCGCCGAGATCTACGACGACATCTTGAAGACCAAGATGCAATCTACCTTCTCCAACGCAGGACTTCTCTTGGCACCGTTCGGATTACCGAACACCGCCGAAATCTGCACCGATCTTCTCGTCTCCCCGACGGAGACGATCTTTTCGGAAGAAGACCTCTCGGTGCCGTTTGGGTTACCAAACGCCGTCGAGATCTACGGCAAACTCCTCTCCCCTGAGTCGAGGTCGACCCACTCGGAGGAGCCTGCTTCCCCACGCTCTGACTCGGACTGGAACGATCCGCACCGGGCTACCCAGGGTCGAGGGAGGTCGCCGTCATCCTCCAGCCGTTCGGCTCATGCTCATCTTCGGAGCTCAATGAATACCTCAGCTCCGCCGGCTTTGATGACCTCTATGGCATCCCCTCAGACGAAGCCGACGACTCCGACCGCCACAAGGACTACGGGCCGAAGTGCTTGATGTCCTCATGGTCGAGCCGACGAGTCCGACTCGCCCATGGCCCGCAGCTCGCCGAGGAAGAGCGAGCCAAGATTGAGCAAGAGCGCAAGACGGCCGAAGAGGAGAAGCAACGCAGGGAAGAGGCTGACAAGAGGAAGCAAGATCTACGCACGCGGACGATCCGCCCAGAGGCCATCCTCCAAACACGGGTCCGCAACACCAACATCTTCCGGACGCCACGCAGAACACGTTGCCGCGCTCACGCTCTTGGACACCGTCATGGAGACGGCACCCGCCAACGTGACTCCAATACTCGACAAGATCAAGACCATCGTCGCGGCCACAGCCAACGGCCACCCCACCACCTCGGCACGAAGGCCGACTGAGTCCATGACCGAAACGCCCGACAAAAGCCGACTCCCGCCTCTAAGGTCATGAGACTACAAGAGGCCCGAGCCAGACCGGTCGACCACTAGGCCAAGAGGCCCACGCCACGAGTCCACACAGAAGTACCAGGAGCAAACGGCCAACTCCCGCGACAAACGACATGGACGTCCACCCGTCCACCACCGCGTCCGCCGCAACGACAGCTCCAGCTACCCAACCAGCCAACCGAAGACCCCGCCGAGTGATCTGCAGGAAGTCCTCGATCGCCGCTACCAGGAGCGAGACTGACGCACTCGAGAAGATCGGAGGGGATCACCCGATAGCGGCGATGACGGAGTGCCAACTTTCACTCGGGAGCTTCGCAGAGTGCACTGGCTGAATGGTTTTAAGCCAACAGGAATAGAGAAATATGACGGCAAGCCTGACCCCGAGTCGTGGCTTACCGTGTATACTCTCGCCATCCGCGCAGCAGGCGATGACAACAAGGCTATGGCCAATTACCTGCCCGTGGCCCTCGCCAACTCAGCCAGGAACTGGCTCACGAGCCTGCCAAGAGGCTCAATCGGCTCGTGGAGTGAACTGAGGGACCACTTCATCGCCAATTTTCAGGGCACCTTCGAGAGGCCCAGCACTCACTTCGATTTATATAACGTCATCCAGAAGCCGGACGAGCCTCTGAAAGATTACAACCGGCGCTTCTCCGAAAAACGCAACAAGATTCCCAACATCACCAACGACATCATCATCGCCGCCTTCCAGAAGGGAGTCCGTGATGAGCTGTTAATTGAAAAGTTTGGGCGCAAGCCACCGAAGACGGTGAAGCAAATGTTCGAGACGGCGAACTCCTACGCCAAGTCCAACGATGCAATCAAGGAGGCACGCCAAGACCAGCCTGACAAAAGGGATGACAAGCACTCGGAAGAAGGCCGGCATCCGAGGAAGGATAACGGCAGCAGCAATCGGCCCGAAAGATCGCAAGCGCCGGCACGAAGACCTGGTTGCCACAACATCCGATTCTCAACACCGTCGTCGAGTTGCGGCTTACGACGTGATCATGAACGATCTTGAACGCTCAGTGCACGCATCATCTACAAGCAATCTGCAGAGCAATATACGGCAAGGTTAAACAAAAAGTCGACTAATGAAACCGGTCCATCGGAACCAAGAGGAACAACCCGACTGGAAATTCGGAGCCTTTTCAAAATCACGTGGGCGAGCTGAATCACATCTTCGGGGGCCGCAGGCTTATGAGTCCAAGAGGAGGCAAAAGCTGATGGACCGCGAGGTCAACGCGGCACGACCCGAAGTCCCACAGCATCTACGATGGTCGGAGGTGGCCATCACGTTTAATCGCTCGGATCATCCTGACCGAGTGGTTCACCTAGGGCAGTATCCCTTGGTACTTGACCTGGTGGTTCAGAACATCAAGCTGAAGCGCGTCCTCTTCGATGGGGGCAGCGTCCTCAATCTCCTGTTCGTCAAGACCCTGGATGAGATACAAATCCTGAGAACTGAGTTGAAGGCAAGCTCAGCCCCCTTCTACGGAGTGATCCCGGGGCTGTCGCCCACACTACTCGGGCATATCGCCCTTCCAGTCACCTCCGGAGTTCGCGAGAATTTCCAAACGGAGAATACCACCTTCGGGGTGGTCGACTTCAAAGACGGCCTACCACGCGATCATCGGAAGGCCTGTACTCGCCAAATTCATGGCGATACCACACTACACTTACCTCTGCATGAAGACGCCTGGCCCTAACGACGTCATCGCCCTGCGCAGCGACGTCAAACAAGCCTTCACCTGTGACGAAGAAAGCTGCGATATGGCCCAATCTTGTGAGAGATCACGTGGCCAGGAAGAAATCCGACTGGCTACATCAACATCTGAAGAGGGTGAAATTTCTACAAAGAGGATAGCCAAGTCGGGACAAGGTGACGCCAAAACAAAGAAAATCTTCCTTGATCCAGTCGGCAAGATATCTTCAAGGACTTAGAAGATTCCATAGTCGCAATGTTCGGGCGCGAGCTTTTCATTGTCGATGATTTGGTTACGCAAGATCCAGACCACCAAGGACCATCACAAATTATCTTCACTATGGGAAGGACCATACACAATTGCTGAGGTGACTC
Organism: Oryza australiensis; assembly: GCA_019925245.2. NCBI lineage: Eukaryota > Viridiplantae > Streptophyta > Magnoliopsida > Poales > Poaceae > Oryza > Oryza australiensis. Next base: position 18,264,784 of record JAIFGZ020000222.1, on the reverse strand, counting down.
GGCCAAGAGCATTTCGACTAAAGCGCGAAGATGGATCTATGATGGAGAACTCCTGGAATATTGAACATCTTCGACGATACTATGCTTAAATTGCCGTAAGTTTCATGTTATTCTTGACTGCCAACCTCAAGCAAGATGACTTCTTGAGTTGACAATGGGGCTGCATACGTGTCAATAAAGCATGGTTTTCTTCGACAACTTGTTTATATTTGGTTTATCATTGTTTAATGTTCCTTGATTTGAGTTCAATAGATAAGGACCGAGAATTTTCGATGATCTAATCAAGTTTAGGCTTGGTGACGATCGGACGAAAATTACTTAAAAATTTTCTATGAAGACTCGGGTCAAGGCATTAACATAAATAAGCTAGATACCTACAAGATCACATCAAAGGCATAAAGAGACCAAGATGATTAAACTTACTCCCGATCGACCCTCGAACGACAAGGGAATCTTGGAGGCCGGACGCGGAAGATGGCTTGTGATGGAACAAGAGTTCCTAGATGGATGGATTTGCACGCACACGAGTTTAGGGTTCTCCACGGAGAGCTGGTGAACAGTGCTACGAAAGAGGAAATTTTTGGGGAAGATGAAGTGTTGTAACATCCTGAAAATCGAAGGAGTAGAATTCGGAACGTGAAAATCGGAACTCGCAAAAACTTTTTGGAATCATTGCTTCTTATCGTGTTTTTCAATTTTATTTGCCAATTCAGTTGCGTAAGAAATTCTTCGGAATTGCTTTGAAGTGAAGTTGAATTAAACCCCTAAGCTTGAGACCGGGGAAAATAAATTAAAATATATATATATATATATATATGAATTTGAAGAGGGTAAACCTATTAATTTTGGAGATTTGCAAAAGATTCTTGAAAAGAATATATTTTGGTTTAAACCCTAACTGATGGAAGAAAAATAATAAACATTTGGATTTGGGATAAAAATATTTTGACAAGGAAATAGGAATTTAGAAATTAATTAAAGACCCCTAGTTATTGATTTTTAAAAGAGGGAATAAAAATATGAAAAATATATTTTGAAAAATAAAAAGTGGGGGAAAAGGTTTGAAAATATAATCTCAAAGTTATTTTGGGAATATTAGAATGCATTTAGAATTTTTAGGGATAAAAGAAATGGAAATGGAAAATAGAGTTTTAAAATCGGGATAAATGAAAAAGTACACTGTTCATGCGTAGGCAGGTGTTCGACAGCGTCCCCGCACCCGTGCGCACGCACACCACGCGTCGCCGCGCCGTACCACGCCGTGCCATCGCTCGCGTCAGCCATGTCGCCGCCATACCACGCCGCGTCCCGGCCCCGCCTACGCTGCGCGTCGCCCGCCACGCGCGCAGCCGCCGCACGGCCCCGCGCCCGAGTGCGCCGCGTGTTGCCCGCCGCGCCCGGCCCTGCTCTCGCGCGTGCCATGCGCCGCCGCCGCGCCCGGCCATGCCGTCCTCGCGTCCGCGCGTACTCTCACCGTCGTCACCATCCTATTCCCACGCCTTGCCGACGCCGACCACGCGCGCGCCACGCCCGTGACGCACGCGACAGTGTCGCGCCGCGCCCTACAACACCACCGTGGTCTCACCGCAAAATCCATATAAGTAGACCGCGATAGCGCAAACTCTCTACACCAATCTTGATCGCGATTGTTTCCTCCGTAAAACCCTCAAATATCCCTAGCCACCATGGCCCGTGCGCGAAGAATTTCGCAAGAAATCAAGTCCTGGTCGGAGGAACCCTAGTTCGGCCGCCCGGAGCAAAGAATCAAAATTCATCGTCCTCGGTCAAGTTCTTCCCAAATTGAAGGTACTTCCATGATCCCCGTGCTCTAGGTTTTGTTTCCCCCATGATTCCCGAGCCAATGCGCCGCCGGAACTCGCCGGCGACGAGCGGCGCCGAGCCCTCTGTTTCGGCCGCCGCCGTGCACGTCGCTAGGCCGCATCGGAGCTTCTCCGGGCAAACCGATGCTTTGGTTAGCTTCTCCACACCTCATAGATGCTCCCACACCCGCTACCTTGGCCATGCCCTTGCCGGAGCACCGCCGCGACGAGCGACGCCGCCGCCGCTAGGAGCTCGCCGTCGCCGGCTCATTTCGCCACTTATTCAACCCGCCCAAGCCTTGAATTGGAACCCTCGTGGCTCATAGATGGAGATGGGACCCCTTGCCCCCGGGTCCGGCCGTCCCTCACCGGCGCGCCTCTTCCCCGTCGGCTACCGGCGCAAGCGAGCGAGGAGAGAGAACAGAGAGAAACCGGGGAGGGTTAAAAAGAAAAGAAAGGAAAGGAAGGGGGAAAATAAAAAAAGGGAAATATAGTGAAGAAGTTAGGGTAAAATATTTTGAAATGTTTTGGAAATATGTTAGGATGAAAAGATAGGGTTTTTGAAATATTGTTGTCTAGGAATGGGTATTATATTCTTTTTCCCTTCCAAAAAGAATTAATTGGAGAAAGTAATTTCTAGGCTAAATTTGTCCTTTTTTTTATTTATTTTATGAATTCAAATATTGTCCGACCTCTAATTTGTTATCAAAGTTCACATGAGCCCTTTTTGAGGATTTGTTAAGCGTGAACGTCATTATTCGGCCGTTAGGATTTCAAAACCCTAGCAAATATAATTGCAATATTAAAGATCAATTATTGAAGATATGGAAATTAGGAATCTAATTATTTTAGGATATCTTCAAATTTAGGAACAAAATATACATTGATTACGATGGTTCGCTCGGTTAAACTGGGCTTCCTTTCGTTGATTCAACTACTAAAATTTACGGAGGTTGAGGTTGTGTTTGGAATCCGTTTTTCCGCGGTCATTTCGAGATCTCTTTCTCTTCGTTGATATTGTTGGATTTTAATTGGATTCAACCCTTTTTTTTCGTACGTACGGATAGCGTCCGAAGAAGTGAACACTGACTACGCAGAAGACCCCACTCAACCGGCGTGCGAGCAAGGCAAGTCTTCACACCCTTTGAACATGTTGATCCCAATTGCGAAATGATGTTATTTTACACTCTAAACATGCATGCTTTACCATGTTACCTATACTTGTTGTGCCATTCCTTGCTGTTGAGTACCTTTAGAATTACTCCTTGTAACTCACGATGTGATACAAATAACCGAAGCATAACTTCGGTAAACCGCTAGCCATGCTATACTTAGATTTATGCATACTCATGACTTTATGAAAAAGCTTTGTGCTTGGGCAACTACCTTAGGGAAGGTAGTTGAGATTCGGCATGTGGAGACATGAGCGCCACATGACCATGATGAATTAAGTTTAATGAAAATTGAAAATACTAAACAAATGTTTTAGAGGGCGGCTGGATGATTTGGGTGGATTCCGGAAAAGGAAAGTGCCGACCCTGGTCAATTAAGGACCGAGCCATGAGATAGCCGGGAAACGAGCTAGTACAACCGTACTTCTCGAATGGGTATAGACCTAGCTGACTAGACAGCCGAGCGGAGGCAGTATCCTTGCATAGATGGTTCTCTATGATGTGATTATGGGATGAGGATGAGGCTGCGGCCTTTGTTATGAATGGTGGGATTAAACCGATGTTAATTAAACTTAAAGATCGGAAAGACTTCCCTTACCCCGGTGCGCCGAACTCCTCTCACCGCTAGAAAAGGACGGCTAGAGTGCATGAGGGCTTAAGTTCATGGAGCGGGTACTGCCAAAGTGAGGTTATCGAAAGGCTTTGCCGTGACCGTCTCATGTGTTGAGGCGTAGGCTCATTTGTTGGGCTGTCGCGGAGTACGGGTAAAGTGTACATCCACTGCAGTGTGAATGAATCAATCTATTCGAATAGCCGTGCTCGCGGATATTGAGCATCGTGACAAGACTTTCGCTTGGCTAGACTTTGAACTTAAAAATGCTTGGAATGGGTTTGCATGATGATTTTGTTCGCTGGTGGATCAACTTCTCGAGAATGCGAGAAGGGTGGACTCCCAGAAAAATCATGACGCACCGGAGGCGGGAAGCCATCCTTGGGATCACGATGGATGGTAGACGAACCGTCGCCGGGTTAATGAACTATGAAATTAAAACTTGTTTTGGCTAGACGATAGGCTTGTGAAAAGAATTGTGAAAACCGGCTTTACGCAAAGATAACCCTAGCCATGTTCTTTGAATAACCTGTCATATGCATCAATTCTGTGTTGACTTGCCGAGTACGGTTGGTACTCACCCTTGCTATACGCACAAACCCAGCTTGATGGAGTTGAAGAGCCGGAAGATCCATATGCTTACCACCGGGAGGTCGAGGGAACGACGGCGCATATTAGATCTTAGTCCCGGTCGTTGCCTCGTGGCAATGAACAAGCCGCCGCCTCTTTCCGCGCCTTATCTAAACTCGTTTTTATATTGTATGCGGACCATAAGGTCCTGTAGGATGAACAATGCCTTCGGGCCTATTTATGTAATAATGGTATTGTAAGACTATTCGTGCATGCGCACTTGATTATCCAAGATCGCATTCGTGGGTACCAACTACTTGATCCAGGAAATGGTACTATGAACACGAAAGATTCCCGACTCAAAATCGGGGGTCCACGAGCTGGTATCGAGCCATGCGACCGTAGGCTAAGACCAAATGGCGCCCTACCCCTAACTAGATGGCTAAAGGGAAATATCCCTACGGTAGGATCAGTTTTAAACTATTATTTCCGAAAATGCAAATATATCTTTTCTACATCCGTATTTCTTTTTACCGATGATTATGATAGCTCCCTCCCGCTAACCCTAAGTTGCCTGTAAAAGCAGATGCCAAACCACGACGGAACTTGGGAAGTCACTGTTCCGCGGGACGAAGGACTCGTGGTCCAACTCCAGTCCCTACTATGGTGCTTGAGATACCCGGAGCCACCCACTTACCACATCAAAAGGCATGGCTCCGAAGAGTATCCGGCCTGGGAGGCAGCTGTATCCATAGAAGCCCGCATGGGAAGCGAGACATCTTACTGCTTCCACACTCGCTACCACCGGGACCTAGCGTAGCGGCTATTCAGATGCAGCTCGCGAGGCCTTCCTTCGCCTTAATGCGGAACACCGGGCCGAACTCACAATGACGAGTTCGTGCATCATCCTTACCGCGAAGAGGGCAACCCAGTCTGCACTGTGGAGGCTACCCCCTGCTGTTACAACCCGATGGTCACGCGTCTATCGCGTTGGGCAGAGACTGCAGACGACTGTTACGAGGAGGCCCTACTCGAGATCAACGACCAGCAGTCACGCCTCAATGATCTGGTCAACAGCCACCAAGGCTGTGGAGACCAGATAAGCATGCTGCAGACTCAGCTGCAGGCCAATGGTGCTCAGTACGAGCAACTCTCGGACCGTTACATGGCCCGAGGGGAGGCTCTAGTAGAGCTGGAAGAGCAGCTCAGGAGGAGCAAGCAGCAGATCAACCAGCTAGAGGAACAGCTGCGCACTCGTCCTGTCTACGCTGCAGGTACTTCCACTGAGCCTGTACCATCACATCCTGCCCCTGTGCCCGACCACTATTACCATGCGACTCCAGCAAGCTTTGATACTTTTCAAGCTATGATGGAGCAAGCTTTCATGTTGAGCACAGAGCCTGCACCATACCTGGTCGACCCCACTGCTGCTACATCCATGGGACCCACCCCGAGCTCCATACCGTACCATCCGAGCCGGGATCGGGAGAGAGTAACCCCATCCAGATCTACACCGATACGGAGTCCGAGGCGAGCCCATGGAGATCAAATGGGAGTCTAGCGACACCGACTCAATGGAGGAGGAAGTTCCCCCTCGTCGCCCGACTCACACGGGAGGCCCCCTCACCCGCCAGACTGCTCGCAAAAGTACGCGGCCACCGAGTCGGAAGATTCGGCGTGACTCCGAGGCCACTACCTCCGAGCCGTGGGGACTTCGGTTTGCTTCAGCAGCAGACCACCCACTTCCGGCGCCGGCTCTTGCGGATGGATGGAGGACTAGGCGGGAGGACCTTCCCACTCGGCAAGCACTTCCTATTTACCCTTAATTAGTTGATGCAGTTGGACGATATAATTATTATTGCTATCCTGGCATGGAGGACTGTGTGTGTACAGTCCGTGTACCCCCCCTTATGGAAAATGTTGAACCTGAGCATCGCCTTGCGATGTCTTAATTCGTATGCTTATTATTATTTCACCTTGTCTGTGGATTGGAGATCATTCGAAAGAACTTGAAGAAAAATTTCCCTGTGAACCATAACCTAAACTAGTCCGCTCTCTTAAATTCATCTCCCTTCTCCAGATGGCACATCGTCGCAGAGCCGCGGCAACCAACGAAAACCCACCGGAACCCAACCCCTCCACACTGGCGGAGGTCATGGCTATGCAAACTCAGCTACTCCAAGCGATTGCCAATAATCAAGGAGGTCGAGGAGGATCGAGTCTGGGGGAATTCATGAGAGCTAAGCCGCCCACTTTTTCCACGGCCGAAGAACCTATGGACGCCGAAGATTGGCTAAGAGTGATAGAGAAGAAGCTAACCCTCGTCGAGTCCGAGAAGCCGACGAGTTATCTTCGCTACTAATCCCGGGAGGGTCCCGCGAGTGACCGGTGGGACACCTACAAGGAGACACGAGCTGAAGACGCCGGCGAGCCAACATGGGAGGAATTCACGGCTGCATTCCGTGAGAATTTCGTGCCACCGCAGAATGAGGATGAAGAAGAACGAGTTCCGCAGCTGCGTCAAGGGAACACCTCGGTACAAGAATATCTCGAACAAGTTCACCCGGCTTGCCCGTTACGCCACCAGTGACTGGCGACGAGGAAGAAAAGATAGACAAATTCATTGAAGGACTAAATGACGAACCGAGGGGACCAATGATCGGGCAGGATCACACCGCTTTCCAAAGCCTCATCAACAAGGTCGTCCGACTTGAGCATGACCAAAAGGTGGTGGACAATAACCGCAAGAGGAGGCTCGCCATGGCTCGCCCATTCCGGGAACGCCACAACGCCCCAAGGGAGCCACCCGTCCGGATGGAAGCCAAATGTTCCGGCAACCGGACGTTCTCCCGCTTCCGACCATGTCAACAGTCGCTACACCTCGCCCGTACGCCTACGCCAACCCTAGCCGCTCCAGAAGAAGGAATGTGAGCTGTTTTAATTGCGGAGAATTCGGGCACTACTCCAATAGCTGCCCAAAACCACGCAACGCCCCGTGCGCACCGGCGCCAATGCAACACCCGTCCGAGGAACCCCCACCCCTCGCGGGGACGAGGTCCATGCTCGGACCCCGCTACCCAACGAGGCCGCCACCGGGTTTCGACGTGGCCAAGTGAATCATGTACGGGCGAAGAAGCACGGGAGGACCGAGCGTATTGATGGGTATGTTCTCTATCAACTCTACACCGCTTAAAGTTTTATTCGATTCGGAGCCTCGCATTCATTCATATCTTCCCAAGTAAGCAAACAACACCACCTACACCAAGTAGCACTTAAGAGGCCTATGTTGGTACACTCACCTGGGGAGACATAACCGTACCCCATGCCTCGCATTAATGTGCCCATACGGATTAGAGACGTGGTGTTTCTCTCAAACCTTATGGTGCTATCACCCCGACCATAGATGTCATACTGGAATGGATTGGTTAACCAAGAATAATGGGATTATAGACTGCAATGAAGGGAAGTCACGGTATCCACCCCGTGGGATCACCGATGAGCATAACTATGGATCAAAACCCAAAGCTATGTGAGCAAGCTGCGGGAGTGTTCACCATGCTACCCTTAGGAGGAATGCCCGTAGTACAAGAATACCCGGATGTGTTTCCGAGGAACTACCCGAATGCCCCGGATCGCGATGTAGAGTTTATCATCGACTTAATGCCCGGTACGCCCCCATATCCAAGAGACCTTATCGAATGCCGCCAACGAGTTAGAGGAACTCAAGAAGCGATACGGGAACTACAAGAGAAGGGATTTGTACGCCCCAGCTCTTCCCCACGGGAGCCCCGTACTCTTTGTCAAAAAGAAGGATGGGAGTATGAGAATGTGTGTGGACTACCGATCGCTGAATGAAGTAACCATCAAGAACAAGTACCGTGCCCGGATCGATGACCTATTCGATCAACTTAAGGGTGCACAGGTGTTCTCAAAGATTGATCTACGGTCAGGATATCATCAGTTGAAGATTAGAGCCGGAGATATTCCTAAGACGGCGTTCTCTACCCGTTACGGCTTATACGAGTTCACGGTGATGTCCTTTGGATTGACCAATGCACTGCGTACTTTATGAACTGATGAACAAGGTATTCATGGAATACCTGGACAAATTCGTGGTGATGTTCATCGACGATATACTTATCTACTCCAAGAACGATGAGGAACACGCGGAGCATCTACGACTAGTTCTGGAAAAGCTACGAGAGCACCAGCTGTATGCAAAGTTCAGCAAATGTGAGTTCTGGCTCAAGGAAGTCGCTTTTCTTGGTCACGTGGTTTCAGCCGGAGGAGTAGCAGTAGACCCCGCCAAGGTCGAAGCTGTCACGGGATGGAAGGCACCCAAGTCGTGACGAGGTTCGGAGTTTCTTGGGCTTGGCCGGTTATTACCGACGGTTTATCGAAGGGTTTTCCACTGTAGCCCGACCTATGACTCAACTTCGAAGAAGGAAAAGAAGTTTGAATGGAATGAGAAGTGCCAAAAAGCCTTCGACCAATTAAAAGAAAAGTTAACCACTGCCCCAATCTTGACCTTACCCGACAACCGGAAGGACTTCGTGATGTCTTGTGATGCATCCCGGCAAGGATTGGGAGGAGTACTGATGCAGAGGGGAAGGTCGTGGCGTATGCCTCGCGACGATTACGACCCCACGAAGAGAATTATCCCACACACGACCTGGAATTAGCCGCAGTTGTACACGCATTGAAGATTTGGAGGCACTATCTGATCGGGAACCACTGTGATGTGTATACCGATCACAAGAGCTTAAAATATTTCTTTACTCAGCCTGATCTCAACCTACGACAGAGGCGATGGTTGGAGTTGATCAAAGATTACGCTAGGAATTCATTATCATCCCAAGCAAGGCAAATGTAGTGGCCGATGCGCCGAGCCGCAAAGCCCAATGCAATCACATGGAATTAGGAGGTATGGCCAGCGAACTTCAAGAAGAAATGGCCAGACTCAATCTGCACCTGATTCCTCACGGAGAAGTGAACTCACTGGAAATCCAACCCCTACTGAGAACCCAAATAGAGGAAGCCCAAAAAGGGAATGAGGAAACCCAGGAAATCAAGGAACGCATGGCCGCTGGACGCGCCCAGGAGTTTTCAGTGGATGACAAGGGAATCCTGTGGTACAAGAAAAGAATCTGTGTGCCTGAACAAGGCGGTTTGAGGGGATTGATCTTAAAGGAAGCCCACGAATCGGCATATTCGTTACATCCCGGAAGCACGAAAATGTACCAAGACTTGAAAGGAGAATATTGGTGGCCCAATATGAAGAGAGATGTAGCCGAATACGTAGCCGTGTGCGATGTGTGCCAAAGGGTGAAAGCCGAGCATCAACGGCCACGGCTTGCTGCAGCCACTCAAGATTCCCGAATGGAAATGGGACGAGATAGGCATGGATTTCATAGTGGGGCTACCCAAAACTACGACTGGCTACGATTCCATTTGGGTAATAGTAGATCGGCTCACCAAGACTGCCAGATTTATACCAGTGAAAACTAACTACAACAGCGCCAAGCTAGCAGAACTATATATGAGTAGGATTGTATGTCTTCACGGTGTACCAAAGAGGATCATATCGGATCGTGGTACCCAATTCACATCTCATTTTTGGAGCAAAGTCCACGAGGCACTCGGCAGTCACCTCGCCTTCAGTACCGCTTACCACCCGCAGACTGACGGACAGACTGAGAGGACGAATCAAGTGCTAGAAGACATGCTGAGAGCCTGTGCATTGGATTTCACCAAGGATTGGGAGAAATGTTTGCCGTACGCCGAGTTCTCCTACAACAATAGCTATCAAGCCGTCTGAAGATGTCGCCAAACGAAGCTTTATTTGGTCGCCGATGTCGAACCCCATTAATGTGGTCGAAACCGGTGAACGAACCGTATTCGGGCCCGACATAATCAAGGAGGCCGAGGAAAAGGTTCGCCCGATCCGGGACCGACTACAAGCCGCTCGATCACGACAAAAGAGCTACGCGGAAACTCGACGAAGGGAATTGGAATTCAAAGAGGGTGACTACGTGTATCTAAAGGTCTCACCCCTACGGGGAACACAGAGATTCAAAGTCAAAGGGAAACTCGCACCACGATACGTGGGCCCATTCCTGATAAGCGCTAGGAGGGGAGAAGTGGCCTACCAATTGGAACTGCCTGAAAATCTCTCGGATGTCCACCCAGTATTCCACGTATCGCAGCTGAAGAAATGTCTGCGGGTACCTGAAGAGCAAACCCCGTTAGAAACCATCCAAGTCCACAGTGATCTTACCTACCCAGAACATCCAATCAAGATACTAGACGAAGCAGAAAGGAAGACACGAACCAAGTCGTGGCGCATGTACAAAGTACAATGGAGTAATCACACCGAAGAAGAAGCTACCTGGGAGAGCGAAGAATTCCTGAGGACGGAATACCCACACCTATTCGGCAACCGGTAAGAAATCTCGGGGACGAGATTTATTGTTAGGGGGGTAGGTTTGTAACATCCTGAAAATCGAAGGAGTAGAATTCGGAACGTGAAAATCGGAACTCGCAAAAACTTTTGGAATCATTGCTTCTTATCGTGTTTTTCAATTTTATTTGCCAATTCAGTTGCGTAAGAAATTCTTCGGAATTGCTTTGAAGTGAAGTTGAATTAAACCCTAAGCTTGAGACCCTATGGGGAAAATAAATTAAAATAAATATATATATATGAATTTGAAGAGGGGTAAACCTATTAATTTTGGAGATTTGCAAAAGATTCTTGAAAAGAATATATTTTGGTTTAAACCCTAACGATGGAAGAAAAATAATAAACATTTGGATTTGGGATAAAAATATTTTGACAAGGAAATAGGAATTTAGAAATTAATTAAAGACCCCTAGTTATTGATTTTTAAAAGAGGGAATAAAAATATGAAAAATATATTTTGAAAAATAAAAAGTGGGGGAAAAGGTTTGAAAATATAATCTCAAAGTTATTTTGGGAATATTAGAATGCATTTAGAATTTTTAGGGATAAAAGAAATGGAAATGGAAAATAGAGTTTTAAAATCGGGATAAATGAAAAAGTACACTGTTCATGCGTAGGCGGTGTTCGACGGCGTCCCGCACCGTGCGCACGCACACCACGCGTCGCCGCGCCGTACCACGCCGTGCCATCGCTCGCGTCGCCATGTCGCCGCCATACCACGCCGCGTCCCGGCCCCTACGCCTGCGCGCGCCCCCGCCACGCGCAGGCCGCCGCACGGCCCCGCGCCCGAGTGCGCCGCGTGTTGCCCGCGCGCGCCGCCCCGCTCTCGCGCGTGCCATGCGCCGCCGCCGCGCCCGCCATGCCGTCCCCGCGTCCGCGCGCGTACTCTCACCGTCGTCACCATCCTATTCCCACGCCTTGCCGACGTCGACCACGCGCGCGCCACGCCCGTGACGCACGCGACAGTGTCGCGCTGCGCCCTACAACACCACCGTGGTCTCACCGCAAAATCCATATAAGTAGACCGCGATAGCGCAAACTCTCTACACCAATCTTGATCGCGATTGTTTCCTCTGTAAAACCCCTCAAATATCCCTAGCCACCATGGCCCGTGCGCGAAGAATTTCGCAAGAAATCAAGTCCCGGTCGGAGGAACCCTAGTTCGGCCGCCCGGAGCAAAGAATCAAAATTCATCGTCCTCGGTCAAGTTCTTCCCAAATTGAAGGTACTTCCATGATCCCCGTGCTCTAGGTTTTGTTTCCCCCATGATTCCCGAGCCAATGCGCCGCCGGAACTCGCCGGCGACGAGCGGCGCCGAGCCCCTCTGTTTCGGCCGCCGCCGTGCACGTCGCTAGGCCGCATCGGAGCTTCTCCGGGCAAACCGATGCTTTGGTTAGCTTCTCCACACCTCATAGATGCTCCCACACCCGCTACCTTGGCCATGCCCTTGCCGGAGCACCGCCGCGACGAGCGACGCCGCCGCCGCTAGGAGCTCGCCGTCGCCGGCTCATTTCGCCACTTATTCAACCCGCCCAAGCCTTGAATTGGAACCCTCGTGGCTCATAGATGGAGATGGGACCCCTTGCCCCCGGGTCCGGCCGTCCCTCACCGCCGGCGCCCTCTTCCCCGTCGGCACCGGCGCAAGCGAGCGAGGAGAGAGAACAGAGAGAAACCAGGGAGGGTTAAAAAGAAAAAGAAAGGAAAGGAGGGGGAAATAAAAAAAGGGAAATATAGTGAAGAAGTTAGGGTAAAATATTTTGAAATGTTTTGGAAATATGTTAGGATGAAAAGATAGGGTTTTTGAAATATTGTTGTCTAGGAATGGGTATTATATTCTTTTTCCCTTCCAAAAAGAATTAATTGGAGAAAGTAATTTCTAGGCTAAATTTGTCCTTTTTTTATATTTATTTTATGAATTCAAATATTGTCCGACCTCTAATTTGTTATCAAAGTTCACATGAGCCCTTTTTGAGGATTTGTTAAGCGTGAACGTCATTATTCGCCGTTAGGATTTCAAAACCCTAGCAAATATAATTGCAATATTAAAGATCAATTATTGAAGATATGGAAATTAGGAATCTAATTATTTTAGGATATCTTCAAATTTAGGAACAAAATATACATTGATTACGATGGTTCGCTCGGTTAACCGGGCTTCCTTTCGTTGATTCAACTACTAAAATTTACGGAGGTTGAGGTTGTGTTTGGAATCCGTTTTTCCGCGGTCATTTCGAGATCTCTTTCTCTTCGTTGATATTGTTGGATTTTAATTTGATTCAACCCTTTTTTTTCGTACGTACGGATAGCGTCCGAAGAAGTGAACGCTGACTACGCAGAAGACCCCACTCAACCAGCGTGCGAGCAAGGCAAGTCTTCACACCCTTTGAACATATTGATCCCAATTGCGAAATGATGTTATTTTACACTCTAAACATGCATGCTTTACCATGTTACCTATACTTGTTGTGTCATTCCTTGCTATTGAGTACCTTTAGAATTACTCCTTGTAACTCACGATGTGATACAAATAACCGAAGCATAACTTCGGTAAACTGCTTAGCCATGCTATACTTAGATTTATGCATACTCATGACTTTATGAAAAAGCTTTGTGCTTGGGCAACTACCTTAGGGAAGGTAGTTGAGATTCGGCATGTGGAGACATGAGCGCCACATGACCATGATGAATTAAGTTTAATGAAAATTGAAAATACTAAACAAATGTTTTAGACTGGGGCGGCTGGATGATTTGGGTGGATTCCGGAAAAGGAAAGTGCCGACCCTGGTCAATTAAGGACCGAGCCATGAGATAGCCGGGAAACGAGCTAGTACAACCGTACTTCTCGAATGGGTATAGACCTAGCTGACTAGACAGCCGAGCGGAGGCAGTATCCTTGCATAGATGGTTCTCTATGATGTGATTATGGGATGAGGATGAGGCTGCGGCCTTTGTTATGAATGGTGGGATTAAACCGATGTTAATTAAACTTAAAGATCTGGAAAGACTTCCCTTACCCCGGGTGCGCCAGAACTCCTCTCACTGCTAGAAAAGGACGGCTAGAGTGCATGAGGGCTTAAGTTCATGGAGCGGGTACTGCCAAAGTGAGGTTATCGAAAGGCTTTGCCGTGACCGTCTCATGTGTTGAGGCGTAGGCTCATTTGTTGGGGTCGCGGAGTACGGGTAAAGTGTACATCCACCGCAAGTGTGAATGAATCAATCTATTCGAATAGCCGTGCTCGCGGATATTGAGCATCGTGACAAGACTTTCGCTTGGCTAGACTTTGAACTTAAAAATGCTGGAATGGGTTTGCATGATGATTTTGTTCGCTGGTGGATCAACTTCTCGAGAATGCGAGAAGGGGTGGACTCCCCAAAAAAATCATGACGCACCGGAGGCGGGAAGCCATCCTTGGGATCACGATGGATGGTAGACGAACCGTCGCCGGTTAATGAACTATGAAATTAAAACTTGTTTTGGCTAGACGATAGGCTTGTGAAAAGAATTGTGAAAACCGGCTTTACGCAAAGATAACCCTAGCCATGTTCTTTGAATAACCCTGTCATATGCATCAATTCTGTGTTGACTTGCTGAGTACGGTTGGTACTCACCCTTGCTATACGCACAAACCCAGTTGATGGAGTTGAAGAGCCGGAAGATCCATATGCTTACCACCAGGAGGTCGAGGGAACTGACGGCGCATATTAGATCTTAGTCCCGGTCGTTGCCTGTGGCAATGAACAAGCCGCTGCCTCTTTCCGCTGCCTTATCTAAACTCTGTTTTTATATTGTATGCGGACCATAAGGTCCTGTAGGATGAACAATGCCTTCGGGCCTATTTATGTAATAATGGTATTGTAAGACTATTCGTGCATGCGCACTTGATTATCCAGTACTGCATTCGTGGGTACCAACTACTTGATCCAGGGAAATGGTACTATGAACACGAAAGATTCCCGACTCAAAATCGGGGGGTCCACAAGTGTCGAGGATGATCTCGAGGCTTCGTAAAAAGACTTGAGGGTTTTTGCCAAGTTATCTCGCGATTGGGCCGAGCCCATGAGAGACTTGCAGCCCAGCTAAGGTGTGGCTTGACACGTGTCCTTAGGGACTTAAGTGGATGGACTTAAGCAGATTTGCCCTGGCAATATGCACGCGTCACATGGCACAATGCCTTTAAAATCCTTTCATACCGCGGTTTGCATAACTTCATGAGAAGTTGGCACGATGCAATTTGAAAGGTGTCAAATAGTTAAGCTTTTCATGGCTGTCCTGATGACAGGAACTATTTGGTTTTAAAGCATTTGATTAAATAATTATATCAATGCTATTTTTTCCACCTTGGTGAAGATCTTTTTTAGATTAAGACCAATATTATGGCAGGAGCTATTTAATATTTTGGTCGTATTTTTCAGATGACTGAAAAATTTGTTTACCCATGAGGGTTAACTAGATTATTTGTCCCGAGATGACTCGGACAAGTTAACTCGGATGAGCACGAGCTTGCCGAGTGTTTTTTACCCATGAGGGTTGACTAAATTATTTGTCCCGAGATGACTCGGACAAGTTAACTCGGATGAGCATGAGCTTGCCGAGTATTTTTTACCCACGAGGGTTGATTAAATTATTTGTCCTGAGATGACTCGGACAAGTTAACTTGGATAAGCGTAAGCTTGCCGAGTGATGTGATTTTTTATGATTTAGCTTGAGCTAAGCATTTATATGAGAATTATTTGTTCCGAGATGACTCGGGCAAATTTCCGGGATGACTCGGGAAGATCAGCTCGGATAAGCATGAGCTTACCGAGCGAATTGATTTCTTACCCATGAGGGATGATTAAAATATTTGTTCCGAGATGACTCGGGCAGATCCACTCAGATAAGCATGAGCTTACCGAGTGCTTTTCATCCATAAGGATTGATTGAGTTATTTGTTCGAGGTGACTCGGGCAAATTCACTCGGATGAGCATGAGCTTACCGAGTGATGAGATTTTTATGATTGTTTTAGCATAAGCTAAGTATTCATATGAGTATGATTTTTATAGTTCTTGACTATATGATTAGTCTATTTTTGACTAATCACATAGTCGGGGCTACACTAAATTAGGTGCATCAGGAGATGCACCTAGATATTTATTTTTGAGATATTTTTCAGCCCTTCACAGTCTTTGGAGCCACTCGGGAAGATTCAGGCAGAGATGATGGAATCACTTGGCGCCAGAAGCACTCGGCCAAAGAGATTTTTGGCTGCGTACTGTTTTGGTTTGAAGCTGGGTTGTCTCGTCGACTGAAAAGGACTCGGGGGCTACTGTGGAGATTATGGCAATCGGATATCTACATGGCAAGCTTATCCGACTGGAGGTAGGGATAGATTGCGCCTGCCATATCTGTAAACCAACTACGACTTGGGTATTACGTTGCCGATTAGATAAGGCAACGGCTCATAGTCATAGTTTGGTAAGATTGAGGAAACCGATTTAGAGTAAGATAGGGTTTCCGATTTGTAAGCCCACCTCCCAAGACTATATAAGGAGGGTAAGGGGCGTCCCTTGAGGGACATCGGCTTTAGATCATATGCTTCATGAGAAGTTAGATCAACTTTTAGCTTTAGACACACGAGATCACGAGATCAATAAAGCCACTCGGCGGATCGAATCCACCGAAACAGGAGTAGGGTATTACCTCACGAGAGGACTTGAACCTGTCTAAATCTTCTTTTCCTACTAACCCATTGTGCTTGGCGATCTCGACTGCGACCCGAGAAATTACATTGCCAAAACCAAGTTTCGACATAATCATTAGGTTCCTCCTCGGCAGGAGGAATGTTGTCGTCCCTCTCATTTCCTAAATGTAACCGCTGAAGCAATTCTAAGTCCTTCACATTATGAACCTCTTCTCCAGCGTCCTCATCAACAACCATTTCATTGTCTACATCCAACCCCATCGCTTCGGTTAAGTCTATCTCAAAACTTCCTTGTAGCCCATCTTCTTGAAAGAACTCACCATCATATGTGTTTGGGTCCATGTTGTAGTCTTCATTGTTTGGTACAGGTAGTTTACCGTGTGGCTCTACCTTGTACACAACATCCCAACCCCGAAGACGGTCGTCGGTTTGGCACGTATATGACGATAATAAACTTGTGTCGCTGTTGAGCAACGATATATACATCGTCTCCTGCTAGGACGGTTGACTGTCGAATTTCGACTAGGACAAGATTAGGAGTCTGTCTCACTTGAGCAGGATCAAACCAATGACATTTGAATATGACAGGATTAAGAGGTCTACAACCATGAAAGTCGAGTTCATATATTTCTTCTATTCTTCCATAGTAATCAACCCCATCGAGCCCGGAGTAAAAACTCCGTATTTGTGGTTCTTCGATTGGGTCGACTCGCTCATGGCTTGTTGTGTGAAAGCGATATCCATTCACATCATAGCCGGAAAATGACTTAACCCTATATGAACAGCCACCGAAACTTGTCTCAACTCGGCACTCATAGACGCATCGTTTTGGCCCCGCAAGTTAAAGCAGGTTTTAGAGTCAAACTTCGCCAAGATAAGCAAAAAGATTAAGCATTAGACAATTTCGATAGTACCTTATTTTTAAACCAACAAATAAAATCGGGCATTCCATTTCCCGCACCCTGCCTTAGAAGGTTTTCGACTTCTTGCGGGGTAGGTTCCCTTGGTTGACGCCAAAATTGATGTTGAAATTCCCTGTACGAATGAGAACAAGAGGGTTGAACGATGACAATAGTGACTAATTGGTAACAAATTTCTTGAGAACTTACCGCATGTACGGCTCCACTTCATCGAGGTTGGTCAACACGTATAGCATGATGTTGCGCCACTCATAATGATTCAATCTCTTGTTGGTCGCTTCACTAGCAGTTCCAAGTTGGCCTCGGAAAAGACTGAGGTTCAATTCATCTTCGCCATCATTGTAACGAGGAGGTGGATTATGCACGCTAGGAAGGTTGTCAGCATAGTATTTTGATGTGAAATTTGAAACCTCCTCCAGAATGTATGCCTCTGCAATGGAAGCTTCAATCTTGCATTTATTTTTACATTTCGTTCTAATAACCTTCAAACATCTCTCAATTACATAGCACCAACGACACTGCACAGGCCTCCCCATTCGGTACTCGTGTGGGAGATGCAGAATCAAATGCTGCATCGGATTGAAGAAGCTGGGAGGAAAGATCTTCTCTAACTTACATAGCAAAACATGTGCCATTCTTTCCATTTCGTCAATCACAGTCGGAGATAACTCCTTAGCACACAGCTGACGGAAGAAATTTCTCAACTCTGCAAGGACTAGCCAGACATGCTCAGGGACATAGCCACGAACCATCACCGGGAGAAGCCGCTCAATCCATATGTGGTAGTCATGACTCTTGAGCCCGTTGATTCGCATGGTAGATAAGTTTACTCCCCTCTTCAAATTGGATGCATACCCATCAGGGAACATCAACATTTGGAACCATTCGAGTACTTCCCTCCTTTGGGCCCTCGTCAGAACAAAATCGGCCTTAGGCTTTCTCCATGACTTGCCGCCTCTGGGAGGCGCCAAGTCTAGCTTTGGTCTATTGCATAACATAGTTTGATCCACTCGAGTTTTTACGTTGTCTTTTGTCTTATCGGGAATGTCCATGATTGTACAAAAAAGTGTCTCGACGACATTCTTTTCGGTGTGCATCACATCAATGTTATGTGGAAGAAGGAGATCTTGAAAATACGGGAGCCTCCACAAGGCGATTTTTGAGTCCGGGCATGTTGCTCACCATATCCCGGAAAACAACCGTCTTCTTCATTGATCTTAAGAGCTTCTAACCGAGCACGAACCTCGGCACTGTCATCATCTCGCGGTGCAGCCTCGTAATTATTACATCTTTTGTAAAGTTCTTGATGTCCCTTTGAATGGATGGTCACGAGGGAGGAATTGTCGATGTTTGTCAAAAGAAGAATATTTACCACCCTTCACCAACCAGATGAACTTCAGAGCGGCCTTGCATACCGGACATGGAAACTTCCCATGAACACACCATCCGCAGAATAACCCATATGCCGGCAAGTCATGCAGGGAGTTATGGTACCAAATATGCATTTTGAAGTTTGTCTTTGTAGCTCGGTCATATGTCCATACCCCTTCCTCCCAAGTACGGACCAAATCATCAATCAAAGGCTCCATGTACACACTCATATTCTTCCCTGGATGTCCAGGAATTATCAACGACAAGAATATATTTGATCGTTGGAAGATGACGCCGGGGAGATTGAGGGGAATAACGAACATGGGCCAACATGTGTATGGGGCAGCCGCCATTCCATAAGGATTGAACCCATCCGTTGCTAACGCAACCCGTACATTACGAGCCTCTAGAGCTTTCCCAGAATGAATCACATCAAACTTTCTCCAAGCTTCACCATCGGATGGATGTACAAGCTTCTCGGGATTGTATCGACGTCCGAGCTTGTGCCATGTCATCTGTTTCGCGGATTCCTCGGTCATGTAAAGCCGTTGGATCCTCGGGCACGAACGGAAGGTACCGTAAGATCTTCATGGGGATAGCAAGCCCTTATGCCCATCACCAGAGTCTACCTCTAAGAACCTAGAGGATCCACACTTTGCACAGTATTTTGCTTCCGCATGCTCTTTCCTAAATAGGATACATCCGTTCGGACAAGCATGTATCTCGCTCATATGGCATCTTAAGTGCACGAATGAGTTTTTGTGCCTCATACATGCTCTTTGGCGAAGGTGACCATTCGGAAGCGGCTCCCAACAACCGTCAACATAATATCAAAGGCCTCTCTACTCCAGCTAAACTGGGACTTTACCGCCATTAGCCGTGCAATGGCATCCAGTTGAGAAACTTTTGTATGCCTATGAAGGGGTTGCTGTGATGTATACAACATGTCGTAATACGCCTTTGCGATAGGCTCCGGCTCCTCCTCCCTACATCCTTCATCGAAGTGTGCTTCTTCATAGTCATTTAACATGTCTCCTACCCCGGCATCAGAATCAAACTCCTCGATGCGTTGTCGGACGACCTCGTCTCTCCCACGGTAGGCTTCACCATGGAACGTCCACCGGGTATAATCAACTGTAAAACCATTCTTGCAAAGGTGTTTGCCCATGATCTCTTTTGTTTGTCGCTTCATGTTACCACATTTGCTACAGGGACACCATGTGGTTCGTGCTCCTTTAACCTTGGCAAATGCAAGTTCCAAGAAAGCATCAGTCTTCTCGATCCATTCATCGGTCAACGAACCATGACTTGAGCGGCCCGTATACATCCACTCACGGTCATCCATCCTCTATCATATCGAATAATCATATAAATATTATTTCCATCTACCGAGTGCCTCTAATGTCTAATAGGTAAAGATAGGTCCTAATCCCACCCGAGGATGTGTAGATGAGTTTACTTGCCATGCTCTAGTACTCGCTCAGAGACGAATTTCGACAAGACCTCCGCCGTTCTCCAAATACACGTCCCGACAGGAGATTGTGTATCCGGAGAACAACCGGGAGATACTACCAAATTCCGAGTCGGACTGAATACTAGACCATGGAAAGTAAACCCTTCTATACATTCTCAGGCTGTCAAAAAACATGGACAATTCGAAAAAGATACGGTTAAAAATATGCAAGAAGACGCATATTTTCATCCGTATCTCTTTCGAATGGGAGACGCCTAAGGTTACGTTATACACGGACAAACTACGAAAAAAGACGGCACTCGCAAAATAGGGAAGCACGGCTCGATGGCCGTCACACAAGCGACGGCATGGCCGCGCGATGCGACTCCATTCATACGGGTATATATACACTAATCTGTTAAATATATACGTGCATACAATACATATCATTCCTTTTACCATTGATTTGATTATAATAAATACCTAAATTTGTTTCTTTTTGCCATCAGTTTGTTTCTAATGTTTCACATGGTATTAATCGATTTCTAATGCAAACAATTTCAAATCTATTAACAAAATCTCACAAAAACATTCTTGTATGTAAAATTTGACAAAAAAAACCGAAGGGAGGGCCGGGACGGGCGTCGGCCGGGGCGGGGCCGAGGAGGCGTCGGCGGAGGGCACCGGCCGGGGAGGTGGTGGCCGGGGAGGCGGCGCCGGGGGTGCGGCGGGAGGCGGCGGCCGGGGACGACGAGCGGTAGGGATGCGGCGGCGGCGTGTATTTTCGGTAACTCACGAAGTGAATGGCGCCGAGAACAGAAGGCCATATAAGCGATATTTGCTTGAGTGCCTCATTTGTCGAGTGCCACCGATCGGGGCACTCGGCAAAAAGATCTTTGCCGAGAGCCGGATCGAGGCACTCGCAAACACGTCGTTCGCCGAGTGCCTAGGGTTAGCACTCGGCAAACGCGTATTTCACCGAGTGCCTAGGGTTAGCCCTGGGCAAAGCATGCGATGACGATATTTTTTGAACCATTTTGCCGTGTGTCAAATTTGTGCCGAGAGCTACGCTCGGCAAACAATTTTATTAGTTTTTTTGCTTCTAATAATTTAGAAATTATCAAACGGACTCAAAAATTTACAAAATTTTTTGCATAAACCCATATATGCTATTTATTTCTTAGGAAAAAAGATTTAAAATCAAACGACAATTCGGCCGTCACTTTCTCTCCAAATCTAACCAATCCTTCTCAACACTTATAATCTACTCCGGAGAATCTTCAGTTTTGTGAGCGTCGTACCTGATAAAATATTCAAAACCTTCTCAATTTTTTACCCCAGCCTCGACGTATGATATCATGACATCCTAACAAATTTTATGAATTTCTGACTTCGTTTGCTATTTTTACAATTTTGAAATCATTCGGTCAACACGTTCCTAGCCATGTTGCACGAAAAAAACACCTCAATTTCCCTTCATTTACCACATATTGACTCAAAAGGGTCTAAATAACATGAATATAATTTTTGCACTAACTTTTTTTGTTTTTTAACCACTTGTAGTTCTAATTTGAGACTTGCAAAAAAATTCACGAAAATACAATAAATCAAAGAAATATAGCAAAACCATTTGAAAAATTACTAAATTTGATAATTAGGGATTACATGTTGTATTTACATAATAAAAAAAGTTTGGAGGATGGATGAGGAAAAATTTTGACATGTTTGCCGAGAGCCGTAAAGACATTCGGCAAAGGTTGCCTTTTGCCGAGTGCCTAGCCCCGGCACTCGGCAAAGTTGGTTTTTGCCGAGAGCCTAGCCCCGGCACTCGGAAAAGATGGTACCAAACGGTATTAGTTGACAGTGGTTAGTATTTTGCCGAGTGTCCCATATTGGCACTCGGCAAAAAGGACTGTTTGCCGAGTGTTTTTGTTCGTCGAGGGCAAACACTCGGCAAAGGGTCATTTTTGCCGAGAGTTTTTTTGCCGAGAGCCCTCTCGGCAAATATATTTTTCGTCGAGTGCCCGACATAAAGCTCTCGGCAAAAATTATACACTCAGCAAACATGGACTTTCCCGTAGTGAATATACTATATATTAGGTTATTGTGCTGCACATCAGCACATGATGCAAATAGAGCTTCCTGTGCTCCACTCCAGTACTACCATGGGGAAGGCCGGCCCATGCCAGGCACTGCTGGAGTCGGGAGACACCACCTTTGCCGTCAAGTCCCCCTGTTGATCAACAAAAATGTATTTCATCTCTCTCCTGTTAACATTTCCAAGTCACCACCATGAAATCCACCACGGGCGATGGCGGATCTCACCGTTGGCCACCGGAAATGGAAGCCCAACACCACAATGCTTCTAGGGATATAGCTTTCCCCTTCGGTTCCATATGGATGGATTTAAAGCACCAGTAAATCATGCCCTAAGCAGTCAGCGCTCTTGTCATGGTGGCTAGAAGCTTCACGTCGGTGACCTGCTTGTTAGAAGTACATCTATGTATGATTAAAAATAAAAGTCAAATGGATAAGATTGAGTTTTAGAGATAATTTTAGAGATAAATTTATCTTAACTTGTCTTGTACTTCAAATCTTATCTTATACGTAACTTTATATATACCTCATGAGAGAGTTTATATATAATATATTATAATACAATAGAATAAATTTTTTACATGGTATCAGAATTAGAGACCAACGTCGATCGATCATAGGTCCTACCTATCTTTGTTGGTGCTGCCCTTAGGAGATTAGATGAATCCATAGGCTCTCCCTGAGGCAACACATTAGCAACATGGTGACAGCAATCGCCGCGCCGATCGACAACTCACCCTTTGACTTCACCACCAAGGGCATTGACCGGGCGGTCGTGTAGGGGGAGCTGTGGAGGCTCCACGACGGCAACGGCAAGGAGCCCGGTCTGATGGGGTGGATGCCGGATCAGGCTGTCACCCTCGTCGATAACCACGACACCGGCTACTACATCCAATCTACATCCACAAGCCGAAGTCATCTAGTTCCATCCAATCTACATCGACCAAAACCATCTACAAGCACGTGCATGGGGCATCTACCGAAAACCATGTCATCACCGAGCATCTATACAGAGAAGAATCCATGTGGACGTGGCCTCGATCATCACCGTATCATCAAGACGTTTTCTCCAACCATGATGTCACGACTACATCATCATCATGTCAGCATTGCATCATCAACATTATCACGTACGTCTACGTCAAGCACACAGGGAGCACGTTCATCAAGTCGGCAAGCCTCCGTGTCGATCGACTTCACCGAGCTCCTCTACATCATTAACATACTCGTCTTTGTCGACACTATATCACCGGTGGTCTTCATCAACATGGTACCGTTGCTTTGTGCACATGGATGGACACCAGTGTATCCTTTGACAGATTAATCTGCAAGATGCTTTATCAACGATATCCACGTCAACTACGACAGCAACGACTACATCAACCCGACATCACTACTGTGATGACCACTTACACGACACAAAAGGACCAACCAAAGTGGTGGCCTCATCGCCAACGACGTCCACATTCGCAAGACATCCTCAACAGCATCCTCTGACACCTACAAGGTGCAAGATGCTAACAATTGCATTTTTTCGCCTTTGACTATTTGCGGCTCCATCAACTACTATGACTACCACAACCACGACTACTATATAATCGGCTACATCGACAAATGTCTACAACAAAAACCCTCTACAGTAACTTTAGTCAAAGCGTCCGTGTCATCGCTACCGTCCATGACACTCTCGCCATGACTGTGGGAGGGAATAGAGGAGATTCAAGGGACGACATCGAAGGGGACATAGGCACCAGGTGGAGGACCGTCCATCAGAGATGCAATCGATGATGGTGAGTCAAGGAAGATGAAGAAACAAAATATTTTAAATTCAGTCGCAATCGTTCGCTTCACTCCCGTTACGGCGAGGGGAATCACTAGTACGTAAAATCTAATAGGTGCCGGTTCGAAACCCCAATAGGTGTCGGTTTCGGACCCGACACCTATTGGTCGCACCAATAGCCAAAGTCATTGGTGTCGGTTCTTCAACCGGCACCTATTCGAACGAATAGGTGTCGGTTCTTATTGAAAACCGACACCTATAATGCCTAATAGGTGCCGGCAAGAATATAGGAACCGGCACCTATTAGGCATTATATGTGCCGGTTCATATATAGAACTGGCACCTATTCCCCTAAAAACATAAAAAAATAATATTTAGCATTAGATTCATATTTCTCACTTGTACTTTGTATAAAACATTTACAGTCAAAACTTTGGACTTCATGCAACATTACCCAACATTTACATTTACAGTCAAACATTTACATGCACTATGAATCTATGTATAAACATTTAAAGGCTGCAAAAATATCTTTCCTGGTCAGGAAGAACAATCTGTAACAGGGGTGTACATAAATACCAAACTTGAATCGATATCATCTAGGGTTAGCTGATATTCCATCCTCTCAGCTCCATCTATTGCTACAGCATTGCCGTTCCATCTTCTCCTTAACCAACTAGACTCAAAAGAAGGTTTAACAAAATCAATGGTATTCACTAGATACAAAACTTAGCATAAAAGAAATTAATGCATCTGATAGAATGAATATTCATTTGCAAAAAGAAACATGATGGAAGTTATAAGGATAAACAAACTTTGCAACACCTTTTCCTGGCGTCCCACCACACCAGACAATCTCAGGAACACTCCTGAGTACATTTCATTCCACCAAATCACCATGGACTGTCAGATTGATGACCTTTGGACAACCAGTACCTAGTAAACAAAAGCTGATCAAGGACTAAAGGATTTGACCATATTGCATAATTTAATTTAGGTAAATGGATGAAATATCCATATATACTATAAAAAATAAATGCCGCATTGTATGTATCACCTCCTCAATCCCAGCATAAAAGTAGGGCTAGGAAACATATGGAAAGGCAAATAAAGTTTCACTGAAAAGGTCCATAATTTTAGAATATATCTTTTATCGCTACCTACTGCTTGTAATGTAGGCATACATCAAACAACTAACTAGACAAAGATAAATCTGACTTACAAAGTATTCTGTATACTTTATATATAATCAGTTGTT
Organism: Oryza australiensis; assembly: GCA_019925245.2. Classification (NCBI taxonomy): domain Eukaryota; kingdom Viridiplantae; phylum Streptophyta; class Magnoliopsida; order Poales; family Poaceae; genus Oryza; species Oryza australiensis. The sequence goes on along the minus strand of JAIFGZ020000222.1, from coordinate 18,239,591 downwards.
CAATACCTGGAGAAACAGGTAAGGAAACAACAAAAATGGGCGGGAACTCAGAATCATTCAGTATTGGAGTGCATTCAACTTTCAGACATCTTCCAACATCTTCACGCTTTGGCCAGTATACCTTGATTTACAAATAACCAAAGTTATTTGTGAAGGATGAAGCATGCAAAGCTCATCAAATTATAACAGCAGGGACTTAAAAACTTACAAGTAATAAGATATCCAATACCATAAAGTAATAAGACACTCCATTCTGGTTGCATCAAACAATTTAGTGTATATTTATCTGACCGAACCTATTAATCAACTCACATGATTGATTAATTTATCAAAAAAATTATCTAGGCATTATGATGGTGTAGATACTGTAAAGCTCCAGAATATGCGTTCCTGGTTCATGTTCTCAATTCTCACTATATGTGCAGGTGAGCCATTTAAAGGGAATTCACTCATTCACTACGGGAAATCCCCTTTTTGCCGAGTATCTAAGACACTCGACGAAGGCTGTTTAACACTCGGCGAAAATTTCGCCGAGTGTTGCACTCGGCCTAGATCACACGGTGAACATTGGATCGGCAAAGAGCTCTTTGCCGAGAGTTTTCCATCGGGCACTCGGCGAAATCATCGCCGAGTGCCCCTTCGACACTCGGCAAAAAAAGTGCACGTTAGGTTGGGTATACGGTGACGGAAAAGTTTGCGGAGTGCTAAAAAACACTCGGCGAAGTTTTTAATATTGCCGAGAGCCTGGGAAGAAAACACTCGGCGAAAACCCATACTTCGCCGAGTGTTTTTGCAAAAGCTCTCGGCGAAGTTAAACTTCGCCGAGTGCTTTGGCAAAAACACTCGGCGAAAGGGAGAATTTCGCCGAGAGCTTTTGTCACAGCACTCGACAAAGTGTGGGCACTCGGCAAAGAATGTTGCCGAATCCCAGGTTGCCCTCTTTGCCGAGTGTTTTGGCCATAGCACTTGGCGAAGGCCCTCTTTGCGAGTGTTGCACTCGGCAAAGTGAAAATTTTAATCCTGTTTTATTTGTTCAGTCGCATATTTCACAAATTTTAAAAATATACATCACATTCACAACCCCAATCATTCCACAACTCCATAAGCATTATTCCACATCCCCAATCAGTATAACCACATCGACAACCACAATCACAACAGCTTAGCCATAATTCACAATCCACAAGACATAAATATAATTCACAATCGTAGTCACAGTCACAATCCACAAAACATAAACATAGTAGTTCACAGTACGTAGTCCACAATTCGCAAACGAAATTCGAAGAAAATATAGTAGTTCACAGTAGATAGTCCAGAATTACAATTGTTCAAAGAAATTTACCGAGATGGCCACGGCGCCCATCCGTCGTGGTCATTACTGGGGAGGGGGGGGTTATTTGATGCTGCCGACTGAAACTGCACAAAAGGAAAATAGAATAGTATAGGTTGTCAAGATAGTAACATTCGCAAATAAGAAAATTAAATGCGAGGTTAAGTGACTCACCGAAGTGCCTACAAAAGGATGTGGAGGAGTGAATACCACAGGCTGTGGTGGCAGTACGACAGGAAGACCCATGTTTTGACTGATTGATTGAACGTAGTTGTACATCTCAGTCATTCTCATCTCAATCTCCCGCCGTTTCCTTTTCTCCTCTTCCAACTCGTCCTACAATATTCCATTTTAATTTTACAAAGTGAAGCAAACAATCAGTAAAATTAATGAATTAAGGAAAAAAGAATTTTCTAACCCGGAGGTGCTGCACTTCGGTGTGAGAAGCGGTCGGCCGTGTGCGTATGGCTGGGCTTTCGCTCGTGCTCCTTGCTCGAAGTTGGGACAGAGTGGGTGTACTGGCTGTGTCGAGGAGGTTGTCGCCAATCCAGTACCGCCCATGCTTCTTGCCTCCTCCCACCCTCATGACGACTTCTCCATCAATATCCTGGGTAGTAAGATCGAAATCCTCCCCATGGAGCTCCCTTGCCATCGTGGTGTACTGACTGAGGCGGCTAGGGACGGTCGCATTGGTGTATGCCGAGGGCCCGTCCTCTGGGTTGTAGTCGACGTCGGACGTCGCCTTGCCCTTGTGGGCCAAAGCCCATGCCTTGAACTGGGAGATAGGTTGCCCATCATGCGACGCCGACTGCGAATAAAACAATAGTATGGTTAAGAACTATTGAGCATTGGTCGTTGAAATAAAAAATAGAATTCACGTACCCATCTAGCTGCATACTGGTTGAGGCTAAGGCTGTCTTGGTGGTGTGGTGCACCTGGCATCATCAAACGTCGCTCCCGGCAAACGGAGTGCGTCTCCTGCCACTCGGCAGCGCACCACCTATCCACCATGCGCTCACAGCAATCGAGAAGCTGGCCGCACGACCAAACAGACACCTACACGTCATCAAGTATAAAAGATATACCTACATCAAATCAAATGTATTTAATCGTTTAAAAATCCGATGTTATATTTACCAGCATGTATTGTTCCTTTGTCAGAGTCATGGTTCTTGCTTTTGTTTTGGTGACCTTCAGGTTGTTGTATGCAGCGTTGTATGCAATGATGGCCTGGATGCGCGCCTTGTAATGCATGTCAGTCACGAGTTTGCGACAGGATTTGTCAGCCACCGCAGCCGCTCTTGCCTCGTATCCTGTCTGGCATCTAAAAAAATCCTGCATAAACACAAGATGTATTGAGCCATTGTTTCAATAATGTGCAATGAATGTGATGTATTGAGGGACGTGGTTTGGCAGAAGACTTACCCACAACTCGGCCTTCACCCGCTCCGCCCTGTTGTTGAAGATCCTTACATCTCGATCAGGGAAATCGGGGACGACGACGTAGTGGTCAAACGTGTAGGCAGGCTCCGACCTTCTGGCGTACTGAACAAGGCCAGGAAAGTGTACTCTGCACAGAAGACCCAGGATGGCGTTGACTTGGCATTTGTGATCACCTCCTCTAATCACAGTCCAACACCTGACAAGTGAAAATGCGATGAATTATTAGTTTTAATTGTAATTTTTAACAAATCAAATGAAAAAGTATTGACAACATCCAAGGTTACTTATCAAGTCCCTTCAGGCTGAATCAGCGGGCGTCTCTCGAAAGGTATCGGTCGCCGTGGGAGGGTCGAGGGACCTCGCAACCAAACAGTCGAGGCAGACCCCCCTGCGAAAGCAGAACCCCTAGCCGAGCCAGACCCCCCAGCCTCCTGCTCCTCCTCCTCTCCTCCTCCTCACTAGAGGCAGTAGACCCGTCAGCCTCCTGCTCCGCCTGCTCCTCCTCCACCCGCTCCTCCTGCTCGTCGTCACTAGAGGACGATACAGGGGAGGGTATCCTCCCTCGACCCCTGCCAGCACACACCTTGCGTTGACCCCTGCCGCGACTCCTACCAGACCCCTCAGCTGCATCGGCCCCTCGAATGGCATATTTGGCTCTTTTGAACACCGACACACACTTCCTCAAACCACCCACCATCTTTGTTGAATCACCTGCACGTAGAAAAAGTAAACCAATTAGCACAGATATACAAAAATACGAAGAGAGAGATGCAAAATAAATAGATAAAGAGAACATAGTTAACGCAGTGCATACATGTATTAGAAATAGTCATCATGGTCAGGATTAGCTGGATCATAATTGTCATCATCACTATCGCCCATGTCGATATAATCATTAGGTTCCTCCTCGGCAGGAGGAATGTTGTCCCTCTCATTTCCTAAATGTAACCGCTGAAGCAATTCTAAGTCCTTCACATTACGAACCTCTTCTCCAGCGTCCTCATCAACAACCATTTCAATGTCTACATCCATCCCCATCGCTTCGGTTAAGTCTATCTCAAAACTTCCTTGTAGCCCATCTTCTTGAAAGAACTCTCCTTGTAGCCCAGAAGACTAGACCATGGAAAATAAACTCATCTACACATCCTCGGGCTGTCCAAAAAATGTGGACAATTTGAAAAAGATACGGTTAAAGAATGTAAGAAGACGCATATTTTTATCCGTATCTCTTTCGAAAGGGAGACGCCTAAGGTTACGTTATACACAGACAAACTACAGTAAAGACAGCGGCACCCGCAAAATAGGTAAGTACGGCTCGATGGCCGGCACACAAGCGACGGCATGGCTGCGCGATGCGACTCCATTCATCATCTCAAAAAAAGGTTTCGAACATATGTGCACACAATAAACTTCAAAAATATATACGTGCATATTGCATATATTTTCTACTCAAATCAAATCAAAGGAGTATAGATATGTATCTAATAAATACCATTGTTTTTACCATATATTTGTTTGTAATAAATACCTAAATATCACTCGTTTTAATAAACACCTAAATACATGATATTATTTTGATGTGTCAATAATAACCTAAATATTGTCATAGTTTGAACTAAATGTTTATATAATAACAAATCTAATTTTTTTGAACTAAATGTTACAATAACAAATAAATGTTGCAAAAGTAAAAAACATGTTTACCGAAAAATGCGGAGGGGGGGGGGCGTCGGCGGAGGAGGGGAGCGGCGTCGGCCGTGGGCGCGGCCGGCGAGGAGAAGAGGGGCGTCGGCCGGAGGTGCAGGGGCGGCGTCGGCCCTGGGTGGGGAGGTGGGGGCGTCGGTCGGGGGAGGGCGTCGGCCGGAGGAGGAGATCGCCGGCCGGCACGGGGAGGACGTCGGCGGAGGAGGAGCCCGTAGGCCGGCCAGGGCGGCAGCGGCACGGGAGGCGGCGGCCGGCACGGGCGGCGGTCGACACGGGGCGGCGGGTAGGGGCGGCGGTCGGCGGCGGGGCAGCAACGCCGGGGGCGAGGCGGCGGCGGCGCGGCGGCGGAGCGCGGGAGGCGGCGGCACGGGTTTGCTTATTTTGCCTAAGTCCGAATCTGAGCGTGGCACGGGGAGGAGGCGGGCATATTAGAAAAGTTTGCCGTGTGTCGAGGCTTGCCTAGTGCCCCGATCTGGGCACTCGGCAAAAACAAACTTTGCCGAGGGCCAGATCTGTGGCACTCGGCAAATACTAATTTCGTCGAGTGCCCTACTTTAGGCACTCGGCAAAGTTTTGTGCATTAGGGTTTGTACATTTTTTGCCGTGTGTGGTACTTTGCCGAGAGCTACACTCTGCAAAAAACTTTAGTTTTTATGCTTCTAATAATTTAAAAATTATCAAACGGATTCAAAAAAATTACCAAATTTTTGCATAAACCAATATATGATATTTATTGCCTACGAAAAAAGATTTGAAATGAAACGATAATCCATTGTCACTTTCTCTCTAAATCTAACCAATCCTTCTCAACACTTATAATCTTCTTCGAGAGAATCTTCGGTTTTATGAACGTCGTACTCGATAAAATATTCGAAACCTTCTCGATTTTTTACTCCAGCCTCGACGTATGATATCATGACATCCTAACAAAATTTATTATTTTCCGACTTCGTTTGCTATTTTTACAATTTTAAAATCATTCGGTCAACACGTTCCTAACCATGTTGCATGAAGAAAAACATCTCAATTTTTGTTCATTTACCACATATTGACTCAAAAGGTCTAAATAACATGAATATAATTTTTGCACTACTTGTTTTTTATTTTTTAACCACTTGTAGTTCTAATTTGAGACTTGCAGAAAAAATTCACGAAAATACAATAAATCAAAGAAATATAGCAAAACCAATTGAAAAATTACCAAATTTGATAATTAGGGATTACATGTTGTATTTACATAATAGAAAAAGTTTGGAGGATAGATGAGGACAAATTTTGACATGTTTGACGAGAGCCAGGGAAAGACACTCGGCAAAGATGGTATTTTGCCGAGTGCCTACCCATAGCACTCGGCAAAGTTGGTATTTTGCTGAGAGCCTAGCCCTGGCACTCGGCAAAGATGGTACCAAACGGTATTCGTTGACGGCGGTTACTGTTTTGCCAAGTGTCCCTCATTGGCACTCGGCAAAATTGTACTTTCGTCGAGGGCCGTGTGTAGGCACTCGGCAAAAGGGATTTTTTCCGAGTATTTTTGTTCGTCGAGGGAAAACCCTCGGCAAAGTGTCCTTTTTGCCGAGAGTTTTTTTAGTCGAGAGCCCGCTTGGCAAATATATTGTTCACCGAGTGCCCGACATAAAGCTCTCGGCAAAAAAATTTACACTCGACAAACATAGGCTTTTCCGTAGTGATTTCTCAGCATTTGGAAAATCATTATAGTCCTATCAGAACCTTAATAGGTAAGCCAAAAGAAAGACCAGAATGCAGCTTATCTATATTAAGTACGACATTATTTTCATTTTCATCCCATTAATAGTCTGAAAGTAATCAGATTCGATGATATTTCAACAGCGATAAGCTTAAAATAAGTCATCTGATCAGCTGATCATGATGGATATTATTCTATACTACCCTTTCAGCAAATCAAATAGTGATCAGCAATGCAACGAAAAGCATGTTAAACATACCCCGGTCATTGAACTTTTTCAACGTAGGGCCTACAAGCAGAATAGAAGCAGCCTCCAAGTGTGGCATCTCAAGAAGTGGATTGTCCTCGACACGTAAATGTTGCAGGCATTTTAGTTTCGCCATTAGTGAGCAAATTGCGTTAACACTTCGTGTGTCAATAGTCTTGATTAATTTTACATATCTCTTTAAGTTCAAATATATCCATATGCAATGGACTGGTAATATCTAATCATGGATGGTATGAATTGCCCCTTTCATGCATATAAGCTCTATTCTGTAACATCAAGACATTGAGCAACGCAATGATTATTACCAGTTTCAAACTTCCAATTACCAAAATACTTATTATTTGTACTGCACATCATCTACTGTTTGTTCGTTATCTAGAAAAATAGTCTATTGTTTGTTAAGCACCATCAGGAAATTGCAGTCCCCATAAATCTATATATTTAAACACATGGATAAGTAGTTTGAGTTAAAGGATATCATCCATGAGATTCCAATGCTTTCAGAAATAGCATGGTTCAACAACATAAGAAACATAATGAGTAAAAACAGACCTCCAAAAAAGGCAAATGCGGAAACCCCTTCAAAGTTGATATTTTGTTTCTACTGGCTGCTAGTACCTACACACACCAAAAAGAAAAGCAAAGCAAGTTAAGGGCTATCTGGATATTTTGATTATGCTCAAGGCAGATACAACCAGATACAACCGGCGGCGTGGCAACGATGGATGCCCTGCCATCGGATCTGGAGGAGGGGAGGGCTTCTCCACCTGCCGCCACCGCCTCCCCTTGGCGAGCCCGTCACCTGCCACCGCCCTGATGAGACCGCCGCCGCCAGATCCACGAGCCCCACGAGCCCCGCCGCCAGATCCACTGATGTCGATGCGCATCCCCGTCCCCGCCGATGCCGGCGATGCCGCGACCCTGTCCCCATCCTCGCGCCGCCCCTCCGCCCCTCCGTCCCCATCCGGGCGAGCTAGCGGCCGAGAAATCTGAGGGAGAGAGGGAGAGCGAGAGAGAGGGAGAGAGTGGACTAAGAAATCTATACGGAGACTTATCTCCTCGCTGGCTCGGCTCTTAAATGCCAACTCAGTTTTTAGGTGCCGGTTTTTTAAAAAACCGATACCAATAATATATTATAGGTGCCGGTTTTATAGGTATCGGTTTTTTAAAAAAAGGTACTAATAGTATAGGTGTCGGTTTTTTTTAAAACCGACACCTATAATATATTGGCCATGTTTGGATGGGAGGTCTAGAGTTAGATTTGGTTATTTGGGCCCCAAATAGCCCTAAAGAATCCAAACATAAGGGTTAGATTGGGGCTAGTTGCATCTAACCCACCTAAAAAACTATCCTCTCTAAGAGGTGATTATTTGGGCTAGTTCAGGTGGGGCCCACGGAAAAATGAAGCACATTGCGCACAGGGAACCGCACCGCACAGGGAATCGCCGCACAGGAAACCAAACGCTCCTACTCGCTCTGCACACAGGGGGGCAGGCGACCGGCCGCCTCCTACTCGCGCTTGCCTCCGCCGATCCTCGCGCTGTCGCCGCCGGTCCGTGCTCCGCCTCGGCACGCGCCGCCGGTCCGTGCTCTGCTCGTCCGCAAGCCGCCGTCGGTCCGTTCTCCGCCTGGGCGCACGCCACCGGTCCATGCTCCGCCCATCCGCACGCTGTCGCCGGTCCGTGCTCCGCCTGGGCGCGCGTCGCCAGTCCGAGCTCCGGCCGTGCGCACGCCGCCCGCCGGTCCGAGCTCGCGCTCCGCCGTCCGCACGCCGGTCCGTGCTCGCTTGGCGCGCGCCGTCCGAGCTCCGCAAGTCCGCACGCCGCCGCCGGGACGTGCTCCGCCGGTGCGCGCTGCGCCGGTCCGTGCTCCGCTAGTCCGAAGCGCGCCGCCGGTCTGTGCTCCGCAAGCCCGCGCGCCACCAGTTCCTGCTCCGCCAACCCGCGCGCCTCCGGTCCGTGCTGCGTCGAGGTTGGGCTAGAGGTTTGATGGACGGAGACGGCTTTGACTTGAACGCGTGGGGCTCACAGTCGTCGGCGAACGGCCCTACCCATGGTCCTGCTGCCCGCGCCGGTTTGGACCTCAACTCGCAAGTGCCAGTGGCGGAGGGTTTCCGGGGCTTGGAATGTACGGATCCTTTCTTCGGAGGACGACGCCGCACTCCACCATGGCCGCGTCGGGGGCTCGGACTCCCTTCCTATCGCCCACCGCGTGCCAGAGGGGGAGAGGCGCCACCATTCGCCCGACAGCTGCACTTTGGCGGGTCATCATCGGTCGTAGCCGGTCGGGGAAAAGGAGGACAGCCCGTCCGGCGAGTGCAGCGGCAGAACACGGCATCGAGGAGTGCTGGCCATGGGCAAGCATCCTGTTCTCGAGCATCGAGGCCACCAAGGACTCGCGGCCGTGGGCAAGCAACCGGCTCGCCGGTCCCTTCGACACCGAGGATGAAGAAATGGAGGACAATGTGGAGGAGTTAGCGAGCTTCGGCAGCACCCGGTGAGCCATGGCGGTCGAGCTCAATGGAATGATGCAAATAATGCTTGTTTGTTAGAATTGTGCGTAGAGCAACGTAGAGCAGGAACGTACAATGGTGCACAAATGAGTGGTGAAGGGTACCAAGCTATTGTCGACGGCTTACTTGCTAGAAGAGGGTTGGTGTACACCCGTGGACAGGTCAAGAACCAAATAGGTGTGCTCAAAAACACCCACTCTTTCTGGAGGTACATGCAAACGCACACAGGGTTGGGGAGGTTACCCGATGGAACCATTGATGCAGATTCTGACTTCTGGATAACACACACAGAGGTACACTATTGCATAGAAATTGTGTATTGTTCTCTAATATTTTAACTAGTGTCTGATCATTTTGTGATGTAATCCATTGCTGCAGAAAAAACCATATCTAAAGAGGCTGCAGTTTGGTCCTCCTAGAAACGAGGACTTGCTAGATGAACTTTTCAGAGGGATCACTATGGATGGAAGCACAGCCTTTGTGCCTAGAGATGATTATGGTGAGAATCAGGGGCAAGATGAAGGTGCAGAAGAGGAAGATGGAGAGTTTGAAGCAACACCTACAAGTAGAAGTAGCTGAAGGAGCCAGAAGGGAAAGAGGTCATTAAGCACTTCGAGCACTTTAACTAGTCCTGTGAAGAAGAGCAAGAGCCCAATGGTGAAGATTTGTAAGGACATAGCTAATACCTTCAAAGAGTCTCTCACAACGAACACTAAGGAAATACAGAAACGTGCAAGTGACAAGGCTGCATTTTCTGTCAAGAGGTGTCAGGAGCTGGCATTTGAGTGTGACGTTGAGAATACCGTGAACTCTGTCTTTGCTATGTCGAAGATGTTTGAATCTCAGTACCAAAGGGAGTTCTTCTGTGGCGCACTAACTCCGGAGCTGAGGCTTGGTTACTTCCAGAAATGGTGCAGGGACAACAATTTGGAGTAGTTAGGATGAATTGGGAACTTATTTGCATGTGTGTGTTATGATGTTAAACCTTTATCTATGTGTTGAACCTATTATCGTGTGTTGAACTATTATCTATGTTTTATGCTATGTGTTGAACTATTATTTGTGTCGAGTGATGTTTTATGCTATGTCTTGAACCTAATGACTTGGAGTTTAATTTCATTTATTTCCATTGCTTCAAGCAGAAGAAGATCATGGACCCATGAATCGGGAACAAGAAGATGGAGGTAGCTCAAGTGAGGATGAGATTATTTCTATGTGCCGCAACAATTTGGTGCAATCCCGAATTTGATCGTGCGTTGGTTCCTATCTTGGGTATGTACTCGATAACTACTTTGTGAAACTACCTAGGAGGGTCACCGGAGATTCTGGTTTGGAATGGGTGGAGCAAACACTAGCCCGAGATACCCAATGCTACAACATGTTTAGGGTAAAGAGACCGCTATTTAACAGTTACATAACACTTTGGTCCATCATATGGGTTGAAGTCCACTACAAAAATGACATCTCGTAGAGGCTCTTGCTATGTTTTTATGGGTTGTTGGTTCATCATAGCCGCTTAGACAAGCCGAGAACCGTTTTAGGAGGTCTATGGAGACAAGGAGCGGGACATTTAACCGAGTGTTGACATGCCTCCTTAGGTTAGCACATGACATCATTGTACCACCGACCCAACATTTTCGAGGTGCACCCAAACTTGGAAAATCCAACATTTTGGCCACACTTCAACGACTGCATAGGAGCTATAGATGGGACACATGTGAAGGTTGTGGTGCCTAAAAGCAAGAGGGTTCCGTACTTGAATAGGCACAACGAAACCAGTCGAATGTGCTTGCTGTTTGCAATTTTGACATGATATTTACCTTTGTGTTGTCCGGATGGCCTAGTTCAGCACATGACATGCGAGTTTTCAAAGATGCCATGACTACCCATCATCACAAATTTCCACATCCACCACCAGGTTTGCTACTTGAACTCTCTTGCAATAATTTTTTTCCAATTACACTTATCCATGTAAGTCTCATTGTGTGCCTTTTCAAAATATGTAGGGAAGTATTATGTGGTTGATGCGGGGTACCCAAACCGGCCGGGCTACCTCTCACCATACAGGTGTACAAGGTACCATGTGGATCAATGGCAAAACCGTCCTCCACAAGGTATGAAAGAAACCTTCAACCATGCACATGCCAAAGTTAGGAATGTCATAGAGCGATCTTTTGGAGTGTTGAAGATGAAATTTAGAATTTTGTTGAACATGCAAAGATTTCCGGAGGACAAGCAAACTAGAATTATAGTTGCTTGTATGGCTCTTCATAATTTTATTCGACAAAGCAGAATTGCGGATAGGATGTTTGATGCCTGTGATGCGGATGAAAATTATAACCCACTGCCTAGTTCTTCGTCAACAGTATGGCCAGAAGATGAACCTATTGTTGAAGATGTCAACATGAATACCTTCCGTGAAGAATTGGCTCATGCTTTGTTTTATGAAATGTAAGGCTGCTGCTTATTTTTGCAGGCCTTTTATCGAGTTGAGAAGAAATTACTACGCCACAAAGTTTCTATCTTTTATGTTTGTGTGGGACATCTCATTTGTATGGACAAATTTCAATTTATCGTGTTTTGGATGCTTGATTTGTAAATATGTTTTGTTTGTATCATATGAGTGCGGGAGGAGGCCACACAAGAGCCGACCACACCAAATCCGGCTGCACACATAGTTTAAATGAGCCATATGATTGAAAAAGTGCATTTATTGTTAATCTAACCATGACATCCAAACACCTCTTTAGCTAGAGTTAGTTTAGAGCTAGTTTAGAGTTAGAAACTAACTCTAACCTCTAGCCAAGCTAGAGTATCCAAACATGGCCATTATAGGTGTTGGTTTTTTTAACAAACCGATATCAATAGTATAGATGTCGGTTTTTCTTGAGAACCGACACATATTATTTCAATAGGTGTTGGTTTTAAATAAACCGACACCTATAAGCCAACACCTATGAGAGTTTTTGTAGTAGTGAATGTTAAAAGTATAGATATGTATGGTTAAAGATAAGAGTCAAATTAAATTATAGAGATAAGATAGAGTCCTAGAGATATAATCCTAGAGATAAATCCATCTTAATTTATCTTGTACTCCAAGTCTCTATCTTACATGTACCTCTACTAGCAAAATGCACATGCGTTGCAACGGAACGACGACGCAGGGAGGGAAGCAGGCGAAGGGCGAAGGTCCAGGCGACGGCACGTGTGGACCCCCGATTTTGAGGCGGGAATCTTTCGTGTTCATAGTACCATTTCCCTGGATCAAGTAGTTGGTACCCACGAATACAGTACTGGATAATCAAGTGCGCATGCACGAATAGTCTTACAATACCATTATTACATTAATAGGCCCGAAGGCATTGTTCATCCCACAGGACCTTATGGTCCGAATACAACATAAAAAACGAGTTTAGATAAGGCAATGGGAAGAGGCGCGGCTTGTCCATTGCCACGTGCAACGACCGGAGCTAAAGTCTAATATGCGCCGTCGCCCTCGTCCTCCCGGTGATATGCGTATGGATCTTCCGCTCTTCAACTCCATCACTGGAGGTTTGTGCGTATAGCAAGGGTGAGTACCAACCGTACTCGCAAGCCAACACAATTGATGCATATGATAAGGTTATTCACGGAACATGGCTAAGGTTATTTTTGCGTAAAGCCAGTTTTCACAATTCTTTTCACAAGCCTATCGACTAGCCAAATCAAGTTTTAATTTCATAGTTCATTAACCCGGCGACGGTTTTGTCTACCATCCATCGTGATTCCAAGGATGGCTTCCCGCCTCCGGTTCGTCATGATTTTCGGGAGTCCACCCCTTCCCGCATTCTCGAGAAGTTGATCCACCAATAATAAAATCATCATGCAAACCCATCCCAAGATTTTTAAGTTCAAAGTCTAGCCAAGCGAAAGTCTTGTCACGATGCTCAATATCCGCGAGCATGGCTATTCGAATAGATTGATTCATTCACACTGCGGTGGATGTACACTTTACCCGTACTCCGCGACACCCAACAAATGAGCCTACGCCTCAACACATGAGACGGTCACGGCAAAGCCTTTCGATAACCTCACTTCGGCAGTATCCGCTCCATGAACTTATGTCCTCATGCACTCTAGCCATCCTTTTCTAGCAGTGAGAGGAGTTCGCGCACCGGGGTAAGGGAAGACATTTCCAATCTTTAAGTTTAATTAACATTAGTTTAATTCCACCATTCATAACAAAGGCCGCAGCCTCATTCTCATCCCATAACCACATCATAGAGAACCATCTATGCAAGGATCTCGCCTCTGCTCGGCTATCTAGTCGCCTAGGTCTATACCCATTCGAGAAGTACGGTTGTACCGGCTCGTTTCCGCTATCTCATGGCTCGGTCCTTAATTGACCAGTGGTCGGCACTTGCCTTTTCCGGAATCCACCCAAATCATCCGCCGCCCCAGTCTAAAACATTTGTATAGTACTTTCAATTTTCATCAAACTTAATTCATCATGGCCATGTGGCGCTCATGTCTCCACATGCCGAATCTCAGCCTACCTTCCCTAAGGTAGTTGCCCGTGCACAAAGCTTTTTCATAAAGTCATGAGTATGCATAAATCTAAGTATAGCATGGCTAAGCGCTTTACCGAAGTTATGCTTCGGTTGTTTGTATCACATCGCGAGTTACAAGGAGTAATTCTAAAGGTAATCAATAGCAAGGTATGGCATAACAAGTATAGGTAACTCGGTAAAGCATGCATGTTTAGAGTTTAAAATAACATCATTTCGCAATTGGGATCAATATGTTCAAAGGGTGTGAAGACTTGCCTTGCTCGCACGCTGGTTGAGTGGGGTCTTCCGCGTAGTCGTGTTCACTTCTTCGGACGCTATCCGTACGTGCGAAAAGAAGGGTTGAATCCAATTAAAATCCAACAATATCAACGAAAAGAAAGAGATCTCAAAATGATCGCGGAAAGCGGATTCCAAACACAACCTCAAACTTCGGAAATTTTAAGAGTTGAATCAACGAAATGGAGTCCAGTTAAACCGAGCAAACCATCTCGTAATAAATATATATTTTGTTCCTAAATTTGAAGATATCCTAGAATAATTAGATTTCTAATTTCCATATCTCCAATAATTTATCTTTAATGTTGCGATTATATTTGCTAGGGTTTTGGAATTCTAACGACCGAATAATGACATTCATGCTTAACCAATATTTAAAAAGGTCTCGTGTGAACTTCGATAACAATTTAGAGGTCGGACAATATTTGAATTCATAAAAAGGAAAAATTTAATCCATAAATTATTTTCACAAAGTATTTCTTTTTGGAAGGAAAAAGAATATTATACTCATTCCTAGATAATAATATTTCAAAAAAACCTTATTTGTTTTATCCTAAAATATTTCCAAAATATTTCAAAATATTTTACCCTAATTTCTTTACTATTTTTCTTTTTCTATTTGTTTTTTTTCTTTCTCTTTCTTTTCTTTCCTCTCTTCTTCCCTCCCTTTCCCCTGCTTCTGTTCTTCCCTGGCGCCGACGGTGAGGGAGGGTGCCGACGGCGAGGGAGGGCCGGAGCTAGGGAAAAGAGGGGCGCTACACCATCTTGGGACCACGAGGGCTCCATTTCTCCACTCGGCCGAGACCGGGAGCGGCGGAAAAGGCGGCGACGGCGGGTGGTTCGGCGGCGGTGGCGCTCGTCGGCAAGCAAACCCGCGAAGCTCGCCGAAGTGAGGGGTCTACGAGCATCGGAACCCTAGGGATGCTAAAGGTGGTGTTGGTTCGGCCGGAGAGACGCTGCAGCGGGCGGCGACGGCGAGGTGGTTCGGCGGCCAAAACAGGGGAATTCGAGGGGTTCGTCGCCGGCGATTTTCCGCGACCATTTGGCTCGGGAAGCTTAGGGAAATAATACCTAGAGCACAGGAATGATAATGGTACCTTTAATTCGGGAAGAAATCGCCGAGGGTGACGAATTTCGAGTGTCGCACGGGCGGTCGAATTAGGGTTCTTCCGGCCGAGCTCCGATCCTTCCCAAAATTCGCGCAATGTAGTGGCTAATCCTTGGGGGAAATTGGGGGAAAGCACGAGTGAGCACGGGAGTATTTTCGATGTTGGGAGCTGGGTCTGGGAGGCTTCTTATAGGCGGTCGACGGCGAGGGCGACGCGACGCAAAGAATGGCGCAGATCGGCGGCATGGCGCGGTCGCGGGAGATCGTGCGCGACGTGCGGACTGCAGCCTGATGTATGTGCGTACGGTGAGCGCGGCGAGGACGGTGCTTGCGAACTGTACAGGCGCGGCGCTCACGCGGGCAGTACGGCGACGACATGGCGACGGCCTAGCGCGGCGTCGCGGCGACTTCGGGCGACCGCGGAGTGGCGCGCGATCAGCACGGCGGCAATGTGGCGCGCAGGACGGTGTCGCGCCGAGAGCACGCGTGCGAGGGTGTCCGGTACGGCGCACGCACGGCGCTCGGCGCGTGGCGCGCGCGAACGTGGCCGACGGTTTTGGTCGAACACCCCGTGACGCGATGAATAGTGCACTTTTGCTTTTTCCCGATTTTAAATTCCTATTTTCCATTTCCATTTCCTTTCACCCTAAAAATTCGAAATAAATTCTAATATTCCCAAAATAATTTTGAAATTATATTTTCAAACTTTTCCCCCACTTTTTATTTTTCAAAATATATTTTTCATATTTTTATTTCTTCTTTTAAAATCAACAAATTGGGGTCTTTGATTAATTTCTAAATTCATATTTCCTTTTCAAAATATTTTTATCATCCAAGCCCAAATATTTATTATTTTTCTTCCACCGCTAGGGTTTAAACCAAAATATATTCTTTTCAAGAATCTTTTGTAAATCCACAAAATTATGTATTTACTCTTCTCCAAATATATATTTTGAATTATTACTCCCACCTAGGATATCAAAGCTTAGGGTTTTTATCCAACTTCACATCAAAGCAATTCAAAAAGAACTCTTATGCAACAGAGCTTGGCAAGTAAGAACGAAAAACACGATAAGAAGCAATTATTCCAAAAGGTTTTTGTGAGTTCCGATTTTCACGTTCCGAATTCTACTCCTTCGATTTTCGGGATGTTACAAACCTACCCCCTAACAATAAATCTCGTCCCCGAGATTTTCTTACCGGTTGCCGAATAGGTGTGGATATTCTCGTCCTCGGAATTCTTCGCTCTCCCGTGTAGCTTCTTCTTCGTGTGATTGCTCCATTGTACTTTGTACATGCGCCACGACCTGGTTCGTGTCTTCTTTTCTCGCTTCGTCTAGTATCTTGATTGGATGCTCCGGTAGGTAAGATCACTGTGGACATGGATGGTTTCTAACGGGGCTTGCTCTTCCTGCACGCAGACATTTCTTCACTGCGATACGTGGAATACTCGGGTGGACATCGGAGAGATTCTCGGGCAGTTCCAATTGGTAAGCCACTTCTCCTCTCCTAGCGCTTATCAGGAATGGGCCCACGTATCGTGGTGCGAGTTTCCCCTTGACTTTGAACCTCTGTGTTCCCGTAGTGGTGAGACCTTTAGATACACGTAGTCACCCTCTTTGAATTCCAATTCTCTTCGTCGAGTATCCGCGTAGCTCTTTTGTCGTGATTGAGCAGCTTGTAGTCGGTCCCGAATCGCGAACCTTTTCCTCGCCTCCTTGATTATGTCCGGCCCGAATACGGTTCGTTCACCGGTTTCTGACCACATCAATGGGGTCCGACATCGGCGACCAAATAGAGCTTCGTTTGGCGACATCTTGACCGGCTTGATAGCTATTGTTGTAAGAGAACTCGGCGTACGGCAAGCATTTCTCCCAATCCTTGGTGAAATCCAATGCACAGCTCTCAGCATATCCTCCAAGATTTGTTCGTCCTTTCGCCCGCCCATCGTCGTGGATGATAGGCGGTGCACCGAAAGCGAGATGACTTCCGAGTGCCTCGTGGACTTTGCCCCAAAAATGAGATGTGAATTGGGTACCACGATCCGATATGATCCTCTTTGGTACACCGTGAAGACATACAATCCTACTCATATATAATTCCGCTAGCTTGGCACTGTTGTAGTTAGTCTTCACGGGTATAAATCTGGCGGTCTTGGTGAGCCGATCTACTATTACCCAAATGGAATCGTAACCGCCGTAGTTTTGGGTAGTCCCACTATGAAATCCATGCCTATCTCGTCCCATTTCCATTCGGGAATCTTGAGTGGCTGCAGCAAGCCGGGCCGTTGATGCTCGGCTTTCACCCTTTGGCACACATCGCACACGGCTACGTATTCGGCTACATCTCTCTTCATATTGGGCCACCATTCTCCTTTCAAATCCCGGTACATTTTCGTGCTTCCGGATGTAACGAATATGCCGATTCGTGGGCTTCTTTTAAGATCAATCCTCTCAAACCGCCTCGTTCGTGCACACGATTCTTTTCTTGTACCACAGATTCCCTTGTCATCCACCGAAAACTCCCGAGCGCGTCCCGGCCATGCGCTCCTTGATTTCCCGGGTTTCCTCATTCCCTTTTGGGCTTCCTCTATTTGAGTTCTCGAGAGGTTGGATTTCCAACGAGTTCACTCCTCCGTGAGGAATCGTGTGTAGATTGAGTCTAGCCATTTCTTCTTGAAGTTCGCGGCCATACCTCCCAATCCCATGTGGTTGCATTGGGCTTTGCGGCTCGCGCATCGGCCACTACATTTGCCTTGCCGGGATGATAATGAATTCCTAGATCGTAGTCCTTGATCAACTCCAGCCATCGCCTCGTCGTAGATTGAGATCAGCGAGTAAAGAAATATTTTAGGCTCTTGTGATCGGTATACACATCACGGTGGTTCCCGATCGATAGTGTCTCCGGATCTTCAATGCGTGTACAACCGCGGCTAATTCCAGTCGTGTGTGGGATAATTCTCTTCGTGGGGTCGTAATCGCGCGAGGCATACGCTACGACCTTCCCATCCTCGCATTAACACTCCTCCCAATCCTTGCCGGGATGCATCACAAGACATCACGAAGTCCTTCCGGTTGTCGGTAGTGGTTAACTTTTCTTTTAATTGGTCGAAGGCTTTTTGGCACTTCTCATTCCACTCAAACTTCTTTTCCTTCTTCAGGAGTTGGGTCATAGGTCGGGCTACAGTGGAAAACCCTTCGATAAACCGTCGGTAATAACCGGCCAAGCCCAAGAAACTCCGAACTTCCGTCACCGACTTGGGTGCCTTCCATCCCGTAACGGCTTCGACCTTGGCGGGGTCTACCGCTCCCTCCGGCTGAAACCACGTGGCCAAGAAAAGTGACTTCCTTGAGCCGAACTCGCATTTGCTGAATTTTGCATACAATGGTGCTCTCGTAACTTTTCCAAGACGAGTCGTAGATGCTCCGCGTGTTCCTCATCGTTCTTGGAGTAGATAAGTATATCGTCGATGAACACCACTACGAATTTGTCCAGGTATTTCATGAATACCTTGTTCATCAGGTTCATAAAGTATGCAGGGGCATTAGTCAATCCAAAGGACATCACTATGAACTCGTATAAGCCGTAACGTGTTGAGAACGCCGTCTTAGGAATATCTCCGGCTCTAATCTTCAACTGATGATATCCTGACCGTAGATCAATCTTGGAGAACACCTGCGCACCTTTAAGTTGATCGAATAGGTCATCGATTCGAGGTAGCGGGTACTTGTTCTTGATAGTTACTTCATTCAGCGATCGGTAGTCCACACACATTCTCATACTCCCATCCTTCTTTTGACGAAGAGTACGGGGCTCCCAGGGAGAAGAGCGGGCGTACAAATCCCTTCTCTTGTAGTTCCCTTATCTCGCTTCTTGAGTTCCTCTAACTCGTTGACCGGCATTCGATAAGGTCTCTTGGATATGGGGGCAATACTGGCATTAGATCGATGATAAACTCTATGTCGCGATCCGGGGCATTCCGGGCAATTCCTCGGAAACACATCCGGGTATTCTTGTACTACGGGCATTCCGCCTAAGGGTAGCATGGTGAACACTCCCGCAGCTTGCTCACATAGCTTTGGGTTTTGATCCATAGTTATGCTCATCGGTGATCCCCATGGGGTGGATACCGTGACTTCCCTTCGACTGCAGTCTATAATTCCATTATTTTTGGTCAACCAATCCATCCCGAGTATGACATCTATGGTTTGGGGTGATAGCACCATAAGGTTTGAGAGAAACACCACGTCTCTAATCCGTATGGGCACATTAATGCAGGCATGGGGTACGGTTATGTCTCTCCCGGTGAGTGTACCAACATAGGCCTCTTAAGTGCTACTTGGTGTAGGTGGTGTTGTTTGCTTACTTGGGAAGATATGAATGAATGCGAGGCTCCGTAATCGAATAAAACTTTAACTGAGTACGAGTTGATAGAGAACATACCCATCAATACGCTCTGGTCCTCCTGAGCTTCTTCCGCCCGCACATGATTCACCTGGCCACGTCGAAACCCGGTGGCAGCCTCGTTGGGTAGCGGGGTCCTGAATAGACCTCGTCCCCGCCGCAGGGTGGGGTTCCTCGGACGGGCGTTGCATTGGCGCCGGTGCGCACAGGGGCGTTGCGTGGTTTTGGGCAGCTATTGGAGTAGTGCCCGAATTCTCCGCAATTGAAACACTCACATTCCTTCTTCCGGGGCAGCTAGGGTTGGTGTGGGCGTACGAAACCGAGGTGTAGCCGACTGTTGACATGGTCGGAAGCGGGAGAACGTCCGGTTGCGAACATTTGGCTTCCATCCGACGGGGTGGCTCCCTTGGGGCGTTGTGGCGTTCCCCGAAATGGGCGAGCCATAGCGAGCCTCCTCTTGCGGTTATTGTCTACCACCTTTTGGTCATGCTCAAGTCGAACGACCTTGTTGATGAGGCTTTGGAAACCGGTGTGATCCCGCCCGATCATTGGTCCCCTGGCCGTCATTTAGTCCCTCAATGAATTTGTCTATCTTTTCTTCTTCGTCCGCTGTGTCACCGGTGGCGTAACGGCAAGCCGGGTGAACTTGTTCGATATTCTTGTACCGAGGTGTTCCCTTGACGCAGCCTGCGGAACTCGTTTTCTTCATCCTCATCACCGCATGGCACGAAATTCTCACGGAACGCAACCGTGAATTCCTCCCATGTTGGTTCGCCGGCGTCTTCGGCTCGTGTCTCCTTGTAGGTGTCCCACCAGTCACTTGCGGGACCCTCCAGCTGGTTAGTAGCGAAGATAACTCTATCCGCTTCTCGGATCCCGACGAGGGTTAGCTTCTTCTCTATCACTCTTAGCCAATCTTCGGCATCCATAGGCTCTTCGGCCGTGGAAAAGTGGGCGGCTTAGCTCTCATGAATTCCCCGACTCGATCCTCCTCGACCTCCTTGATTATTAGCAATCGCTTGGAGTAGCCGGGTCCGCATAGCCATGACCTCCGCCAGGGTGGAGGGGTTGGGTTCGGCGGGTTCTCGTTGGTTGCCGCGACCTGCGGCGATGTGCCATCCGAAGAAGGTAGATGAATTAAGAGATCGGACTAGTTTAGGTTATAGTTCCCGTGGGAATTCTTCAATCAACGACAGGGTGACATAATAATAAGCTTACGAATTAAGACATCGCAAGGCGATGCTCGGGTTCATCATATTACATAAGGGGTACACGGACCGTACACACACGTCCTTCATGCCAGATAGCAATAATAATTATATCGTCCAACTAGATCAACTAATTAAGGGAAAATAGGAAGTGCTGCCGAGCTGGGAAGGTCCTCCCGCCTAGTCCTCCATCCATCCGCAAGAGCCAGGCACCGGTAGTGGGTGGTCCGTCGTAAGCAAACCGAAGTCCCCACGGCTCGGAGGTGGTGGCCTCGAGTCACGCCGAATCTTCCGACTCGGTGGCCGCGTACTCTTGCGAGCGCCGGCGGGTGAGGGGGCCTCCCGTGTGAGTCGCGACGAGGGGGAACTTCCTCCTCCATTGAGTCGGTGTCGCTAGACTCCCATTTGATCTCCATGGGCTCGCCTCGACTCCGTATCGGTGTAGATCTGGATGGGGTTACCCTCTCCTGATCAGGGCTCGGATGGTACTGGTACGGAGCTCGGGGTAGGTCCCATGGATGTGGCAAGTGGGGGTCTACTGTGCACGGTGCGTGCCTCGTGCTCAACATGAAAGCTTGCTCCATCATAGCTTGAAAAGTATCTAAGCTTGCTGGAGTCATAAGGTAATAGTGGTCGGGCACGGGGCGGGAGGTGATGGTACAGGCTCGGTGGAAGTACTCGCGTAGAGACAGGGACGAGTGCGCAACGATCCTCTAACCGGTTGATCTCGCCGCTTGCTCTTCCCGAGCTGCTCTTCCAGCTCTACCGAGCCTCCTCGGGCCATGTAGCGGTCCGAGAGTTGCTCATACTGGGCACCATTGGCTGCATGAGTCTCGGCATGTTTATCTGGTCTCCACGCCTTGGTGGCGACCGATCGTTGAGGCGTGATCGCCGATCGTTGATCTCGAGCGGGGCCTCCTCGTAGCCGTCTCGTCTCCGCCCAACGCGATAGACGTGTGACCATCGAGTTGTAACAGCAGGGGGTAGCCTCCACGCAGTGCATCGGGTTGCCCTCTTCGCGGTAAGGATGATGCACGAACTCGTCATTGTGAGTTCGGCACGGTGTTCCGCATTAAGGCGAAGGAAGGCCTCGCGAGCCGCATCCCGAATAGCCGCTTCGCTAGGTCCCGTGGTAGCGAGTATGGAAGCGTAAGATGTCTCGCTTCCCATGCGGGCTTCTATGGATACGGCCGCTTCCCAGCTGGATACTCTTCGAGCCATGCCTTTTGGTGTGATAGGTGGGTGGTTCCGGTACCTCAAACACCATAGTAGGGACTGGAGTTGGACCACGAACCCCTCGTCTCGTGGAATAGTGACTTCCCAGTGTTCCGTCGTGGTTTGACATCTCGCTTACAGCAACTTAGGGTTAGCGGGAGGGAGCTATCATAATCATTTGGTAAAAAGAAATACGATGTAGAAAAGATATATTTGCATTTTCGGAAATAATAGTTTAAAACCGATCCTACCGTAGGGATATTTCCCTTTAGCCATCTAGTTAGGGGTAGGGCGCCATTTGGTCTTAGCCTACGGTCGCATGGCTCGATACCAGCTCTGTGGACCCCGATTTTGAGGCGGGAATCTTTCGTGTTCATAGTACCATTTCCTGGATCAAGTAGTTGGTACCCACGAATACAAGATCTGGATAATCAAGTGCGCATGCACGAATAGTCTTACAATACCATTATTACATTAATAGGCCCGAAGGCATTGTTCATCCCACAGGACCTTATGGTCCGAATACAACATAAAAACGAGTTTAGATAAGGCAATGGAAAGAGGCGCGGCTTGTCCATTGCCACAGCAACGACCGGAGCTAAAGTCTAATATGCGCCGTCGCCCTCGTCCTCCCGGTGATATGCGTATGGATCTTCCGGCTCTTCAACTCCATCACCGGAGGTTTGTGCGTATAGCAAGGGTGAGTACCAACCGTACTCAGCAAGCCAACACAGAATTGATGCATATGATAAGGTTATTCACTAACATGGCTAAGGTTATTTTTGCGTAAAGCCGCCTTTCACAATTCTTTTCACAAGCCTATCGACTAGCCAAATCAAGTTTTAATTTCATAGTTCATTAACCCGGCGACGGTTCGTCTACCATCCATCGTGATTCCAAGGATGGCTTCCCGCCTCCGGTTCGTCATGATTTTCTGGGAGTCCACCCCTTCCCGCATTCTCGAGAAGTTGATCCACCAATAATAAAATCATCATGCAAACCCATCCCAAGCATTTTTAAGTTCAAAGTCTAGCCAAGCGAAAGTCTTGTCACGATGCTCAATATCCGCGAGCACGGCTATTCGAATAGATTGATTCATTCACACCGCAGTGGATGTACACTTTACCCGTACTCCGCGACAGCCCAACAAATGAGCCTACGCCTCAACACATGAGACGGTCACGGCAAAGCCTTTCGATAACCTCACTTCGGCAGATCCGCTCCATGAACTTATGTCCTCATGCACTCTAGCCGTCCTTTTCTAGCAGTGAGAGGAGTTCTGGCGCACCCGGGGTAAGGGAAGACATTTCCAATCTTTAAGTTTAATTAACATTAATTTAATTCCACCATTCATAACAAAGGCCGCAGCCTCATTCTCATCCCATAACCACATCATAGAGAACCATCTATGCAAGGATACCGCCTCGCTCGGCTATCTAGTCGCCTAGGTCTATACCCATTCGAGAAGTACGGTTGTACCGGCTCGTTTCCGGCTATCTCATGGCTCGGTCCTTAATTGACCAGGGGTCGGCACTTGCCTTTTCCGGAATCCACCCAAATCATCCGCCGCCCGAGTCTAAAATATTTGTATAGTACTTTCAATTTTCATCAAACTTAATTCATCATGGCCATGTGGCGCTCATGTCTCCACATGCCGAATCTCAGCTACCTTCCCTAAGGTAGTTGCCCGTGCACAAAGCTTTTTCATAAAGTCATGAGTATGCATAAATCTAAGTATAGCATGGCTAAGCGCTTTACCGAAGTTATGCTTCGGTTGTTTGTATCACATCGTGAGTTACAAGGAGTAATTCTAAAGGTAATCAATAGCAAGGTATGGCATAACAAGTATAGGTAACTCGGTAAAGCATGCATGTTTAGAGTTTAAAATAACATCATTTCGCAATTGGGATCAATATGTTCAAAGGGTGTGAAGACTTGCCTTGCTCGCACGCCGGTTGAGTGGGTCTTCCGCGTAGTCGTGTTCACTTCTTCGGACGCTATCCGTACGTGCGAAAAGAAGGGTTGAATCCAATTAAAATCCAACAATATCAACGAAAAGAAAGAGATCTCAAAATGATCGCGGAAAGCGGATTCCAAACACAACCTCAAACTTCGGAAATTTTAAGAGTTGAATCAACGAAATGGAGTCCAGTTAAACCGAGCAAACCATCTCGTAATAAATATATATTTTATTCCTAAATTTGAAGATATCCTAGAATAATTAGATTTCTAATTTTCATATCTCCAATAATTTATCTTTAATGTTGCAATTATATTTGCTAGGGTTTTGGAATTCTAACGACCGAATAATGACATTCATGCTTAACCAATATTTAAAAAGGTCTCGTGTGAACTTCGATAACAATTTATAGGTCGGACAATATTTGAATTCATAAAAAGGAAAAATTTAATCCATAAATTATTTTCACAAAGTATTTCTTTTTGGAAGGAAAAAGAATATTATACTCATTCCTAGATAATAATATTTCAAAAAAACCTTATTTTTTTATCCTAAAATATTTCCAAAATATTTCAAAATATTTTACCCTAATTTCTTTACTATTTTTCTTTTTCTCTCTTTCTTTTTTCTTTCTCTTTCTTTTCTTTCCTCTCGCTTCTTCCCTCCCTTTCCCCTCGCTCTCGTTCTTCCCGGCGGCCGACGGTGAGGGGGGGTGCCGACGGCGAGGAGGGCCGGAGCTAGGGAAAAGAGGGGCGCTACACCATCTTGGGACCACGAGGGCTCCATTTCTCCACTCGACCGAGACCGGGAGCGGCGGAAAAGGCCGCGACGGCGGGGTGGTTCGGCGGCGGTGGCGCTCGTCTGCAAAAACCCGCGAAGCTCGGCCGAAGTGAGGGGTCTACGAGCACGTGAACCCTAGGGATGCTAAAGGTGGTGTTGGTTCGGCGGAGAGGCGCTGCAGCAGGCCGGCGACGGCGAGGTGGTTCGGCGGCCAAAACAGGGGAATTCGAGGGGTTCGTCGCCGGCGATTTTCCGGCGACCATTTGGCTCGGGAAGCTTAGGGAAATAATACATAGAGCACAGGAATGATAATGGTACCTTTAATTCGGGAAGAAATCGCCGAGGGTGACGAATTTCGGAGTGTCGCACGGCGGTCGAATTAGGGTTCTTCTTCGCCGAGCTCCGATCCTTCCCAAAATTCGCGCAATGTAGTGGCTAATCCTTGGGGAAATTGGGGGAAAGCACGAGTGAGCACTCGGGAGTATTTTCGATGTTGGGAGCCGGGTCCGGGAGGCTTCTTATAGGCGGTCGACGGCGAGGGCGACGCGACGGCAAGAATGGCGCAGCGCTCGGCGGCATGGCGCGGCCGGGGGAGATCGTGCGCGACGGCGGCATGGCTGATGTATGTGCGTACGGTGAGCGCGGCGAGGACGGTGCTTGCGAACGTACAGCGCGGCGCCACGCGGGCAACGGCGACGACATGGCGACGGCCTAGCGGCGCGCGCGGCGACTTGGCGACCGCGGAGTGGCGCGACTGACGGCGGCTATGCGCGCAGACGGTGTCGCGCGAGAGCACGCGTGCGAGGGTGTCCGGTACGGCGCGGCACGGCGCTCGGCGCGTGGCGCGCGCGAACGTGGCCGACGGTTTTGGTCGAACACCGTGACGCGATGAATAGTGCACTTTTGCTTTTTCCCGATTTTAAATTCCTATTTTCCATTTCCATTTCCTTTCACCCTAAAAATTCGAAATAAATTCTAATATTCCCAAAATAATTTTGAAATTATATTTTCAAACTTTTCCCCCACTTTTTATTTTTCAAAATATATTTTTCATATTTTTATTTCTTCTTTTAAAATCAACAAATTTGGGTCTTTGATTAATTTCTAAATTCATATTTCCTTTTCAAAATATTTTTATCATCCAAGCCCAAATATTTATTATTTTTCTTCCACCGCTTAGGGTTTAAACCAAAATATATTCTTTTCAAGAATCTTTTGTAAATCCACAAAATTATGTATTTACTCTTCTCCAAATATATATTTTGAATT
Source organism: Oryza australiensis (assembly GCA_019925245.2). NCBI lineage: Eukaryota > Viridiplantae > Streptophyta > Magnoliopsida > Poales > Poaceae > Oryza > Oryza australiensis. The sequence continues at coordinate 18,213,856 of JAIFGZ020000222.1, read as the reverse complement.
ATTACTCCCACCTAGGATATCAAAGCTTAGGGTTTTTATCCAACTTCACATCAAAGCAATTCAAAAAGAACTCTTATGCAACAGAGCTTGGCAAGTAAGAACGAAAAACACGATAAGAAGCAATTATTCCAAAAGGTTTTTGTGAGTTCCGATTTTCACGTTCCGAATTCTACTCCTTCGATTTTCAGGATGTTACAGCACGGGAGCTCCGAGCAACGACGGGGGGAGGGGCGCATGCGCGACGCGAGGCACGACGCGGATGGGGATGAAAGAGAGGGACGTAGGATGTCTTTTTTTATCCAAGCCTTTCCTTTCTTTTTAGCATTAGGATTACGAGTTAATTTTATAAACACTCAAAGGGTTTTCTGCAAAATAACCAGATGAACGAAAATTTTGAATAGAAACACTACTTGCTTTATAGATAGTTATATATATATACATATATATAACTTTGAAAGTAAGAGTATCTTAAATTTATGTACCATTGGACCTTGATTAAAAAATAGTATCGATAGATATTTAGTCTAAGTTAATTTAATTTCACCAAATTAAGTCAAAAATATAATGAAAATAGATATTGACTTACCGATACTTTAAACCGGTTAGAAATTTGGTAAAAGTTTAAAATATTTACGACTCGGATATTTATTAGTTAGAAAAGTATATTGATGAATAGGATAAGTTGCATGTATATCGACGGCGGCGCGGTAGCTCACGTGTGCAGTGTGTGCTCGGTCGCCGCTCAGGGCAACGCACGGTGATGCAGTAGGCACGTGAGTCGGGCTCGCCTGCTGGAGGTGAGTAAAGTGAGGCAACAATGGAGCGAGAGATTATAGGGATCGGAAATTTTATAGATTTGGACGAAAAAACGGTTTGATGATCAAAAAGTTATAGATTTTTAAGTAGTTAAGATAAGCTCTATCGTACGTATAACCATTTTTTTTAAATAGTCAGACGGATTGCGAGTTAATTTCTGAAAAACTTAAAGGGTTTTCTGCAAAATAGCCAAGACAAAACAAAATTTGAGTGAAAACACTACTTGCTTTATAGATAGTTATAGATTATAGATATAGATAAATATCTCATAAGAGAGTCATATGTAATATATTGGAATAGAATAGAATAGATTTTTTACACTGCTCCCTGCGCACTTTTTGTTGCTCGTTTGGCTCCCTCCTACCTAGAACTTCTGTTGTTATTCCCTATCGCAATCGAGGCATTGTTGTGTTTGGTTTCCATGTTTCATTTCTTTCTTTATTTTAAAGTTTAAATCCAATGATTTTTCTGTCGATTCCTCCTCCATGAACTCCCACCACGCTGAAAGCATGTTCGTCTATTGCTGCCTCGCCGGTGTCTTCCACCTTGCAGGTGTGCTTCGTGCAGGGGAAACGAATGGCGAAGAGAGCGCATGAGAGTGAGAGGGTAGGGAGAGGAAGGGTGGCTGCAGTGACGAATATAGGATTTTGTTTAGGGTTTGTCGTCCAAAAAGTTCAACACAAAATTTTAGTAATAAATATAGAATTAATAACGTGATTAGGTGTATATATACACTAAGTAACATGATAAAGCTTTAATTTTAGATTAAATAGAAATGACCTACTAAATACGATGTAAATAATTCAAACATCATACTGATAATTAAAAATATATGCATAATATATGCATAAAAATACAGAGATTTATAATGCTATTTTTCTGACTAATTTATTTGATGCTTTCGAAGGGACATAAATGTCTTAATTATATCATCTTCATCAACTTGAAAGAAAATATTCCGCTCAATTAAAATGACTAGACAATCATCCAAAATACTATGTCTCATCCTATTTCGTAATTTTGTTTTCAATACCTTTCAACACTTGTCGTTGTCACAGATAGAAGCAATATCAATTTGAAAAGTTTATAGACCATATCATACACTTGTTGTTTTTTCAGCAAGCTTAATTGAGAGATCAACAATACTGTCTAAACTTTTGAAACTATCATCCTGTGTCATATCATCAATATAATTATGTAGTTGCAATTCAAGTTAACACATTTTAAATTTTTTTATTAATATATTTTTAATTTTTTAATATATATATATATATTATACCCCTTACGCGTGGATACTAGGATATACCGAAGCCTACCCGACATACCTGTAGATCCGACCCTGGGTGGCTGATTTTTCACCGATATCGTAGGGCCCAAATGTTCAGTGTAGAGGAACGTACATCACCACTATAAAGAGTATAGACGAAATACAACATCGTTACGGCAATGCCAAACGATTATTTTTCATAGGCATTGACACAACTCTTAATAAATTACCAAAATTATTTTTGGCATAAGTAAGTGGGGATATTGAAAGCCAAAACTATGCATCTCTAAACAAATCTAGCAATCTGGCATTCAAAAAAATGTTGAATAGATTCAGTCTTAACTCTACTACTTCTACTACTTCCTTTTTTTCCACTAGAGTTATCAAAAAAGCTCAAAGCTCATGAGCTGCTTAAGTTTGGCTCCTCTCAGACTTAATTCGAGCTCGGCTCAAGCTCTTAACGAGCCGAGCCCAAACCCAACCTCAAGCTTCAAGCTTCCGAGCTTTGTCGAGCCGAGCCCTAGCTTCTGATGAGCCTAAATATATGTATAATTTTTATCTTTTATATGATAAACTAATAGGTTAGAGATAAACTAGTATACATTTATTTAAAAATTAATATGGATAGGTATCATATATTAATCTTATATTAATCTTAAGTTCTCCTAACTTTTTTTAGTATTATTAACTTAAAATAATTAGTTTTTAATAAAATATTATCATCAAATATACATTACCATACACTCATCAAGCTCGCAAGCCTAATCAAACCTGCTTAAAAGCTTGAAGACGGATTAGACTCGGCTTGAGCTTGTGTAGAGCTCATGCATATCTGTGTAGAGCTTGAGCCTAGACAAGCATGCTCATTCAAGCTCGGCTCGTTGACAGCCCTACTTCCCACCCCCTTTCCCTCACATGCAGTGCATGTCAAAAAAATTGCGAGAAAAGGACAAGGTGGTTGCCGCATGCTACGCAAGAAAAATGCTAAAAAACAGAAAAAAGGGAAATGTTGTTGGATAAAAGAAATCCCTGCTCTATACTAATCCACATCCAGGCCCTAGCCTATTTATAATGTTATGGATTGTTGTAACTACGCGGGCTTATTATCGGTTAAAAAAGATAAGAGTTTATTTCCCTTCCATTTTCTCTCTGGAGAGCATGTCCAATGTTGTCTCTAAATCTGTTTTCGAGAATTTCCCTAGAAAAAAGGCTTCAACAGATATTCTATATGGATCTCTAAAATTGTATATTCTCTAAAACAAGGGTCTTGTTCTCAAAACTGAGAATAAAAACTTGGTTCTCTTAAATTGCTCCCACTAGCGTGAGGATTTTTTGCCGTGATATTTAGCACACGCGACCGCGACCGCGAGAAAAACTTGGTTCTGGGCGGTAGAGCGTCGGAGCCACTGTTGATGAGAAAATTTCCCATGCACTGGCCTGATAGATCTGCTTAGCTCTAGTACAGATCCAAATTATTGCTTTAAGGTTCGTAGGCGTGCCAATTGATTTGATCATGCAATCAACAAGAAATAATAGAAAGTATTAGCTTGCAAACGATAGCCGATTGGCCGATGACGTATCGTCTAGGGTTAAGCCGATGCAATGCATAGTGAATCGGCAGCCATTAGACTTGTCCGATCGGCTACAGATGTTAACAGAATACAATCCAAGTCTTAAAGCATATTTAAACCAAGTGACTGGGATAGATCGGTAGTATACCGAGATAGTATGAATCACTTAGATCTAAAAATACCGTAAGCCAAGGATTATACTTGTTCACAGCATAGCCAAAGAGATTAATCTAACATGTATCGGCTAGTACTCCGATACCGCTTTATACTAAGATATCATTACTAATCAAATATATTAAACAGGGACCGATCATATGCTAAGATGACTTAACAAATCGATTACAAGCTTAATATATTTAAAGATCGGCTAAAACTCCAATACTGTCTCTAGTAATGATCATAAAATAAGATAGATTTGTTATGATTCTAAAGGTGACTTAATAGATCGAACCTAATCGATGCAGCATTAAGTAACAAAAGAAGCATAGAATCTATACGAGTCTATGAACATCTTTCAAGATGGTAGATATACTATATAATCTAGATTAACATTGAAATCTAAACTTACCGGTTATCATCTAGCAATTAATGCTAGCCGATTAGGATTTAGACCACAATGTCGATCTAAATTATATAACATATATGATAACTATGCAGATTACGAAGATAGGATTAGAGTATCATGATGATGTAAGCACTAACCCTGATAACGCAAGTTGTTGTGACAAGAATTACCTCTTCGCTGGAGATCAAACGATGTAGCCCAACTAGAAGCAAGAACTCGTCGAAACTATCAAAGGAAAAGGGTGGCGATGCGCCGAGATTGTATTGATTGTGTATTGATTGATTCTAAATTACATGGTCTTGGGTCATATTTATACTCAATTACAAACAGAGTCCTTGTAGGACACGACTCTTCTCTCTAACTGCTATTTAAAATATAACAAATATCTGGGACAGGGTCCCCTGCCGTGATCTACGAGGAAACTATACAAAATATCCCAATTTAAAGATACAATAGCCTTTTCAGGACTTTATCCATAGATGGCAATGTCCCTGAAGCACCGGAAACCGAATCCAATAATGATATCCACGCTTTTTGTGGAGATTGTGGCAATCGGGTATCTACATGGCAAGCTTATCCGACTGGAGGTAGGATAGATTGCACCTGCCATATCTGTAGGCCGAACTTGACTTGGGTGTTACGATTGCCAATAGAGATAAGGCAATCGGCCTATAGTCACGGTTTGGTAAGATTGAGGAAACCAACTTAGAATAAGATAGGGTTTCCGATCTGTAAGCCCGCCTCCCAAGACTATATAAGGGGGTAAGGGGCGTCCCTTGAGGGATATCAGAATATCTTATGTTAGATCAGCTTTGAGCTTTGAGCCTTTAGATCACGAGATCAATAAAGACACTCGGCGGATCGAATCCACCGAAACAGAGTAGGGTATTACCTCTTGAGAGGGCTCGAACCCGTCTAAACCTTCTTCTTCTTCTAACCCATCGTGCTTGGCGATCTTGATTGCGACCCCGAAATCATATTGTCGAAACCAAGTTTCGACAGTTGGCGCGCCAGGTAGGGGGCCGCGTCGAGACTTCTTCAACAATCTCGCCGACAAGCGTGATGGGATCCTCTTCAGGATTCGGCGACTTCGCCGCCAACTTCTTCAACGACTCCTCCTTCGACTCGGACTCAGACCAGTCGAAAGGAAAGACCCACTCGGTGCCGTTCGGGCTCCCCAATAGCGCCAAGATCTACAACGACGTCTTGAAGACCCGGATGCGATCTACTTTCTCCGACGACGGACTTCACTCGGCACCATTCGATTACCGAATACCGCCGAGATCCGCGCCAATCTTCTCGCCTCCCGACGGAAGCGATCTATTCGGACGAAGACCTCTCGGCGCCGCTTGGGTTACCAAACGCCGCCGAGATCTACAAAACTTCTCTCCCCGAATCGGCGGTGATCCACTCGGAGGAGCCTACTCCCCAAGCTCGACTCGACCGGAACGATCCGCATCCGGGTTACCCAGATCAAGGGAGGTCGCTGTCATCCTCCCACCATTCGGCTCCTGCTCATCTTCGGAGCTCAATGGATACCTCAGCTCCGCCGGCTTCGACAACCTCTATGGCATCCCTTATGACGAAGCCGACAACTCCGACCGCCGCATGGACTCGTGAGCCGAAGTGCTTTGACGTCCTCATGGCCGAGCCGACGAGTCCGACTCAGCCATGGCCGAAAGGCTTGCCGAAGAAGAGCGAGCAGGGTGGAGCTCGAGCGCAAGACAGCCGAGGAGGAGAAACAACGCAAGGACGAGGCCGACAAAAGAAAGCAAGATCTACGTGCAAGGACGATCCGCCCAGAGGCCATACTCCAAACACGGGTTCGCAACACCAACATCTTCCGGACGCCACAGCGTAACGCGTCGCCGCACTCACGCTCTTGGACACCGTCATGGAGACGGCTCCGGCCAACGTGACTCCTATACTTGACAAGTCAAGACCATCGTTGCCGCCACGCCTAACGGCCATCCCACCACTTCGGCACGAAGGCCGACCGAATCGTGGCCGAAACGCCGGACAAGAGCCGGCTTCCACCTCTAAAGTCGGGAGACTATAGGAGGCCCGAGCCGCTCGTGCCGACAACTAGGCCAAGAGGCCCACCTCACGAGTCCACGCTGAAGTACCGGAGCGGACGGCCGACTCCCGCGACAAACGACACGGACGTCCACCCGTCCACCACCGAGTCCGCCGCAACGCCTGGCTACCCAACCAGCCAACCGAAGACCCCGCCGAGTGATCGCGGAAGTCCTCGATCGCCGCTACCAGAGCGCGACCAACGCACTCGGGAAGATCGGAGGGGATCACCCGATAGCGGCGACGACGGAGTACCGGCCTTCACTCGGGAGCTCCGCCGAGTGCACGGCCGAGTGGCTTTAAGCCTACAGGGGATCGAAAGGTATGATGGCAAGACCGACCCGAATCTTGGCTAACCGTATATACCCTTGCCATCCGAGCCGCAGTGGCGACAACAAAGCCATGGCCAATTATCGCCCGTGGCCCTCGCGACCAGCCGTAATTGGCTCATGAGCTCGCCAAGAGGCTCAATCGGCTCGTGGAGCGAGCCGAGGGATCATTTCATCGCCAACTTCCAAGGTACCTTCGAGAGGCCGCACACACTTCGACCTTTACAACGTCATCCGTGCCTGACGAGCCCCCGAAGGACTATATTCGTCGTTTCTCCGAGAAGCGCAACAAGATCCCGAACATCACCGATGACATCATCATCGCCGCCTTCCGAAGGGAGTCCGTGATGAGCCGCTGATCGGCAAGTTCGGCGCAAACCACCGAAGACGGTGAAGCAAATGTTCGAAACGGCGAACTCATACGCCAAATCCAATGACGCCATTAAGGCCGCCCGTCAAGACCGACCCGACGAAGGGAGGACAAGCAAGCGGGAGGAAGCCGAAATCCTAAGAAGGATGGCGGCAACAACGGCAACCAAGGCCGAAAGATCGCAAGCGCCGATCTCGAAGACCTAGTGGCCGCAACCTCCAACACTCAACGCCGTCCCCAGTCGCCGCCTACGACGCCATCATGAACGCCCGCACCCACCATCCGAATCATAAGCACGCGGCGAAGGACTCGCTTTATCTACAAGCGCTTCACGACAAGACGCGCGCAGCTTAACAAGAAGCCAACTGACGAGGCTGGCCCATCTGGCACCAAAAAGAACAACGCGGTTGAAAATGCCGAACCCTTCCAAGACCCAAGGGGGAGCTCAACCATATCTTCGGAGGGCCACTAGCCTATGAGTCCAAGAGGAAACGAAGCTAACCGACCGGGAGGTCAATGCGGCTCAACCCGAAGTCCTCGCATATGCGATGGTCGGAAGTGGCCATCACCTTTGACCGCTCGGATCATCCCGACCGAGTGGTCCACCCGGGCGCTATCCACTCGTCCCGGACCCCGTGGTCCGCAACATCAGGCTTAAGCGCGTCCTCATCGATGGGGGCAGTGCCCTCAACATCCTGTTCGCCAAGACCATGGATGAAATGCAGATCCCGAGAGCCGAACTGAAAGCAAGCTCAGCCCCCTTCCACGGAGTTATCCTGTGGCTGTCTTCAACACCACTGGCATATCTCCCTCCCACCACCTTCTGGAGCCCGAGAGAACTTTCGAACGGAGAACGTCACCTTTGAGGTGGCCGACTTCAAAACAGCATATCACGTCATCATCGGAAGGCCTGCGCTTGCCAAGTTCATGGCGATCCCTCACTACACCTACCTTTGCATGAAGATGCCGGGCCCCAACGGCGTCATCACTCTTCGCAGCCGACGTGAAGCAAGCCTTCACTGCGATAAGGAGAGCTGCGACATGGCCCAATCTCGCGAGAGATTACATGGCCAACAAGAAGTCCGATTGGCTGCATCAACTTCGGCGAGAGGGCGAAGTCCCCGCAAGAAGATAGCCAAATCGGGATCCAAGAACGCCAAGACCAAGAAGATCTCCCTTGATCCGTCGGATCCCTCGAAAACCGCCGTAATCGGCGCCGACCTAGATCCCAAATAGGAAAGCGCTCGTCACCTTCCTCCAAAATAATAAAGATGTTTTTGCTTGGAAACCATCTAATATGCCTGGAATTCCTAGGGAGGTGATCGAGCACTCTTTGAACGTCAAAGATGACGCTAGACCAATAAAACAACGATTACACAGATTCGCGCAGGATCGAAAGGACGCTATCAAAGAAGAACTCGCAAAGCTCTTGGCTGCCGGCTTCATTAAAGAAGTCCTTCATCCCGACTGGTTAGCCAACCCAGCCCCGGTCCGCAAGAAGACGGGGCAATGGCGCATGTGCGTCGACTATACCGACCTCAACAAAGCTCGTCCCAAAGATCCGTTCGGGCTACCTCGTATCGACCAAGTCGTCGACTCAACAAATGCTGCCAACTCCCGAGCTTCCTGGACTGTACTTCCGGGCTATCACGAGATCAGCTTAAAAGAATCCGACCGCTGAAGACATCGTTCATCACGCCGTTCGGGGCCTACTGCTACATCACCATGCCTTTTGGCTCGAAGAACGCCGAGCCACATACCAACGCATGATCCAAAGATGTTTCCAGCACGCAGACGGCAAGAATGTTGAAGCTTATGTCGACGATGTTGTCATCAAGACCAAGCGAAAGAAGACCTGATCGCCGACTTAGAAGAAACCTTTGCGAACATCCTGCCTTCGAATGAAGTTAAACCCAGAAGTGCACTTTCGGTGTTCCATCGAGCAACCGCTTGGCTTCATGGTGTCACATCGCGGCATTGAAGCAAATCCGAGAAGATCAACGCCATCTTAAACATGAAACCCCGAGTAACCGTAAAGACATCCGAAGCTCACTGGCTGCATGGCGGCGCGCTAAGCCGTTTCATATCCCGACTGCGAACGAGGCATGCCTTTCTTCGATTGCTAAAGAAGACAGACGACTTCCGTGGACCGCGGAAGCCAACAGGGCCTTTGAAGATTTCAAAGAGTTCCTTACAACGCCGCCGTCCCGGCCTCGCCTCAACCCCAGGAACCTCTGCTGCTCTACGTTTCGGCCACTCACCAAGTGGTCGCACGGTCCTCGTGGTCGAACGCGAGGAAGAAGGACGGGCTCGAGAAGATTCAAAGGCCAATCTACTTTGTTAGCGAAGTATTGGCAGGAGCCAAAATTCGCTACCCTCAGTACAAAAATTGCTCTATGGTGTTCTAATAACCGCGAGGAAATTGGCACACTATTTTCAGGGTCACTCGGTCACCGTCGTCACCTCTTTCCCACTCGGCGACGTCATCCACAACCGCGAGGCAACCGGACGCACGCAAGTGGGCTCTAGAACCGATGCCGCCGGACTTGACTTTCAAGGCAAGGACGTCCATTAAGTCACAAGCCTTAGCGGACTTCCGGCCGAGTGGACGAATGGCAAGAAAACGTGCCTCGGGAAGACCTCCAACACTGGACCATGCGCACTTCGACGGATCCAAGAGGATCACCGGCTTGGGAGCAGGAGTCGTGCTGATATCCCCGACTGGGGAAAGGCTAAGATATGTCCTTCACCTCCACTTCTCCGCCTCACACAACGTTGCCGAGTACGAAGCTCTTCTACATGGACTGCGCCTCGCAGCTCACTCGATACGTCGGCTTATTGTGAAAGGCGACTCCCGCGTCGTCAATCAAGTGATGAAAGACTCGGGTCCCGCTTAAACGACACAATGGAGGCCAACCGGCAAGAGGTCCGCAAGCTTGAAGACAAGTTTGACGGGCTCGAACTCTCACATGTCCTGAGACATAACAACGAAGCCACCGATGAGCTGGCATAGTTCGGATCTAAGCGCGAGGCTGCCCCAACAGACGTCTTTGTCGAACATCTCTACGAACCAACCATCACGGCAAAGACAACTCCCAACGAGCAAACCACGAACGAAGTCGCCATGATCGACACCGACCGGAGGACGCCGCTCATCAAATTCTTAACCCAAGAAGAGCCGCCGGATGACCGGGATGAAGCGTAACGCGTCCGGCGTCGTTGCCAAGCATACGTCATGGTTGACTCCGATCTATACAAGAGAAGCTGCTGACAAAGCACGAGACTTTTTCCTCAACATCGTACACCGCTTCGGCGTCCCAAACAGAATCATAACCGACAATGGGACTCAATTCACGGGAGGCATCTTCAAGGAATTCTGCGAAGACTTCGGAATCAAGATCTCGCTACGCATCGGTAGCCCACCCCAAAAGCAACGGACAAGTCGAGCGAGCCAACGGCATGGTCCTCCAAGGCATCAAGGCTCGCGTTTTCGATCGCCTAAACCCATACGCCGGCAAGTGGGTCCAAGAACTTCCCTCGGTTTTATGGTCGCTGCGAACCACACCCGGTCGGGCTACCGGCCAAACTCCTTTCTTTTTGGTCTATGGCGCGAAGCCATGTTGCCAAACGAGATGGAGTATGAGTCCCTCCGGGTCCGCAGCTTTCAACGATGAACGCTACGACCCGCCGAGTGGATGACCTCACCCGATTGGAAGAGGCCCGTGAGGCAGCCCTCATCCAATCGGCCAAATACCTTCAAGGGCTCGAAGATACCACGCCGCAACGTGCGAGCACGAGCTTTCATTGTTGGCGACCTGGTCCTCCTCAAGATCCGCACCACCAAGGATCGACACAAGTTATCTCCTTATGGGAAGGACCGTACATAATCGCGAAGTGACTCGGCCGGTGCATACCGGCTAAAGCGTGAAGACGGGTCTATGGTGGAAAACTCCCGGAACATCGAGCATCTTCGACGATTTTACGCTTAATACGGCTAAGGCCTCATGTTTTCCTTGACTCGCCAAACTCAAGCAAGATGACTTCTTGAGTTAGCAATGGGGCTATTCACATGTCAATAAAGCTCAAGTTTTCCTCATCAACTTTTGTGCATAAGTTGGTTTATCATTGTTTAATGTCCTTCGACTCGAGCTCAGTGTCTAAGGACTGAGAGTTTTCCGATGACCTAATCGAGCCTAGGCTTGATGACAGCCAGACGAAAATTACTTAAGAAATTTCACGCAAAAGCTCGAATCAAGGCATTAACATAAATAAACCAAAAATATCACAAGTTCTACATTGGAATGTTACGGATATGTGACATTTACAAGACAACGTCAGAAAGACAAATTAAATCTTGAAGTTGTTTACTACATCAAGGGATATCTTTTTCGCCGCCTCCTGCGCCTCACTTAGCATGTCCAAGGCCCGCTCGTCCGTCGTTCCATCAGCAAAGCCTTCTCCAACCGAATGGATATCCACTGGGGTAAAGGGACTTGGTCCGAGCAAGAGCCGACCAGCCCCATGCTGGCCGCTTCGGTGATATTGGCCGGTATCGGTCGGGAGCTAGCCGCAGCTTGTCGAATATCTCGATCGGCTCCGCGAGCCGGTCCCAACTCCTTGATCGAACAAGGACAGCAAGATCGGCATGGCGGCATTGGCGACCTCTTCCCGCATCTCGTCGCTTCGTTTGATCCGCCCAAGCAAGACGTCGTATTGGGCTCGGGTTTTTACCTTGTAAGTCGCCAAAAGTCCCGCATCATTCAAAGCACTCGAAAATAAAGCAAGACAGAAATTTGACTTCAAAGAAGATTACCTTCAAACTCGGCCTCCATCTCGGCCTTGTCAAGGCTCACCGCTTCTAGCCGGACTTGAAGCGAGTGGACCTCCGAAGAATTTTCTACAACGAAAGAAGATCGTCAACACCAAGATCAACATGAGAATCATGATGAAGCGGTAGAGGCGGGCTTACTCCCGATCGATCCGCGGAGGTCGAGGTTCGCTTCTCAAAGCTCCGCAATCTCCCTCCTTAAAGCCGCCTCCTCGACGCGGCCTCCTCCCGAGTGGCCTTCATGCCGCCGAACGTCCCCCAAGGAGTTTAAGTGGGGACCAGCTTCTCCAAGACTTCGATTTTGCCATGGAGCGGCAATACTCCTTCCGCGCGAAAGCAGAGGAGTGATCGACGAAAGATAATGATGATATAATTTAAGAGAGAGACGAAGGCTTACGTTGGCGGCTGCCGCCTCGTTCGGCTCTCGACAAGGGCATCCCTTTCATCTTTTTGGCTTGACGGTCTAGGATGATGCCCTCGTCTCTCGCCTTCGAGTCCCGCCACTCGATCCTAATCGGGGAACCCAGGTCTCGGAGGACGCAACCTGGGATCTCTTCTACCGTGGCGGCAAGCAAGAAGGACAAATGAAGACATGAAAGATTCAAATCGAAAGAGTAAAAGAGCACTTCAAACAAATCTCACCGGTTTCGGCGGCCGCTTGCTTAGGTGGAGCGGCCCGGCTGGCTTCTTTCTTCGGCTCCGCGCCGAGTGGTCCCGGTCCGGGGCGCTTGAGCCGCGGCCTCGGGTTTCTGGCCGTTGATCGGTTCCCGTCGGGATGTCCCAACCGGCGGTCGGGGCTCCTTCCTCGGGGCATCCTTCTTCGGAGGCGAAGGTTGTTTCCGGAGCGCTCGCACTCGGTTCGGGCTCCGGCTTTGGCTCGCCGCCTTGGCACCTCGGGAGCGGCTGCTGGAGTCGGTCCTTCACCCCTCCGACAGATCTATGTCCCGGGGCCTCCCGTGAAAGTGAATGCAGCAAGGGTAAAGATAAAGAGAAGTTTTTAACAAAAGAGTTCAGATTTCTGTTTCGTAACGTACTGGATGATCGGCGGATCTTCGGCGCCGTCCGCGGCGATCGCCTTAGAGGTGGGGTCTCGATGGGAGGAGCCGGGACGTCGTCATCCGAGTCCTCTATAATCAGCCTCCTCTTGCTCGCACGCTTGTTCGAGTCTCACTCGGCGCCGCCGCTTCCAACCGGGTCGCCTTGGATCTTGATCCCACCGGTCGGCTTCTTGGCAGGGCGATGCGGCGCGTCGTCATGAGACACCTTGTATGGCTTGGAGGAGATAGAGGTGTTTTCCGCGTAAGAAAGAAAATACAATGTTAAGAAACAAGATGTCAAGATTGAAAGATACTATGAAGCAACCGGTGGCACTGGAGGAGGAGGTCGGTGGATGCTGAAGGGAAGGATCGCGAATGAGGGCCCGCTCAACCGCAATCCCAGACGAGAAGAGTTTGTACATCCGGATCTTCGTGATCTCGTACTTGAGTGGATCTGGATCTTCCCGATGGGGTCCGTCCCGCTTCATACTCGAAGGCCGGCCGATCGCTCCTTGATCGGCGCCGCCGCACTGATGAAGTGCCGAGTGATCTATTCCCGCGAAGACCCTCTCGCTTCATCGCCAGGATCTTCGCAAGTAGCTCGTTGGCCTCGTCCCAATCTTGGGCTACGGGACGGTGCTCCAAGATGGCTTGAGGACAGGGGGAAGACCGACGAAGGCTGGCGGGCCGGGTTCGAGGTTGCTAATGTAGAACCAGCCCGCGTGCCATCCCTTGTTGGAAGACTTCAAAGGGAGAGAAAAGTAATCTTTGCGGGAGATCCGCGAAGCCGGAAACCTGCCCGCCAACGACGCAAGGTTGGTCCTTGTTCGGATGAGGTTTGAGATAGAACATGCGACGGAAGAGATGAAAGTGGGGAGAATGCCAAGGAAGGCTTCACACACATGAATGAAGAGAGCTATGTGAAGCATTGAGTTGGGGTTCGATGATAGAGATGAAGCCCGTAGTAATCCGGAAGCCCCGAAGAACTCGGAGGTGGGAAGGCTGAACCCGCAATAGAAAAAGGAAGTGAAAACGACGAGCTCACCGGTGTTTAGGGTCGGAAGTCCTCCCCGCCGCCGGCGCCATCCCACAAGTTCCTTCGACGGAAGCACGCCGTGCTTCACCATCTCCTTGAGGGTGGATTCCCTCACATCCGAGGCGGCCCATTGGTCGAACGGAATCCTCTTTTCCTCCGCCATGAGAGTGGGGTTGATGGAAAGTGGATCCGGCCGAGAAAGGTCGGATTTTTGACAAGGGACCATGGGAGATTTGGCCGTGGAAGCTGGATGTTGCGAAAGCGAGTTCCTAGATGGATGGATCGGGAGCACGCGAGTCTAGGGTTCTCCGCAATGAACGGTGAAAAGATCGCGAAAAGGGAATCTTTTGGAAGATGAAGAGGAGGACGACCTCGCATCTTTATAGAAAGATTTGAGGGTTGCGCTAGGTTTTCGTAATTGGGCCGAGCCCATAAGAAAATCTACGGCCGGCTAAGGTGTGGTCTCGATACGTGTCCTTAGGGACTTAAGCGGATGTGCTTAAGCGATTTGCTCGGCAATATGCGCGTGTCCGAGTGCCCTATACCTTTAAAAATCCTTCCATACCGCGGTTTGCTTGACTTCATGAGAAGTTAGCACGATGCAACTTGGAAGGTGACCGACGCTAAGTTTTTATAGCCGCCTTGATGACAAGGGCTGTTTGGTTTTTAGCATTTGGTCGGTAACCTTACCAATGTGTTTGTTTTTCCACTTTGGTGAAGATCTTTATAGATTGAGACCAAATTATGGCATAAGCTATTTAATAATTTGGTCATGTTTTTCATATGATTGAAAGAATTTGTTTTCCCATGAGGGATGATTGAAATATTTGTTCCGGGATTACTCGGACAGTATACTCGGATGAGCATGAGTTCACCGAGTGCTTTTTACCCATATGGGTTGATTGAATTATTGGTTCGAGATGACTCGGGCAAATTCACTCGGATAAGTATGATCTTGCCGAGTAATGAGATTTCTATGATTGCTTTAGCATGAGCTAGGAAGATGTTTGGAAGATGTTGGTGTTGCGAACCCGCGTTTGGAGTATGGCCTCCTGGGCGGATCGTCGGGCTGCACGTATGTCGAAACTTGGTTTCGGCAATATAATTTCTGGGGTCGCAGTCAAGATCGCCAAGCACAATGGGTTAGGAGAAAAGAAGATTTAGACAGGTTCAGCCCTCTCGAGAGGTAATACCCTACTCCCGTTTCGTGGATTCGATCCGCCGAGTGTCTTTATTGATCTCGTGATCTAAGCTAAGGGCTAAAAGCTGAACTCCTCTTGGAATATCCTCAAGGGACGCCCTTACCCCCTTATATAGTCTTGGGAGGAAGGGTTTACAAGTCGGAAACCCTATCTTACTCTAAGTAGGTTTCCTCAATCTTACCAAACCGTGACTATAGGCCAATTGCCTTATCTCTATCGGCAACCGTAATACCTAAGTCAAGTTCGGCTTACAGATATAGCGGCGCAATCTATCCCTACCTCCAATCGGATAAGCTTGCCATGTGGATACCCGATTGCCACAATCTCCACAAGAGCCCCGAGTCCTTTTCGCCGACGAGACGACTCACTTCACCAAAGCGAAATTCAATCAAAAAATCTCTTTGACCGAGTGCTTCGGCGCCGAGTGATTTCATCATCTCTGCTGAATCTTCCCGAGAGGCTCCAAAGACTGTGAAGGGCTGAAAAATTCTCAAAAATAAATATCTAGGTGCATCTCCCGATGCACCTAATTATAGGTGTAGCCCCGACTATGTGGTTAGTCAAAAATAGACTAAGCATACAATCAAGAACTATATAAAAAATTATTCTCATGTAGATGCCTAGCTCATGCTAAAGCAATCATAGAAATCTCATTACTCAAGAAGTTCATACTCAACCGAGTGAATTTGCCCGAGTCATCTCGTAACAAATAATTCAATCATCCCTCTTGGGTAAAAAGCACTCGAAACTCTTGCTCAACCGAGTGGATTCGCCCGAATAATCCCGAATAATAACTCAATCAACCCTAGCAGGTAAAAAGCACTCGTAAGCTCATGCTTATCCGAGTAGATCTCGCCCGAGTCATCCCTAACAAAAACTTTAATCATCCCTCATGGGAAAATAAATTCTTTCAATCATATGAAAAATATGACCAAGTTATTAAACAGCTTTTGCCATAATACTGGTCTCAATCTTATAAAGATCTTCACCAAGGTGGAAAATAAACAAAGATCGGTAAGATTACCCGACCAAATGCTCGAAAAACCAAACGCCTTTGTTCACCAAGGTGGCTATAAAAACTCTGTCGTTGGTCACCTTCCAAATTGCATCGTGTCGCCTTCTCATGAAGTCGACAAACCGCGGTATGGAAGGATCTTTTAAGGTATTGGGCACTCGGACACGCGCATATTGCCGGGCAAATCGCTTAAGCTCATCCGCTTAAGTCCCTAAGGACACGTATCGGACCACACCTTAGGCGGGCCGTAGATTTTCTTATGGGCTCGGCCCACTCACCGAAAACCTAGCGCAACCCTCAAATCTTTCTTTATAAAGACACGAGGTCGTCCCCGCCTCTTCATCTTCCAAAATTCCCCCTCTCGCAATACTGTTCATCGGTTCATCGCGGAGAACCCTAGGCTTGCGCGCTCCTCGGTCCATCCGCCAAGAAGCTTGCTCGCCGCGACAACTAGCCCCCGCAGCCAAAACTCCCACATCTATCGCCCAAGATCCAACCTTTCTCCCGATCCGCTCCTCAACAACCTCGCTCTCATGGCGGAAGAAAAGAGGATTCCGTTCGACCAATGGGCCACCTCGGCGTGAGGGAGTACACCCTCAAGGAGATGGTGAAGCACGGCGTGCTTCCGCCCAAGGAACTTGTGGAATGGCGCCGGCGGCGGGGAG
Source organism: Oryza australiensis (assembly GCA_019925245.2). Taxonomy (NCBI): domain Eukaryota; kingdom Viridiplantae; phylum Streptophyta; class Magnoliopsida; order Poales; family Poaceae; genus Oryza; species Oryza australiensis. The sequence goes on along the minus strand of JAIFGZ020000222.1, from coordinate 18,197,079 downwards.
GACTTCCCGACCCCAAACACCGGTGAGCTCGTTGTCTTTACCTCCTTTTTCTATTGCGGATTCAGTCTTCCCACCTCCGAATTCTTTCGGGGCTTTTGGACTATTATGGTCTTCAAATATACCATCCGAACCCCAACTCGATGCTTCACATAGCACTCTTCATTCATGTATGTGAAGCCTTCCTTGGCATTCTTCCTCACTTCAATCTGCTTCGTCGTATGTTCTACTCCGAAACCCCATCCGAACAAGGACCATCCTTGTGTCGTTGGCGGCAGCTTCGGCTTCGCGGATCTCTCCGCAAAGACTACTTCTCTCTCCCCTTGAAATCCTCGAACAAAGGCCGGCACTCGAACCGGTTCTACATTAGCAATCTTGAACCCACCTCCCTTCCTTTGTCGGTCTTCCTCCTCGTCCCCAAACCATCTTGGAGCACCGTCCCGTAGCCCAAGAATGGGATGAGGCCAACGATCGCTCGCGAAGATCCCGCGATGAAGAAAAGGAACCTTCGCGGGGAACAAATCACTCGGCACTTCATCGGTGCCGACGGCGCCAATCGTGAGCGGTCGGCGGCCTTCGAGTACGAAGGCGGAAGACCCCAATCGGGAGGACCCGGATCCGCTCACTTACGAGATCCCGAAGATCCGGATGTACAAACTCTTCTCATCCGGGATCTCAGTCGAGCGAGCCCTCATACTACCAGTCCTTCCATTCAGCATCCATCGACCTCCTCCTCCGGTAAGCCGATTGATTGCTCTATATTATCTTTCGATCTTGACGTCTTGTCGCTTAATGTTGCACTTTCCCTTGTCTCGGAAAACGCCTCCATCACCTCCAAGCCATATAAGATGGCTCATGATGACGCGCAAAGATCGCCCCGCTAAGAAGCCGACCGGCGGGATAAAAATCCAAGCTGATCCGGTCGGGAAGCGGGCGGCGCCGTGAGGACTCGAACAAGCGCGCAAGCAAAAGGCGGCGATCATCGAGGACTCGGATGACGACGTCCCGGCTCCTCCAGTCGAGACTCCGCCTCTAAGGCGATCGCCGCGGACTGCACCGAAGATCCGCCGATCAACCAGGTAAGCTCTGAAACCAAAGTCCTGAGCTCTTTCATAGAAAACTTTTCTTTATCTTCGCTGTATTTACTTGTGCGCAGAAGCCCCAGGGATATAGATCCCGCTCGGAGGGGATGAAGGGCCGACCCGCCGCCGCTCCCGAAGCGCCAAGGCCGTCGAGCCAAAACCCTGAGCCCGCAACCAAGTGCGAGCGTTCGAGAAGCACCCTTCTCCTCGAAGGAGAGCGCCCTAGGGAAGAGCCCCGACCGCCCGGATATCTCGACCGGAAACCGCCAGCCGGGAAGCCCACGATCGCGGCCCGAGCGCCCGACCGAGGGTCACTCGGCACAGAGCCCGAAGAAGAAGAAGGGCCCGCACCCACCTAGGCGGGCCGCCACCGAAACCGTGAGATTTGCTTCGGAACTTTCCTTTGTTCTTTCAATTTTGAATCTTTCATGTCTTCATTGGTCTTTCTTATTTGCCGCCCACGGTAGAAGAGATCCCAGTGTTACGCTTCGAGACCGGGTTCCTCCGATCAAAATCGAGTGGCGGGACTCGGAAGGCGAGAGACAGGGGCATCATCCTCGACCGGCAGCCGAAAAGGATGAAAGGGATGCCCTCGTCGAGAGCTCGAACGTGGCGACCCGACCGCTCAACGTAAGCCTTCATCTTTCTTTTTGATTATATCTTCGTTATCCTTCGGTCGGTCATCCTTCGCCCTTGCATGCGAAAGAATATTGCCGCTCAATGGCAAAATCCGAGGCGCCGGAAAAGCCGGTGCCTCACTTAAACTCCTTGGAGGACGTTCACACACCGAAGGTCACTCGGGAGGAGGCCGCTTCAAGGGAGGCCGCTTTAAGGAAGGAGATCTCGGAGCTTCGAGAAGCGAACCTCGACCTCCGCGGATCAATCGGAAGTAAGCTGCCGCTCTCGCCTTCATCGTGATTCTTTTGTTGATCTTGTCCATTGATAATCCTCTTTCGTTGTAGAAAATTCTTCGGAGGTCCACTCGCTTTAAGTCCAACCGGAAGCGGTCGGCCTCGACAAGGCCGAGATGGAGGCCGAATTTGAAGGTAACCTTCTCGAAGTTGAATTTCATGTGCTGCTTCATTCCCGAGTGCCTTGACTGATCTAGGACTCCTTGCATTATAAGATAAAGACCCGAGCCCAAGATGACGTCTTGCTCGGGCGGATCAAATCCACGACGAGATACGGGAAGAGGTCGCCAATGCCGCCGCACCAATCTTGACACCTTGTTTGATCAAGGGGTTGGGGCCCTGCTGAGCCAATCGAGATCTTCGACAAGCTCCGCGCTCCCGAGCAAGATATCGAAGAACATCACCGAAGCGAGCCAACATGGGGGCTGGTCCGGCTCTTGCACGCACCAAGTCCCTCTACCCCCGAGTGGATATTCATTCAATCGGGAGGGCTTCGCCGAGGGGACAACAGCGAGCAGGCCTTAGATATGCTCGCGCGAGGCGCAGGAGGCGGCGAAGAAGATCTCTTTAGATGTAGTAAACAATTTTAAACTCGAACTATTTTGATGTCGTGTAATCGCAACACTCTTGTCATGAAATCTATGTGCTTATTTTTAGTTTATTTATGTCAATGCCTTGATTCGAGCCTTTGCGTGAAATTTCTTAAGTAGTTTTCGTCTGGCTGTCACCAAGCCTAGGCTTGATTAGGTCATCGGAAAACTCTCGTCCTTAGACACCGAGCTCGAGTCGAAGGACATTAAACAGTGATAAACCAAATTATGCACAAAAATTTGACGAGGAAAATTCGAGCTTTATTGATATGTGTATCACCCCGATCGCTAGCTCAAGAAGTCATCTTGCTTGAGGTTGGCAATCAAGGAAAACATGAGGCCTTAGCCGATTAGGCGTAAAACCGCCGAAGATGTTCAATGTTCCAGAGTTCTCCACCATAGACCCGTCCTCGCGCTTTAGACGGTAGGCACCGGCCGAGTCACTTCAGCGATTATATAGGGTCCTTCCCATAAGGGAGATAACTTGTGTCGGTCCTTGGTGGTCCGGATCTTGCGTAGGACCAGTGTCGCCAACAATGAAAGCTCGTGCTCGCACGTTGCGACCGTGGTATCTTCCGAGCCCTTGAAGGTATTTGGCCGATCGGATGAGGGCTGCCTCGCGGGCCTCTTCCAATCGGGCGAGGTCATCCACTCGGTCGATGTCGTAGCGTTCATCGTTGAAGCTGCGGACCGGAGGATTCAAACTCCATCTCATTTGGCAACATGGCTTGCGCCATAGACCAAAAAGAAAGGAGTTTGGCCGGTGGCCCGACCGGGTGTAGTTCGCGCAGCGACCATAGAACCGAGGGAAGTTCTTGGACCCACTTGCCGGCGTAAGGGCTTAGCCGGTCGAAGACGCGAGCCTTGATGCCTTGAAGGACCATGCCGTTTGCTCGCTCGACTTGCCCATTGCTTTTGGGGTGAGCTACCGATGCGTAGCGATCTTGATTCCGAAGTCTTCGCAGAATTCCTTGAAGATGCCTCCCGTGAATTGAGTCCCATTATCGGTTATGATTCTATTTGGGACGCCGAAGCGGTGCACGATGTTGAGGAAAAATCCCGTGCTTTGTCGCGGTGATTGTGGCGACCGGCGCTTGGCTTCAATCCACTTGGAGAACTTGTCGATTGCGACGAAGAGGTGTGTGAAACCTCCGGGGCTTTCTTGAAAGGGCCAACCATGTCCAGCCCCATACCGCGAACGGCCAGAAAGTGGGATTGTTTGAAGCTCCGGCCGGGACATGGCTTTGTCGGGCAAAGAACGGCAGCCTTCGCGGGTTCTTACGACTTTATCCGCGTCGGAGACCGCGGTAAGCCGAAAAATCCTTGTCTGTAAGCTTTGCCGACCGAGTGCGTGCCGCCGCGTGGCTTCCGCATATGCCCGAGTGGATATCTTGGAGTAATTGTTTCCCTTCTTGGTGTGATGCACCTCATTAGAATTCCGGGGGCTTCTCTTGTATAAATCGGAGTCGACCATGACGTACGCTTGGCAACGACGCCGGACGCGTTCGCTTCATCCCGGTCATCCGGCAGCTCTTGCTTGAGTTAGAAATTTGATGAGCGGCGTCCTCCGTCGGTATCGATCATGGTGACTTCGTTCGTGGTTTGCTCGTTGGAAGCCGTCTTTGCGCCGACGGTTGGCTCGTAAAGATGTTCGACAAAGACGTCTTGGAGCAGCTTCGCGCTTAGATCCGAACTGCGCTAGCTCATCGGCAGCTTCGTTGTGTGTCTCGGGACATGTGAGAGTTCGAGTCCGTCAAACTTGTCCTCAAGCTTGCGGACCTCTTGTCGGTAGGCCTCCATAGTGTCGTTTAAGCAAGACCAGCTTTCATCACTTGATTGACGACATCTGGGTCGCCTTTCACAATAAGTCGACGAATCCAGTGAGACCGCAAGGCGCAGTCCATGTAAGAGAGCTTCGTATTCGGCGACGTTGTGTGAGGCGGAGAAGTGGAGGTGAAGGGCGTATCTTAGCCTTTCCCGCCGGGAGATCAGCACAACTCCCGCTCCCAAGCCGGTGATCCTCTTGGATCCGTCAAGTGCATGGTCCAGTGTTGGAGGTCTTCCCGAGGTACGTGCTCTTGCTTCGATCCACTCGGCCGGAAGTCCGCTAAGGCTTGTGACTTAATGGACGTCCGGGCTTAAAAGTTAAGTCCGCGGCATCAATTCCAGGGCCCACTTGGCGATGCGCCCTTGCCTCGCGGTTGTGGATGACGTCGCCGAGTGGAAAAGAGGTGATGACGGTGACCGAGTGACCCCGAAAGTAGTGTGCCAATTTCCTCGCGGTTATTAGAACACCATAAAGCAATTTTTGTACACGGGGTATCGGATTTTGGCTCCCGCCAATACTTGCCGACAAAGTAAATTGGTCTTTGGATCTTCCGGGCCCGTCCTTCTTCTTCTCGTTCAACCACAAGGACCGTGCCACCACTTGGTGAGTGGCTGAAACGTCATGCAAGAGGGGGTCCCCGGGCTGAGGTGAAGCTAGGACGGGTGGCGTGGTAAGGAACTCTTTGAAGTCTTCAAAGGCCTTGTCGGCTTCGTGGGTCCACTGGAAGTCGTCTGTCTTCTTCAGCAGCTTGAAGAAGGGCATGCCTCGCTCGCCGAGCCGGGATATGAAACGGCTTAGCGCCGCCATGCAGCCGGTGAGCTTTTGGACGTCTTTCGATTACTCGGGGCTTCATGTTTAAGATGGCGTTGATCTTCTCTCGGGTTTGCTTCAATGCCGCGATGTGATACCATGAAGCCGAGCAGCTTTGCCCGATGGGACGCCGAAGGTGCACTTCTCCGGGTTCAACTTCATTCGAAGGCCCGGATGTTTGCAAAGGTTTCTTCTAAGTCGGCGATCAGGGTCTTCTTTCGCTTGGTCTTGATGACAACATCGTCGACATAAGCTTCAACGTTTTTGCCGATCTGCGTCCTCGGAAGCATCTTTGGATCATGCGTTGGTATGTAGCTCCGGCGTTCTTCAAGCCGAAAGGCATGGTGATGTAGCAGGCCCCGAACGGCGTGATGAAAGATGTCTTCAAGCGGTCGGATTCTTTCAAACCGATCGGTGATAGCCCGAGTAACAATCCAAGAAGCTCGGGAGTTCGCAGCCGGCCGTTGAGTCGACAACTTGATCGATGCGAGGTAGCCCGAATGGATCTTTGGGGCAGGCTTTGTTGAGGTCGGTGTAATCGACGCACATGCGCCATTGCCCCGTCTTCTTGCGGACCAAGACTGGATTGGCTAGCCGGTCGGGATGAAGGACTTCTTTAATGAAGCCGGCGGCCAAGAGCTTTGCGAGTTCTTCTTTGATCGCGTCTTTTCGATCCCGTGCGAACTCGCGTAATCGTTGTTTAATTGGTTTGGCGTCATCTTTGACGTTCAAAGAGTGCTCGATCACCTCCCTAGGAATTCCAGGGCATATCGATGGTTTCCAAGCAAAAACATCTTTATTATTTTGGAGGAAGGTGATGAGCGCGCTTTCCTATTTAGGATCTAGGTCGGCGCCGATTCCAGCAGTCTTGGAGGGATCGACGAATCAAGCGAGATCTTTTTGGTCTTGGCGTCGCCGGATCCCGATTTGGCTATCTTCTTGCGGGGACTTCGTCCTCTGCCGAAGTTGATGCAGCCAATCGGACTTCTTGTTGGCCACGTAATCTCTCTCGAGATTGGGCCATGTCGCAGCTCTCCTTGTCGCAGGTGAAAGCTTGCTTCACATCGCTGCGAAGGGTGATGACGCCGTTGGGACCCGGCATCTTCATGCAAAGATAGGTGTAGTGAGGGATCGCCATGAACTTGGCAAGCGCGAGGCCTTCCGATGATGGCATGATATGCCGTTTGTCGGCCACCTCGAAGGTGACGTTCTCCGTTCGGAAATTCTCTCGGGCTCCGAAGGTGACCGGGAGAGAGATATGCCCGAGTGGTGTTGAAGATAGCCCCGGGATAACTCCGTGGAAGGGGCCGAGCTTGCTTTGAGTTCGGCCCTTGGGATCTGCATTTCATCCATAGTCTTGGCAAACAGGATGTTGAGGCGCGCCCCGTCGATGAGGACGCGCTTAAGCCCGATGTTGCGGACTACGGGGTCCAGACGAGTGGATAGCGTCCCGGGTGGACCACTCGGTCGGGATGATCCGAGCGGTCAAAAGTGATGGCCACTTCCGACCATCGCAGAATACGAGGGACTTCGGGTTGAGCCGCGTTGACCTCCGGTCGGTTAGCTTTTGTTTCCTCTTGGATTCATAGGCTAACGGGCCCCGAAGATGTGGTTGAGCTCCCCACCGGATCTTGAAAAGGTTCGGCATTCTCACCGCGTTGTTCTTCTTTGCGCGGACGGGCCAGCCTCGTCGATCGGCTTCTTGTTGAGCTGCGCCGCGCACTTCTAATGAACCGCTTGTAGATAAAGCGCTCTTTTGCCGCGTGCTTGTGATTCGGATGGTGGGTGCACCGGCGTTCATGATGGCGTCGTAGGCGGCGACTCGGGACGGCGTTGAGTATTGGAGGTTGCGGCCACTGGTCTTCGGATCGGCGCTTGCGATCTTTCGGGCCCGGTTGCCGTTGTTGCCGCCATCCTTCTTAGGATTTCGGCTTCCCCGCTTGCTTGTCCTCTCTTCGTCGGGCCGATCTTGACGGGCGGCCTTGATGGCGTCGTTTGATTTGGCGTATGAATTCGCCGTCTCAAACATCTGCTTCACCGTCTTCGGTGGCTTGCGTCCGAACTTGCCGATAAGCGGCTCATCACGGACTCCCTTCCGGAAGGCGGCGATGATGATGTCATCGGTGATGTTCGGATCTTGTTGCGCTTCTCGGAGAAGCGACGAATGTAATCCTTCGAGGCTCGTCCGGCTTCGGATGACATTGTAAAGGTCGAAGTGCGTGCCGGGCCTCTCGAAGGTGCCTTGGAAGTTGGCGATGAAGTGGTCCCTCGGCTCGCTCCACGAGCCGATTGAGCCTCTTGGCAGTGCCGGTGAGCCAATTTCTGGCCGAGTTTGCGAGGGCCACGGGCGAGTAGTTCGCCATGGCTTTGTTGTCGCCACTGCAGCTCGGATGGCAAGGGTATATACAGCTTAACCAAGACTCGGGGTCGGTTTTGCCATCGTACCTTTCTATCCCGGTGGGCTTAAAACCACTCGGCCAATGCACTCGGCGGAGCTCCCGAGTGAAGGCCGTACTCCATCGTCGCCGCTATCGGGTGATCCCCTCCGATCTTCCCGAGTGCGACGGTCGCGCTCTTGGTAGCGGCGGTCGAGGACTTCCGCGAATCACTCGGCGGGGTCTTCGTTGGTGGTTGGGTAGCCGGAACTGTTGCGGTGGACTCGGTGGTGGACGGAGTGGACGTCCATGTCGTTTGCGGCGGGAGTCGACCGTCTCGCTCTTGGTGCCTCGGCGTGGACTCGGGAGGTGGGCCTCTTGGCCTAGTTGACGGCAGAGCCGGCTCGGGCCTCCTATAGTCTCTTGACCTTAGGGGTGGGAGCCGGCTCTTGTCGGCGTTTCGGCCACGGATTCGATCGGCCTTCTTGCCGAAGTGGTGGGAGGGCCGTTAGCCGTGGCGGCAACGATGGTCTTGATCTTATCCGAGTATAGGAGTCACGTTGGCGGAGCCGTCTCTATGACGGTATCCAAGAGCGTGAGTGCAGCGGCAGCGTTCGTCGTGGCGTCGGAAGACATTGGTGTTGCGAACCCGTGTTTGGAGGATGGCCTCTGGGCGGATCGTCCAGTTGCACGCAGATCCTCGCTTCCTTTTATTAGCCTCGTCTTTGCGTTGTTTGTCTTCTTCGGCTGTCTTGCGTTCGAGCTCCACTCGCTCGCTCTTCTTCGGCAAGCCTTCCGGCCAAGGCCGAGTCGGACTCATCCGGCTCGGCCATGAGGACGTCGAAGCACTTCGGCTCATGATCCATATGGCGCCGGAGTTGTCGGCTTCGTCGGAGGGGATGCCGTAGAGATTGTCGAAGCCGGCGGAGCCGAGGTATCCGTTGAGCTCGAAGATGAACAGGGAGCCAAAGGACGGGAGGATGACGGCGACCTCCCTTGATCTGGGTAACCCGGATCTGGATCGTTCAGTCCCGAGCCGGAGCTTGGGGATCGGCTCTTCCGAGTGGATCCTCGCCAACTCGGGAGGCAAGCGTTGATTGTAGATCTTGGCGACGTTTGGTAACCCAAACGGCACCGAAAGGTCTTCAGCCGAGTAGATTGCTTCCGTCGGGAGGCAAGAAGATTGGCGCAGATCTCGGCGGCATTCGGTAATCCGAATGGCGCCGAGTGAAGTCCGTCATCGGAAAAGGTGGATCGCATCTTGGTCTTCAAGATGTTGTCGAAGATCTCGGCCTGCCGTTGGAGAGCCGAACGGCGCCGAGTGGGTTGTTCCCTCCGACCGGTTCGGATCTGAGTCGAGGAGGAGTCGCCGACGAAGTTGGCGGCGAAGTCGCCGAGTCTTGAAGGAGATCCCATCACGCTTGTCGGCGAGATTGTTGAAGAAGTCTCGACGCGCGCCCCTACGGCGCCAACGCGAAACTTGGTTTCGGCAATATAATTTCCGGGGTCGCAGATCCAAGATCGCCAAGCACAATGGGTTAGGAGAAAAAGAAGATTTAGACAGGTTCGAGCCCTCTCGAGAGGTAATACCCTACTCCTGTTTCGGTGGATTCGATCCGCCGAGTGTCTTTATTGATCTCGTGATCTAAGCTAAGGGCTAAAAGCTGAACTCCTCTTGGAATATCCCTCAAGGGACGCCCCTTACCCCCCTTATATAGTCTTGGGAGGAAGGGTTTACAAGTCGGAAACCCTATCTTACTCTAAGTAGGTTTCCTCAATCTTACCAAACCGTGACTATAGGCCGATTGCCTTATCTCTATCGGCAACCGTAATACCTAAGTCAAGTTCGGCTTACAGATATAGCGAGCGCAATCTATCCCTACCTCCTCGGATAAGCTTGCCATGTGGATACCCGATTGCCACAATCTCCACAACGTAGATCCTGCTTCCTCTTGTCAGCCTCGTCCTTGCGTTGTTTTTCATCTTCGGCTGTCTTGCGCTCAAGCTCCACCCTGGCTCGCTCTTCTTCGGCAACCCTTCGGCCATGGCTGAGTCGGACTCGTCCGGCTCGGCCATGAGGACGTCAAAGCACTTCGGCTCACAGTCCATGCGGCGGTCGGAGTTGTTGGCTTCGTCGAAGGGATGCCATAGAGGTTGTCGAAGCCGACGGGCCGAGGTATCCATTGAGCTCCGAAGATGAGCGGGAGGCCGAATGATGGGAGGATGACAGACCTCCCTTGATCTCGGGTAACCTGGATGCGGATCGTTCGGTCCCGAGTTAGAGCTTGGGGGTGTGGGCTCCTCCAGTGGGTCGCCGCCGACTCGGGAGAGAAGTTTGCTGAAAATCTCGGCGACATTTGGTAACCCAAACAGCACCGAGAGGTCTTCATCTCGAATAGATCGCTTCCGTCGGGAGGCGAGAAGATTGGCGCAGATTTCGGCGGTATTCGGTAATCCGAATGGTGCCAAGTGAAGTCCGTTGTCGGAGAGAGTAGATCGCATCTTGGTCTTCAAGATGTCGTTGTAGATCGAGGCGCTATTCGGAAGTCCGAACGGTGTCGAGTGGATTTCGCCCGCCGACTGGTCCGATCCGAGTCGAAGGAGGAATCGTCGACGAAGTTGGCGGCGAAGTCGCCGAGTCTTGAAGGAGATCCCATCACGCTTGTCGGCGAGGTTGTTGAAGAAGTCTCGACGCGTCCCCCTACCGGCGCGCCAACCGTCGAAACTTGGTTTCGGCAATATGATTTCTGGGTCGCAAGTCAAGATCGCCAAGCACGATGGGTTAGAAGAAGAAGAAGGTTTAGACAGTTCAGCCCTCTCAAGAGGTAATACCCTACTCCTGTTTCGGTGGATTCGATCCGCCGAGTGTCTTTATTGATCTCGTGATCTAAAGGCTCAAAGCTCAAAGCTGATCTAACATAAGATATTCGATATCCCTCAAGGGACGCCCTTACCCCCTTATATAGTCTTGGGAGGCGGGCTTACAGATCGAAAACCCTATCTTATTCTAAGTTGGTTTCCTCAATCTTACCAAACCGTGACTATAGGCCGATTGCCTTATCTCTATTGGCAATCGTAACACCCAAGTCAAGTTCGGCCTACGAGATATGGCGGGTGCAATCTATCCTACCTCCGGTCGGATAAGCTTGCCATGTAGATACCCGATTGCCACAATCTCCACACTTTTGCACCAGTGGTCACATTTGTTATCCCACTCGAATCGGCTATGCCGGATATCCTCATCATCGACTCGGTCTCAGCCGATTGACCCCTCAGCCAATTCATACTTAGCCGATGCACACTCTGTTTCCAAGAATCACGTACTCCAATTTCGCTTCGATTGTAGCTTCAAACCCGGGGATTTGGCTTACCAATTTTGTCGTTAACACATGCCCCCAAAGTCCACGATATTGATAATGTTGTTGATTTTGTCTGATTCTATCCCTCGAGAAAACCTAGAGCATTTTCATTTCGGCCATTATCCCACCTCTTTAAATAACACCCAAGTGCACCGAAAAACTTATGTCGTTACTCGTGCACTCAACATTCTCAGCCAGAAAATCCCTAAAACCCTTCCGACGATCTTTTCGGAGCTCCCAACAAGCTCGCGGTGATCTTCCTTTCTGGCGACGAACTCATCTCCTTCAATGGCATCCTCATCTGCTCCCTCCGACACCCCATCGACCAAGTTTGCCGAGGTAAGTTTTATCGACTGAATCCCTTTTCTTTTCTGCTCATAGCCGTAGATTTGTGTTCTTGGCCTCTAAAACTTGTTTCTCTTCCCCCTTCTCATTGTAGCATCTAGCTCACCAAATTGTTGTCCCCAGTTTGCTTAACAACGAGAGGTACTTTCTAGAACCTATCGGCAACATAGATCCCATCGAAGTTATTAATGCCGAAACCAATAGGATGCCCTATAGGATTTCAAACCCTAGCACAGTACATTGGAACGGAACTTTCAAGTCTTGGCCCTCAACGGACAAATCTTGGCTAACCTGGTACCAAATGATGGTTGCCAGCAAGCTGACCCATTGGGAGAAAGTAGGCATAGCTCACTGCCTAGCTCTTACCATAGCCGATCAGCCAAAGGATGAGCCCCTTATGTCAGCTGCTGCATATTTCTGGAACAATACATTCAATGCTTTCTTCTTCCAGCAAGGGCCCATGACCCCAACTTTAATCGACATAATGATGATAACTGGGTTGGACATCATGTCATCGGCTAACTCTAACCGACTGGATGGCAAATGCCAATATTCCTTCAAAACAAGAGCCATTGGGGGTTGGAACGACTACATTGCCCACAACATGAGCACTGGATCGGTTAGCCCTAGAGAACACACTGCATTCTTGATGACGTGGCTAGAGAAATACGTCTTCGGTGGATCTAGTTGCGGCCTCACAGCTAACTAGCAGCTCATAGCCGAAGCCCTAGTATCCAAGGAACAAATCCACTTAGGGAAATTTCTATTGGGCTATCTGTACCAAACACTGAACCAAGCATCGGCTAAGATTGCCGCCAACTCAGCCATCGGAACTGGAGGACCTTGGTGGTTTTTGCAGCTATGGTTAGTCCTCATCACACAAAGGATCGATGGCCGACCCAATATGTCTGATGCCGAATTCCCAAGGACAGAACCGATCATGAATGACGACGGCGAAGAAGTGATTACACGTAGGTGTATGTCTTTTGGAGAAACCGCTTCTGTTCACCCTGGGTCTAAGTTGTCGAGCCAGCTCCTAGCCGATTGGTTCACTTTGTTTTATGATGGATTCGAAAAGAGCAATCGGACTTGGTTCTTCTATTCAGGCTGCCCAGAATTTGAACTTCCCTCAAACTTCAACCTTGATGAGATCAATTCAGAATAATTCGAAAAACCAAGGGAAATTCTCACCACTGCCATCACTCCTTGCATGTTACCGATCGGTATCCACCAAGGCAGAAATGTCTCCAAGTCCTACGAATTCTATCACCCCGCATCGGCTGCCAAACAAATTGGATTAGGACAATTACCGATTGGCTTGTATTTCATCGACAAGATCGAAACAAGGGTGAGATCACTTCAAGGCTGATGATGGATCGGTGATGAACATAGAGGGCTCACCTCTTGGCAGCATAGGCACTTTGGAATTGGCACTAAGGAGGAGCTCAGCTTTTGACAAATGGTGGGTTGAGTTAAAAAGACATATCTTCCATCAACCATCCTCTATGTACCTCACCACGCTCCTTCTAGAAGCAATCCCTGATGTAAGTACTCCTCCCCTTTGTCGATTTTTAAAGCTATTAGCTATCATCCGCTTAATATTTAAACAATGTCTTCTTTCTTTGCAGACAACCGGTTCTTCTCCCCCTCATGAGAGCAACTCAGGGGTTGAGATCCACTATGCCACAGGGTGAATTCCAAGTGGAGGACTTGCTTCATCTATCATCGGCTTCAACGCGCTGAAGGTGACAACACTTCTACATGGTCAAACCCGTGAGGCGCTGTCAAGGAAGAAGAGGCCGAAACTATCGGCTGCTGGTCCGTCGGCTGCACCACAAAAGAAAGTGAAGAAACAAAAGAACATTCCACCAGCCGATGATTTACCTTCCTTAGATCCAAGCTTGGAAGAGGCCCTCGAACAAGAAATCATGGAAGAAGAAATTGATCAAGCCATTGAGGAAGCTGCAGCTGAATCCAGCCACTCGAGCAAGTATGCACAAACACCATCAGCTGATGATCAAGCTCAGCAAACACCATCTCCTCCCCAGCGTCCTCCTCCCCCTCAACCAGTACGCATCTTTTCTTTCTTGAAGTTTTGGCAATTCAAATTTTCTTGAAGTCTCTTTGTTCTTAACCAAAACCCTTTGCTTGCAGCGCAAAAGACTAGCTCATCAGCAACCACACCATGTTTCACCAGTAAACTCGAAATTCTATCTCTTCTCTTTATGTTGACTTGCCGATTTTAACTAACACTTGTTTATGTAGCCCCCCTCGTTATCCATCGGCTGCCCCCATGTATCAAGCGAGCACACTCCATCGGCTAGGGGTAGCCATCACGTCAAAGATGAAGAACCGGCACCGGCTCTCACTGTTAAGGTAAGAAATTTTCTCAAGAACAAAATCGGCTACTTAAATTTCATTACACCTCAACAAACTTGACTTGTGTCTTGCAGGCTTTAGCCGATATGTTCTCTTTTGATATAAGGGAGTTCATTGGTGAAGAAGAGGAGACCATCAGCAAGGCCCAAGCTCCGATAGCTGATGAGTTGAAAAAAAACTCCTAGACTTAGCCTATCGGCTAGATGCCTCTCTGGATTACCTGCCCAAGCTCCGATAGCTGATGAGTTGAAAGAAAAACTCCTAGACTTAGCCTATCGGCTAGATGCCTCTCTGGATTACCTGGCCAGCAATTGTGGGCCGATCAAAGCAAGGTTTGAAGAGATCGAAGATCAGCTTCCAGACGAAATAGCTGATACCATTTCCCAGGCCGCTCATCTTGATCAATATCATCATAGACTGGAAAGGGCAAGGCAACATATTGCTGACAGTAGGGCGAGATCCGATCTTGAGGTGATGGTAGAAACCAATCGACAGTCTATCATCGTTGAGAAAGCCAAGCTAGACGAGATGACCGTAGGGCCATATTCTATTGAAGCCAACATTGATCGGCTAAAAAAGCGAGAAGCAGACCTCGCAGCCAAACTTGAAAGATGCAGAGCTGAACTGGCTTTCGAAGAAAAAAGGCTTACCGATCTCCCAAGGGCCGTCGAGGAACAAAAGGCCAAAGTGAAGTCTTCAATACAATATCTAGGGGATCTGAGGAAATCACTGAAAATGATCCCGGGCACTTATGCAGTCGATGCCCAAACGATAGATGAGATTGAGCAGATCAGACAAAGGGTGATATCGGCTATTAATCGGCTAACCAGCAACTGAGTTGACTTGTAATAGGGCTAGCACTTGTGAACGTTTGAAACACATGTAATGCATTCTTTTGCATCGGCAAACTTGTAAACTTTAATCTTTTTGTTTTGTAATATAATCTCTGCCGATTTCTGCAACCTATCTTGTCTTGAAAAAATTTCAAAGTCCGCAAAAATCTTGAAGTCCACTTGATTATGACTTTGGATATGTGTGTGTGTGTATATATATATATATGTCCCCCTAATTTTACCATGTCAACCGATCATTGGTAAAATTATAGCTCAAAGACAACACAGGAAATCGGCCATCACGTATACGTTAAACCATAACCGATTATGATAAGAATAAAATGACTAAGGGTGATATACTTTATATCGGCCAACAAATATCGGCAGAGCACAACCGATTATGGTAAAGTTGAAGAGACTAAGGGCGATATGTATTATATCGGCCATCTAAGGCCGATGTAAACACATCGGCTACCAATGTATCGGCTCAATCCAGCCGAATCATGAGTTGATCCATATACTGCGATAATATTTCTTCAAATACTTTCTATTCAGAGACCTTCCAAACACCTCTTCATCGAGTCCTTCTAGCATATAAGCTCCCTTGGAAATGCATCTGTGAATCTTAAAAGGGTCTTCCCAGTTAGGTGACCACTTGCCGAATGTATTATCTCTTGTACCAATCGGCAAGATTAATTTCCAGACTAGCTCACCTTCTGAAATGATTTAGGCACAACTTTTTTGTTATAATGACGAGCAACCCTCTCTTTATACCTGGTTGCCTTTTCTAAAGCAGGCATCCTGGACAAAACCAAGTCCTCCGATTCATCCACCATTAGATTGTGGTAATCATCGGCTGTTAACTCATCTTGCAGTTGGATCCTTCGTGAGCCGATGACACTTTCCCATGGTAGTACAGCTTCATGCCCGTATACCAATTTGTAAGGAGGCGCTTGGATTGATCCATGACAAGCCATCCGATAGGACCACAACGCTTCGGCCAATCGGCTATGTCACTGCTTTGGATATTCAGAGATCTTCCTTTTTATCAGTTTGATCAGACTTTTGTTGGATGCTTCTGCCTGTTCATTAGCCTGTGCATAGTATGGTGAAAAATTCAACAATTTAATCCCCATGATTTCTGCAAATTGAACAAACTCATCCGAGACAAAGATAGACCACTGATCGGTTGTAATCGTTTGAGGGATACCAAATAGGTAAATGATGTGTTCTTTGACAAACTTGATTGCGTCTCCAGAATCAATTTTTTTGAGGGGAATTGCTTCTACCCACTTTGTAAAATAATTAGTTGCCACTAATATGAACTTGTGTCCTTTAATCGAGGGTGGATTAATCTGGCCGATCATACCAATTCCCCATCCTCTGAACGGCCAAGGCTTGATAATGGGGTTCATAGCCGACGCTGGTGCTCGTTGGATCGCTCCAAATTTTTGACAATCTTGGCATCCCTTGTAATATGTGAAACAATCTTTCAGCATCGTCAATCAAAAAGACCCGACTCGTCGAAGTAACCATTTTATCTTGTAAGCCGATTGATGAGTACTGCAAATGCCTTCATGCACTTCTCCATTACAACTTTTGCCTGATCGCCACACAAACACTTGAGTAGCACTTCATCAATCGTCCGATAGTAGAGATCATCGTCGAGCAGAACATATCTCAAAGCATTGTAACACAACTTCCTCGAAGCCGATTGGGAAGGATTCTGTAAATAATTAGAAACATCATGCCTCCAATCATCGATTGTGATTGCTACAACTTCAACTCCCACATCTTCGGTCATCGGCTTGTAGCCTGACGCCTCTTGAGCCAAATCGTTTGCCTCAGCATTCTGCTCTCGAGGGTATGTTTGAACGTTACTAGCCGAAAACCATCCATCAATTCTCGGCACTTTTGATTGTAGACCATCAACGAGTCGTTCTTGCATTCGTATTCTCCTGCTAACTAGATGATGACCAATAAGGAATCGCCCATGATCTTCACAACATCGGCTTCGACCTCTTTCAGAAGTTGTAAACCCTTGAGGACTGCTTTATTCGGCTTGATTGTTTGTAGCATAAGGTGCAATAGTATAAGCAAATTCAAAACTTGCCTCCTAGGTGATAGATAACCAAGACGATGCCACATTCATGGGTGCAAACTGATCCATCAAAAAACAACATCCAAGGCACTATGTCGACTGAGCTGATCGAATCATCTCGGTGTTCGACGATGAAATCGGCTATAGCCTGTCCCTTGACTGCCTTGGGTGCCTGATACCTAAGGTCAAATTCTGTCAAGGCAAAGATCCACTTCCCAACTCGCCCTTTCAAAACTGGAGCCGATAGCATGTATTTGACTACGTTGGCTTTGTAAATGATGGTGCACTCGTTGAATAATAAATAATACCTCAACTTTGTACAAGAGAAATATAAGCACAAGCACATCTTTTCCACAGGAAAGTACCTTGTTTTGCGTCCAAAAGTTTTCTGCTGAGATAAAATATTGTTCTTTCCTTGTCTTCAAACTCCTGGATCAAAACTGAGCCGATTGATTTTTCATTGACTGACAAATACAACTTAAAAGGTACTCCCTTCTGTGGAGGGATCAAAACTGGAGGGGAGCTTAAATAATCCTTGATGTTGTCCAAAGCTTTCTGCTGCTCTGCCCCGCAAGTAAACTCTTGATCGACTTTTAGTCTTAGCAAAGGTATGAACGGCTCCATCTTTTGAGATAAATTAGCAATGAAACGTCTGATGAAATTTACCTTGCCGATCAAAGATTGTAGCTGCTTCTTGTCCTATGGAGGTTGAATAATTTTGATTGCATTAACGCTTCTTTGTGTCACCTCAATCCCCCTCCCATGAACAAAAAAACCAATAAATTGTCCAGCCGATACACCGAAAGCGCATTTGGTAGGATTCATCTTTAAGCCATATTTCATGGTTCTTTCCAGTACTTTCCTTAGATCGGCTATGTGGTCTTCAACTTCTTTTGATTTGATAACCACATCATCAATGTAGATTTCCACTAAGAAGTCGATCAAATCGTGAAAAATATAGTTCATGGCTCTCTGATAAGTAGCCCCAGCATTTTTCAAGCCGAATGTCATGACAACCCATTCATATAAGTCGATTGCCCCAGGACACCTAAAGGCAATCTTATGAATGTCTTCTTCGGCCATGAAGATTTGATTATAACCAGCATTGCCATCCATAAAACTTATGATTTTATGTCCTGAAGCTGCAGCGACCAACAAATCGACAATCGGCATGGGGTACTTGTCCTTGGGGGTGGCTTTGTTCAAGTCATGAAAATCGATGCACACCCTAAGCTTGTCGTTTTTCTTGATTACTGGGACTATGTTCGACACCCACTCGGCATATCAGCACGACCGAATAAAACCAACATTGTATAGCCAAGTAATTTCGGCCTTAATCGCATCATACATATCGGCTTTAAACCTCCTGGGAGGCTATTTGTATTGTCGATATCCTGGCTTAATAGGGAGCCTATGTTTCACAATCGATCAGCTAAGACCTGGCATCTCGAAATACTCCCAAGCAAAACAATCTTTATATTCTTTTAATAAATCAATCGGCTTGGTTCTAAAATGAGAAGACAGATTTTTACTGATATATGTCGGCCTAGGCCTATCTCCTGGACCTATATCAACTTCTTCAACCTCGTCGGCCGATATAAAACCTTGTCCTAGCTTGTCATCGAGATCGTCCACGGTGTCCTTGGCGTAGACGCTTGAGCCCTTCACGACGCCCTCAAAGTAATAATTGAGGCTCCTCATCTCCAATTGATTGTATAGTAGAATCAGACATGTTTAGAAAATCGGCCTCCCAAACTTTGCCGGACAAGCATTCGATGTCGTCGATTTCCCAAAGTGTTAAATCGGCATCTGCTACGTTTACTGACCTGTCGGCTAGCATGATTTCAATCTTGTCACCTTGCCATTGGATCAAGCTCTGGTGCATGGTGGAAGGGATGTAGCATTTGGCGTGGATCCAGTCCCTCCCTAGCAACAGGCTGTATGACCCCTTCCCGTCGATGACAAAAAAGGTGATAGACATTGTCTTACTGCCGACGGTCAGCTCAACGTTAAGAACCCATTTGGTCTCTGATGGGTTCCCGCCAAAATCCATGAGGACCATGTTTGTCTTTATGAGATCGTCGGCTCCCTTGCCTAGCTTGCTAAAAGTAGCATAGGGCATCAGATTGATTGTAGCTCCCCCGTCAACCAGAATTTTTGACATCGGCTTCTCATTGACAAATCCTTTGACGTAAAGAGGCTTGAGGTGCCGATGTCCCGTTCTTTCTGGCTTTTCAAAGATCGCTTGCTCCGGGGACAACACAAGTTTAGCCAATGCCTCCTCTATGACGTCTGCGTCGGCTTGGGCCGCTTCAAATTCGGCTGGTAGCACAAAAACCATATTAACCGACGCAACAGCCACGACCTTTCCCTTGGATTTTCTTTTTGCCTGGTCGGCTGGGTCCTCATCGGTTGCAACGGCATTGTTCTTTACGCGCCATTGCTTCCTTGGGCGCTCTTGTTCCTTCTTTTTTAGCCGATAGTCGATTTCGGCTTGGACCTCTTTTAGCCGATCCTCGCTCTTTAGCCGCTGCACCTTCCGCTTCTGGGTCTTCGTAAAAGTGTCGGAGGGGCACCATTGTCGGTTGGCAGCATGTTCTTCGTCGTCCTCGAGGTCCTCCTGAAAGAAATCTTCATGTATTGGGCCCAGCCTTTGGTGCACAGGGCGTTTCTTCTGTTTCGGCCGATTTTCTCTGGGCGGAAATCGGCTGGAGCTCTCGGCCTGCTCATGTTCATAGCCACTGCACATTGAGCAGTCTTGGAGTGATGGTAGTCTCATCCCTTGATTCCAGCAAAACCTGAAGAAATCGCAGCTCCAATGGGAATCGAAGCCATCATGTTGCCGATGGTAGGCCTCTTCCTGCCGATCATGTCTTCTTGGATGCACTTTGTGAACTCTACCTGTCTCCCTTTTTTCATGTTCATTCATGAATTTGACTAAGTTATCCACTTTTCGAGGATGATGATCAACTGATCGACGGCTGGCATAAACCATGTTAACAGGAAAAGGATTCCCATCAACTTTCATCAACTTCTTTGGATCTCAAATTTGATTTTACCGGCCTCTATAGTCGACTGAATTTGTTGGCGAAACACCTTACAGTCGTTTGTGCTGTGGGAGCCGGTGTTGTGCCACTTGCAGTATTTTTTCTTCTTCAACTCCTCAGCCGATGGGATGACGTGATTGGCCGGAAGTTGGATTTGTTTTTCCTGAAGCAGTAGATCGAATATTTTATTGGCCTTGGTTATGTCGAAATCATATTTCTCCTTTTTAGCCAAATTCTTCATCTATTGGCAAGTTATGATCTTCTTGTTCCTAGCTCATTTGGCTGCTGCTACTTCGGTCTCGCTATCAGTCGAGTCGAAGTCAAAAGCGTAGGCAACATGGCTAACCTTTTTAAAGGCTTTCTTGGTTTCCTGGAAACGTTGCTCATGGGCAGTGATCTTCTGGACCACGTGTGCCATGCTTAGAAAATCTTGGGCCAAAAATTTCTCCCTGATGGGTGTTAGCAAACCCTAGAAGACAATATCAGCTAGCTAGGAATCGGATAGCACCAGGTTGTAGCATTGGTTCCTCATGTCTCTAAATCTATGGATGTAGTCCTGGACCGATTCGTCATGCTTCTGAGTGATGGC
This sequence comes from Oryza australiensis, assembly GCA_019925245.2. Classification (NCBI taxonomy): domain Eukaryota; kingdom Viridiplantae; phylum Streptophyta; class Magnoliopsida; order Poales; family Poaceae; genus Oryza; species Oryza australiensis. Next base: position 18,176,833 of record JAIFGZ020000222.1, on the reverse strand, counting down.
TGTTAAATCGGACAGCTTCATCTCATGGATGTTGGTGTAGAAGTACCGATGAAACTGCTTCTCCAAATCGGCCCAACTCTGTACAGAATTGTATGGGAGCGAAGAAAACCAGGTAAAAGCTGATCCAGAGAGTGAGAGGAGAAAAAACCTAACCCTAAGGGCGTCTGTAGCCAATGCCTCTCCGCACTGGGCTAAAAATCGGCTAACATGCTCATAGGTAGAAACATTGTCCTGCCCTGAGAACTTGAAAAAATCTGGCACCTTGTATCGGTTAGGCAATGGAACCCTTTCACAATACTCAGGATAAGGATACCGATACATGTTGCCTATATCCTTGGGTTTGAGGCCGAATTGTTCTCTCATCACGTCGGCTATCAAGTCCACCCAATGCTTGTTCTGTTGAGGCACCTCTTGTGCTTGTTGCTGCATTGGCTCGTACTGATCAAACTAGAGTGGTCCTTGCCGATACTGCATCCAAGGCGAATGAGGTTGATAATGCTAATTAAAGTTTCCTCCTGGATAATGCTAGGGAGATTGGTGCACCATGGGAGGTTGTTCCTGAAGAGGTTGTGAGCCGATAGGATGTTGTGGGAAGCTTGATGGATAGGATCCTATCGGCACCTTGGGCAGAATAGGTGGCCGATCTACACTGGACATGGTCGCAACCTATTCTGAGGACATCTGAGGAATCTCATGGCCTGCATGGTGAGCCTGTGGCCTTATCAGGACCCTGGGTTGGGAGTCCGTCAGCTTTGATGCCGATGGCGGCACGAACGACTTGAGGGGAACCGATCTGGCGCGATCGGCTATTCGGAGGAACTCCTGCGATGTCGGCAACCCATCCGTTGCCAAGACCACCATGCCGAGGAAATTTACCCTCAGGGAGGAAAACTAGTCCCCTGGCTTGGTGTTCAGCTATCCTGGAGTCGACAACTGTACTGATCATGTTGTTGAGAGTGTTGACCAGTATCCCTGATTGATTGATCAAGGCATGATGAACCACATAATCAATCCTATCTTGGAGGTTGTTCAGCTCTGGCCCATCTTCCTGCTTGATTTCTTGAGGCTTTTTGCCCTTGCCAGAACTAGGTTCGGGCTCGTCATCGGCTGGCAGTTTCACTTTGTACCTCTAGACGGCCGTGTCGGATCAAGTTTGTGTAAAAGAGTGCAGATACTGACTCTGCAGCTTGTTCATTATCTCCTCAAGCTTGGCCTTTTGCTCTGGCGTTAACTTATCCATGGTGATCGGAATGATGTTCTCCGGATCAACATCGGAGGTTTTGATGTCTACCATGGCGTCTGTCTTGTGATTTGGGTCCCACTGGACGTGCCAAGAGCGTGTTGATGAGAAAATTTCCAACGCACTGGCCTGAGAGATCTGCTTAACTCTAGTGTAGGTCCAAATTATTGCTTCAAGGTTTGTAGGCATGCCAGTTGATTTGATCCTGCAATCAACAAGAAACAATAGAAAGTATTAGCTTGCAAATGATAGCCGATCGGCTGGTGGCCGATGACGTATCGTCTAGGGTTAAGCGATGCAATGCATACTGAATCGGCGACCATTAGACTTGTCCGATCGGCGCAGATGTTACGAATACAATCCAAGTCTTAAAACATATTTAAACCAAGTGACTCGGATAGATTGGCAGTATACGGAGACAGTATGAATCACTTAGATCTAAAAATACCGTAAGGCAAGGATTATACTTGTTCATAGCATAGCCGAAGAGATTAATCTAACATGTATCGGCTAGTACTCCGATACCGCTTTATACTAAGATATCGTTACTAACCAAATATATTAAACAGGGACCGATCATATGCTAAGATGACTTAACAGATCGATTACAAGCTTAATATATTTAATTATAAAGATATCTTAATATAAAGGACAGCTTTAACATATCAAGTAAATATAAAACATACGAGATAGTTAAAACAGATAAGATCGGCTAAAACTCCAATACTGTCTCTAGTAATGATCATAAAATAAGATAGATCCGTTATGATTCTAAAGACAACTTAATAGATCGAACCTAATCGATGCAGCATAAGTACCAAAAGAAGCATAGAATCTATACGAGTCTATGAACATCTTTCAAGATGACAGATATACTATATAATCCAGATTAACATTGAAATCTAAACTTACCAGCTATTATCTAGCAATTAATGCTAGCCGATTAGGATTTAGACCACAATGTCGATCTAAACTACATAGCATATATGATAACTATGCAGATTACGAAGATAGGATTAGAGTATCATGATGATGAAAGCACTAACCCCGATAATACAAGTTGTTGTGACAAGAATTACCTCTTTGCTGGAGATCAAACGATGCAGCCCAACTAGAAACAAGAACTCGTTGAAACTATCAGAGGAAAAAGGTGGCGATGTGTCGAGATTGTATTGATTGTGTATTGATTGATTCTAAATTACATGGTCTTGGGTCATAGTTATACCCAATTACAAACATAGTCCTTGTAGGATACGACTCTTATCTCTAACTACTATTTAAAATACGACAAATATCTTGGACAGAGTCCCCTACCGTGATCTACAAGGAAACTATACAAAATATCCTAATTTAAAGATACAATTGCGTTTTTAGGACTTTACCCATAGATGGCAATGTCCCTGAAGCACCGAAAACCAAATCCAATAATGATATCCACGCTTTCGCACCGGAATTGGTCACATTTGTTATCCCACTCGGAATCGGCTATGCCGGATATCCTCATCTGACTCGGTCTCAGCCGATTGACCCCTCAGCCGATTCGTACTTAGCCGACGCACATTCTGTTTTCAAGAATCACACACTCCAATTTTGCTTCGATTGTAGCTTCAAACTCGGGGATTTGGCTTACCAAATTTGATGCGGCCAGACCTGTGCCAGTCCCTGTTGCCGCGCCGCCTACGCCAACACGCCGCGTGGCAGGGCCTACGCCTGCTGCTGCCATGCCAACGCATCTGCTACTGCCAACATCCTGCCGCACCCTGCTGCTTGTCGCCCTGCTGCTGCTGCTTGCAGCCCAATGCCCTGCCGCCGCTTGCGCCAACACAACGCCCTGCCGCGCCCCGAAAAAAACTTCACGAGATTGATACCTTAGCCGTTGATGTGCCCCAGTTTGTTAAAAAATAAAGAATTAGTTTTGAGAATCTGTCATATCAATTTTTGATTTTATTCTCAAAATTTTTTTAAAATCCTTTATATGAGCTTTTTTAAGAATTGATTTTTGAGAATTTGTTAGGCATGATCATCTTTTTAGAATTACTTGTCGATGAAAAAACTACATTAAGATTTTAATTTTCAAGAATCAATAAGATTTTTTTCTTATTCATATACTAAAGATAAAATAATATAAATTATACTACCTCCTTTTTTTACTCGTGATTTTGAACATTGACATAATTTCCGATGCGTATGTCTCACCATTATCTATCTATATTATATTATACTATATTACAAAGATAATTCAAAAAAATGCCATGCTCACCTTGGATACTACAAATGCCCACATTAATAAAAAAATAAAATCAATTTAACTATTGTATCGTTGTTGTATCTTGTGATACCTAATTATGATGGTGTAGACTAATAGCAATTATTGTACATGAAGCATATAGAAATAGGAGCTAGGGAATGTGAATCATCTGGCCCGCACATCTTGGACAGAAAATCCACTAACTTTTTAATTATATACTTGTGAAACTTAATAATAATAGTAGTAATAATAATAATAAATACATACATATATGTACATTCAGACATATATATAGACATATATATATGGATATATGTATATATATACATATGGATATGGATATATATATATATATACACGTATTATACTACACCTGAATTGTGTTATAGCTAAAAACACTCCCCTCACACCTTACCCCTTCTCACCTCCCCCACCTACCTCACCCCATCACCACATCCACACTCCTAGGCCCTATATATTCACACCTTGCAAGAGTAAGGCCAGTCTCAATACACAGTTTCATCTCCCAGTTTCTTGAAACAAATCTATCCTACAATGTATATTTTCATGGTACAGTTTTATATACTATTTTATTATTTTGTGGGTCCCACCAATCTCTCTTTTCTCTTTCTCCTTTCTTCCTCGTTGATGAGACGTGGCCGCCCGTGGTGTCGTGCGTCGGCCCGCGCCTACGCTCGCCCGTGGCACACGCGCCGTCGCGACCATCCGCCTGCGCTCGCCCGCGGAAGAGGGTGAAAGGGAAGGGGAACATGGCGGTGGAGACGGCAACAAGATAAAGCGTGGGACAGCACCAGCACGCCCGCCCTTGCCCGCGGCCGTCCGCGTCGCCCGCGCCGTCCACGCCGTCGTGGCCGCCACCTTGCCGCGCTGTCCACGCCGTCGCGACCGCCCACAGTCCGCGCCCGGCCGGCCTTCGCCCGCGCCGTCCGCGCCGTCCACGCCGTCGTGGCGCCGCGGGGTCCGCACCCGGCCGCGAGCCGCGGCCCTGCACTGCGCTCGCCGTGGCCGTCCGCGCCGCCCGCGCCGTCCATGTCGTCGTGGCCGCCCGCAGTTCCGCGCCCCGGCCGGCGGAGCCCGCATCCCTCCGTCTGCGCCGTCCGCGGCCGTCGCGCCGCCACACCGTCGCGGCCGCCCGCAGGGTCCGCGCCCCGGCCGGCGGAGCTCCCTCTAGCGCGCACCCCGGCCGAAGATGAAGGGTTACGCGGAAGCTACGCTAGCCGAAAACAAAAACTTTTACCGCGCAAACCAGGAAACACTTGCAAGTAAGGGCCGATAGATCGTTACCGATTGGAGTGTGCGGCGGAAACTGACCAATCGGGGCTATCCGATCCGGACAGTGTAGCCGATTCCCGCAAGCCGACACCGATACCGGGGACAGCCGATTCGCCAATCGCCGATTCTCGGAGTCGTCCGGTCACGTTCTTGCGCCTTGCTTGACGCGCCGACCAGCGCGGCCGATCCGAAGCCGATCAACGCGCGCAACGTAGCAGCGCCTCTACCGGTATCCACACGTCCGGAACAAAACGTTGTACACCCGTGTGCTAGCACGCGATGCAAGGCTAGGGTTTGGCTCGAAGGTGGAGGGGTTTCCGTGGAGTTTGATCTCGGCGACTTGCAAATCAATTGACTTGATTGACCTGTGTCAGCTCTCCACCCCTCCCTCCTTTATATAGAGTTGGCCGACTGGGACTCGTGGCCGATCAGGACTCTATTTCAAATCGGATCCTATCCGAATCTCATAGAGTCGGCCGCCCATACGTCGTATGACCATAGGACTCTATCCGATCGGATCCCTATCCGATCGAGCCGTATCCGAGTCCAACTCGAATATCTATTCTATCCCCTTAAGCGTGCGACCCTGTAGGTTCAGGTATACTCGGTTTTGGCTATAGTCTAACTTAGCCGATCGTCGGCTCGAGTCCAACTCAGCCGACCCGTCAATAGCGGCGCCTAGCAACACATATTGACACCATAGTATACAAGAATAATATCGGCTCTGAACCTGTAATGTGTACACAAATCCCTTTGCCTCACGATACCAGTTAAGCTATAGGCAAGATGTGTGCCATCCCTTCAATAGCTTAACCTTTCACTCGAACCGTATTGGATTATCTGTCTGTTGATTGACTCCTCAATCAACTTAGCATGGCCATGCATTTTCATAATCCAGTACCTCGAGGGGCCCAGAGATATCTCTCCAAAGGAGGGGCAAATTCCATCTTGATCACTCACATCCCACTCCATGTTTCATAGCAAACCCGAAAACTATCTTTATAACTACCCAGTTATGGAATAGTGTTTGGTAGTCCCAAAGTAGGATACTACACATGTTGGAATCCATGGTGATCTCAGGTCTAAGGACTTTGTACCAACACTACCTGAGACCAACTAATGACACATTAATTCCTGTAGTGTCTCATGGTGGGTCTATCCAACAATGTGTTCTCCAACACATGTGTCCATGTTTATTGATTTGGTATCTCCATACCCTGATCTATGAGACATGATCATGAATCAATAAACATGCCGATCTTAGAATCATATTTGTTCCAACAATATGACATATGATCAGGGATCGTTTAGAAATAGATTCATACATAAAGAGTCTCATAAATAAGTCACGTACTTATTGATCAATACAAGATGTCTATTTCATGAAACTGAATAACACTTTATTCATTTATACATAAACATTGACGTGATATCCAACATCTCCATATTGCCTCTAGGGCATATCACTAACAGAAGAAGCCCACGGCGTTTTTCCCTCTCCCTCACGCCATGAAACGGATGAGAGACCTCAGTGCTAGTGTCGTCGCAGTTTCACATGGCTAGGAAACCGCACCCGTTCGTTTCGTGGTGATGAAACGATCTCCTTCTCTCTCTTCCCAGTTTCATAAAAAAATTGACATGGCACACTATTAAATATGCATAAAACTTTCTTTAAAACCCTATTAAGACTGGCCTAAATTATTTACTTCACAACAAGGTTACTTCACAACTATTATACTTATAGTGATTATTTTATTGATCCCCAAACCACCATGCACCACCCATGAGTAACTTTGTTATGATCAATTGAACCAGCATATTTATAAAAGTAATTGCCCCACCCCCGCATCAATGACCCACTAGTTTCCCTCTCACCCTCCGGTTTTTCCGAATCTAGGACGAGTGGCGATAGGCTGGCCGAAATCGATCGTCGTTGCCTATGACCTCTCAACATCGACACGGAGCACCGACAACAGGCAACAGCATGAGCGATGGCTGGCGGCGTTCATGGGAGAGGCTATGGACAGCAGCATCGGGGAGGACGGTGGCGCCTTCCCGACCTCTCCTATGTCCAATAGATTGGGGCAGACTGGAGGAGGCGACGTCAACACCATGCGTGGAGGAGGGGACGAAGGACAGTGGGATCTGGTGGAATTCCTGGTGATGCTCCTCCTCTGTGTTGGCTGTTCGCAAGGGCTCCACCCTGGCTAAGCGGCGGCAACGGCAGGCTTTGCCCTATGCTTGAGGATGGCGGTTGTGGCTCGTTCTTGGGGATGACTATGGCACTTCAAGCGACGCCGGTGATGGGCACGCTAGCCATCTGCTGATATCGGCATAGGAGCCCTCCTCGTCACCCCTACTTCTCCATTGCCCATACCCGGTCGGGAGGATCGCATGAGGCATTCTAGGCGACGTCTTGCTCCTGGGGTAGCGGTCGAATAGATGCCCCTGATGGTGCCGTTCCCAATGGCCCGATCTGGAGGACTCTGGGCATGTTTCATCCCTCGTAGGTATTTCTCCTGTTCCCCCATTTTTCCCTATTTTTTGTGTCCATATCCTACCGCTAAGTTTGTGTGTCGCTGCTCGCGCGTTTGCTTGATATAATCCCAGGCAATTCTGAATGATTTATACATATCAGGCGGGGATTTTTAGGGATGGCTTTTCTTCTAGATGCAGGGAAGCAGTCCAGCTCCTGGCTGCAACCCCCATATCTGGTGAATGGCACCTCCTCGGTTTTGCACTAATGCTGATCTTAATCGATGAATGGTTGTGTTGCTAGGAATTTGTGAATCAGAATGTTCCATCTTGTGGAGATTGTGGCAATCGGGTATCCACATGGCAAGCTTATCCGACTGGAGGTAGGGATAGGTTGCGCCTGCTATATCTGTAAGCCGAACTTGACTTAGGTGTTACGGTTGCCGATAGAGATAAGGCAATCGGCCTATAGTCACGGTTTGGTAAGGTTGAGGAAACCAACTTAGAATAAGATAGGGTTTCCGACTTGTAAACCCTTCCTCCCAAGACTATATAAGGGGGGTAAGGGGCGTCCCTTGAGGGATATCTTAGACTTCATAAGCAAGAGCTTTAGATTCACGAGATCACGAGATCAATAAAGACACTCGGCGGATCGAATCCACCGAAACAGGAGTAGGGTATTACCTCTCGAGAGGGCCTGAACCTGTCTAAATCTTCTTCTTCTTCTAACCCATTGTGCTTGGCGATCTTGGTCGACCCCATAAAATATATTGCCGAAACCAAGTTTCGACGGTTGGCGCGCCGGTAGGGGCCGCGCGTCGAGACTTCTTCAACAATCTCGTCAACAAGCGTGATGGGATCTCCTTCAAGACTCGGCGACTTCGCCGCCAACTTCGCCGGCGACTCCTCCCTCGACTCGGATTCGAACCAGTCGGAGGGAACAACCTACTCGGCGCCGTTCGGGCTCTCCAACAGCGCCGAGATCTTCGACAACATCTTGAAGACCAAGATGCGATCCACCTTCTCCGACGACGGACTTCACTCGGCGCCATTCGGATTACCGAATGCCGCCGAGATCTGCGCCAATCTTCTTGCCTCCCGACGGAAGCAATCTACTCGGTGAAGACCTTTCGGTGCCGTTTGGGTTACCAAACGTCGCCAAGATCTACAGATCAACTACTCTCCCCGAGTTGGCGAGGATCCACTCGGAAGAGCCTGGTCCCCCAAGCTCCGACTCGGACTGGAACGATCCAGATCCGGGTTACCCAGGATCAAGGGAGGTCGCTGTCATCCTCCCGTCCTTTGGCTCCTTTTCATCTTCGAGCTCAACGGATACCTCGGCTCCGCCGGCCGACAATCTCTACGGCATCCCCTCGCGAAGCCAACAACTCCGACCGCCATATGGATGCGAGCCGAAGTGCTTGACGTCCTCATGGCCGAGCCGGATGAGTCCGACTCAGCCATGGCCGAAGGCTTGCCGAAGAGGAGCGAGCGAGTGGAGCTTGAACGCAAGACACCAGAAGAAGACAAACAACGCAAAGACGAGGCGATAAAAGGAAGCGGATCTGCGTGCGGTGGACGATCGCCGGAGGCCATCCTCCAAACACGGGTTCGCAACGCCAATGTCTTCCGGACGCCACAGCGAGCAGCGTCGCCGCACTCACGCTCTTGGATACCGTCATGGAGACGGCTCCGCCAACGTGACTCCTATCTTGGATAAGATCAAGACCATCGTTGCTGCCACGGCTAATGGCCCTCCCACCACTTCGGCAAGAAGGCCGGCGAATCCGTGGCCGAAACGCCCGACAAGAGCGGCTCCCACCCCTAAGGTCGGGAGACTACGGGAGGCCGAGCCGGCTCGGTCGTCAACTAGGCCAAGAGGCCCGCCTCCCGAGTCCATGCCAAGGCACCAAGAGCGACGGTCGACTCCCGCCGCAAACGACATGGACGTCCACCCGTCCACCACCGAGTCCACCGCAACAGTTCCAGCTACCCAACCAGCCAACAGAAGACCCCGCCGAGTGATCTGCGGGAAGTCCTCGACCGCCGCTACCAAGAGCGCGCCGTCGCACCCGGGAAGATCGGAGGATCACCGATAGCGGCGACGATGGAGTACCGGCCTTCACCCGGGAGCTCCGCCGAGTGCATTGGCCGAGTGGCTTTAAGCCCACCGGGATAGAAAGGTACGATGGCAAAACCGACCCCGAATCTTGGTTAATTGTATATACCCTTGCCATCCGAGCGCAGTGGCGACAACAAAGCCATGGCGAACTACCGCCGTGGCCCTCGCAAACTCGGCGAAATTGGCTCACCAGCCTGCCAAGAGGCTCAATCGGCTCGTGGAGCGAGCTGAGGGACCACTTCATCGCCAACTTCCAAGGCACCTTCGAGAGGCCCGGCACGCACTTCGACCTTTACAATGTCATCCGAAGCCGGACGAGCCTCGAAGGATTACATCCGTCGCTTCTCCGAGAAGCGCAACAAGATCCCGAACATCACCGATGACATCATCATCGCCGCCTTCCGGAAGGGAGTCCGTGATGAGCCGCTTATCGGCAAGTTCGGACGCAAGCCACCGAAGACGGTGAAGCGAGATGTTTGAGACGGCGAATTCATACGCTAAATCAAACGACGCCATCAAGGCTGCCCGTCAAGATCGGCCCGACGAAGAGAGGACAAGCAAGCGGGAGGAAGCCGAAATCCTAAGAAGGATGGCGGCAACAACGCAACCGGGGCCCGAAAGATCGCAAGCGCCGATCGAAGACACAGTGGCCGCAACCTCAATACTCAACGCCGTCCCAGAGTCGCCGCCTACGACGCCATCATGAACGCCCGGTGCACCCACCATCCGAATCACAAGCACGCGGCAAAGGGCGCTTTATCTACAAGCGGTTCAATGCGATCGCGGCGCGACTCAATAAGAAGCCGACGACGAGGCTGGCCCGTCGGCGCCAAGAAGAACAACGCGGCGAGAATGCCGAACCTTTTCAGATCCAGTGGGGGAGCTCAACCACATCTTCGGGGCCCGTTAGCTTATGAATCCAAGAGGAAACGAAGCTAACGGCGGGAGGCGCGCGGCTCAACTGAAGTCCCTTAATATCTCGCGATGGTCGGAGGTGGCCATCACCTTTGACCGCTCGGATCATCCCGACCGAGTGGTCCACCCGGGACGCTATCCACTCGTCCCGGACCCCGTAGTCCGCAACATCGGGCTTAAGCGCGTCCTCATCGACGGGGCGCGCCCTCAACATCTGTTTGCCAAGACTATGGATGAAATGCAGATCCCGAGGGCCGAACTCAAAGCAAGCTCAGCCCCCTTCCACGGAGTTATCCGGGGCTATCTTCAACACCACTCGGGCATATCTCTCTCCCAGTCACATTCGGAGCCCGAGAGAATTTCCGAACGGAGAACGTCACCTTCGAGGTGGCCGACTTCGAAACGGCATATCATGCCATCATCGGAAGGCTGCGCTTGCCAAGTTCATGGCGATCCCTCACTACACTTATCTTTGCATGAAGATGCGGGTCCCAACGGCGTCATCACTCTCCGCGCGATGTGAAGCAAGCCTTCACTGCGACAAGGAGAGCTGCGACATGGCCCAATCTCGAGAGAGATTACGTGGCCAACAAGAAGTCCGATTGGCTGCATCAACCGGCGAGGGCGAAGTCCCCGCGAAGAAGATAGCCAAATCGGGATCCGGCGACGCCAAGACCAAGAAGATCTCCCTTGATTCGTCCGATCCCTCCAAAACTGCCGTAATCGGCGCCGACCTAGATCCTAAATAGGAAAGCGCGCTCGTCACCTTCCTCCAAAATAATAAAGATGTTTTTGCTTGGAAACCATCCGATATGCCGGAATTCCTAGGGAGGTGATCGAGCACTCTCGAACGTCAAAGATGACGCCAAACCAATTAAACAACGATTACGCGAGGTTGGCACGGGATCGAAAAGACGCGATCAAAGAAGAACTCGCAAAGCTCTTGGGCGGCTTCATTAAAGAAGTCCTTCATCCCGACGGCTAGCCAATCCGGTCTTGGTCCGCAAGAAGACGGGCGGTGGCGCATGTGCGTCGATTACACCGACCTCAACAAAGCCTGCCCCAAAGATCCATTCGGGCTACCTCGTATCGACCAAGTTGTCGACTCAACATGCAGCTGCGAACTCCCGAGCTTCTTGGATTGTTACTCGGGCTATCACGGATCGATCAAAGAATCCGACCGCTTGAAGACATCTTTCATCACGCCGTTCGGGGCCTCTGCTACATCACCATGCCTTTCGGCCGAAGAACGCCGGAGCTACATACCAACGCATGATCCAAAAATGCTTCCAGGACGCGGATCGGCAAAAACGTTGAAGCTTATGTCGACGATGTTGTCATCAAGACCAAGCGAAAAGAAGACCGATCGCCGACTTAGAAGAAACCTTTGCAAACATCCGGGCCTTCGAATGAAGTTGAACCCGGAGAAGTGCACCTTCGGCGTCCCATCGGGCAACCGCTCGGCTTCATGGTATCACGTCGCGGCATTGAAGCAAACCCGAGAGAAGATCAACGCCATCTTAAACATGAAGCCCCGAGTAATCGAAAGACGTCCAAAAGCTCACTGGCTGCATGGCGGCGCTAAGCCGTTTCATATCCCGACTCGGCGAACGAGGCATGCCCTTCTTCGAGCGCTGAAGAAGACGGACGACTTCCGGTGGACCACGAAGCGACAAGGCCTTTGAAGATTTCAAAGAATTCCTTACCACGCCACCCGTCCTGGCTTCACCTCAGCCCCAGGAACCCCTCTTGCTGTACGTCTCAGCCACTCACCAAGTGGTCAGCACGGTCCTTGTGGTTGAACGAGAAGAAGAAGGACGGGCCCGAAGATTCAAAGACCAATTTACTTTGTCGCGAAGTATTGGCAGGAGCCAAAATCCGATACCCCGGTACAAAAATTGCTTTATGGTGTTCTAATAACCGCGAGAAAATTGGCACACTACTTTCGGGTCACTCGGTCACCGTCATCACCTCTTTTCCACTCGGCGACGTCATCCACAACCGCGAGGCAACCGGGCGCATCGCCAAGTGGGCCCTGGAACTGATGCCGCTGGACTTAACTTTTAAGCCCAGGACGTCCATTAAGTCACAAGCCTTAGCGGACTTCCTGGCCGAGTGGACTGAACAGCAAGAGCACGTACCTCGGGAAGACCTCCAACACTGGACCATGCACTTCGACGGATCCAAGAGGATCACTGGCTTGGGAGCAGGAGTTGTGCTGATCTCCCCGACTGGGGAAAGGCTAAGATATGCCCTTCACCTCCACTTCTCCGCCTCACACAACGTCGCCGAATACGAAGCTCTCTTACATGGATGCGCCTTGCGGTCTCACTCGAGATCGTCGACTTATCGTGAAAGGCGACTCCCACTGTCGTCAATCAAGTGATGAAAGACTGGTCTTGCTTAAACGACACTATGGAGGCCTACCGACAAGAGGTCCGCAAGCTTGAGGACAAGTTTGACGGACTCGAACTCTCACATGTCCTGAGACATAACAACGAAGCCGCCGATGAGCTAGCACGGTTCGGATCTAAGCGCGAAGCCGCTCCGACGGATGTCTTTGTCGAACATCTCTACGAGCCAACCGTCACGGCAAAGACAGCTCCCAACGAGCAAACCACGAACGAAGTCACCATGATCGATACCGACGGAGGACGCCGCTCATCAAATTCTTAACTCAGCAAGAGCCGCCGATGACCGGGATGAAGCGAACGCGTCCGGCGTCGTTGCCAAGCGTACGTCATGGTCGACTCCGATTTATACAAGAGAAGCCCTCTGGAATTCTAATGAGGTGCATCACACCCGAAGAAGGGAAACAATTACTCCAAGATATCCACTCGGGCATATGCGGAAGCCACGCGGCGGCACGCACTCTAGTCGGCAAAGCTTACAAACAAGGATTTTTCGGCTTACCGCGGTCTCCGACGCGGATAAAGTCGTAAGAACTGCGAAGGCTGCCGCTTCTTTGCCCGACAAAGCCATGTCCCGGCCCAGCACTTCAAACAATCCCACTTTCTGGCCGTTCGCGGTATGGGGTGGACATGGTTGGCCCTTCAAAAAGCTCCGGAGGTTTCACACACCTCTTCGTCGCAATCGACAAGTTCTCCAAGTGGATTGAAGCCAAGCCGGTTGCCACAATCACTCGCCGACAAAGCACGGGATTTTTCCTCAACATTGTGCACCGTTTCGGCGTCCCAAACGAATCATAACCGATAATGGGACTCAATTCACGGGAGGCATCTTCAAGGAATTCGCGAAGACTTCGGAATCAAGATCGCTACGCATCGGTGGCTCACCCCAAAAGCAATGGGCAAGTCGAGCGAGCAAACGGCATGGTTCTTCAAGGCATCAAGGCTCGCGTCTTCGACCGGCTAAGCCCTTACGCCGGCAAGTGGGTCCAAGAACTTCCCTCGGTTCTATGGTCGCTGCGAACTACACCCGGTCGGCCACCGGCCAAACTCCTTTCTTTCGGTCTATGGCGCGAAGCCATGTTGCCAAACGAGATGGAGTTTGAATCCTCCGGTCCGCAGCTTTAACGATGAACGCTACGACATCGACCGAGTGGATGACCTCACCCGATTGGAAGAGGCCCGCGAGGCGGCCCTCATCCGATCGGCCAAATACCTTCAAGGGCTCGGAAGATACCACGGTCGCAACGTGCGAGCACGAGCTTTCATTGTTGGCGACTGGTCCTACGCAAGATCCAGACCACCAAAGACCGACACAAGTTATCTCCCTTATGGGAAGGACCCTATATAATCGCCGAGTGACTCGGCTGCTTACCTTAAGCGCGAGGACGGGTCTATGGTGGAGAACTCTGGAACATCGAACATCTTCGGCGGTTTTACGCCTAATTTGGCTAAGGCCTCATGTTTTCCTTGATTGCCAACCTCAAGCAAGATGACTTCTTGAGCTAGCGATCGGGGCGATACACATATCAATAAAGCTCGAATTTTCCTCGTCAAATTTTTGTGCATAATTTGGTTTATCATTGTTTAATGTCCTTCGACTCGAGCTCAGCGTCTAAGGACTGAGAGTTTTCCGATGACCTAATCGAGCCTAGGCTTGGTGACACGAGACGAAAACTACTTAAGAAATTTCACGCAAAGGCTCGAATCAAGGCATTGACATAAATAAACTAAAAATGGGCACAAAGATTTCATGACAAGAGTGTTACGATTACATGATATTCATAAAGCAAAGTCAAAATACAGTTCAGAGTTTAAAATTGTTTACTACATCTAAAGAGATCTTCTTCGCCGCCTCTTGCGCCTCGCTGAGCATATCTAAGGCCTGCTCGTCTGTTGTCCCCTCAGCGAAGCCCTCCTCGATTGAATGAATATCCACTCGGGGGTAGAGGGACTTGGTCTGTGCAAGAGCCAGACCAGCCCCCATGTTGGCTGCTTCGGTGATGTTCTTCAGATACCGCTCGGGAGCCATCCGGAGCTTGTCAAAGATCTCGATTGGCTCCAGCGAGCCGGCCCCAACTCCTTGATCAAACAAGGCTGACAAAATCGGCGTGGCGGCATTGGCGACCTCTTCCCGTATCTCGTCGCTGGACTTGATCCGCCCGAGTAAGACGTCATATTGGGCTCGGGTCTTCATCTTATAAGCTGCAAGGAGTCCTAGATCAGTCAAGGCACTTGGAAATAAAGCAGCACGCGGGATTTGACTTCAAAGAAGGATTACCTTCAAATTCGGCCTCCATTTCGGCCTTGTCAAGGTTGGCCGCTTCCAGCTGGACTTGGAGCGAGTGGACCTCCGAAGAATTTTCTACAACAAAAGAAGGTTATCAATTGACAAGATCAACAAAAGAATCATGATAAAGCTGGGAGAGGCAGGCTTACTTCCGATTGATCCGCGGAGGTCGAGGTTCGCCTCCCGAAGCTCCGAGATCTCCCTCCTTAAAGCGGCCTCCTCGAAGCGGCCTCCTCCCGAGTGACCTTCGGTGCGCCGAACGTCCTCCAAGGAGTTTAAGTGAGGCACCGGCTTTTCCAGCACCTCGGATTTTGCCATTGAGCGGCAATATTCTTTCTGCATACGAAAGCAGAAGAATGATCGACTGAAGAATAACGAGGATATAATCAAAAAGAAAGATGAAGGCTTACGTTGAGCGGTCGGGTCACCTCGTTCGGGCTCTCGACGAGGGCATCCCTTTCATCCTTTTCACCTGCCGGTCGAGGATGATGCCCTCTCTCGCCTTCCGAGTCCCGCCACTCGATTCGATCGGGGGAACCCGGTCTCGAAGACGTAACACAGGGATCTCTTCTACCGTGGTGGCAAACAAGAAAGACCAATGAAGACGTGAAAGATTCAAAATTGAAAGAACAAAGGAAAGTTCAAGCAAGTCTCACTGCTTTCGGCGGCGTCGCCTAGGTGGGGCAAGGGCCCTTCTTCTTCTTTGGGCTCTGCCGAGTGACCCTCGGTCGGGCGCTCGGGCCGCAGCCGAGGGTTCCCGCAACCGACGGGTCTCCGGTCGGGATATCCCGGCGCGATCGGGGCTCTTCCCAGGGGCGCTCTCCTTCGAGGAGAAAGGTGCTTCTCCGAACGCTCGCACTTGGTTGCGGGCTCCGGGGTTTTGGCTCTGACGGCCTTGGCGCTTCGGGAGCAGCGGCCGGGGTCGGCCCTTCATCCCCTCCGACAGGATCTATATCCTGGGGCTTCCTGCACAAGTAAATACAGCGAAGATAAAGAAGAGTTTTCTACGAAAGAACTCGGGAATTTGGTTTGAGCTTACAGTCGATCGGCGGATCTTCGGTGCGGTCCGCGGCGATCGCCTTAGAGGCGGGGTCTCGACCGGAGGAGCCGGGACGTCGTCATTCGAGTCCTCGATGATCGCCGCCTTTTGCTTGCGCGCTTGTTCGAGTCCTCACTCGGCGCCGCCCGCTTCCCGACTGGATCAGCTTGGATTTTTATCCCGCCAGTCGGCTTCTTGGTGGGGCGACGCTGCGCGTCATCATGAGCCATCTTATATGGCTTGGAGGTGATAGAGGCGTTTTCCTGCAGAAAAGGGAAAGTGCAACATTAAACGACAAGACGTCAAGATTAAAAGATAATATAAAGCAACCAATCCTACCTGAGGAGGAGGTCGATGGATGCTGAATGGAAGGACCGGTAGTATGAGGGCTCGCTCGACCGAGATCCCGGATGAGAAGAGCTTGTACATCCGGATCTTCGGATCTCGTATGTAAGCGGATCCGGTCCTCCCGATGGTGTCGCTTCCGCCTTCGTACTCGAAGGCCGGCTTCACCGCTCCTTGATCGGCGCCGGTCGGCACGATGAAGTGCCGAGTGATTTGTTCCCCGCGAAGGTTTCTCTTCTTCATCGCCGGGATCTTCGCGAGCGATCGTTGGCTTCATCCCATTCTTGGGCTACGGGACGGTGCTCCAAGATGGTTTGGGGACAGGAGGAAGACCGACAAAGGCGGGAAGGCCGGGTTCAAGATTGCCGATGTAGAACCGGTTCGCGTGCCGGCCTTTGTTCGAGGATTTCAAGGGGAGAGAGAAGTAGTCTTTGCGGAGAGATCCGCGAAGCGGAAGCTGCCCGCCAACGACACAAGGATGGTCCTTGTTCGGATGGGGTTTCGGGTAGAACATACGACGGAGCAGTTGAAGTGAGGAAGAATGCCAAGGAAGGCTTCACATACATGAATGAAGAGTGCTATGTGAAGCATCGAGTTGGGGTTCGATGGTAGATTTGAAGACCATAGTAATCCAAGAGCCCCGAAAGAATTCGGAGGTGGGAAGACGAATCCGCAATAGAAAAAGGAGGTAAAGACAACGAGCTCACCGGTGTTTGGGGTCGAAGTCCTCCCCGCCGCCGGCGCCATCCCACAAGTTCCTTGGGCGGAAGCACGCCGTGCTTCACCATCTCCTTGAGGGTGTATTCCCTCACATCCGAGGTGGCCCATTGGTCGAACGGAATATTCTTCTCCTCCGCCATGAGATCGAGGTTGTTGGGGAGTGGATCTGGCTGAGAAAGGTTAGATCCTGGGCGATGGATGTGGGAGTTTTGGTTGCAGAAGCTAGTTGTCGCGGCAAGCGAGCTTCTTGGCGGATGGACTGAGAAGTGCGCAAGCCTAGGGTTCTCCGCAATGAACCGATGAACGTATTGCGAGAAGGGAATTTTGGAAGATGAAGAGGCGGGGACGACCTCGTGTCTTTATAAAGAAAGATTTGAGGGTTGCTTGTGGAGATTATGGCAATCGGGTATCTACATGGCAAGCTTATCCATGGAGATAGGGATAGGTTGTGCCTACCAAATATGTAAATCAACTACGACTTGGGTATTACGTTGCCGATTAGATAAGGCAATGGCTCATAGTCTTAGTTTGGTAAGATTGAGGAAACCGACTTAGAGTATGATAGGGTTTTTGATTTGTAAGCTCACCTCCCAAGACTATATAAGGAGGGTAAGGGGCGTCCCTTGAGGGATATCGAGTTGATGAGCAAGAGCTTTAGACTTTAGATACATAAGATCACGAGATCAATAAAGACACTCGGCGGATCGAATCCCGAAACAGGAGTAGAGTATTACCTCACGAGAGGGCTGAACCTGTCTAAATCCTTGTTTTCCACCTAACCCATTATGCTTGGCGATCTCTCGACCCCAATTTTCTATTGCCGAAACCGAGTTTCGACGGTTGAACTGTCGAAACTTGGTTTCGGCAATATATTTTCAGGGTCGCATCGAGATCGCCAAGCACAATGGGTTAGGAGGAAAAGAAGATTTAGACAGATTCAGCCCTCTCGTGAGGTAATACCCTACTCTGTTTCGGTGGATTCGATCCGCCAGTGTCTTTATTGATCTCGTGATCTTGTATATCTAAAGCTGAAAGCTCATCTAACTTCTCATGAAGCATATGATCTAAAAACCGATATCCCTCAAGGGACGCCCCTTACCCCCCTTATATAGTCTTGGGAGGTGGGCTTACAAATCGGAAACCCTATCTTACTCTAAGTCGGTTTCCTCAATCTTACCAAACCGTGACTATAGGCCGTTGCCTGATCTCTATCGGCAACGTAACACCCAAGTCATAGTTGATTTACATATTTGGTAGGCACAACCTATCCCTATCTCCATCGGATAAGCTTGCCATGTAGATACCCAATTGCCATAATCTCCACAAAGGCCCCGAGTCCTTTTCGTCGACGAGACAACTCAGCTTCAAACCAAAATAGTATGCGCCAAAAACCTCTTTGGCCGAGTGCTCTGGCGCCGAGTGATTCCATCATCTCTGCGAATCTTCCCGAGTGGCTCCAAAGACTGTGAAGGGCTGGAAAATATCTAAAAATTCTCAAAAATAAATATCTAGGTGCATCTCCGATGCACCTAATTAGATGTGTAGCTCCCGACTATGTGGTTAGTCAAAAACAGACTAAGCATATAGTCAAGAACTATAAAAATCATTCTTATATAGGTGCTTAGCTCATGCTAAAGCAACCTCATCACTCGGCAAGCTCGTGCTTATCCGAGTGAATTTGCCCGAGTCATCTCGGAACAAATAACTCAATCAACCCTCGTGGGTGAAAAGCACTCGGTAAGCTCATGCTTATCCAAGTGGATCTGCCCGAGTCATCTCGGAACAAATATTTCAATCATCCCTCATGGGTAAGAAATCAATTCGTTCGGTAAGCTCATGCTTATCCGAGCTGATCCTCCCGAGACATCCCGGAAATTTGCCCGAGTCATCTCGGAACAAATAATTCTCATATAAATGCTTAGCTCAAGCTAAAGCAATCATAAAAAATCACATCACTCGGCAAGCTCATGCTTATCCGAGTTGATTTGCCCGAGTCATCTCGGAACAAATAGCTTAATTGACCCTCGTGGGCAAAAAATACTCGGTAAGCTTACGCTTATCCAAGTTAACTTGCCCGAGTCATCTCGGGACAAATAATTTAATCAACCCTCGTGGGTAAAAAAACATTCGGCAAGCTCATGCTCATCCGAGTTAATTTGCCCGAGTCATCTCGGGACAAATAACCTCATCAACCCTCATGGGTAAAAAACACTCGGCAAGCTCATGCTTATCCGAGTTAACTTGCCCGAGTCATCTCGGACAAATAATTTAGTCAACCCTCATGGGTAAACAAATTTTCGATCATTCGAAAATACGACCAAAATATTAAATAGCTCTGCCATAATATTGGTCTTAATCTAAAAAGATCTTCACCAAGGTGGAAAAATAGCATTGATATAATCATTTAATCAAATGCTTAGAAACCAAACAGTCCCTGTCATCAGGACAGCCATGAAAAGCTTAACTGTTTGCCACCTTTCAAATTGCATCGTGCCAACTTCTCATGAAGTTACACAAACCGCGGTATGAAAGGATTTTAAAGGTATTGGGCTATGTAACACGTGCATATTGCCAGGACAAATCTGCTTAAGTCCATCCACTTAAGACCCTAAGGACACGTGTCAAGCCACACCTTAGCTGGGTCGCAAGTCTCTCATGGGCTCGGCCCAATCACAAGACGACTTAGCAAAAACCCTCAAGTCTTTTTACGAAGCCTCGAGGTCGTCCCCGCCACTTCATCTAATCATCTTGGTCTTTTTATGCCTCCGATGTGAACTTGTAGGTATCTAGCTTATTTATGTTAATGCCTTGACCCGAGTCTTCATAGAAAATTTCTTAAGTAATTTTCGTCCGATTGTCACCAAGCCTAAAACTTGATTAGATCATCAAAAAATTCTCAGTCCTTATCTATTGAACTCGAATCAAAATAATAAACAATGATAAACTAAATATAAACAAGTTATCAAAGAAAACCATGCTTTATTGACACGTATGCAGCCCCCGACTGTCAACTCAAGAAGTCATCTTGCTTGAGGTTGACAGTCAAGAACAACATAAAACTTACGGCAATTTAAGCATAGTATCGTCGAAGATGTTCAATATTCCAGGAGTTCTCCACCATAGATCCGTCTTCGCGCTTTAGTCGAAATGCTCTTGGCCGAGTCACCTCGGCGATTATGTATGGTCCTTCCCATAGTGAAGATAATTTGTGATGGTCCTTGATGGTCTGGATCTTGCGTAGAACCAAATCATCGACAATGAAAGCTCGCGCCGAACATTGCGACAATGGTATCTTCTAAGTCCTTGAAGATATCTTGCCGACGGATCAAGGAAGATTTTCTTCATTTTGGCGTCGCCTTGTCCCGACTTGGCTATCCTCTTTGTAGAAATTTCACCCTCTTCGGATGTTGATGTAGCCGGTCGGATTTCTTCGGCCACGTGATCTCTCACAAGATTGGGCTATATCGCAGCTTTCTTCGTCGCAGTGAAGGCTTGTTTGACGTCGTGCGCAGGTGATGACGCCGTTAGGGCCGGGCGTCTTCATGCGAGAGGTAAGTGTAGTGTTGTATCGCCATGAATTTGGCGAGTGCAGCCTTCCGATGATCGCGTGGTAGGCCGTCTTTGAAGTCGACCACCCGAAGGTGGTATTCTCCGTTCGGAAATTCTCGCGAACTCCGGAGGTGACGGGAAGGCGATGTGCCCGAGTGGTGTGGGCGACGGCCCGGGATCACTCCGTGGAAGGGGGCTGAGCTTGCCTTCAACTCGGTTCTCGGGATTTGTATCCCATCCGGGGTCTTGGCGAACGAGTAGATTGAGGACGCTGCCCCATCGATGAGGACACGCTTCACTTGATGTTACGAACCACCGGGTCAAGTACCAAGGGATACGCCTGGGTGAACCACTCGGTCGGGATGATCCGAGCGATTAAACGTGATGGCCACCTCCGACCATCGTAGATGTTGTGGGACTTCGGGTTGTGCTGCGTTGACCTCGCGGTCCATCGGCTTTGCTTCCTCTTGGACTCATAAGCCCACGGCCCCGAATATGTGATTCAGCTCGCCCACGTGGCCTTGAAAAGGCTCCGAATTTCCGTCGGGTTGTTTTTCTTGGTTCCCGATGGACCGGTTTCATTAGTCGGCTCCTTGTTTAACCGTGCCGCATATTGCTCGTGAATTGCTTGTAGATGATGCGTGCACCGAGCGTTCACGATCGTTCATGATCGTGTCGTAAGCCGCAACTCGGTGACGGTGTTGAGAATCGAGATGTTGTGGCAACCAGGTCTTCGTGCTGCGCTTGCGATCTTTCGAGCCCGATTGCTGCTGCCGTTATCCTTCCTCGGATGTCGGCTTCCTTCCGAGTGCTTGTTCATCCCTTTTGTCAGGGCGGTCTTGGCGTGCCGCCTTGATTGCATCGTTGGACTTGGCGTAGGAGTTCGCCGTCTCGAACATTTGTTTCACCGTCTTCGGTGGCTTGCGCCCGAACTTCCCGATCAACGAGTTCATCACGGACTCCCTTACGGAAGGCGGCGATGATGATGCCATCGGTGATGTTGGGGATCTTGTTGCGCTTTTCGGAGAAGCGCCGAATGTAATCCTTCGAGGCTCGTCCGGCTTCGAATGACGTTGTATAAGTCAAAGTGTGTGCTTGGGCCTCTCGAAGGTGCCCGGAAGTTGGCGATGAAGTGGTCCCTCGGCTCGCTCCACGAGCCGATTGAGCCTCTTGGCAGTTCGTGAGCCGTTCCCGGCTGAGTTGGCGAGGGCCACGGGCAAATAATTGGCCATAGCCTTGTTGTCGCCGCTGCGCGGATGGTGAGAGTATACACGGTAAGCCACGACTCGGGTCGGTCTTACCGTCGTACCTTCGATTCCCGTGGGCTTAAAACCACTTGGGCCAATGCACTCGGCGAAACTCCCGAGTGAAGGCCGGTACTCCGTCGTCGCCGCTATCGGGTGATCCCCTCCGATCTTCCCGAGTGCGTCGGTCCCGCTCCCGGTAGCGGCGATTGAGGACTTCCGCAGATCACTCGGCGGGGTCTTCGGTTGGCTGGTTAGCGGAGCCGTTGTTGCGGTGGACGCGGTGGTGGACGGGTGGACGTCCATGTCGTTTGTCGCGGGAGTCGGCCGTTTGCTCCTGGTACTTCTGCGTGGACTCGCGAGGTGGGCCTCTTGGCTTGGTCGTCGACCGATCTGGCTCGGGCCTCTTATAGTCTCCGACCTTAGAGGCGGAAGCCGGCTCTTGTCCGCGTTTTGGCCACGATTCGGTTGGCCTTCGTGCGAGGTGGTGGGGTGGCCGTTAGGCTGTGGCGGCGACGATGGTCTTGATCTTGTCGAGTATCGGAGTCACGTTGGCAGGTGCCGTCTCCATGACGGTGTCCAAGAGGGTGAGCGCGGCAACAGCGTTCTGTTGTGGCGTTTGGAAGATGTTGATGTTGCGGACCCGTGTTTGGAGGATGGCCTCCTGGGCAGATCGTCCGGCTGCACGTAGGTCCTGCTTCCTCTTGTCAGCCTCGTCCTTGCGTTGTTTTTCCTCTTCGGCCGTCTTGCGCTCGTGCTCCATCTTGGCTCGCTCTTCTTCAGCAAGCCTTCTGGCCATGGCTGAGTCGGACTCATCCGGCTCGGCCATGAGGACATCAAAGCACTTCGGCTCATAGTCCATGCGGCAATTGGAGTTGTCGGCTTCGTCAGAAGGAATGCCATAAAGGTTGTCGAAGCCGGTGGAGCTGAGGTATCCGTCGAGCTCCGAAGATGAGCAAGAGCCGAATGACGGGAGGATGACGGCGACCTCCCTTGATCTGGGTAACCCGGATCCGGATCGTTCCGGTCCGAGTCGAGCTTGGGGGTGTGGGCTCCTCCGAGTGGGTCGCCGCCGACTCGGGGAGAGAAGTTTGCTGAAAACCTCGGCGGCGTCTGGTAACCCAAACGGCACTAAGAGATCTTCATTTGAGTAGATCGCTTCCGTCGGGGATGCGAGAAGATTGGCGCAGATTTCGGCGGTGTTCATTAATCCGAACGGTGCCGAGTGAAGTCTTTCGTTGGAGCGAGCAGATCGCATCTTGATCTTGAAGATGTCGTCGAAGATCCGGCGTTATTGGGGAGCCCGAACGGCGCCGAGTGGGTCTTTCCCTCCGACTGGTTTGAATCCGAGTCGAAGGAGGAGTCGTCGAAGGAGTTGGCGGCGAAGTCGCCGAATCTGAAGGAGATCCCATCACGCTTGTCGGCGAGATTGTTGAAGAAGTCTCGACGCGCGGTCCCCTACCTGGCGCGCCAACTGTCAAAACTTGGTTTCGGCAATATATTTTCTGGGGTCGCAGTCGAGATCGCCAAGCACAATGGGTTAGGAGGAAAAGAAGATTTAGACAGATTCAGGCCCTCTCGTGAGGTAATACCCTACTCCTGTTTCGGTGGATTCGATCCGCCGAGTGTCTTTATTGATCTCGTGATCTTGTATATCTAAAGCTGAAAGCTCATCTAACTTCTCATGAAGCATATGATCTAAAAACCGATATCCCTCAAGGGACGCCCCTTACCCCCCTTATATAGTCTTGGGAGGTGGGCTTACAAATCGGAAACCCTATCTTACTCTAAGTCGGTTTCCTCAATCTTACCAAACCGTGACTATAGGCCGTTGCCGATCTCTATCGGCAACGTAACACCCAAGTCATGTTTGGTTTACGAGATATGGCGGGCGCAATCTATCCCTACCTCCAGCGGATAAGCTTGCCATGTAGATACCCGATTGCCATAATCTCCACAGTTGCGCTAGGTTTTCTGGTGAGTGGGCCGAGCCCATAAGAAAATCTACGGCCCAACTAAGGTGTGGTCTGATACGTGTCCTTAGGGACTTAAGCGGATGAGCTTAAGCAGATTTGCCCTGGCAATATGCGCATGTCCGAGTGCCCAATACCTTTAAAGATCCTTCCACACCGCGGTTTGTCTGACTTCATGAGAAGCTGACACGATGCAATTTGGGAGGTGACCAACAGCTGAGTTTTTATAACCACCTTGATGAACAAGGGCTGTTTGGTTTTTCAGCATTTGGTCGGGTAATCTTGCCGATGCTGTTTGTTTTCCACCTTGGTGAAGATCTTTATAAGATTGAGACCAATATTATGGCAAAAGCTATTTAATAACTTGGTCATATTTTTCATATGATTGAAAGAACTTATTTACCCATGAGGGATGATTGAAATATTTATTCCGAGATGACTCGGGCAGATCCACTTGGATAAGCATGAGCTTACCGAGTGCTTTTCACCCACGAGGGATGATTGAATTATTTGTTCTGAGATGACTCGGGCAAATTCACTCGGTTGAGTATGAACTTGATGAGTAATGAGATTTCTATGATTGCTTTAGCATGAGCTAGGCATCTACATGAGAATAATTTTTTATATAGTTCTTGACTATATGCTTAGTCTATTTTTGACTAACCACATAGTCGGGGGCTACACCTATAATTAGGTGCATCGGAGATGCACCTAGATATTTATTTTTGAGAATTTTTATGTATATTTTTCCAGCCCTTCACAGTCTTTGGAGCCACTCGGGAAGATTCGAGGCGAGATGATGGAATCACTCGGCGCCAAAAGCACTCGGTCAAAGAGATTTTTGATTGAGTTCTGCTTTGTCTCGAAGGTGAGTTGTCTCGTCGACCGAAAAGGACTCGGGGCTACTGTGGAGATTGTGGCAATCGGGTATCCACATGGCAAGCTTATCCGACCGGAGGTAGGGATAGGTTGCGCCGCTATATCTGTAAGCCGAACTTGACTTAGGTGTTACGGTTGCCGATAGAGATAAGGCAATCGCCTATAGTCACGGTTTGGTAAGATTGAGGAAACCAACTTAGAATAAGATAGGGTTTCCGACTTGTAAACCCTTCCTCCCAAGACTATATAAGGGGGTAAGGGCGTCCCTTGAGGAATATCTTAGACTTCATAAGCAAGAGCTTTAGATTCACGAGATCACGAGATCAATAAAGACACTCGGCGGATCGAATCCATCGAAACAGGAGTAGGGTATTACCTCTCGAGAGGGCCTGAACCTGTCTAAATCTTCTTCTTCTTCTAACCCATTGTGCTTGGCGATCTTGACTGTGACCCCATAAAATATATTGCCGAAACCAAGTTTCGACACATCTCATTTGGTTTTGCTCGGGTTGTCAAATGGATATGTTACATGCGCATGCGCATCATGTTGGTGTGCTTCAGAACATGGTGGATCGATTTCCATCAGTTGAGGCTGTGCTGATCTCCGATCTCCTCAAACGCAACTACACAAGGCACTGCTATTTTTTCTTCTTCTTGTCATTCCTTTACGTGCCATTTTTTTAGGTTAGCTGGTTCAATGAAATAGGTTGGACTTTGGTCGATAGACTAGAAGGTCCTGTGATCTCGAATAAAATCTTCTAAAGCCTGTGCCCAATTCATAATGTCAAACAAGCACAAAATGGAAGCATTTCAGGTTTGCAGTTTCAGAGTGCCAACATCCTGCTTCTACTTGCTTTATGTCCGTAAGAGTTTCAGAATTACAGTTCTACTTGTTGTTTGATCAATTCATCAGTGTTGAGGATATGCTCGTTTCCATGTTAAAAACTAGAGTTCATATTTTTATTAAGAAAGCCTAATATTATCATTATTAATTTGAGTCAAATTTCATGCCTTTTGCATTTCGATATATGTGATGAATGCAGATATGTTATAAGCTTCCGAAAACAATTCGTGAACTAGGAGCTTGTTCACAACATATTGTCCTATTGGACATGCTAGTTTTTTTATTTTGACAGAACAAACTTCTTCACACTGAATGTGCTGCATTTTACCTGTGACCATCAATGTCAAGGAAGATTGCAAAGAAGTGATCTTCGTTAAGTTCATCGGCGACCACGGGCATGTGCTGGAGAAAATTTATGTTGTGTCGATTCATGCATGTTTATCTTCGGCCAATATAGGCACTTTTCATGGCTTGTATAAATTTAGCCAATGAAGATTATACACCATGGTTATTCCGGGGGACATCTAAATAGGGAGGATAGCCGGCACCAGCGTGGAGGTGGTGTTTGTCGAGTTGGGATGTTATCAGCAGCACTAGTAAAGGTGGTTGGCGACTTTAGAATTTGTAACGTACCTGTGCTTTTTTTCAAGGTTAATGTGCCTGCATTTCTTTACATATGCTGATAAAAATGTCATTTTTTGGTGAATGGAGTTATATAAAAATCAATTATGAAATGCCAATTTGTTGTCATCCTATCTGAAATATGTTTTGTTTTCCTATACGAAATCCATTTTTTCCTCTTTAACTTTTTACCTTGAGTGGTAGGACTTAGACGGGGCAGGCGTTCCATCTAGGGCCAAGAGGTCGATGGCTTGGTGGAGTAGCTAAACAGCGACAATGGCACTGAGCAAGTAGCATTGACAACAGCATCATGGAGTGGTGGCGATGAATTGTGCTAGGAGCACCTGCGCCGTGCTATTGGTTATGATGAGATGGAAGGACGCTGCCGACAGTGACGACTAGATCCACCCCCGAGTCTCATTATCACCATTGATAGGCCTTGAGTTTTTTCTCCAATGATCCTCCTGTGTTTGTATAAAAAAATGTAAAACATTTATTTCACATATTGCCATGGAGTACATAGTTTATTTCACACATCCTTATTTCACACATCCTCGTGATTTCTTTCTCTAATGATCCTCATGTATTTTTATTCATGCCATATAGGTTGATTGTGAAAATATTACCATTCTTATAAAACATTTAATTTCACATGTTTGTAAAAAACCATGGGTAAATATTACTAAAGGGTGGACACATATAATTAAATTATGAAAATACATGACAGTAAAAATATTACTACTAAAAATAAAAACATTAGTAAGTACGAGGGTTTATTTCACTAACCAGTAAAATCATTATTAATAGTAGAGAACTAATGATGAAATTTTAACTCACGGGCATACTAAAATGGTTGCCACACAAGCGACTTAAGTAAATAATTTATTAAGATATCTACCTGTCAAGAAAGATGTGGATGGATACATCATCCAATTTCTACTCATAGTAATTTTTTTTACTTATAGTGTACTTGGTCACATATAAAATCTTAGTAATCATTTGACTGGCTGTTATTTTGAAAAGTTGTTGGGTGAGAAGTGCACAGGGGGACGTGGGGGTGGGGTGGGGCGGTTGGAGTGGGAAAGGTGCGGGGTAGGGGTGGGGATGGGGCGGGGGCGGGGTGGGGTGGGAGGAGAGAGGGGTGGTATATGTGAGGGAGGGTTGGGGTGGGGATGGGGCGGGGGCGGGGTGGGGTGGGAGGAGAGAGGGGTGGTATATGTGAGGGCGCGGGGTGCCGTTCTTCGCATGCCTGATGGCACTAGTTGTATAGTTGGCTTGCTGCTCAGCATATGTCGATATAATAGATAAAAATTCAACCTCTATATCCACGAGCGGATATACACAGTCAAATATTACACGACTGTATATACTCCAAATCTTATAACTGAGATAAAAGAACTTTTAAAAGAAAAGACTAAAAGGCTAAGCTTCAAACTTTTCCACAACACTTTAAACTTCAAGGCAAAGAGGAACTAGCCTACTCTTTTGCCGCTTTGCTCTATCATTGCCATTGAAGCCATGAGTGAAGGAAGGGGAGGGAATAGTCCATCCAGCCATCCTTATTATCGCCAAGCATTGGTCTTACACCGGTCGAACCATGCTATCATGGCATCATCACCGCAGAGCACCATTTCCGTCGAGTTGTCGTAACTTATCTCATCGGAGGACCACTATCATCACACCATAGTCGCCGTAAACCATGACCTTCACTGAGCCTTATCTTGTCGGAGAGTCATTGCCACCACACCGTTGACCTCCACTGAGCCTTATCTTGTCGGAGAGTCATTGCCATCATGCCGTTGACCTCCACTGCCTTCACCACGGTCCTTAGCACTGCTGCCGCACTCGGCTTCTCTCCTATCACGTCGCCGAGCGGACCATCCAGCATTGCTGCCACTGAGCCAGCCATCTGACATCCACTGGTACCACCACCATCACTGCCAGCGCCACCTAAGCCCCTGTCACTGCCATCGTCACCTGCGGCCTACCTCCAACGACGCTCCGACCTGCCATATCCACCAGTGGGGAAAGGAGCTTTAGTCCCGGTTCGTAACCCCCTCTTGTCCCGATTCTTGAACCGGGACAACGAAACCAGGACTAAAGATCACTTTTTTTAAAGTCCCGGTTAAAATAATCGAAACTAAAAATGCATCTTTAGTCCCGGTTGGTAACACTAACCGGGACTAAAGATGGTGACGCCACGTGGCTGGCTCCCCCATCTTTAGTCCCGGATGGTGTTATCAACTGAGACTAAAGCATTTTTTTTCTTTTTTTAAATTTTCATTCTGCTGCTTGATTATATGTGTTTTTTTTGTTTTTTTGTTATTTTTTGTTGCTGAAATCAAATTCACATATCAAATTAACATCCTCAAATCTCCTCCACATCACAAATTCACATCACAAATCGAGTAATGAACATCACAAAATTCAAGTATATAACATCACATATAGCACATATCAAATTTAGAACATCACAAAAATCTCCAAAAAGATGCACAGCCGGAGAGGACGAGGGGATGTCGGAGTGGACGTCGCTGCTGTCGCCGCTCTTGGAGAGGACGAGGAAGAGGAGGAGAAAATGGAGGAGGCACTGTCGCTACCTCCGAGCCGCTGCCATCTCTGAGCCGCCGCGCCGCAGCCACCTCCGAGTCGCCGCCATCTTTGAGCCGCCACGCCGCAGCGACCTCCGAGCCGCCGTCATCTTTGAGCCGCAGCAACCTCCGAGCCGCCGGGTCACCGCCATCTTCGAGCCGCTACCACCTCCCCTCCCACCGCCGTCGCCGGAGCGAGAGAGAACTGAGGTGAGGGAGAGAGAGCTGAGAGAGGAGAAAACAGCTAAGTGTTGGATTGGTGGAGAAGACGATGCGCGCCAGGATATATATAGCCCTGAATCTTTAGTCCCGGTTGATGCCACCAATCAGGACTAAAGATATATTAGTCCTAGTTAGTGGCATCAACCGGGACTAAAGATCCAATTTTAGTCCCGGTTGGTGCTACAAATCGGGACTAAAGATAATTTCCCGCTATTTCTAATTCATCTTTAGTCTCGGTTGGTGTCACCAACCGGGACTAAAGATAATTTTCGCTATTTATAATTCATCTTTAGTCCCGATTGTAGCCACCAACCGGAACTTAATATAATTTCCGCTATTTTCTAAATTTATTTGGCCCCGGCTAGGGATAAAAATTAAACGATCCATTAAATAGAGCCAAATTAATTTCATTAAATATAGGTTTAAAACAATAATAAGTAATGCATTAAAATTTAATCAAATATAGGTAATCCTAGACATTGCACCTCTCTATGCCTCTATATATTGTTTCTTTTTTTGCTTCTCTTTATTTTTTCTTTTCATCTGTTGTTGATCAAGACAGAAAAAATTTGTTTTTTTCTTTTTATTTTTTAAATATTTTTTCTTGACTTAGAAGCACACAAGAGATAACCACAGAAAATTTGAGCCTAAACAAGCGAAAGATGTGGCCGGTGGAAAATTCAGAAGACACGTTTAGAATCGAAAAAAAGCTTTTGGGCTTGAAAAGGCAACCTTCTCAGCCATTTTTGGGAAAACAAAATCGTAGAACGTGGCAAAGCGGTGGACAAACGCATCCGAATTTTTTTATCAATTTTCATATATGGAACGTATCGATCAGAGTCCGTATATGAAAGTTATGGTTATTTTAAAAATCGACTCTGAATTAGAGGATGAAACGGGAATAATGTGCACAAAACTTGTTACACACGCACAAAACCAAATTAGGGGACAAATTAGGGTTTGAATATTCTTTATCAATATTATATATCCCTCCAATTTATATATTATCACCAAAACAAATTCAAAAAAAATTTGTATATTGAGAATCGTTAGTTAATAGCAATATGACGATTTGTAATTACAATAATAATTAAATTAAAGCTTCTTTTTATCTTCAATCACCCACCCCCACACAACACCATCCCTTTCAAATTATAGATCCTCTCAAATTAATTTCAGTCATTTAAATCATGTAGCAAAATTTATATATTTTTATTAGGTTCATTAAAAAATAAGCACCTTCACTTTAGTCTCGGTTGGTTACCAACGGAACTAAAGATAATTTAGATCTTTAGTCTCGATTTAAAATCTCATTTTTAGTCCCGATTGGTGTTACAAATCGAGACTAAAGATGACCGTTGACCGACGATTCTCGACGAAATCTAACAAGGACTAAAGATGATCTTTAGTCCCGGTTCATGACACGAACCGGACTAAAGGTCCTAGAGGGCCGATGCCTTTTTAAACCGAATCTTTAGTCTCAAATACAATTATAACCAAAATTATTATAAATTTTGGCAGACCAACCAAAAATCATTTCTCGAACAGCGATCTCATCGGGTCGACCAGCCACAGCTGCTATCGCCGCCTCCTACAATTGCCACCTCCCTCGCGCTTCCCAACTCCGAGGTCGATGGTGTTGCCTCCCTCCCCGCCGCCCCGCGCCATGCTGCCAGCCAAGACCGCTGCCGTCGCCCACCTCCAACTCCGCGCCACGGAGCCGACTGCATAGCCCATCGCCGTTGTCATAGTGACCGCGTGGAGCTTCGACGGCTCGCTCGGGCGACAACAAGATAGGGAGAATCTAAGGAAGAAAGAAAATATAGGATTATAAAAATATATAGGGGCTAAGGTAGGATTATAAATAAATCAATACGTTTTGACCCATTACCATTTCTACTCTACCTGGGCCTGCTACCTCCGCATCTTTGGGGCGCCGTCGGTAATTAACCTGATGGAAACCGCGATCGGCAGGATACCAAGTAGCTAGCAATTGTTGTATAAGTGGCGTTCACGTGACATGATTTTTGCACCGTAGCCGAGGCCGCTTATAGCCGGCGCCGGTTGAGCAGGCATACATGGGCCGGGCCGCCTGGAGAGTGACCAAACAGTCCTCATGTTTCTACCGCGTCCTCGTTGACATCGGCATGCGCCACTGACAGCCTCACACCCCGCGCAACGGCACGCACTACCGTCACCATCGTCACATCGTGCTGACTGCTCTGCTGAGCAATGTTTACCTTGCCAGCGTGCTCATCTCTCTCCTGCGGTGCAAATCGCTCACGCGTTAGCTGCGAGAGTGTGAGTAGGTTACAGCTGCTCCGTACCTAGCGCATACGACAGAATGATCTCTACGTATTACGTGTCTGCACGCAGTAGAAGAACAACTTTAGCTGCAAGTCTCCAGCGAACGTACGTACAAGGTTTCTCCTAAATCATTGAGATCTAGATTCCGTCTGGTGCCCGCTCAATTGGTGAACCGCTCGATCGGGGTTTCGCCGTGCTACGACATCCATTCATGCTTCACGCCCAAAAACGTTGCGCGACGATGATGGTCATGAACGCGAGAGTTTTGGCTCTCGCTCTTGGCACGTACGACCGTATATCTGTGCCGTTCGGCACGTAGGCCGGGTGGCTTCATTTTCAGGTCACCATCGACCGAGCACCGCCGCTCGCGAGGCGACGAATAATTAAACAACCACATGGCGTGACACACAGTCACGCAGCTTAGCTAGCGGCGCCGGACGATGGAACTTTTTCCAAGCTCTGTGGGGCGATCACGACGAAATACACAACGATCCATCTAGCTAAAAGGATCAGGCCGGACAGGGAGTCCTGGCCAGGACTGCTCATAGCTCACATGGCTAGAACTCAACGGCAAGGACAAATTGGCAACGGCTCGAACCACATGTATAGCATGATACGACTCTCCGTCTATAGCTAGCTAGTGTCCGTATACTATAGTAGTATGATATCGATGTTCCTTGCAGCTACTTAATTCACGCTTTAATCATGCTTAATTACCGGGCGAAAAATGAATATAGTGCCACGTAGTTATGACTAGCTAGAAAGTGTTTAATAGGTGCAAAATGCTTAGTTAGTTACAAATTTGAGACAGTTTTCTAAGCAGGTGAGATAAGCATCCATGTCCTCATGTCTAGAAAAAAGAAAGGATACAGCTTGCTCTGTTTGGTAGTTTGGTGAAATGCTCTTTCAGTTAGTTTCTTTTTTAAGGAAAACAATATGGGTTTGTGTCTTTTCATTGAATATAGATGAAGTAAATATATCTTTTAAAAAATAAAAAATAAAAGAAAGAGTCTCTCACTATACAGGGACAAAAACAGGTGACACTATACAAATTAAGTGATAATCTCATACAAGTGTTTAGCGTCAGCTAGGCCTCAAAGATGAGCCTCTTCTTTGATTGTTGCTATTAAGGAGTTCGTAGCTGCTTCTTTTCTCTCGAAGATTTTTCAGTTTTTCTCCTTCCAAATTTTTCAAACCACTAGGATGATTAGGATTAGGGTTCGAAGTCCCTTTCTTGATACACCGGAGATGTTTGCTAGATTTTCTCACTATTGTTGCACTGATTGGGTGTCATCCCACTTCTTCGGCTGGAACTATTGGAAGCTCACCCAGTTAGCAACCATACCCCATATTTTTCTGGAATATCTGCAAGTGGCGACTAAGTGTAGCACCGTCTCATCTGAGCTGCGATAGAGAGGCCAGTGGCCACTGTTTCTTCATCCCTTGGCCGCCAAGTGACCAAAAGTCCAGACCTTATTTTCTTATTTTGAATGATTAGCCACGTATGATGGTTACACTTCACAGGGACCCAGGCCTTCCAAATTAGCTGTTTGTATTGCGGCGCAACATTGCGTTTGGTATGCTGAGGAGGCCGTGTAGTAAACATTGCGCTTGCAGCTCTTTCAGTTAGTTTCAGCTACGCGGGAATGTGAACTGACGCTCTTTCAGTTTCAGTTTGGTCGACAAACGACATGTACGCCTAAGGGAAAAGAAGATTGACCAATGACCAGCACCATCGTATAGTAGGTGCCGACCGGTTTCTCCATAAACCGTAGAAGATCATTTCTTATCAATATAGAGCGGCCTGTCACGTTCTAGCTAGGAAGCTGCGTGTTGCAGCCATGTTCAAGAATCAAAATGAAATCTTTGCAACCGGTACATAGCTAACCACATCCATCCAATGCAATCCGTTGAATCAACAATACTCTCTCGGAAAGATCTGTATGCATGCTTCCATCTGACCATCTAGGTGCAGTGATCTGAGCCTCATAATTCATACTCATGTGGACACATCACCACTAGACGAGTTTGTTGCTTCCAGATTTTCTGATTATTGGCACATTAAATTTCCAAGGTTCAAGCTTTGGAGATTCCATGAAATGGAATAACTGAAAAAACGAGAGAAATCATTAGCAATCTATGAGTCTATCCCCAATCTTTTCTGAAAGCTGTTTGAACCGACGTGGAAGAACTAATACCACCGGTTTTAGCTGCAGTCGTGCAGACCCGCATCGTGTTGCATGCAGTGTTGCTCTCCAACTTCGCGTGCGCCGCGCCGCACGCAAGAATTTCACGAAAACAACAGCGCAGGTCTCGCCTTTTGTACAGTTGCGGATTAGCCCGCGACTCCAAAGTAGCAAACGGCACGACTCCCGCGTGCTCTGCTTCTCTGTTCCGTTCGTTCCACTGTTCTCTGCTTACCCCCCGCGTCGCGTCGCGTACTCGCGTGCGCCAGCGGAGGCCAGAGCAGCCGGGGAGAGAGCTAGGGAGAGACGGGCAGGAGGATGGCCATTGGCGGAGCAGCGCCACCGCACCCTCCCGGTGGCGGCGGCTCGCGGGAGGATAGCACCATGCAGCGGCCGGACTTTGAGCAGCCCCTCCTCCAGGCCCACGCCGCCGTGCCCGCGCGCGGCAAGCAGGAGCCGGCGGAGCGGGACCACGAGGCGCAGTGCTCACCGGAGGCCGACGACGACGGCGCCACCTTCGTGCGCACCTGCTTTAATGGCCTCAACGCGCTGTCAGGTGAGTAAAAGAAAGACTCGATCTTTGGCCTTAGATTGTTCGTTCGGTTTGTTTAACTCGATTAATCTTGATCTCTTGGATTCAGGCGTTGGGCTACTGTCGATTCCATACGCCTTGTCGGAGGGCGGGTGGCTGAGCCTGGTGCTCCTGCTCGCCGTCGCCATGGTCTGCTGCTACACCGGCCTGCTCCTGCGGCGGTGCATGGCCGCGTCGCCGGCCGTCCGGGGTTACCCCGACATCGGCGCGCTGGCGTTCGGGGCCAAGGGCCGGGTCGCCGTGTCGGCGTTTCTCTACGCCGAGCTCTACCTCGTCGCCATCGGGTTCCTGATACTGGAGGGGGACAACCTGGACAAGCTGTTCCCGGGCACCAGCCTCACCGTCGGCGGGCTCGTGGTGTCCGGGAAGCAGCTGTTCGTCGTGCTCGTCGCCGTCGTCATCCTGCCGACGACGTGGCTGAGGAGCCTCGCCGTGCTCGCCTACGTGTCGGCCAGCGGTGTGCTCGCGTCCGTCGTCGTGGTCTTCTGCGTGCTGTGGGCGGCGATGGTCGACGGCGTTGGGTTCCACGGGAAGGGGAAGATGCTGAATGTCAGTGGCCTGCCTACTGCTCTGGGCCTGTACACCTTCTGCTACTGCGGCCATGCCATATTCCCCACACTCTGCAATTCCATGCAGGAAAAGGACAAGTTCTCCAGGGTGAGCTGCCTACTAACTTGAGCAAGTATATACCTAAAATTTTTACACTAAAATCGTATCTCGAGGTATTTAAGTATCTAGAGGTATTAAATTGTATACTATAAATGGTACATTTTTAAGAATGATGAAATTATTCTTTCACTTTTCATGTCACTGAACTCAGGAGGCGTGACTAGTGAATTTGGGTTCTTTTTATTTCATTTAACTTCAGTTATCTGATACTGAACTCTGAAGTAACCTTGAATATATTTAGTAAAACAGTCGTGCGCATTGCAGCATCACCGTATAATTCCTGTGGAGTAGCTCAACAATGCCAAGATGCATCAAATAGCTGTGAAGTGGCTGTTGCCACATATTATTGCTTGACAAGAAAAATGTTTTTTTTGAAAGGAAAAAAATGTCTGTCATCGGTACTTTTTTTAAAAAAATGCTTTAGTTCTTATATGAACTGTGGAATTATGCAATGAATCTGACATTAGATAGTCGATAGCTATCGAAAGTGAAAATATCTGACCATGAGTGAACAGTGGTACAATATCCAACGCAACTAAAAATTAGCTCATTTTTCTTTCTTTTTTTTCTCTTTGGACAGTACCAGTACAGTCGCTCATTTTACTATCCCTGACTTACTGAAATGTCTGTCTTCTACGGTTCTACATGCATAGGTACTGGTCATATGCTTCGTGGCATGCACACTCAACTACGGATCCATGGCCATACTTGGCTACCTCATGTACGGCGACGACGTCAAATCTCAGGTGACACTGAACCTCCCGGAGGGAAAGATCAGCTCGAAACTGGCAATCTACACGACGCTGATCAACCCGTTCTCCAAGTACGCCCTGATGGTGACTCCCGTCGCGACGGCGATCGAGGAGAGGCTGCTCGCCGGCAACAAGAGGTCTGTCAACGTACTGATCAGGACCCTCATCGTCGTCAGCACGGTGGTCATCGCCCTCACGGTGCCCTTCTTCGGCCACCTCATGGCGCTCGTCGGCTCGCTGCTCAGCGTCATGGCCTCCATGCTGCTCCCCTGCATCTGCTACCTCAAGATCTTCGGCCTGACGCGATGCGGCAGGGGCGAGACCCTACTGATCGCAACGATCATCGTGCTCGGTTCGTTGGTTGCGGCGACGGGGACGTACTCTTCTCTGAAGAAGATTTTCTACGAGTTCTGAAGTCAAGAGGTGCAGAATCAGTGTACGTTTTTGTAGAAACGCAATTCCGTATTGTATCTGAACGTCAGCAGTCAGCAGAGTAATCTGATTAAATCTTGAGATTCTGTAGAGGAGGCAAGGTAATACAGATAAGGACGATTATGGTGCTTTAATTCGGGATCGTAAGTATGTTTGAGCTATTGGCCTTGTTATCTGTATCTCTGTTGTCAGAAACAGTACAGTTGGTCAAAATGCCAAATGATATTTGTAGGATATCAGCACTCCATCCGAATCTGTTGTATCTTGTAAGAACTTGAATGTATTGAAGCATTTTCTTGCAGCTGTGTGAATCTTGTTGCTCATTGCTTTTAAATATTTTTCGCCGAGCATTGTTTTATATTTGGGCTGAACACTAGCAGATCAAGATTGTCTCTTCGGAAAAAAAACTCTTGGAGTAAATTAAGTACGAATTTAGGTGGATTTTATCCAACAATTTATGTTTTCATGATACTGATTTTTTTGTTCAACAATCCAGCTGAAGATAAAACTCTGAGAGAGAACCATCGACTTACGTTTCAGCTAACGGAACAAAGTATATAATATCTGTATATATTCATAAGCAGAGCGAAGAGTGACATAGTCACACAGACCAATATCAGGACGATAAGCGGAACCTACAACAAGGACTATGCAGTTCATCGTGTTAAGGAAGAGGAGTACATACATAGATACAAGTAGTCATCTACTAATACAATTTGATTGGCAACAAGCATCAGCAATTGCAGGATTACATGACCCCCAACCATCACCAAGTTATCAAGATGGCGTTCATAGTTCGGAAAGGATTAATTTTTGCTGCAAAAGCTATTCCTTTTCCAACTAGTGGCGACTCTACACTTCTACAGGACATGAGTTACAGAAAAACAGAAGCAAGCATCTCAAACGAGCTGCAGAGAAGGGGAACCCCAAACTAACCAAGTCACCGCTGACACGCATAAATCAGAGCGAGATGAAGCCTTCCTTGACGAAGAGGGCGAAGAGGAGAACGACGAAGCCGGCGGCGATGCACTGCGTGCTGGACACCAGCGTCTGCTCGTACGCCAGCAGCGTCACGGCGGCGCCGACGCACCCGATCAGGAACCCGCTCAGATTCCGGTCCATGCCGCTCGCCTGCCTCCTCGCCGCTCGATCCCTGCTCCGCCTCGGCTTCGGATGCTGTGGGTGCTGCTGCGAGTCCACGAGACACAGGTTGGGGAATTAAAAAGCTGCGAGGTCAACGGATTCTGGTGCCGACGAGAGGGCATCGAGCTAAGCTTATGGAGGGTTTGGAAGGTCGCCGATCGATGTCGTTTTCGCGGCTGGGAAGCGTCATTTGCGGTTGCGGATGGAACTCACGAGTTTCAATCTCAACGCCCGTTTGGTGTTAGTTGAATTTTAATCGGAAAATTTCTTTGTTTATCCATGTGATTTCGTTTGATCTCGGTACGTAAGGTTAAGAATGCGCCTAATTTATTTACTTTTTGTTGGGCCTGAACGGGATTGCGGCCAGAATGCGGCGCATATAAGTTGCGCCGATACGAGATTTCGGCCGACGTGCGACCCCATACATGTTACAAGTAAGTCCACTTATCATCCCTTATCTTTACATCAAATTTAATTAACATCTTTAAATCACAATACTAAAAATTTTAAACTCCCAACTTGCAATATCGGATTAACTTAAATCCTACGACAGTATAGATGGCTGGTTTCGCTAACGTGTCAATTTGACTCGGTTCACTCGTGCTGACTAGATGCTTACAGAACAAAAACGAAAGTGGCCCCACATATCATCCTCACTTTTCTCCCTTCTTCACTCCTCCCTGATCTCTCTCCCCTCTTCTCTCTTTATTCCAGATGATTCAGATGCAATGCAGTGATGCAGGTAAACATTACCTGCACCAGCTTTGCACATGCAGTGATTCCCTTTCCACTTGGCCCTCGAGACAGCGGCGAGCCGGTGTTGCCATTCTGTTGCTGCTTGACACCAATAACAAATTTGACTGAGGAGTAGCCACTAGAGTAGGACGGCTACCATGGATCCCACCTCTGACCGAGCCTGCTGTTAGAGTAATTCTTATCTGGAAATTTCTACCACATTCTCCAACTCTCTCAGTTCTCATCTGTACTAATTGAGGCACAAGTCAAAGAAGAGGAGATAGTGATCTAGACATGTGTAAGAATATATACTCAGTGATATAAGTTTATATTTGTACATAGCAGCAGTAGTAGATATGTCATCCGAAAATTCTAGTAGAGTGTAGTACTTTGTGTGTGTAGTCAAAGTCTCTAGAGTAGTCTAGTACTCAGTATTCATAGCTAGCTACTCATGTCATGATGCATCTATAAATAGGCCACCATATACATGTGTGAGAGATGATGTATGAATCAATCAAATTAAAGTAAGAGTACTACCAACAAGGAAGCTGCATACACAAGCATACGAGCTCCCTCTCCACAGCACTAGTACTTAGACAAATAGCCTCCCATTTTGTCCACTCTCTACAAAATAATCAACTCCAACAACTGGTATCAGAGCATCCAGGTTCGAGTAGGGCGTATCACATAAGCACGGCGTATCGGCATCGTCAAGTGAAGCTGCAGATATGGCTTCAAATTCGGGCGTCACGGTGGCGCAGTCCATGGTTCCTGTTTTCGCGGGAGAAAATTACGACATATGGAGTATCAAGATGCGGACGCTGCTGCTATCTCAAGGATTGTGGAACATCGTCGAAAATGGGTACGAGGAGTATTCCGCCCTAGAGACTCTTACAGAGGCGCAGAAGAAATCTCTAGCAGAAGCCCAGATGAACGACGCCAAGGCCTTGTTCTTGATCCAACAAGGAGTTGCGGAAAGTTTATTTCCGCGTATTATTGGCGCCAAGAAGTCGAAGGAAGCGTGGGACAAATTGAAGGAGGAGTTTCAAGGATCGAAGAAGGTGCTGGCTGTGAAGCTTAAAACACTGAGGAGGCAATTCCAGAATTTGCAAATGAAGGACACTAAGAAGGTAAAAGATTATTTCTCCAGAGTTATTGAGATCGTCAATAAGATGCGGCTTTATGGTGAAGATATAAAAGATCAACAGATAGTTGAGAAAATTTTAATCAGTCTCCCGGAGAAATATGAGTATATTGTTACGGCCATCGAGGAGTCGAAAGACTTGTCGACCCTCACGATCCAAGCAACTAATGAGCTCGTTGGAGTCTCATGAAGAGAGGAAATTTCAGCGTGAAGGGAGTTCGTTGAAAATGCACTTCGAACAAAGATGACCTTCGGCCTCAAAATACAAGGTATCATGGGAATTTCCGAAAAATGATTTTCCGGCCCGAGATCGTGGTTTTCAAAAATATGGATATTTAAGGCGGGACATGCGAAGCAAGGTGGCCAAGAAAAAGGTGAAAAAGGTAAGTCCAGTTCAAATTTGTGGTGTGATATTTGCCAAAAATCTAGTCATACCACAGATAAGTGTTGGAAGAAAATGACTTGCAACAAGTGCAAGAGGAAGGGCCACATTGCAAAATACTGCAGAACTCGAGAGATTAATCGAGCAAATTTTTCACAAGAAAAGGAAAGGTCTGAAGAAATGGTTTTCTCTTGTTATACTGCTCATGAAGAAAAAGATAATGTCTGGGTTATTGACAGTGGTTGCACCAACCACATGGCCGCTGATCCAAAATTATTTCGAGAAGTGGATTCATCGTATCATGCAAAAAATCACATGGGTAATGGCTCCAAGCTCAAAATGAAGGCAAAGGTACGGTTGCTGTCCAAACTTCAGACGGTCCAAAAATTATTAAAGATGTTTTGTTGGTACTCGATTTTAAAGCAAAATCTGCTAAGTATTGGGCAACTTCTTGAACACGGGTATGCGGTTTATTTTGAGGATATTTCATGCAAAATAGTGGATCGTAAAAATAACCGGTTGATAGCAAAAATAAATATGGAGAAGGACAGGAATTTTTTGTTGAAGATGAATTATCCATCTCAAGTGGCTCTCAGAAGTGAAGTGGATATTTCTGATCTTCGGCACAAGAGAATGGGTCATCTCAACTACAGAGCATTAAAGTTACTCAAGATAAAAGGTATGGTTCAAGGCCTTCCATTTATTTGTCCTAAATCTGACCCATGTGAAGGATGTGTTTTTGGAAAACAAATTCAGGCTTCTTTTCCTAGTGGAGCTTGGAGAGCAAGTGCATCATTGGAATTAGTGCACACTGATATAGTTGGTAAAGTTCCAACAATGTCAGAAGGAGGAAATTGGTACTTTATCACATTTATTCATGATTACACAAGAATGACTTGGGTATATTTTTTAAAAGAAAAATCAGCGGCATTTGAGACATTCAAAAAATTCAAGGCCATGGTGGAAAATCAAAGTAATAGAAAAATCAAGGTATTGCGCAGCGATCAAGGAGCAGAATATATCTCAAAAGAATTTGAGAAGTACTGTGAAAATGTTGGCATCCGAAGGCAATTAACGACAGGCTACAGTCCTCAACAAAATGGAGTGGCTGAAAGAAAAAACCGAACAATTGATGATATGGCAAATTCTATGCTACAAGAAAAGGTATGCCTAAATCCTTTTGGGCTGAAGTATCAAGTACTACGGTTTATATTTTAAATAGAAGTCCTACCAAAGCGGTACCAAATCATACACCTTTTGAAGCTTGGTTTGGTAAAAAACCTGTCATTGGTCATATAAGAGTATTTGGTAGCATTTGTTATGCTCAAGTGCCAGCACAAAAAAGAGTAAAATTTGATAATAGAAGTGATCGCTGCATATTTGTTGGCTATGCTGATGGTATCAAAGGATATTGACTTTACAATCTGGAGCAAAAGAAAATCATCATCAGTAGAGATGTGGTTTTTGATGAAAGTGCTAGTTGAGACTGGAAGTCTCCAGAAGCTTCCAGCACTCCCTTGCCAACCACTACCATCACTTTAGGCCAACCACATGTGCATGGCAATTATGAAGAGGAAGATCATACTCCAAGTCCACAAGCATCAAGTCCAAGGTCAAGTTCAAGCTCCAGTTCAGATTCAAGCCCGAGCAATGAAGAACAAATATCTACACCGGAATCGGCTCCAAGACGGGTAAGAAGTATGGTTGATTTATTAGAATATACTTCTCAACAAAGAAGTTCGAACAACATGAATTTTGCAATTATTCTCTGCCTTGAGCCACAAAGTTTGAAGAAGCGAGAAAAACACAAAAATTGGATAAAAGCCATGAAAGATGAAATCCACATGATTGAAAAAAAATACCTGGGAATTGGTTGATCGTCCTAGAGACAGAGAAGTGATTGGAGTAAAATGGGTTTATAAGACAAAACTAAATCCAAATGGCTCAGTTCAAAAATATAAAGCAAGGCTTGTGGCAAAAGGCTTTAAGCAAAAGCCTGGGATTGATTATTATGAGACATATGCTCCAGTTGCAAGGCTAGAGACAATTCGTACAATAATAGCTCTAGCCGCTCAAAAGAAGTGGAAGATATATCAGCTTGATGTAAAATCGGTTTTTCTAAATGGTTATCTCGAAGAGGAAATTTATGTGGAACAACCAGAAGGATTTTCACTTCAAGGGGAAGAAAATAAAGTACTCAAACGAAGAAGGCATTATATGGATTAAAGCGGGCGCCCGAGCGTGGTACAGTCAAATTGACAAATATTTTCTTCAAAAGGGATTTGAGAAGAGCATAAGTGAGCCTACCCTATACATCAAGAAAACAGTACGGATATTCTAATCATTTCACTCTAGGTTGATGATTTGATATATACTGGAAATAATGAGAGGATGATGCAAGATTTTAAAAGGGATATGATGCACACATATGAAACGAGTGATCTGGGCCTGCTCCATTACTTTCTTGGTATGGAAGTACATCAAAATAGTGAAGGAATATTTATATCACAAAGAAAATATGCTGAAAATATTCTAAAGAAATTTAAGATGGAAAAGCGTAAATCGCTTACAACCCCTTGTTGCCAAATGAAAAACAAAAAGCAAGCAATGGAACTGATAAGGCGGATCCGACAATTTATCAAAGTTTGGTCGAAGTTTATTATATTTGACATGCGACACCGGATATTATGTTCATCGCTAGTTTATTATCGAGGTACATGTCTAGCCCAAGTCAGTTGAATTTTACCGTTGCAAAGAGAGTTTTGCGGTATATTAAAGGGACCGCAGATTATGGCATATGGTACAAGCCAGTTAAAGAATTAAAATTAATTGGCTACACGGACAGTGATTGGGTTGGATGTCTCGATGATATGAAGAGCACTTCGGGCTACACTTTCTCACTTGGTTCAGGTATGTGCTCCTGGTCTACAAAGAAACAAAATATTGTTGCTTTATCTTCAGCGGAAGCAGAGTACGTTGCATCATCAAAAGTTGTTTCACAAGCTATCTGATTGAGAAGAATTATGGAAGATCTTGACGAAAAACAGAATGAGCCTACTATAATTTATTCTGACAATAAGTCTGCAATTGCGATTAGTGAAAATCCAATTAGTCATGACCGGACAAAGCATATTGCTATCAAGTATCGAGAAGCAGTGGATCGCCGAGAAGTTAAAATGGTTTTTTGTCGCACGAATGAGCAACTCGCGGATATATTCACCAAGGCTCTGATAAAAGAAAAATTCATCTACAACAGAGAGCTAATTGGAATTTCCAGAAATGAATTAAGGGGGAGTTTGTTGGAGTAATTCTTATCTGGAAATTTCTACCACATTCTCCAACTCTCTCAGTTCTCATCTGTACTAATTGAGGCATAAGTCAAAGAAGAGGAGACAGTGATCTAGACATGTATAAGAATATATACTCATTGATATAAGTTTGTATTTGTACAGAGCAGCAGTAGTAGATATGTCATCCGAAAATTCTAGTAGAGTGTAGTACTTTGTGTGTAGTCAAAGTCTCTAGAGTAGTCTAGTACTCAGTATTCATAGCTAGCTACTCATGTCATGATGCATCTATAAATAGGCCACCATATGCCTGTGTGAGAGATGATGTATGAATCAATCAAATTAAAGTAAAAGTACTACCAACAAGGAAGCTGCATACACAAGCATACAAGCTCCCTCTCCACAGCACTAGTACTTAGACAAATAGCCTCCCATTTTGTCCACTCTCTACAAAATAATCAACTCCAACACCTGTACTCCAGCACGTCATCCTCGTCGGTGCACCCGGAGCGTGACATGGCCTGGCTCGGTGCGGTCAATCAGGTTGCCGAACATGTCTCGTCGTGCCTGAAGCAGCTCGCGGTTCTGCTTCGCCAACCGGTCGCGCATCGCCCGCGACTCCTCCAGCAGCGTCGCGTTGTACAGCGCCACGGCGACCTGGCGCGGCGACCACCTCGACGACCTCCATCTCGTGCGTGTGTGCCCCAGTTCTTGCCGTGGGGGGCACTAGCACACTTCGTAGCTCGTCTGGATCACCTCCGACGTGCCGCCCTTGAAGTCGGACACCATCAGCA
This sequence comes from Oryza australiensis, assembly GCA_019925245.2. Lineage (NCBI taxonomy): Eukaryota > Viridiplantae > Streptophyta > Magnoliopsida > Poales > Poaceae > Oryza > Oryza australiensis. The sequence goes on along the minus strand of JAIFGZ020000222.1, from coordinate 18,133,392 downwards.
TCGGCATCCGTGTCGCCCCCACCACGCCGGTGCCCTTCTTGCCACTGCCATAGGTCTCCGACGAGCAGCTTGACACCGTCGTTCCCCCTCACCTCGGCGGCGTCCGCGTCATCGACCTCGATGACTTCAACGCCGTCGTCGCCATCGCCTCGCGGGAGCTCGTGCGTCAAACACATTACAGCCCTGTCGGCGGCGGCGGGCATCCAGATGACGTACTGGTGAGACCGAGCACCCGGAGAGCTTGATGAGGGTGGTGTAGAGCACGGTGTGGCGGTCAAGCGACTTGCGGATCTTGTGGGCTGAGCGAACTCGAGCTCGGACGGGCTCGCCGGCCGCTTCCCCTCCCTCTCCTGCCTCCTCCTTCCTCACATGGAAGCCGGGCGAGCTTGAGCTCGGAAGGGCCTCGCCGGCATGGAAGCATGGATGGCGCTGCAACGCCTGGCGCACGACATGGCGTGCGTGGCGGAGGAAAATGAGAAGAGAAAGAAGTGGACGCTGACATGTAGTGTTCATATTTTTTTTCTTCTCATTTACATGTGGGCTTATCATGTTTTTTATTTTTGTGTTGAATAGTCATGTCAACGAAAATAGCCGTTCATAGACTTGGTTTGCTAAGATGAAGGATAGAGATTTTTGGTATTGCGCTTTAGCAATGTCAATTAAACTCTAAGACGAGGCACAGCAAATGGACTTATTCCTACTTGTTGACCCGGAACGGGATCCGGCCTCCTGTGGCCCATGTTATTTAGGCCCATATGAGCTGGGCTCGAGAGCTTTTAAATCGGTTGCACGTCCGTTGGCAGGTGGCATGGAGATGGCACTATTGGAAAAATAATCTTTAATCCATCTATCAAAATTTATAATAATTTAGGTTTCAATAGAAATCGAGACTAAAAAATATTTTTAGTCCCGATTAAATCTTTAGTCCCGGTTGATAACACCAACCAAGACAAAAGTTTATTTTTAGTTTTGGTTAAAAAAATCTACGGACCGTGTCAGACCTTAATTACTTTTAGTCTCGGTTGGTGGTATTACCAATTGGGAGTAAAGATCAACATTTGTCTTGATTTTTTATATCAATCAGAACCAATGTGAACAGTGCTCGGCCGTAGACTTTTTATTTCTCTCCCTCTCCCTCTCAGGCACCACATGCATCTCTCTTCCTTTCTCAGCCGAGCTAGATCTAATCCTCTCCCTCCCCTCTCTCAGCTCTCTCTCTCCCTCTCGGCATGGATATGGCGACCAGCGGGATGGCAGCGGCGGGTGGCGGTCGCATGACGGGCGGCGGGCGGCTGCTATCGTTCCTCCTCCATCCTGCTGCTCAGTGTCGGCGGATTTGTGAATGAGGGCCGGCGGATTTAGGAATGAATTTGTGGTGTCCTTCAGATCTGAATTTTTTTTGTTGATGTCCTCTAGATCTGTATCTGTGAATGAATTTTGTGAATTTGTGAATGAAGGCCGACGAATTTGGGAATGAATTTGTGAATAATTTTGTCAATGTCTCAAATTTGTGAATGATTTTTGTGAATTTGTGGTTGATTTTGTTATTAAATTGTTGGAAAAAGAGATCACTAGTACAGAATGTGTAATAGGTGGCGGTTCGGAACCCCTAATAGGTATCGGTTTTGTACCCGACACCTATTGGTCGGCACCAATGATAAGAGTTATTGGTGCCGGTTCTTCACCCGACACCTATTGGGCCAAAAAGGTGCCGGTTTTGTATTGAGAACCGACACCTATACGGAGTAATAAGTGCCGGCGACTATTGAAAACCGGCACGTATTATGATATAATAGGTATCGGTTCTCAATTGCAAACCGGCACTTATTTGGACTAATAGGTGTCGGGTCTAGTTTCCAACCGACACTTATTTTAGATGTGCCGGTTTTTGTTTGAGACCGACACTTATTTGGGATAATAGGTGTCGGTTTTTGTTTGAGACCGATACCTATTGGTCGTAATAGGTGTCGGTTTTTGTTAAAAACCAGTACCTATTTTCTTGAACGTACAAAAGAAATTATATTTAGCATAAATATTCCTCCATACAACCACACAACAAGCAGGTCACAAAACATTTGAATTCCCATAGCGGTCACATTTTGCAATGGTTCATACATCAAACATTATCACACTCATACAAAAACAAGAATGCCCAAGCATTGAGTCAGATCCATGCAAACTTTGCACATGTTTTCAACTTACAGATAATCATGTTTTCAACTTTGCACATTACACATACAACACATACATGATCTCAGGTACACAGTAGATCAGGTTGCCAACATCTGGAGACAATGAGGAGTATTTGCAAATGTTTTCCTTGTGTTCCATGAGATAATTAGAAAATATGATCCCTTTAATTTGTAATTGTCTCACCACATACGCAATGTGCACAAGGTGCCATGTCCAAGTCTTTTTCTCCCTGTTTTGGCTGATCGAAAGGGAACAAGACGTGTAGATCTAGCCACCCTCTCCTAACCTCTTCTCACAAACTATTAATATTTAGTTTATATGTTTTGCACATGCATGCATATGCTTGCTTGAGGGGCATCATATCATTAGATGCACTAACCAGATTAGATTATACTAAATGTTTGATTAATTATATATATCCTAGTACGACATGTGTAAATTAATAATCTCATTACGATAGCAACCTCAAACGTGCACTTAAAGTGTGGTGCATGGATAGCTCTAATATATTTAGGAGATTATATATATAAGTACCATGTATGGAAAAGCTTAGACGAAGCATCAAGTGGGCTTCAAAAAACGAGTAAGAAATCTTGTTGCCTTGGTGTGTAACATGCAATATAGCTGGACATGTGGATCCAACTTGAATACTAGTTGATAAGAACAATCTCACACTCATTCTCATCTCTCTCTCTCTCTCTCTGCAAAAACACACATGGAGAGAGTGCGGCCCGAGACAAGACAAGACACAATGTTGGTGAAGGGAGGCACAACTGCACAACAACTACCATCTATGGTGGGGGCCAAGTTGAATATTGGAGCTAATACTACATTTGTCTGCTCTTTGATCTTAGCTAACACTAGGGCCGCTAGCCTCAAGGAAACGCACTCATGAAACGTGATATGCGCCGGTCTCGGGATGACATGTTCGAAGATGAACCGCAGAGTTGTTCGCGAGGGCGAAGCAAACATGTGGCAACAACTTACTTGTTGGGAGCTTAAGTTTCTGCACATGAAATGATTCAATAAGTGAAAATGCACTATGAGTATAGAAACGCGTATTTCCGTCTTAAAAAAATAGACGAACCTCCGCATCCGTAATGTTCCAGTTGTCGATCTCCATGAAAGTCCACATAAATTTCATCGTGTAGAACCCACATGTGCTCGTTCCTTGATCTTGACGTTGGCACCAAGGGTGGCGGTTTACCCGGAATGTATTTGAACAGGGAGCGTGTCGAATGCACTTCTTCTTATATTTCACTAGTACCTTATTGAGGATGTCAATTACGGATTGGAAATCTTCTCGCGGTTTCCTCAATCCATCCGAACGAGGATTTTGGAATCATTTAAATGGATCACAAGAAGGATCCAGTGGTTCCTACATACAAAGGGACAGGGCAATTAACACCGAGTAAAGACAAATGGTATGTGGAACGATAACTGCCTCACTTACTTAAAGTTGTAGGGCAGAAGAATCGTATTCATGTCCTGAAGCTTCACAAAGGAGCTGTACGGGTAGTCCAACACCATTTTTTGGGACGTTGGGCCTCCATCAATCTGATTTGAATTGACAATCGCTGGATCGAGGAATGCTAGTTTGTTACAAGTCGCTCTACATTCAAGCGCCCCCATTCCGCATAAGGAAACAAGTTAGACAACTTACAAAGGCTAATAAGGGTATGAACTTAGAAATACTAGCTAGGGATTCGAGTATGCTTACAATGCCCATATTTGAAGCATAGATACGTCTAGCTCCCTCGCATTGTATAGCTGAAATAGTTATTCAAATGGGACCCAGATTACACCATCGTCGTGATGAAAGTCCTCGTTCCTGTAAAAGGCACCGAACGTCTCCTTACCCTCCTTTGCCATCTGTAGGTACCACTCTTCTACCCTTCTCATCTGAGTGCAATTTGCAATGACATTGCGATATTCGTCGGTGGTCAAAGGACCACCTAACTTGAACTTAGCGCCAAAGGTGCCTTCGGAATATTCTCCACATCGACAAACTCTTCACCGCACTTTGGAGAAATTCTTTCTCATTCTTCTTGGTGTCTTTTGTGAATTGAGCCTTGGAAAAATCTTGCAATTTCTTTTTCGGATCGTGCGTTGAAAGTCCAAAATAGGTTGCTTCGGGGCTGGTGGCCTTGCCATACGAATGAAGTGGTCCCGTACTTGAACCGACACTTTGGGAGATGGCTCCGACTTTGTAGAAATAGTCGCTTTCTTGGCCTTCTTAAGGGTAGATGGTTCGACATATCTGTAGATTTGCACGTCGACCCCTCTTTTTGGGCTGGTCATCGGGAGCTCTTTGTGCCGGTGGAGGAGACGGGCTCTTACGTGGCAACGGTGGTGGAGTTGGCATTCTCGGGAGGAGACAGCGAGGCCCGCTAGAGCTCGACCCGCCATCGCTTGGCTCGTCATCACCATCTCCTGAAGGAAAGACAATGAACCTCTTGCGCCACACGATGACGTTGTGGATAGCTTCTCCAAGAGTGTTCACCCCTTCCTCTGGAGGAAATTCAAGCTGGATGGCCCTATATCTGCTCGACACGTCCTCCACTTCAACCCTTGAGTAGCCAGTTGGTATTGGATTACCGTGTATCCTTCCTCCCTCCACTACAGGATGTGCCATACCGCGTGCCACCTCTATAGTGAGGTTTTGACTCGCAGTGGCACATGAAACCTACATGCGACGTTCGTGATTGCGTCCACGGGGTGACGAGTCATCTCCGGTTCTTGAGGCACCTCGGTTGAAGCGCAACTGCTTTTCCTCCTGTTGGATGGCTAAAAGGCCAGCATCACCGCCAATCCCGCCGGGAGTAGCGGTGCCTCCATCTTCGAACTTTTCCATTAGGACTCTCATCTGTTCTACTTGGTCTCATGAATTTTTATTACTTCGAGACCGGTTTCTATGTCTGTCCTCAGGAAAACCTTCCCTCCATGGTACGAGGCCTAATCCCCTTGTGCGTCCGGATGCTCGGCGTTCGTAATGCAAGTGTGAGCTCATCTTTCTCCCTACTTGGAACAAAAGAGCCCTCGGCCCGATGATGCGCATCATGTAGCCTTCGGGACACTTCTTGTGAAGTTGGACACTTGTGTACCAACTCGCCCTGTATCGAGAGTGATGCCCCTCGGGCGTATTGGTAATTCTTTCCTCGTTCGCACCAGTCCTTTGTCTCAATCTCGATCCCCTTATCCAACAGCTCTTCCTCCCTCGCTCGCCATTTATCTACGTTCTTAGCATAACCGCTACGGCGAGACGATGAGGGAATAAATTTTGGCCGCATTGGCTTGATTCCTTTCGCTAACCTCCTTCGCCTCATCGATGTTCTATAGGCCACAAATTCATCCCGAAATTATGGCACCTACGATAATTGGGATCTTCAAAATTTGGTGTCCGCCCTCGCTTCACAAACTTCCTACAAAGGTCCGTCTTGAACTTTCGGAAGCTGACGCTCATCCTCTCAAGGGCCCTCTGCTTTGCGAGTTCTTCTGATCCCGTGGGAAATTGGAATGTCCACTTCAACTTGTCCCAAGCAAGGTCCTTGTCTCTGTCTGGTACCGTCCACTCCAATTGATCTGGATCACTGCTCTTCCAGTATCGGTACTTGATTGGGATGTCATCCTTCACGATGACACCTATAGCATTTGAGTATGGGGTGAGTACCGACGCAGGAGCTGTAGGGTTCCCGTCTGGATCTAACGCTGTTATAGTGTAAAGGCCCGAGGGCATCCTAGTTGGACCTCTCCCCCTTTTTGTTGATGAGGTCCCGGTATCACCAGAGTTCACAATGGCCGATGGGGTAGCCTCCTCCACGCTTTCAGGGTTCAAGTGTAGAAAGCCACTTGGGCTACTAGGACCACCGTCGTTTTCTCCGGAAATTGCAGGCATACTGTTATCTTGTTCTCGGGACATTTTGTACACTATAATGATCAAAAGTTTATTAGCTAATACCTCCACCAACAACAACCAAGTGGAGGACATACAAAAATATTAATAAGAGAAAAGAAACTTGGAGGTCACATGTACTTATGGTTATGGAGGCTTATTAGCTAGACATAGATCTAGAGAGAGTAAACTTAGAGAGAGAGAGAGGATGAAGGAGAAAGCAAGGTTGGTTGGGGAAGCGAAAGTCGAAGCTCAGCAAAGGCTAGGGCAAAAGGATGAGATGAGGTGATGAGAAAGCAAGGTCTTTTCTCTTCTCTCTCATTTCTTTTGTCAGGCAGGACAGAGAGCCATACAGGTATAGAGAGAAAGAGATGAGCAAATTACTAAAATTCATGGGCTCTATGTATGTATTCACAAAACTCTTGTGCTGTGTATTTATTCCTCATGCATGCATAAGCAGTGCCCTAATATATATTTACTTGCTGCTAACTTAACAATTTTAAAAAAATACTTCCATCTCATTTACTTGCTGCTAACCGAGCAATTAAAAATAATCACCAGCAGAAGCAGTCAAGCAGCAGCATTGCAATTTTGCAGGAGCTCTCAAGTTTTGTCAAACCTACCATGCATGCAACCATGGAACATACTACTATGCCAGATTAAGGAGACATGATTAGTTATCTATTTTCACTCCCCTGATTAGCTCCCAACAAGTTAACTTAGTTATGCTAATCTGACTTGAAATTCAATTCCAGCAACCATAAATCCACAAGCAATTAACCATTCATTTTCCCTTGCGTTGTGCTTAACAGCCGAAACATTGCATCCTTTTTCTTTTTTAACACTAGGTGGTGTTTGAAGCTAATCAAGATTAATATACGTAAAACGAAGAAGATTTACTATAGGTGGCCATTCGGTCTGACCCAGTAATTCGGTTTGGTCTTCTGATCTTTAAAATAAACTCAAGACCGAAATACACTGTAAAATATTAAAGATCGAGAAATTTGGTTTGGTCTTTGATCATGACCGAAAGTTTAGCATACCCCAGAAAAGAAAAAAATTATGAGAAAGTACTGTAGGCACAAAAAATGTATACTAAATTTTTTATCAAGTTTTATATTAGAAAATACGGTATCTCCCTGTATTTTTTTCATAGATGATAAAATTACCCAAAAAAGTCAGAATGAACAATGAATCTTGCCAACCTTTCTCTTGTTGATATATATTAGATTAGTGAAAAATAAATTTATTTTGAGACGTACACATAGCAATATCGTTATGTCCCCCACGAGGCCAATTTCATTAGCAAGAAGAAGGCAACTAGCATTGCGTGGAGATAACTGTAAACTAAGCACTTTGACTGCCCATTATATTACGGCTACAAGACCGAACAGGAGAGTATAGTATGCCGAACGGTGAATTTCCATCATCCCATGCTGTACTGAAGGATCCATCCTATTAAGATGGGCAAGATAGCTTTGTTGGTGCACATTTGGTAATTTGATTATGTGAGTTGAAACTATGGACTTACTGAAACTAACCATACTCTGTGTAATTTGCACAATTATATATGTATTGTAGTTTTATTTTTCTAATAGTGATGATGGTAGTTCTACCGTCAACTCTATACTAACTTCTAACTTTAAAAAAAATGACATGTGTATGTTAGAGGGTTCACATGCCAACTACTCTCACTAACTCTTTACTTTTATGATAAAAAAATAATATAGAGCTAAAACAGTCTACATATGAGTAATAAATATGTATAACAATTAAAAGATAATAATAACATGCTAATGATAATTTTTTAATTAAACTTCTGTTGCAATGCATGGGAAATATGCTAGTAACTTTGATATAGTCAATCAAATCACACAATTTATATGAACTATAGGAAGGTAGTGGTCTGCATGGGCATGCATATTATTTGTTTCGAATACGAGATATAAGAAAATAAGTCTAAATTAAAGTAAGATATTTTTTTCTGTTTTTAATTGAATGTTTATTGTTTTTGTTAACAAATCTTGAGAAACTTTTCACTAGTACAAAAACTTTTCACTATCTAAAGGAAGAAATGTCATAGTGCTTCGCAACACAAAACTAATGTCACAGTGAGACTAGCTAGGTGAGATCACTGCAGGTTCACAACACAAAACTAATTACACATTGCAATATATAGAACCAACAAGGAAAAAAAAGGGAGAAACAAAACCCTAAAGGAACTTACATCGGTCGGTTGACTATGCCGAAGAGCTTCGCAGCGGGCTATGGGGGCGGCCGTCGGTGGAGGGATGATGCCGGCCGGCGGTGGAGGCGGGCCGGAGATCACCGGGCGGCGGAGGCAGCCCGCAGGAGGCCGAGGACACTGGACGATGACGGTAGGCGGACGGTGGATGTCGCTGGAGGGCGGCGACACTGGACAGGTCGGAGGCGGTCGACGGCGGTCGAAGGGTGGGGTGGCGCTGCGGGAGACGGAGGACAGGCAGGTGGCGCGGACGGCTGGCGGCTGGCGCTGTGTTTGACGGAGGACGGACGAGCGACGCTGGACGGGTGGACGGGCGATGGATCTGGACGACGGCGGCTGGGACGGAGTCGAGGCGGGTGATGGCGGTCGGAGGGTGGCGGGTGGCGGGGCGACGGGCGGGTGGGCGGCGCTAGACGGGTGAAATGGCGGCGGATCTCGGACGACACCGAGGAGGCGGCGGATCTCGGAAATATATATTCTAACTTTATAGGTGCCGGGTCCAAAAAAACCGGTCCCTATTAGGAGTAATAAGTGCCGGTTTTTATAAATAACCGGCACCTATTAGGAAAAATAGGTGTCGGTTTTAATTGATAACCGGCACCTATTAGGAGAAATAGGTGTCGGTTTTTAGTTGGAACCGACACCTATTCTCCAAAACCCTAATTCATCGGTTCCACTTATGCATGCAACTTAGGGCCAATGGGCACGATATGTATGCATCAATTGATATATAATCATCCAGCAAATTAAATCCAACCATTGATTGTTACAACGGGACTGCACGCGAATATATTCATTCAGTTCCAAAATTACAGATTCATGTTTGTTACAATCAAATTCCAACTTATAAGTCGATCACTATTACTCCTTCTTCATGATCAATGCGAACATATGGGGCTTTCTCCCCTTCTTCGTCTTCATCTCCGTCTTCTTGACTTTCTTCACCTTCGTCTACATCTGTTGCAAAAGGTGGTAACTCGTCAATTTGATCGTAGCCTTCCTCATCGGTGATATTCTCAACTCCAACAATGTTTCGCTTTCCATTGAGAACTACGTGGCGATCAGTCACCGCTGAAGGGTCCTTGACATAGAATACTTGTGTTACAGAGTTTGCGAGCACAAAAGGTTCATCCTGATAACCCATATTGTTTAGGTCCACGATGAACATCCCGTACTTGTCAATTTTCAAACCACTAGGAATTTTGACCCATTGACACTTGGAAAAGTGGTACCTTCAGGTCCATACTCAAGCTCCCATTGCCTCTATATACCCGTAGTATGTTTGTTTTACCCCATTACCGTCGAAGGCATCTATACGGACACCACTATTCGATATTTGCTCTTGGCATCCCGCATTCTCGTGTAAAATGTATACCCATTAATATCATACCCTTGGAATGAATGAATAGTGCTCGCAGGCCCTCGGGACAAAACGTACGCTGGTCACTATCGGATTCACAGCCATGATATGCTTCGTAACCAATCACCGAAATGCGTCTATGCTACTTAGCGATCCATGCTTCGATTTGCACGGGTTCTCGGTTCGGAGTGAGTTGTAATGCACATCAACAAATGGAGCCACCAAGGCCGACCGCTCGAGCACTGAAATGTGCTTGCCGTAGTGTTTCAAGGCTAGGAGCGAATATTGCTTTATGCCCTAAAGTCCCTTTCCCAAGTAGCTCGCCCTCGTGTCGGGACATTGGCACACCAATGGGACGTAGATCCATATAGTCAATGCAAAACTCAACCACCTCCTCTGTTGCATAACCCTCTACGATACTCCCTTCCGGTCGAGCTCACATTACGCACATACTTTTTATGATCCCCATGAATCTCTCGAAAGCCCACATGTTATGAAGATAAAGCGGGCCGAGAATCTTTATCTCTTTCACGATATGTATCACTAGGTGAACCATTAGATCAAAAAATAATGGTGAAAAACACATCTCGAGTTGGCAAATGGTCACGATTACATCTCGCCGGAGCTTGTCTAGTGTGGTTGGATCGATCACCTTCGATATATAGCATTGAAGAAAGAGCACAACTTTATGATTGGGTTTCGCACCTGTCCGGTAAGATGCCTCTAATCGCAACGGTAGTTGTGTCATCGACACGTGACAATCATGTGACTTCATGCCCACTATTTTCTTCTCTCTAATGTTGACAAATCTTTTAACGTTAGCGGAGTAACCGAGACGGGACTCGGACACTCTGCGAGGCACTCCAACGAGCTGATTTTCTCGGCGGCACCGAGGGTGTAGCACGCGGGAGGGAGGTATTGTCGGCCATTGGGACGTTCTTGAGGATGTAGCTCGGACCTGATGTTCATGTCTACAAGGTCTCTTCGGGATTTCAATGTATCCTTTGTCTTGCCAGGTATATTCAGCAGTACTCCCATCAAACTCTCGCATACATTTTTCTCAACGTGCATCACGTCGATTGCATGACGGACATCCAAATCTTTCCAATACGGTAGTTCCCAGAAGATAGATTTCTTCTTCCAAAGAGGCTTCTCACCACCCTTGACCGCCGCACGTGTATTGCCATGCCCTTACCAAATACATGTTCAATATCTTGTATCTCTTCAAAAATATCTCTGCTGTACGATGTATCGGAGCTGTCCCCTTCTCCACTGTGCCATCGAAATCTCTTCTATTGCTACGATACTGGTGACCGGCAGGAAGAAACCTCCGGTGGCACATGTACACAGTCTTTCCGAGTACCTCGGCCACACGCTTGTTGTGTCCCGCATGCACTTGCACACATGCATAACCACCTTTCACGTTTGTCCGGATGTGTTGCCAGCCGCGGGTAATCTTGAATGGTAACTAACAATATTGCCCTTAAGGTGAAGTACTCTCTTTTGTAAGCATCCCACATCGCACTCCCGAACCCATAGTAACAAGATCATCTACTACTAGTCGAAGTAGACATCGATATCGTTGCCGAGTTGCTTGGGCCTTTGGATTAGCAGGTGGCATCATGATATACTTGCGCTTCATGCACAACCATGACGGAAGGTTGTACATAACAAGTGCCACCGGCCATGTCTTGTGCCGACCGCTCATGTCACCGAATGGATTCATCCCGTCGTGCTCACCCAAACCTAACATTCCTTATCTCGCGAGCAAAATTTTTGTACTTTCTATCTATCTTTCTCCATTGAGACCCGTCGGCGGGTGCCTTATCATCCCATCCTTCTTACGTTCTTCGGCGTGTCACCGCATCATCTTTGCATGCTTTTTGTTTGCATACGGGCGCTCAATCCGAGAGATTATAGGAAAATACCATACAACTTTAATGGGCACTTTCCTCTTCTTTAGGACGGGGCCACCGCTGTCATCATCGGCATCGTCGTCGTTACCTCCACCCTTATACCGCGGTGCTCCACAACTGGACATGCATCCATGTCGCATAGTCACCCCGGTATAGGATACGATCATTTCGACATGCGTGAATTTTTGCACCTTCAGCCGAGTGGACAAACAACCTTCTTTGCTTGATATGTCGTTTCGGCGATCGTGACCCGCGGAAGGAGGTCTCCGATCAATTGTAGAAGCTCGTGAAGCTCTTGTCGCTCCAGCCGTTTGTTGATTTCATCCGCAACAACGAGAGGACGACGTGTAATTTGGTGTGCTCCTCGTTGCAACTGGATAAAGCGGTGTTTTTGAGTCCTCCACCATGGCTTTGAACTTCTCGTATTGTCGTCATCGCCGTAGCGTCTCTCTATCCCGCAACATCCGATCCAACCCATCCGATTCGTCATTGTCGGATTCACCTTCGTCGCGGTAACTCCACATTATCTTCATGCATTGCATCGCCATGATTGTCCACACTTGTCATTCTCATCTTCACCGTGATTGTCCGACATGTGTGATTACGCATAAAACCTCTTGTTAGCGGATGCTCGTGAACTTGTTTTGCGGGAAACTGTCTCCTCTCCTTCCTGCAATCGAACATGGACAATGCAAATATTCTGTCATGCTCAACGACCGGAAATCGTGGCCTCGATCACGAACTTGGTTACTCCCGGCATACTCCAAGGTACCCGCTTCGCATCGTTCATCCCTCCTTCATCCATCGGTCCTACGAGAATTTTTAAAAAATGTGACGTCTTCATATAAATGACATTATTTTATTTTAGTTACATAACTCTACGGTGATAGTCTCTTCAAAGTTGACAATCCGAAATACTTTGAATTAAAGAAAAGACACAAATGACATAAATGGTGTCATGCATCTACTAACATATACACACAAATCACAAAAGAATATCATAAAGAATCACGTACACAAATAATAAACAACTAAAATATACTAACCTTTAATTTTTCTGAAAATTTTTGGCAAAACCTTCCCCCCTATGTTTCGTTCTACACATGAAGACCGAATAAAAATGAGCTAAGTGCCTGAAAGGTGGCATTTATAGGTGGTCGGAATATAGGTATCAGTTTTTAACAACAACTGACACCTATACTACGAAGCTTACAGCGTAAGGAACCTTATAGGTGTCGGGTGAAGCTCAAAACCGACACCTAAAGTATAGGTGTCGGTTGTTACTATTGAACCAACACCTATTTTTAACAAATAGATGCCGGTTCCATTTAAGAACCGCCACCTATACTATAGGTGCCGGTTTTACTATTCACCCGACACCTATTTTGCACTATTGGTGGCGGTTATTAACAAGAACCGGTACCTATTCTTTACATGCTACCTATATGCATTATAGGTACCGGATTTGTTTTAGCCGGCACATTTTGGGGCGACACCAATAAGCTTTTTTGCAGTAGTAGATATGTAAGCAGAAAAAGTAATGAAAAAAAGAAAAAAAATTGACAATCACATGACGTTTTCTTGTTTAGTTCCGGTTTAAAATTCGATACTAAAGGGTTATAAAACGGAAAACGGTTTCCACAGCAGTGCGGGCACTCGAAGCTGACGCCGGAATATATGGATTGCCGGCTTCGTCTGTTATTTTTTCCCTGGCGTTCGCCGCCATCATCGGGGAAGACAAATTAAGGCGAATCTTGCTTGTCCCTCAAAAAAAAAGACGAATATTGTTTGCACGCACTTGATATACAATCGTAACAGCATATATCCGACGTCTTTGAGTCTCGTTAACAATTGAGATTGTGGACTCAATCTTTTTCTGAGAGCAAGAATTGCTCGGTAAGTTCTGCAGCACTAAGTTAACGCTACCTGGTATTATTATAGCATATCATAAATTTCTCAATACAATAGCGAATAATGTGCAATAACGTGCTGACGTTGATGAGCAGAATTGAGAGGCTGGAGCGCTGCTATAGCTAGCTCTTACTCCTGAAGCAAGTAGGTTAACATGAGATAGCAAGCGCTGTCCAGACTCCAGAAAGTATGTCCTGCATTTGAGGAAACTGCTATATGCCTTCATCAAATACAGCAGATCGTATCGGTGTGATCTCAAACTGCTTCAACAATAATTATCATGCAACCAACTCGCTACGCAGCCTTAAATTACCAAAGAAAGAAGAAAATTTTGCATCATTGTGAAGGGTCAAGGGGGGAGCCGGGAGCCTTACAAAGTCCAGATTTTCAGGGGGCACCAAAAGTAGAAAAAAAAACTAGGAGTATCGACATTACACTGTGGGTTTGGAGCTAAAGAGTGCTTAGTTCAAGCAGAAATATTTGCGACTCGGTACGTACGTACCATAGCCTCATTCGAGCAAGTAAGAGCAGGTCAATAGCAAGGTGTGCTTTAGTTGGTGTTAACAATCAATTGTCAAAGCCACCTAAATCACCACCCTTGGCCCCTGCTGCATGATTGACCAAACAGACTGTTGGTTTTGTTAGCGGAAATGATGCTTCTTTATCCTTTTGAAACCCCAAAAAACTGTCATGTATAAGAAGGTCTTGCCACATGCAGGTTCTCTCAAGCAATAAGCAATTAATTAGGCAATCTCACACCTCTGAGTTGCAACGATCACTTAGCTTTCGCTACCAAATTGCAGTAGTTTGTTGGTGTCATTCAACCTAGCTAGGTACTAGTAGCTGCTTGCTATTCGTTGTGCGCGTCATGACGAAGGACGGAGTGATGGAGCACGGGGAGAGCTCGAAGGCGCCCCTGGTGGCGCCCGTGGCGGCCGGCGTGAACCGCGCCGTCGCGGTGGTCGACGTCTTCCTCCGGTTCATCGCCATCATCGGCACGATCGGCAGCGCCATCGCCATGGGCACCACCAACGAGACGCTCCCCTTCTTCACGCAGTTCATCCAGTTCGAGGCCAAGTACAGCGACCTCCCGTCGTTCACGTACGTAAGCCTGCACATATCGCTCACAGCTCACATCACAGCTCACAGCTGGTCAAGACGTCAAGTGTTCGTACTGATGCAGCTAACTCGATCTTTGCATGCACGGACGGACAGGTTCTTCGTGGCGGCAAACGCGGTGGTGTGCACGTACCTGGTGCTGTCCATCCCGGTGTCCATCGTGCACATCATCAGGCCCAGGGCGCGGTACAGCCGGCTGTTCCTCGTCTTCTTCGACACGGTGAGGAAACGATATATATCGACGTTAATTACTTGTTGGTTGCCAGAAATTGCTCTTATTGTTTCGTGATGGATATACGTGTGCTTTGCATATATATAATTATATATACGCAGGCGATGCTGGCTCTGCTGACGGCGGGCGCGTCGGCGGCGGCGGCGATCGTGTACCTGGCGCACAAGGGCAACGTGCGGGCCAATTGGTTCTCCATCTGCCAGCAGTTCGACTCCTTCTGCGAGCGCATCTCCGGCTCGCTCATCGGCTCCTTCGCCGCCATGGTCCTGCTCGTCGTCCTCATCACCCTCTCCGCGTTCGCTCTCGCCAGGCGCCACTGATCACATACGCGATTACCAGGTTCCGACCAGCGTGATCCATCGTGCGTGCACCAATATTAATGCACGTATTTCTTTTTTCTTTGCTTTAGCTGTGTGTATGTTTCCTTTCATAAATGTATAAGCAAGCCCGTTTGATATCTTGATACTAGTTTGGATGTGAACTCTAGTAACGGTCCAAACTGTGCGGTACTCCGTACTTCTTCTTCATTTTTTTTCAAAGTTGGTAATCCGTACTTCGGTGTAGTAGGAGCGGAAAATTTAAGAATAAGTCTATTTTGCCTTCTTCATGTATTGCCTTTGGTTCAATTTCATCCCTCAATCATAAAACCAGATATAATATATCCTTCAACTTCAAAAACGAATGCAAATCGATATCTTTGGTGGTTTTGGAAACAATTTTATGATGATGTGGCACCATGTTTGACTCGCTGAGTTAGCAGAAAAACTTAAAAAAAACACATTAGGACCCGCATGTCATCCCCTCTCTCCTACCTTTTTCTTTCTCCTTTCCACCTCTCTCCTCTCCCCCTTCGTCGCCTCCTCATCCTTGGCCGACGCTCTTCATCCCCATCCTCGTCTGCCTCCACCTACACGCCCCCGCTCCTCGCCGGTCTCGCGTTCCTCTTATACCCCTCTGTGTGTCGTTGCTCGTGTGGTCGAGCTTCACCATGATCGCTTCCACATCAACTCGTCCCCGTTACCGGCCATCAACCTCAAGGTTGCGACGGAGAAAGGCGGCAAGGCGGCAAAGGATAGGGGGACAACGGTAGTGGCGGCCGATAAGGAAGACGGTCCACAGCGGCAAGGGAGAGGGGCAGGGTGGAGGGAGACGATGGAGCCAGTGATGCGCCATCTCGTCCGTCGTCTTCCTCCCTCGATATGCCATCCCATCCAATGATGTGTCATGCTCTAGGAGGCCAGTGCTAGCGAAACAGCGGCGAGCTAGTAGCGTCGGGAAGGAAGGAAGGAAGAAGAAGGCGTGTGTGTAGGGGTTTGGGTACATGGGGCTGGCAGCTGCGATGACAGTGGCGCGAGAGGCGGCATTGACCTCTCCTTGAAGAGCCCGATCACCCGAGCTCAGCATCGAGCACGTGAAGCTTGTCACTAAGAGAGCAAGCCCCGTGGAGACGGGCACATCAGCGTCGGCGGTGGCACTTAGGGAGCGGAGCGGCGGGAGTTAGAGTAGGAGGGGAGGGAAAGGCCATTGCACTGGATGGTGATGCGCGTGGCAGATACGTTGACGCAAAGGAGCTAGCCGTTGCGCTTATCGTAGAGCTCGCTCAGTCCGGCCTCGGAGTCGATGCAACACATTAGCTCAAGCGCGCGGATGTGGCGGTCAATGAGGTTGCAACTATTGCCGCTTGCTAATCACTCAGGCTAGAGATGCCACACAGGAGGAGGAGGCAGAGGCAGAGTGGGAACAACTCCGCTGCCATTGGTGTCTTCGTCATGGTTGCTATGGTGGTGGTGAGACATGGCGAGGGTTGGAGTAGGAGGGCAGGAGGAGGCAGTTGCGTTGCATGGTGATGCGCGTGGTGGAGATGCCAGCGCAATGGAGCTGGTTGTCACGCTCGTCGTATAGCTTGGTGTGGCTACCCTCAGAGTTGACGCAACGTTGTAGAGATGCCCTACGAGTGCG
The DNA here is from genome assembly GCA_019925245.2 of Oryza australiensis. Classification (NCBI taxonomy): domain Eukaryota; kingdom Viridiplantae; phylum Streptophyta; class Magnoliopsida; order Poales; family Poaceae; genus Oryza; species Oryza australiensis. Next base: position 18,116,565 of record JAIFGZ020000222.1, on the reverse strand, counting down.
ATGACCAAGGACGGGGAACCCACCGTGTTTGTTTTTTCATATCCCCCTGACATGTGGGGCCCATCTTCGGAAACCGCTTATCAAACCACTATAGGATTCTATTGCACCGGTTTTCAAAGCTGTGGGAGATGTTATATCCGGTTTTACAGTTGAGGAAAACGATTCAACCATGAGTCAAAGATGAGGGGGGCAAATAGACTTATCCGAAAATTTATGGAGTGTAAAGCCTGCTTGGAAACCCTATTTTGGGCCGTATAAAGAAAATCGGCCCGTAAGTTTTGGACTGTAAAGGGTCCTTTGGCAGCCCAGGGGCGTCCAGTCCACGGAGGAAATTTCCACGGGCCAAATTTCCTGTGCCTTTGGAAGCCCGTGAGGCGGGGAAATCGCGGCCCAATCCACGGGGGATCCCAGGGAACGCGTGAGACGGCGGCACGGCGCCGCAACGCCTCCCCATCCTTCTCTCGCGCGAGCGCCGGCGCACGGCGCGCTTCTCCGCCGGCGACGCCGCCTCGCTTCTTCGCGCGAGCAGCCTCTCCCGGTCTCCCCTCTCGACACCACCGTCACCGCGCGTTCCCCTCTTGCGAGCCGTCGGCAACGCCTGGCCTTCCTCTCCTCCTCCCTCAAGACGCCGCTAGTTCCTCCCCTCTCCTCTCGCGACGCCGCCGTGCCACCCCTTCTCACGAGCCGGAATCGCTGCGCGTTCCCTCCCTCAATACGCCGCCGCCGTTGGGCCTCTCTCTTCCGCGAGAGAGGTGAGCCTTCTCTTTCTCTTCCCCTTCTCCTGTCTTTATCTAGGGTTCCTACCGCTTTGTGCTGCTCTGTTTGATTAATGCAGTGGTCACCAGTAGATCTAGCTAGACAGATCTGTAGTGCACTTTGCGGCATATCCATTCTTTTGGCAAAAGAAATACAAGCCATTATTTTGTCAGGTTATTTGCAATTTTATACCTTCTTTTTGTCAATAGTCGGCATAAGATACCTGCATCATGTTTGTAACTTTTCTGAATGTCCATATTCACTGAAAAATTAGTTAGCATTGTAGTAATCAGTTTTTTTAATCTTCTTGTAATTTTACCTGCAACATGTCTATACATCGTTTTTTTACAAGCACAGAGTGCATAAATTTTGATTTTCTCTAAGCCTGTTTAGCAATCATCTAGTGCATATTCTCATTTTGTTTTTTGTGAGAGGTAACTAAGAAAATTATCAACGAAATCCATAATGTGGTTGATTAGCTCAAACATCATGCAAAGGGTTGGGAAGATTTGTCAAAACACGTGCATGTAACAAGGGCTGGAGGGATACAGGATACTCTGTCCGCACAAAATGCATGCCTCTTTTTTACCGCACAAAAGGCATGCTGATGCATAGTTCTCTGTCCCAGAACTGTAGTTGTTTAGAAGCGGAACTTAAAGGCAATGTAGAACTGTTGGCCATATGCTTTTAATTGTATAGACGCGCTATCAAGTTTAAACTGTGATTTTTGTATCAGCCGGACTCCAAGCTGCTGGAGGTGCAACTGCTAGTATTATTTTCTTTGTTTTTTTAACTGAAAAGTTACATTTGGCTTGAGGGTATGTCTGCTTGTGTGAATTGGTCTGGTACAGTGGAATTGGTTGAGAAGACAATAAGCTTATGTTTAATTTCTCTTATGTTTTTTTGGAAGTTTCGCTTATCTCGTGCAGGTCACACGCGGATTTAAAGTTGCGGCGCTCCCTGCCGTCATCTCCTGCTCTCTGGCAGTTGTGTGGATAATTGGATCTATCCAGTAGGTGAGTGTGCTACTACTCTTGTTCTGTTTATCTCCCTCTTCAATTAGGGTTCTTGTTGATCTCGTCAAGTTAAATCTGGGTTGTAAGAGACAATAAGATCTGTAGGTAGATTGCAGGGTGGATTCTAATTAAACTTCATGCAACAAATTTGGAATTTCATCTCTGAAAAATTGCATCTTTTTTTCTATGATCCTGGATAGACAAATTCTCCAAATCATGTATATAAGTTAAACAATGCACTCCCTAGTTGATTGACTATCAACCATTTTTGGCTTTTGATATCTCTGTTGAAGATAGTTGCGAAAGAAAGCACTAAAGATTCTGTGAATTAATTTTCAAAATGTCAGCATGATTTTTTTCTTCAAAAAAGACGATGACTCCAAATATAAATTTATTGTTCCAACCGTTACGTTCTTGTTTGTTGCAATGCTTGTTTGCATGCAGCTACTTGGATTTCAAAATATTGTTCTTTAAATCATATTGATTTAGTTTCATGGTGTAGGTGGTTTTTAGTAACTGGAAGTCTGGAGTGCACTAGTTAGACATAGATCGAACCCCTTTCCATTCCATGAACTTGTCCTCTTGATTACTTCTCATACTTGCCCTATATGCTGAAAGGTAGCCTGTTTGGGCCGTTTTGGTTGACTTCACGTTTACCACTCTATTCCCCAATCCCACCTCCTCCCCTACCTCGCGAACGACGCACGCAGACGTCTCCGAGTGGCAGCGGCAGCGGAAGGCATGCGTGTAGTGAGTAGGTGCGGGCTCGAGGAGGTGGCTCTAGTGATGATGGGAGGCGCCCCAGCGGGCTTTTCGGAGCTCAATCTGCACCCCATCGGTCCATCCCCTCTCAAGCGTGCTCCTCCCCGATCTATTCCTCACCTCCGTTTCGCTGGGTGAGCCTCTGTTGGCCTGTCCTGCTGTCCCCTATCTTCTCTTTCTGCAACCTACAGCTCTTCGCGAGTGGCACTGCTCTCAAAATTGTTTATGCATCGAGTGCCATGTGCTAAAATTTGTGTGTGTTGTCTGTTCACACGTTTGATGATTCCTTGTTTGCAGAAGCATAACAACAGTCTAGCTTGACTACAATGTCCATCTTCCGCTCCCTTCTCCCAACAGTAGCAAGAAAGAATGGTTGGAGATGCTTTGCTTCTGGGTTTCCTTCCGATGCTATAGCGGAGCTCAATAAGGTCAGGATTTGATCTCTATCTCTGCCCTGAATGTTTCTTTTGCAGCTATGTTTTTTGGTGTTACTGACATCAGCATGCATGTTTGTGGGTTGGTGATTTGTGTAATGGCTGCTCTAAAATCATTCTGTTCTTTTCATTTGTTGTTACTACTGAAACTGAGTATGATGTATCTGATGTCAGCGATATCTAATTGACATTTTTAATATCGTTGTGTTGGGTTGCTCCAATGTGAAACCACATAATTTTGAATACAGACCGCAATGATTGCTGTTTGTTGGAAGTGGAAACATAGCTGAACTGTTACCTGACCATATAACTGCTAATATATGCCTGAGCTGTAAGCTGGTGCTTATGTACTCGACCACTTAACCAAACTAGTAAAGTTACAAAGAGAAAGTAAACTATACCATTTCTACAAGTAAACAGCACCACAGCAGGGGAAAAAAAGTCAGGGCCTTATCATGTCCTGAAGCATTTTTTATTTCTTACCATTTTTTATCTATAGTACAATGATGCACAACATAGCATTTTTAAAGAATTTATAATTGTGTGCATGATTTAGAACTTACCATCTCAATTAATTGATTGTTTGATTTAATTTACAAGGCAAAAGTAAAATATAAATGCAGATTTGTAACTTGGTCTTGATGTCTTGTGCAGCAGCAGCATAAAACGTGTCCATCTAGTTTACTTTGTTCTTTGTCATTAAAATGAATGATTAAATCTCTACATTTGCAATACCAGGAAATGGAATCTGTGTTTGGTGAATCTCCTTCACCCAGTCCTTTAGGTTCAACTCCTCCTCATCAACCAGCAAGGCCCACTAATGGATCAGGGGATGGACAACCAGTGCTTACCCATATTGATAGCAGTGGCCAGGCAAAGATGGTTGATGTTTCATCCAAGCATGACAGCACAAGAGTTGCTATAGCCACTTGCAGGGTCTTGCTAGGCCAGGAGGCATATGATTTGGTAGCATCAAACAAGATTGCCAAAGGAGATGTTCTAACTGTTGCAAAGATTGCTGGAATAACTGGTGCGAAGCAAACCGGCAGCCTCATACCGCTGTGCCACAACCTGAATCTTTCCCATGTTCGTGTTGACCTTACTCTTAACGAAGAAGATTCTAGTGTTATGATAGAAGGGGAAGCTTCAACTAGTGGCAAGACAGGGGTTGAGATGGAAGCAATGACAGCAGTTGCCATTGCTGGTCTCACAGTCTATGACATGTGCAAAGCTGCTTCAAAGAACATTTGCATAACAGATATCTGTCTCCAGCACAAATCTGGTGGAAAGAGTGGAAGCTGGTCCAGAAGTTAGACATTTATGTGAATCACAAGAATGACTTGGGTACCAAATTTCATAACAACCATACCAATAGGCTTCGAGGCTTCAATAAATGTTTGTTGGAATATTTTTACTTCTAGTAATCAGGTTAATTTTACTCTCTATTGTTGGACAACGCACTGTTCAATTATTTTAGGATAACTGGATATATCTTACCTGATGCAAAATGCATCTTTTCCCTGATGTAGTATCAGTTCTTCATCACTTATTACTGCATATTATATAAAGTTATGAAGTGCTATGCACATGACTTGTCAACATAAGGTAGAAAGCAATCAAGGATAACTATGGTGAGATATTTATGGTACTGTGTTGGAAGAGTTTTAGGGGCATAAACATATAGCTTTTAGTTGTACACTAGACATAGTTCACAGAATTATAATCTTGATAGTAGTATCGATCTGATGGTGCTTTTTTTTTTAATCTTTCGTTACAAAGTGGTAGAATGTATTTCTTCCATAAACACATGGACGTGAAACACAGGAAATCAGGAATGATCTGCATTTCAGTCAACTTAATCTGTTGCATAATAGTTAGATGCCATTGCTATAAACATGACGTGTTTATGTCATGTCAGATGATAAATAAAAATGCATTAGTTCAAGCCTTCAATCAGTATAGCCAACTAGCTGATAAATTATGACATCTTAATCTTAATCTTAACAGCCTTATTATACTTGGACATACATCTTAGTATGGACTATGTTTGTATTGAACCCTTCACCCAAATACTCAGGAGCTGGAAATCCTAATGAACAGCAGGTAATCATTTGCTTTCTTTGAATGACGCATGCAAGGTTTCAAACATCCAAACTTCTCGGCGTGGTTCCTACCAATATGATGAAGTTATTGCTTATTTGCAGGCAGTGACAAAATTGTAGTCCTGACCGTGCCTAATTCTTTAGGTGGTATCGTATTTGCATTTGGTTACTTTGATAATCTTAGCACTTTCTGATGATGCAGGTAAAACATTTTTATCTTGATGTTCTTAAACATGACGATTGTTAAACCTATTGGCCGGACGTGCTAGAGCTGACACAATGACTCAGAGAAGGGACGACAGAACTGACTTAGCACATCAAAATCATTTCCACGTGATGTTTGGCTGACCATTTTCTTCTCTAATTACACAATGTACATAACACTTCTGAATGGTATGGAACTTTTAGTTTATACAGAACAGATCTAAACGGACCGTGACATATTGACATGACACTGTAGTAGTTGGGACTTGTTCTTTTGTTCTTTTCTCTTCCAAATGTTGACAAATGAACACCTGGATGGAAGGTTCGAGTTATACACTGAGCAAAGCATATTGGATGGCATGCAGGTTTTGCACTAGTTGGCTGTTCATCTCCTGTAATCTGGCCACCGTAGCCATTGACTCGATTTGAAGCCGACAATATATAGAACATCTGACATTCCAATTCTTTATTATCTTCCCAACAGATCGGCTATTGAAAATGTATCCTTTTTCTCTGATGATGCAACAAGCACATATTTCGGTCAATGATCCCTGGTCACCTGGTGTCTGTTTCCCTAACAGATCTTGTGGATCTTGATTTGACCAGCATTTCTGGATGGTGAGTACAATTTTCTCTGGTATTTAATATTTGAACATTACGAGTCATATATGAACCACATAATTTTCTGACCTCCTATGCATGCGCATTGTGCTGTCTGTCTTCAAATGAATGAATGGACCTTGCTGGTACAACAATAAGAACTAGTGAACCTTTTATTTTAAACCGAGCAAACAACACATAATTGATCTAGAAAGATGGTTTTGCCTAAAGCCTAGAGAGATCCAAGCACTTCGCTTTCTTTCCTGTTTCTGCTATTAGTTGCTGACAACCTAACTTAGCATCTTGTCATGTCAATCAAGTGATTCCCTGGTTCCTTCACCCTGAATTATCAGGTGCCTGCACCGGCTTGATATGGTCTATCTGAATCTGAATTAAGAGAGTTAAGTATAAAAGCCCTTAGGAAAAAGTTGACAGATGTGATGAGAAAACACTGCCACGTCAAATAGGATATGATTATAAAGGGGCCAAACTTATCAGAATGTTTCAAGGTTTGGTCCGTTTGGTTTGGCGAAACTAATGAAATGCATCATGTGCTTGCTACAAGACGAGAGACGTGATGATTCGAAAAAGGAATCGAGTCAAAAATGCATGCCATGAACACCTACTCCTATATCGTTAAAGAAACGAAGTTCTCACTGAAAGCATTCGTGTCCTTTATGATCGGCCTGTGAATGACAGATTGACAGTTGCATTATGACAGCATTAGCAGCAACCATATTCACATCTCAGCCATATTGTTTGTAGCCACATTTTTGCCACACTGGAGTTTGGTATTGGGATTTGCAAGGTGGAGCCACAATTTGTTGTCATCCTAGCATACTTGTAGAAACATTGCTCTGCCAGAATCTAGCTAACTTGTCGCGACCGAATTGGACGCCAAAAAAAATGTATGTGTTTAGTGGTACCAAAGCAGCCACCTAAACAACTCTACTCTTGTTCTTTTCAGAAAGCCGGAAAATCTGACAGTGCATCACCCTGTCCATATAAATCTGACAAGCATGCATGTTATGTTATTTGACAGCTTAAAATATGTCCACTATTTTTCAACGCCTAATCCGATCCGTGGCATGAGGTGCTAATCAGTAGTTTCATGGATTAACAACTCATATTATACTGTTTTTTTGAAGGACGCGTGGAAGTCTACAATTCCCTAATATAAGTGCCACGAGTACAATCACCTACGGTGCATTTTTTCTATGTACGTGTATATATCATATAGCGAAAGAAACCGTACGTGCGCACATGGCAACGAAGCATTTGCCCGAACCGATCAGCACGACAGAAAAGAAATCAGCAAGCAATGCAACCACGACAAAGTAGCAGATATCATTCTATAACGAAACGTCCCCGTCGAGGAAATGGATCGATCGAAACGGAACGGGGCAAGCCTACCCGGCCACCTCAACATGCCAAAAGTCGTAAGTACGCGTGATATCGTATCCCCCCGGTTATTTTTGGTTCGCCACTATCGTGACACCAAGCCGATCTGGCAGTCTGAGCCGTTCAACAGGCGGGCAGAAAAAAAAAGAATTAGCCCTCGCTACCTAACCGAATGCAGACACGGCCAAACTGGAGGCACAGCCCGACACGGACACGGTTTAAGCACGACCCGTCACGACATACGGTTACTGTAACGGGTCATACCGTGTCGGTCCGCGTGCGTAGGCCACAGCTCAAGCACAGCCCATGGCAGAGCGGGCCGTGTCTGTGCCAGCACGGCACGCTACGCTAAAGGCCCGTGGACCATGGCCAAGCCGTCGCACATTAAAAGAAATATAAAATAATAAAATATTTCTCAGGTTGAAAATATAAAAATGATCTACTTGTCCTATTGAAAAAAAAGATACATTCGTCATGTTGAAATTATTGAAAGAGAAAATCACACTTAGTAACATATTGTACATTAATATGTTAAAAATAGTAATGAGATGTTTATATCATTATATGGTATATGTTGCCTTGTTAAAAAACTTTGTCATGTAAAAACTCATAACTCATAGGAAAATTTGAGAAAACCATGACAAAGAAAAAGTACAACTCAAGTCAAAGATCACAACTACTTATAACAAAGTTTGAAGCTATTAGAGCTGGTCTGGATCTAAGTATAGGTTCTTAAACTGGACGATCAATTCTTGGTTGTCAGCAGTGTATTGGTCATGTTCTCAGTCTTTAACACTTAGTAGCATTTCGACGTGGTCGATGCTTAGATTCGTCCTCCTGTTTTCGATGATTCGACCACACAGACTGAAGACCGATTCGAAGGACACCGTTGACACGGGCACAGTTAACACATCCCGAGCTATTTTTTAAAGCACGAGATATGCCATCTTGTGATCATTCCACCACCCGAGGACGTTAAAGTCTTGTGCTTCATGCCTGATAGCGTCGCTGTCCAAATAGCTGGACAACTCTTCAGCAACACCATGCGAAGAGACGTCTCCACTTGCCATCGACGAATTGCCTCCACCATGGCTTGAAGATGATCCACCCTAAATCCTGCCCCACTGTATCTTTTTTTACCTGTTGTAGGGACAGGAGAGGTATTTGTTGACGACCTCTCTGAAACTTTAATTCATACTTTTAAAAACTTCATATAATTTACCCTTAACCTCACTATAAAAATGGACTATAATCTACGCTTACAGTATCTTCAATAAGTGATAAAATAATGGATAATCCTCTTAATTTTCTCCTAGAATCTAATATGAAAACAAAAGCATAAAAGCATACAATATAGATATATATTTTAAATATTTTAAATACTTTTGTTTCATGTTAAATACAGGTTGCATTAGAACTTCATCATTTTTATATTCTTTTATAAAGTAACAGTTTTAAAAATATTGTGTAAAATTAAATTGACAGTTGAATAATAAATTTGGGATAAAGTAAAAGCCCAGACACGACACGGCCTAACGTATCATTCCGGCACGACCCATCTCTAACCGGGCCATGCCGTGCCGGGTCCGTGTACAGTGGAACTGTGCCCGGGCCGGCGCAACTCATGACACTGGCATGGCGATTGGCGAGGCGAGTGCCGTGCGCGCGCGCGCGCGTGGGAAGCGGGGATTTTTTTTTTTCATTTTTTCCCGGTGGATGTGGACGTCGCGGTGATACGACCGTTAGATCCCCGCACGGGCGGGACACCTCTCCGCGCGCGCGGCCGCCCCGACACGCGTCGCGGTGGTCGCCCCCACCGAGAAAGGAAAGCCTTGGCGCTCCGCGTGATCGATCACCTCCCGGATGCCAGCTCTGACCTGCCCGTTTCGGCGTGCCGCGGCTCCTCGCCGCGCGAAAGGGCGCGCGGCGTGCGCGCGCGAGCACCGGGTGATCGGCCGTGGTGCATGCGTTTTCTCCGCGGATGGTGCGCCACCCCCGCCGCCGCGCACGGATCAGGTTGGCATCTTGGCGAGCGCGCGCGCGGGGCTGCGCGGAGGAATCGATCGACCGTGACGCGTACGTCCGTGTCGGACTAGGCCTCCCGCGCGCGGGTTTGTTTGCTTGCAGGAGGGGTACGTTGTTTGGTTGACGGACACAATCACGCGACTGTTAGTACGATAAACACTTGTCACGTATGTGCAAAATTAGGGGTGTTTTGGTTTGATATCAAAATGTGTCATATCAATTTTTTGATAATTTGAATAGTAAATGGGATAGTTTGGTTTGAAGCTAAATGTTTAGTAATGCCTATACTCAATTTGACACAATTTTAGAACATTCTTCATCACAATTTAAAATTTGGTTCTCAATTGATATAAATCCAGACATTACTCATTTACAATTCTAACCTGCGTCAAATTTATCTAAATTTTGATATATTAGTACGGTACTAAACCAACCAAGCACGCGTAAAAATTGACTACCAACGTACCGTGGTGACAGACACATTAGCGGCCCTGGACTGGAATATCCGTTGCAATATGAGAGAGGGTCGCACAGTAGCTTTCTCTGTCTATCCCAGAAAATCACAGCTCGGGTTCATACCCGGTGAAGTGTCCGAAATTCACAGGTCAAGTTCACATCCGGAGACCGAGACCACGCAATGATTTGATCCCGAAAACCGCAGCTCATTATAGAGGAGCGGGTAGCACTATCGATTATTGATCCAGCAGCGCGTTGTGCTGGACGTGTACTTTGAAAGTAGCCGTTTTGTCGGCTGCCGATGAGCGGAACCACCCATGATCGCCATGCATGGCAACATGGAAGGGGGCAGGCTCCAGAGATTTCAGAAATTCAGAGACGAGGATTGCCTCGATGGCACATCTACATGACACCAATCATGCCGTGTAGGATCCATTTGGCGCGCGCACACACAGAGTACCCATCATCGTGTCACGCATCTTAAGCATCAGCAGCTGATGCACGCGTTGGAGAGATCACAGAGAGTTCTCTTCTTTGTATTGCAGATTTGCAGTAGCGTAGCAGATGACCAACTGATGACGGTGTTTTGCAACTGGCTGCAGGCTCCTCCCATTTGTAGATACATGCGGCTCTAGCTTTTTCAAGTCCCTTGTGTGGTAATATTCGGTCTTTTTCTGCGTTTTCCGCAAAGCGTTAATTGCTAGACGGAACTCCGAACTCGTCTTGGAGATGGCGTTTTTCTTTTCCTCTGTGTTCAGTTTGTCTCTTCCTTAAGTTTGTTGACAGCAACATAGCACTAACCGAGGATTCAGGATGCATCGGCAAACTGATAAAAGCTTCTTGGTGAATTTATTGCGCGAGCAGAAACGTCTATAGCAGACTTAGATATTTCGCACCAAAATGATATCAAATATCTAATTGTTTGTGCTGGTTTATTAACCAAAATCACACTCATAATCATCATGCATGGACCATGTTACTATGTTAGACACATTTTTGGTTGATACAGTTGATGAAGTAATATGTAGTGTAAATTACACATATGAATTCTTTAACCAGACACGTGAATTCCTCAACAGCAGTATCCTCTGCAGCCGGGGACATTTCAGACGTTTGCCCCATTTCTGACAGCCGCAGAGAATAATGCACAGTAGCATAGCGTTTGTCACACATATCCGTTCTAAGCCCCACAAAATTAACCAAGTGGATCCTCTGTGCTGTGCTGTGCTGTGCATTGCATGTACCTGCAGGGCTGCAAAGAGAACACCAGTACATTGGCTCTGCAGATCTGCATATTACGGCCTACGCATAAGCGGAGACAATCATTCTCACCCATTGGGTTGCATGTACAAGCAGCAGAATGTTGTGCTCATCCACTGCTGCTACACAATAGTATCAGCCTGTGACCAATGTGCTGTCACTGGGCTACAGGATCGTCGTGCCATTGCCAGTTTGCCACCGATTTGATTGGCTTATCTCCTGGGAGATTCTCTTTTTAAGGATTTAAGTACCCCTGATTCTAATCAGGTTCAGGCAATGATTATATGTACTACTGTACAATCCCTGCAGAAAATTACACAAAGACCAAATATCAAGGTTTGCTTTCATATATCTTTTGTTTGCGCCTGGACGTCGGTAGCTAGCCCAGATATTAATTAATTAATTGAATTAGTGATTTTGTACCAAATGATCGACCCTGCTCATGCTTAGCATGAAGCTAATAAATTCTCCCGTTTATTGCAGTACTCGAATACAAACAGTAGGTGTACTACTCGCCATGGAGTCTGCTCTAATTCGTTCTCAAAAGCTTCTGGAGACGCAGAAAGGATTGTTTTGGTCGCTTTCTCGGTTGCTGCCCGGCTCGCGTGTCGCATATGACGCTTTACTTAATGCTGCTCGTAGTACTCATAATTTCCATTAATTAAGACTCATTTAATTAGTAATAATTAGTAATGCACAAATCCTTAAATCCAGCCAGATCAGATCAAAGTCATCCTAGGGTAAAACACTCTCTGATCTGATGGATCAGTAGCCACTAAATTAATCCGGTGATTGATCATGTGTGGAAGCAAGTTTTGGCCAGTACACAACTACGCTGTCCTGTAGAGCCATCTCATCTATCCCTTCCCATGCATTCACCTACTGTTTGATTCGTCTCATATTAAATTTATTTTTTACTTTTTATTTATCTTAAAATAAGTTTATCTACAGAATAATCATTGCATCATAATTTATAAAAATAAAAAATAATTGTATTGTGAGAAGATAAAAGTAATAAATAATGACATTTAGATTTGATAATATAAGAATATTTAGTTTGCTTAATTTTATATTCATGTGGAATGAATAAAAAATAAATTCATTTTAGGACGAATGCCGTAGCTAGTAGTAACCTCCGATGAGTTTCCTTCATCACCCACGTCTCTTTCTAAAAAAAGACCATCATGTAGCTCGCCTCTAGTATTTAAGGGGCACCACCTCCCCTCCCACTTTATTTCCTCTATACAACTCTCCCCTTGTCACCCTGAACCTGTTTCTGCTCCAAAAGGTAATTAGTAGTATCCTAACTATTTATCACCTCATCTCTCTACCTCATCCCTCAAGTGTGTTGTGTTCTACTACTTTCTAATGTGTACTTCTTTCACTTTTCTGTGCATAAACATATCTCATATGTTGATTCCTTTTGTGTGTTCTATGTGCTTGCATACCATGTGCTTTTGGTTCGATTCGATTTTTTAAGCATCTGTGTGGTTTGTTTTTGTTCTAGCTTAGCTAGCTAGCAAAGAGGTGTCATGGATACATACCCGCTTTAATTTGATTTGGTTTGCTCTACCTTTAAAAGTGTGTGAATCTCCGGTCCTAGTTTATGCATATCTGTGTATATATGTACAAAATATTTTAGGACAGGAGTTGGCACAACAGCTAACAAATCCTACATATATACAGCAATAATCAAGGAGCAGTTAGCCAGTAAAGCTCTAGCTAGCTAGCTTAGGCAGCAATGGAGCACCAGGGCCAGGCAGGCATGGACCTGCCCCCCGGCTTCCGCTTCCACCCGACCGACGAGGAGCTGATCACGCACTACCTCGCCAAGAAGGTCGCGGACGCCCGCTTCGCCGCCGTCGCCGTCGCCGAGGCCGACCTCAACAAGTGCGAGCCCTGGGACCTGCCATGTAAGCGAGCTCTACTTACCTCTGCATGCAGTGATGATTGATACATGGATCATTGGATTGGGTAGCTAACATCTGCTGCTGCGATGGAATTATTGGCAGCTCTGGCGAAGATGGGGGAGAAGGAGTGGTACTTCTTCTGCCTCAAGGACAGGAAGTACCCGACGGGGCTGAGGACGAACAGGGCGACGGAGTCCGGGTACTGGAAGGCCACGGGGAAGGACAAGGACATCTTCAGGGGCAAGGCCCTCGTCGGCATGAAGAAGACGCTCGTCTTCTACACGGGGCGGGCGCCCAAGGGGGAGAAGTCCGGCTGGGTCATGCACGAGTACCGCCTCCACGGCAAGCTCCACGCCGCCGCCCTCGGCCTCCTCCCGGGCAAGCCCGCGTCGTCCAAGGTACGCACGCACGCCGCGCACGTGTGTTGGGTGTGACCACACTTTGATCGATCGATCGATCGCGCCGGCCGAACTGACAGGCAGTGTTTTTTTCTTGCCGGTAGAACGAGTGGGTGTTGTGCAGGGTGTTCAAGAAGAGCCTCGTGGAGGTAGGCGCGGCGGGAGAGAAGAAGGCGGCCGTGGTGGAGATGGCGAGGGGAGGGTCGACGTCGTCGTCCGTGGCAGACGAGATCGCCATGTCGTCCGTCCTCCCTCCGCTGATGGACATGTCCGGCGCCGGCGCCGGCGCCGTCGACCCGGCGACGACGGCACACGTGACCTGCTTCTCCAACGCGCTGGAGGGCCAGTTCTTTAACCCGACGGCAGTACATGGGCACGGCGGCGCCGACTCCTCGCCGTTCATGGCGAGCTTCACGCAGTTCGGGCAGCTGCACCATGGCGTAAGCCTGGTGCAACTCCTGGAGAGCTGCAACGGGTACGGCGGCCTCGTCGACATGGCGTCGGCCGGCAGTCAGCTGCAGCCGGCGGCGTGCGGCGGCGAGCGGGAGAGGCTGAGCGCGTCGCAGGACACCGGCCTCACCTCCGACGTGAACCCGGAGATCTCTTCTTCCTCTGGCCAAAAATTCGACCACGAGGCCGCGCTATGGGGCTACTAAGGTTTGATCAGCACCGTGTTAATCGCGGGTGATTAGCGAAGTAGTAGCGACTATTGTAAATAAAACCGTGAGATCGATCGAGGCATCTGTCTTCGAATTTGCTTGTACCTATATAGATGTAGATTATTTGGTGATCTGGGAGATGTAATTAGCATTGTTTGTAATTCGTATCGGAATGATCGATGCAGTATTGTTTGGCGGGTCAGTTAAGCAATGACCACCCTTCAGTAGCACTGGCCAGTTAATTAGTTAGAGTTGCTTAATTTAGCTCTTTCTAAAAAGCTAGCAGAGACTAATAGCTAACTGTGATCTCATCCTGAACCTAAAAGTTTGACCTGCTGTACATGTGATAGTAGCTGGTACCATCAGCTATAGCTAATCTAGCATTTAAAGCATGATTCGGTTTGGTCCATGACTAGCACATCTCAACCATCGTGTACAAAAACTCTAATCCCCAATTAGTGATCAGCTAGTAGCTCCATTGTCCTTGGGCGATCACATCACATCGCAGCTCTTACACAGTGCACATGACACAACAGTGGCCCCGGCTAGCTATCTGTGCAGCTTAGCTTAGGTTGGCACACACAAGAACACACAACACCCTACATGTCACCAATTTGGTTCCCATGCCTTGTCTCTACGCAGGCATGGGGCCCCTAATGATATGAGCAAGCCCTTGTCATATGAATGTGTGGGACCCACCCTGATTGATGGTGGCTTCTCCATAGAGCTAGCCCATATGTTGTTTTCAATCAAAATCCTGAGAAATATAATTATATGGCAGCTAACAGGGGCCAGTTAGGTCAACTAATCAAAGCTCCTGCATTTTGCCTCCCCTGCCATGAGCTAGCAAATGCCGCAAGGACAACTGTTCTGCTTCTAGTAGATCTCTTATGTCTAGTCCTGAATTATTAGGAAAAAAAACTATTCTGCTGTAACCATGTAGGGCAGCTCGCATAGATTTATATGAGTACGATCTCCTTTTGTTTAGTGTGTCTCGTATCTTTGGACATCAACTCCCTCGGGAATTCTATTCCATCCTGCCAATTAAAGATGTCAGCAAATACAACTGTCCATTTGATAAAGCTTTGTACTTCCGACGCAATATCCATGGCTAGCTGCTCGATCAAATTAAATCAGTGTGCATATATTTGTCGATTGTACTCGTACAATGGGCTATTGCATCAGCTTAGTTTATTGGACATTTTGATTGAGTATTAGAGATATCACTCCAATATATATATATAGAGAGAGATGGGCTACTGTGTGGCGCGCCGCACAGCCCCATCCCGTGTGACGTGACCGAATCTCTAATTTGAAAACTCAAATTGAAAATCCGAACCGTTCAAATTCTTCTACATATTAATATCGCCTTGTATATCAAAATATATATATATACCCATTAGCCCATATATATATATATATATATACACACACACACATTAGCAAAATACCCGTGCGTTGCAACGGGACGACGACGTAGGGAGGGAAGCAGGTGGAGGGCGAAGGTACAGGAGGCGGCGCGGGAGCTCCGAGCGACGACGGGAGGGAGGGGCACAGGCGCGACGCGGGGCGCGACGCAGATGGGGACAGAAAAGAGGAACTTAGGAGGTCTTTTCTTTCATCTAAGCTTTCCCTTTCTGTTCAGCATTGGACTGCGGGTTAATTTTATAAACACTAAGGGTTTTCTGCAAAATAACTCTTTTTCTTTTTTAACTGGGTTTTTTTAAAATATCCAGGTGAACTGCGGGTTAATTTCAAAAACACTCAAGGGGTTTTCTGCAAAATAACCATGCAGAACAAAATTTGAATGAAAACACTACTTGCTTTATAGATAATTATATATATATATATATATAACTGTGTCCCTTTAAAAAAAGAGCTGATTGGAAGAGCTGGCTGTAGCAGCCAGCCCGCAACAAGCAAGCAGCAGCTCCCTGAAGCAGCATATGCAGCGAACAGTATAAAAAGTTCAGGATTTTTTTTACCGACGGTGGCTTTTGGGCTGCAGCCGAGCGTCTGGGCTGCTGCAGCCTAAAACGCCACAACCATCAACGATCAACCTGTTATTAGTCTCCTTTCCACTATTCTCGAGTAAATGTCCAGCTTTTGATTATTTTTTGTAAAAAATCTCGACTACGTGTACTTTCCCATCCCCCGACAAAGAACAGATCGAAAAAAAACTAAGCAACCAAAGAAAAAATATCATATATGTGAAACTAGCAAAGTTATTAATATTATGTAAAAATATCTAACAACATAAACAAATCAAACAGAAGATAGCATGTAGTAGTTATATAGATATATACAGTCGATTATGAAATATTAGGCAGGGGATTCGGTGATGAGGTGCATTTAAACAATGATGATTAGGTGTCATTGTCATTGTTAAATAATTAGCTAGATTTGTAAAACTTTCAACATGGAAATTTTCTGATTTCTATTCACCAAACTACCTTTCGACTCCACGAATTCCAATCTCCAACTACAAATTGTCAAAAAAATCATCATAAAGAACAAATAATATGTACACTCAAGCTTTTTAATACAGCAAGCTAACCGATCACTCACAATCAAGGTGACATCCGGCAAAACTAAAGCAGCATCTCTCATTGTGAGTGGAGACCATGAGGGAGCGAATAGCTGAAAAACTGTAGTTTGGGGATTAGCATTAGGGTTTGGGACCCCTCTCGGCCTTGAAGTGTAGCTCGGTCACAATGCTAGCACTAGGGGGCTATTTGGAATAATGAGATATGAGTGGTGGGTCAGAGAATGAGTGAAGAGTTAGGATGAAATGAGGTGGAAAAATAATGCATGGATAGCTAGTATTAAAAGTTACCTCTTGATACGTAGAAAATTATTTTCATTTCTTAGTATCCAAACCAGTTGCATAGCAGACTATGGATAACAAGTAACAAGTGACAACGGTGCTAGATTTTCAAAACTAAAATCCTATATATATTGAAGTTGTGCACAATTATTATGGGACTCGTGAGCGAGGGATCTTAATTAGTACTGTGAGCTATGTTAAAGTGATCATGAGTGGATAGATGAACCTTATTGCCGATAACCTCCAGCATCGAGGAAGGACCCACGAAGCTACTTGCCCATTTTGCAACCGCAAAATGGAGTCATGCAGACACCTCGCGTCATGTATCTACTCCAAGTAAGTTTGAGACTTGAGCGTGCAACGTTGGGCCTTTCTCTTCCTCCATCTACTTTAGGCAATTTTTAGATTTGATGAAGTCATTACAAGAATGGGACTATATCCGCGGACACCAAAATATTGCAGGTTTCATGTAGCACCCTGTAAAGTATGGAGTGTTCGAATGAAACACTCAAGTAAATATGTTACGGAGTGCTCACTCATTAGTGAAGGAATGAGAAACATGAAAGGATGAAAGGAGTAGTTTTCTTCGCAGTGGAGAAGAATATTTCCTCCGTCTCATAAAAAATAAATCCTGAGGATTATGTCCAGATTTATCCTCATGATTTGTTTTTAATGAAGAAACTTGTAAATTTAACCAATTAATTAATGCTTTCTTATTATGTATTGAATTTATGGTAAGTGCGGTGTGAACTCAGTAAGCCTTTTTCCCAGCGACTCTGTTGTTGAGTTTATAATGCTTTTTCGACAACTTCATTCTTCAGCCTTTTTTCATCAGCTAGACGAAAAATAACATGGATTACAATGATGATGCCACTTGTCATTCTTAGCTATTGTGCAAGTTCAATATGTACCATTTGACATCACTACATGCTCAAAACAAACATTTTGATTTTATAACTAATAACTAATCGATATTAGGAGATATTGATGATATCCCTAAAATATTATAATAAAATTAACTAGTTTTTAGTTAGTGGGACGGAAAGTGTTGAGTTGGTTAACATATCAGACTTGACTAGCCTTCCTTGGTAACTTTGAAATTTTTGATTAAGTCAAATGTGGAAAGATGCTTTGCACGTGATGGAGCCATCCATCTATCTTCGCGCATGAGGCATAGAACACTTCTGAAAATAGAAACATACCTACTTACCTAGGTAAAGATGCAATACGAGGTTATCTTGATTCTCTTATAGTGTCTCATAAGGTTAATGTTTTTTAACAATTGTGGTGCAACTTTCACTATATACGTCAAACTAAGGTTGCACACAATTTTATATGTGAACATAAGGATTTTAATTTTGATGGTTAAAGTCATACACAGCAACTTCACCATCATCTGCATTCGACAGAAAGGATAGGGAACCTTCCTCCTCGTCACGTAAAACGGAATGATAGATTAGTATATGATTAATTACGTATTAGCTAAAAACTTAAAAAATGTATTAATATAATTTTTAAGTAATTTTCCTAAAGATTTTTTTAAAAAAAAACGTATTGTTTAGCCGTAGTAAAAGTGTGTGCATGAAATATGAGGGGTTGAAGTTAGAAAAGTGTAGTATAGAACACAATCTAATACATGGTGCTTCTTCAAGTGAATGCTTCGATTTGTAAAAGAAGTATGTTATTTGCGGTAGATGCAAAGAAGAGGGTGTAGGTGGGTAACTCGACTTTTCTCCTCATTTCTAGGTTGCCATTTTATACCTCTTATGTTTATGCAAGATGCATCTTTAATTAGGTGATTCCAACTTAGTCAGGTTAGGATATGACAAGCGGAGAATTGTAAACTCAAGAAAGGATAGGCAAATGGTTAGTTTAGAGTTTTGGAAATACTAGGTCAGATTCCGTGGGTAAAGCTAGTAGCAGTTTGACAAACGAATGAATTTGACACCAAAACAGTATTAATTATTCTCGATTATAACTAGTGTTTACATATATAACAACTCAATCTTCCCATATAAAATTTATCGCTACATATATTTATGTCCAAGCCCAAGCCCTTGCTGTGTCATCACGGAACCCAACTAGAAAAAGAAAGGGGTTGAGATGTGGTGAAAAAAGACTAAGGTCACGTTTCTTTCAGCTTTTGCTTCTATAGAAGCAAGCTTCTGGCTATTATTATCTTTAGAAGCTGGAACTAAAAAAATTGAATCTGTTTCACAACTTTTTTTAAGATTAGTTTTTGGACCAAACAGAGTTCAAAGTATCCAAAAACGAAGTTCAAAATATTCGACGGGAGAAGCCAAACAAGCTGATGTATTACAGTGGTAGGTGGATATTTTTTTCCTCAGAAGCCAGAAAGCTTATACCTTTTGTCCTTTTGTAGTTAAAAAAAAGTCAAATAACTTTTGAGAAGCTAAAGATAAAAGTTAGTTGTTTTTTTTATTTTTTTTTTATTGTAAGTTTGTGTAAAGAAACATGCCTAACTCTTGGCTCTCCGCCTATCGGTATATGAAAAGAACAAGCCACAACTTGGCGATAGCTAGATATATTCCATCTCTGATGTGTCGTCGGAACTGTCAAGCCATGCCATCAATCTCTCCACGAGAAAATATTCCAAACCCCCTCATCAGATCAGCGCCTTGTAGGCTTCTGCTGCTCACCAGTAACCCCAGCTTTGTACCCTTGCGCCAAATAGCACAAACTAATACTATCTCCTTTTCAAACGTCATTAATTTTTCATATAAATTTATATAAATATGTAAAATTATATATATAAAGATTATATTATATTTGATGATAAAACAAATCACAATAAAAATAATATTTATATAATTTTTTAAATAAGATAAATATTCAAATATTATAAAAAATTAATGATGTCGAACATTTTGTTGATACTACTAGTATTAACCGACTTACCGACCTAGCTTATTGGCGACTGCATATGTATATGAAGCTACAGCTAGCCGCAGCTGCGTGCAGCGGGATCTTGTTGCTGTGCATGGCGTCAGCGAGACAAGGGCACGTCGTCATATACGTACGCTGGTCGTTGGTCGCGCGCCGATCCATCCGGTGGTGAGTCTGCGCGCGTGCAGGCAACCCGAGATGTGTCGTTCACGGGGCGCGACGGACAACGATCCCATATGGGGAGGGGAATGAGGCGGAGATGGAACACGCGCGCCTCGATGCAAATCTAGCTAAGCCAGTCCATTGGCCTTGTGGCGGATACGCACGTAGGCGCGACTGCGCGAGGGACTACCGATCGACCCGTCGCTTTTTCCGCCCCTCTGCGCGCGGAGCATTTGGCGTCGGTCGCCCCGGCACGCGTACGGCGTGCTAACACGCGGTCGCAAACTCGCAGGGGAGGGGGTTGGGGGGGCGGGCACGCGAGGCTGACACAAACCAGCGGTAAAAGATCAGTCACCACTGGTGTTTGAGGACAGACAAAATGCTTGACAAGCAAAGCCAAACATGTGAAAAACTGATCAGGTCTCTGGTGAGACTTTGATGTACCAGTGCTGTATAAGCCGCACTGCTGAACCTTTGTTTCAGAGGCCCATCTGAAGAGTGAAGATTAGCCTGTTGCCATATACGAATAAGTCTATTTTGTGTTCCTCAGGTATTGCCCTTGGTCGAATCATCCCGCAACCGCAAAACCAGTTATAAGGTCTCCCCTGTCTTTGAAAACCGGTGCAGATAGACTCATTCAGTGGTTTGGTAAGCAATTTTTGCTGACATAAAATATGAGACCCACATGTCAGTGACTCCTCTCTTCCCCTCCCATCTCTCTCTTCATCTCTCTTTTTTTCATCCCTCCCCTGAGGTGAGCCGCACAAATCTCGTCAGTGATGAACATGGTCCACAAACTCTCTCATTGCTCTATCATCTGCCTGCCATCGACTGTCAGCGCCTCCGCCACCTCAACTGTCGACATCAACCAGTGTCGCTGCATTATCCCCTTGACCAACCTGTACACCATGTTGAATGCTGCCACTTCCATCATGGACGCGCCCCCGTCACCCACGACAGCCGCGATCTCACATGAGGTCGAGAAACTAGGTGGCAAGGACGACAACCGTGATCTCACATGAGGTCGAGAAACTAGGTGACAAGGTTGGCCGGGTATGAGAGCACGATGCCTGATGAGGCCGTTGGTGGGTGCGAGGGGACAGCGAGGATAAGAGAGAGGGGAGGAGGGAGGAGGTGAGGAAGAAGATGAGATGAGCTGGAAGTTTGACATGTGGGTTTCATCTGCTGACTCAGCATGTCAACCGTGGTTAACTTGCCACGTCAATAGACATTGCTTTACAAACCAACAAAAAAGGTTATTTGCATCAGTTTTTAAATATGTGGAAGGTTATATATACGGTTTTACGGTCGAGGAAGACTATTTAATTAGGAGGAAGAGATGAGGGAGGTGAAGTAGACTTATTCATGCAATATATGAGGCATCTGGGCCTTGCGAACGTCAGGTCCATTAATTGAATGAGAATTATAATCCATATGAGGACCGTCTAAAGAAAAGGCAACATATGCAGCCCAAACAAAATGAGAACAGTTCACGTTCATTAAAAGAAAAAAACAAAATAGGGATCCGAATTGGATCGGGATATTGAACCCGACGTGAATCGAACACGCAACCTTCTGATCTGGAGTCAGACGCGCTACCATTGCGCCACGGATCCTGTGGTGTAGTTTGAAGAATTTAAGCATCTTTTGTTCCTATAGAAAAGAGCGTCCCACATATTGCTCCATAATTTATTCCGATATTCCCTGAGGTCCTTTCCTCAATTTTAGACTCCAAAGGCAAACTCTGACTCATGGCCGGCTGGCCCATGGGACCGTCCGGACGCAGCACACTAGCACATGCATGCAGGCGGTACGTTAGTTAGGAGCACGTACGTAGCATTTCACCCTAACGCCCTGACCCTCTGTCCGTGCACCGTGCACGGTAGATCGTACCTCCACGCATAATCCAGGCCCAGACCAGTGACCTCCTTTGACCAGAGTCCTCCCGTAAACGATCGATGAAGCAAGGAACAAAACACTGCCAGGTACACTGACTGACCGACTGACTGACAGCATCCGCTGCACCCTGGCGGTGCCATTAATACGAGGAGAAACTGGCAAGGCGGCAGCAAATCACCCCCCGCCCGATTTGTCCGAGCCGTGATTTGTCGCTCAGAGAAACGGGAGAAGTATCCGATGCGAGTGCAGGCCGCGCCTACGAACCGAGCAAGGCCGCCGGCCGACGGCCGACGGCCGTTGAAACCAGCAGGCAGAGGCAGTAGTAGCCTAGCTAGTAGGCTAGCACCCTCTTCCCTCGCCATTGGACGAGCAGCCGGCCGCCGGCCGGCCTCTCCCGCCGCAGTAACCGATGGCCACGTGACGCTGTCGTCCGGGCCGATCCGATCCACGCAGCAGTCTCCTTGCTTGTACCGTAGTAGTACTACCAATATACCTAACTATGCCGTATACGCGCGCCGTACAGCGGCGGCCGGCGGACGCGTGCTCTCGCACGATTAGCGCGCGATGGCTCGAACGATCCGGACGGGCAACGCGCTGAGCATTGCTCAGGTCAGGTTCATCCACCATCGGTCGTACTCGTACGTGTACTGCACTTTTGCCCCAGGCCGGCGTGCGACGGCGGCATCCGTGCAGCGAACGACTTGACTGCACGATCGTGGGATGATGTACATGAGTACATCGTGTGTAACTGTGTACTGTACCCTCCTACTACAGTCGTACTACTGGTCAGCGAAGAATAAAATTGTATTTGACACTAGCAGCTGAGCACTCCTTGTGAATATAGTATGGTACTTGTAGACCAAAAATGACGCGTCGCGTGCGTGATTGATGGTTTTTCCATCAGGAGATGGACACGCATAGGATGTAAGGGATCGGGATCATAGCGACTGCAACTTTGACAGTAGGATATTCCACAGCATCCAAGTTAAATCTAACGGTACCCAATCAGACCAACGGCAAAGAGGTTGGCTACGGCTCCACACGACCACACAAGACTGATCTGGCCGACGGTGGAACCGGCGATCTCCCGCCATGGAAGCCGGTGAGAATGAAAATAGGTTTGCTAGTTCATGAGGATCCGACGGGTGGCAACATATATGAAGCTTCATCAAGTTGGTGATCTCAGCGAAGAAACAAAAAACATGGCAATGGCGGGTAGATTCTCCGACGGCCGTGGACGAGGCAAGCACTACCGAAGAACTGATCTTTTGTTGTGGTATTCAAAAACATAAATATTTTGGCTCTGTTACTAATCGGTACTAAATATGTATTTTAGTAGTGATTAAAAGACCCCACGACAATATACAAGATTATTTTTAGTTTTGGTTCAACCTTGTCTGACACTTGTTAGACCGTGACAGACCCCCTGGCCTCCTGGGCTCTTTAGTACCGGGACACCAACCGGTACTAAAGATCAACACTGATGTTATCAACCGATACTAACAGTCAGTTTTTTTATATGTCTTCTTCCTCCTTTAGCCCGAGCCATTGGTGCCAAGAGGAGGAGGAAGAGATGCGCTATCATTTTTTTTGAAACTATTTTGGTGACATTACACAAATCAAAGGGATCTAAAATGTTAGCAAATTTATCCTCTATTGATGTATGGTCAATATATTACATTTTTAGCTATGTTTTTATACATCATTCTCTCTCAAAAGATATATAGAAAAAGACAAGAGAGAATAAATTTTTGGAGAAATAAAAGTACTTCATAATTTTAGAGACATTAGATAAAAATGTTAAAAAAAGAAAATAAAGAAAAATTACAGAAAATGAAAAAAAATAGAAAACTAAGTCCATTTAAAAATCATTAAAATAGTTAGAAATAATAAGAATACATTTAGAATTTTTAAAAAACTTCTCAAAAATAATTAAAATAAAATAAAGATAACACATGAAAAATATATTTGAATTTTTTAAAACTTTTAGAATTTATATATAATTAACCATGACTCTTTAGCCTTGCACTTCCCAGAGTAATAAAGAAATGGTAAGAGATTTGTCAGGTGAACAACAATCTCCTATTAGGAGCACGTATGAACTTTCTATGAGTTACCCTAGTTTTGAGTTTAATTATGATGTTTTAAATTATTAAATGCTTAATTATTTTCACTTTCGTTGACTTATTTTACATTTCTTTATTTGATGTAGATGAATCAACAATGGATATACAACGCGGACTGACGGTCGAAGGAGTTTATTGATGGTATGCATTATTTTTTGAGTGTGACCGATGCCTACAAGCCTAATGGTTTTATATGTTGTCCATACAAAAAGTACAAAATCAGAAGGTGTATTCTACATCAAGAATTCTTCATGTCCACTTGTTGTAGTCGAGATTCATGCCTAGCTATAATTGTTGCACCTCGCACGAAGACTTAAGGGTTGCAATGAAAGAAGATGAAGAAAAAACGACAACATTCCAGATTGGGTTCAATATGGTGGATTTACAGATAGTAAAACAGGTGAGGCGAATGGAGCTGTTGTAAAAAATGACAGTGCAGACGATCTTGGTCGGATGTTGTGCGACGCAAAGGAAGCCATTACTTGATGTCCATGCATCTACACTCTGAATAAGGCAGAGAAGGAAAGTATGTTTGAATGCTTGAACAACATCAAGGTATTGTCTCGATACTTGTCGAATATAAAGCGAATAATAAGCATGAAAGAGAAGAAGTTTAGAAATCTAAAGTCTCATGACTGCCACGTGTTGATGATACAGTTGCTTCCTGTTATAATTTAGAGTATTCTTCCTAATAATTTCCGGACAACAATAACAAAGCTTTGCTCTTTCCTGAACGCAATTTCGCAGAACGTCATCGATCCAGACAGATTAAGAACCCTACAAAATGATGTGGTGCACTGTTATGTTAGCTTTGAGATGATCTTTCCACCATCCTTATTCAATATAATGACACATCTTCTATGTCATCTTATCAAAGAGATCGGTATTCTTGGTCTTATGTACCTACACAACATGTTCCCTTTCGAGAGGTACATGGGCGTTCTAAAGAAGTATGTTCGTAGCTGATCTTGTCCGAAAGCATGCATCACCAAGAGGTCTGGAACAGATAAGGTCATTGAGTTTTGTGTAGAATATATTGAAGACCTTCGTCCAATCGGGGTCCCCGAATCAAGCCATGATGGGAGACTACGGGGAAAGGGAACTCTTGAAAGAAAACCAATAATGACTATAGACAATGATTTATTCCGTAAAGCACATTTCACGGTTTAGCAACAATCTTCATTGGTGGCTCCTTACATCGAGGAGCACATGGCGATTGTTCGCTCAAAAAACATCGGGAAGTCCGTTGCCTGGATTACACGTCATCACATTGATACTTTCCCCACTTGGTCGCGATAACATCTCATGGGTAACGGGACGATTGACGAACAACTAGCCTTGTTGGCGAGGGGACCATCTTGCTCAATCTTGACATTCAAAGGATATGAGATCAACGGGTATACATTTTACACAAAAGCCCAAGACAAAAAGAGCACGAACTAAAACAATTTTGTTTGTATCGATGCCATGAGATACAATGGGACAACTAGCACGTATTACGGTGACATTGAGGAGATATGGAAACTCGACTATAGACCTTTGAAGGTCCCTCTGTTTCGGTGACAATGGGTTAGGCTGACTGGTAGAGGCGTAACAATTGATGACTGTGGGATGACAACAGTTGACCTTAACAAGGTTGGGTACTCACACGACCCATTCGTCCTAGCCAATGATGTAACGCAAGTTTTCTATGTGAAAGACATGTGTAGCAAACCAAAGAAGGGGAAAGGGCCAGGCGAGCCAAAGCGCCACGTGGTTCTCTCTGAAAAAAGGAAAATCATCGAAGTCAAGGATAAGACTGACGAAGATTACGATCAGTTTGACGGGCAACCTCTGTTCGCGGTGATGGTTGACCCGAGCATCCTTCTATCAAATGAGGATACCCCTTACTTGCGCAACAATCATAGTGAAGGAACATTTCTAAGGAGAAAGTATGTTGCGTCAATCATCACGTTATGAGTGATTGCACGGACGATGTAAATTATCTATACTACCTTGGTGTATGGGAGATGTAATTAAATTATATATACTACCTTGGTGTATTAAAGATGTAAATTAATTTGATTTTCTATTTCTGGCAATGAAATAAGTATTTTGGTTGAACATTTTAAATGAAAGAAGTGTTATTTTTATGATTTTTTATTATTTTTAGTGCACTTAATCGGGCCACGGTTAATTATATATGATTTTAAAATCTTATTACCATTTTAAACTATTTTTAATGTATTATCGTTATTTTTTATGAATTAGTATTATTATTAATGCATTTAATTGGGCCACGTATGATTTTTGAAATCTTATTACAACTTTAACCAATGTATTCTCATTATTTTTATGAATTATTATTATTATTAGTTGCACTTAATCGGGCCACGGTTAGTTATATATGATTTTTCAAATCTTATTACAATTTTAACCTCTTTTTAATATATTCTCATTATTTTATGAACTTTTATTAATTTTAATGCATTTAATCGGGCCACGATCAATTATATATGATTTTTGAAATTTTATTACAATTTTAACCTCTTTTAAATTTATTTCTCCTATTTTTATGTTTTTTAATTTTTAATGTACTTAATTGGGCCATGGTTAATTATATATGATTTTTAAAATTTTACTAAAGTTTTTAACTTGTATTCTATTTAATATATTCTCATTACTTTTAGTCCCCATTGATATCCGTAGCCGGGGAAAAAATGGAAATAGTGGGAAATCCTTTTTACTCCCGAATGATATGAACAACCTAGACTAAAGATATCTTTAGTCTGAAACTAAAGATACTATCTTTATTCCCGGTTGTTCCTACCAACGAGACTAAAAAGTGGGGTATAAATATAAGGGCAGTTATGTTAACTACAAAATTTGGCAAGATACTCGGAGTCGAAGAATAGATTGAGGTGGATTTGGCGGAAGAAAGAGTCGTTGCCAAATTTGATCGTGCATCAGCTGAAGGCTGTATCGGCCGATACAGAGTCACACTCAGCCAACCGATATGGACAAGGCAATCGATATAGTTGGTTTCGAGTTCAGGTTGGGCTCGGGATTAGGATTTGGAATTATTGCCAAACAAGGATAGAATCCATTACATGTAATTGTATCTATTAATTAGGAATATTGATGAGTCATATTCATTAGGGATATTTTGATAAGAGTCCGATTAAGTGACTTATTCATATGTTTTTTTTAATTTAGAAGTTTGAGTCATGTCCAACATTGACAAGTTTGTATATATATTTGGATATAAATAGATGCCCAAGGTCTTATGGAAAAACAACAACAGTGCAATATACACTTTTGGCGTATCATCACCCTAATTTTTTAGTTTTTTATCTCAACGAGTTCTTGTTTCAAGTTGGGCTGCATCGGCTTTGATCTGCGACAAGGGGTAAGGCTTGTCATGGCAGTTTGTATCAGCGGGATTAGTGCTTACATCGTTTCGACACTCTAATCTAGTTTATGCATCTGCCTATTTATCATATATTTTAATTAATCTAAATCGATAGCTCTCTTTATTTGTATCGGCTAGGCCTTCTTTAGGGTTTTTGCTGGTATCGATTAAACTTTTTTTGTCGGTTTAGATTAATTAAGGTATCCACCACCCTAAAAATCAGTCAAAAGCTTAATTGTTTAAACTTTATGCTTCTTTTTATACTTAGTGCTGTATCATTGGGTTTGACATACTAAGTCGTGTTTAAAATCATAAAAGCTAACCTGCCTCGGATTGCCAACAAGATATGTATCAGGGTTTTAGCCGATCTTACATGGTATAACTATTTTGTTTTAAGTTACATTATTTATTTTGCTTAAACCAGCTATATATATAATCTTATTTAAGTTTATCAAGCCTTTAAATTTACTAAGCTTGTTATCAGCCTCACACTGTCTCGGTTAGGTCTGATCTATTGAAGTTATAACCTGTTTAGTAGATTTAATGAAGGTGAATAGTCTTACATAAGGCTATATCGGAGTTTTAGTCGATATGTTATCTAATCACCCAAGCTATTTCATCGGCTATGATCTAAGTGCATATAATTAATTATTAATTTGTTTAATCCTGGTTATAAGCAATTAATATTGTCTCGGTTAGATCCGATCTATCATAATTGCTTGTAGCCAAAAGAAAGACTAACTGAGTAATTACATGTTATTTATATCTACAGTCGATCGTGATTGCTTTGGGTCTAGTCTTCAATAAATATCTGTTAGCTAGTTATTTAAATCATATAATTATATAACAATTGACTTTAATAATATCAATTTTATATTGCATCGATTGGGTTCGAAATATACGATTGATTTTGTTAAGGAAAAGTTGTTTATGGTTATATCTAATATAAAGCTAGTTCATGAACAATATTTTCTACCTTAGAGCGGATTCGACTCGATCACATCGGTTAGGTCATTACGATACATCATCGGCTTATCGACTAATCGGCTATCGTCTTCTAATGTTTACCATGTCTTGTTGGTTGCAGGATCAAACCAATTGACAGACACGCATTTCACTGACATTTTGGACCTGCACTAGAGCTAAACAGAACTCCCAGGCTGCAGTGTTTTCGCATCGACAAGCTCGTCTTCTCGAGCGCACTGATCGGGAGTTAGCCATTTTTCTCTCTCGCCATCGTCGTAGTCACCGAGCTCCATCATCATCGTCGTCGTCATCGCCTCCAGAACAACTCCTCCTTTGTCGCCACCGTTGCTGAAACCCTCCTCCTTCGCCGCACCAGCCGCCGCCTCCGCCGGTCTTCCTCCGCTGTCACCGCCGACGCCTCGGCCGCTGCGAATGCCGCCGGTGCTGAGGACGAACGGCTCAATGTCACCGCCGCTGCCTGCCGGCCCATGAACGAGCCGGCGCACGGTGGACTCGGTCAATCGTGCGCTGGCAGGCCGTGTGGAGGGCTGACAGGCCGGGCCCACCTTTTAGTCCCTAGATTTTTAAAAAAAATAAAAAGAAAAAATTAATTAAAACATACATTACGAACTTAAAGATATAAATTAAAAGTAATACATTACAAAATAAAGATAATACATTAAAAAATAAAAACATTAAAAGAATACATTAAAAATAAGAATAACACATTAAAAATATGTTTAGAATTTTAAAAATAAGAATAACATGGGAATAACTTATGCGGCTACTATCTTTGTAACTTTATTCGCGACATAAAACATAGCATTAACCCTGATAAGGATATGGAAGTATGTAAACATCATTCATATATTATTTACATTCTTCTTATTGATTTAATATATGTATATCTTATTTTTTAAAATAACAAATTATTTGGATGAAGGATCAACTCCCGTGATGGATTACATAAATGTTGTTCAAGTACAACCAATGGGATTTATTATGAATGAGATTGTTAATCCGACAAAAGAATTCCACGACAATGGACAATCTATTCCTCGATCCAAACCTTCCTCCTAGCTTTTGCAATATATGATATATGATAGAACATTAGAAATTAACAACGATTATACATATATCAAAATATATTTAATTCTCATTATACATAAGTAATATATACTAGCAGTTATATACACACGATGCTATATACAAATATATATTAATCATATGTGTATGTATTTAATTATATATATATATAACATACTTATATATTACTCCTTCCATCCAAAAGTATTAAACATATTTTATTTTCTATTTTTTTTTTCAAATAAGATGAGCATATTTGTTGTCTCCATGCATCCAAGAATTAGATGAAAAGATTGTCTTTTTGTTTTAGAATACTAGATTAAATTATTGTCCAGAAACTAAGCACTTATCTTAGTATTCATTGGTTGCATGCATGTTTATAATCTTTGATCTTTGTTACATGCAGAATGAGTTAATTTTCTTTGATCTTAGTGACAAAAAAAATACTCCTTGGACTTTTGGATGGAGGGAGTATATCTTAGGTACACTACTACACAAAGGCTTTTTCTGCACGGTCAAAACACATTTTTTCAGGCAGACGCTCTGCGTGCCTCCCCATAGGTGTTTGCAAAAATCAGTAATTTTTCAGCCAGGTAGCCAAACCGCATGCAAAAATTTCATTTTCACATGCGGCTCCTTATACCGACCGCATGCAAAAACAAAATTTGGCAAAAAAAAATAAAAGTCCAAAAACCCTAGCCTGAAGCTCCCATTCCCACTCCCACCGCTCTAGAAGCCACGTTATCGCTCCTCGCCACTCCGTTCACCGATGGGCAAATCCTATACCTCCACCTTTGTCGTCATCAGGGTCGCCGTAGCCATATTCGTCAGGGTCATCGTAGCCGTCATCGTCAGGGTCACCGTAGCCACCGTTCTCGTTGTCGCCGTACCCACCGTCACCAGATCCATCACTCCAGAGCCCGCAGGCAGCGGATCTGGTTCTCCTGCTACCATCACCGACGGATCCGTCGTCCCTTAGCTCCTCATCGCTGCCCGAAGCCACCGTCATCATCGTCGTCGCTCTCGAGGACAGGGATGGTGAATCCACACTCCGTCATCGCTCCCGATGGTGAGGGGTCACCAGATCCACCCCGAGGCCGCTAGATCCATGCCCTGGCACCGCCTGCTCCCTGGCCGCTCTCGAGGCCGTAGTATCTAGGAGGGGAGAAGAAAAATATGAGGATGGGAAATGAGAGGAAGAGGAGAGAAGACAAGGAGAGAAAGAAAATGGGGAGATGAGAAAAATGGGGACGTGGAGAGGAGAGAAGAGTAGCTGTTGCATGAACTGCATGCGGAGGAGAGAAATGTTTGCATGAAAAAAATTGAGTTTCGCATGCCACCTTCCTAACAAGCATGCCTGCGAAAATAAAACCTGAAAGAGCATCTATGCCCTTAGTGGGTTTTGGTTAATTGATGACAAACGATTAAGGGACTAATGTGCTTATCAAGTATATAAGCAAGAGATTAGTCCGATGATGATGAAGAAGAAGATGTGATATAAAGAGGTTTCCTTGTGATCCAAGGCTACAAGTGACGAAAGATGGAAAGAGGCGGTGAAGGGTTGGCAAAATTTGGCTACACGATGGACCATGCATGGGAGAAGGGCAAGTGGAGGGTTGGCGCTAAGGACCCGATGTACTGGTGAAGGAGGAAGTGCTTGGCCAAATACCGATGAATCGATCGAGGACATAAGATGTCACAAGTTGTTGAGGATCAACCCTTGGTGAAGAAGAAGCACAAGATGAAATGTTGAACATCAAGAGGATGTGATTCATTGATAAAAATCAAGCAAAATTTTATATTAGTATTGATCAAGGCAAAGAAAGAAGATGACGCAAAGGTATTCATATTGACATAGCTTTTTTATTTGCTCTTGAGTAGGCGAAAGCCGTACTATTAAGGGGGATGTTGCCTTGATGTCTAGGGATGAGTTTGGTGCTTAAAAATTTTTGAAGTGGTTCGATTCAATTTTTCTCTCCTAGAAATTTTTGGAGTTGTCCAAAAGCAATTGGAGTTTACAAAAATGGCTATGCACTTGAGATTCGGTACTCAAAATTTCCAGACTTGTCCAAAAGTTATTTTCGGAATTTATGAAATTAGCCGTGAGCTGAAATTTGGTACTGGTCATATTCAGACTTGATTTTGGGACTTGTCCTATAAAGTGAGTTTTAGACTTGATTTTTGGAATTTTTTAAAATGACTACGCTCGAAGTTTTTGGATCTGGTGATTTTTGGACTTGTCTGAAAGTTATTTTCGGAATTTTTGAAAAATGAGTTTTTGCTCTTGAAACTTGGTACTCGTGTTTTTTGGATTTATCCGAAAATGGTTTTTGGAATTTTCAAAAAATGGAATTTTTTTGTCTCCAACGGGCAGATCTAAGGGTGTGGCTATAAATAGCCTCCTCTACCCCCAAGTCAAGGTTGGTGGCTCCATTCTTAATCTCTGCCCCTTGGTTTGTGTTGATTCGAGATTCATTTTTAGCCTTGCCTTCTCACTTCTTTCTCTCCACCGATCTACAAGCTTGGATTTCGTGTGTGTGTGTGAGAGAGAGAGAGGGAGATAGTGTGGTTGATTGGAGCTTGAAGGAGGAGTGCATTTGTGCAACCTCAAGAGAATAGGGTTGGAAAAAACCCGGTTCATTGTTAGCTCCTCAATGGAGAGTAAAATCACATCAAGGACTTGAACTTCGGTAACACATAGAGTTGCAAGAATCCTGGTGATATGTCTCTCTTACTCTTCTAGCTTTGCTATTTGGTGTTGCTAGTAGTTTAGTCGTTATTTGTGCAATCATTTCTCTTCATGTGTCGTTATCGCTTTTTGCTTGCCTTGTTAGCTTGCTTGTAAATCTGAGATTTTTAGAATATCCGAAAAGTTTCTTCCACATTTAATTAAAAGTTTTAAACCCTATTCATCCCTCTCTAGGCGACATCAAGGTCCTTTCAATTGGCATCAGAGCCAAGTCTCTCTTTTAAGAGTTTTACCGCCTAGAGAGTAAAGATGTCGACTAGTGGTTTGGTGGATACATTTCCTTTACTTCTTTTAGATGGTTCAAATTATTTATCTTGGAATACTCGCATGCTTGATGAGTTTAGGGCCATGGGTCCTCAAATAGAGCGAGTTGTAGATGTAAACATTTCTCCTCCTAGTAATCAAATACTATTATTTGAAGAGAAAGAGAAATACATACATCTCAATGCTCAAGCTACTAATGTTTTATTTAGTGCTTTGAGTGAAGATGTATTTTAAAACATCATGTCACTTGAAGATGCTCATCTCATTTGGACCACACTCAAGGAGAGATACGATAAGTCCAAATATGATGATGTACTCTTTATAGAAAAATCACTTGGGGAGTGCTTGACTTCGTCACCAAATTACGAAGAACCTCAAGTGACTATCTTTGATGATTTTGACACGTCCACCTCTCACCAACACATGACTCGATTCATTGTAATGAAATGATGAGTAGGGTCAACTTGGACGCTTCTACTTCCTATAGTGCTTGTGATACTAATCTTTTGAAGGATGAAAAAGAAGTATATGAGCATCAATGGCTAACTGAAGAATTCACATCATCAACTTGTTCATCTTCCATTGTTGAAGATCATGTTTGCTTTATGGGTGATGATGATGACTCTGAGTTTGATCACTTGAACAGGAAGGACATAACAATGGTGATCAAGCTCATGGAAATCATTGAGAAGCAACAAACATGCCTCATTAAGAAAAATGAAGAAATCAAGGGTCTAGCCGATAAACACAAGAAACTCAAGGGCCCTTATTCTTCATTAATTATGAGGTATGAAAAATTAGAAAATGAATTTGCTTGTGCCACTAACTCTATTGCTTGTGTAGCATCTTTGGAGAAGCATAAACAAGAGCTTAAATCTCAACTTGAGGAGATCACTATCAAGTATGTGGATTTACAAGAAAGACATGATGAACTTTTGTGTTATCATGAGAATCTTGTAAATTCTTATGCCATGCTAGAGGTAGCTCCTAAGGTGTTAATTGCAGCGGTAAAATCCTATGAGCCTCATGGTCAAGTTGTCCTTACTTATGCTAACACTTGTTGTCCAAAGCAGACATTTCCTCGAGCACTACATGTGACTTGGATTGGATAGGAAAAATGGAGAAGCACATGGATTATGGGCTTGTGGGCATTGCTCAACCTTCTCAAGATAACCGTGAGGGCATGGTAAAGAAGCTTGAGAAGGGATCGACCGTAGCTTGCACTAAGCTCCAAAAAGGGGATAACAAGTTCATCAATGCTTATACCAAGGGACGAAATCAAAAGATGATCAAGAGTTCCATTACTTGCTTAAAGTGCAAGAAGGAGGGACATTATGTTAGAGATTGTTCTTGAAAGAAAGGAAAGGTGTTGAGCAAGAAAAAAGGCATTGCTCACATCAAGTGCTTCAAGTGCACCAAAACGGGACAATTTTTCTCAAGTTGCCCGTACACATTGGATGAAAATTGCAAGCCATCGAGTGAGAGGCAAACCGACAACAAGCAAACTAAAAGATGAGATAAGAGCAAAACTCGACTTTGCTACAATTGTCGTGCAAAAGGACATATTCATAAAAATTGTCCCATGGGTAAGATTCCTAAGACAAACTCCTCATTTGATCATGATTTTCTTAGGAAGGCCAAAAAGGACATTTGTGCTACTAGGGTAATTAGTTCACCACATGCTAGCACAAAATCCATTTGGGTGCCTAACTTTCACGTGACTTACCTCTATGGACCCAATGTTGTTGGGGACTAAAATGTGATAAAATGAGATTATAGGTACTTGAAGGCGCATTGGAGACTTGACTCAAAGTTCTCACAATATGTCAAAACTGGAGTCAAGTTTGTGGATGATCGTTCTATATCAAGAACCAATGTCGTCTCAGTATCGAGTATTTATATTGATGCATCTACCCATTTACCTTGTGTAGGTTTAATATCTCTTGTTCATATTTGTTATTCTCGAATGTTGCTTGATTGATTCATTTGTTCAATTTGAGTGATGTTTTGGTTCACCACATTTAGGGGGAGTGCTACAACCTCTCATGTTTAAATGTGTTGTGATCAAATTGATGCTATGATAGATATCAAAATGTTGTGTTGATCAAAAAATCAAAATCTACAAAATTACTTGCAAAAAATGGACTTGTTCAAAATGATTTCTATATATATTTGGAAGTCTTATTAAAAAAACTAATACAAAACAAAAATGTGTTTTACAAAGAAAATGGTTTTAGCCTTAAATTGTAAATGCTAGGATCTTGTTTTTGTCTTTAAAATATAATTTTGCCAAGATATTTTTGAAAAGGTTTTTGCAATAAATACTTTTGATAAACTCCTAAATTTGGTCATTCCTAACATTTTTGGTATTCAAATTTATTTTATTTGGCCAATGGTTTGAGAACAACTTGATTTTTAAATTCACTCGAAAATTAAACTTAACCATATTTGGTACTATTATGGCATCAAGTAAGTTTTGCCACTACA
Source organism: Oryza australiensis (assembly GCA_019925245.2). Classification (NCBI taxonomy): domain Eukaryota; kingdom Viridiplantae; phylum Streptophyta; class Magnoliopsida; order Poales; family Poaceae; genus Oryza; species Oryza australiensis. The sequence continues at coordinate 18,081,718 of JAIFGZ020000222.1, read as the reverse complement.
ACCATATATTATGATATATATTGGTTCATGGAGGTATTTCAAACTCATACATTTGCATTTTCAATCCAAAACATAGTTTTGTTACTTCTTTCTCTTTTTAAGCAATGTTTGGAAAGTGAGCTTTTATATATTTGAAACTTTTTCATAGCTTTTGGAGTAAAAAAATCTCATATTCCAAACAAAATGACATTTATTTAAAATCTTGTTTGATCACATATTTACTCAAATTTGCATATGGTGGGTTTAGCTATCTTAGTTAATGTTCTTTGTGAATATTGGCTTAAATTTGCATCTCTAACTCATCCAAGTTTTTACAAATGTTAAATTTCATGAAAAATCTTCTTTTGCATGATGTTTCAATGCTCTTTCCAAGATCATTTTGAGTTTCCAAAATCTAAAAACATGTTCTTTTTTAGCTTGTTTAATCTTTGTGAGCTTTGTATTTTTATGAGTTGGTTGAGATATGGGCATGTCTTCCAAAACAATACTTGTGCATTATTTTATAACTCATCTTCAAGTTGTATTGTAGATTTTTTAGCCCATGATTACCACAACACAACAAGTGAAGGACATTATGAGTCAAATAAACAAAACCTCACTCATGAGAAGAATTTGAATCTATGGTGCACAAACTTCTTGGATTCATCGTTTATCTAAGCATGGGAGGTAACAAATATGGTCTTTGTCCTTATGAATGAATCTTTTCCACTTCACTTCGGTTCTTCCCTTTGTGCTTGACATGAAACCCAAGACACCTTTGAGTGAAACACACGGTGTGCTAAAGAAATATTGAGCTCAAGATTAAGAAGGTATGAAGTGATGAAGATAGCAAAATTCAAGAATCAACCAACTGCACCGACATGTGTTTTCAAAGAAGGCAAATAAGCATATAACATTAGATGCTCAAGGTATCCCTAATGAACAAGTGCTTTCAATTAGTATCTTCCTCTATTGGTATTCCAATTCATATCTTTTTAGAAGAAGGTCATTATGCTTGGTTATTCGACAAACACTCATGCCTGCCATGTTTTCAGCTAATACTATAACTATTGTTGAAATCATCACAGGTGTGGTGTTTGATGTTACTTATGACTCCCAAGTGAAGCAAGTTCTCTCAATTGTGCTAGATAACGAAAAAATATTCACAACGATTGAGAAAAAGACACTTGCGGAGGTGAGACCACAAGAAGTCCATGATGACCACGGTGGAGTACTTGATCAACCTCCATCAACTCAAGTCAACCTCCCGCAATCGACTATGAAGAACCTAAAGACATGCTTCTGGCATGAGTGAATGAGATTGTGAAGGGTTACGCGGAGGCTACGCTAGCCGGAAAACAAAACTTTTCTACCGCGCAAACCAGGAACACCTGCAAGTAAGGGCCGATAGATCGTTACCGATTGGAGTATGCAGCGGAAATAGCCAATCATGACTATCCGATCCGGAACAGTGCAGCCGATTCCCGCAAGCCGATAGCCGATTCCTAGGGACAGCCGATTCACCAATCAGCCGATTCACCGATGTCGCAGCCGATCCAAGTCGTCCGACCGTGTTCTCATTGCCGATCTGCCGCAGTCACCTCGCTCCGATTGCAGCCGATTCGTAGCCGATCAACAACGCGCAACGTAGCAGCGCCTCTACCGGTATCCACACGTCCGGGGACAGAACGCCGAACACCCGTGTGCTAGCACGCGATGCAGGGTTAGGGTTTGGCTCGAAAGTGGGGAGGGTTTCCGTGGAGATTGATCTCGCCGACTTCTAAAGCCGCGAGTGATCAGATTGATTTCGGCGCAATGCGATTCAATTGACGTACCTTAGCTCTCCACCCCTCACCCCTTTATATAGAGTTGGCCGACTGGGACTAGTGGCCGATCAGGACTCTATTTTGAATCGGATCTCATCCGAATCTCATAGAGTTGGCCGCCCATACGTCGTAAGACCATAGGACTCTATCCGATCGGATCCCTATCCGATCGAGCCGTATCCGAGTCCAACTCGAATGCCTGTTCTTTTCCCCTTAAGCGTGCGACCCTGTAGGTTCAGGTATACTTGGTTTCGGCTATAGTCTAACTTAGCCGATCGTCGGCTCGAGTCCAACTCAGCCGACCTGTCAATAGTGGCGCCTAGCAACACATATTGACACCATAGTATACAAGAATATAATATCAGCTCTGAATCTGTAATGTGTACACAAATCCCTTTGCCTCACGATACCAATTAAGCTATAGGCAAGATGTGTGTCATCTCTTCAATAGCTTAACCATTCACTCGAACCGTATTGAATTATCTGTCTGTTGATTGACTCCTCAATCAACTTAGCATGGCCATGCATTTCCATAATCCATTACCTCGAGGGGCCCAGAGATATCTCTCCAAAGAAGGGGCAAATTCCATCTTGATCACTCACATCCCACTCCATGTTTCATAGCAAACCCAAAAACTACCTTTATAACTACCCAGTTACGGAATAGCGTTTGGTAGTTCCAAAGTAGGCTACTACACATGTGGGAATCCATGGTGATCTCAGGTCTAAGGACTTTGTACCAACACTACCTGAGACCAACTAATGGCACATTAATTCCTGTAGTGTCTCATGGTGGGTCTATCCAACAATGTGTTCTCTAACACATGTGTCCATGTTTATTGATTTGGTATCTCCATACCCATGATCTATGAGACATGATCATCAATCAATAAACATGTCGATCTTAGAATCATATTAGTTCCAATAATATGACATATGATCAGGGATCATTTAGAAATAGATTCATACATCTAGAGTCTCATAAATAAGTTACGTACTTATTGATCAATACAAGATGTCTATTTCATGGAACTGAATAACACTTTATTCATAAATAAATAAACATTGACGTGATATCCAACATCTCCATGTTGTCTCTAAGGCATATCACTAACAGATTGATGCCAAGGGCACTCAAGAGCAAAGACACACCATACAAGTTCAAGTCCTCTCAATGTACCATCCAAGGAGTCACCACACCGTTTAATGAGATCACCCCCATCAATAAGATTCTTGGTGATATCCACAAATGGGGTAATTATTCTATCTCATTGTAAGTTTTGTGAGAATTACTCTTTTGTTTCGTCTTTGAAGCCAATTAGGATGGATACACTTGGTGATGCAGATTGGGTGATGGCTATGCAAGAAGAATTGAACAACTTCACTCGCAATGGTGTGTATGGTCATTGGTGGAGAGACATAAGCAAAATATCATCAACATCAAGTGGGTCTTTCTTAACAAACAAGACAAAAATAGACTGGTCACTCATAACAAAGCACGGTGTCTCACCCAAGGATTCATCAAGCATTCAACGAGATAATCACTACAACATCCTCGACGACATACAAAAAGGAGTAACTATTCGTTCTCAATTTGCAAACTTTGTGAATGTTACCCTTTCTTTTTTATTTGAAATATTCAAAGGAATATGATGCATATGTGAATCCGGATTGGGTCATGGCCTTGCAAGAAGAGCTCAACAATATCAAGCAAGATGACCATGAGTTGATGACAAGGATCAAAGTCCGTTCGGTGGTTCAAGGCTTCAAGCAAGAAAGCTTGGAGATTGAGTACATGGAGCAACCACCCAACTTTGAAGACCCTAAGTACCTTAGCCACATTTACAAGCTTCACAATATTCTCTTTGAGCTCAAGCATTTTCAAGACGTGGACCGTGACCACTGAGTTAGAAATGTCAATAATGGGACAACTCAAGTTCCTCCTTGAGATTAATATCAAGCAAATCAAGGAAGAGACTTCATCAAGCCCATCAAGATGCCAAATTCAAATTGATATCAAGATATCAATTTCATTGGATGGGCATGTCAAAATTGACAAGGAAGGTAACCGAATGATCCATAGCTTGTTATTTCAATTGGAATGATTGAATCACTTGCCTTGTCTTTGTGCATCTAGGCCAAGTTTCACTCCTTGCTAATTAGCCTAGTTTGCAAATTGTTGTGATAAAATGTTTGTTTAGTCAATAAGCGAGTATTAGTCATAAAATTGATGTTCTAAGTGAATCAAAGTGCTCAAAGACCTCAGTCTATGTGAATTTTTGGTCTTAGCATAATCCTTGGGCTTCATATATGATACACTCATTTGCTAAAAGCTTTGTGAAAATATTGGGCAAGTTTTTTTTTAAAAAAATCTTTTGAATCTCTCTAAAGTTTGTGAAGTTGTTTGACATGTTCAAATCTCGATGATCCCCTTTATTGTATATCATGTCCTCTCCTTGACATGCTTAAATGTCAAAGTGGGAGAGAAGGACTAAGGGGAGGATACATTAAACTAGAAGAAAATAAAAATGTCTTCGACATGCAAAGGGGAGTTTTTTCTATGCTTTAAAACCTTTGGATGTGAGCTTTTTATGTGCAAAATTTGTATCTCAATGCTTATTGATTCACTCATCTCAAATTAATGTATATTTCCTAATCACAAGTGATGAAATATAAAATTGAGAGGATAGTACTCGATGATCCCTCGTCAAGGATCCCTTTACTTTTATTTTCCTACTTGTGCCTTTTTTGGCGTTTCGATGTCAAAGGGGGAGAAGTATATTAAACGGAAAAAACAAAAGATTGACCAAAGGGGGGTAATTGTGATTAATTAATTCTTTGGCATGCTTTGATGCCAAAGAGTAAATGAGAAAGTGGTGAGAATATTTGAAAATGTTTGTCGATTGGCGTTTGCATGGTGTGATAGATTCAATGCATATTATTTGATCACCATGCCATATGCAATTGATATTATCCAGTGGTACTTGAAAGGGATTACGAAATTTGGTTTCTGGTGCTTTCTCAATCGGTACTGGAATCACTTGGCATAAAATCAAGTCTCTGCAATTGGATTTAAGAATTTCATTTGATACATTTTGGATCGGTGCCAAGAATTTGAGTTGTGTGTGGTGTTTTACTTTTGGTATCTCTTATCACACACAACACACCCCACGAATGCAAAGTGTTAGGGGGAGCTCTCACATTCTCAAAAATATGTGCATGTGATTTCACTTCATATATATTTGTATGCACAGATTTAGGGGGAGCTCAAACTAACCTTTGGATTCAAAAGCAATTCTTATCAATCTTTTGTAAGCTTTAATCTTATTGTCATCAATCACCAAAAAGGAGAAGATTGAAAAAGCATCTATGCCCCTAATGGGTTTTGGTTAAATGATGATAAATGATTAAGGGACTAATGCACTTATTGAGTATATAAGCAAGGGATTAGTCTGATGAAGAAGAAGAAGTGATATAAAGAGGTTTCATTGTGATCCAAGGCTAAAAGTGATGAAAGATGGCAAGAGATGGTGAAGGGTTGGCAAGACTTGACTACGCGATGGACCATGCATGGGAGAAGGGCAACCGGAGGCTTGGCACCGAAGGACTCGACGCACTCGTGAAGGAGTAAGTGCTTGGACGAATACCGACGAACAGATTGAGGCTATAAGATGTCACAAAGTGCTGAGGATCAACCCTTGGTTAACAAGAAGCACAAGATAAAATGTTGAAGATCAAGAAGATGTGATTCGTCGATAAACATTAAGCCAAATTCTATATTAGGATTGATCAAGGCAAAGAAAGAAGATGACACAGAGGTATTCGTATTGGTATAACTTTTTTCTATTTGCTCTTGAGTTGGTAGAAAAGCCGTACTATTAAGGGGATGTTGCCTTGATGTCTAGGAATGAGTTTGGTGCTTAAAATCTTTTTTTAAGTGGTTCTCATTCAATTTTTCTCTCCTAGAAATTTTCGGAGTTGTTCAAAAGCTATTTTCGGAGTTTCGAAAATGTCTATGCAATTGAGATTCTGTATTGGAAATTTTTGGACTTGTCCAAAAGTTATTTTTGGAATTTCCGAAATTAGCTATGAGCTTTAATTTGGTACTGGTCATTTTCGGACTTGATTTTCAAAATTTCCAAAAATGACTATGCTCAAAGTTTTGGATCCGTGATTTTTGAACTTGTCCGAAAGTTATTTTCAAATTTCTGAAAAAATGAGTTTTGTTCTTGAAACTTGGTACCGTGTTTTTCGGACTTGTCCGAAAATGATTTTCAGAATTTTCAAAAAAAATAATTTTTTTGCCTTCAACAGGCATATATGAGGTTGTGGCTATAAATAGCCCTCTCCACCCCCAAGTCAAGGTTGCTAGCTCCATTCCTAATCTTTGCCCCTGGGCTTGTGTTGATTTAAGATTTATTTTTAGCCTTGTCTTCTCACTTCTTCCTCTCCACCAATTCACAAGCTTGGATTTCGTGTGTGTAAGAGTAATTAATTTGAGTTTGTTTGTGTGCTTGGTATTGACTTCTTGAAAAATTTGTTGAGCACTCGATTTTATCCCAAAAAAAATCTTTGTTACATTTGTTACTCTTATTGTGTCCAGGACACCTAGACGGATAAGAGTTAACCTCGAGACACCAAATTATTTGTGGTGTGCCGAGAGAGTTTATGAAGATCGGATCTCACCATTGAAAAAAGAGACACCTTTCGTGAAAGAAGAAGTGCACTTGTGCAACCTCAAAAAGAATAGGTTTGGAAAAGACCCTGTTCATTATGAGCTCCTCAACGGAGAGTAGAATTCCCTTAAGGATTTGAACTTCGGTAACACATCGAGTTGCAAGAATCTAGGTGACACCTCTTCTTTACTCTTCTAGCTTTGCTATCTCGTGTTGCTAGCAGTTTAGTCACTGTTTGTGTAATCATTTCTCTTCGTGTATCGCTATCTTTTTTTTGTCTTGATAGTTTGCTTCTAGATATGAGATATTTGGAATATCCAAAAATATTTTGAAATATCTAAAAATATTTCGTAATATCCAAAATAATATAGATTATCAAAAAAATTTAGGTTTCATATTTAATTAAAAGTTTTAAACGTTTATTCATTTTCACGATATAATCTTTTCAAACCTATTATTATAGATATTATAGACAGGCCTCTTGTGATGCACCTGCGATAATACGTTATCACAGGCGGACCCGTATCCATCTGGCGGAAAATAATTTTTGCATGTGAACAGTTACGGCTTGTCTACGACCTAGATGAGTCTAGTACGCAAAAAATAATTCTGTAGTGGCGGCAGCAGAAAAGTAAGCTCGTTAGTAGTAACTTATTGCCATAACTTGTCTCTGTAGGCAGGTCTACGTCAAAACATACGACTACACGGGTACGTCAATAGTATATACAGTACCCCCCTGTCATTAAGCATTTAAGCTTGAAATGAAAGGCGAGTCACGTCGCTCTCCTACATTGACCACAGAGCATCTCTTAGGTATGGAGTAGCAGTAGACTAGTAGTAGTAGTACGTCGTTGCCGTACGTAGTAGTACTACTCAACTGCCTGATCCGATCGAACGAGGTGATTAATTAACAAGTTATCTAACCAGACAACCAGTAAGAGAGCAGTTACTAGTTTACTACTGCACACAGGTGATTACTCAGTTTTCTGATACCCCTAAGACACTAATGATCGTGATGCACAGTATACTGTATTATAGTAAAACTTCCCCATGTAAGACAATAAAAAAATGAATTACCCATGTGAATGCCTGACCTAGTGAGACAACCGCGCAACACAAGCATAATTCTACGTACATCAGGAAAGGGAGTTTACTTGCATTGGCACTTAGCTTCTGTGTGTAGGCTTCTTTGATCAGGACCATCGTAGTTGTATCTAAGCTCGGTAACTACTAAAAACAACCATTAAAAGGGCATAAATGTGATGTCTAGCTAAAGTCTCATAAGCTAAGCAGAAACCTATACAACAGTATCCAGTGTATCCTTATCTTCGGTGCTCCCATACTTCCTTAACTGCAATTACGGTCGATTGGGATGACGTGTTAAGCAAATCCTGGTTAGCAATGACGGTGTACAATATTGCAGATTATTTGCAGCCAGAGTGGGTTCGAGCAAGAGAAGCGCCAGTACTATGATAGTGGAGTTGTACGCGTATGCATGTTTCTATAGCAAACTTAGGGAATTCGTAACAACTCAGTATTTCACGAGCTATAGAAGTGGCAGAAAGGATAGTAATAAATCTCGTTAACTAAATTAGGAATAAAAAGAATTTAAAATAAAAAAATATGAACTATGATTTAAATTCTTGGTGTTCATAATATTTATGCATATAACAAAATGGTTGCTTTTTTAAATAGAGTTTAGTGAGAGGTTAGCTCTTTGAGCGTGGCACACCCACGGTACTATGCACGCATGCACCCTAGACACCCACGATCGTGTCCCCGAAACATGCTTGAATATAGAGACGAAGAGTGCGTGATCATACGTTAGGCTATAGCTAACGCTATAATAGTATAATTAATTATCTTTTTTAAAAAAACATGCATGTAAGTCAGAAAAGAGGAGTAAATTTTAGACAACCTATATACATGGAAAAAAAGTAAATCTCAAATAATCTCTCGCAATTAAATTCATGCATATATACATATAATAAAAATAGAAAATAATATGAATTAAAAAAATAAACTCTAAATTTTTGTTGATTAGATTGTAAATGAGTAAGAAAAAGAGATACGTTAAATCTAAACCGTTGTTAAAGTGTATTATATGTGGTAGAAATATAGAATAGTAACATTCATCCAAATATTATTATACTTTCTAATTAGTAATTAGGTCATAATGTGCACAACAAACTTTTCACCAACTGTTTCATTTACGTAATATGAATTTACGTGACGGTACTTGGTTAATTTAACGGACGTGTCTATACAGTACATATGAATGTATGTGTTAGTTCTACTAATAAGCATGTGTTGTTTATAAAAAAAATATTACTATGTTCTCTCTTCTCATGCACAGTTTTTTTATTAAAAAAAGCATTCACACGTCACAGAGAACAGTATCATCGCACTAGTAATTTATTTTTTTATAGAACCTTTAGAACTTTATTTCTTTAAACAGTATATTATTTATTTTGAAATCCATTTGAACTATCGTGCTCTACTTAAAATATGTGACAAAATAAGTCTAATATTAAATATATTTAAAATATTTAAATTTTATTTTTCCTAACCCTTTAGCATTGTTGTTAGAGTTACTTTCCTCTAGTACCGTAGTTACTTTTAAAGAAATTGTAAAAGTTATTTTTTTCTTAGCAGTATAGTTACTTTAAATACTATGAAGACTTAGATCTTGGTTCAGCTTTTCAAAAACGAGAAGATATCTTTTGGCTTTTGACTTTTGAAAAGCTAAAACTTCAAAAGTTGTTTAAAAGCTAGTTTTTTAGTTGGCTTATTTAGAACTGGACTTTTTTAACGATGACGACAAGTAATTACTTTCAAATTTTTTTTAGAAACCAGAAAAGCTACCAAAATGAGTTTATGGCTTCGGGTTTTTCTAATTTAATTCTGTCTTTTGGTTTTTTAAAAGCCGATTGAAAAACTAGTTGTTTGATTCAGTTTCTAGCTTCTCAGGCTAAGAAGTCACCAAAAAGGTGAACCAAACAGACCATTAGTTTCCTCTAGCAACTTCTAACATCGTGCAAAGTTAGTTTCTTAAGTTATTTCTTTCTAACAGTACTTCTAACACTATGAAAAATTACTTCTATTTTCTTAAAAATCTTCTATATGACGTAGAATCACTTAAAATAATATATACCATATCGTAACAATATAGTGAGTACATATTTCTATTTTTTACTTTCTTTAGCAACATGGTTACTTTAAATATTTTAATATTACGAAGAGTTACTTTCTATATGAAATAAATTGTTTTTAAATAAACAATACTAATATAGATATACGGTGTCAACGGGTTATGTCCGAAGACGGTATTTGAAGGGTACAAGGAACGTTGGAACTAGGATATATGTGAGATTGAGGTAAAAAGATGGAAGATAGAGATTTTTATGCGGGTTCTAGCTCCGTTAGCGATAGGTAATAGTTTTACTCCTGTTAGCCAAGTCGATATTGCCTTTATATATCAATATCACACGAGTATAATATTTGGAATGATCTATTCTAGTCTATGTTTCCTCGAATATGAACTTGGCGAGATTGGAGATAACTCTAGATCATGTCGGCCTTTCTGGTTCCATATTAGGTTTGTCTAGACTTGTATTGACTTATGTTGATCTCTCTTAGCCTCTTCTCTCTCCTTTTGAAGGTATTTATACCTTAATTGTCTTCTTGTTTAAGTAGAACTAGAGAACTAAGTATGAATACGGTCTGCGCAGTCCTTATAGCGTCTGAGTAAGACTCTTTTTCTTCTTCCTTATCCGGAATACCTTTCATATACGAGACATGATTTCGTATAAAAATTGGTATATGATAGGCTCTGCTGAGCTTAACAAAAAAAATACTTGATATGTCTTATCTACTGACATATGGATATATGGATTACCTCAAATAAAAAATCATGTATTTACTTGTGAATCTACATTTTACCTATGAAGATCTTTCTTTTGACACATCTAGAGAGACATATCCAGTGAAAACGAGCTAAATGTTAGAAACTCATGAAAATTATACCTATAAATTTTTAAAATTCATGAAAAAATTACTAGAGATGGATGTAGATATAAAATAGGCTGAGTGAGCTAGGCCCAATTTTTGCTCTAAGGTTTCATTCGTTCCTATTAGAAATAGAGAAGAAATATCTTATTTTCATACACGAACCCAGATTCGGGATGTGTCTCATTTAACCAAAATCCTTTATATTTTAGAACGGATGGTGTACTTTTTTGAAAAAATATATAGAAAAGTTATTTTAAAACATATTAATCTATTTTAAATTTAAAATAATTAATACCTAATTAATTATGTGTAATGGCTTATCTCATTTTATATATCTTCTTTGATCTTCTCCTTTTCCCTCCTTAAACACACTCTAACCCGTCTACCCGTCTACAGTGGTGAACACAATAGGAAGGCAAAAGGGGGCCAGGAACCCCTTTCGGCTGAATGACCATGTTAATATCCATCTAGCCATCTTGTTAATCGATAATTGTAGGGCTATAAACCAACTATAAGCTTACGATGGAAGAGAGATTAAGAAAAGTGAATATTGTTGGATCTTATGCCAAAGCTAACTCTATACATGCTTGAAGATACTTATATTAAATTCGTAGTGAGAAAAAGAGAAGAGAAAAAAATAGAGCCAACCTTATAGTTGACCTATTATACATGTTAGCTCTTATATAGGCTAATAGTCAATAATTAGCTCTAATATTAAACTTGCTCTTATAAACTTTTACCTACCCAACTACACCAAACATTAAGCAATTAGAGCAAGAATAGTAATGAGCTATAAATAAACATAAATTATATGCTTATGTGAAAGAGAGATGAAGAGTGTTGGATCTTATGCAAGAATTAGCTTTACACATACTTCAAATCATATTTATGATGAGAGAAAAAGAGAGGAAAAAATAAAACTCATCTTATAGCTAACACACATATATATATACATATATAACATATATATATATAAGCTCTAGGATAGACTTAAAATTAACAGTAAGCTCTGCTATTAGACTTCCTCTTACGGTATAATCCACAAGGAAAAGGTCTCGTGGTGTTGTTCCGTGTACGCACGCATGCAGTAAGCCATGGCCACCAGTTCAAACGCTTGCAACCAGGCATTACTTAGGCAGCACACATAGCGTTAAACCAGCTCAGTGAATTTTACTCAACTAAACCATTTACATTAAGTTTTTATTAATCTTTGATTATTTACAATACTAATGGCAATACTAATCCATCAATAGAAGTTCTGATGGATTTTAATCTCCATATGGCAAAATATGCATAAATCACGTACTTTGGTCGATAATCCTGCGTTTTCCACTGCCTGTCTACATACCAATATTGCTGCAGCCGTTGATGCTGAAACCGAACTATGTATTGGCCGTTCCGCCGTTGGATTGGAACAAAAGAAGTACTCCTACTAGTAGTACTTTATCGAGTAGTCCTACCAGGCTTGAGAACAGGGGTCGGAGTATTGAATGTACTGGACTGGACTTCAGTACGTTGCTATCATTTTCTTTTAAAAAAAGAAAGGAAGAGTAGTAGTAGTAGGACGAAAATGTAAAGGGCTTACAACTTTAAATACTACTTGTCTACCAGGCCAGGGTGCTACATCGCTGCCAAAAGCCAGGGAAACCACGCAGAGCCGGAGAAGAAAAGGACCCTAGAAAAAGGTTCATCAGGACCACGTTTTTGCGCAATAATAAAGCTCATGCAGACGCATTTACTAAGTGGTGAACTGTTTTTTTGCTGCCTCGCATGTTCTTATATATGTTTCGATCTTTGTATACATGAGATTTTTATACACGCAACACTAAATGAAAATATATGTGCATGATCGCATCGCATCAAAACATTAGATGGAAAACTTCTGCTCTTCTAACGCTGCAGTAGTACAATATGTGCTATTGCAAATCGTCAGCGCTATAAAGATGATCAGATTCCCCTCTCGATGTCAATCAGCTGGTCCAGCCGGCATGAGCAATGACCGTGTCAGGCGATCAACAGTTGAATTAACTCAAACTTCAACCCCCCCCCCGGCGTACTGTCCGTTTTACTGTTCGGTCTGCACGCTAAACGAGAGAGTTTGTAATGTAACCATGATGCGTTTCCAGGCAATCACTCGATTCTAAATGACACACAGGAACATCGAGTTAAATTAAGTCTGCATCCCAGACCCATGCATTAGAGGCAAACATTCTGGTTTACACTCCAATACATACAGACGATCATCATATCGATCGTCTTCTTCAATCAGTGCCGTGCCCATTTCTCGCGCATTGCCTTAATTTTCAGAGTTTCAGTTCCTAGGACGGAGCAATTCTGGACACAGGCTCCAACGTAAACCTCTACCCGATCCGTCCGAGAAAACGTTCGCTTTCAAATGATCTGGTGGCGAGGCCACATCGTCTTTCCGAAACGGTGCAATGGCGATGGACGCATCGAGTTAACTCACCTTCCTATTGCAGACTAGACCGAGGTTAGCTCATACCACATACGTACTAATGGCGTCGATCTACTTCAGTAGGCAATTGAAGTTTTTCGCCTACTGCTACTGATGCATGGCTAATTAAACACCGGTGCCAGTGCCAAATCACCGCAACACGTACTGTGCGTTCCACTGTTCAGGACTTAATTTGATCGATACTACTAGCATGCATATATCTATTTTCATCCAATTTTGTTCTATCTAGCTATTTTGTAAAAAAATACTTAAGTTTTTCCAAAATTAATCCACAGTTCACCTGTCTATTTAAAAAAACCCAGTTATACGTACGATAGAGCTTATCTTAACTACTTAAAAAATCTACAACTTTTCGATCGTCAAATCGTTTTTTTCGTCCAAATCTATAAAATTTCCGATCTGTATAACCTCTCGCTTTATTGTTGCCTCGCTTTCCTCACCTTTAACAGGCGAGCCCGACTCACACGCCTCCTGCCTCGCCGTGCATTGCCCTGAGCGGCAGCCGAGCACACACTGCACGCGTGAGCTAGCGCGCCACCGTCGAACAAGGGAGAGAAGCGTTTGTGAGGCAGGATGTCTCCCTGACATCCTCCTATCGCCGGCGGCCAAAGGCATGGCCGAGTGTTGTCACCTTCCGCGTGAGGACGAGAGGAAGACGACATCCTATAGCTTTTGGCGATTTTTATTTTAGTCTCATATTTGTGGTAAATCACAGACAGGTCCTAGAGGCTACATCAGGCCTCATTGGATGTGATGTTTGATCGTAGTCAACTGAGGTAAATAAATTATAAGGAGATGCAATGGTTCGCATGCCTGTTGATGATAATATGCAACTTATCATATTCATCAATATACTTTTCTAACTAATAATATCTGAGTCGTGAATATTTTAAACTTTTACCAAATTTCTAATCGGTTTAAAGTATCAGTAAGTCAATATCTATTTTTATTATATTTTTGACTTAATTTGGTGAAATTAAATTAACTTCGACTAAATGTTTATCTGATATTATTTCTTAATCAAGGTTCAGTGGTACACAAAGTTAAAGACACCCTTACTTTCAAAGTTTTTATATATATATAAAGCAAGTAGTGTTTCTATCCAAAATTTTCGTTCATCTGATTATTTTGCAGAAAACCCCTTGAGTGCTTATAAAATTAACCCGCAGTCCTGAAAAGAAAGGGAGGGCTTGGATAAAAAAAGACCTCTTCGTCGCTCTCTTTCGTCCCCATTCATGCCGTGCCCGCGCGTCGCGCTGCGCCTCTCCGTCGCCGCTCGGAGCTCCCGCGCCGCCGCCTGGATCTTCGCCTGCTTCCCTCCCTGCGTTGTCGTCCTGTTACAACGCACGGACATTTTGCTTTTGTGTGTGTACATATATATGTATATATATACTAGCAAAATACTCGTGCGTTACAACAGAACGACGATGCGGGGAGGGAAGCAGGCGGAGGACGAAGGTCCATGCGGCGGCGCGGGAGCTCCGAGCGACGACGGAGGGAGGGGCGTAGGCGCGGCGTGGATGGGGGCAGAAAAGAGGACACAGGAGGTCTTTTTTCATCCAAGCCCTTTCTTTGTTTTCAATATTGGGACTGTTGGTTAATTTTTTAAACAATCAAGAGGTTTTCTGCAAAATAACCTCTTTTTCTTCTTTAACTGTGTTTTTTAAATAGCCAGACGGACTACGGGTTAATTTTGAAAAAAACTCAATGAGTTTTCTGCAAAATAGCCAGGTAAAACAGGGTGAAAACAATACGTGCTTTATAGATAGTTATAGATTATAGATATAGTTATATATATATAGTTATATATATATAGTTATATATATATAGATGGAGCTCTTGTGTGGCGCGTCGCAGCCCATCCGTGTGGCGTGGCCAAATCTCTAATTTGAAAACTCAAATTGAAAATCCGAACCGTTCAAATTGTTCTACATATTAATATGGCCTTGTATACCAAATTTTATATTTTTGAATTTTTACTATTTTATCGGATAGGTCAAAAATGCAATAAAATAGATACTCCAGAATCGTTGGATTATTGCATTTTTGACCTATCTGATAAAATAGTAAAAATTCAAAAAAATATAAAATTTGATATACAAGGCGACATTAATATGTAGAAGAATTTGAACGGTTCAATTTTTAATTTGAGTTTTCAAATTGTAGATTCACCACGCCACACGGATGGCAATGCGCGCGCACCACGTATCTATATATATATATATATATATATATATATATATATATATATATATATATATATATATATATATATATATATATATCCGTAGAATAGTCTTTGCCCTTTTACAGCAGCAGCAGCAGCTACTCGCTCCGTCCCCGAAAAGAACCCTCTAGGTTTGAATCTGAACATGCCCAAACACTAACTTCTGGGACGGAGGGTGTATCTGCGAAGGAACGTAAGCCATCGAAGTATGGAATCAAGCAAGCATCGAAGTCTCGTTGAGAAATGGTCATGCAATCGATCAGCTTAAGCAACTGCCGTCAGGTGCCTATAAAAGGGCCACGGAGACTAGAATTATTATATGCCGTGATGTGACACACTGACATTCACAGCCAACTCACAAGCCTGGAGAAGTCTGAACTCTGAAGGACGATATGCATGGGAAGAACAGAACATGCGAGCTAATTTTGCTTTACAGTTTACAGCGATGGTGTAAAAAAACACGGTGAATTCTTGGGGAAGACGCACATGCGGCTGTGTTTCGATCGAATTATTCCCCGCACCTCACAGCGGTGGTCCTCCTGTACTACTGTTGCGATTGGGCAACGGGAACAGCGGAATAAATGGCAAAAGCCATCCCTGCGCTCAGGCCTTGCAATTGCAGGTTGGCAGAATTTTACAGAGTGTTCCATTAGTCTTTCTACCCCGTACACCATCATCACCCTTCACTGCCAGTACTGTTCCTTTTTCTCAGCCTCCCGTACAATGTTCGCAGCAGTAAGCTGCTGATCTGGTGGGTAGTAAGTTGGACTAGGACTTGATTGCGAGATAAACGGTACTGGATTAGTACGTGATTAAGGATGGAGAGATCAGAGATTCAGAAAATGGATTGGAGCCTTCCGTTTGTCCTCCTTGGAAACTGACAAAGTTTTCCAGGAGAGCAAAGCTTTACTGAGAAATGGCAACGCCAGGAATACAGTACCTACCACAAACGAGCAACCAGCTAATTTCAGAGAACACTTTAGCCGCGACTCGTAGCAACACATATAGGGCCCAACAAACAGCAAATTAAATCTGGGACGATCGCCTGCACAATCTGCAGGGGAGATCCACAAATTGGCCATGGCTAGCGCCCCGAAATGGCAAGTGAAATGTGCAAAGAAACCAGGAGCTAGCGGCGACGGACGCGGCGCGGGGATCTCACACTCCAACCGATCGGCCGAGCTAGCAAGCAAAGAACTGAAACCGGCATGCATGCAATGCGATGCGATGCAATCATGAAGCATGCACCACCAGTCGTGACTTGCGGGCACGGCACCGAATTGAATGAGTAAAACAAATTGTTCCCAAAAACGCCGCGAGATTGCAATCAAGTCAATCGTCCAAACGGATGGGGGCAAGCGAGCGAGCTAGCTAGCTAGCTACTGGTCACCTGCCCACGCCGGGGGCCGGGCCAAGCGTATACTACTATTGATAAGGAACAGCACGCATCCATCTCCTCTCCTCCGCTCGATCGATCGCGCGGTGATCGCGGGACCAGACAGTAAGTTCTCTCCCCTTCGGGCCGGCGCGGCGCCACTGCGCGCACGCACGTTGTGCCAGCTTCTTCGCGCAACGATCGAACGAATCGCGTTGGAATTTGCGTCCGGTACTGTATGTAACACTGTTGCCGGGCACGTTGGATCGATCGGGTTCGCGCGCGCTGATCAGTCTTTGGTGCTGCGAGCCGTAGCGCGCGCGAGATCCCCCCCGCGCCAGCAACAGCGCTGCCCCCGGCCGTCCTCGCGCGGTCAGGCCAATGGCAGGCATATGCATGCACGCAGATGGATGGGCGTGGAGGAGAGAGGAAGACGACACGGGGCTGCAGTGCCGTACGCCGTCCACGTCACTCGCGGTAGCGCGAGGGAGCGAGCACACGATCGAGCGTCGACATACCAAGCAGAATAGAGGCACAGACGAGCCCCGCGCCGAGTTAAATGCACGCCCTCTGATCGGGTGGGGTGGATCGCGATTGGCAGCGATGGTTCCGATTCGTTCGTTCCTCCGCGGCGCCGGGGGGTGGGGTGGGGCACACCGCGGGTGAAATCCCGGTCCTGCCCCTACTTCTCGCGCGGGCGGTACGTACTCTGACAGTGAGAGGCCACTTTGCCCCCCGGGCCGGCAGGAGATCGCGGCGCCCGAAGAAGATATCGCGTTCGCGTTCGCGCGAGCCGAGTCGAAGTCGTGCGTACCGAGCCAGCCAGCCACATCGTACCCGTCTCGGCGTCTCCTCTCCTCTATTTATGCCTCTACGCAGCTCAATGTGCCTCACTCTTTCGCTTTTGGCCTCTCTCTCTCACACATACACACACACACTCACTCACTCTGCTGCTGCATTAGTCACTCGCAGAGAGCCACAGCTCCCTTCAAAGAAGATCTCGTAGTAGTGAATTGCCTCGATCACGTACTACACACAGCCCTACTACTTGAGCCCGAGAGAAGAGGAGAGGAGGGGAGGAAGAACTAGAGGGCGTCGAAGAACATCGGGGAGAAGTTTTCCTAGAGCTCGCTGCTGCTTCTGCTCTTCTCCGGCGATGGGGCGATCGCCGTGCTGCGAGAAGGAGGGGCTCAAGAAGGGGCCATGGACGCCGGAGGAGGACCAGAAGCTGCTGGCCTACATCGAGCAGCACGGCCACGGCTGCTGGCGCTCGCTGCCCTCCAAGGCCGGTAAGCGCCGCTACAGCTAGCTATCTAGCTTAAATTTCTTTCTCCCTCTGCAATCCTAGCTGCAATGTGCGATCGAGGCGATCGATCCTCGAGGCTTGCTACTGTCTGATCTGACGTGCAAACCGTGACAATCGTGTTCAGGGCTGCAGCGGTGCGGCAAGAGCTGCCGGCTCCGGTGGACGAACTACCTCCGGCCGGACATCAAGAGGGGCAAGTTCAGCCTGCAGGAGGAGCAGACCATCATCCAGCTCCACGCCCTTCTCGGAAACAGGTGATTGATTATGCGTTTTCGCATGGATGCATCATGCATACAAGTTAGTACACAACTTCTCTCCTGCTAGCTAGCTCGCTCGTTCTTCGCCTTGCACCCGGAGTACATTTAATTCCGTAATCGCGATGGAACCCTTGATTCTCCTGCACGAATTTTGACTGCTAGTACTTGTTGCTGACCGGCAGGTCAAGAACACACTAGCCACCATTCTGCACCGTAGTCTTGGCAGACATTTATGAAAGGGTTATGCAATGGTTGGAACAGCAGAACTAGCCAATGGGATGGGTAAATTTCGCAAGCCGTGCTACTTGCTTGCTGTCCCTTACACACCTGCTTCAGCATTTTGTCTGTAACAAACCGTACTGTCCATAGATTAACACACAAGCTAGGCTAAAAATTCTTATGTTAGAACAGAATCATCAGTTGTTTTTCTTTTGGTCATACGTAATGCTGCATTGCTCATCTTTTGCCCGTAGAACAACCACGCATTAGCTGTGAGCACAGACCAATCAATGCATGCAAACAAGGGAAAAAGCGTGAAAAGGTTGGGCAGTGAGAGCCTCAGCCCAGAATTTTCCTTTCTTTTTTCCCATATGATTCGGCATTCAAGCTCGTCATTTAAGGAGGCGAGCCCCCCATCATTGTGGACCAAAACTGGGCTTTGGTCCACTGTTGCCACCTGCCCCTCTTCCCTATTTGACTCACAGCTTCCGATCATCTCTGCCCTCTGTCTGTACTACGCCACGCACGCCTTAAATCTCACCGCTGATTATTTACGTTTTCAAGATGCTGTTTGTTTAATTTTGTCACTGCGAATGGAGGGCTTTTAATGTGCGATTTTTCTGATCTTTTTCTTCGCCGGCGTTGTTGTTGTTTGCAGGTGGTCGGCGATCGCGACGCACCTGCCGAAGCGCACGGACAATGAGATCAAGAACTACTGGAACACGCACCTCAAGAAGCGGCTGGCCAAGATGGGGATCGACCCGGTCACGCACAAGCCGCGCTCCGACGTGGCCGGCTCGGGCGGCGGCGGCGGCGGAGGGGCGGCCGGCGGCGCGGCGGGCGCGCAGCACGCCAAGGCCGCGGCGCACCTCAGCCACACGGCGCAGTGGGAGAGCGCGCGGCTCGAGGCGGAGGCGCGCCTGGCGCGCGAGGCCAAGCTGCGCGCGCTCGCGGCCTCCGCCGCGTCGTCCGCGACCCCAGGCGCGCCGCACCTCCCGGCTCCCCCCGCGGCGGCTCACGGCCTCGACTCGCCAACGTCCACGCTGAGCTTCTCGGAGAGCGCGGCGCTCGCCACCGTGCTGGAGGCGCACGGCGCGGCCGCGGCCGCGCGCGCCGCCATGCAGCCCATGCAGGCGTACGACGAGGCGTGCAAGGAGCAGCACTGGGGCGACGTCGACGCCGCCGACGTGGGCTTCTCCACCGGAGCGGGGTTCACGGGCCTACTCCTCGACGGTTCCTTGAACCAGATCCCGAGGCCGGCGGGGAGAGACGCGGAAGCCGATGGCGAGTTCCAGGAGACAGAGGAGGAGAAGAACTACTGGAACAGCATACTGAACCTGGTGAACTCCTCGTCGGCACCTATGTCGACGGCCGTGGTTGTTCCCGCCTCCGACGCGTACTCGCCGGCACCGGACTTCTGAGCGGACAAAACCTCGCCTGCATCAAACGTGGTTCATGACACAGTAAATAGTTAGCAATGGTTGTCGAATAAGATGGACTAATTAATGTTAGTAATTATTAATCACGTTCTCGGGTTAACTTGACAATGCTGTTGATTAAACTTGTGAGCAAGAACTTCAACTGTTCAAGGCTGTATCGACATTTGAAATTCGATGCTTGTTTTGTTCGGTGTTCTTATAGAATGTGTAAAACACTGAAACTACTATCAGAAAATGTAGCATCCTTACTCCTGCTTGTGTTTGTTTTTGCAAAACTTACGATCATTTTACAGTACTTTGTACCCGGATAATTTCACTATCACTTTTTACTTAGATTAGATCTGGACCGGGCCGTTTTTTTTTTTCCTTTTGACAACAGGCAACTTGCATTACCCAGCTTGGAAACCAAGCCCAGAACATAACACAGCACAAGAGCTAAGTCCACTAACTATCCCTCAACTTTACGTCGAGTTTGATACATGTCCCTAAACCACAATACCAAAAATCTACACCCTCAATCTTTACGAAACAGTGCATATCGAGTCCCATGACAGTATAATGTCCTCTTTTTGCTTACATGGCAAGTTGATCAGGCCCACCTTGTTGAATCACCATTGATTAGACCCACATGTTAAGGGATACCCTTTCTTCTTCCTTCAATCCTCCTCTCCCCTCTACTCCTGTCAATCTCCACCCTTCCCCGCTTTCCCAGTTCTCTCCAGGGCAGTGGCTGACGGTCAGCGCGACGGCGGTGGTTCACCTTGGTGTGGCTGAGGTGGCGGGAGAGAGGAGAGCCAGTGTTGGTGGTGGACAGCCGGGACAACCTCGTCACCTGGTTGCATGAAAGTTCAAGTGCCATTAATTTAATTTTAATGATTAATGATAAATTTGATTATATAAGACTAATATTTTTATGAGCATTTTTTTGTCTAGTGTCTCATGTGGGATATGAAAGTGAAAATTGTGAGAGGTGGTTCCCGGACTTGATATGAGTTGAGATAGAAATGTTCGTTGATTGGTGGACCTAAATCACAATAAGGATGAAATGCACGGAGATCAAGTTATATGTATCATTCCTTCTCTCCATGCATATATTTGTATGTTCATATATAATATTTTTCATGTGATTATCATATGCATGTGAGACTAATGTTTTGTTTGAGTCTTATGTCTTGTTTAGTCTCTTTACATTGAGAACATGAAGATGATGAAGGTATGCGCTTATCTTAATGCCTATATTTGATAAATGCATTCTATTTTGTATAGGATAAACTCCTAATGTTTCATGTCTTTTTATGCATGCTCTTGCTTCACAAAAATATTTTGTATGCATATATATAGGGGGAACAAATCCTATATCTTAGTCATGCATGTAGTTTATCCAAGTTATTCACTTTCATTTATTTGTGATATTTACATTTGAGTATATGACAACTGTGGTGTTAATTAATACTCATCATTTATTCATATCATTTTATACATATGATCAGTTAGTCAACAAGTGGAGGGTGACAACCAAACCATTGGGACTAACAATTTTATTGAGTTGAATGAGCGAAATAGGTGCCAAGAATTAAAAAAAGGATGTTGATACTCAAGAGAGATCATGATACCTAAAGATGTCAAGGATGACCAAGTGAAGATATTGAAGATGTGGGGTACGAAGTAGCTACTACGACAAGACGGTGAAAGGTAAGTGATGCTCGGTCGCGATGGACCATGGTTAAGAGCAAGCAAGGGGCTTGGTGCAGAAGGACCAAACCCGGTGGTGAAAGACGAGTGACGGCTTTGTTGTGATGGATCGTGCGAGGCCATTTGAAGCTACAAAGAGTCCCACATCAATCATTTAAGGAATATATGGTGAAACGGTTTTGATGTTGGCATCCCTTATGACAAAGAAAGGAAGATGGCATGAAGGCATTTCTATTGCTATAATTATGTTTCTATTCGTATTTGAGTACAGGAATGATGTACTATCAAGAGGAATGCAACGTCGATGTGTTTGTGGATGTCTCGGTGCTCAAAGTTGCCTATCATAGTGCTACCTTGAGAAAAACCCAAGATTTAACCTGTTTTTGAGTGGTTTTATACCTTGCTTTTGGTTGAGTTGGGTAGTCCTCTGAGTAAGCTTTCCAGAGTCCAAGATTATAAAAAACGGGCTCCCAGGCAAAAAGTTATGATCGTTTTACTCTTTGGTGTTTTAAGAAAATTTTGAAAATTCCAAAAATGACAGAAATCCCAGTTTTGCTCTCCGATATTTTTGGATTTTTTTTCGAAAAAATTCAGAAATTCCGAAAATGGCTTTGAATAGTGAAATTCCTCTCTAGTGATTTTTGATATTTCTGAAAATGGTTCGAAAATTCTGAAAAATGGAATCTTGGCCTCCAACGGTTAGTTTTGAGAGGCTCGGGTGTATAATCTCCTCCACCCTTCCTTGAGTAGTTGTTGTTATTAGGCAAATCATAGGCACATCCAAAGCCAACTAGCCTTCCGCATTCCCCTTTCTTGGTGGTATCTCTTTGTGAGATATTTGAGAAGGGGGAGAGTTGGATTGAGAGATTGAGAAGTTGAGAGCTAGTGAGCTTCACTTCATTATTTGAGCACTGGAGTTTATTGCAAGCAAATCTTCGATTGTGTTTGTTATTTTTGAGGACTAAGGTCTCCTAGATGGTTAGGCGTCACCGGCGAGCACCTAAGGTTATGGTGTGTCGTGGAAAGTTTGTGAAGGCTTCGATTTCACCTCCGCAAGGGAAAAAATCAAGAGTAAAATCGAGGAGTGCATTTTGTGCAACCTCATAAGAAAAGGGTTAAAAAGACCAGGCCTTTGTGGCCCCTCAATAGAGACGTAGGATCCGTGGATCCGATCTTCGGGAAACAAATCACGCGTCTTCTCTCTTGGTTTGCTCGTTCTTGCCTTCTCTCATATTGTAATTGAGCTTGTTTTTATCCAATCTACTTGTATGCTTAATTGATATAGTTGATGACCTTATATCTTGCTTAGATACCTTGTTTGTCACCTTTTGATTCATATGCATTTTGTTTGTTCGAGCTACAAGTTTATAGCTAGTGTTTTATTCCATTATCCGTCGAACTTTTCGGGTGAGACCGAAACTTTTAATCCCATACCAAAAGTTTCAATTTGAACCGGAAGTTTCCTTTATTCTAATATGCTATGAAGTTGTGATAATATTTAGGAACGCCTATTCAACCCCTCCTCTAGGCGACATCAAGGTCCTTTCACTGCACAACGAGTTTGCCGCTGCCAATGCCGTCGACCTCCGCCTTGTCAGCAATGGCACTTCCACATGCTCGGTTCATTGCCCACCGTCGTCATGGCCGAGAGCGCGCGGTGTGCGCCATGCATGGAAGAGTGTACCCTGTCGGCGTTACGGTCATACAACCAAGCTCCAACCACCACTATTAGCGCCACCCATGCATGCCGTCGGTGCCATCTGTCCTCAGATCTCCGCTAGGGCGCCAGGTGCTCTTCCTGTTCCCCTGCCTTGCCTCCCCACGCCACCTTCTTCAGGCCCACGCCTCCTCCTCCCCCGCGGCGGCCACCGCCACACGTGCCTCATCCCCGTGCCCCCCTGGCCTACCACTCCATGACCACGCGGTCACGCTCGTCCCCTGTGTACACCCCTCCGTGTCCCTCAAGGCCAATATCTCCTCGGGGCCACCGCTTGGATAAGGAAGAGAAGGGAGGGGAGGAACTAGGTGGAGACATCGACTGGGTCAACATGGTCGAGGAGGTGTAGGAAGCCATGGAGAACAGCGTGAAGCCGCCCATGTGGTATTAGATGACGACAGTTCGCGATGATGCCCGTCAAGCCGATGTCAATGTCCGCCGGTCAAACAAGGAGAAGAGGAAATGGTTGACGTTGTTGTCTCGATGTTGTGTCATGTCGATGGCTGGTGGGAACAACGTGGATGTGGTGGCCAGTGGCAGCTCGCCGGTACCGAGGAGATGAGAAGAAGAGTAGGAGAGGTGTCCGCTGATATGAGGGGGCCCATATTTTTTATTTTATTTTTTCTGATTAGGATGCTACGTCAGCCAAAACAACCCTTTATACTGTCATGAGATCTACTTTGTATGGTTTTGAATAGTCGAGGGGTGAAGATTTCTGGTATTAGGGATTGGGGATGTCATACAGACTCGATATAAAGTTGAGGGACGGCAGGTGGATTTATTCCCACCGGACAACCAAGTTCTTGCTGACTTAAATGTAGCGGGCCGTTTTATGCTGGGCCATATTGTGCTTTACCATAACCTTCTAGCCCATGATCTGATACACACATTTAATGGCGGACGAGAAGGGGATTAGGGGGAAAGATAAGAGGAGGCAGCCGCGCACCATCGTCTTCCTCCTCTTATCCGCACAGGAGCCTCGGACACGATGCTGGCAATGTCCGTCCACCCCGCCGCCACGCCGGCCCTCACCTCTCACGCCCGCATCTCCCGACCCAAGCTTTCCGCCTCCCCCTGCACCGCCTCCTCCTCCATTCCACGCCTCGTCCACCTCAGCAGCAGGAGGCTTCCCCTTCGCTCGCTCCGTGGCCTCGCCGCCGCCGCTGCTTCTGGCGCCGTCGAAGCGGAGGAGTCCGTTGCTGGAGAAGGGGAAGAGGAACAGAAAGTCGGAGGTGGGGATGCGAGCGCTAGCAAGGAAGCGCAGGAGGTAATGGGCTCTTAACCGCTCCAAACCATGCTAGTGACTGAAATTACGGTTCTTTATTACTAATTCTAGCTCAGTCCACCGAAGAAGTGCTGTTGTTTGAAGAGGAGGGAGTTCAAACACAATTGGTTTCGAACGAATTTGATTTTGCTTGCATCGATTTTGGTTACTGAACTGATTACTTGATTAGGCTCATAGGTGAAATACCGTACGAGTTGTCCGTTTGGTGAATTTACAAATAGAGTTTCACAACTAGAGTAAATCTTTAGATACAATGCACAGTTGAAAGCTTAAGAGAAGTCACAAGTAAATTAGAGAAGTTCTAGTCAGTTGGGCATAATTTTGCACTTCTGCAGATAAAAGGTGTATGCTAGATTGCTAGTGTTGAAGAGCACATGAAAGCATGTCCACAAACTTGAGCCTCTGCCATTTTTGGCTGTATGTGTAAGCAAGAACTGAACTATTGAGCAAGCTGTAGCATTGACAGGTTGTGGTCATGAAAGGAGTTTTTTTTCGTTTATCTATTTACTAGATAACAGCATTAATAAGAATAACAAGTGCCTTTTTCATCACTATATCAGTTTCAGAGATGAAAAATGTGGTTTTGATTATATGGGAGTTACCCTCACAGATGAAAAATGGTGCCATTTGTAGAGAAATAAAGTTGTCAATGGCACACGTACAGTAGTTGTAATTTATTTTGCTATGACCTGTGTTAAAACTGCACAATTTAATTTTCTGAGATATGCAAAATCAGTATTGGCATTATGAAGTTTGAGACGAATTGATTATATATGGCAGTACAAGGTTAAGGTGCCTGAAAGGCAGGATCCAATGCTTGTTCTGAAGTTCATATGGATGGAGAAGAACATCGGCATAGCCCTCGACCAGTTGATTCCCGGCTATGGCAGCATTCCGTTAAGCCCATACTACTTCTGGCCACGGAAAGATGCCTGGGAGGAGCTAAGAGCAAAGCTGGAGGAGAAAGAGTGGATCTCTCAGAAACAGATGATCATCCTTCTGAATCAGGCCACTGATATCATCAACCTTTGGCAACAGGGTGGTGGCAGCTTGTCAACCTGAGAGGATATCTCAATCCCCCCAGCCTTGAGAACCCTTGTTTTTTTTTTTCTTGCTTTGGTTACACGGCTCTTTGTTGTTAATGTTAATTAAAGGCCAGGTGGTACATCATCCTGTAGATCGATTCAAACTGTTTTCAGATATGGTTTTGTTTATGGAAATGAATTGTGATTGATCTCTGTAAGACAAAAGATTTGGGCACAATCATCGGCAGGGGAGATGCCACAGTACCTCTTGATACTACTATACCATGATCCAGCTAAATGTAACTCTATATCTTCAACTTGAAGAAAAAGGGGAATTTGAAACTTGTACCTATAGGCGAACTTTCTTTTCTTTCGAAGAGATTTGAGGTCAGCGGGGGCATATACCCTTCTACTGCGATAAACTAACCACCGGTGATAACCTGAAAAGACTAAGGCATTAACTTACAAACAAACCTGGTTAGGCGAAGGATCCGCTGGAAATATGCATATGGGACTGGACGATGAATCAGCTGGAAATACGCATATGCGACTGGAGATTCAGACTCCGTTTCTCCAAAGAGTGGGGGTTTCCCTCCTCCCAGACGCCTCCGCTAGTTCGCTTGCCGTTGTCTAGCTCGGCAGAGGACGCGCACGTCCGCCGTCCCGCGCCCGCGTCAGATGCGTCCGCGCGTCGCTGTGCGAAACCGCGGAATAGGGGGTCGGGGTCAGGATGGGTATGGTTAGGAGGGCTGGAGGGAGTCAGGGTCAGGATGAAAAAGGTTAGGGTACGAATTGAGTCTAAATCATTATAAGTGAGTATTTTCACTGAGTTCATTAATGAAAAAAGTCCAATTTACTTTTTCAAACTATTTTATTGGATCATTTAACCTTATAAAGTATTTTTTTACTCATTTTATCTCCTGAACTATTAAAAACGGTTTAATTTACTGGTTATTTATATTTCTCTTCTTCTTCGTTTCTCTTTATACAAGTCGAATTTTAAGCTTATATTTTCTAGAGCCATAAATGGCACCATTTCTAAAACAATTTCAAAATGTTTCACTACTATTTTCTTAAAATTTAAAATCTCTATGTTTAAATGATAGTCTAAGTGTTTTTAACCTACAATGATTAAAAAATTTTAAAAAAGTTGAGAGATAAGTTAGAATGCACATAACAATCCAACCAAATTTCATTGTAAAATATGACCATTATAAAGAGAAACAAAAAAAAATATAAATATCGTTAGAGAGTAAGGTGAACTTTTCTATAGTTCGAGGTGTAAATTGATTCGAGAAATTCTTTAGGGGTTAAGTGCTTAGACGAAAAAGTTTGGGGAAGTAAAATAGTCTTTTTTTATGATTTAATAAAGTCTATCCATCATGAGTCTATTATATCAACTAGCATGATGGCCCACACAGATTAAGTGGCTAACCTCGTTATATTTTTTCTCATATAAATAACATATATATTTTCATATTTTATTTTTAAAAAATATTAAAATGGAAAATTAATTTTAAATTCTGTATTAACTTGATCAAACTAACCAATATATGTAATTTTCATGTTGCATTGTATACACGTGATAGCTATTAATTATTTTTTAATTTCGAAATTTAGTTATTTCTAAATTGTATTCCTATCTCGAATCTAGATTCCTCCTCGAATAGCGAATTTCTCTTATTTATAATTTGTTTCAATATTTCTTATTTGTAAATCCTGAATTTTAGTTATTTCTAAATGGTATACTATCCTCTTCTAATATTTCTCTTTTAATTCTAAATTTCGTAGATTATATTTCTACATGGACTCTACATACCTTTTCACTATTTCTTATTTTTTAAATTTTCAATTTCAATTATTTTTCAATTGTATTTATATATCAACTCTAGAATCTTCTTTCAATATTTCTTATTTTTAATTCTAAATTTTAATTGTTTCTTAATTGTATTTCTATATAGATTCTAGACTTTTATTTTAGTTTTTATTTTAATTATGACTTTCAATAAGTTTAAATTCCTTGAACTGTATACTCTTCTTAGAATATATTTTTTAATTTTAAATTTTTGTTATTTCTAATTGTATTTTTATATGGACTCTAAAGGCATCTTTAAATATTATTTATTTTTAATTCTGGATTTTAGTTATTTATAAATTGTATTCTTATATGAAGTCTATACATTTCTTTCAATATTTCTTTTTTTTAATTTTGAGTTTTTAGTTGTTTCTATATGGACTCTAACAGTCTTATTTTTAATTATGACTTTCAATTAGCTCTACATTGTATGCTGGTATGGACTCGAGGCTACTCCTTCAATATTCCATTTATTTACTTCCGAATTTAAGATATTTTAAATTGTATTTCTATATGAACTCAAATTTTTTCTCCGATTAATATGGAAATTTCAGACCATGAGAACAAACATGGAGACTCTTATTTTCATTACTTTAATAAGTTAATAGATAAGTTATCCATGCATATATCCAAATGGATCAAACTATATTACTAGTGGACTAATAAATTCCTATTAGATGTGTGTAAAAATCGAACCCAAAATTTTTAAACTCGCGTTCACACTATAAAAACTTGTAAAATTCTATGAAAATTTGTAGGAATGATCATTTATACATGTGGGATCCAATACACTAAGAAATTCCTATTATATATGTGTAAAACTTAGACCCAAAATTTTTAAACTTGTGTTCACATTATAAAAATTTATCAAAATTAGTTGAATTTTGTAGGGATGATTTATTATACAGAGAAGCAACTTTAAACAAATTTTGAGTCATTTAGACATATGAGACCCAGAATGTATTACTAATTAAAACTTGGACTCAAAATTTTTAAACTCGTGTTCATTAAATAGAAACATGTTAAATTTAGTTGAATTTATGAGAATGATTTGTTATATAAAAACAACTTTGTATGAATTTTTAAAAATTTATATATGTGTATTTTGAGTTAGACTTTTAGGTGCTAATAATTTAATCTGTTTGATTCATTTATAATTTTGAAGTGATCTAGGTTTATAAATAGATGGACGCTAACAATTTTCATCCTGAGGTTGGGGGTTTAGGGTATAATGGGCTGCGCGCCTGCGCGATACGCGCACGATGGCACGAGGCACCAACGCGGGCGCGGGATCCAGGCCGTGTTTCCGATGATTTTTCACGTTACATCTATGGGCCACCGAGGCGCACGAGCCCCCACGCGCGTGGGCCGCTCCTAAATCTTAATTGGCGTGGGCCTGTGCGAATCGAGAGCTTGGCAACGCTCGTGGAGTCGTGGTACTGCCCACACATTGCGTAGCAGCTCCATCTCACGCCGTATGCAGCGCAGCTTGGTCACGTCTCAAAAGCGTTCAAAAGACATGGGCAAAGACGTAGCAGCTTATCATCATCTCGGCCACGGGGAGAGGGGCAAGGCACATGGTACATGGAGGCGTAGTTGGACCTTCTAGGTTAGGAAGCTGGACTCGCCTCAAATAAATAATGGAGGACCTGTACCGCGCGTACGAGAAGATAAACTTATTTATTTCTCTCAAGACATACTAACTTAGTACTACTGTTTTTTTCCTAATGAAAGGAAATAGAGTATTGTTAAGTCCCAAGAGATAACTTATTTTTCTCTTGGACGACGTAGTACTTACTTAGTACTAGTAGTACTGTTTTCTATGATCAAAATAGAATATTGTTAAGCTACTAGCTAGCACTACTGACTGTCCTCCCATAAGAAAAGGTTGTACTAGTATACTATAGTATATTAGAGACTGACCAATCAATTCACTTGTATAATGGACTGCTAAGATGGCATCTTTACCTTCTTAACACTCAACTTCCTTACAGAGTAATGTGCCGCTTTAGGCTTTATTACTTGTGATAACCGGAGAGAGGCTGGCAAAGTTGTCCAAGGTCATCGCATAGCTCGAGGCAGTATAAAATGAAAAATGTACACCTGAAAAGGACGAATCAGCCCCATTTGGGAATCCCCTGCATGGCGTCAATCTCGTCGCCTTGCCCTTTTCTCCCATCTGATGATTGACACTTGTGGCCTCTGGGGATTAAACTATTGCTATTGGCGATCGATCAATCGAGATTAGGCGTTTTCGACATGATCAGGTGGTCTTTGCCTCTTATTTTAGGAAGGCTGAGTCAGATAAGCATGGCGGTTTGGTGAGGCATCGCCCTGTGGTGCTCACATGCATGGGCTCCACGCCTCCACCGCAAATTGGATCTCTAAAACCTAGTTTTGTTCGAGCTGCCATGTTTAGTAGTAGCTACTATTGCTGAAAACTAAAGATCCGGTGTCCTAGATCGATCTTCTGTTTCACGCGCATGTGCCCTGGCAGGCCTGCACTGCCATGAGTTTGGCGAAGAAAACCGTTTGGGATATCACGTATTCAAAGTAAGCATTTTCTCTTCCATGGTTATGTAATTGTGTGTTGAATATTTTAAAACAAAGGAAATGATATTTGGTTTTAGCTGTAGTTATGTAAAAACCGGAATGAATGGATCGAAAAGTTTGATGTATTGATCAAATTGTAGTACATCTGTAACGGTAGTGACGAAAAATTGTTTGCTGAATGAGTAATTACGTTAACAAGTAACATAATAGTAGAATTAACGATCAAAGAAATTGAAGGTGGTCAACATAGAGAGGGATGGATTACGAGTACCATCAGCACATCTATTTATGTGGACTCAACCGTTCTAGGTCACAAAAGTGAGGCCTAAAATAAATATGCTCGGTGTGGCTTGATTCGTCAGTTGGATCCAAATTGATCACATGGGATTTTAAAAGCATAGAGATCACAACGAAAATGCATTGATAGTCTTACCATTGAAAAAAAATCCAAACCTATATGGCCAAAGATGCAACCAATTAAGAGTCACAATTCCCTGATAGTTGCAGCATTTGGAGTTTTTCGTTTAGAATAGTAGTATGTTAGAATAGTATTCCCTTTGTTCCTATCTCTGCTTAATCTATTCAATATTATTATAAACTATTTTGCAAATGATATTATTATAAACAGAACAACTTCTAATCAAATGTCCTATCAAAATTCATATTTATGATAAGAACATCTTGTACCTAAGTATGGTTATTGCTGCATTTCTTAATATGATTCCACTCATCTGGTGGGTACCATATTTCTGGTTAAAAAAAGAAAAGGAAACCATGCAACCAACTCAACTAATATGAAGCCACACCCTTTTAGTCATCAATAACCTTTTATTTTGTACGCATGTTTTGATGATCCACCACACAACAACGGTCATGGGCAGATTGAAAATAACATGCCACTTAAATTCGCATGTACTACATGACAGTAGATATATTAAGCTAAAACCTTTGCAGCACTCATGATAAAACCATTCTAGTTGTCATTTTTTAAAGGGGAATTCACCATATGTATATAACTATATGTACAATTTAATTTGTATGTAGTTTATGATGTTTGTGTAGTAGGTTTCACTAAAAAATTTATAATATAAAAAGTTCTGATAGTAAGTTTATAATATAAAAAGTGATTTTTATATAAAAATCTCTCTGTTAATAAAAAATAATGGTCTGATATTGACAAAACTAAGAAACTATAGCCTAAAAATTAATAATACACACAAAAATAAAGGTAATCGACAACACGAATTTTATACACGTGATTGACCTGATTCGTGTTAATATTTATGTTATCCTTTCTTATCTTATTGGTTGAAGGCACATGCATCGTAGTTATATTTTGAGAAACTTTGCTTAGACACCATGCCATGGGTTAACATGTGGTTGATTGGTGGTTAAGAGTCCAAAGCTTATTCTTTATTTTGTAAACTCATATGATACATTCACTAGGTGGCTAGTTAGGTTACTTTAATTTATCTAAGATTGTCTTGTCTACGTTCATATTATAATTTATTTTAAGTTATGCCTAATTAAACTATTAAAAACAATAAAGTTATAATACTTACTTAATCCATGAAATTCTTCCAAGTATGTTTATTTCAGTTACACAGCTCTGTAAGACCAATTCCCAAAAAACCGGAATCCAAACGCTAGAAAACCAACGATGCTCATCGTTGTGCTTTGCACCCACGGTCAAAGCTAAAACCACCTGTGGTTACCTTTGTTGGACAAGATCTTGCTTTTGCCCTCTGCCATGCAGATGATGATTGACACTTGGAATCCACGAGACTTACTTTAGCATGGCCAAAAGTTAACAGTTCCCGGAAAAGCCAGGTCGCCGGCCGGCTTGCCGCTAGCTGCAGCTGCTGCTTGCCACATCGGGAAGGCTGCATCCTATGCTCGTTTGCTACGCTGCAACGTGCAGTTCCTGTACGGTGCGGCACTATCAGTATGGCCGTCACATGCCAATAGCTGTAGCCATTACGGTCGGCGTATGGTCATTGGCCACACATGGCCGATTTCGAGCTCTCTGCACCACAGCCTGAAACAGTGCAAGAGCAGTTGGCCGAGGAATGCTTCGGAGATCCTTTGTGGCGAATAATCTGGGTTACCAACGATGCACACACACACACACACATATATATATATATATATATATCCACATTTCTCAAAGTTATTTACTCTCTAATATATGTCTTGTTTTCTTTCCTAAAATTTATTAGGAATGATGCCTTGAGATAGAAGTAAATTGGTCAAAACCATTATGTATTGTGAACATTTTATTCCCAAGTTATTAAACTACAACCAATGGTAAGAGAAAAAGACGACAACGGATATTGTTTTTATATATTATAGGTTACTAGAGGTCACCTATGTGTTCCAATATGGTGGGTCCTATATCACATCATATGTCGTTGCAATTGGTTCAACGGTTCTAAAACTTATATATAAACTTATCTAGACACGTTAGAGTGATTATTTATTCGTGCTTGCTTTGTAAGCAATGTTATGTGGCGCGCCCACCGTTTTTTTAGATCACCCTGGTTTAGGGAAAATTAAAATTCGTAGATGTGGTCAGTTACGTACAACCAACAAGTAGCTACTAGGTGCTACATTCTCTCATCTATGGTAGCATTTGAAATGGATTATTAACTTGCCGGAGTACTGATGCGGATTATCTACGTCAATAATGAAGATAAATAAATACTTTGATAAAAAGACTTAACAAATGCTATAGAACAAGCTAAGTGGTCAAACCAACACGTACAAGAAGACTTTATGGGAGTTAGAAGCGTGGAACAAATAATGTATGATTAACCAGTTGTAAGCAAAGGCTGCCAAAACCAGATGTGTTGGCTCTTGTGCGCAGGTCGTTCAGGCGACGTGTTCACGTGCACTCTTTTGCAATAGAGCATTGACACGCACCATGAGCCTCAGGCTCTTGGCTTGCTCAAACTCAGAAACATTCACTACAAAAGACGGACCTAGTGCTTCTCCTACGACAAGACTTACTGTCATCGGTAAAAGCAAATCCATCTATATATCCTTTCTCAACACTGCCTCGGGGTAGCTTAATTTCGAGTTTAGAGAAGATTGAGAGTGGTAGAAATGGTTATGTAGGAGTATCTTACTTTTGAAAGCCTCGGGGTAGCTTAATTTCGAGTTTAGAGAAGATTGAGAGTGGTAGAAATGGTTATGTAGGAGTATCTTACTTTTGAAAGCCAATATATATATATATATATATATAGAGCATAACTTTGATCATCTAGTTCTCTTGCATAAATAAAAATTAAAATGGTCAAAGTGTAGTACCTATTTACTACTTTAAAAGAGGAGAAAATTTCTTACCACTCAAAGTTCACAAGTTTCCCTATATGCCACCTAAAGATTATTGTTTTCTTATATACCAATGCTTGCATTTTTTTCCTGATATGCCATTCACGTCATCATCCTGTGTAATAGGGATGCAAAAGTAGAAGATTATCCTTTTAATTTCTAAGAAAATGTCCGCTCATTTCTTTTGCATGTTATACATATAGTTATAATTTCTTAAAAAATTAGTAAGATAAAATAATATATAACTTCACAAACATAAAAGTTTTAATTTGACTT
The DNA here is from genome assembly GCA_019925245.2 of Oryza australiensis. NCBI lineage: Eukaryota > Viridiplantae > Streptophyta > Magnoliopsida > Poales > Poaceae > Oryza > Oryza australiensis. The sequence continues at coordinate 18,048,191 of JAIFGZ020000222.1, read as the reverse complement.
CAATAAATTAATTAAAAAATAAATTTAAATGTGACCATACGCCAATGTTCAAGAAGTCGCTAGTCACTAGTCGGTCGGCTAGGTGCCGACTAGTCGGGGATTAGTCGGGATTAGTCGGCCGATTTGTCTAGATATATTTTTTTCTCACAGATATTGATACCAAACTAACAACAGCAATTGCCAGAGTGGAAGATACATGAGTGAGACAAGTAGCCGAATTTTAACTAGTGTCGTTGTGTGGCAGCAATACAGTACATTAATTTCATCGACCATAGACAAAAAGAGAGGGAAGCTAGCACATGATTAGTAGAAGAAACATTGGAAGACGATTAATGTTGTACATCCAAACTCCATGTAAAATTGTATACGAACGGATCTCCAATTTATGTCACACGGGGGCGGCTCATGAACCAGGGGGCGCTGAGGAGAAGGGGAGAGGTGACTACGAGAGACGAGAATACCTCCAAGCGAGATGGGAGAGGCGCTGCGCAGAGCCCCGGCGATGGCGAGCGGCAGAGGACGGCGGCGCGCGTGTCGGCCTGGTGGCGACGCGCCGGGCGGCGACAGAGGGTGGCGCCACGCGCGGTAGAGGGCGGCGGCACGCGCGCCACGGGGGGTTGACTGTGGCAGGCCGAGCGACGGGCAGGGAGAAGATAGATTTCGTCGCGGCAGTCGCTAGATCGAGAGGGAGAGGGTCCTGTGTGCGCGATAGTGCGAGGGCCGGTTCAGTACGAAGCCAAAAAAACCCTAAACTGGGCCTAATCGCTGACTTAGTCGAAATAAAATAGCCGATTAATGGCCCGTCTTGACCAACTTGGATCGTCTAGTCGGCCCAGCTGACTAGTCCCGACTAGGATGACGATTTGGGCAAAATCCCCTCGGTGCCATGCCGCGGCCGACTAGTCCCGACTAGTCGGCCGATTTTTTCCGACTTGTAGAACACTGCCACACGCATAATTAAATTTGTTATTTTTATGACAACTCGTAAAAATTAATTTTTTTACAAATTTAACTTACGTAGAGTGATATATTATATATTAATTTATTTAATTTATTTTTTTACAAAATCATAACTATTTGAATAGATGCAATAACGAGGGGACAAGATGGATAGAAAAAAAGACAGGTTAACAGTAAGTTGGAACCATCATGCTCAGTTGGGCATGGTAATAACGATCGAACAGAAGCAATTGAAAGAACACACGAGAGTAGTTTTGTCATTTTGTTTGAAAAACTGAGATGATCAAAGCGATTTGACCTCGACAGTGACATATAAGGGATGAAATTTTTCGTTGGATGGCATATAAGGAAACAGTAACTTTTCAATGGCAGAAAAACAAACTCGCAAAATTTAAGTGGTATATAAAGAATTTTTTCTTAAAAGAAAGGAGCAGTGGTGGTGAGTTCACCCCACCATCGACTCCTCTAAACTAACATGTGGGACCTTATTGAAAGGTATTTTTCATTCAAATATCTTATACCTCCAACGGCCTTAAATGGTCATAAAACCTTAAATGGTCATAAAACAATTGTTAAAAAGTTAAAAGATAAAAAGCCTAATTAATTTTTAAAATAAGTTCTATTTTTTTCTTATTTGTAATGTGCTTATGATACACATATTCTTTAATCCCATAACAACGTATCACTTTTGGAGAATAGCACATTTGTCCTGGTTGACAACCCTCGTAGTCCCGGTTGTCAAACCGGGACTACGAATCGGGACTAAATATCGCTATCTTTAGTGCCGGTTGAAGCCATCAACCGGGACTAAAGATGGCGGCGCCACGTGATGGCTCCGCCATCTTTAGTCTCGGTTGATGGCTCCAACCGGGACTAAAGTTTTTTTTAATTTTTTTAATTTGCTCCTGTTGTTAGCTTGTTGCTTCTTATTTATACACATATATATACATACATATGCAAATATGTATATATATGTGTAAAAATATAACACACACACATATATATAACACATAACATACATATATATATATGCAACAATATCAAAATTATTTTTTTCAATGATCGAATACAACAAAATTCACACATATATACAACAAATTGTCCATAAATTTGTTCACACATATATACAATAAAATCGTCCACACTATATATACAACAAAATACAACAACAACATCAATTTTTCACTCGCCGTTGCCGTCGGCTCTCGCTCGCCGCTGCTGCCGGCTGCCACTGCCGCTGCCGCCGGTGAGGAGATGACGCCCCGCCGCCGCCATCTCCTCCCCTTGCTTGCCGAGGGGAGAGGAAGAGGGAGAGGGAGAGGGAAAGGGAGAGGGAGAGGGAGAGGGAGAGGGAGAGAGAGGAAGAGGGAGAGGGAGAGAGCTGAGGGGAGAGGGAGAGAGGGAGAGAGATCTGAAAAATGTGCTAAGTGTTGGATCGGTGGAGAAGATGATGCGCGTCGGGGATATATAGCCCTGAATTTTTCGCTATTTTCAATTCATCTTTAGTCCAGATTGGTGGCTTCAACCGGGACTAAGGATAATTTTTCGTTATTTTTAATTCATCTTTAGTCTCGGTTGGTGCTACTAACCGGGACTAAAGATAATTTTTCGCTATTTTTCCAAATTTATTTGGTCCCGGCTAGGGTTAACAATTAAATAATTAGTAAATAGGGCCAAATTAAATTCATTAAATATAGGTTTAAAACAACAATATTAAAATTAATCAAACATAGATAATCCTAGATATTAATATGCTCTTCTAGATATTGTTCCTCTTTTGCCCTCTATTTTTCCTTTTCATCTGAAGTTGTTATTTTTTTTTGGAAAAATTGACTTTTTTGTTTTATTTTTTTAATATTTTTTATGTACTTAGGAGCACACGAGAGGTAACCATAGAAATTTTGAGCATAAACAAGCAAAAGACGTGGCCTGTGAAAAATTCAAAAGACACGCTCGAATCGGAAAAACTTCCGGCTCGAAAAGGCAACCTTCTAAGGCTTTTTGGGCAAAACAAAATCCTGAACGCAGCGAAGCACGGACGAACACATCCAAAATTTTTTCTAATCGATTTTCATATATGGAACGTCTCGATCGGAGTCCGTATGCGAAAGTTATGTCCGTTTTAAAAACCGACTCCGAGTTAGAGGATGAAACAGGAACAATGCACGTAAAACTTGTTACACACGCATAAACTAGACGTGACGGCCATGGTTTGAATATTCTTATCAATATATAGTTGTCCCTCCGATTTGTATATTATCACCAAAATAATTTTACAAAAGATTTTATATATTAAGAATCATTAGTTAATAACAATATGATGATATATAATTACAATGTAATGATTAAATTAAGCTTTCTTCTATCTTCAATCACCCACCCCCACAACAGCACACTCTTTGAAATTATAATCCCCTCAAATTAATTTTAGGCCATTTGAATCATGTAGCAAAATTTGTATATTTTTATTAGGTTCGTTAAAAAAATAAGCACATTCACTTTTGTCCTTGTTGGTGTTACAAAACTGGGACTAAAGATTTAAATGATCTTTAGTCCCGGTTCATAACACCAACCGAGATAAAAATGGGATCTTTAATCCGGTTGGTGTTATAAACCGGGACTAAAGAGGCTGTCGAACTGTCGAGTGCCGAACATTTTAGTCCCGGTTGATAACACCAACCGGGACGAAAAAATAGCATCTTTAGTCCCGGTTGGTAACACCAACCGGGACTAAAGATGTCTGACGCTCTGACAACCTCTGACAATATTTGAACCGAGACTAAAGATGATCTTTAGTCTCGGTTCGTGTCACGAACCGAGACTAATGTTCCTATAAATCCGTAGACTTTTTAAACCGGGAATAGAAATATTTTTTAGTCCCATGTACTATTTAAACCGGTACTATTATGGATTTTGTTACTTCAACCGAAAATAGTTTCTCCAGTAGTGTATTGGTAGTTTTCTTGTTAATAAAAAAGAAATTGTCATGATAAAGTTGACTGTATTAATTATTTTCATATACCCAAAACCTACATTTTAGATAGTACTATATATGGTCTTAACGTGGATTGACTACACGCATCATTAGGGACAACATTCCTTATGACTAGGAATACCTAGGGTGCGTATAGTATAATGGTTTAACATTATCACCTATATCTTGACTTTTACTAGTAACTAGAGGCATCACCTAAGAAAGACTGACGAACATGGCAAGTCCTAGCACGCTGTCTTAAAAAAAAGTTCATATTTCCTAGCATGCAAGCCGTTGACCATGACGATAAAACAAGTTCATGAATAATTAAAAACCTCCACATCTAGCTAGCAGGCCAAATTAATTAGCCGGTGTATTAGTGTATAACTATCATAAATCATAAAGATTATCCAAAATTTTATTTTGCCTGACTATTTTGCAAAAGACCCTTGAGTTTTTTCAAAATTAACCCGCAGTTAGGAGTGAATACCGAGCCGGCTCGGCTCGGCTCATCTCAGCTCGGCTCGGCTCGGCCGGCTCGATTCAGCTCAGCTCGGCTCGGCTTGGTAGAGAGCTAAGCCAGAGGCTGGTTCGGCTCGGCTCATGAGCCGGCTCGAGCCAGCTCGTTTAGTTCGCGAGACACTTTACAAATTACATTTTATTTTTTCTGAGTCTATTAAACATGTAAATATACATTGAAAAAAGTAAAAAGTGATATATTAAGTCCATAATTAATGTAATAACACTTGTCCATCGATAATTATCCATGCAAATATAATGATATAACTAGATTAGATATTATTACTATTATAATCTAAAGCATTAGATCCATATTGACCATCACAAAATCATAAAAATTATTGATTTATTGTCACATCAACAACAAAACAAGCAAAATAATAGCAAAACAAGCAAAACATTATGCCCTCCTTTGTACATTGCATCTGGCTTGTTGAGCTCACGAGCAACTCGCAAGCTGACTCAAGCTGGCTCGTTATAGCTAACGAGCAAAACCCTTGGCGCAGCTCGTTAGCATTTCTCAACGAGCCGAGGCGAGCCAACCACGAGCCGAACGAGTTAGCGAGCTACGAGTATTTCGTCCAGCCCTACCCGTAGTCCCAATGCTGAAAAAGAAAGGGAGGACTTGGATGAAAAAAGACCTCCTTCGCTCCTCCTCCTGCGCCCTCCCTCCCGTCCCCATCTGCGTCGCGCCCGCGTCGCGCTCTGCGTTCCTCCCTCCCATCGCTGCTCGAAGCTCCCGCCCCTCGGTGCCGTCCCCATCCGCGTCGCGTCTCGACTTCATCCGTTGCAACGCACGAACACAATTGCTAGTACAGAATAAATTCAGAAATGTAATGTGAAACATTATCTTGCTCGGCCTAGGTGGCAAGAAACCCTAGCAGCTAGCAAGGATGGTGGCGGCGAACGAGCAAGGATAGAGGTGGCAAGCAAGGAAGACGACGAGCGAGCATGCTAGGAATTGCTGGTAGGAGCACGTGGCAAGCAAGGATGGAGACGGTGAGACAAAACCATGGTGGCACACGTGAGGCGTGGGCGGATAGTGGCGTCAAAGATGGCGTCGTGACAGGCATAGCGATACGTCGGTGGTCGAGCATAACAAGTGTGGTCAAGTGAAATGGCGTGCCGTCAGATTCTGAAGTCTGTAAAGGCCAAGATAGCCATGAGACTGTATATGGCACCTTGGCCAAATCTGGCGGCGGCGGTGAGGAGACCGCGAGACAATGGCACAAGACTGACGGTGCAAGGCAAAGGTGATGCTCGCAAGCTCATGGAGATGTTGGCGTTGGTGGGTGCATCGACATGGCAACCTAGGACACTACTAGTGAGCATAGTCCAATGGTAATGGTGTTCGGCGTAGGACGACAGCCCAACAAATGGCGCCCAGAGATGAGCCTTCCTTTCCTCCATGGAACTCCTCCCTTCTTTGGTCATTCCGGATGTGTGGAGGATCATCGTCGAAGAGATGTTATGGTTGGCTCATAAGGATATGCTGCTTGGTGAAGGGTCAATGGTTTGTGGCGTTTAGGTGCCCTTGCTGGTGTTGCTGCCGTCATGCGTTTGTGAGACGAGGCAAAGTCAAAGTTGTTGCATTGGGTATGATGAGCTTAGCAACTATGACACACATCTTCTTTCATTCTGGCTTGCAGCGGTGGCCACTGGTATTGCCAGGAAATCTTCAAGAGTAGGGCCGAACTTAAACATACATCTTGTATCTTCAAGATATCCACTAAATTTTGAAAAAATCTACTAAAATTTTGAGATAATCTAATACAAATTTTGGAGACAAGCCCAAGGCTTGTGGACGTCCCTAGTGGTAGTGGTTGTCTATGTCTAGGTGTCTACTGATACATGTGGTATTGTAATTAATCAGTATGAAATTTCATATTGTCTGGTGTTGTTTTTAAAAAAGTAATATGAAACATTTTCATTATTATTCTGAGATCTAATGTGGTTCTTGCAAAATATTCTGCACCTTTATCTTAATTTGACAAGCGTCGATTATTCATTGGTTTAGACGAGTAAAGTGTTTTCATTTTTTGAGGGGATATCTTTTTATTTTTTACGTGTCATTCAAATAATCATAAAAAATTTGAAAAAATTTGACAAGATAAATTAATATTGAAATATATCACTTCACAAGTTCAAATTCAACTTTCAGAAGTTGTAACAAAATAATAAATGCGAATGCACGATAACTATTTTTAGTTTAATTCGTTCTTTTTATTGCAATTTTAATTTGTAGAAATTGAATTTAGCTTTTGTAGAGTGATATAATCTATGTTATCAATTTTTTTTATTTTTTTATAATTATTTAGGTAAAATGTAAGGGACAAGGAAATGTTCTATCGAGATGAAAATCCAATTCCATGTATATGTAACTATAGAGTGTGCGGTAAGAATTTCAGAAGGCATCGACTTGCTATAATTAATCCTCCACTTAATGGAGGATCGATGCCATTTCCCCTTCTTTTCCTATTCAGAAACCCTGTACGATCTCTAGCTATTGTGAACTGATGAAATCCATAGATCTATCAAACTGTACTAATCTACTCCATTCAGCTACCATTCATTGTTTTCTGATCAGTAGTAGTAGCCGCCTCAGCCAATCAATCCTATATACTAGCTAGTCACATGAGGTAGCTAGCTAGCTTAATTAATTTTGCCGCCGTTTAGTTTAGCAAATTTAATTGTAAAACTAACTATTAACTATTAATTAGTTCATGTTAATTAAAACAAACATATATAAATATATAATAGTTTAAATATAAGATTGTTTTGTTTTTTATTTTTTCTCTTATTATGAATTTAATATAAATATCTTGAAGCATGTGTATAGCTAGCTCTTGAGTCAACACTTCTCATTTTTTTTCTCTTTCATGTAATTTTATATTATCTTTGTTTCAAAATGTAAAGAGTTTTAGGGCTTGAACACGAGTAGTATTATAGTTAGATTTAAATGAAAGAAAATTGTGATTAGTTGATAAAAATCTAAATGGTGAAAGGTTTTGATTGGTTGAGAAAGGAATATAGATGAAAAGGTTGTTATATTTTGAGATAAAATTTAAATGCTAAAAATTGTTGTATTTTGAAATAAAATTTAAATGCTATAAATTAATTGTTATATTTTGGGGCAAAATTTAAATATCATAGTTGTTATATTTAAGGATAAAGGAAGTAGTTGGCTTTACTTTGCTCTAAGGCGAGGAGTATCGTTGGCCAAGAGCTCTGTCGTTTTGCTCGTTTTAGAACAAGAAACTACTCGTAATCACTCACAGGTTCCCTTTCTTCAGCTAGCGAAACTTGAAGCAGGGAACTAAATAACCACCAAGAGCGAGCCAGCTAGCTCTCATTGGCTGATGCATGGTGGCCTGTCGTGGGCGTACATATTAGGCTCCCATGTGATCAGCGCGACAATTGTTACGAGATGCACGTCTCAATTTTAGTACCAATTAATTATTTTTTTCGGCTTAGCGTACCCTAGTACTCTAGTACTCCAACGTTGTTTAAGACGGAGCTTAATTAGGGAGAGATGCCTAGGTTTGTGTGACCACCTCATTAGCTATGATAGAGACGCCTGACCTCTCACCAGCTAATTAAGGAGATCAAGTTCTACATTTAGAAGTACGCAAATGTATGGATAAACATGCATGTAATGTAAAGAATTTTACATTATTGTAAGCTTTATATTTTAAATAATTGTCCATGGAAAAAGGATGACAACATGCAGCCATATTAATAGAGATTGCTGAGGCAGCTATCATCACTGCACATTAAAGTTTATCTCTGGATCACTTTACCACCATGATCATTAAAATTGGGCTACTTTACTCCAAATGACATTAATCTTTTCTTTTCTCCTCCGACAAGTCTTTTTTAGGTGAAACTATTTGGTAGGTAGGTAATAAACCTTGCTATGTTATGAAAATTCAAACTGAGCACAATCCAAGCGATGGTAAAAAAGTTAACATTTTCTCTTTGGCTCTGGGTACGCCTATAATGGTTGTTCTCGTCTTAATTATAGAACCGCATGTGAGAACATAGTTTTAGTTTCAAATTATAGTGAGAGTGGTTTTCAAGACGGTTTTTAATAATTGTCTGTGTAAGGTAATGATGATCTTCTTATCACTTAGCGGTTCATCAAACCTTCTTTAATTCTCTAATACTAGAAAAGCTTTAAACCATCCGTGATCGATGGCCTTCTAGTGATGTAGGTAATTTTAGCGCACAATTTGCATGGTTGGGTAAAATTGAATTAGATTGTTCGGTTAGTATATATTATATAGTATCGACGGGTAGGTCGGCCGTCCCTCGAGAGGGTGCCTAAGAAGATGAGTGTGTGGTCGGAAATATGCCTCCTCACTACGGGAAAGCCCTTGTTTGCCGAGTGTTTTACTGTTTGTCGAGAGCTTTCCTTCGGGCACTCGACGAAATATATGTTTGCCGAGAGCGCACTCGGCAAACATAAACACTCGACAAAATTGACAGTTTGTCGAGTGTAAACACTCAGCGAAAAAACACTCGGCATATCTATATTTTGTCGAGAGCCCTCCTCGTGCACTCGGCAAAGATTAATTTTGCCGAGTGCCACTTTGGGACACTCAGCAAAAATGTAACGGCCGTCCCCCAACGACCGAAACAACGTTTTCTCAAGGTCTTTGCCAAGTGCAAGGGCTGGACACTTGGCAAAATTAAAACTTTACCGAGTGTCTACCCAAGGCACTCGGCAAAAGCAATTTTGCCGAGTGCTTTCCACTAGCACTCGGCAAAAATTTAAAATTTTTTTCTCCCCACCCTCCAAACTTTTTCTAATATGTAAATACAACATGTCAATCATAATTATAAAATTTGGTATTTTTAATTTGTTTTGCTATATATATTTGATTTATTTTATTTTCATAATTTTTTTGTCAAGTCTTAAATTTGAACTGCAAGTGATAAAAAATAAAATAAAATAAGTGAAAAAATTATATTTTGATGTTATTTAGACCCGTTTGAGTCATTATCCTCAAAATGAGATTAAATTCAAAAATTTCTTCACGGAACATGACTAGGAACCTATTCAAGAACGAAGTCGAAAAATCATGAAAATTGTCCGAATGTCATGATATTATACGTTGAGACTCTGGTAAACAATTGAGAAGGTTTCAAATATTTCATTAGGTACGACGTTCACAAGACCGAGGATTATCCGAAGAAGATTATAAGTGTTGAGAAGGATAAGTTAGATTTGAAGAGAAAGTGACGGGCGAATTGTTGTTTGATTTCAAAAATTATTCCATAGGCAATAATTAGCTTATATTAGTTTATGGAAAAATTTGGTAATTTTTGAATCAGTTTGATAATTTTTAAATAATTAGAAGCGTAAAATGTAATGTTTTTTTGCCGACAGTAGCACTCGGCAAAGAAAATACACAAGGAAAATTTTTTTGAAAAAACCGAGAGGAATACTTTGCCGAGTGCCAGTGCAGGGCACTCGACAAAGTCTGTTTTTGCCGAGTGCCCCTGATCGGCACTCGGCAAAGCGAATGTTTGCCGAGTGCCGAGATCGGGACGGTCGGCATACGGGGCACTCGCGAATATTGTTATATACGGCCGCACCTCCCCGCCCAAGCTTTTTCGCACTTAGACAAAAAAATTTCCAAACCACCGCGCACCGCCGGCTCACCGCAACGAGCAGCCGCCGCGCCGCACTACCGGCATCCCGCCGTCCCGCCGCCCAGCTCCTCGGCGCCCGATAGCCGCCCGCCTCCGTGTCGCCGCCCGCAAGGCAGGCCGGCGCTCCCCACCGGCGACGCCGCCCGCCGACTCCCTCCCCGTCCCCGACGTTCTCCCGGCGCCCGCCGTCCCGGCCGACTCCCTCCCTCCCGACGCCCTCCCGGCCCGCCTCCCTCCCCCGACGCCCCCCCGGCCCGCCTCCTCCCCGGCGCCCTCACCCGCCCAGCCCCGACGCCCGCCCCAGCGCCACTCCGTCGCCCTCCTCCCGCCGCCGCACCCCGGCCGGCCGCCTCCTGCCCGGCCAACGACCTCCTCCCCCGGCCGACGCCCCTCCTTCCCCACCCGAGCCGACGCCGCCCCTCCTCCTCCTCCGGTGAACACGTCTTGTCTTTGTTTTTTCTTTGTTATTGCAACATTTAGTTCAAACGAAATTAGATTTGTTAGTGTATAAACATTTAGTTTAAACTATGGTAATATTTAGGTTATTATTGACACATCGATATTTAGGTAATATTTAGGTAATATCATGGGTGTTTATTAAAACGAGTGATATTTAGGTATTTATTAAATACAATGGTATGGTAAAAACAATGATACATATCTATACTCCTTTGATTTGCGTAGAAAATATATGCTATATGCACGTATATATTTTGAAGTTTATTGTATGCACGTATGTTCGAAGCCTTTTTTTAAGATGATGAATGGAGTCGCATCACGCAGCCATGTCGTCGCTTGTGTGCCGGCCATCGAGCCGTGCTTCTCTATTTTGCAGGTGCCGCTGTCTTCACCGTCGTTTGTCTGTGTATAACGTAACCTTAGGCGTCTCCTGTTCGAAAGAGATACGGATGAAAATATGCATCTTCTTGCATATCTTTAACCGTATCTGTTCGAATTGTACATGTTTTTTGGACAGCCCGAGGATGTGCAGATGAGTTTAGTTTCCATGATCTAGTATTCTGGCCCGACTCAGAATTTCAGTAGTATCTCCCAGTTGTTCTCCGGATACACACTCTCCCTGTTGGGACGTGTATTTGGAGAACAGCGGGGAGGTGCTGCTGAAATTCTGTCTCGGAGCGAAGTACTAGAGCATGGGAAGTAAACTCATCTACACATGCTCGGGTGGGAGTAGGACCTATCTTTACCTATTAGACAGTATAGGCACTCGGTAGATGGAAATAATATTTATATGATTGTTCGATATGATAGAGGATGGATGACCGTGAGTGGATGTATACGGGCCGCTCAAGTCACGGTTCGTTGACCGATGAATGGATCGAGAAGACCGATGCTTTCTTGGAACTTGCATTTGCCAAGGTTAAAGGAGCGCGTACCACTTGGTGTCCCTGTAGCAAATGTGGTAACATGAAGCGACAAACAAAAGATATCATGGGCAAACACCTTTGCAAGAATGGTTTTACAGCTGATTATACTCGGTGGACGTTCCATGGTGAAGCCTACCGTGGGAGAGACGAGGTCATCCGACAACGCATCGAGAAGTTTGATTCTGATGCCGTGGTAGGAGACATGTTAAATGACTATGATGAAGCACACTTCGATGAAGGATGTAGGGAGGAGGAGCCGGAGCCTACCACAAAGGCGTATTTCGACATGTTGTCTGCGACACAAGAACCCCTTCATGGGCATACAAAGGTTTCTCAACTGGATGCCATTGCACGGCTAATGGCCGTAAAGTCCCAGTTTAGCTGGAGTAGAGAGGCTTTGATGTTATGCTGACAGTTGTTGGTAGCCTGCTTTCGAATGGTCATCTTCTGCCAAAGAGCATGTATGAGGCACAAAAACTCCTTCGTGCACTTAAGATGCCATATGAGCAAATACATGCTTGTCCGAACAGATGTATCTTATTTAGGAAAGAGCATGCGGAATAAAAGTACTGTGCAAAGTGTGGATCCTCTAGGTTCGTAGAGGTAGACTCGATGATGGGCATAAGAGGCAGCTCGCTATCCCCATGAAGATCTTACGGTACCTTTCGTTCATACCGAGGATCCAAAGGCTTTACATGACCGAGGAATCCGCGAAACAGATGGCATGGCACAAGCTCGGACGTCGATACAATCCTGAGAAGCTTGTACATCCATCCGATGGTGAAGCTTGGAGAAGGTTTGATGTGATTCATCCTGGGAAAGCTCTAGAGGCTCGTAATGTACGGGTTACGTTGACAACGGATGAGTTCAATCCTTATGAAATGGCGGCTTCCCCATACACATGTTGGCCCATGTTCGTTATCCCCCTCAATCCCCCCTCGGTGTTATCTTCCAACGATCGAATATATTCTTATCGTTGATAATTCCTAGACATTCGGTGAAGAATATGAGTGTTTACATGGAGCCTTTGATTGATGATTTGGTCCGTACTTGGGAGGAAGGGGTATGGACATATGACCGAGATACAAAGACAAACTTCAAAATGCATATTTGGTACCATAACTCCCTGCATGACTTGCCGGCGTATGGGATATTCTGCGGATGGTGTGTTTACGGGAAGTTTTCATGTCCGGTATGCAAGACAGCTCTGAAGTTCATCTGGTTGGTGAAGGGTGGTAAATATTCTTCTTTTGACAAACATCGACAATTCCTCCCTCTTGACCATCCATTCAGGCGGGACATCAAGAACTTTACAAAAGATGTAATAGTTACCGAGGCTGCACCACAGATGATGGCAGGTGCCGAGGTTTGTGCTCAGTTAGAAGCTCTTGAGATCAATGAAGAAGACGGTTGTTTTCTGGGATATGGTGAGCAACATGCCTGGACTCAAGAATCTGCCTTGTGGAAGCTCCCCTATTTTCAAGATTTCCTTCTTCCACATAACATTGATGTGATGCTCAACAGCGATGTGTATATCGTTGCTCAACAGGTGACACAAGTTTATTATCTGTCATATCCGTGCCAAACAGACGACCGTCTTCAGGGTTGGGATGTTGTGTACAAGGTATCGCCACACGGTAAACTACTTGTACCAAACAATGAAGACTACAACATATACTCAAACACATATGACGAAGAGTTCTTTCAAGAAGATGGGCTACAAGGAAGTTTTGAGATAGACTTAACCAAAGCGATGGGGATGGATGTAGGCAATGAAATGGTTGTTGACGAGGACGCTGGAGATGAGGTTCATAATGTGAAGGACTTAGAATTACCTCAGCGGTTACATTTAGGAAATGAGAGGGATGACAACATTCCTCCTTCCGAGGAGGAACCTAATGATTATATCGACATGGCTGATACTGATGATGACAATTATGATCCAGCTGATCCCGACCATGATGACTATTTCTAATACATGTATGCATTGCTTTAACTATGTTCTATTTATTTTGCATCTCTCTCTTCGTATTTTTGTATATCTGTGCTAATTGGTTTACTCTTTCTAAGTGCAGGTGATTGAACAAAGATGGTGGGTGGTTTGAGGAAGTGCGCGTCGGTGTTCACGAGAGCCACCGATGCCATTCGAGGGTCCGATACAGCTGAGGGGTCTGGTAGGACTCGCGGCAGGGGTCGACGCAAGGTTTGTGCTGGCAGGGGTCGAGGGAGGATACCCTCCCCTGTAGCGACCTCTAGTGACGAGGAACAGGAGGAGCGGATGGAGGAGGAGCAAGCGAAGCAGAGGTCCGGGGTTCTACGCTCTAGTGAGGAGCATGGAGCAGGAGGCCGGGGGTCCGCCTCGGCCGGGGCTCGCTCCGCCGGGGGTCCGGCCCACCGGGGTTTGCCGACCGTTTGGCCGTGAGGTCCCTCGACCCTCCCACCACGACCGATACCTTTCAAGAGACGCCCGCTGATTCAGCCTGAAGGGACTCGGTAAGTAACCTTGGATGTTGTCAATACTTTTTCATTTGATTTGTTAAAAATCACAATTAAAACTAATAATTCATTGCATTTTCACTTGGCAGGTGTTAGACTGTGATCAGAGGAGGTGATCACAAACGCCATGTCAACGACATCCTGGGTTTTCTGTGCAGAGTACACTTTCCTGGCCTAGTTCAGTATGCCGGAAGGTCAGAGCCTGCCTACACGTTTGACCACTACGTCGCCGTCCCCGATTTTCCTGATCGAGATGGAAGGATATTCAACAACAGGGCGGAGCGGGTGAAGGCCGAGTTGTGGGTAAGACTTTTGTCAAACCACGTCCCTCAATACATCATATTCATTGCACATTATTGAAACAATGGCTCAATACATCATGTGTTTATGCAGGATTTTTTTAGATGCCTGACAGGATACGAGGCCAGAGAGGCCGCGGTGGCTGACAAATCCTGTCGCAAACTCGTGATTGACATGCATTACGAGACGCGCATCCAGGCCATCATTGCATACAACACTGCATACAACAACCTGAAGGTCACCAAAACCGAAGCAAGAACCATGATGCTGACAAAGAAACAATACATGCTGGTAAATATAACATCGGATCTTTGAACGATTAAGTACATTTTATTTGATCTAGGTATATATCTTATACTTGATGACGTGTAGGTGCCTGTTTGGTGGTGTGGCCAGCTTCTCGATTGCTGGGAGCGCATGGTGGACAGGTGGTGCACTGCCGAGTGGCAGGAGACGCACTCCGCTTGCGGGGAGCGACGTTTGATGATGCCAGGTGCACCACACCACCAAGGCAGCCTTAGCCACAGCCAGTATGTAGCTAGATGGGTACGTGAATTCTATTTTTCATTTCAACGACCAAGGCTCAATAGTTCTTAATCATACTATTATTTTATTCGTAGTCGGCGTCGCATGATGGGCAACCTATCTCCCAGTTCAAGGCATGGGCTTTGGCCCACAAGGGCAAGGCGACGTCCGACGTCGACTACAACCCAGAGGACAGGCCCTCGGCATACACCAATGCGACCGTCCACAGCCGCCTCAGTCAGTACACCACGATGGCAAGGGAGCTCCATGGAGAGAATTTCGATCCTACTACCCAAGATATTGATGGAGAAGTCGTCATGAGGGTGGGAGAAGGCAAGAAGCATGGGCGATACTGGATTGGCGACAACCTCCTCGACACAGCCAGTAAACCCACTCTGTCCCAGCTTCGAGCAAGGAGCACGAGCGAAAGCCCAGCCATACGCACACGGCCGACCACAACTCCGGGTGAGAAATTTTTGGTTTTGTGCTCAATTTATTGATATTTATTGATTGTTTGCTTCGCTTTGTAACATTGGGATGAAATATTGTAGGACGAGTTGGAAGAGGAGAGAAGAAAACGACGAGTTAGAAATTTCTTTTTTTGCTCAATTTATTAATATTTACTGATTGTTTGCTTCACTTTGTAACATTGGAATGGAATATTGTAGGACGAGTTGGAAGAGTAGAGAAGGAAACAGCGGGAGATTGAGATGAGGATGACTGAGATGTACAGCTACGTGCAAACAATCAGTCAGAACATGGGTATTCCTGTCGTACCGTCACAGCCTGTGATATTCACTCCTCCACATCCTGTTGTAGGCACTCCGGTGAGTCACTTGACAACCTCGCATTTAATTTTCTTATTTACGAATGTTACTATCTTGACAACCTATACTATTCTCTTTTCCTTTTGTGCACCTCAGTCGGCGGCATCAAATAACCCCAGTAATGACCACGGAGGTTGGCCGTCGTTTCCACCTCGGTAATTTTCTTTGAACGATTGTAATTGTGGACTACCTACTATGAAATATTATGTTTTCTTTGAATTTCAATTGCGAATTATGGACTACCTACTGTGAACTACTATGTTTATGTTTTGTGGATTGTGACTATGACTACGATTGTGGATTATATTTATGTCTTGTGGATTGTGAATTGTAGCTAAGGTTGTTGTGATTGTGGTTGTCGATGTGGTTGTGTTGATTGGGGATGTGGAATGATGCTTATGGGGTTGTGGAATGATTGGGGTTGTCAATGTGATGTATATTTTGAAAATTTGTGAAATATGCCATTGAACAAATAAAATAGGGTTAAAATTGTCACTTTGCCGAGTGTAACACTCGGCAAAGAGAGCCTTTGCCGAGTGCAATGGCCAAAACATTCAGAAAGAGGGCAACCGGGGTTCTGGGAACCCTCTTTGCCGAGTGCCCAAACTTCGCCGAGTGCATTGACAAAAGCGCTCGACGAAATTCCCCTCTTCGCCGAGTGGTTTTGCCAAAACACTCGGCGAAGTTTATATTTTCGCCGAGTGTTTTTTTGGAACTCGGCAAAAGTAAAATGTTCGCCGAGTGTTTTTTTGTTGGCTCTCGGCAAAAGTAAAATGTTCGCCGAGAGTTTTTTAGGCTCTCGCGAAATTTTCCGTCACCGTCCACCCAACCTAACATGTACCTTTTTTTGCCGAGTGTCGAAGGGACAGTCGGCGAAGATTTCGCCGAGTGCCCGATGGAAAACTCTCGGCAAAGAGCTCTTTACCGACCCAAAGTTCACCATGTGAGCTATGCCGAGTGTAACACTCGGCGAAGTCTTCACCCAGTGTTTTAAAGCCTTCGCCGAGTGTCCCAGGCACTCGGGAGACATGGGATCTCCCGTAGTGCCTCTCAGGACCTGGTGGTCGACTCGAGTCACTAAGACGAGCCAAAGATCAAGAGACACAAGATTTATACTGGTTCAGTCCTCCCGAAGGATAACAGGCCTACGTCCAGTGTGTGGTGTTCTTTGATGAGGGTGGATGATGAACAAAGTTTACAAGTGTGAGTTCTTGGAGATTAGAGCAAGCTGGCCAAGAACAAGCAAAGAGCTAAGAATGAAAGAGTGAATGTTTTTTCCTCTCCCCCCTCAGCCCGTCTTGCCCTCTCTTTTATAGCTCAAGGGGACAGTTACAAGGGACTTGGGGACCAAGAATACTAAGACTAAATATCCAAAAAGGTGAGTACAAACAACATTTAAAGAAAGTACATGGAGATGTCCTTTGTGCCCTGCGCGCCGTGGGTGTCTTGTGCCTTATCCTACCTTGGGGCCCCTCCTCTGCAGATTCTGAAGGAGAATGCGAAGGCTACGATAGCATAAATCAAAGGTTTTCTACTGCACAATCCGGGATGGTTTGCAAGTAAGGGTCCATAGATCATTACCTATTGACGTGCAGTGCAGCAGAAATAGTCAATATGTTGCTTGACGATCTCGAACAAGTCTCGCCGACCTCACGAACGTTCCAGCCGACCCTGGAAACACTTCAGCCGACCCCGAAAACGCTTCAGCTGACCCCGAGAATGAATCGCCCGACCTGCCGACCCCGGCGTGTTTCGCCCGACCCCGACGGCGCTATGTCAATCCGTTTCGCCCGACCCCGCCAAACTCCACGCCCGTGGCCCGATTGCTTGATGGCGTTAGAATCCGTTGATACTAATGACGCCGTGCCGGTTCTCGATGCCGATGAAGCCGAGCCGCTTCGCCCGGTCCTTAGACCAACCGACCCAGACCCAAATCGCCAAATTGAATTCGGCTAATTGAATCTCACGAGATTCAATGCCGTCGAAGAACGTCGCAATGTAGCGATGTATCTACCAGTATCCACACATCCAGGGAGAGAACTCCGAACACCTGTGTGCTAGCACGCGATGCATGGCTAGGGTTTTTGGCTCGGACGTGGAAGGGTTTCCGTGGAGAAAGTTTGTTCGGCTGTGTGTTGTGCGCGTAGAACCCTCCACCCCTCGCCTCCTTTATATAGGGTTGCCGACTAGGCCTAAAGGCCCATCAGGACTCCATGTCCAGTTGGATCTCTATCCAATTGAGTCGTATCTGAGTCAAACTCGAATGTCTGTTCTTTCTCGTTAAGTGTGCGAGCTTGTAGGCTCAGGTATACTTAGTTCCGACCCGACTCCAACTCGACCGACCCGTCAACAGCGACCCCTAGCAGAACATATTGACACCAAAATATACAAGAGGATCATATCGGCTGAACTTGTAATGTGTGTACAAATCCCTTTGCCTCACGATATGAATTAAGCTATAGACAAGACTCGTGTCCTCCTATCAATAGCTTAATCATTCACTTGATCTCATATTGTTGATTGACTCCTCAATCAACTCGGCATGGTCAAGCACTTCCATAATCCATTACTTCGAGAGGCCCAGAGATATCTCTTCCATAGGAGGGGCAAATTCCATCTTGATCATTCACATCCCACTACATGTTTCATAGCAAACCCGAAAACTACTTTTATAACTACCCAGTTATGAAATAACGTTTGGTAGTCCCTAGGTGAACCATTACAAATGTTGAAATCCATGATGATCTCAGGTCAAAGGACTTTGCACCAACACTACTTGAGACCAACTAATGGCACATTAATTCCCTCTAGTGTCTCAACGTGGGTCTGCCCAATAATGTGTTCTCCAACACATGTTCACGTTTATTAATTTAGTATCTTCATACCATGATCTATGAGACATGATCATCAATCAATAAATATGCTGATCTTAGAATCATATTTGTTCCATAGATATGATATATGATCAGGGCTCATTTAGAAATAGATTCATACATAAAGAGTCTCATAAAGTAACATACTTATTGATCAATATAAGTTGTCTATTACATGGAACCGAATAACACTTTATTCATTGATGAATAAACATTGATCATGATATCCCACATCTCCATGTTGCCTCTAGGACATATCATTAACAGATTCCACCTGCACTATGCTGTCGGGTGACATCATTTCTTGCCGGGTTGTTCCCTCCTCGTCTTCTTGCAAGCCAAGTTTCGTCCCGAGAAGGCCGGAAATCGGGTCAAAGAGTCGAGGTCAAGAAAAGAGTGTCGAGGTCGGACTGCGGGAGGTCGGGGCGGCCGATCCCTAGGGGAGGTTGTGCTCCCCACCTCATCCGAAAGACTTCACAGTCCGACTCCAGCTTGATTTTAACTCTGGTCCGAGTGTTACCCGGGGTGACACCCCCCACATATAGTATATGCAAAAAGTAGAGGGGAAATTTTTCAATGTGAAGCCAATGAAACTAGGTATGTGATTAGATCTTCACTACATCGCCTTTGACATGTTGTTAGTATATATGCGCATGCACCCAAAAAATATGATAGCAATATTATTTAGTGGAGTATATCTAGTATATAAATGATGGCAAAGGGTTAAAACTTGATATTAGTGTTGGAGCTCACACAAAATTTTTTAAAAATGCTAAAAGACATAAAGATGAGTATGTAATATCATATATTTTAGAAGGTATATTAGTTTCTATAAATAAATAGACTAAGAGACCTAACAATATGTGGAGTAGTACAACTATGGTCTATGGTCTATGGATGCACAACCGCATCACCTCTTTTCGTTTACCTTTCGTCAGTGCGACCAATTCCAGGCACTGTACCATTTCTAGAAGCTACATGGCCCTGGCCTCTTAATTGCAGCCATTTATTTTAGCATTCACAATTAAAATAACACACCTTGTGATCCTAGCCAATGGGGGATATCTCTCCCTCCGAACTAAATAAAGGAAGGAAGCAATTAAAGGAAAGCCAACTTGCAAAGGCACCAACAAAAGACCTCCATTCCTCTCCCCCCTCCAATAATTCAACCCCCCCTTCTGGGAAACCTGGGAGCTTTCTCCTTCAAGAGCTCCTGCTAGCTAGATCTCTCTCTCTCTCTCTCTCCCCGTTTCTATCTGCTCGCCTGCGCGGCGGACGGAGGAGGGTAGGAGAATCCGGAGATCGATCGATGGGGAGGGGCAAGATATTGATCCGGCGGATCGACAACTCGACGAGCCGGCAGGTGACGTTCTCGAAGCGGCGCAACGGGATCTTCAAGAAAGCCAGGGAGCTGGCCATCCTCTGCGACGCCGAGGTCGGTCTCATCATCTTCTCCAGCACGGGCCGCCTCTACGAGTATGCCAGCACCAGGTCAATGGCTTCTCCGGCCCTAACTTAGCTTTGTAGATTCCGTTCTTGCTTTGGTTGATGATTAGCATGTTTTCTCTTCTCTAACTCCATTCGTAAACACTTTATTTGGTTGGCATCTTTCTTCTTCTTATTCTCCATTTATTCGGGTTTTTTTCTCCCTGAAAGATTAGAATCTTATGAATGAGTTTTACCTTTGACAGCTTCAGTAGTACAAAAAGTTGTCATGAAAATTTTATATGTTTTTGTGTATCTTTGCACCTAGTATTCCCTCTCATATATATATATATATACACACACACACACACACACATATATATATATATATATATATATATATATATATATATATTTGTGTGCATCGGTTCAAGAACTTATACATGTATCAGGTTCTTTAATTGCCTATTAGTCTCAGATTAACTAGCTTAGTTGTTCATCTTTTGTTTTTAACCTGCTTCTAGCTGGGGTTCCCTTATGGTCTTATGACTGTTGTGTGTTTACTATTTTATCATGCAATTTTTTCGAAGGAATAAATATGTCAACTATGCTTTGCAGTGAAGCAATAATAGATCTAGCACTGTTGGAATAAAATTGTGATAACTGTACACTTATACGTATGATTTCTGCTCGCTTCATATAATTGTTTACCCTTTTTTGCCGGACTCTTACACTGAAAAGCCAGCACGCATGCACATGTGCTTTCATATTACAAAATAATCTTAGTAACAGTGGTGCCGGCCCGTTTTGTGCAGCATGAAGTCAGTGACAGATCGATATGGACGAGCTAAGGAGGAGCAGCAGCTCGTCACAAACCCCAACTCGGAGCTGAAGGTATGCCTCGCATTGATGACTGCTACTAAACGTATTTCTTCTTCTGCCGATCTGTCATCCGTATGTTGTTTAGGAGTTTTGTTAAGCATCTTCCTATAACAAAATTAACCTTTCTATAAACTCTAACCTGCGAGAAATTAACTCAACAGAATAATAAAAAAGCAGGAGCAAGTTGTTCTAATGCAGTACTTAACTAAAAATAAGAGAGATCGAAATAATCCTTTGACATCATCTATTCATTTGGGTTAGTTCCAGTGTTTTGGTTGCGCATGCACGTACTACACCACCCTGTAGGAGTATTATTTATCTCTTTTCAAGTGCAATTGAACAAGATAAATTTGATCGTGGCACAGATGAAAGCCTGGTTTGGTTTCCGGTAGAGATATGTTTGCTGTTTATTCAGAATTTACAAATCTCTGCAACAGTCAGTCTGAAGGATAGTTTTCCGATATCTGTGAGATCCATAATTAATTTTCCCCACTAATACTGTTTGATATTTAAAACATGCATAAGGCAAACATGCACAAACTTATAAATTAATGTTTAATATCTTCATTGTGTTGACAACGTCCTTTATTTGCCTTCCTCTACATCATCTCAATTGTTACCAAGAAATTAATTTCGTGTAAGGACACATTAGAGTTATTCAGTTAAAATCTCCGTTATTTTGAGTACATTACGTAATAACTGATCGAGCAGCGGTGTACACACCTTTATGTGTAGAGCGCGAGTGTTTGCTTCCATTATCTTAAAAGAAAACACAATCAAAGTTCTCTAATTTTACTGTGCATGTAAGGCAAGTTTATATTTGTAGTTATATGTAGCAAAACTAAGGCACACAGTACAGGAAAATGGTTTTAGGCTTTTAATTTATCCACGCCAGAAAAATAAAAACTATATATAGGTGTGTACTGCATGTATACATTGCAGTAACTTTGTTATCGGAGCTAGCCTATTTAGCTATTTCCATTTTGGCCAATCAGTGACACCTTTTCACCATTATTGCATGTAAGCACCTTGCCTCATTCTCTACGTTATAATTCGCATGACCTGCATGTATATGCATATATACAAAAACAATGGTTGTGCTTATTGGATATACTAGAGGGAAACCCTGCGTGTTGCCGGGAAAAAAATGTATGACATACGTAAACATGGGGTGCAAATTAGATTTGCTTTGTTTTAAATGATTGGACGGTCTACATCATTCATATATTATCTCATGCTAAAAATATTAAGATAATGTATCTTCATACGAGATCAAAGGGTACGAATAATTGAGATGGTGTATTAAAAAATGCTACGAATAAATGAGATGTGTGTATACATAGATAATAAAGACAATTTACACTGTAGACGAATGATCCAAAGGCTCCAAATAATTGGAATTTTTTTCGAACGCGTAAAATGATTGCACGTCAATATATTAGCAGAAAAGAAAGTTTATAACCATGACGCAAACACACACTTAGCCAGACCGGCCATGCAAGGGGGAGAAAGGGCAAAAATTGAAACAAACTGAAACCGCTAAGGCACAACCCCGAACCAACATAAAAGACTATGGCCGGGATATCTACTCTCCTAAGGAAACCCCAAAAGAAGCAACGCCGGCCAGCGACCAAAGACAGCCCTCTGAGAGGATGGACTCCAGGATCTTAGGGATCGAAGCGAGGGTCGAGTCAAAAACCCTGGAGTTGCGCTCCTTCTATAGCTGCCAGGAAACCAGAAGAATCAGAGAGTCGAAGCCAGCTTGAAGGGACACAGGGAGACGGGACCGAGTGGCTAGCCACCAGTCCTGAAGCAAAGCATCACGGGAAGGGGAGAGGGCTGCCCAACCCGAAGGCGACAGCACGAGGGACTAGACCTGCCGAACGAGCACACAGTCCATGAAGATGTGATTCGCTGACTCAAGATGCTGCGCGCAGAAGGGATAGGCCGAGTGACTATCTATGCCACGCTTCTGGAGGAGGTCCGCCATCCAACAACGCTGCTGGAACACAAACCAGAGGAGGAGCTTGCGTTTAGCCGACCCTTTCGCCTGCCAGAGGAGATGCACAGAAGCGAGGAAGTGCTGGCCAACGAAGAGCATCTGGTACACCGAACTGGCGGAGTAATGTTGGTAGCTTGTCCAGCACCGAACAAGGTGGTCCTCCACGCCCGACGAAAGCTGAAGGCAGAGCAGCGAGTCCCAAAGAAGCAAGAACTGGGAGATTACCGGGACAGTTAGGGCGTCTCGGATATCAAAAACCCAGGCATTGTTGAGCAGGCCCGAGGCCACCGTACGTGAACTGCGGATACGGCGGGGCACTGCCAAAAGAAGGTTCGGCGCCAGAGAGGCAACCGAGCGGCCAAGTCGATCCACTGCTCAGACCAAAAAAGAGTAGATTCCCCGTTGCCTGGCACGACGTAGGTGGACGCCTCGAACAAGTCAGTCACAGCTCACTCAACAGGGGCCTTCAGGCCCCTCCAACAAGCTTGCGAGAGCGTTGGGCCCACAACCAGCGAACCCAAGCCTAAGATCAGGAATACCCAAGCCCCCTAGGGCTTTAGGACGGCAGACTCGCGTCCATGACACCCGGCACTGGCCTCCATGCACCATATCGGTGCCCGTCCAAAGAAAAGCACGACACTTCTTATCAATGGCCTTGATGACCCACGCCGGCAGGCCAATCGCCAAGGACACATGGACGGGGATTGCCGAGAGGACAGACTGAACGAGAAGGAAGCGACCTGCAAGATCAAGCAGTCGGCCCTTCCAAGGCGGCAGGCGGTTGGAGACTTTATCCACAAGCGGCTGAAGAGCTGTCTTAGGCAATTTGCGCACTGACAACGGAATACCAAGATAAGTGCAGGGAAAGTCGGCAATCGCGCAAGGGAAGCAGGATTGAAACAGCTCCAGGTCTTCTGCCGAGCAGCGGATTGGAGTGATCGAGCACTTGTCGAAGTTAGCGCGTAGCCCAGACGCAGCACCAAAGACCGTGAGGATGCCCTGGATGAACTCAAGGTCCTGGCGGACCGGAAAAAGAAAGAGAACCAGGTCATCAACGTAGAGGGAGGCACAATGCCGCAAGGCACGGTCATTGAGCGGAAGGAAACCACTGAATCAGAAGCTCTGCGGAGCATCGCGTTGAGGACATCCATCACCAAAAGGAACAACATGGGGGACAGGGGATCCCCTTGACAAAGGCCCCTTCGATAGGAGAACCGAGGACCCGGGACCCCATTAACCAGAACTCAAAAGAACGAGGCGGCAAGGATGAGAGAGGCCCAATCCCTCCAACCCTGGCTGAACCCAAGGTGGTTCAAGACCTCCAGGAGAAAAGGTCAATTAACCATGTCGAAGGCCTTCGCGATATCCACCTTGAGGAGGATGTGAGGAGTACAGCGAGCATGAAGGGCCCTGGTCGCAAGCTGGATGAAGCGAAAGTTGTCATGGAGTGAACGGCCTTTGACAAAAGCGCTCTGGTTGTCATTCCAAATAACTGGAATGATGTGGCTTCATGAGAGATAAAAGAATATGTTCAATTAGTGAGGATGAACCTTATAAGTATATAGGATAAGGTACTACTCCCTCTACCTTAAAATATAGCAACTTCTAGCGTTCAAAATTTGTCCTAAAATATTAAAATTTCTCCACCTACATCATCTCGACCAATCACAACCATCTCTCTTTAATTTTTCACATACTTCCTGATCTCAACCAATCACAACCATCCCCAATTCAATTTCACCTGATTCATTAATACCCGTGCAGAACTCCAGAAATCTTTATATTTTGAGCCGGAGAAAGTATGTATTACTTATACACGCAGGCAATGCAAATGAAAAGAAGTGTACCCATCAACTAATCATGACACTAATAAGAGGCACCATGAGAGATCATGAAACGAAATCACACAAAAAGGGCTAACTGTCGCAAATAATTTTGAACATCCAAACCATAAAATGTTCTGAACAAAGTTTTGGGCATACAAAACATAGTATGGACGAGAAAGCACGCAGGAATACCCTAGTAGTCATCGGGATGCATGTGCCACTGCCGCCCTTCGGGATCTGCAACCGGCGGCCACTGGACTGTTGTGTCTTTGGCCCAAAGGGACAGTGGGAGGAGAAGAGGAGGTTGAGGGCACAGAAGTAGCATTAACAGGAGGGGAAGATGAGAAGAGGGAGAGACTCAAGAAAACGTACTGGTTGTTTTAAAGTTTTTCACGAGCCAAGCGGGAAGGTCAAATTTGGATAGGCTGAATGCTGAACAGCTCAAAATAAATATGTCTTAGATATACTTGATCGGAAAAGGTTCAAAAATCCCACCCCTGATCAATCTATTTGTTAAAGGTGGCTTGGAAAAAAGCCACCGTATTAGACATATGGTTGGCAATTAGCATCATCCCATTGACAATTGATCAAAAGAGTATCTGATAATACGCTCATCAAAGACAGTCTTTAGCTTGGACCGACAAATGTAGATGGACATGGTAACCATCTCTGATATTCATATGGAAAAGAGGAATTTCAAATAGTTCCTGATAGCCTACCACGATGAACTTTTCTGTTGTAGTGGTGTCTCCTCTATCCTTACTCTTCAACCAGCCTTCCAATAAGTGAAATGATACCTTAGTTGATAGAGCTAACAATGCTTACCATACAAGCTACTCTATGATTGGTTACCGTATTGGGATATAAGGTAGCTTTGGATGGTATAAGAGCTATCTCAAGAAGTAGTGCCAACTTAAGTATACCTAGCTCATCCCTACATATGTGCAAAATTATGACATAGGCGTGTAATGAGTAGAGGCATGCCATATGAAGGTAGCATAGCTTGCACAACATATTGCATTTCTCATCACCGTGACTCAATCATGTTGACACTAGCTAGGGTAAGCTAGTAGCTCAACTCTTTATTTTTTCTAAAGAAAAGATTAGCTAGTAGCTCAACTCAAACTTATGTATTTGCGAGTTCTCGTGATAAACTCATGGAATGACAAGGCTTATAGCTTGTATTACTAACTACATTTGTGATGAAAAAAAGTAAGCATTGCATTTATAGGAGAAATTCTACGTTTTACCATTGACAAGCGACATGTCCTACAAATTAACATTGATGAACATAAGTTCTACAAAATACCATGATACAAGCATTTTTGTCCCTCTTTGTCACCGTCACTATGTTTCCATCCATAGACCTCCATTAAGCCTTCTAAAAGGACTATTTTCTCCTAAAAAGATCTCCGTTAAGACCATTCTATAGAATTTGCATATGAAAGTGTGCAAATGTTAATTATTTATGATACTCTTAAGGGTGGTTTGGGCATTAAACAAATTCTAGGGCAAATTGACTTTTTAAGGACTTAATGGAGGTTTATGGATGAAAACCTAATGGCAGTGGCAAAACATGATAAAATCGCTAGTATGATGGCATTTTTCTAGAACTCAAGTTTTCTAATGGCAATTTGTATAACCTGTCGTTTGTAAATGACAAAACATACAATTTCTCTTGTTACAAAGGTTAGTAATATGGTTTTTTTATTGTAGTAAATATACATTGACAATGCTAAGGAATAAATATGTGTTGGCCTTCTCGACTCTTAGTTGATTATACTCGAATCAAGTTTTTCTTAGTAGAACTTTTACTGTGGTTGAAAAAATGAGGACCGTCCATCGCTTTAGATCCAACGATAAAAAAAATAAGAGGAAGTCAAAAGAAAAAACTAGGACGAACCGAAAGGAACTGAGAAATACTGGATAGAATAATTTCACGTATCAATCTCCCGCTCGCAAGAGGTACACGCCTTCTTCCACCTTCGCGTCGTGTCGTCGCCCCTCACCTCCACGCCTCTTCGCTCCGAAGGTGAGATCCCATCAATTCACGATCATGTGTAGCCGTTTTCCCCTACCCGAGGAGGTTTTGTCCTTCTCGGGAATTTGTGGGGATCCGGTGAGCAACAACAATCGTGGTTAGGATGCCGTCTCGCAAGTGCCAACGGAGTAACGGTAGGTTTGTTGTGGATTAGGGGTGAAGGATCGAGGATTGGGCTGCCTTTTTTTGGCTTGTTTTTTTGGATTAGGGGTGAGGATTGTTGCCGACGTCGACGCCGACTCGGCCGTGCAATCTTGGCATGCATGTTTCTCTTTTCTTCTCCTATTTGTTTTGTCAGAGACAATGGTACGCGGCAGGGCACGTGGGCTTGTCCGGTGTCTCTTAACCAATGTTAGGTCTCGTGGAACGGAGCTGGAGACCGGCACTGCTCTGTCCAGGTCTCGCCCCGTCGTGCCCCGCCCGCGGCGACCTCCCGAATGGTTCGAGTTTCAGATCGCCGTACCAATCGCGTAACTGATCGAATGCCAGCTTGCTTGACAAAATTGTCGCCCATCCTCAGCTTTCCCCAGTTCGGAGTAAGTAGACGTCTCTGGGCAGGCTCAGAAAGAAAGAAAAAACGTCCCGATACAAAAGAGCATCATTGGAAAGTTGATACGCGAACAACACTGTAGCATGGTTGATGTTGCCTAATAAAAAAACATCAAATTACTTAAATATCCTTAAACATGTTAATTTAATTTAAATTCAGTACATATTTTTTGATAACCAGGATAAATCGATGAATGAATGAACCAGAAAAAACAAGAGAAACCAAACAACCACGATAAAGCACTTTTTTTCTTAGATAATGCATTAAAACCCGGTCTCTACACCAACTACACCAATAAAGATATACACAGCCAATAGCTGAAATCAACTTTTATTTGTGTAGCTTAAAATAAACAACCTCATCCATATATACACATCTAACCACCCAAATTCTTTTGAGAGCTCACATTTTCATAATGACGAAAGCCCTTGTGCCATTGACTTGGGTTTGCTAAATCACCACTTTCCCTGCCTTTTATTTTGAGAGAAAAGAGAAACCCCTCTGGTTTTTACTAAGGTTACTAAAACCAGGTGTTTGCTCCCCCGCTTTTTGAACTGGACTTATAGGTCTTTTCGCAACTTTTTTTGTTAGGCCAGCTTTTTGTTTTTTAAGTGGGCCACTAATGCCAAAATCTATACAATGGCCTCTGTAGTAACTAGGTTATATGGGCCTAATGTGTTTTTACTTTTTATTTTTATTAATTCACTTTAAATTCATTTGAAAAAATATATATTAAAATTTTATACTTACAAAGTTTATATATAAAAATATAAAAATTGCTATATATAATGTTTGTATTTATCAACTTTTTCTGGACTAAAACACTGCTTGGTGGGCCAAAAACACGTGAGCTGAAAAAAGGCCTATGAAGAAAAAGGCTGCGTGGGTTGTTATTCCAAAAATTATTTCGCACGTGGGCTCATTTTCTGCACGATGTCACGAAAAAAATTGAACGGGACGGACGACATCTTTACAGAAAAGACACACGTGGAATGGCACGAACATGATCGCGGGCGGCAAGGTCTCGTGGTCGCTCGCGAACTAGGCATACCCCCAGAATTAGCCTATGTTGCCTTCCTCAAAGGCTATCATTGCCCACCTTAACTAACCTTCTTGTCCATGCATTGAGATCAGATGCTTACTGCAACTGCACAATAAGACCCTGTTTATTTGCTTATTTTAAATATAAACTTTACACCTAAAAAAAATTTAGATGTAAAATTTTTCAAAAATTTTTACAAAAATTGTTTAGTTCCTTTCCAAAAATTGTTGGTCTATTGAAAAAAGACAAATTTGTCCCTGCAAATTACCATAGCTATTGGTTTCTGCATCCGAACAAGAAAACCACCAGAAACTTAAAACACTTGTTGTGCATCTGAACAATAAACATATATGATGAAAGACCAGGCATACATACTCCTAACACAGCACAGTATTTTTTTGAGATGGCTAATCCATTCCCAAATCGATTAGCCAACCTGGAGATCAGACAAACAAAAGACCAAAAAAAAATTTCGACGGATTGATTCGATCCTTTGATCCGAGTGAACAAGGGATACCGCTGCGAAGCTTTATATGACAGGTACATATCGCTTGGCGAGTTGCTTATAGGCCATGGAGGCGCCGGCGAGGACCCCACTGATGGCGCCAGCGACGGGGGCTGACCGCGGCCTGTTCGCCGCGCGGAAGAGCGCCTCGGTGCCGAGCCCGACGGCGACACTGATGCGATCCCACTAGGGTTTAGTCTCGATCTTTCGATGAGAGGTGGAGGATAACTCGATTGGGGAATGGAGGCGACGTTCACGGCCCGACTATAACCGTCCAAGGACGATGCGCCTTAGCAACCGATACACCGTCTCCGATGGTTGACGCGATCTTGCGGTGCGCGACAACCCGGCCACTAGGGCACTCGTCCTGCAAGCAATCGAAGAACAAGCAAGAACAAGTATAACAAGCACTGAAATTGCTATATATTAAGATGAAAGATTCAATCTGAATAACACGATATGGTGGGGTTCCGAAGACAAACAGACGGACGGTCTAGCCGACACGCGCGCTGTGTGCAAGTAGCAAAAGGCTAACTCTAATCAACAAAACCCGCCCTTCTTGGTGGCGGCTGAAGGATTAAGTAGAGGAGAGAGACGACCACAGGGGTGCCGGAGTCGTGCTAAACCCTAGGACGCGCCCCTAATGGGCCCAACTTGATACACGGCCTATTGGGCCAAAAGAGGTGACGCAAAGACCAAAGACAAAAAACACTCGGTAGAAAAAGAACAATTGCGGCCGCTCCAGGACAGATATTGACATGGGGCTGGATCCATTTGAAAGTAGACTTGATAACCTTTCCATCAAGTACTTGCACGCCCAAATCGGAGTTTGCATGAAGTCGTGGCGGCCGTTAGAACTTGGCACCGTGCCGCAGTCCGAATCCACCCCGTGCGAATCCTCTTCCCGTTGGATCCTCTCCATCGTTCCCGAGTAAAACAAAAGTGCACGCGCCTCCGTGGTATAAAGAAGAGGAACATAAACTTAAGAATGAACTCACCGATGGTTGAGTTGACGTGCACGAGCGCGGTTATTGGGCCATGAAGTTGTACGTGTGGAGGCGTGGATGTATCGGTAGTATTGATGTCCTCATCGACACCGTTGATCCGGTCGTCACGGCCGCGGTCCATGACCATGGCGCTCTCCCTCCCGGCGTACATCAGCCCGATGACGCTCAGCCTGTTGCCGATGCGGCGGTCGTTGCTGCCGCAGAAGTTGAGCACGTGGTTGGCGTGGATCTTGGCGGTCTCCTCGGGCTCAGCGCTGACGACGGCGTCGCGTAGGCCAAAGAGGTATCTCACGCCCGTGTAGTAGGTGAGATTCTCCCCAGAGCGGCGCCGAGCCACTGGCCGCCGGAGGAGTTGGATCCCGAGGGAACAACCGTGGGTCGGCCATGGCGGCGAGAGGGCTAGGGTTTGAGAAGGGTTGTGGTCGGCAGCGAGACGCCCGGAGGGGAAGGAAAAAGAGCTGCGCGAGGTGGGGTCGAGGCGGCGGGGGGTGCGCGATGCCTTGGTATGGCGCAAGCGGCGGCAAGGAAGAGGAAAGAGAAGGATACCCGAAGAAAAGGATAAGAGAAATGGGAAGCAGGGGCTCAAGTCCAACACGAAGTCCAAGAGAAAATTACATCTTTTTTGACCAAAACCCTCTCAAAACCAAAATTTTTACAACTATACTTTATACCCACATGTTTAGTTCCAAAATCTCAACAAGTTACCAAAATCCTAAAACTTTACAATAATTTACAGCAACTAAACAGACAAGGGCAAGTATGGAAGCAATCTAGGGAAAAGATTCGCTACCACAGATTTTGATTCGATGATCTAGATTCTGTATTACAAAACACATAAAATTTGTTCTTACTACAGTGAAACAATGCTACCATAATGTATTTATCTAGACATTGATTTCTACGGTGCTAGTACAACTGTTAAGTTGCAAACTTGCAGTTACACTAGCAACTGCATCAGATCTTGGTCCCTGGTCCCCAGGCCATACAAACTACCACACGAGTCAAGTAATATCTTACCTAGTAAATTACTTTTGATCATTTAAAAAAATTTGGGGGTTCGTCCAAACGTTGAAATTCGATATTAATGGGGTGACAATCGGCTTTGCCATTTTGTTTTTCCAATAAAAGTTGCCATTCCGAATTAAGGCTGAATGTTGTTGTGCAGACCAGATTGGAAAACTGACCATTTAGGACCATTTAGGACCGTGCGTATGCTTTGAGTAACTAGCGCTTAACGGACGTTAGGTTATTCGATACCTTAACCATTTAGGACCTCTTGCTTTGCTCTTAAACCGAATTTTTCACATAAGCTAGAAAAGCTATTCTAATCTAGCTTTTGACTTAACAGTGTAAAAATAACTTATGACTTTAAATTAAAAATTAACAGTGTAAAAATGGCTTATGGCTTTAAAAAACCAAAAGCTGTCCTCCTATTTGTTTAGGCTTAGGCTTGACTTTTTGACTAATAATTCAGTTTATAAGCCTAAATAAAAAAAGCCCCAATCAACCCACAGCCAGCGGTCTCATGTGAGTCGACGAAGCTTTATCTGAAGTCAATCTAAGCTGTAAGGTGTTGCTGAGGATCCCACTCATATCAATTGGCCTAACATATTCCGTTAGAGAAGAAATCCCTTTTATCAGAAGCTTATTTCCTAAAGGAAAAATGTAGAGCAGCTGCATCAACGATGCGAAAAACAACCAAAAGGGCAAATATTCAATCCACCAAACACCCTTGAGGATAATTCGTTTATAGAACTTGCAGGTACACAGCCACACGGTCCAATTCCTAAGCTGCGTAAACGGTGGAAATGTACAGATAACACAAAATTGCCAATCGAACAACAGTACTCATGTCGTCGAAATGCTTCTGAATTTCGGTAAAAAAAAAGTGCTTCTGAAGAGAAACGTCCCATCACAACTCGCATACAGAGCACCCCTGCTTGAATACAGAGGATAAAAAGATCATTATAACAACAAAAGATCAACCAACAAAGAATCAAAAGGGGCAGTGGAGGAAAGAAACAAGTACTGCGTCTTTTCAGTTCACATTGAACCTTTTGCTTCGGTAACAGCTGACAAATCTGTACAAATTTCAGACTAACTGCTTATCTTTCACCATAATACGAAAGCTTGTACCAAGGATGATTATCATCACTTACCTGACTTGTGCGCACTGCAGATGCTTTATGTTAATCTAGCTTCGTGGGACTTGGGAGCATTTTGCTTAGACAAAACAAGCTTTTACAATACGGGACGGGAGTAACAATCAGCAAAACGAAAAGGACCTGTAAGGGAGTACCAAATTCAATAGAGATGGTTAGCTCATCGTCTTATCTGGAAAAAAAACTTCAAACTGAAAAAAAGAACTACTACTTATCTGTTCACATCAAATTTCTTTGTTTGCCTGTTGTTACTTCTTTTACTGTACATATATAACTTTCTCAGTTCAGATAGTTTTCTCGTGTAATGAAATTGAATTTCTTTTAAACAAAATTTGTGAGCTGATAGCCCAGCATGTTTCTATGGGCATATGCAACATATTTATATTGCTGCTTTTGGCAAACCTGGATGTGGCATTACTTGACTCTGTTTTCATATCAAATAGTTCTGGCAAAGGGAGGCAGCAAGCTTGAGACAACAACTGCACAACTTGCAAGAAAATCATCGGTATGGCCAGAAAACCCTGCAAGTTTTTCAATGTTCCATCAGAAAATTTCTCAATATCAAAGAAACATCAACCATCATATATCTATGAAACACATGCACCAGGATACTGCATATATCTATGAAACACATGCACCAAGATACTGTTCACAACCCTTGATGATGAACTTTTTTTTGTGTGGTCTTGCTCATGAATCCAACAATTGCTAGCGACAATAATACTTCCAGCACCTAATTGTGTACTAAATATAAACTAGTACCAGATCATAAAAAAGAGCGCTTGGGTATATGATACTTAGCAAAAAGAAAAAAAAAGAGTATGAAAGTGATATATGCTGATTCCAAAGTTCCAATAGATAATCCATTGTTTAACCTTCACAAATAAAAGAAATGTAGAGGGCACGTGAATTTCCTATATCATTTAAAAGTACGAAATATATACCTTCAGCCATTCAGTTTCTATGCAATTCCGGCTACCTCTAAAAGGAAAACAGAACTGGGCACACATCCAACGAGGACAGACCTAATTTACAAAGGAGAGTGAATATCACATTTGCTTCACCCGTGCTTTCTGCCTGGTTAATTATTGTTCAAACACTCCAGTTTGTCTTTCAGGCCTAATTTAAAATAACTAAACTAAAAAGGTACAATTATTTAGATATATTATCAGTTAATTGTTGTCTGTTGATCAGCTAAAATAAGTGTAGATATTCACTCTGTACATCATCAGAACTACACTGATAAGATCCATTGGTTGATGACAGGCAGTTGATGGGGCAAGACCTTTCTGGATTGGGTGTCAAGGAACTGCAAACTCTAGAAAATCAGCTAGAAATGAGCATACGCTGCATCCGGACAAAAAAGGTCAACCTACTAACCATATTTTTTGCTGGGCACCTGATTGATTCTATAAAGGATTAACTTAAGATCAATATTGTTGTTTTCAGGACCAGCTCATGATTGATCAAATCCACGAACTGAATCGAAAGGTTCTACAACATCATGTACAAGTGCTAAATCTTTGAATCGGTTAGTAAGCTGACTCAATTGCTGGCTTATTTGCAGGGAAGTCTCATCCACCAGGAAAACATGGAACTATACAGAAAGGTCAACCTGATTCGCCAGGAAAATGCTGAGTTGTACAAGAAGGTACTTGATAAATGCTGATAGATGATTTCACAGGATATACGCTTCATTATATGATGATTGACTGAGCTAATCTCTCTCCTCAGCTTTATGAGACAGGGGCAGAAACTGAAGCGAACCAAGATTCGACAACTCCATACAACTTTGTAGTTATCGAGGAAGCCAACACTCCTATACGTCTTGAACTCAACCCCCCATGCCAACAAAATGATGCTGAGCAAACTGCACCTCCTAAACTAGGGTAATTCAGATTTTCTTCACACGATTCATCTATTCCATTCTCAGTTCTTTAGTGAAAAATCAATCCTAACTTAATGAATTATTGCAGGCTCCAATTGCATCAGTGACAAATTATGGTGTGGAGGTGTTGCTATATTTTCACTGTTCTTAAAGGCTACAGTTAAGAGCTGTTACAATGTATTGGTCATAAAGAAGCTAACACATAACAAGACAGAAACAGTTTGCACGCTTGGATGATTGATATCTGGTACTGTAAATTTATTCGAATAAAAATGTAATATCTGAAGAGATATCTGGTACTGTAAATTTATTCGAATAAAAATGTAATATCTGAAGAGCCCATGAAAATTATTTTCTTATAACTACTTGGCACTATCTGCAAGTTTGTTTATTCACATGACAGCTACATGTGTACAAAAACAAACAGTGCACAAAGTGTAGACCATGCAAAATCAAAGCTCTGTTCTGTCTTAAAAAGCCATAAGCAAGCAGAAGAGATGAAAAGGCATTCTAATTTATCTGTGCAGATATACCAGAATAAAGAAAAGCATCAGCGTTCAACCTTTCTTAATGATTTTAGATACATATGTGCTCACTAAACCTTTTCTTAGTGTTCTAAGAAATGCTCATAAGTAGTACTTTTAGCAAAACATTTTATACACAGAAAATAATCAGAAGTGACCCAAGACCTTGGACCCTACACCTCTAATTGTGCCTCTTAAATACCCATGCACTTCCATGTTATTAACTTGTACTACCAGATAGAATGATTATTAGTTATCTATATCAGAAAAACTATATACTAAGCACGAGACCTTGGGTCACTGCACCCCCTCCCAAATTGTTCTTAAATACCAGAGCAGACATGTATTATGAACCAATGAATCAGAATATCATATTCCAATTGGGGGTTTTTAATATTCCTGCTAAATAAAAGAAATATACTTCAGTCTTGATACATTCTTTGACTGCATCAACCATTTGGCCAGCACCTAGTTAATTACCAATAACTTGGCGCAGAGAAAGAAACTCTAAAACAGGTGAATTTAAGG
Source organism: Oryza australiensis (assembly GCA_019925245.2). Lineage (NCBI taxonomy): Eukaryota > Viridiplantae > Streptophyta > Magnoliopsida > Poales > Poaceae > Oryza > Oryza australiensis. The sequence continues at coordinate 18,013,292 of JAIFGZ020000222.1, read as the reverse complement.
AGATTCACAATCAGAGGCCTTTGCCAACATTATTTATATGCTAAAATGAATCTCCATTAGACCCAAATATTTAGACAATTCAGTGCCATGTTGACAATCAAACTCCGGCTCATTGTAACTAACCCCCCTCCCCCCTCCTCTTCCCTACGACCCTTCTAACATATGTTCCTTTTCTTTATCCTTATCTTGTTTAAAGTGAAACTTTTGTGGGTGATACATTACATCATAACTTGTTACAAATAATTCTTGGAATTTGTAATGTGCACTTGAATAGGTTGGGAGCGCCTAATCCCCCGAGATATGAAAATGAAATAATGCATGCAAAGACATGGAAAATTTCGAAAATAAAGTAACACTCATGGGCAGTTCCAATAATAATACTAATATAGAGTATGATGGCATCTACAAGGAGAAATAAAAACATCAAGTGTCAAAGGGAGTTATCTAATCAAGTTTTAATAGCGTGTGGGATAGAGAAAAGAATGTTTCGGTGGTTAACTACACTAGTGAAATAATTTACAGTAATAATAAGACTTACGATTTTCTTGCAAGATATGCAGTTGATGTCTCTAGCTTGCCGCCTCCACTTACAGCAACTGGCAGAGAAGGAAAAGGAAGAATTGGTCAATTGGATCAAAAGGCTCATATTTGAAATTAATTGCTAGTGCTATTGGCAGTTAAAAAATTCCAAACATACAGAAAACAGTTCACTGATATACTACACAAAGTATTTGCTTAACAAATTTAAATATTGCATTAATGCAGCCTTTCCGTTTCCTTTTATATGAACCATGAGAGTTCATGTTAAAAACAAGTTTATGTTTCAGTCAAAAAAAAACAAGTTGATGTTTGCTCAAAATGCAGACCTAGAAACCTTTTGCTGTAGCTCAAATGGCACAGAAAACAACAACGCCATACAAATTATTCTACAAATTAACTTTTGCATTGCATGTGTTTCTAGTAGTGGTGCAGTGCTACTACAAAGTACAAACTGTCCTGAATAATAATAATAATAAAAATCAGGAAAATGGCATGGAACTGGCAAAGGTTTTGTATGGGAAACTTGGTTAATAACAAACTTATATTCACCAGTATTTCTTTATTGAATTAGAAGCTGTAAAGTAAAGTGGTAAATGCTCAAAAGCAGAAGGCATAAGACATGTTCATCAAAGCATACAAAAGCTCATATCAGTAAAGAAAAAAAAACTAACAATCAGAGATATGAAGAATCAATTGCCCTTCTCAGCTAAATTCACCCCATAGTACCAGTAGGCCCCCCCAAAAAAATCTAGTCTATTTGACACTGGTAGGACATGCTCACAACAACCAGATTCATTATTTAGTGAACTAATTTGACTGGCCCGTCGAACATTAAAAGACAATCATGATAGAGGGCTGTAAAAATAAAAGGCCTGACCATGTTCGTTTCAAGAACTGCATAATGCTTGTTTCAAGAACTGCATAATGCAACTGCCAGTGCAAAACTGTGAAAATATCAACTTTGACTTCGGATAAAGAACACATTAGGTATGCAACTTAGTATATTTTTTTTGTTTTATTATCCTATCAATAGCAGTGATGATAGTTATATGATGAGACATGTATTAACAGTAAGTCACTAACCAAACAATCTGTCATGTCTCATCATATTTATAGCGCTAATGGCAGAACAATCTGTCATGAAATTTTCATTAAGCTTGATTTGTGCAAGGAGTAAAGGTTAATGTTACAGTCACGAAAATACAACTTTGAGCACAAAATATTTTTCAACGTATCGGTAAAAACTAAATGTTTCCTTGTGCTGGCAGCAGTGGGGAATAGGAACATGAAAGTCTTTAGGCAATGAGCTATTCAGAATGAGTGTGTTTGGGCCAAGGCCCATTTAAATCTGAGGTGTTAAGATGAGGACCATAGAAAAACTGAGCACTGCTTTGTCCAAAAGAGTATATGAAAATAGAATACAGTTCTTTCTGTCTACTTTGCTTCTCTAGTTCTCTTCTCAACTCCATTTCTGTATTCACATTGGTATTGTTGAATTGAGATTGGGCTCATCAGTATCACCTCTTGGGACGTGACACAAAAATGTGGCAAAGAGATCTTTTAGACAATCTACTACTAATATCCACATATCACACTCATACATCCAACCTAAAATTCACAAAGATGTTGGTTATATTTCAAATTGTTCACCATAATTTCTAGCCATCACATTCTTTTATTACTGGAAGGGTATCAGTATTACGGAGTCCTTTCCAAGTTCCAACAGTGAAAACACTATGGAAATAATAACGAAGCAATGAGTCTTAACATTAAAACCATATGCTTTATATTTTACTGAATTAATTTATCAATCCTCCAATTGTCAGCCCACATGCCAATTTGACCTCCAGCATTGGCAGAGTATTTTGCATTTTTAACTATTTACTCATGCACCTCTATGAAACTATCGCATGCCTACCTACAAAAGTAAACTACCATAAGATATATTGCATAAACAGTTCTACAAAACCACCAAAGAGAAATTCTAACATGCTGACTGAAACTTAGTAATGCATCTGAAGAAATATAACTACTATATTATGAAACTTTCAGAATAAGACATTCTCTTGAATGAATTATACTATATTATGCCATATAGGTGGGAATGTTGAAACTTTAGGGGCCTGCAAGAGTATAACTTTAGCATACTCATACATGTGCTACGCATAATGAACACATACATCAGATATATACACAGATCAGATAAACTGTGCACATCCTCAGTTAGAAAACATATACTACCACACTTCACAAGCCAAAACAACTATTGGATTAAACAAAATGGTTCAACCTTAAGCCTTCATTATATCGCAGTGAAGGACCTCAGACATGATAGCTCATCAGCGTGGATGTGCAGTACATGACTACATGTAGGACGCTGACACTAAAGTCTAGAAAGAAGTGCGAGAAGCAAGCTCGTTAGAGACCAATACAAGACTTATCCACTTATCCTACCACGGTTAAAAGCAGCAAAATCCTCCCAAAACAAACTAAGTAATCGCAATTCAAGTATCAGTGCAACTCTAAAAAAACAGTAATGCACTCCCTGATCAAGAAGGAAAAGGACTAAGCTAACATTGACGCTGGCATTAACAACCGTACATGAACCAAAAGGCATAAGCTGCTCGTAATTTCATGCTACAACGAAAACTAATCGGACTTTTCACACAAATCACACCAAAACGACGCACAGCTCGGGGCATTCAGTTAACTCAGTATCAACAATTAACAACTTAGCTATGGAAAAATTATATAGATACGGGAGCCTGCGGAGAAACTGTAAATTCAGCGAAATCTCACCTGAGAAGCCGGCTCGGAGGTTGAACCCTAGATGAAGAGAGGCGGGTCGCTAAGCGGCACGGAATCAAAATCAACGCAAGCAGATGGGGCTGTGGCTACAGGAGCGGCAGTGGGAGAAGCGAATCGGGGAGCCAACGGCCACCACGATCCGAGAGGATCGTCATGCACGGATGCAACGAGCGGCAGCTACCGCTAGCTCCCCGCGGCAATCTAAGGGGGGGGGGCAAGGAACGGAGGCAGCCAATCTACCATGGAAGACATGGCGCGATCCGATCCGATCCGGTCCAAGCTAGCGAGCGGGACGAGGCGAGGCGAGCGGGGGCTGCGAGAGAACGACGCGAAGACGACGACCGGCAGCGGGGAAGGCGATAGATTTGCGCTGGATTTGGTCGGATGCGACGGAGCGGGTGGTGGCGCTCTCCTCTTGTAGATGTAGAGAGAAAACCCAAAGCATGCGCCAAGTGGGGTTTCCAGGGGAGTAAAAAATGCGGCGGACGAGCGGCGCTCCGGCGGCCACGTCGCCCCGGCGCCATTTTCAAAGGTGCGCTGCTGCGGGCACCCCGACAGGTGTACCCTCCGCCATCGCCGATCGACACGCGCGGCCGGCTGCCGCTGCATCTCGCGGAGTCGCGGGGGTGTTCGCCGGCAAGTGGGAGCGTGGGCGGCCTGCGCCTCCTGCTCTGCCTGTCGAGAAGGCTCGCGATGCGGCGCGTGCGGGAAATCGGGAGCCGTCCGATGGGGAGGTGGATGCGCGAGATCTTCGAGGGCGGCGACACCTGTCCAGGAGAGAGGGTTAGATTGTCGAAGAAAGGAAAGCAATGTTCGGGGAACGGAAATTGCCACACGCACAATGATGTTTGGATGACATTTTAAAACACTTCGCCATATTTTTTTCTCTTGGCAAAATGTAAGTTGGCAATGCTTCGATAATGGCACGCCAGGTAACCATAGGATATCTCTATTTCTCGGAAATAGACATTATTCATGCATTCAGTTCATAGGATTAAAAAATCATAGGAATCATATGCCAGATCTTTAAAATTATCAATTTCATATGAATAAAAATTCATATATTCTAATCTTTGTTTTGCAAGTACATTTTTACTTTATTTTTACAATTTTTCTGACTCCTAAGATTTAAAAATTCTGTTAATCGAATAGTCCTAACATCACTTATAAATTTATAAGTCGACATTTAACTATTTATTATTTTTAAATATGTTGTTTAACTATTTGCCACTTATAGTTGTCATAGTGGTTCAATGACAAATCATTAATTGTCACTTATAAGAGTAAAAAATAGTTAAATATCTCTTAAAAATATACTACCTAAGAGCTTATATATCGGTAATTAATTAAAGGCTCAAGTGGTATTGTCATTGATTTTTCTTAGAAAAATGAAATGTTTTTTAAAAGGAAAGTCGGCACGAGACTGTGCCTTCGCACCAACTGTCCACAACTAAATTTGTGGACATAAGATTTTGAATCCCGATAAATTAAATCATACATATACCACGACTTCAACACCAATAATGCTAAATTCCATGATTTGCCATTCATATTTTATCGAAGTATTTGATTAGGCTTGGGCTTGGATGCTACGAGTAGCTAGATTGTCGATGGCTTACATTACATGAAGGTAGACGGTGCAAACTCATCATGTGTGGTAGTTATAACTTAAGAGAGAGAGTGCGCTAGCAGTCTCGGCATCTTATTAACTGAAAATCATAAAACAAACTGCATTGATCCATCACAGTGTAATTAGATACGAGTTGGCTTAATACATTATCTGTATTATACTACTTTCTCTGTTAAATAGATTTATGTTGTATACATTGAGGTGTGTGTTTCATATATGTATTTAAATTCATATATATATATGTATTTAAATTCATATAGATGTTAATTAGCCTAGACGAGAAATGGAATGGCTAAATCGTGTGAAACGAAAGAAATAACACTCATCAGATGGAAGACATGACAGCCTCTTTGCAATTTTTATGCTTGCATAGATTTGGCTGACATTGTTGCAAGGACACATATATAGACAACACGCATGGTAGGTGCCCGACCGAGGGCGATGACGACACATATTGCAAACGGAAAAGCACACACATCAGAGCTCTTGGCTCGCGACAAGACGAAATTAACAGAAGGTAAACAAGTTTACGTCGACCTTGCACGTAGGCATGCCGGCCTACTGCTAAGCGTTCGGCGCAAGCCAAGGGCTACCCCGGAGGCGCGGACGCACTAGCGAGTCATCCCTGGGCGCATCTGCGGCGGCGCGGTCTTGATCGTTGACATCATATTGTGAGATAGGAGTTCGCAATCCAGGATCATGCTCTATGTCATATACACCACCATTATTGTCTTCATCACTTGAAGACTCATCATTCGGCCCTCCAATATCATCATTCTCAAGATCAGGTGTTATTTTGCTTGGACCGCTTGCCCCACTACCACTAGCACTCTCATTCTCAGGTTGACCTTGATATATCACTAATTGCATCTGACTCTCAATGCAAGAAGGCTGACTTGGACCAGTTGGTTCTTGAGTTCTCTTCTTTGCAGCAGCTCTTTCTAAAAAAGCCTTTAAATTCACCGTGGGAGCGTTTTTCCTCTTCATGTTTCAGACCTACAAAACAACAATATGGTCTTCCAATTTTAAGTACTAATCGCAAGTTTCAAAGTTCAATTTTTCAACCATAAATCATTTGTCATTTGTGAATTGTTCAACAAAATGAAGGTACCGTATGACTGTAAAAGCTCAAACTAAATCCTAAATCCAACCAATTTAATTGGACAAATCTCCCCTTCACTTGCAAACCTAACATTCCTAAAATTTCTGTTCGACTGTTCCTAGACACAAATTCATTCACTGGATAGTCTGGAGATATCAGTTCATCCCTTGGTCATTTGCGGACCTTCAAACCCTCTACTTGAGCAATAACACGTTGGAAGAAGTGATACCGATTTGACAAACCTGCTTCTATGGCGGGCGGTGCCGGCGACGGGCGTGGCTCTGGCTCCGCCGGCCGCTCCGAGAGCATGTGGCGACGCGGGACGGCCGGCCGACGGCGGCCGCGGCGGCCGCGGCCGCGTGTGCCGCGCGGCGGCGCGCCGCGTGGCCGGGCCGGACGCGGTGGCGGCGGCTCCGCGAGCGGCGGCGGCACCGCCGACGCGACGGCCGGGCCGCGGCGGAGGCGCGAGGCAGCGGAGTGCAGCGAGGGATGGCCGCGCGCCGCCGACGGGAGGCCGGGTGCCCGGGAAGGCCGACGGCTCGGGCACCAGCAGGCGCCGCCGCGCCGTGCGCCGTGCGACGGCGCGTGCGCGCCGCAGCCGCCACCGCCAGCTAGGGAGAGGAGGAGAGCTGCACGAGAAACAAGATGTTAGGGTTTTTTTTCTAGAGTGGACTATTGGGCTAATGGGCCGAGGAGTATGTTGGGCTTCTTAAAAAACAAGTCTATTTTGCATACCCTTTTATATACATATGAAATATATATTACATATTAGAATTTTTTTGTCAAAAATCTTGGGTATTCAACTGAATACCCATGAATTACTGTGGGCCCGCCCCTGCCTGACATCCTAAGAAAAATAACAAACCAAACAAATCAATCTCACCTGCATCGTCATGACGCCATGATCCCTTCTTCTATACGCACCGGAGTACCGTGCAACACGGTACGCTTGCGGTGTGCGTGCGTATTACGTAGTACTACATACCAAGGGACATGTCGAAGCCACGCCTCTCCGAGCTCGCGGTACTCCTGGCAGAGGGCGCAGGGCTCGCAGCATCAGTGGACGCAGCAGTCGCCGCAGGGCTTCTCCTCGAGCCCATACTGCTCGCGCAGCCTGGAGCGGTAGCAGCAGGAGTAGGCGCACGTGAACCCCGTCGCCGTCGCGAGCAACATGTACAGCGTCCCGCTCGCGCAGTACGCTTCAGTTCATCAGGCCATTCATGCATTTTGTTTACACTACTATAGATACTCCTCAAATGTCTAGATTGTCACAGCAAAGTTATCTCACGCGAATCTAAAAAAAGACCGATAAAAAAATACTTGCACAGACATATTAAATGTGTAAAAAAACTTGAGCCCGTCACGGATGATATCTATTGGTGACGGGCTCAAATCACGGCCCGACAAAGATAACCCACGATATCTTTGTCGCTCCAACGTAAGCCCGTCATCGATGACACTCATCGGTGATGTGCATCAACCCGAGGCCCGATTGAGATAACAATTAGGCCCGTCACCGGTGACGGGCTCCAACCTGAGGCCCCATTGAGATAACAATTAGGTCCGTCATCGATGAGTGTCATTTGTGACGGGCTCCAACACACGATATGCTTCAAAAATCATTTAACCTAGCCCGAGAACCGATTCAGATCTACACATGAGCGCGAAAAATTTCTAAGTCCTCACATTACGAACCCTAGTGTCGGCGCCGTCTCTCGGAGCCGGTCGCCACCCTCTCGAGCCCGGCGTTGTCGTTCTCCCTCACCGCCACCGAGCACCGCCATTCCCAAGCCCGAGCGTTGCTGTTCCCGAGCCCAAGTGTCGCCGTCCCCGAGCCCGAGCACCACCGTCCCCGAGCCCGGCCATCGAGCGCCACCATGCTTCAAGTAAGTCCATCTCCCTCATGTGTTGTCGTGCTTCCTGATGTATACATCTGAGATGAATGCCACGCCATGTATCCACCGTTCCTCCCTTTGTTTCCATCAAACCCTAGCCGTCGTGTCTAGTTTGTGCGCGTGTAACAAGTTTTTGCGCATAATGTTCCCGTTTCATCCTCTAACTCGGAGTCGGTTCTTAAAACGACCATAACTTTCGCATATAGACTCCGATTGAGATGTTTTATATATGAAAATCGATAAGAAAAATTTTTGGATGCGTTCGCGCTTTGCCGCTGTCGATGTCGGGGGTCGACACGCGGGAATCCGAGGGACCCCCTTTTTGTTCGGCACAGGGGAGCGGTGAATCTAGGTTTAAACTCGCGGTGAGGATGAGATGACGCCGATAAACCGAGAAAAATCAAGACTGCAAGGACGCAAAGGTTTATACAGGTTCGGGCCACCTATGAGGTGTAATACCCTACTCCTGTTCTTCGTGTAACATGGTGGATGAATTACAGAAACAGGTGATGGTGTTCCTCTTTGGGGATGCTGGAACTGGTGGTCAAGGTGGGATGCTTCAAGTCCAAGGTCTCCAACAATGGCAGTACCTTAGACTTGTTTCTGGGGTTGCTAGAGCAGTTGGGAGATGGAACTGTTGCCTTGAGCTAGGTTCTGAGCCAACTAACCAATCGAACCAACCAGTCGAACCCTTTTTATGATGAACTAGGGCCTCCTTTATAGTGCAAGGGGACACCACAGTAGTCCTGATTTCCTCTACTTCGCTCCACGCGATGGAGCGGCTCTTGACTTGTCTTGTCGGAGAAGCCACCCCCATCTTTGTTCCTGTTGCCGCGTCATGGGAGTAGGCGGAAAAAAGCGGGCGTCGTGGCAGCCATGCTGCCGCCGCGGTGAGGGGCCGGCCTACCTACTCCGATGGGGCCCACTGGTCAGCGGCCCATCTCGTGGGTAGGTGCTGACACAACGCCTCCTGCGCTCGTACTCTCTCTCCCACGCGGGCGCCCAATGTATTTAACGCGATTAGACGGGGCGTGAGGGAGGCGTGCGCGGAGTGGGTGTGCTGCCATACCACGCTCGCAGTCAAACACTTTATGCCCTCTTTGCCTCGTGACGGGCAAAAAAGGGGTGATGATGAGAGCGGCTGACAGGCGCGCCTCACATCGCAGTAAATGCGGCGGGGCAAGCGCTCAGCCTCTCTCCCCTTAGGCATTAAATGGGGTAGTTGGCGGTTGATTCGCCCTCTCTCGAGAGGTGCGGGGTGAGGATGGGGGTCCGGCGACCCGGACCCTCGCCGCCTGTGGAACCGGTGATCCCGACCCCGCCGCTAGGAGTACGGTGGCCTTCGGGCAGCCTCCAGGCCAGGCCCTTCTTGGGGGTGGCCACGTGGCCGCATGTGGCCAGGACTCACTTGAGCCATTCAGGACATATCTTTGGCGCGCCCTGATGGGCGAAGGCGCCTTTCTTTTTTCAGATATCGTACCTCTGACATACCCCCGGGCCCATATCACCGACAGTAGCCCCGGTGTTGACCGGGACCGAGTCGGGCTCGGACGCGGTTAACGTCATTTCCTTGAGTGTGTGGGCCCGGGTATTGGATGTGCCTCGCTATGGCAGGGGGCCGGTACGCGACAACTGATGCCGCGCTAGGCTAAGCTTTCTCTAGACGGGGGGCGAGTTTATTCGGGCCGCACGCGCGGGGGCCCATTCACACCGCCTAGCTCTCTCCGTCCCGCGTAGTGCACCTGGTGGGCGCGAAACCCTAGGCGGCGTGAAATTCAAGCGGCGCGGGAACCAAAGGGGATGCGAAAAAGAAACAAAGGGGCGCGGAGGCAAGGAGGCGCGTCGTGTGGTAGTGGGGCGAAATTAATGCCGTGGAATTCGAGGGGGCCGTGGTCGCTTATAAAAATGGATCTGCGAGGAGGGGGATCAGTTTCTACGCTTTCCACAGCCGTCGCCTCTCACAGCTATTCGCCTCTCGTCTTCCCAGCGCCCTTGCTCCTTCACCTTCTTTCTCTCGCCACCGGCTTTCCCCTTTACACTCCAGCGCCCACCCTTGAGATGGCTCGTGATTCGCCTCTGGAGCCGGGGAGCGTGCTCCCCAAATCCCTGGTTCGCACCGCGGAGGCCCGGAGCCTCTTCAACAAATACCTGCCGCGCGGCATGCGCAGCGGCGACGATGTTCCAGAGGAGCGGCCCCCCACGAGGATGGTGTTCTTCGCCTCCTTCGCCATGGTCGGGCTGGTGCCGCCCTTCTCCCGCTTCTTCCTCGACGTGCTGGAGTTCTACGACCTCTGGCTGCACCACCTCACCCCCAACGCCATCTTCTACCTCGCCGTGTTCGCCTATACCTGCGAGATGTTTGTGGGGGTAATGCCCTCACTGCATCTTTTTCAGCAGTTCTTCCGGGTGTGCCGGGCGGGCTCCCCCGACACGGTCGGGTACATGGCGATCCAGCTGTGGAACGATAGGACCGTCGGTACCCCCTTCATCGACATCCACCCTCGCTCTAGGTGGGAGAACCGGAGGGCGTTCGGTTCTACACCACTGGACGACCACCCCGCCTATCCCTTCCAACGGGAATCCCACCGAATCGAGGAACCGGGCGCGTGCGCGAGCCGGAGGGAGCCGGACGGAGTCCTGGAGCGGATCGCCTACCTCCGGAGGGGGGCTTGTCCACCACGTGGTCTTCCGCGACTTCCAGATGAGGTGCATTGCGTCGTTGCAGGAATGGCCGCGCCCTGCCTACACGTACACGGGCTTCAACGATGATATGCGGACCCATGTGGGCGCCGCCTTCAACTGGGATGAGAGGGACCTCGCGATCCTGGTCCGCCGCACCCTTGGCGTCACGGCAATGGACCTGACGCAGCTCCCGCCCAGGCTGGTGCCGCTGTGCCAGGACTCGACGCGCTTGGAGATTCCGCACGCGGCTGCGGTGGTGGGCGACGGCGTGGGCTCGTCGTCGGCAACGCGGACGATACCCAGGGGGTGGGGCGGCGACTACGACGACGCCGACGACCAGGTGCCGATCGGGCGGCTGGGCCGCCGGGGTCCGGGCCGAAGCCAGCCAGGGGCCTCGAACCCCAAGGGAAGAGGAAGAGGCCAGAGGAGGACCCCGCTCCTCCCCCATCTCCACCACGCGGCGGCGACGCGGAACGCGCCGCTCCTCCCCGCAGATTTGGAGGTTTGCGGGCAGCGGGCCCGTCCCCAGGGGCCACTTCGTCGGGGGCCAGGACGGCCACAGCGACGGCGACGACGGCGGAGGCCGGGAGCACACCCACGGCGAGCGCGTCGCCGGCGGAGGCCGACCGCGGTGCACCAGCGTCGGCGGGGGCAGCGAGCGATAGCCCGACAAGTCCTCCAGGCGGCCCCGCGAAGAAGAAGCGGGCCATCTCCCGGGTTTCCTGGGACTTCAACCCCGCCCGCAGGTAACGCCTTGCGGATACGTACATGCCCAGTGGGCCTCGCGTTTTTGTCTTGTTTTTGATCCCTTGCTATGTTTATTCCCGTCCCCAGCCGCGAGCACCGGCATTTCCGCTCCAGGGTTATACCCAAGGATGGTTCTGCCTCGGGCTCGGGGGAGGCGCAGGAGAGGCCCGGGGCGCCGGAGCCCGCCGGGTCCGGGTCAGGACCTACGGGTTCGGGCTTGGATCCGGTGCGATCCGAGGAGGGGGCCCACCCAGAGACCGGGGCGCCGGTCGCCCACAAGGAGCGAGCTGAGGGCGGCCCCAACGCAGAGGGGGCAGCGGAGGACGGTGAAGAGCAGCCCCAGGGGTCTCCTCCGTGGCAACCATCGCCACCACCACGACAACCATCGCCCGCGCCGCGCCGGACGGTGCCGCCGCCCCGCCGGCCAACGTTAGCTCTGCCGGCGACGGCCTGCCGCGAGCCCCCAACGCAGGAAGGGGCCACACTGGCGGGTGGCTCTGGACATGGGGCGTCTTTGGCTTCCCGCTCCGCTCAAGTGGCCGACCCCGGCCCGAGCTCCGACTCCGAATCCGGGGACGCTCGGTCCGGGTTCGTGGCCGCCCTGGACCCCGAGCCCCTTGTCCGGTCGCAAGAGCAGGCGAGGGAGATTGTGTCCAGGGCACTAGAGGAAGCCAACGCGGTCTCCCTGGAGGGGCTCTGGGACCAGGTACAGGCCTTGGCCGCTAGGGAGGTTGCGGTGGCACGGCGGGAGGCCAACATTGAAGAAGGCCGTCGGGAGCTAGCGGCCACGGCGAGGGTGGAGGGCCTCGTCCGCAGACGGGAGCTGGCGGAGATCAAGCGACGCCAGGGGGAACTCAACCAGGTGTTCAAGGACACCGTCGTTGAGCGGCATGCCGCCGACTTCCACGAGCAGGTCGCCGCCACCGCAGAGGAGAGGGTCCGCACCACCGCCGGGAGGTTCATCCGTGACCTCAACGAACGTGCTCAGGGGCTCGACCAGCGTGAGCGCACCCTGCGCGACGCTGAGACCACCGCCGCCAACACCGACGTCGAGCTCCAGGCCCGTGAGGCCGGCCTGGCGGAGTGGGAGAGGGCTCGAGGACCGGGAGGCCGCCGTTGCCAGGGCCGAAGAGGACTCCGCCAAGCGGGAGGCGAATGTGGTGGCCCGGGAGAAGGCCATCGCCGAGCGCGAGGCCGCCGTGGAAGGGCGCGAGGTGACGGTGCTTGGAGGCCCGGAAGAGGCCTCCGGTGCACGAAGGGCGTGGGAACGCGAGCAGCCGCCGCGGCCGCCTCGTGCTGCGCCAAAATGAGCCGGAGCGGTGGGAGCGGGACTTGGCCGCTCGGGAGCAGGCGGTCGTCGACGCGGAGGCGTAGGTGCGGAAGCACCCGCCGGCCCCTCGCTCCAGCGACGCGGCGCCAGAATTGGAGGAGGCGCACCGTCGGATCGCGGAGTTGGAGCACACCTTGAGCCTGGGGCTCCGGGTCGTGGCCTCGTCCGTCGAGCGCCTTCGGGGACGCAGCCCGCGAGGTGGGGGTCATCCGTCCCCTCACCGGCGTTCCCACCTTAGGGGGTTAGCCACTCACATAGATGAGCTGGCTGAGGGGATCAAGAGGGTGCCAGAGGAGGTCGACGAGGTGACGAAGGAGTCGTCATACGACTTGTCCCACCAAGTCGCGACGCTCATCCTGGCGAACTATCAAGCCCGCGACCCCGGCTTCGACCCCTACATCCCCACCGAGGACTTCCCCAAGGGCACCGAGGAGGCCGCTCGTCTTCGCGTCCATGACGCCGTCGACTCCATTATGGTGGGTTTTGACGGCACTCCGACGGTCTTCCAGCTCGCTTTCATTGAAGATTCGCCGGACGAAGGCCACCCGGAGAACGCCCCCAGCGACCTGTCGGCCGCCTAGGACTCCCCCGCCCCCTTTTTGCTTTTATCTGTATTTATGAACAAAGATATTTGTAATATTGTTTATAATATCAGTGAACTTGCCTTTATCATGTTGGACTTGTATTGCAACAGCCCATCGTGGCTGCTTCTGATGATTCATATGTGTATGTATATATGTTAGGAGCCCTCGGCCAACTTAGCGCACACATAGTAGCGGTTAGTTGGCCCGAGCCCCTGTCTGTTTGTTTGCCTACAATTGGTAGTTCAACTTGTGGTTAGTCTGGACATTACAAAGATACGGTAGCATGGTTTCCTGCCATGATTCGTCCCATGTACTGGGAGCTGGTTCGGGTTCGGGCAGCATGCATCGGCCGTCGGCTGGTGCCTTCCTCGCGGTTTCGGGTAGGAGCGAAGGCATAAAAAGGCCAGCGAGGCCAGCGGCAACGGGGGGTTCGGGACAGGCGTGTTAGTACGCACCCGAGCCCCCAGGCGTTGACTACCCCCAGGCGTGATAGTATGCAGCATCGCTCTACTTTCGACGCCCTTAGGGCTCTCAGGCTAAGGCGAGCAAGACCACGGAACCACTGAGAACCCGCATCCGCAGTACATGCTCCAGCACATGGAGGAAAACACACTATAAATAGGTATTTTGCAAGAAAATCATAGGGAATGTAACAGCAAACTTATTGTTCATGCCACCGGAAGCAATGGATGAACTTCCATGTATGTTTCAGCGCACCATGCGGCTTATGGGTAAAACTTGCGCAGGTGGAAAATGTTCCACGGGTTCGGCAACGGAGTGTCGTCCTCTGTGGCTAGGCGAACTGCTCCCGGACGCGGGGTGACGATAACCTTGTATGGCCCCTCCCACATCGGGGATAATTTGCTCAGTCCCGCACGCGTTTGCACGCGGCGTAGGACGAGATCATTAATCTGCAGCACTCGGGGGTTGACTTTGTGTTGATGGTAGCGGCGAAGGCTCTGCTGATAACGGGTCGCGCGAAGCGCTGCTCGGCGCCGTCTTTCCTCTAGGTAGTCCAGGTCGTCGTGGCGCAGCTGCTCTTGATCAGCTTCGGTGTATAACGTGGCTCGGGATGATCCCAGGGTGAGCTCAGAAGGCAAGACCGCCTCGACTCCATACACCAAGAAGAAAGGTGTTTCCCCGGTGGCACGGCTCGGGCTTGTCCGATTGGCCCAAAGGACCGCAGGCAGTTTGTCAGTCCACGAGTCCCCATGCTTTTTGAGTACGTTGTAGGTCTTCGTCTTGAGGCCTTTCAATATTTCCGCGTTTGCACGCTCGGCCTGACCGTTGCTTTGGGGGTGGACGGGCGAGGCGAAACAGAGCTTGATGCCCATATCGTCGCAATACTCGCCAAACAGCTCACTCGTGAACTGGGTGCCATTATCGGTGATGAGCCTGTTGGGGACCCCCGAACCTTGCCGTGATGCCTCTCATGAACCGCACAGCCGAATGCTTGTCGATGACGCTGACTGGATAGGCCTCAGGCCACTTGGTGAATTTGTCGATGACGACATATAGGAATTTGCAGCCGCCCCTTGCCTGCTTGAATGGGCCCAGGATGTCCAGCCCCCAGACCGCAAACGGCCATGAGAGCGGGATGGTCTGAAGGGTCTGAGCCGGCAGGTGCGTCTGCTTGGCGTGGAATTGGCACGCTCGGTACCGCCACACGAGATCGGTCGCATCCTCCAGCGCGGTGGGCCAGTAAAACCCTTGGCAGAATGCCTTTCCCACCAGGGTTCGGGAGGCCGAGTGCGCCCCACATTCACCTTCATGGATCTCGGCTAGGAGCTCGACACCCTGTTCCCGAGCGATGCATTTCATGAGCACTCCGTTGGCACCGCGTCAGTAGAGCGTCCCTTCCACCAACACGTACCTTTTGGAGGTGCGGGCAATGCGTTCGCTTTCCTCGCGTTGCTCGAGCAATGACGCATCTTGCAGATACGCTTGGTTTCCTAAATCCAAGCCACCTGCCGCGTGGTGTCGGTCCCAGCAGGGCCAGGCTGTGGCTGGCCTGCCAGGTCCGGGGCGTCGGGACCAGCCGATTCCTGCCCTTGGGGTGGTTCGGGGCACGCCGACGGCTCCGTGAGCCTCTCTTCGAATGCGCCTGGCGGGGCTGGGGCTCGCGTGGACGCGGTCCTAGATAGCTCGTCCGTCAGGGTATTGTCTCTTCTGGAAACGTGGTGCAGCTCGAGGCCATCGAAATGACGCTCCATACGCCGTACTTCCTTGACATAAGCTTCCATTTGGGGGTCGGTGCATTGGTACTCCTTGGAAACCTGGTTTACAATCAGTTGGGAGTCCCCGAGGACTAGCAGACGGCGGATGCCCAGGCCTGCTGCCGCTCGCAACCCCGCTAGAAGCCCTTCATATTTGGCCATGTTGTTGGTTGCCTGAAAGTCAAGCCGAACGATGTACCGGAGCACGTCGCCCGTTGGGGAAGTTAACACCACGCCTGCCCCGGCCCCGTGCAAGGTGAGTGAACCGTCAAAGTTCATCACCCAATGCGTGGTCCCTTGGTCGCGATCCTATTTGGAGTCCAAGCTGCCACCAATCTTGGCGGTCTTGGACGGGTCGTCGCCCAACTGGACAGACTTGATTACCACCTCATCGGCTGAGATGTTATGCTGTTTTGGGGCCCGGGAACCCGAGGCCTCCCCTTGAGGGCCTTCGGGTTCGACGCGGTCGGCCGCCGCAATGTCATCCACGTGCGCCTCCACGCAATATAGCACGGTTTTGACATCGGCGTGGACAATGATGGGGCCTCCGGGGCCCGGCATCTTGAGCTGGCGGTAGGCATAATGGGTAGCCGCCATGAACTTCATCAACGCCGGCCTCCCAAGCACGGCGTTGTAGGAAAGATTGAGGTCTGCCACATCGAAGTCGATCCGCTCGGTGCGGAAATTGGCGGGGCTCCCGAAGGTGACCGGCAGCGCGATCTGCCCGAGGGGCCACACCTTTCCGAACGTCACCCCAATGATGGGATAATACGGCCCGAGCACCATCCCCGGAGCCTTGATCGCATCAAAGGCCTTCGGGGATAGTATATTGAGGGCTGCACCTCCGTTAATTAAGACTCGGGCGACCTTGACATTGCAAATGGTGGGAGAGGTCACGAGGGCCAAGTGGCCGCTACGTGTGATGCTCCCCGGGTGATCGGTCTGGTCGAAGGTAATTGACACCTCCGCCCAGCGCGACCTTCGGGCCGCCTCGTGGGACGGCACAGCCACGAGGAGCTCACGCCTCATGGACTTGAGGCTCCGACAGGACACCTGGGCCCCCCCCCATCGATGGTGGCGACGATGTGCTGGGGATCTTGGTAACCCAGATCGTCATCCTCGTCTCCGACGGGGGTCGCACCCTTGGCTTCCTCTCGTCGGTTGTCCGAACGTTCCGCCGGGGCCTTGACCATGATGTGGATTTCCTTCTCCTTCTCCCTCCGCTACTGCTCGTACTTCTGTACCCGCTCGGCCAAGTTCTTGACCGAGCGGCACTCGGAGAGGTCGTGGTGGGATGTTTGGTGCACCATGCACCACTTGTCCCCGATTCGGCCCTGGGGGCGAGGGTCCGGGGAGCGCCTGCGGCTGCCCGTGGGTTTGCCCTTCCGCGAGGGCTTCTCGCACCGTCGGCGGCGGCGAGGACGTGGTCCTCCCGGCCACCGTGCGATGGCTTGCGCTTCGCTGCCGCTCGCGCCTCGCTCCTCCCGGACACGAGGAGGGCGGCGCGGAGGTTGGGGCATGATTCCTGGGATTCCAAACCCGAGCCTCTTCCTTGTGGGCCAGCAAGTCAGCGAGCTCGAAGAGCTTTGTGGTGGTCCGGGGGGCCTTGGACTCGATCTTATCCAACATAACGTCGTGGCATACACCACTTCGGAAGGCGAAGATCACTGCATGGTCAGCGATGGATGGTATGGTGTTGCGTACCTGGCAAAAACGTTGGATGTATTTGCGCAGGGACTCGTCCTCCCCTCGTTGGACCATGTGGAGGTCTGCCTCTACTCCCGGGCGCGGGTACGTGCCCTAAAAGTTAGAGGTGAACTGCCGACACAAATCGTCCCACGAGGTGACCGACTAAGCCGGTAGATTCATTAGCTTGGAGCGGGCGGGCCATGAGGAAGAAGTTGGCCATGACGAGCTCGTCACCTCCAGCAGCCTCGATGGCTGTGGTGTAAATCTGGAGGAACTCGGTGGGATTCACCGAGCCGTCATACTTCTCCGTAAGGGCCGGCCTAAACATGTTAGGCCAGCGCACATTGCGGAGGCTGGCGATTAAGGCTTGACAGTCGTTGCCGGCCGGAGGGGGCAACGAGGGCTGAGGGGCCCCCTTGTGCGCCGCGGAACCTCCCGCTCGCGGCTGGGCCATCATGGCCGCTCGCCGTCCCCTGAGGGGTTCCTCCCGCGGGAGGGACGCTGCGGCCGCTCGCCGAGCGGTTGCGCCTCCTGACGAGGAGGCACAGTTATGAGCCCTCCCCATGCGACGCTCGTCGCGGCGCTGCTCGATGCGAAGGCGGGTGTCCGGTTCTGTGTACAGCAGATCTCGAGGCGCCTCTTATTGGGCCGCAGCCGAGAGGCTCTCCTCCGTCCTCGCGGCAGCTGCTGCCCTTCGAGCCCGTCGCCGAGAGGACGAGCTGACCGCGGTGCGCGAACCGCGCGGTTGGTGGCTGGAGGAAGCGAGGTCAGCGGCCAGCTGACGCTGGGCCGTGCCTACCAGCTTCGCCACGTCGTCGATCCAGCGCTTGGCGTTGGATCCCTCGCCCGGAGCGACCGGGGGTGGTGCAAAAGAGCTTCTGCCGCCTGAAGGGCGCCCTCAGGCGTGCCAAACTCCAGGCGACGATGGACGTCTCCACGGCGAGGTTCGCCGGTACGCCCGCTCGGGTGTGGCCTGGATCCTGCGGGAGCATTGGTGATCCCGCGGACGCCCGGCCCCTTCGCCCAGCCCGCCGTTTCGGGCCGGGGGCGAGAAGGTGGCGTCGCCCTACTGCACTGCTGCCAGAGGCGGTGAGGGGGACAAGGGCTCTCCCTCCCCTAAGCGGAGGTGGTGGTAGTTGGGTTTATGCCCGCCCGCATCAACATCCTCTGTCGCCTTGTTGGCCAGGTCGCACTCGCGAGTAGCGAGTGAACCTGACGCGGACCGTGGGACGTGGCCGTGAACCATGGTGAGGACGGAGAGAGGGGGTTTTCCGGCGGGAGATGAAAGGAACACAGAAGTTTAAACCTAAATGTAGTGCGCTCCCCCTACCTGGCGCGCCAGCTGTCGATGTCGGGGATCGACACGCGGGAATCCGAGGGACCCCCTTTTTGGTTCGGCACAGGGGAGCGGTGAATCTAGGCTTAAACTCGCGGTGAGGATGAGATGACGCCGATAAACCGAGAAAAATCAAGACTGTAAGGACGCAAAGGTTTATACAGGTTCGGACCACCTATGAGGTGTAATACCCTACTCCTATTCTTCGTGTAATATGGTGGATGAATTATAGAAATAGGTGATGGTGTTCCTCTTTGGGGATGCTAGAACTGGTGGTCAAGGTGGGATGCTTCAAGTCCAAGGTCTCCAACAATGGCAGTACCTTAGACTTGTTTCTGGGGTTGCTAGAGCAGTTGGGAGATGGAACTGTTGCCTTGAGCTAGGTTCTGAGCCAACTAACCAATCGAACCAACCAGTCGAACCCTTTTTATGATGGACTAGGGCCTCTTTTTATAGTGCAAGGGGACACCACAGTAGTCCTGATTTCCTCTACTTCGCTCCACGTGATGGAGCGGCTCTTGCCTTGTCTTGTCGAAGAAGCCACCCCCATCTTTGTTCCTGTTGCCGCGTCATGCGAGTAGGCAAAAAAAAGCGGGCGTCGTGGCAGCCATGCTGCTGACGCGGTGATGGGCCGGCCTACCTACTCTGATGGGGCCCACTGGTCAGCGGTCCATCTCGTGGGTAGGTGCTGACACAACGCCTCCTGCGCTCGTACTCTATCTCCCACGCGGCCGCCCAATGCATTTAACGTGACTAGACGGGGCATGAGGGAGGCGTGCGCGGAGTGGGTGTGCTGTCATACCACGCTCGCAGTCAAAGACTTTATGCCCTCTTTGCCTCGTGACGGGCAAAAAAGGGTGATGATGAGAGCAGCTGACAGGCGCGCCTCACATCGCAGTAAATGCGGCGGGGCAGGCGCTCAGCCTCTCTCTCCTTAGGCATTAAATGGGGTAGTTGGCAGTTGGACTCGCCCCTCTCTCAGAGAGGTGCGGGGTGAGGGATGGGGGGTCCGGGCGACCCCGGACCCTGTCGCCCAGGGGTCCGGGTGATCCCGGACCCTGCCGCTTAGGAGTACAATGGCCTCCGGGCAGCATCCGGGCCAGTCCCTCTTGGGGGTGGCCTGAAGGGTTACACGGAAGCTACGCTAGCCGAAAACAAAAATTTTCTACCGCGCAAACCAGGAACACTTGCAAGTAAGGGCCGATAGATCGTTACCGATTGGAGTAGAGCGCGGCGGAATAGCCAATCGGGGCAATCCGATGCTGGAACAGTGTAGCAGACTCCGGAGACAACGCGATCAACGGCGCGCAACGTAGCAGGCGCCTCTACCGGTATCCACACGTCCGGGGACGAACGCCGTACACCGTGTGCTAGCACGCGATGCAAGGCTAGGGTTTGGCTCGAAAGTGGGGAGGGTTTCCGTGGAGATTGATCTCGGCGACTTACGTTGCACGCGATGCAATTGATATGTAGCGCTCTCCACCCCTCCCTCCTTTATATAGAGTTGGCCGATGGGATTAGTAGCCGCTCGGGACTCTATTTTGAATTGGATCTCATCCGTATCTCATATAGAGTTGGCCGCTCACACATCGTAAGCCCATAGGACTCTATTTTGAATTGGATCTCATCCGTATCTCATATAGAGTTGGCCGCTCACACATCGTAAGCCCATAGGACTCTATTTTGAATTGGATCTCATCCGTATCTCATATAGAGTTGGCCGCTCACACGTCGTAAGCCCATAGGACTCTATTTTGAATTGGATCTCATTAAGCGTGCGACCACGTAGGTTCGGTATACTCGGTTTCGGCTATAGTCTAACTTAGCCGATCGTCGGCTCGAGTCCAACTCACGAGCACATCAACGGCGCCTAGCAGCACATATTGACACCATAGTATACAAGAATATAATATCGGCTCTCGAACCTGTAATGTGTACACAAATCCCTTTGCCTCACGATACCGGTTAAGCTATAGGCAAGATGTGTGCCATCCCTTCAATAGCTTAACCATTCACTCGAACCGTATTGGATTATCCGTACGTTGATTGACTCCTCAATCAACTTAGCATGGCCATGCATTTCCATAATCCATTACCTCGAGGGGCCCAGAGATATCTCTCCAAAGGAGGGGCAAATTCCATCTTGATCACTCACATCCCACTCCATGTTTCATAGCAAACCCGAAAACTACCTTTATAACTACCCGATTACGGAATAGCGTTTGGTAGTCCCAAAGTAGGCTACTACACATGTTGGAATCCATGGTGATCTCGGGTCTAAGGACTTTGTACCAACACTACCCGAGACCAACTAATGGCACATTAATTCTGTAGTGTCTCATGGTGGGTCTATCCAACAATGTGTTCTCCAACACATATGTCCATGTTTATTGATTTGGTATCTTCATACCCATGATCTATGAGACATGATCATCAATCAATAAACATGCCGATCTTAGAATCATATTTGTTCCAACAATATGACATATGATCGAGGATCGTTTAGAAATAGATTCATACATATCGAGTCTCATAAATAAGTCACGTACTTATTGATCAATACAAGATGTCTATTTTATGGAACCGAATAACACTTTATTCATAAATACATAAACATTGACGTGATATCCAACATCTCCATGTTGCCTCTAGGGCATATCACTAACAATCTCCCACTTGCACTAGAGTCAATCATGTAAGTATCTAATACCCATTGCTCTTGTGTGCGCCTCATGCTTCGGTGAGGAGAGGTTTTGTCGGCGGATCGGCTATGTTGAGATCCGTGTGCACTTTGCATATCTTGACATCACCTCTCCCACAATCTCGCGGATGAGATGATATCGCCGAAGTATGTGTTTGGACTTTGATGTGACCTCGGCTCCTTGGCTTGCGCAATGGCTCCACTATTGTCACAATAGAGAGACATTGGACCGATCGTACTAGTCATCACACCAAGCTCGAAACAAATTTCTTAATCCAAACAGACCTCCTTTCGGCTTGAACGGCAATGTACTCGGCCTCCGTTGTAGAATCGCAACGGTATCTTGCTTGGAACTCTTCCAGTGATCGCGCCTCCGTTCGGCGAGAACACGAACCCAGTTGCGATCTATAATCATCCTTGTCTGTTTGGAAGCTAGCATCGGTGTAACCACTTACAACGAGCTCTTCTTCACCTCCATAGACTAGGAACATATCCTTAGTTCTTCTCAAGTACTTAAGGATATTCTTTACGGCAGATCCAGTGACCTTCACTGGATCGGCGGTATCTGCTCGTAGCACTCAAAGCGTACGAGACATCGGGCGTGTACAAAGCATGGCATACATGATGGATCCAATTGCCGAAGCATATGGAACCATACCCATCTTATTCCGCTCATCATGTGTCCGAGGACACCGATTCTTGCTAAGATTAATGCCATGTGACATGGGCAAGAAACCTTTCTTGGAATCATGCATGTTGAACCTTTTCAACACCTTGTCAATGTATGTACTTTGGCTTAATCCAATTAGCCTCTTGGATCTATCTCTATAGATCCGAATGCCCAATATATATCTTGCCTCCCCTAAGTCTTTCATGGAAAAACTATTTTTCAATGAAGACTTGACGGATTCAAGCATAGGGATATCATTTCCAATCGTAATATGTCATCCACATATAAGATTAGAAATACAATTGCGCTCCCACTGACCTTTTTGTAAACACAGGCCTCTTCTTCATTTTTGATGAAACCAAACCCTTTGATTACTTCATCAAAACGAATATTCCAACTCCGAGATGCTTGCTTCAATCCATAAATGGATTTCGTAGCTTGCATATCTTTCCGAGCGATTCGGATCGACAAAACCCCGAGGTTGTATCATGTATACATCCTCGCTTAGGTTTCCATGTAGGAAAGCCGTTTTGACATCCATCCGCCATATCTCATAATCGAAATATGCAGCAATCGCTAGGATAATCCGAATAGATTTAAGCATTGCGACGGGCGAGAAGGTTTCATCATAATCAACTCCTTGAATCTGTTTAAAACCTTTCGCCACCAATCGCGCCTTATAGATGTGAACATTTCCATCCATATCGGCCTTTTTCTTAAAAACCCATTTACACTCAATGGTTTTGACACCATCAGTGGATCAACCAAGTTCCAAACTTGATTGTCGTACATGGATTCTATTTCGGATTTCATGGCTCCAAGCCACTTGTTGGAATCGGGTCCCACCATCGCTTCCTCATAGGTCTTAGGTTCATCGTTGTCCAACAACAATATATCACGTTGTTCCGCACTGTACTGCGTGCACGACGTGATCTTTCGACCTCCGTGGGACTGGTGTATCTACAACCGGTGGCGCAACACTTTGTTCCTCCTGTTGTGGTTCGTGGTCGCGAAACGTTTTACGGTGTTTCTTGAACTTCTTCAAGATGCACCCTGCTCCCACTAACCCTTCTTGAAAGAAACTCTTTCTCCAAGAAGACACCGTGTCGGGCGACAAACACTTTGCCTTAATCCCGATTATAAAAGTAATATCCCTTAGTTTCCTTAGGATATCCCACAAAGAAGCACTTGTCGATTTGGGTGTGAGCTTGTCGATCAAACGTTTTACATAAGCTTCGCATCCCCAAATTTTGAGAAAAGACAAACGGGGGTTGCCCTGTCCATATCTCATATGGTGTCTTTTCAACCGACTTAGATGGAACTCTATTTAGTGTGAGCGCATGTTTCAAGAGCATATCCCCGGAAGGATAACGGAAGATCACTTTGGCTCATCATCGACCGCACCATGTCCAACAAGGTGCGATTTCTTCGTTCGGACACTCCGTTCCATTGTGGAGTTCTGGCGGAGTTAAGCTGCGGAACAATTCCACAATCTTTCGAGATGATTACCAAACTCTTGGCTCAAGTATTCCCCTCCACGATCGATCGTAGAAACTTGATTGTTTTCCCTAAATGATTACGTACTTCATTCGGAATTCTTTGAACTTTTCAAAGGATTCGGACTTATGCCTCATTAAGTAGATATAACCATATCTACTAAAGTCATCGTAAAGGTAATGAAGTGCGATAACCACCTCGGCCGTTGAGCTCATTGGTCCACATACATCGGTATGTACGAGTGCCAACAAGTCACTTGCTCTTTCACCGTGTCCCGTGAAAGGTGCCTTTGTCATCTTACCAAGTAAACAAGACTCACATGTCTCAAATGATTCAAAATCAAAAGAGTGAAGCAATCCATCCTTATGGAGTTTCTCCATGCGTTTCTTATTTATATGGCCTAAGCGACAATGCCGGATAAACGTGGGGTTTATATCATTAGAGAGTTGCCTTTACGTATTAATGTTATAGATGGGAGACGCTTCAAGATTCAAAACGTATAATCCATTCACCAATGGAGCATGAAAATAGAACATATCTCTAAGATATATTGAACAACCATTGTCCATTGATCTAAAATCATATCCTTCCACTTGCAAACATGAAGCGGAAATAACGTTTTGACATAGTGTTGGAACACAATAACAATTATTCAATTCCAAAACTAATCCTGAAGGTAGATGAAGTGGTATTGGACAGAAGCGTAGCAACGCTTGCTCCATTGCCGACGCGCGTTCACCTCGCCCTTCTCAATCCTCTACTTCTTCTCATTCCCCAACGACTTGCAAATATGAGCTACGATCCGGTATCAAATACCCAAGAGTCGGTAGGTGAAGTAGCAAGATTAATGTCTATAACATTAATACCGGCGAAGTTGTACTTTGCTTCCTTTTTAGATCCTCCATGTACTTCTTGCAGTTCCTCTTCCAATGGCTGTCTCCTTGCAAAAGAAGCAAACGGCATCGATGCCGCCGACCCTTCTTGCCCTTCTTTGCATTAGAGGCACTCGCGATCTCATCGGGAGTTAACTTCCTCTTGGTGCAAAGTTTCTTGACAGTGGTTTGCGCTTTGCCTTACGCATCATCATCACATGATGACCGTTTTTGGATACTCTCCTCACTGTCTTTAGCATCCCATGCAATTCACCAAGGTTCTATCCATATTGTTCATGTGATAATTCAATATGAATGGCTCGAAGCTCGGAGGGAGCGACGGAGAATCACGTCGTAGCCAACTCTTGGCTAAGAGGGAAACCTAGTTTCTCAAGACTCTCGATATAGCCAATCATCTTTATCACATGCGGGCGACGGATTCCCCTCAACAAGCTCACACGCAAACAAGGACTTTGAGGTGTTGAACCTCTCGGCCCGAGCTTGGTTCTCAAACATGCCACGCAGTCCCGAATAATAGTGTGAGCATCGCTGCTCTCATATTGCTTCAAGCTCGGGGGACATTGTAGCAAGCATGAGACAGCTTATATCTAAGGCATCATTAGTGTGCTTCTCATAAGCCCTCCGTGCGTTGCGGTGGCATTAGTTGGCAAATCCTCGGGATAGGGTACTTCAAAAACGTACTCCTTACGCTCTTGCTTGAGAACAATTCTCAAGTTGCGATACCAATCCATAAAGTTTGTTCCATTTAATTTTTCCTTTTCGAGAATAGATCGCAAATTAAAGGTACTTGGGTGTAGTATTAGCCGCCATTTATTCTACAACAGAAAAAGCAAAGTTTAGCACAATGTTTATGCTATGTCTATTGTTAAACAATTTAACATTAGACTCCCATTACGTATTTTCCACCTTCCCTCTAGGTTACGTATTGGGTCAAGATCCACATGTTAATTAATTTTCTAGTGAGCTTTGGCATCACTTTGCTAGAAGATTAATAACATCGGTAAGCAACTCCTTGCTAATCACATCTCTATGTGACTCTTGTTGTTGGTGTGGCATCTCCATGCCCGGCCCCAACCTATGCCCCAAGGCCCAAAACTGTTTTGATAGCCTTGTTAAGTAAACCAAATGCTCTGCTGTATATGTCCGACATATACCCCTCGTGTTATGATAGAGAATGGCACTCTGCTTTGGCGGACCCACCATTGACGAGCATAACGGTGACGGGTGCAACATTTGGAAGGGCATCATTACTACTTAATTTTGTGAGGGATGCTATCCTATCAAACAAACATATCACATATATGAAAGCAAGAAGAATAGCATATAGTGAAATAGTATGGCCCCCTTCACATGGTGATCTCCATCTCCATGCCGGTGTAGAGGATCTCCATCTTCATCACCGTTCTTTCGAGTGCCGAATGCTTGATTTCTTCAAACTAAGCTACTACTATAGAAGCTCTAATTGAAGATTACATCGACTCGCAGGTCGTGAAACGTTTTCTACCTATCGCGAGCTACGGCATCGAGACGACCTATAAGGGGGTACGCACACGGCGGTCCCGGAACACCACACGAAATTCATAGATCCAATCTATGAAATCGCTTATGGAAACCATATCGGCATAATCATATTATGCCGTCCCGATACACTATCAAGGGAGATGGTTTGCGTAGGCGCGAGGCAGCAACAAAGTCGGACTACGAGATAGCTTCGGTATAATCACATTATACCGTTCCGATACACTATCAAGGAACGCTATCTCGAACCCAACTCAAACCGAGTTATTTGGAAATTGCTTCGACGTAATCACATTACGTCGTTCCGATACACTATCAAGGAACGCAATTACCATCTACTCTCCTCAACGATCCCGTAAAACCGATTGATCTAATCAACCCGTGCGCAAAACTTGTTCCGGATCCAATCTAAAACCCGAACTAAGCAAGATTAGCTCGATACCACTGAAGGGTTACACGGAAGCTACGCTAGCCGAAAACAAAAATTTTCTACCGCGCAAACCAGGGAACACTTGCAAGTAAGGGCCGATAGATCGTTACTGATTGGAGTAGAGCGCAGCGGAATAGCCAATCGGGCAATCCGATCTGGAACAGTGTAGCGAGACTCCGGAGACAACGGCCGATCAACGGCGCAACGTAGCGGCGCCTCTACCGGTATCCACACGTCCGGGGACGAACGCCGTACACCCGTGTGCTAGCACGCGATGCAAGGCTAGGGTTTGGCTCGAAAGTGGGGAGGGTTTCCGTGGAGATTGATCTCGGCGACTTACTTGCACGCGATGCAATTGATATGTAGCAGCTCTCCACCCCTCCCTCCTTTATATAGAGTTGGCCGACGGGATTAGTAGCCGCTCGGGACTCTATTTTGAATTGGATCTCATCCGTATCTCATATAGAGTTGGCCGCTCACACATCGTAAGCCCATAGGACTCTATTTTGAATTGGATCTCATCCGTATCTCATATAGAGTTGGCCGCTCACACATCGTAAGCCCATAGGACTCTATTTTGAATTGGATCTCATCCGTATCTCATATAGAGTTGGCCGCTCACACGTCGTAAGCCCATAGGACTCTATTTTGAATTGGATCTCATTAAGCGTGCGACCACAGTAGGTTCGGTATACTCGGTTTCGGCTATAGTCTAACTTAGCCGATCGTCGCTCGAGTCCAACTCGGCCGACACTCACAAGCGGCGCCTAGCGGCACATATTGACACCATAGTATACAAGAATATAATATCGGCTCGAACTGTAATGTGTACACAAATCCCTTTGCCTCACGATACCGGTTAAGCTATAGGCAAGATGTGTGCCATCCCTTCAATAGCTTAACCATTCACTCGAACCGTATTGGATTATCCGTCGTTGATTGACTCCTCAATCAACTTAGCATGGCCATGCATTTCCATAATCCATTACCTCGAGGGCCCAGAGATATCTCTCCAAAGGAGGGGCAAATTCCATCTTGATCACTCACATCCCACTCCATGTTTCATAGCAAACCCGAAAACTACCTTTATAACTACCCGATTACGGAATAGCGTTTGGTAGTCCCAAAGTAGGCTACTACACATGTTGGAATCCATGGTGATCTCGGGTCTAAGGACTTTGTACCAACACTACCGAGACCAACTAATGGCACATTAATTCCGTAGTGTCTCATGGTGGGTCTATCCAACAATGTGTTCTCCAACACATATGTCCATGTTTATTGATTTGGTATCTTCATACCCATGATCTATGAGACATGATCATCAATCAATAAACATGCCGATCTTAGAATCATATTTGTTCCAACAATATGACATATGATCGAGGATCGTTTAGAAATAGATTCATACATATCGAGTCTCATAAATAAGTCACGTACTTATTGATCAATACAAGATGTCTATTTTATGGAACTGAATAACACTTTATTCATAAATACATAAACATTGACGTGATATCCAACATCTCCATGTTGCCTCTAGGGCATATCACTAACATGGCCACGTGGCCGCCTGTGGCCGGGACTCACTTGAGCCATCTAGGACATATCTTTGGCGCGCTCTGATGGGCGAGGGCGCCTTCCTTTTTTCAAATATCGTACCTCTGACATACCCGTGGGCCCATATCACCGACAGCCGCGTTTGGCGATTTTATTTTCTCCAAAAAAGATTCAGAAGGTTGCCTTTTCGAGCTCGGAAGCTTTTTTCGATTCTGAGCGTATATTCTGAATTTTCCACCGGCCACGTCTTTTGCTTGTTTAAGCTTAAATTTTCTGTGCTTACCTCTCGTGTGCTCCTAAGTCAAGAAAAAATATTTAAAAAATAAAAAAGTCAAAATTTTCTTGTCTTGATCAACAGGAGATAAAAAGAAAAAATAGAGAGAGACAAAAGAGCAACAATATATAGGGGAGCACATAGAGAGGTGCAATGTATAGATACGAGATAATGTAACTTTTGTTTTGGTTGAGATAAAAAATATTCATTCTCCTCTATTTTAAATATAAATTGTATATATGAATGGATGTGTGAAATATGTGAATGTCATATGTGAGTTCTGAACTGGGTTTCCTGTAAACAATTGTATATATGAATTGGGTTGGGGAATATATATCTCTGTGAATAATTGTATATGTGAATAATTTTTCAGTGGAAATATATTTTTTTGTTTGAAAAATATTCATCCGTGACGACACACAGATGACACTCATCCGTGACGGGCTTTAGTTTAGGCCCAACAAAGATAAGTGCATCCGTGATAGGCTTTTGCCCGACACAGATGACTTCTCACATCATTAACCTTTGCGCCGTGAGGGACGTTGTATCCGACAGAGATGAGGGTTGTTGTTCGACACAGATAAAGGTTCTGTTGTAGTGTTAGCGAAGAGGTTCCCCGGAAACTACTAATTAATCAGGTGCAGTGCGTGCATCAGACAGAGGATTGCTTACATTTTGTCTCCCTCCCTGGTCGACGATCTCCGCGATCCTTCCGAAGAAGGTCAGGCAGCCTGCAGCATACAGCAGCATAAAGTCACCGAGAAAAGATGGAGAGAAAATCCTAACATGATCGGGACGAGTTGAAATTAAGTGGAAGAAGCTTACAGCCACCGACGTCGTTGCAGCAAACGCAGAGCCCGGAGGACCACGAGGCGACAGGCGGGTTGTTCGCCTGCACGCCGAAGGCAGCGTGGCCTCTCGCCGGGTATTCGCTGGCCATGGATCGTCGATCGATTCCCGAGCGGTGACCGGTTGCCACGCCCGGTTGTGTGGATTAACTGTAGCTTATAACTTTCATCGTACTGTGTTCTCCAAAGAGCAACTCGACTCGCACGGGGTGAGATGCAAGAACCGCTCGTCGGTTGTGTGCGTGAGCAACCGTGTGGGTGATCAGGTGGCGGAGGTGCGTATTTAACCACGGTCGCGTCGGTTAATTAACTGGCTCGTTTATCACGTACGCGTCGGTGTGGCCCGCAACGCAGATCAAGATATGTGGGTATCCCCTCTCTGATGCGATCCATATTCCAGATCAAGTCACTTCACGCGCAGCAAAAGTTACACGATTCTCGCTTTTCTGTAGGCGACTAGGCGTGTATACTGACCAACCGAGATGCACGGGGATACAACTAAAATCATGAGAGCGCTCTGAACTGCTGAGCGTAGTAGAATTGTGGCTGGCATGGCAGCTGTGGCAGTGTCATCATGGCACAGGTTAGGGCCCTTAGCTGAGGTGTCACAATCGCTCTCATCTCCACTCCACACCACACGTCGTAGCTCGCCACGCTGTTGCGCGGATTTGCAGCTATGAGTCGTACGGCTGCCGCGGGAGGGCCAAGCACACCACGGCAGAGACACTGCTGCTGATGGCAGGAATTTTTGCTATTTTTAATTTTTTATTAAAAGATTTGCAAGAATAATATTTGTTTTGAAAGTTTTACACAAACAGTCGCCTGCCGTTCTTCAGGAGGACCTTTTTTAAAAATCATCGTTCCAAAAAGCGTTCTTAGTGACGTGACAGACGACCGTTTCCGCGGGCGATCTTTTTTCACCCAGACCCCTTGTCGCTCTTGGAGAGAGCATTTTTACTGTGCATATAGGGGCCACACATGCAAAATCACCACCCCGGTCGCTCTTTTTGCAGGTGGCCCCTTGGATGCACAGTTAAAAACGTCCTTGGGAAGGACGGCAAGAAGGCCGCCTGTAAATTTGCCACCTCAGTCGCTATTTTGCGGAGGACCCCTGTAAGCATAGTAAAAAACGTCATAGGGTCTGAGTGAAAATGGCCGTCTGCGACAGACGACGGCCCAACGGTCGTATGCTACGTCATTAAAAACACTCTCTAAGGACGATTTTTAAAAAAGTCCTCTGGAAGAACCGTGGACGACTAGTTTTGCAAAACTTCAAAAACGAAAATAAATCTTTTAATAAAAAAATAAAAAATAGCAAAAATTCCTGATGGCAGGACAGTCTAGCGGGCCGTCGTTCTTCGAACTGTTTGTTGTTCTGCCATTTTTTTCGTGGGCTGCTAAACGAGAAAAACCAACCACGGCCGGCCGGCCGGGACCAGCGCCGCAACATGTGTTTGGCGTGCGCGAGCGACGCTACAGCTAAGCTAAGGATGAGGACGCCGTGGGAGGTGTGCATGGCCTTCTGCTCTTTTGGTATTGGACCGGGCCGGATAGGGAAACAAGTTGGGCCTTGACGTCAGTTCGTGGTGACAATTGAAAGGCCGAGCTCCCAGTGGGCCCTCAGTATAAAGGCCTAACCTACACTAATTGTAAAAAAGTTCACTTAACTACCTTCAACTATGAGTCGAGTTTCAATCGTCTCTCTCACCTGCAAAACTGTATGTAAAACGTCTCAACTTTTAAAACCGATATAAATCAATTCACTAGTCAGTATTAAGAGCAGTATCGAGTATCGAGTGACGTGACGCTTTTGTTGCTTATTTGATCGAGTCCTCTTAAGTAACCCACGTAGGACGTGGCTTGCACCTCCTGCCGTCACAGCCATCGAGCCTCTCCTGTGCTGCACCGATGCAACATAAGTCTTCCTTAGACCCATCCGGTTTGTTTTAGCTTTTCAAAACCGTTTTTAAAAAGCTGAAACTTAATCAGAAACCAAAGTTGTTTGGGAGCTAACTTTTAAGTTGACTTATTTGGCTGAATAAAATGTAAAATATCCATAACGTCTCTAGCTATTTTTAAAATGACATGTAATTTCTAATACTAATAATACTATAATCACCTTTGCCGTAATAAAATAGATTTTAATCTTGTACGAAGACAGTGGCGACGATGGGGCCACGCCGATATCGGTACCCTAGCGTACATACTCGGGAGAGAAAGAAAAGAACAAGCGAAATTTTTTTATGGTAGGTGAGTAATTTATTGTAACTTTTTTCTCATAAGCCAGAAAAACTATCCAAGATGAGTTCCTAGACTTTTCTAGTATAAATATGGATTTTTGGTTTTTCAAAAACCAGATCGAAAAACCAACTATTTATTTTAGCTTGGGCCTTAGCCAAAACTCACCATTTCTAATTATCATTAATATTTGTGTGACTGACAGGTGATTGGTCTCATTATATTTTTTTATAATGTCACATAAACATCACGTAGAATAAAAATCTAGTCAAATAAGTCATATGAACGTCACGTCACTTGAAACTACTTTTAAAAATATTTTATATCCGATTTTATCCGAACGAAACTCGATCGTTAACCGAGGAATGTAAAGTGAACTTTTTCAACACTACATTATAGTATTTGACATGGGCTTGGCAGGCAGGGATTGGTTATCGCCTAGGCCATTTGGCAAGCCTGCTCTGCTTTTGTCAAGCCAGATCATACATAGCTTTTACTTTCTGAATCGAAAATATATAACTGAAGACTATTGTGCTGTAAGCTCAGGCTGGTCTCCATGATTCAGATGCCTCCCTCAACCAGGGTTTGCGATACCACGAAAACCACCACGGTTTTCACACGTATCGTAGAGGTGCAAAACGACATTTTTACGGTTTCGTTTGAATAATTTCGTGCAAATTCAAAAAAATTTTAAAAAATTTATTTTATCACAGAAATATATTTATCGGTAATTAAAAAAATTTGCGCGGTTTGCCGCGAAAAACATGGTATGTGGCGTGGTTTTTACGCAGTTTGAGCGAAAACCATGGCATGAATTTGGTTTAAATTTAAATTCTATCACTGTTCGTGGTTCGTCGCAGTTTTCACGCGGTTTGGACAAAAACCGCGATTTTGGCGAAAACCGCGGCATGGCAAATCAATTCAAATTCAAATCCATTTACTGATTATTTCTCCGCGGTTTCGACGATTTTCGTGCGGTTTTCGTGATATCCCCGGGTAGCGGCATGATAGGCCAAAACAAAATAGAAACCTTGCTCTCAACTATTTCAGCTACTGCCCCTATATTTTCTCCATACAGGTCGCTGCTAAAATTTGAATTTTAAAACTTAAATTAAGTTTTTTTATCAAAGTTTATTTTTCAACATTAATATTTAAATTACTAAGAACATATATATAAATTTTATCCATAACTTTTGTATATATTGTGTGACGTACTAGAGACCAAACGATGGAACCTACTACTAGTATAGCCGGCAATCTAATGTTTTGCCATCCTTATAGAGGTGGATGGTCAAAATTTTGCCACTCCCCCTCACTTAGCGTGAGGGGATCCCAAAATCTATATTTATAATTTATAATTTATATCTATAATCTATAATCTATAACTATCTATAAAGCAAGTAGTGTTTCCACCCAAATTTTGTTTTGCGTGGCTATTTTGCAGAAAACTCCTTTGAGTTTTCCGAAATTAACCCGCAGTCCACCTAGCTATTTTAAAAAAAACCAGTTAAAGAAGAAAAAAGAGTTATTTGGCTGAAAACCCTTGAGTGTTTATAAAATTAACCCGTAGTCCCAATGCTGAAAAAAAGGGAGGGCTTGGATGAAAAAAAAGACTTCTTGTGTCCCTCTCTTCCATCCCCATCCGCACCGCGCCCCGGGCCGCTCCTGCGCCCCTCCCTCCCGTCGCCGCTCGGAGCTCCCGCGTCGCCGCCTAACCTTCGCCCTCCGCCTGCTTCCCTCCCTGCGTCATCGTTCCGTTGCAATGCACAAGTATTTTGCTAGTCTTAGAAGAGTGACAAAAAATTAAATATCTCCTATTAATGTTTTTGTTTTGTTTTGTTTTACGAGGCACATATCATGCGTGCTGTCTCTGCTTACGGATACAAAAGTTCAAACTCTCCATACAAAAGTGTTTCACCGTGATAATGATATCGCTCGTAGGTTTGATCTTATCAAAATACATGAGTACAGTAGTACTAGTAGTTTTCTATACTGTCACTTGTATAGTCGGCAGTAAAACTCCTTGAGGGGCCCTGAAGAAGCACGAGGCAGACACAGCAGCAGAAATAAGCAGCGGTTCCGACGACAACGTGGGGCTCTGATACTCTGCAGGTGACGCAAACGGATTCAAATTCTGCCGGAAAAAAAGAATCATGGCAAAGAGATAAAAGCGGAAGAAACGCGGGAGCAAACAAACGGGTTCAACCAGTACTACTGCTACTCTATGCATCTCATCTCAAGTTCTCAACCATGTCTTGTTCCGGTTTTGAAACAAACTCCCTCAACGTTCAACAATACTGGCTCCCAGATCAAGAGTGATACTATTCAGTATCAGGCATATTTGCTTTGCAGTATCAAGAACGATGTTACGCGTGATTTGGCTTGTGCAATGCACATCGGAAGGATGAAGAGCTAGATACTTGTAATCTAAATGATCTTTGTTCTAATCTGGCAAGATCATGTCAAGAACAATCCGAAGCCAAGGATTACAATGCAGTTCTTCTTCTCTTTTTTTTCTCCCAATTTTGTGGTATCATACATTGTTCAAGGCAGGATTCCCGCCATGGCAATTCTTGGCTCCCCTCACCTCCTTGCACACCCTCTCCAGCATCCCCAGGAAGTCCCTGACGATGACGAAGATCCTGAGCGGGCTCGCCTCGTCCTTGCCGACGTCGCCGTGGTAGTACTCGGTGATCTCCCTGACGTGCGCCAGCACCCGCCGCTCGCCGTCCTCCAGCTCCCGGATCACCTCGCCGGCGTGGGCGACGAAGGGCGCCATGAAGGCCACGAAGCACTGGTTCCTCTCGTCGCCGGACAGGTCGCTCCCCACCAGCTCCTTGATCCGTGACAGGCCGTGCGACAGGCTGGACACCGAGGTGGTTAGCACGTCCAGGTCGACGGTCGCCGTCTTCCTGACGTTGGTGAGCTCGGCGCCGAGCCCCGCGGCGATGTCCGTCGCCTCGGCGGCGCGCGACCGGGTCATCTCCTGCACCACGAAGTGCAGCAGCGTGGTCTTCCCGTCGGTGCCCTTGACGTCGGCGAGCTTGAGCAGCGCGTCGAGCTTGAACGCCATGGCACCGCCGCGGGCGGTCCCGACGTTCATCCGGTTCCCGGTCTTGAGCACGGCCTCCAGCAGCTTCAGGAATAGCTTGCTGGACGTCAGCTCCCTGCACGCGTCCTTCCAGACACCAAGAACAGCATGCCAATTTCAATATCGGAGTATTATAAATTTATAATCACAAGCAGAATCGGTGAGACCGCCATTGCGACGAACACCCAAGATTCACCTCGAGCATCTCGAACGACTTCCTGATGTGGCCGACCTCGTCGGCGAAGGTCTCCCGGTACAGCATCGCCTCCACTCGCGCGAACGCGCACGGTATCGTGAGCACCACCTTGAGGAGCCTCTCCGCCGGGACCAGGCCGTCGACGTCGCCATCGTAGCCGGACAGCTTGTCGACCTCGTCCTTGGCCGGCGCCATCTTGATGAGCGCCTCCAGCTGCTGCGCCGACAGGCCGTTCCCTGCGACCAATCCATCCAAACCAAAAGAAAAACTCAAATCAAACACACGCATCAACTGTGCCATGCAGGCGTGTGATACGTGCGGTTTGGTTACCGTGCAGCAGGGAGGCGAAGATCTGCTCGGCGGTGGCGCTGACGGCCTTCATCAGGATGGTGAAGTTCTGCAGCCTCTTGGTGTCGAGGACGTGGTTGCCGAGCGAGGGGCTCCGGCTCTGCACCTCCTCGTGCTTCGTCGAACATCTCGCGTTGTACCCGAACAGCGACTCGATCATCTGCTCGTCCAACCTGCGAATCAAACGTAGCTGATCAGAATGTGGCGCGAAAACGTGTACTCGTGTGGTCGAACTCCTCGAGCTCGTTCGTAAGGGAGATGGGTGGGTGACGAAGGGTGTTTGGGTACGCACTCGAATGAGCTCGATCGGATCCTGTCCCACACCATCCGCCGGTTGGGTGCGGCCCGCACCTTGTCCCAGTGCAGTGGCTTCAGCTTCGGCAGCGGCACGCCGTTCTTCCCGACAGCCGGCGCGCTGCACGGCCTGAACAGACCAGGCGGCGCGGGCGGCGGCGGGAGGCTCGGGCCGCGGCTGTTCTGCTGTTTCAGTGCGAGTAGTGGCGGTGGTGGCGGCGGCGGTGGGGGAACGGCCGGTCCACAGCTTGTCTTGACGTCCTGCTGCTGTATTACTGTCGGCGGAGGGGACAGTGATGGCGGCGGCGGCGGAGGAGGAGGAGGAGGCGGTGGTGGCGGCGGCGGCGGCGGCGGCAGCGCCATATTGCCGCTTGCAGCATCCGAACGCGCGGAGCCTGATTCTGCTTCGTATTCCTTCAAATGGCGCGCGCTGCCGCTCTCCGCTTGTGAAAACTTCAGGGAATGGACGGCTCGCCGGAGCTCATGTTCCTTGACCACCTGCGCCGTCGACTCCGACATCGACGAGCTCGGGGAGTGGGTGCGGTACAATCGCTCCCTATTGCTCGGCGTGCGCGGGCATTGCGGCGAATAAGGACTCGCAACTGTGATCTTTTCCGAAGGCGTCGGAGGGGCGGAGCTCCGGCGTCTTGACCGGCCGGATGGCGATGGCGACAC